>OX940727.1:10000-2510000 GCA_954870855.1 Scutellaria minor
GAAATCCAAGATTACGTTCCCCCACCGAAGAACATTATAACATGAGATTTTCGCTTCCAAAAAAGTTGTCTCGGAAATCCATTCTGACAGCTCCGTTGCATAGGAAATCATAAAATATGAACAACGGCAGTAAATTTTATGAAAATTCACCAACGGAAACTCCCGAAATCCAAGATTACGTTCCCCCACCGAAGAACATTACAACATGAGATTTTCGCATCAAAAAAAGTTGTCTCGGAAATCCATTCTGACAGCTCCGTTGGATAGGAAATCATAAAATATGAACAACGGCATCAAATTTTATGCAAATTCACCCACGAAAACTCCCGAAATCAAAGAATACGTTCCCCCACCGAAGAACATTATAACGTGAGATTTTCGCGTCCAAAAAAGTTGTCTCGGAAATCCATTCTGACAGCTCCGTTGGATAGGAAATCATAAAATATGAACAACGGCATCAAATTTTATGAAAATTCACCCAAGGAAACTCCCGAAATCAAAGAATACGTTCCCCCACCGAAGAACATTATAACGTGAGATTTTCGTTTCCAAAAAAGTTGTCTCGGAAATCCATTCTGACAGCTCCGTTGGATAGGAAATCATAAAATATGAACAACGGCATCAAATTTTATGCATATTCACCCACGGAAACTCCCGAAATCAAAGAATACGTTCCCCCACCGAGGAACATTATAACGTGAGATTTTCGCGTCCAAAAAAGTTGTCTCGGAAATCCATTCTGACAGCTCCGTTGGATAGGAAATCATAAAATATGAACAACGGCATCAAATTTTATGAAAATTCACCCAAGGAAACTCACGAAATCAAAGAATACGTTCCCCCACCGAAGATCATTATAACGTGAGATTTTCGTTTCCAAAAAAGTTGTCTCGGAAATCCATTCTGACAGCTCCGTTGGATAGGAAATCATAAAATATGAACAACGGCAGCAAATTTTATGAAAATTCACCCACGAAACCTCCCGAAATCCAAGATTACGTTCCCCCACCGAAGAACATTATAACATGAGATTTTCGCTTCCAAAAAAGTTGTCTCGGAAATCCATTCTGACAGCTCCGTTGCATAGGAAATCATAAAATATGAACAACGGCAGTAAATTTTATGAAAATTCACCAACGGAAACTCCCGAAATCCAAGATTACGTTCCCCCACCGAAGAACATTACAACATGAGATTTTCGCATCAAAAAAAGTTGTCTCGGAAATCCATTCTGAAACCTCCTTTGGATAGGAAATCATAAAATATGAACAACAGCAGCAAATTTTATGAAAATTCACCCACGGAAACTCCCAAAATCCAAGATTACATTCCCCCACCGAAGAACATTATAGCATGAGTTTTTCGCGTCCAAAAAAGTTGTCTCGGAAATCCATTGTGACAGCTCCGTTGGATAGGAAATCATAAAATATGAACAACGGCAGCAAATTTTATGAAAATTTACCCACGGAAACTCACGAAATCCAAGATTACGTTCCGCCACCGAAGAACATTATAACAGTAGATTTTCGCGTCAAAAAAAGTTGTCTCGGAAATCCATTGTGACAGATCCGTTGGATAGGAAATCATAAAATATGAACAACGGCAGCAAATTTTATGAAAATTCACCTACGAAAACTCCCGAAATCAAAGATTACCTTCCCCCACCGAAGAACATTATCACATGAGTTTTTGCGTCAAAAAAAGTTGTCTCGGAAATCCATTCTGACAGCTCCGTTGAATAGGAAATCATAAAATATGAACAATGACAGCAAATTTTATGATAATTCACCCACGGAAACTCCCGAAATCCAAGATTACGTTCCCCCACCGAAGAACATTATAACATGAGATTTTCGCGTCAAAAAAAGTTTTCTCGGAAATCCATTCTGACAGCTCTGTTGGATAGGAAATCATAAAATATGAACAACTGCAGCAAATTTTATGAAAATTCACCCACAGAAACTCCCGAAATCGAAGAATCCATTCCCACACCGAAGAACATTATAACATGAGATTTTCGCGTCAAAAAAAGTTGTCTCGAAAATCCATTCTGACAGCTCCGTTGGATAGAAAATCATAATATATGAACAACGGCAGCAAATTTTATGAAAATTCACGAACGGAAACTCCCGAAATCAAAGATTACGTTGCCCAACCGAAGAACATTATAACGTGAGATTTTCGCGTCCAAAAAAGTTATCTCGGAAATCCATTCTGACAGCTCCGTTGGATAGGAGATCATAAAATATGAACAACGACAGCAAATTTTATGAAAATTCACCCACGAAAACTCCCGAAATCAAAGATTACGTTCCCCCACCGAATAACATTATAACGTGAGATTTTCGCGTCCAAAAAAGTTCTCTCGGAAATCCATTCTGACAGCTCCGTTGGATAGATCATAAAATATGAACAACGACAGCAAATTTTATGAAAATTCACCCACGAAAACTCCCGAAATCAAAGATTACGTTCCCCCACCGAAGAACATTATAACGTGAGATTTTCGCGTCCAAAAAAGTTCTCTCGAAAATCCATTCTGACAGCTCCGTTGGATAGGAAATCATAAAATAAGAACAACGGCAGCAAATTTTATGAAAATTCACCCACGAAAACTCCCGAAATCCAAGATTACGTTCCCCCACCGAAGAACATTATATCATGAGATTTTCGCGTCAAAAAAAGTTGTCTTGGAAATCCATTATGACAGCTCCGTTGGATAGAAAATCATAAAATATGAACAACGGCAACAAATTTTATGAAAATTCACCTATGGAAACTCCCGAAATCCAAGATTACGTTCCCCCACCGAAGAACATTATATCATGAGATTTTCGCGTCAAAAAAAGTTGTCTCGGAAATCCATTCTGACAGCTTCGTTGGATAGGAAATCATAAAATATGAACAACGGCAGCAAATTTTATGAAAATTCACCCACGGAAACTCCCGAAATCGAAGAATCCATTCCCACACCGAAGAACATTATAACATGAGATTTTCGCGTTAAAAAAAGTTGTCACGAAAATCCATTCTGACAGCTCCGTTGGATAGAAAATCATAAAATATGAACAACGGCAGCAAATTTTATTAAAATTCACCAACGGAAACTACCGAAATCAAAGATTACGTTGTCCAACCGAAGAACATTATAACATGAGATTTTCGCGTCAAAAAAAGTTGTCTCGGAAATCCATTCTAACAGCTCCGTTGGATAGGAAATCATAAAATATGAACAACGACAGCAAATTTTATGAAAATTCACCAACGGAAATTCCCGAAATCCAAGATTACGTTCTCCCAACGAAGAACATTATAACGTGAAATTTTCGCGTCAAAAAAAGTTGTCTCGGAAATCCATTCTTATAGCTCCGTTGGATAGGAAATCATAAAATATGTACAACGACAGCAAATTTTATGAAAATTCACCAACGGAAACTCCCGAAATCCAAGATTACGTTCCCCCACAGAAAAACATTATAATATGAGATTTTCGCGTCAAAAAAAGTTGTCTCGGAAATCCATTCTGACAGCTCGGTTGGATAGGAAATCATAAAATATGAACAACGGCAACAAATTTTATGAAAATTCACCAACGGAAACTCCCGAAATCAAAGATTACGTTCCCCCACCGAAGAACATTATAACGTGAAATTTTCGCTTTAAAAAAAGTTGTCTCGGAAATCCAGTCTTATAGCTTCGTTGGATAGGAAATCATAAAATATGAACAACGACAGCAAATTTTATGAAAATTCACCCACGGAAACTCCCGAAATCCAAGATTACGTTCCCCCACCGAAGAACATTATAACATGAGATTTTCGCGTCATAAAAAGTTGTCTCGGAAATCCATTCTGACAGCTCGGTTGGATAGGAAATCATAAAATATGAACAACGACAGCAAATTTTATGAAAATTCACCCACAGAAACTCCCGAAATCAAAGATTACGTTCCCCCACCGAAGAACATTATAACATGAGATTTTCGCGTCAAAAAAAGTTGTCTCGGAAATCCATTCTGACAGCTCGGTTGGATAGAAAATCATAAAATATGAGCAACGACAGCAAATTTTATGAAAATTCACCAACGGAAACTACCGAAATCAAAGATTACGTTCCCCAACCAAAGAACATTATAACATGAGATTTTCGCGTCATAAAAAGTTGTCTCGAAAATCCATTCTAACAGCTCCGTTGGATAGGAAATCATAAAATATGAACAACGACAGCAAATTTTATGAAAATTCACCCACGGAAACTCCCGAAATCGAAGAATCCATTCCCCCAACGAAGAACATTATAACATGAGATTTACGCGTCAAAAAAAGTTGTCTCGGAAATCCATTCTGACAGCTCCGTTGAATAGGAAATCATAAAATATGAACAACTACTGCAAATTTTATGAAAATTCACCCACGGAAACTCCTGAAATCAAAGATTACGTTACCCAACCGAAGAACATTATAACATGAGATTTTCGCGTCAAAAAAAGTTGTCTCGGAAATCCATTCTAACAGCTCCATTGGATAGGAAATCATAAAATATGAACAACGGCAGCAAATTTTATGAAAATTCACCTACGGAAACTCCCGAAATCCAAGATTACGTTCCCCCACCGAAGAACATTATATCATGAGATTTTCGCGTCAAAAAAAGTTGTCTTGGAAATCCATTCTGACAGCTCCGTTGGATAGGAAATCATAAAATATGAACAACGGCAGCAAATTTTATGAAAATTCACCCACGGAAACTCCCGAAATCGAAGAATCCATTCCCACACCGAAGAATATTATAACATGAGATTTTCGCGTTAAAAAAAGTTGTCACGAAAATCCATTCTGACAGCTCCGTTGGATAGAAAATCATAAAATATGAACAACGGCAGCAAATTTTATTAAAATTCACCAACGGAAACTACCGAAATCAAAGATTACGTTGTCCAACCGAAGAACATTATAACATGAGATTTTCGCGTCAAAAAAAGTTGTCTCGAAAATCCATTCTAACAGCTCCGTTGGATAGGAAATCATAAAATATGAACAACGACAGCAAATTTTATGAAAATTCACCAACGGAAACTCCCGAAATCCAAGATTACGTTCTCCCAACGAAGAACATTATAACGTGAAATTTTCGCGTCAAAAAAAGTTGTCTCGGAAATCCATTCTTATAGCTCTGTTGGATAGGAAATCATAAAATATGAACAACGACAGCAAATTTTATGAAAATTCACCAACGGAAACTCACGAAATCCAAGATTACGTTCCCCCACAGAAGAACATTATAATATGAGATTTTCGCATCAAAAAAAGTTTTCTCGGAAATCCATTCTGACAGCTCGGTTGGATAGGAAATCATAAAATATGAACAACGGCAGCAAATTTTATGAAAATTCACCAACGGAAACTCCCGAAATCAAAGATTACGTTCCCCCACCGAAGAACATTATAACGTGAAATTTTCGCTTTAAAAAAAGTTGTCTCGGAAATCCAGTCTTCTAGCTCCGTTGGATAGGAAATCATAAAATATGAACAACGAAAGCAAATTTTATGAAAATTCACCCACGGAAACTCACGAAATCCAAGAATCCATTCCCCCAACGAAGAACATTATAACATGAGATTTTCGCGTCAAAAAATGTTGTCTCGGAAATCCATTCTGACAGCTCCGTTGGATAGCAAATCATAAAATATGAACAACTACTACAAATTTTATGAAAATTCACCCACGGAAACTCCCGAAATCAAAGATTACGTTCCCCCACCGAAGAACATTATAACATGAGATTTTCGCGTCAAAAAAAGTTGTCTCGGAAAACCATTCTAACAGTTCCGTTGGATAGGAAATCATAAAATATGAACAACGGCAGCAAATTTTATGAAAATTCACCCACGGAAACTCCCGAAATCCAAGAATCCGTTCCCCCAACGAAGAACATTATAACGTGAGATTTTCGCGTCAAAAAAAGTTGTCTCAGAAATCCACTCTGACAGCTCCGTTGTATAGGAAATCATAAAATATGAACAACTATAGCAAATTTTATGAAAATTCACCAACGGAAACTCCCGAAATCCAAGATTACGTTACCCCACCGAAGAACATTATAACGTGAGATTTTCGCGTCCAAAAAAGTTGTGTCGGAAATACATTCTGACAGCTCCGTTGGATAGGAAATCATAAAATATGAACAACGGCAGCAAATTTTATGAAAATTCACCCACGGAAACTCCCGAAATCCAAGATTACGTTCCCCAACCGAAGAACATTATAACATGAGATTTTCGCGTCAAAAAAAGTTGTCTCGGAAATCCATTCTGACAGCTCCGTTGGATAGGAAATCATAAAATATGAACAACGGCAGCAAATTTTAGGAAAATTCACCCACGGAAACTCCCAAAATCAAAGAATTCGTTCCCCCACCGAAGAACATTATAACATTATAACGTGAGATTTTCGCGTCCAAAAAAGTTGTCCCGGAAATCCATTCTGACAGCTCCGTTGGATAGGAAATCATAAAATATGAACAACGACAGTAAATTTTATGAAAATTCACCCACGAAAACTCCCGAAATCGAAGATTACGTTCCCTCACCGAAGAACATTATAACGTGAGATTTTCGCGTCCAAAAAAGTTGTCTCGAAAATCCATTCTGACAGCTACGTTGGATAGGAAATCATAAAATATGAACAACGGCAGCAAATTTTATGAAAATTCACCCACGGAAACTCTCGAAATCCAAGATTACGTTCCCCCACCGAAGAACATTATAACGTGAGATTTTCGCGTCCAAAAAAGTTGTCTCGGAAATCCATTCTGACAGCTCCGTTGCATAGGAAATCATAAAATATTAACAACGGCAGCAAATTTTATGAAAATTCACCCACAAAAACTCCCGAAATCGAAGAATCCATTCCCACACCGAAGAACATTATAACATGAGATTTTTGCGTTAAAAAAAGTTGTCACGAAAATCCATTCTGACAGCTCCGTTGGATAGAAAATCATAAAATATTAACAACGACAGCAAATTTTATGAAAATTCACCAACGGAAACTCCCGAAATCCAAGATTACGTTACCCCACCGAAGAACATTATAACGTGAGATTTTTGCGTCCAAAAAAGTTGTCTCGGAAATCCATTCTGACAGCTCCGTTGGATAGGAAATCATAAAATAAGAACAACGACAGCAAATTTTATGAAAATTCACCCACGGAAACTCCCGTAATCAAAGAATCAGTTCCCCCACCGAAGAACATTATAGTATGAGATTTTCGCGTCAAAAAAGTTGTCTCGGAAATCGATTCTGACAGCTCCGTTGGATAGGAAATCATAAAATATGAACAAGGGCAGCAAATTTTATGAAAATTCACCACGGAAACTCCCGAAATCCAAGATTACGTTTCCCCACCGAAGAACATTATAACATGAGATTTTTGGGTCATAAAAAGTTGTCTCGGAAATCCATTCTGACAGCTCGGTTGGATAGGAAATCATAAAATAAGAACAACGACAGCAAATTTTATGAAAATTCACCCACGGAAACTCCCGAAATCCATGATTACGTTCCCCCACCGAAGAACATTATAACATGAGATTTTCGCGTCAAAAAAAGTTGTCTCGTAAATCCATTCTGACAGCTCGGTTGGATAGAAAATCATAAAATATGAACAACGACAGCAAATTTTATGAAAATTCACCAACGGAAACTAGCGAAATCAAAGATTACGTTCCCCAACCGAAGAACATTATGACATGAGATTTTTGCGTCATAAAAAGTTGTCTCGGAAATCCATTCTACCAGCTCCGTTGGATAGGAAATCATAAAATATGATCAACGGCAGCAAATTTTATGAAAATTCACCAACGGAAACTCCCAAAATCAAAGATTACGTTCCCCCACCGAAGAACATTATAACGTGAGATTTTCGCGTCCAAAAAAGTTCTCTCGGAAATCCATTCTGACAGCTCCGTTGGATAGGAGATCATAAAATATGAACAACGACAGCAAATTTTATGAAAATTCACCCACGAAAACTCCCGAAATCAAAGATTACGTTCCCCCACTGAAGAACATTATAACGTGAGATTTTCGCGTCCAAAAAAGTTCTCTCGGAAATCCATTCTGACAGCTCCATTGGATAGGAAATCATAAAATAAGAACAACGGCAGCAAATTTTATGAAAATTCACCCACGAAAACTCCCGAAATCCAAGATTACGTTCCCCCACCGAAAAACATTATATCATGAGATTTTCGCGTCAAAAAAAGTTGTCTCGGAAATCCATTATGACAGCTCCGTTGGATAGAAAATCTTAAAATATGAACAACGGCAGCAAATTTTATGAAAATTCACCTACGGAAACTCCCGAAATCCAAGATTACGTTCCCCCACCGAAGAACATTATATCATGAGATTTTCGCGTCAAAAAAAGTTGTCTTGGAAATCCATTCTGACAGCTCCGTTGGATAGGAAATCATAAAATATGAACAACGGCAGCAAATTTTATGAAAATTCACCCACGGAAACTCCCGAAATCGAAGAATCCATTCCCACACCGAAGAATATTATAACATGAGATTTTCGCGTTAAAAAAAGTTGTCACGAAAATCCATTCTGACAGCTCCGTTGGATAGAAAATCATAAAATATGAACAACGGCAGCAAATTTTATTAAAATTCACCAACGGAAACTACCGAAATCAAAGATTACGTTGTCCAACCGAAGAACATTATAACATGAGATTTTCGCGTCAAAAAAAGTTGTCTCGGAAATCCATTCTAACAGCTCCGTTGGATAGGAAATCATAAAATATGAACAACGACAGCAAATTTTATGAAAATTCACCAACGGAAACTCCCGAAATCCAAGATTACGTTCTCCCAACGAAGAACATTATAACGTGAAATTTTCGCGTCAAAAAAAGTTGTCTCGGAAATCCATTCTTATAGCTCCGTTGGATAGGAAATCATAAAATATGAACAACGACAGCAAATTTTATGAAAATTCACCAACGGAAACTCACGAAATCCAAGATTACGTTCCCCCACAGAAGAACATTATAATATGAGATTTTCGCATCAAAAAAAGTTTTCTCGGAAATCCATTCTGACAGCTCGGTTGGATAGGAAATCATAAAATATGAACAACGGCAGCAAATTTTATGAAAATTCACCAACGGAAACTCCCGAAATCAAAGATTACGTTCCCCCACCGAAGAACATTATAACGTGAAATTTTCGCTTTAAAAAAAGTTGTCTCGGAAATCCAGTCTTATAGCTCCGTTGGATAGGAAATCATAAAATATGAACAACGAAAGCAAATTTTATGAAAATTCACCCACGGAAACTCACGAAATCCAAGAATCCATTCCCCCAACGAAGAACATTATAACATGAGATTTTCGCGTCAAAAAATGTTGTCTTGGAAATCCATTCTGACAGCTCCGTTGGATAGGAAATCATAAAATATGAACAACTACTACAAATTTTATGAAAATTCACCCACGGAAACTCCCGAAATCAAAGATTACGTTCCCCCACCGAAGAACATTATAACATGAGATTTTCGCGTCAAAAAAAGTTGTCTCGGAAATCCATTCTAACAGTTCCGTTGGATAGGAAATCATAAAATATGAACAACGGCAGCAAATTTTATGAAAATTCACCCACGGAAACTCCCGAAATCCAAGAATCCGTTCCCCCAACGAAGAACATTATAACGTGAGATTTTCGCGTCAAAAAAAGTTGTCTCAGAAATCCACTCTGACAGCTCCGTTGTATAGGAAATCATAAAATATGAACAACTATAGCAAATTTTATGAAAATTCACCAACGGAAACTCCCGAAATCCAAGATTACGTTACCCCACCGAAGAACATTATAACGTGAGATTTTCGCGTCCAAAAAAGTTGTGTCGGAAATACATTCTGACAGCTCCGTTGGATAGGAAATCATAAAATATGAACAACGGCAGCAAATTTTATGAAAATTCACCCACGGAAACTCCCAAAATCAAAGAATACGTTCCCCCACCGAAGAACATTATAACGTGAGATTTTCGCGTCCAAAAAAGTTGTCCCGGAAATCCATTCTGACAGCTCCGTTGGATAGGAAATCATAAAATATGAACAACGGCTGCAAATTTTATGAAAATTCACCACGGAAACTCCCGAAATCCAAGATTACGTTCCCCCACCGAAGAACATTATAACATGAGATTTTCTCGTCAAAAAAAGTTGTCTCGGAAATCCATTATGACAGCTCCGTTGGATAGGAAATCATAAAATATGAACAACGACAGAAAATTTTATGAAAATTCACCAACGGAAACTCCCGAAATCCAAGATTACGTTCCTCCACCGAAGAATATTATAACATGAGATTTTCGCGTCAAAAAAAGTTGTCTCGGAAATCCATTCAGACAGCTCCGTTGGATAGGAAATCATAAAATATGAACAACGGCAGCAAATTTTATGAAAATTCACCAACGGAAACTCCCGAAATCGAAGAATCTGTTCCCCCACCGAAGAACATTATAACATGAGATTTTCGCGTCAAAAAAAGTTATCTCGGAAATCCATTCTGACAACTCCGTTGGATAGGAAATCATAAAATATGAATAACGACAGCAAACTTTATGAAAATTCACCCACGAAAACTCCTGAAATCCAAGATTACGTTCCCCCACCGAAGAACATTATATCATGAGATTTTCGCGTTAAAAAAAGTTGTCTCGGAAATCCATTCTGACAGCTCTGTTGGATAGGAAATCATAAAATATGAACAACGGCAGCAAATTTTATGAAAATTCACCCACGGAAACTCCCGAAATCCAAGATTACGTTCCCCCAACGAAGAACATTATAACGTGAGATTTTTGCGTCAAAAAAAGTTGTCTTGGAAATCCAGTCTGACAGCTCCGTTGGATAGGAAATCATGAAATATGAACAACGGCTGCAAATTTTATGAAAATTCACCCACGGAAACTCCCAAAATCAAAGAATACGTTCCCCCACCGAAGAACATTATAACGTGAGATTTTTGCATCCAAAAAAGTTGTCTCGGAAATCCATTCTGACAGCTCCGTTGGATAGGAAATCATAAAATATGAACAACGGCAGCAAATTTTATGAAAATTCACCAACGGAAACTCCCGAAATCGAAGAATCTGTTCCCCCACCGAAGAACATTATAACATGAGATTTTCGCGTCAAAAAAAGTTATCTCGGAAATCCATTCTGACAACTCCGTTGGATAGGAAATCATAAAATATGAATAACGACAGCAAATTTTATGAAAATTCACCCACGAAAACTCCTGAAATCCAAGATTACGTTCCCCCACCGAAGAACATTATATCATGAGATTTTCGCGTCAAAAAAAGTTGTCTCTGAAATCCATTGTGACAGCTCCGTTGGATAGGAAATCATAAAATATGAACAACGACAGCAAATTTTATGAAAATTCACCAACGGAAACTATCGAAATCAAAGATTACGTTGCCCAACCGAAGAACATTATAACATGAGATTTTCGCGTCAAAAAAAGTTGTCTCGGAAATCCATTCTGACAGCTCCGTTGGATAGGAAATAATAAAATATGAACAACGGCAGCAAATTTTATGAAAATTCACCAATGGAAACTATCGAAATCAAAGATTACGTTGCCCAACCGAAGAACATTATAACATGAAATTTTCGCGTCAAAAAAAGTTGTCTCGGAAATCCATTCTGACAGCTCCGTTGGATAGGAAATCATAAAATATGAACAACGGCAGCAAATTTTATGAAAATTCACCCACAGAAACTCCCGAAATCGAAAATTACGTTCACCCACCAAAGAACATTATAACATGAGATTTTCGCGTCAAAAAAAGTCGTCTCGGAAATCCATTCTGACAGCTCCGTTGGATAGGAAATCATAAAATATGAACAACGGCAGCAAATTTTATGAAAATTCACCCACAGAAACTCCCGAAATCGAAGATTACGTTCCCCCATCGAAGAACATTATAACATGTGATTTTCGCGTCAAAAAAAGTTGTCTCGGAAATCCATTCTGACAGCTCCGTTGGATAGAAAATCATAAAATATGAACAACGGCAGCAAATTTTATGAAAATTCACCCACAGAAACTCCCGAAATCGAAAATTACATTCACCCACCAAAGAACATTATAACATGAGATTTTCGCGTCAAAAAAAGTCGTCTCGGAAATCCATTCTGACAGCTTCGTTGGATAGGAAATCATAAAATATGAACAACGGCAGCAAATTTTATGAAAATACACCGACAGAAACTCCCGAAATCGAAACTCACGTTCCCCCACCGAAGAACATTATAACATGTGATTTTCACGTCAAAAAAAGTTGTCTCGGAAATCCATTCTGACAGCTCCGTTGGATAGAAAATCATAAAATATGAACAACAGCAGCAAATTTTATGAAAATACACCGAAAGAAACTCCCGAAATCGAAACTCACGTTCCCCTACCGAAGAACATTATAACATGTGATTTTCGCGTCAAAAAAAGTTGTCTCGGAAATCCATTCTGACAGCTCCGTTGGATAGGAAATCATAAAATATGAACAACGGCAGCAAATTTTATGAAAATTCACCTACGGATACTCCCGAAATCCAAGATTACGTTCCCCCACCGAAGAACATTATACCATGTGATTTTCGCGTTAAAAAAAGTTGTCTCGGAAATCCATTCTGACAGCTCCGTTGGATAGGAAATCATAAAATATGAACAACGGCAGCAAATTTTATGAAAATTCACCCACGGATACTCCCTAAATCCAAGATTACGTTCACCCACCAAAGAACATTATAATATGAGATTTTCGCGTCAAAAAAAGTTGTCTCGGAAATCCATTCTGACAGCTCCGTTGGATAGGAAATCATAAAATATGAACAACGGCAGCAAATTTTATGAAAATTCACCCACGGATACTCCCTAAATCCAAGATTACGTTCCCCCACCGAATAACATTATACCATTTGATTTTCGCATCAAAAAAAGTTGTCTCGGAAATCCATTCTGACAGCTCCGTTGGATAGGAAATCATAAAATATGAACAACGGCAGCAAATTTTATGAAAATTCACCCACAGAAACTCCCGAAATCGAAAATTACATTCACCCACCAAAGAACATTATAACATGAGATTTTCGCGTCAAAAAAAGTCGTCTCGGAAATCCATTCTGACAGCTTCGTTGGATAGGAAATCATAAAATATGAACAACGGCAGCAAATTTTATGAAAATACACCGACAGAAACTCCCGAAATCGAAACTCACGTTCCCCCACCGAAGAACATTATAACATGTGATTTTCACGTCAAAAAAAGTTGTCTCGGAAATTCATTATGACAGCTCCGTTGCATAGGAAATCATAAAATATAAACAACGGCAGCAAATTTTATGAAAATTCACCCACAGAAACTCCCGTAATCGAAGATTACGTTCCCCCACCGAAGAACATTATAACATGAGATTTTCGCGTCAAAAAAAGTTGTCTCGGAAATCCATTCTGACAGCTCCGTTGGATAGGAAATCATAAAATATGAACAACGGCAGCAAATTTTATGAAAATTCACCCACGAAAACTCCCGAAATCCAAGATTACATTCTCCCACCGAACAACATTATAACATGAGATTTTCGCGTCAAAAAAAGTTGTGTCGGAAATCCATTCTGACAGCTTCGTTGGATAGGAAATCATAAAATATGATCAACGGCAGCAAATTTTATGAAAATTCACCCACAGAAACTCTCGAAATCGAAACTTACGTTCCCCCACCGAAGAACATTATAACATGTGATTTTCGCGTCAATAAAAGTTGTCTCGGAAATCCATTCTGACAGCTCCGTTGGATAGGATATCATAAAATATGAACAACGGCAGCAAATTTAATGCAAATTCACCCACAGAAACTCCCGAAATCGAAAATTACGTTCCCCCACCAAAGAACACTATAACATGAGATTTTCGCGTCAAAAAAAGTCGTCTCGGAAATCCATTCTGAAACCTCCGTTGCATAGGAAATAATAAAATACGAACAACGGCAGCAAATTTTATGAAAATTCACCCACAGAAACTCCCGAAATCAAAGATTACGTTCCCCCAACGAAGAACATTATAACATGAGATTTTCGCGTCAAAAAAAGTTGTCTCGGAAATCCATTCTGACAGCTCCGTTGGATAGGAAATCATAAAATATAAACAACGGCAGCAAATTTTATGAAAATTCACCCACAGAAACTCTCGAAATCGAAGATTACGTTCCCCCATCGAACAACATTATAACATGAGATTTTCGGGTCAAAAAAAGTTGTCTCGGAAATCCATTCTGACAGCTCCGTTGGATAGAAAATCATAAAATATGAACAACGGCAGCAAATTTTATGAAAATTCACCGATAGAAACTCCCGAAATCGAAACTCAAGTTCCCCCACCGAAGAACATTATAACATGTGATTTTCGCGTCAAAAAAAGTTGTCTCGGAAATCCAATCTGACAGCTCCGTTGGATAGGAAATTAAAAAATATGAACAACGGCAGCAAATTTTATGAAAATTCACCCACGGAAACTCCCGAAATCCAAGATTACGTTCCCCCACCGAAGAATATTATAGCATGAGATTTTCGCGTCAAAAAAAGTTGTCTCGGAAATCCATTCAGACAGCTCCGTTGGATAGGAAATCATAAAATATGAACAACGGCAGCAAATTTTATGAAAATTCACCCACGGATACTCCCGAAATCCAAGATTACGTTCCCCCACCGAAGAACATTATAACATGTGATTTTCGCGTCAAAAAAAGTTGTCTCGGAAATCCATTCTGACAGCTCCGTTGGATAGGAAATCATAAAATATAAACAACGGCAGCAAATTTTATGAAAATTCACCCACAGAAACTCTCGAAATCGAAAATTACGTTCACCCACCAAAGAACATAATAACATGAGATTTTCGCGTCAAAAAAAGTCATATCGGAAATCCATTCTGACAACTCCGTTGGATAGGAAATCATAAAATATGAACAACGGCAGCAAATTTTATGAAAATTCACCCACAGAAACTCCCGAAATCGAAGATTACGTTCCCCCATCGAAGAACATTATAACATGTCATTTTCGCGTCAAAAAAAGTTGTCTCGGAAATCTATTCTGACAGCTCCGTGGGATAGAAAATCATAAAATATGAACAACAGAAGCAAATTTTATGAAAATACACCGACAGAAACTCCCGAAATCGAAACTCACGTTACCCCACCGAAGAACATTATAACATGTGATTTTCGCATCCAAAAAAGTTGTCTCGAAAATCCATTCTGACAGCTCCGTTGCATAGGAAATCATAAAATATGAACAACGGCAGCAAATTTTATGAAAATTCACCCACAGAAACTCCCGAAATCGAAGATTACGTTCCCCCATCGAACAACATTATAACATGAGATTTTCGCGTCAAAAAAAGTTGTCTCGTAAATCCATTCTGACAGCTCCGTTGGATAGGAAATCATAAAATATAAACAACGGCAGCAAATTTTATGAAAATTCACCCACAGAAACTCTCGAAATCGAAAATTACGTTCACCCACCAAAGAACATAATAACATGAGATTTTCGCGTCAAAAAAAGTCGTCTCGGAAATCCATTCTGACACCTCCGTTGGATAGGAAATCATAAAATATGAACAACGGCAGCAAATTTTATGAAAATTCACCCACAGAAACTCCCGAAATCGAAGATTACGTTCCCCCATCGAAGAACATTATAACATGAGATTTTCGGGTCAAAAAAAGTTGTCTCGGAAATCCATTCTGACAGCTCCGTTGGATAGAAAATCATAAAATATGAACAACGGCAGCAAATTTTATGAAAATTCACCGACAGAAACTCCCGAAATCGAAACTCAAGTTCCCCCACCGAAGAACATTATAACATGTGATTTTCGCGTCAAAAAAAGTTGTCTCGGAAATCCAATCTGACAGCTCCGTTGGATAGGAAATTAAAAAATATGAACAACGGCAGCAAATTTTATGAAAATTCACCCACGGAAACTCCCGAAATCCAAGATTACGTTCCCCCACCGAAGAATATTATAGCATGAGATTTTCGCGTCAAAAAAAGTTGTCTCGGAAATCCATTCAGACAGCTCCGTTGGATAGGAAATCATAAAATATGAACAACGGCAGCAAATTTTATGAAAATTCACCCACGGATACTCCCGAAATCCAAGATTACGTTCCCCCACCGAAGAACATTATACCATGTGATTTTCGCGTCAAAAAAAGTTGTCTCGGAAATCCATTCTGACAGCTCCGTTGGATAGAAAATCATAAAATATGAACAACGACAGCAAATTTTATGAAAATTCACCCACAGAAACTCCTGAAATCGAAGATTACGTTCCCCCATCGAAGAACATTATAACATGAGATTTTCGCGTCAAAAAAAGTTGTCTCGGAAATCCATTCTGACAGCTCCGTTGGATAGAAAATCATACAATATGAACAACAGCAGGAAATTTTATGAAAATACACAGACAGAAACTCCCGAAATCGAAACTCACGTTCCCCCACCGAAGAACATTATAACATGTGATTTTCGCGTCAAAAAAAGTTGTCTCGGAAATCCATTCTGACAGCTCCGTTGGATAGAAAATCATAAAATATGAACAACAGCAGCAAATTTTATGAAAATACACCGACAGAAACTCCCGAAATCGAAACTCACGTCCCCCAACCGAAGAACATTATAACATGAGATTTTCGCGTCAAAAAAAGTCATCTCGGAAATCCATTCTGACAGCTCCGTTGGATAGGAAATCATAAAATATGAACAACGGCAGCAAATTTTATGAAAATTCACCCACGGATACTCCCGAAATCCAAGATTTTATGAAAATTCACCCACGGATACTCCCGAAATCCAAGATTACGTTCCCCCACCGAAGAACATTATACCATGTGATTTTCGCGTCAAAAAAAGTTGTCTCGGAAATCCATTCTGACAGCTCCGTTGGATAGGAAATCATAAAATATGAACAACGGCAGCAAATTTTATGAAAATTCACCCACAAAAACTCCCGAAATCTAAGATTACGTTCCCCCATCGAAGAACATTATAACATGAGATTTTCTCGTCAAAAAAAGTTGTCTCGGAAATCCATTCTGACAGCTCCGTTGGATAGAAAATCATAAAATATAAACAACATCAGCAAATTTTATGAAAATACACCGACAGAAACTCCCGAAATCGAAACTCACGTTCCCCTACCGAAGAACATTATAACATGTGATTTTCGCGTCAAAAAAAGTTGTCTCGGAAATCCATTCTGACAGCTCCGTTGGATAGGAAATCATAAAATATGAACAACGGCAGCAAATTTTATGAAAATTCACCCACGGATACTCCCGAAATCCAAGATTACGTTCCCCCACCGAAGAACATTATACCATGTGATTTTCGCGTTAAAAAAAGTTGTCTCGGAAATCCATTCTGACAGCTCCGTTGGATAGGAAATCATAAAATATGAACAACGGCAGCAAATTTTATGAAAATACACCGACAGAAACTCCCGAAATCGAAACTCACGTTCCCCCATCGAAGAACATTATAACATGTGATTTTCGCGTCAAAAAAAGTTGTATCGGAAATCCATTCTGACAGCTCCATTGGATAGGAAATCATAAAATATGAACAACGGCAGCAAATTTTATGAAAATTCACCCACAGAAACTCCCGAAATCGAAAATTGCGTTCACCCACCAAAGAACATTATAACATGAGATTTTCGCGTCAAAAAAAGTTGTCACGGAAATCCATTCTGACAGCTCCGTTGGATAGGAAATCATAAAATATGAACAACGGCAGCAAATTTTATGAAAATTCACCCACGGATACTCCCGAAATCGAAAATTACGTTCCCCCACCGAATAACATTATACCATTTGATTTTCGCGTCAAAAAAAGTTGTCTCGGAAATCCATTCTCACAGCTCCGTTGGATAGGAAATCATAAAATATGAACAACGGCAGCAAATTTTATGAAAATTCACCCACAGAAACTCACGAAATCGAAAATTACGTTCACCCACCAAAGAACATTATAACATGAGATTTTCGCGTCAAAAAAAGTCGTCTCGGAAATCCATTCTGACAGCTCCGTTGGATAGGAAATCATAAAATATGAACAACGGCAGCAAATTTTATGAAAATACACCGACAGAAACTCCCAAAATCGAAACTCACGTTCCCCCACCGAAGAACATTATAACATGTGATTTTCACGTCAAAAAAAGTTGTCTCGGAAATTCATTCTGACAGCTCCGTTGCATAGGAAATCATAAAATATGAACAACGGCAACAAATTTTATGAAAATTCACCCACAGAAACTCCCGTAATCGAAGATTACGTTCCCCCACCGAAGAACATTATAACATGAGATTTTCGCGTCAAAAAAAGTTGTCTCGGAAATCCATTCTGACAGCTCCGTTGGATAGGAAATCATAAAATATGAACAACGGCAGCAAATTTTATGAAAATTCACCCACGAAAACTCCCGAAATCCAAGATTACATTCTCCCATCGAAGAACATTATAACATGAGATTTTCGCGTCAAAAAAAGTTATCTCGGAAATCCATTCTGACAGCTCCGTTGGATAGGAAATCATAAAATATGAGCAACGGCAGCAAATTTTATGAAAATTCACACACGGAAACTCCCGAAATCCAAGATTACATTCCCCCACCGAAGAACATTATAATATGATATTTTCGCGTCAAAAAAAGTTGTCTCGAAAATCCATTCTGACAGCTCCGTTGGATAGGAAATCATAAAGTATGAACAACAACAGCAAATTTTATGAAAATTCACCCACGGAAACTCCGGAAATCCAAGATTATGTTCCCCCACCGAATAACATTATAACATGAGATTTTCGCGTCAAAAAAAGTTGTCTCGGAAATCCATTCTGACAGCTCCGTTGGATAGGAAGTCATAAAATATGAACAAGGCAGCAAATTTTATGAAAATTTACCCACGGAAACTCCCGAAATCCAAGATTACATTTCCCCACCCAAGAACATTATAACATGAGATTTTCGCGTCAAAAAAAGTTGTCTCGGAAATCCATTCTGACAGCTCCGTTGGATAGGAAATCATAAAATATGAACAACGGCAACAAATTTTATGAAAATTCACCAACGAAAACTCCCGAAATCAAAGATTACGTTCCCCCACCGAAGAACATTATAACATGAGATTTTCGCGTCAAAAAAAGTTGTCTCGTAAATCCATTCTGACAGCTCCGTTGGATAGGAAATCATAAAATATGAACAACGGCAGCAAATTTCATGAAAATTCACCAACGGAAACTCCCGAAATCCAAGATTACGTTCCCCCACCGAAGAACATTATACCATGAGATTTTCGCGTCAAAAAAAGTTGTTTCGGAAATCCATTCTGACAGCTCCGTTGGATAGGATATCATAAAATATGAACAACGGCAGCAAATTTAATGCAAATTCACCCACAGAAACTCCCGAAATCGAAAATTACGTTCCCCCACCAAAGAACATTATAACATGAGATTTTCGCGTCAAAAAAAGTCGTCTCGGAAATCCATTCTTAAACCTCCGTTGGATAGGAAATAATAAAATATGAACAACGGCAGCATATTTTATGAAAATTCACCCACAGAAACTCTCAAAATCGAAGATTACGTTCCCCCACCGAAGAACATTATAACAAGAGATTTTCGCGTCAAAAAAAGTTGTCTAGGAAATCCATTCTGACAGCTCCGTTGGATAGAAAATCATAAAATATGAACAACGGCAGCAAATTTTATGAAAATTAACCCACAGAAACTCCCGAAATCGAAACTTACGTTCCCCCACCGAAGAACATTATAACATGTGATTTTCGCATCAAAAAAAGTTGTCTCGGAAATCCATTCTGACAGCTCCGTTGGATAAAAAATCATAAAATATGAACAACGGCAGCAAATTTTATGAAAATTCACCCACAGAAACTCCCGAAATCGAAGATTACGTTCCCCCACCGAAGAACATTACAACACGAGATTTTCGCGTCAAAAAAGGTTGTCCCGGAAATCCTTTCTGACAGCTCCGTTGGATAGAAAATTATAAAATATAAACAACGGCAGCAAATTTTATGAAAATTCACCGACAGAAACTCCTGAAATCGAAACTCACGTTCCCCCACCGAAGAACATTATAACATGTGATTTTTGCGTCAAAAAAAGTTGTCTCGAAAATCCATTCTGACAGCTCCGTTGGATAGAAAATCATAAAATATGAACAACGGCAGCAAATTTTATGAAAATTGACAAGCAGAAACTCTTGAAATCGAGACTTACGTTCCCCCACCGAAGAACATTATAACATGAGATTTTCGTGTCAAAAAAAGTTGTCTCGAAATCCATTCTGACAGCTCCGTTGGATAGAAAATCATAAAATATGATCAACGGCAGCAAATTTTATGAAAATTCACCCACAGAAACTCCCGAAATCGAAGATTACGTTCCCCCACCGAAGAACATTATAACACGAGATTTTCGCGTCAAAAAAAGTTGCCTCGGAAATCCATTCTGACAGCTCCGTTGGATAGGAAATCATAAAATATGAACAACGGCAGCAAATTTTATGAAAATTCACCCACAAAAACTCCCGAAATCGAAAATTACGTTCCCCCACCAAAGAATATTATAACATGAGATTTTCGCGTCAAAAAAAGTCGTCTCGGCAATCCATTCTGACAGCTCCGTTGGATAGGAAATCATAAAATATGAACAACAGCAGCAAATTTTATGAAAATTCACCCACAGAAACTACCGAAATCGATGATTACGTTCCCCAACCGAATAACATTATAACATGAGATTTTCACGTCAAAATAAGTTGTCTCGAAATCCATTCTGACAGCTCCATTGGATAGAAAATCATAAAATATGAACAACGGCAGCAAATTTTATGAAAATTCACCCACGGAAACTACCGAAATCGAAAATTACATTCGCCCACCAAAGAACATTAGAACATGAGATTTTCGCGTCAAAAAAAGTTATCTCGAAAATCCATTCTGACAGCTCCGTTGGATAGAAAATCATAAAATATGAACAACGGCAGCAAATTTTATGAAAATTCACCCATAGAAACTCCCGAAATCGAAAATTACGTTCCCCACCGAAGAACATTATAACATGTGATTTTCGTGTCAAAAAAAGTTGTCTCGGAAATCCATTCTGACAGCTCCGTTGGATAGGAAATCAAAAAATATGAACAACGGCAGCAAATTTTATGAAAATTCACCCACAGAAACTCCCGAAATCGATGATTACATTCCCCAACCGAAGAACATTATAACATGAGATTTTCACGTCAAAAAAAGTTGTCTCGAAATCCATTCTGACAGCTCCGTTGGATAGAAAATCATAAAATATGAACAACGGCAGCAAATTTTATGAAAATTCACCCACGGAAACTACCGAAATCGAAAATTACATTCGCCCACCAAAGAACATTAGAACATGAGATTTTCGCGTCAAAAAAAGTTATCTCGAAAATCCATTCTGACAGCTCCGTTGGATAGAAAATCATAAAATATGAACAACGGCAGCAAATTTTATGAAAATTCACCCATAGAAACTCCCGAAATCGAAAATTACGTTCCCCACCGAAGAACATTATAACATGTGATTTTCGTGTCAAAAAAAGTTGTCTCGGAAATCCATTCTGACAGCTCCGTTGGATAGGAAATCAAAAAATATGAACAACGGCAGCAAATTTTATGAAAATTCACCCACAGAAACTCCCGAAATCGATGATTACATTCCCCAACCGAAGAACATTATAACATGAGATTTTCACGTCAAAAAAAGTTGTCTCGAAATCCATTCTGACAGCTCCGTTGGATAGAAAATCATAAAATATGAACAACGGCAGCAAATTTTATGAAAATTCACCCACGGAAACTACCGAAATCGAAAATTACATTCGCCCACCAAAGAACATTATAACATGAGATTTTCGCGTCAAAAAAAGTCATCTCGGTAATCCATTCTGACAGCTCCGTTGGATAGGAAATCATAAAATATGAACAACGACAGCAAATTTTATGAAAATTCACCCACAGAAACTCCCAAAATCGAAGATTACGTTCCCCACCGAAGAACATTATAACACGAGATTTTCGCGTCAAAAAAAGTTATCTCGAAAATCCATTCTGACAGCTCCGTTGGATAGGAAATCATAAAATATGAACAACGACAGCAAATTTTATGAAAATTCACCCACAGAAACTCCCAAAATCGAAGATTACGTTCCCCACCGAAGAACATGATAGCATGAGATTTTCGCGTCAAAAAAAGTTGTCTCGAAATCCATTATGACAGCTCCGTTGGATAGAAAATCATAAAATATGATCAACGACAGCAAATTTTATGAAAATTCACCCACAGAAACTCCCGAAATCGAAGATTACGTTCCCCCACCGAAGAACATTATAAACCGAGATTTTCGCGTCAAAAAAAGTTGTCACGGAAATCCATTCTGACAGCTCCGTTGGATAGGAAATCATAAAATATGAACAACGGCAGCAAATTTTATGAAAATTCACCCACAGAAACTCCCGAAATCGAAAATTACGTTCCCCCACCAAAGAACATTATAACATGAGATTTTCGCGTCAAAAAAAGTCGTCTCGGCAATCCATTCTGACAGCTCCGTTTGATAGGAAATCATAAAATATGAACAACGACAATAAATTCTATGAAAATTCACCTACAGAAACTCCTGAAATCGATGATTACATTCCCCAACCGAAGAACATTATAACATGAGATTTTCACGTCAAAAAAAGTTGTCTCGAAATCCATTCTGACAGCTCCGTTGGATAGAAAATCATAAAATATGAACAACGGCAGCAAATTTTATGAAAATTCACCCACGGAAACTACCGAAATCGAAAATTACATTCGCCCACCAAAGAACATTAGAACATGAGATTTTCGCGTCAAAAAAAGTTATCTCGAAAATCCATTCTGACAGCTCCGTTGGATAGAAAATCATAAAATATGAACAACGGCAGCAAATTTTATGAAAATTCACCCATAGAAACTCCCGAAATCGAAAATTACGTTCCCCACCGAAGAACATTATAACATGTGATTTTCGTGTCAAAAAAAGTTGTCTCGGAAATCCATTCTGACAGCTCCGTTGGATAGGAAATCAAAAAATATGAACAACGGCAGCAAATTTTATGAAAATTCACCCACAGAAACTCCCGAAATCGATGATTACATTCCCCAACCGAAGAACATTATAACATGAGATTTTCACGTCAAAAAAAGTTGTCTCGAAATCCATTCTGACAGCTCCGTTGGATAGAAAATCATAAAATATGAACAACGGCAGCAAATTTTATGAAAATTCACCCACGGAAACTACCGAAATCGAAAATTACATTCGCCCACCAAAGAACATTAGAACATGAGATTTTCGCGTCAAAAAAAGTTATCTCGAAAATCCATTTTGACAGCTCCGTTGGATAGAAAATCATAAAATATGAACAACGGCAGCAAATTTTATGAAAATTCACCCATAGAAACTCCCGAAATCGAAAATTACGTTCCCCACCGAAAAACATTATAACATGTGATTTTCGCGTCAAAAAAAGTTGTCTCGGAAATCCATTCTGACAGCTCCGTTGGATAGGAAATCAAAAAATATGAACAACGGCAGCAAATTTTATGAAAATTCAAACACAGAAACTCCCGAAATCCAATATTACGTTCCCCCACCGAAGAACATGATAGCATGAGATTTTCGCGTCAAAAAAAGTTGTCTCGGAAATCCATTCTGACAGCTCCGTTGGATAGGAAATCAAAAAATATGAACAACGACAGCAAATTTTATGAAAATTCACCCACGGAAACTCCCGAAATCCAAGATTACGTTCCCCCACCGAAGAACATGATAGCATGAGATTTTCGTGTCAAAAAAAGTCGTCTCGGAAATCCATTCTGACAGCTCCGTTGGATAGAAAATCATAAAATATGAACAACGACAACAAATTTTATGACAATTCACCCGTGGAAACTACCGAAATCGAAAATTACATTCGCCCACCAAAGAACATTATAACATGAGATTTTCACGTCAAAAAAAGTCATCTCGGAAATCCATTCTGACAGCTCCGTTGGATAGGAAATCATAAAATATGAACAACGACAGCAAATTTTATGAAAATTCACCCACAGAAACTCCCAAAATCGAAGATTACGTTCCCCACCGAAGAACATTATAACACGAGATTTTCGCGTCAAAAAAAGTTATCTCGAAAATCCATTCTGACAGCTCCGTTGGATAGGAAATCATAAAATATGAACAACGACAGCAAATTTTATGAAAATTCACCCACAGAAACTCCCAAAATCGAAGATTACGTTCCCCACCGAAGAACATGATAGCATGAGATTTTCGCGTCAAAAAAAGTTGTCTCGAAATCCATTATGACAGCTCCGTTGGATAGAAAATCATAAAATATGATCAACGACAGCAAATTTTATGAAAATTCACCCACAGAAACTCCCGAAATCGAAGATTACGTTCCCCCACCGAAGAACATTATAAACCGAGATTTTCGCGTCAAAAAAAGTTGTCACGGAAATCCATTCTGACAGCTCCGTTGGATAGGAAATCATAAAATATGAACAACGGCAGCAAATTTTATGAAAATTCACCCACAGAAACTCCCGAAATCGAAAATTACGTTCCCCTACCAAAGAACATTATAACATGAGATTTTCGCATCAAAAAAAGTCGTCTCGGCAATCCATTCTGACAGCTCCGTTTGATAGGAAATCATAAAATATGAACAACGACAATAAATTCTATGAAAATTCACCTACAGAAACTCCTGAAATCGATGATTACATTCCCCAACCGAAGAACATTATAACATGAGATTTTCACGTCAAAAAAAGTTGTCTCGAAATCCATTCTGACAGCTCCGTTGGATAGAAAATCATAAAATATGAACAACGGCAGCAAATTTTATGAAAATTCACCCACGGAAACTACCGAAATCGAAAATTACATTCGCTCACCAAAGAACATTAGAACATGAGATTTTCGCGTCAAAAAAAGTTATCTCGAAAATCCATTCTGACAGCTCCGTTGGATAGAAAATCATAAAATATGAACAACGGCAGCAAATTTTATGAAAATTCACCCATAGAAACTCCCGAAATCGAAAATTACGTTCCCCACCGAAGAACATTATAACATGTGATTTTTGCGTCAAAAAAAGTTGTCTCGGAAATCCATTCTGACAGCTCCGTTGGATAGGAAATCAAAAAATATGAACAACGGCAGCAAATTTTATGAAAATTCACCCACAGAAACTCCTGAAATCGATGATTACATTCCCCAACCGAAGAACATTATAACATGAGATTTTCACGTCAAAAAAAGTTGTCTCGAAATCCATTCTGACAGCTCCGTTGGATAGAAAATCATAAAATATGAACAACGGCAGCAAATTTTATGAAAATTCACCCACGGAAACTACCGAAATCGAAAATTACATTCGCCCACCAAAGAACATTAGAACATGAGATTTTCGCGTCAAAAAAAGTTATCTCGAAAATCCATTCTGACAGCTCCGTTGGATAGAAAATCATAAAATATGAACAACGGCAGCAAATTTTATGAAAATTCACCCATAGAAACTCCCGAAATCGAAAATTACGTTCCCCACCGAAAAACATTATAACATGTGATTTTCGCGTCAAAAAAAGTTGTCTCGGAAATCCATTCTGACAGCTCCGTTGGATAGGAAATCAAAAAATATGAACAACGGCAGCAAATTTTATGAAAATTCAAACACAGAAACTCCCGAAATCCAATATTACGTTCCCCCACCGAAGAACATGATAGCATGAGATTTTCGCGTCAAAAAAAGTTGTCTCGGAAATCCATTCTGACAGCTCCGTTGGATAGGAAATCAAAAAATATGAACAACGACAGCAAATTTTATGAAAATTCACCCACGGAAACTCCCGAAATCCAAGATTACGTTCCCCCACCGAAGAACATGATAGCATGAGATTTTCGTGTCAAAAAAAGTCGTCTCGGAAATCCATTCTGACAGCTCCGTTGGATAGAAAATCATAAAATATGAACAACGACAGCAAATTTTATGAAAATTCACCCGTGGAAACTACCGAAATCGAAAATTACATTCGCCCACCAAAGAACATTATAACATGAGATTTTCACGTCAAAAAAAGTCATCTCGGAAATCCATTCTGACAGCTCCGTTGGATAGGAAATCATAAAATATGAACAACGACAGCAAATTTTATGAAAATTCACCCACAGAAACTCCCAAAATCGAAGATTACGTTCCCCACCGAAGAACATGATAGCATGAGATTTTCGCGTCAAAAAAAGTTGTATCGGAAATACATTCTAACAGCTCCGTTGGATAGGAAATCAAAAAATATGAACAACGACAGCAAATTTTATGAAAATTCACCCAAGGAAACTCCCGAAATCCAAGATTACGTTCCCCAACCGAATAACATGATAGCATGAGATTTTCGTGTCAAAAAAAGTCGTCTCGGAAATCCATTCTGACAGCTCCGTTGGATAGGAAATCATAAAATATGAACAACGGCAGCAAATTTTATGAAAATTCACCCACAGAAACTCCCGAAATCGAAGATTACGTTCCCCCACCGAAGAACATTATAACATGAGATTTTCGCGTCAAAAAAAGTTGTCTCGAAATCCATTCTGACAGCTCCGTTGGATAGAAAATCATAAAATATGATCAACGGCAGCAAATTTTATGAAAATTCACCCACAAAAACTCCCGAAATCGAAGATTACGTTCCACTACCGAAGAACATTATAACACGAGATTTTCGCGTCAAAAAAAGTTGCCTCGGAAATCCATTCTGACAGCTCCTTGGATAGGAAATCATAAAATATGAACAACGGCAGCAAATTTTATGAAAATTCACCCACGGAAACTACCGAAATCGAAAATTACATTTGCCCACCAAAGAACATTAGAACATGAGATTTTCATGTCAAAAAAAGTTGTCTCGAAATCCATTATGACAGCTCCGTTGGATAGAAAATCATAAAATATGATCAACGGCAGCAAATTTTATGAAAATTCACCCACAGAAACTCCCGAAATCGAAGATTACGTTCCCCCACCGAAGAACATTACAACACGAGATTTTCGCGTCAAAAAAGGTTGTCTCGGAAATCCATTCTGACAGCTCCGTTGGATAGAAAATTATAAAATATGAACAACGGCAGCAAATTTTATGAAAATTAACCCACAGAAACTCCCGAAATCGAAACATACGTTCCCCCACCGAAGAACATTATAACATGTGATTTTCGCATCAAAAAAAGTTGTCTCGGAAATCCATTCTGACAGCTCCGTTGGATAGAAAATCATAAAATATGAACAACGGCAGCAAATTTTATGAAAATTCACCCACAGAAACTCCCGAAATCGAAGATTACGTTCCCCCACCGAAGAACATTACAACACGAGATTTTCGCGTCAAAAAAGGTTGTCCCGGAAATCCTTTCTGACAGCTCTGTTGGATAGAAAATTATAAAATATAAACAACGGCAGCAAATTTTATGAAAATTCACCCACAGAAACTCCTGAAATCGAAACTCACGTTCCCCCACCGAAGAACATTATAACATGTGATTTTTGCGTCAAAAAAAGTTGTCTCGAAAATCCATTCTGACAGCTCCGTTGGATAGAAAATCATAAAATATGAACAACGGCAGCAAATTTTATGAAAATTGACAAGCAGAAACTCTTGAAATCGAGACTTACGTTCCCCCACCGAAGAACATTATAACATGAGATTTTCGTGTCAAAAAAAGTTGTCTCGAAATCCATTCTGACAGCTCCGTTGGATAGAAAATCATAAAATATGATCAACGGCAGCAAATTTTATGAAAATTCACCCACAGAAACTCCCGAAATCGAAGATTACGTTCCCCCACCGAAGAACATTATAACACGAGATTTTCGCGTCAAAAAAAGTTGCCTCGGAAATCCATTCTGACAGCTCCGTTGGATAGGAAATCATAAAATATGAACAACGGCAGCAAATTTTATGAAAATTCACCCACAGAAACTCCCGAAATCGAAAATTACGTTCCCCCACCAAAGAATATTATAACATGAGATTTTCGCGTCAAAAAAAGTCGTCTCGGCAATCCATTCTGACAGCTCCGTTGGATAGTAAATCATAAAATATGAACAACAGCAGCAAATTTTATGAAAATTCACCCACAGAAACTACCGAAATCGATGATTACGTTCCCCAACCGAAGAACATTATAACATGAGATTTTCACGTCAAAATAAGTTGTCTCGAAATCCATTCCGAAAGCTCCGTTGGATAGAAAATCATAAAATATGAACAACGGCAGCAAATTTTATGAAAATTCACCCACGGAAACTACCGAAATCGAAAATTACATTCGCCCACCAAAGAACATTATAACATGAGATTTTCGCGTCAAAAAAAGTCATCTCGGTAATCCATTCTGACAGCTCCGTTGGATAGGAAATCAAAAAATATGAACAACGACAGCAAATTTTATGAAAATTCACCCACAGAAACTCCCAAAATCGAAGATTACGTTCCCCACCGAAGAACATGATAGCATGAGATTTTCGCGTCAAAAAAAGTTGTCTCGGAAATCCATTCTAACAGCTCCGTTGGATAGGAAATCAAAAAATATGAACAACGACAGCAAATTTTATGAAAATTCACCCAAGGAAACTCCCGAAATCCAAGATTACGTTCCCCAACCGAAGAACATGATAGCATGAGATTTTCGTGTCAAAAAAAGTCGTCTCGGAAATCCATTCTGACAGCTCCGTTGGATAGAAAATCATAAAATATGAACAACGGCAGCAAATTTTATGAAAATTCACCCACAGAAACACCCGAAATCGAAACTTACGTTCCCCCACCGAAGAACATTATAACATGAGATTTTCGCGTCAAAAAAAGTTGTCTCGAAATCCATTCTGACAGCTCCGTTGGATAGAAAATCATAAAATATGAACAACGGCAGCAAATTTTATGAAAATTCACCCGTAGAAACTCCTGAAATCGAAACTTACGTTCCCCCACCGAAGAATATTATAACATGAGATTTTCGCGTCAAAAAAAGTTGTCTCGGAAATCCATTCAGACAGCTCCGTTGGATAGGAAATCATAAAATATGAACAACGGCAGCAAATTTTATGAAAATTCACCCACAAAAACTCCCGAAATCGAAGATTACGTTCCCCCACCGAAGAACATTATAACATGAGATTTTCACGTCAAAAAAAGTTGTCTCGAAATCCATTCTGACAGCTCCGTTGGATAGGAAATCATAAAATATGATCAACGGCAGCAAATTTTATGAAAATTCACCCACAGAAACTCCCGAAATCGAAGATTACGTTCCCCCACCGAAGAACATTATAACACGAGATTTTCGCGTCAAAAAAAGTTGCCTCGGAAATCCATTCTGACAGCTCCGTTGGATAGGAAATCATAAAATATGAACAACGGCAGCAAATTTTATGAAAATTCACCCACGGAAACTACCGAAATCGAAAATTACATTTGCCCACCAAAGAACATTAGAACATGAGATTTTCGTGTCAAAAAAAGTTGTCTCGAAATCCATTATGACAGCTCCGTTGGATAGAAAATCATAAAATATGATCAACGGCAGCAAATTTTATGAAAATTCACCCACAGAAACTCCCGAAATCGAAGATTACGTTCCCCCACCGAAGAACATTATAAACCGAGATTTTCGCGTCAAAAAAAGTTGTCACGGAAATCCATTCTGACAGCTCCGTTGGATAGGAAATCATAAAATATGAACAACGGCAGCAAATTTTATGAAAATTCACCCACAGAAACTCCCGAAATCGAAAATTACGTTCCCCCACCAAAGAACATTATAACATGAGATTTTCGCGTCAAAAAAAGTCGTCTCGGCAATCCATTCTGACAGCTCCGTTTGATAGGAAATCATAAAATATGAACAACGACAGCAAATTCTATGAAAATTCACCTACAGAAACTCCCGAAATCGATGATTACATTCCCCAACCGAAGAACATTATAACATGAGATTTTCACGTCAAAAAAAGTTGTCTCGAAATCCATTCTGACAGCTCCGTTGGATAGAAAATCATAAAATATGAACAACGGCAGCAAATTTTATGAAAATTCACCCATAGAAACTCCCGAAATCGAAAATTACGTTCCCCACCGAAGAACATTATAACATGTGATTTTCGCGTCAAAAAAAGTTGTCTCGGAAATCCATTCTGACAGCTCCGTTGGATAGGAAATCAAAAAATATGAACAACGGCAGCAAAGTTTATGAAAATTCACAAGCAGAACCTCTTGAAATCGATGATTACATTCCCCCACCGAAGAACATGATAGCATGAGATTTTCGTGTCAAAAAAAGTCGTCTCGGAAATCCATTCTGACATCTCCGTTGGATAGAAAATCATAAAATATGAACAAGGGCAGCAAATTTTATGCAAATTCACCCACAGAAACTCCCGAAATCGAATATTACGTTCCCCCACCAAAGAACACTATAACATGAGATTTTCGCGTCAAAAAAAGTCGTCTCGGAAATCCATTCTGAAACCTCCGTTGCATAGGAAATAATAAAATATGAACAACGGCAGCAAATTTTATGAAAATTCACCCACAGAAACTCCCGAAATCGAAGATTACGTTCCCCCACCGAAGAACATTATAACACGAGATTTTCGCGTCAAAAAAAGTTGCCTCGGAAATCCATTCTGACAGCTCCGTTGGATAGGAAATCATAAAATATGAACAACGGCAGCAAATTTTATGAAAATTCACCCACAGAAACTCCCGAAATCGAAAATTACGTTCCCCCACCAAAGAACATTATAACATGAGATTTTCGCGTCAAAAAAAGTCGTCTCGGCAATCCATTCTGACAGCTCCGTTGGATAGGAAATCATAAAATATGAACAACGGCAGCAAATTTTATGAAAATTCACCCATAGAAACTCCCGAAATCGAAGATTACGTTCCCCCATCGAAGAACATTACAACACGAGATTTTCGGGTCAAAAAAGGTTGTCTCGGAAATCCATTCTGACAGCTCCGTTGGATAGAAAATTATAAAATATGAACAACGGCAACAAATTTTATGAAAATTAACCCACAGAAACTCCCGAAATCGAAACTTACGTTCCCCCACCGAAGAACATTATAACATGTGATTTTCGCGTCAATAAAAGTTGTCTCGGCAATCCATTCTGACAGCTCCGTTGGATAGGAAATCATAAAATATGAACAAGGGCAGCAAATTTTATGCAAATTCACCCACAGAAACTCCCGAAATCGAATATTACGTTCCCCCACCAAAAAACACTATAACATGAGATTTTCGCGTCAAAAAAAGTCGTCTCGGAAATCCATTCTGAAACCTCCGTTGCATAGGAAATAATAAAATATGAACAACGGCAGCAAATTTTATGAAAATTCACCCACAGAAACTCCCGAAATCGAAGATTACGTTCCCCCACCGAAGAACATTATAACACGAGATTTTCGCGTCAAAAAAAGTTGCCTCGGAAATCCATTCTGACAGCTCCGTTGGATAGGAAATCATAAAATATGAACAACGGCAGCAAATTTTATGAAAATTCACCCACAGAAACTCCCGAAATCGAAAATTACGTTCCCCCACCAAAGAACATTATAACATGAGATTTTCGCGTCAAAAAAAGTCGTCTCGGCAATCCATTCTGACAGCTCCGTTGGATAGGAAATCATAAAATATGAACAATGGCAGCAAATTTTATGAAAATTCACCCACAGAAACTCCCGAAATCGAATATTACGTTCCCCCATCGAAGAACAATACAACACGAGATTTTCGCGTCAAAAAAGATTGTCTCGGAAATCCATTCTGACAGCTCCGTTGGATAGAAAATTATAAAATATGAACAACGGCAACAAATTTTATGAAAATTAACCCACAGAAACTCCCGAAATCGAAACTCACGTTCCCCCACCGAAGAACATTATAACATGTGATTTTCGCGTCAAAAAAAGTTGTCTCGGAAATCCATTCTGACAGCTCCGTTGGATAGGAAATCATAAAATATAAACAACGGCAGCAAATTTTATGAAAATTCACCCACAGAAACTCTCGAAATCGAAAATTACGTTCACCCACCAAAGAACATAATAACATGAGATTTTCGCGTCAAAAAAAGTCATCTCGGAAATCCATTCTGACAACTCCGTTGGATAGGAAATCATAAAATATGAACAACGGCAGCAAATTTTATGAAAATTCACCCACAGAAACTCCCGAAATCGAAGATTACGTTCCCCCATCGAAGAACATTATAACATGTGATTTTTGCGTCAAAAAAAGTTGTCTTGGAAATCCATTCTGACAGCTCCGTTGGATAGAAAATCATAAAATATGAACAACAGAAGCAAATTTTATGAAAATGCACCGACAGAAACTCCCGAAATCGAAACTCACGTTCCCCACCGAAGAACATTATAACATGTGATTTTCGCGTCAAAAAAAGTTGTCTCGGAAATCCATTCTGACAGCTCCGTTGCATAGGAAATCATAAAATATGAACAACGGCAGCAAATTTTATGAAAATTCACCCACAGAAAATCCCGAAATCGAAGATTACGTTCCCCCAACGAAGAACATTATAACATGAGATTTTCGCGTCAAAAAAAGTTGTCTCGAAATCCATTCTGACAGCTCCGTTGGATAGGAAATCATAAAATATGATCAACGGCAGCAAATTTTATGAAAATTCACCCACAGAAACTCCCGAAATCGAAAATTACGTTCCCCCACCAAAGAACATTATAACATGAGATTTTCGCGTCAAAAAAAGTCGTCTCGGCAATCCATTCTGACAGCTCCGTTGGATAGGAAATCATAAAATATGAACAACGGCAGCAAATTTTATGAAAATTCACCCATAGAAACTCCCGAAATCGAAGATTACGTTCCCCCATCGAAGAACATTACAACACGAGATTTTCGCGTCAAAAAAGGTTGTCTCGGAAATCCATTCTGACAGCTCCGTTGGATAGAAAATTATAAAATATGAACAACGGCAACAAATTTTATGAAAATTAACCCACAGAAACTCCCGAAATCGAAACTTACGTTCCCCCACCGAAGAACATTATAACATGTGATTTTCGCGTCAATAAAAGTTGTCTCGGCAATCCATTCTGACAGCTCCGTTGGATAGGAAATCATAAAATATGAACAAGGGCAGCAAATTTTATGCAAATTCACCCACAGAAACTCCCGAAATCGAATATTACGTTCCCCCACCAAAGAACACTATAACATGAGATTTTTGCGTCAAAAAAAGTCGTCTCGGAAATCCATTCTGAAACCTCCGTTGCATAGGAAATAATAAAATATGAACAACGGCAGCAAATTTTATGAAAATTCACCCACAGAAACTCCCGAAATCGAAGATTACGTTCCCCCACCGAAGAACATTATAACACGAGATTTTCGCGTCAAAAAAAGTTGCCTCGGAAATCCATTCTGACAGCTCCGTTGGATAGGAAATCATAAAATATGAACAACGGCAGCAAATTTTATGAAAATTCACCCACAGAAACTCACGAAATCGAAAATTACGTTCCCCCACCAAAGAACATTATAACATGAGATTTTCGCGTCAAAAAAAGTCGTCTCGGCAATCCATTCTGACAGCTCCGTTGGATAGGAAATCATAAAATATGAACAATGGCAGCAAATTTTATGAAAATTCACCCACAGAAACTCCCGAAATCGAATATTACGTTCCCCCATCGAAGAACATTACAACACGAGATTTTCGCGTCAAAAAAGATTGTCTCGGAAATCCATTCTGACAGCTCCGTTGGATAGAAAATTATAAAATATGAACAACGGCAACAAATTTTATGAAAATTAACCCACAGAAACTCCCGAAATCGAAACTCACGTTCCCCCACCGAAGAACATTATAACATGTGATTTTCGCGTCAAAAAAAGTTGTCTCGGAAATCCATTCTGACAGCTCCGTTGGATAGGAAATCATAAAATATAAACAACGGCAGCAAATTTTATGAAAATTCACCCACAGAAACTCTCGAAATCGAAAATTACGTTCACCCACCAAAGAACATAATAACATGAGATTTTCGCGTCAAAAAAAGTCGTCTCGGAAATCCATTCTGACAACTCCGTTGGATAGGAAATCATAAAATATGAACAACGGCAGCAAATTTTATGAAAATTCACCCACAGAAACTCCCGAAATCGAAGAACATTATAACATGTGATTTTTGCGTCAAAAAAAGTTGTCTTGGAAATCCATTCTGACAGCTCCGTTGGATAGAAAATCATAAAATATGAACAACAGAAGCAAATTTTATGAAAATACACCGACAGAAACTCCCGAAATCGAAACTCACGTTCCCCCACCGAAGAACATTATAACATGTGATTTTCGCGTCAAAAAAAGTTGTCTCGGAAATCCATTCTGACAGCTCCGTTGCATAGGAAATCATAAAATATGAACAACGGCAGCAAATTTTATGAAAATTCACCCACAGAAAATCCCGAAATCGAAGATTACGTTCCCCCAACGAAGAACATTATAACATGAGATTTTCGCGTCAAAAAAAGTTGTCTCGAAATCCATTCTGACAGCTCCGTTGGATAGGAAATCATAAAATATGATCAACGGCAGCAAATTTTATGAAAATTCACCCACAGAAACTCCCGAAATCGAAGATTACGTTCCCCTACCGAAGAACATTATAACACGAGATTTTCGCGTCAAAAAAAGTTGCCTCGGAAATCCATTCTGACAGCTCCTTGGATAGGAAATCATAAAATATGAACAACGGCAGCAAATTTTATGAAAATTCACCCACGGAAACTACCGAAATCGAAAATTACATTTGCCCACCAAAGAACATTAGAACATGAGATTTTCATGTCAAAAAAAGTTGTCTCGAAATCCATTATGACAACTCCGTTGGATAGAAAATCATAAAATATGATCAACGGCAGCAAATTTTATGAAAATTCACCCACAGAAACTCCCGAAATCGAAGATTACGTTCCCCCACCGAAGAACATTACAACACGAGATTTTCGCGTCAAAAAAGGTTGTCCCGGAAATCCTTTCTGACAGCTCCGTTGGATAGAAAATTATAAAATATAAACAACGGCAGCAAATTTTATGAAAATTCACCCACAGAAACTCCTGAAATCGAAACTCACGTTCCCCCACCGAAGAACATTATAACATGTGATTTTTGCGTCAAAAAAAGTTGTCTCGAAAATCCATTCTGACAGCTCCGTTGGATAGAAAATCATAAAATATGAACAACGGCAGCAAATTTTATGAAAATTCACAAGCAGAAACTCTTGAAATCGAGACTTACGTTCCCCCACCGAAGAACATTATAACATGAGATTTTCGTGTCAAAAAAAGTTGTCTCGAAATCCATTCTGACAGCTCCGTTGGATAGAAAATCATAAAATATGATCAACGGCAGCAAATTTTATGAAAATTCACCCACAGAAACTCCCGAAATCGAAGATTACGTTCCCCCACCGAAGAACATTATAACACGAGATTTTCGCGTCAAAAAAAGTTGCCTCGGAAATCCATTCTGACAGCTCCGTTGGATAGGAAATCATAAAATATGAACAACGGCATCAAATTTTATGAAAATTCACCCACAGAAACTCCCGAAATCGAAAATTACGTTCCCCCACCAAAGAATATTATAACATGAGATTTTCGCGTCAAAAAAAGTCATCTCGGCAATCCATTCTGACAGCTCCGTTGGATAGGAAATCATAAAATATGAACAACAGCAGCAAATTTTATGAAAATTCACCCACAGAAACTACCGAAATCGATGATTACGTTCCCCAACCGAAGAACATTATAACATGAGATTTTCACGTCAAAATAAGTTGTCTCGAAATCCATTCTGACAGCTCCGTTGGATAGAAAATCATAAAATATGAACAACGACAGCAAATTTTATGAAAATTCTCCCACGGAAACTACCGAAATCGAAAATTACATTCGCCCACCAAAGAACATTATAACATGAGATTTTCGCGTCAAAAAAAATCATCTCGGTAATCCACTCTGACAGCTCCGTTGGATAGGAAATCATAAAATATGAATAACGACAGCAAATTTTATGAAAATTCACCCACAGAAACTCCCAAAATCGAAGATTACGTTCCCCACCGAAGAACATTATAACACGAGATTTTCGCGTCAAAAAAAGTTATCTCGAAAATCCATTCTGACAGCTCCGTTGGATAGGAAATCATAAAATATGAACAACGACAGCAAATTTTATGAAAATTCACCCACAGAAACTCCCAAAATCAAAGATTACGTTCCCCACCGAAGAACATGATAGCATGAGATTTTCGCGTCAAAAAAAGTTGTCTCGGAAATCCATTCTAACAGCTCCGTTGGATAGGAAATCAAAAAATATGAACAACGACAGCAAATTTTATGAAAATTCACCCAAGGAAACTCCCGAAATCCAAGATTACGTTCCCCAACCGAAGAACATGATAGCATGAGATTTTCGTGTCAAAAAAAGTCATCTCGGAAATCCATTCTGACAGCTCCGTTGGATAGAAAATCATAAAATATGAACAACGGCAGCAAATTTTATGAAAATTCACCCACAGAAACACCCGAAATCGAAACTTACGTTCCCCCACCGAAGAACATTATAACATGAGATTTTCGCGTCAAAAAAAGTTGTCTCGAAATCCATTCAGACAGCTCCGTTGGATAGAAAATCATAAAATATGAACAACGGCAGCAAATTTTATGAAAATTCACCCGTAGAAACTCCTGAAATCGAAACTTACGTTCCCCCACCGAAGAATATTATAACATGAGATTTTCGCGACAAAAAAAGTTGTCTCGGAAATCCATTCTAACAGCTCCGTTGGATAGAAAATCATAAAATATGAACAACGGCAGCAAATTTTAAGAAAATTCACCCACGGAAACTCCAGAAATCCAAGATTACGTTCGCCCACCGAAGAACATTATAACATGTGATTTTTGCGTCTAAAAAAGTTGTCTCGGAAATCCAATCTGACAGCTCCGTTGGATAGGAAATTAAAAAATATGAACAACGGCAGCAAATTTTATGAAAATTCACCCACGGAAACTCCCGAAATCCAAGATTACGTTCCCCCACCGAAGAACATTATAGCATGAGATTTTCGCGTCAAAAAAAGTTGTCTCGGAAAATCCATTCAGACAACTCCGTTGGATAGGAAATCATAAAATATGAACAACGGCAGCAAAATTTATGAAAATTCACCCACAAAAACTCCCGAAATCGAAGATTACGTTCCCCCACCGAAGAACATTATAACATGAGATTTTCACGTCAAAAAAAGTTGTCTCGAAATCCATTCTGACAGCTCCGTTGGATAGGAAATCATAAAATATGAACAACGGCAACAAATTTTATGAAAATTCACCAACGGAAACTCCCGAAATCAAAGATTACGTTCCCCCACCGAAGAACATTATAACATGCGATTTTCGCGTCAAAAAAAGTTGTCTCGGAAATCCATTCTGACAGCTCCGTTGGATAGGAAATCATAAAATATGAACAACGGCAGTAAATTTTATTAAAATTCACCCACGGAAACTCCCGAAATCGAAGAATCCGTTCCCCCACCGAAGAACATTATAGCATGAGATTTTCGCGTCAAAAAAAGTTGTCTCGGAAATCCATTCTGACAGCTCCGTTGGATAGGAAATCATAAAATATGAACGGCAGCAAATTTTATAAAAATTCACCCACGGAAACTCCCGAAATCGAAGAATCCGTTCCCCCACCGAAGAACATTATAGCATGAGATTTTTGCGTCAAAAAAAGTTGTCTCGGAAATCCATTCTGACAGCTCCGTTGGATAGGAAATCATAAAATATGAACAACGGCGGCAAATTTTATGAAAATTCACCCACGGAAACTCCCGAAATTAAAGATTACGTTCCCCCACCGAAGAACATTATAACATGAGATTTTCGCGTCAAAAAAAGTTGTCTCGTAAATCCATTCTGACAGCTCCGTTGGATAGGAAATCATAAAATATGAACAACGGCAGCAAATTTTATGAAAATTCACCCACGGAAACTCCCGAAATCGAAGAATCCGTTCCCCCACCGAAGAACATTATAGCATGAGATTTTTGCGTCAAAAAAAGTTGTCTCGGAAATCCATTCTAATAGCTCCGTTGGATAGGAAATCATAAAATATGAACAACGGCAGCAAATTTTATGAAAATTCACCCATGGAAACTCCCGAAATTAAAGATTACGTTCCCCCACCGAAGAACATTATAACATGAGATTTTCGCGTCAAAAAAAGTTGTCTCGGAAATCCATTCTGACAGCTCCGTTGGATAGGAAATCAAAAAATATGAACAACGGCAGCAAATTTTATGAAAATTCACCCACAGAAACTCCCGAAATCGATGATTACATTCCCCCACCGAAGAACATGATAGCATGAGATTTTCGTGTCAAAAAAAGTCGTCTCGGAAATCCATTCTGACATCTCCGTTGGATAGAAAATCATAAAATATGAACAACGGCAGCAAATTTTATGAAAATTCACCCACAGAAACTCCCGAAATCGAAGATTACGTTCCCCCACCGAAGAACATTATAACACGAGATTTTCGCGTCAAATAAAGTTTTCTCGGAAATCCATTCTGACAGCTCCGTTGGATAGGAAATCATAAAATATGAACAACGGCAGCAAATTTTATGAAAATTCACCCACAGAAACTCCCGAAATCGAAGATTACGTTCCCCCACCGAAGAACATTATAACACGAGATTTTTGCGTCAAAAAAAGTTGCCTCGGAAATCCATTCTGACAGCTCCGTTGGATAGGAAATCATAAAATATGAACAACGGCCGCAAATTTTATGAAAATTCACCCACAGAAACTCCCGAAATCGAAAATTACGTTCCCCCACCAAAGAACATTATAACATGAGATTTTCGCGTCAAAAAAAGTCGTCTCGACAATCCATTCTGACAGCTCCGTTGGATAGGAAATCATAAAATATGAACAACGGCAGCAAATTTTATGAAAATTCACCCATAGAAACTCCCGAAATCGAAGATTACGTTCCCCCATCGAAGAACATTACAACACGAGATTTTCGCGTCAAAAAAGGTTGTCTCGGAAATCCATTCTGACAGCTCCGTTGGATAGAAAATTATAAAATATGAACAACGGCAGCAAATTTTATGTAAATTCACCCACAGAAACTCCCGAAATCGAAGATTACGTTCCCCCATCGAAGAACATTACAACACGAGATTTTCACGTCAAAAAAAGTTGCCTCGGAAATCCATTCTGACAGCTCCGTTGGATAGGAAATCATAAAATATGAACAACGGCAGCAAATTTTACGAAAATTCACCCACAGAAACTCCCGAAATCGAAAATTACGTTCCCCCACCAAAGAACATTATAACATGAGATTTTCGCGTCAAAAAAAGTCGTCTCGGCAATCCATTCTGACAGCTCCGTTGGATAGGAAATCATAAAATATGAACAACGGCAGCAAATTTTATGTAAATTCACCCACAGAAACTCCCGAAATCGAAGATTACGTTCCCCCATCGAAGAACATTACAACACGAGATTTTCGCGTCAAAAAAGATTGTCTCGGAAATCCATTCTGACAGCTCCGTTGGATAGAAAATTATAAAATATGAACAACGGCAACAAATTTTATGAAAATTAACCCACAGAAACTCCCGAAATCGAAACTCACGTTCCCCCACCGAAGAACATTATAACATGTGATTTTCGCGTCAAAAAAAGTTGTCTCGGAAATCCATTCTGACAGCTCCGTTGGATAGGAAATCATAAAATATAAACAACGGCATCAAATTTTATGAAAATTCACCCACAGAAACTCTCGAAATCGAAAATTACGTTCACCCACCAAAGAACATAATAACATGAGATTTTCGCGTCAAAAAAAGTCGTCTCGGAAATCCATTCTGACAACTCCGTTGGATAGGAAATCATAAAATATGAACAACGGCAGCAAATTTTATGAAAATTCACCCACAGAAACTCGCGAAATCGAAGATTACGTTCCCCCATCGAAGAACATTATAACATGTGATTTTTGCGTCAAAAAAAGTTGTCTCGGAAATCCATTCTGACAGCTCCGTTGGATAGAAAATCATAAAATATGAAAAACAGAAGCAAATTTTATGAAAATACACCGACAGAAACTCCCGAAATCGAAACTCACGTTCCCCCACCAAAGAACATTATAACATGTGATTTTCGCGTCAAAAAAAGTTGTCTCGGAAATCCATTCTGACAGCTCCGTTGCATAGGAAATCATAAAATATGAACAACGACAGCAAATTTTATGAAAATTCACCCACAGAAAATCCCGAAATCGAAGATTACGTTCCCCCAACGAAAAACATTATAACATGAGATTTTCGCGTCAAAAAAAGTTGTCTCGGAAATCCATTCTGACAGCTCCGTTGGATAGGAAATCATAAAATATAAACAACGGCATCAAATTTTATGAAAATTCACCCACAGAAACTCCCGAAATCGAAGATTACGTTCCCCCATCCAAGAACATTATAACATGTGATTTTCGCGTCAAAAAAAGTTGTCTCGGAAATCCATTCTGACAGCTCCGTGGGATAGAAAATCATAAAATATGAACAATAGAAGCAAATTTTATGAAAATACACCGACAGAAACTCCCGAAATCGAAACTCACGTTAACCCACCGAAGAACATTATAACATGTGATTTTCGCGTCAAAAAAAGTTGTCTCGGAAATCCATTCTGACAGCTCCGTTGCATAGGAAATCATAAAATATGAACAACGGCAACAAATTTTATGAAAATTCACCCACAGAAACTCCCGAAATCGAAGATTACGTTCCCCCATCGAACAACATTATAACATGTGATTTTCGCGTCAAAAAAAGTTGTCTCGGAAATCCATTCTGACAGCTCCGTTGGATAGAAAATAATAAAATATGAACAACGGCAGCAAATTTTATGAAAATTCACCCACGGAAATTCCCGAAATCGAAGAATCCGTTCCCCCACCGAAGAACATTATAACATGAGATTTTCGCGTCCAAAAAAGTTGTCTTGGAAATCCATTCTGACAGCTCCGTTGGATAGGAAATCATAAAATATAAACAACGGCAGCAAATTTTATGAAAATTCACCCACAGAAACTCCCGAAATCGATGATTACATTCCCCCACCGAAGAACATGATAGCATGAGATTTTCGTGTCAAAAAAAGTCATCTCGGAAATCCATTCTGACAGCTCCGTTGGATAGAAAATCATAAAATATGAACAACGGCAGCAAATTTTATGAAAATTCACCCACAGAAACTCCCGAAATCGAAGATTACGTTCCCCCATCGAAGAACATTATAACATGAGATTTTCGGGTCAAAAAAAGTTGTCTCGGAAATCCATTCTGACAGCTCCGTTGGATAGGAAATCAAAAAATATGAACAACGACAGCAAATTTTATGAAAATTCACCCACGGAAACTCCCGAAATCCAAGATTACGTTCCCCCACCGAAGAACATGATAGCATGAGATTTTCGTGTCAAAAAAAGTCGTCTCGGAAATCCATTCTGACAGCTCCGTTGGATAGAAAATCATAAAATATGAACAACGGCAGCAAATTTTATGAAAATTCACCCACAGAAACTCCCGAAATCGAAGATTACGTTCCCCCACCGAAGAACATTATAACACGAGATTTTCGCGTCAAAAAAAGTTTTCTCGGAAATCCATTCTGACAGCTCCGTTGGATAGAAAATCATAAAATATGAACAACGGCAGCAAATTTTATGAAAATTCACCCACAGAAACTCGCGAAATCGAAGATTACGTTCCCCCACCGAAGAACATTATAACACGAGATTTTCGCGTCAAAAAAAGTTGCCTTGGAAATCCATTCTGACAGCTCCGTTGGATAGGAAATCAAAAAATATGAACAACGGCAGCAAATTTATTGAAAATTCACCCACAGAAACTCCCGAAATCGAAAATTACGTTCCCCCACCAAAGAACATTATAACATGAGATTTTCGCGTCAAAAAAAGTCGTCTCGGCAATCCATTCTGACAGCTCCGTTGGATAGGAAATCATAAAATATGAACAACGGCAGCAAATTTTATGAAAATTCACCCACAGAAACTCCCGAAATCGAAGATTACGTTCCCCCATCGAAGAACATTACAACACGAGATTTTCGCGTCAAAAAAGGTTGTCTCGAAAATCCATTCTGACAGCTCCGTTGGATAGAAAATTATAAAATATGAACAACGGCAACAAATTTTATGAAAATTAACCCACAGAAACTCCCGAAATCGAAACGTACGTTCCCCCACCGAAGAACATTATAACATGTGATTTTCGCGTCAATAAAAGTTGTCTCGGAAATCCATTCTGACAGCTCCGTTGGATAGGATATCATAAAATATGAACAACGGCAGCAAATTTAATGCAAATTCACCCACAGAAACTCCCGAAATCGAAAATTACGTTCCCCCACCAAAGAAAACTATAACATGAGATTTTCGCGTCAAAAAAAGTCGTCTCGGAAATCCATTCTGAAACCTCCGTTGCATAGGAAATAATAAAATATGAACAACGGCAGCAAATTTTATGAAAATTCACCCACAGAAACTCCCGAAATCGAAGATTACGTTCCCCCATCGAAGAACATTATAACACGAGATTTTCGCGTCAAAAAAAGTTGCCTCGGAAATCCATTCTGACAGCTCCGTTGGATAGGAAATCAAAAAATATGAACAACGGCAGCAAATTTTATGAAAATTCACCCACAGAAACTCCCGAAATCGATGATTACATTCCCCCACCGAAGAACATGATAGCATGAGATTTTCGTGTCAAAAAAAGTCATCTCGGAAATCCATTCTGACATCTCCGTTGGATAGAAAATCATAAAATATGAACAACGGCAGCAAATTTTATGAAAATTCACCCACAGAAACTCCCGAAATCGAAGATTACGTTCCCCCACCGAAGAACATTATAACACGAGATTTTCGCGTCAAATAAAGTTTTCTCGGAAATCCATTCTGACAGCTCCGTTGGATAGGAAATCATAAAATATGAACAACGGCAGCAAATTTTATGAAAATTCACCCACAGAAACTCCCGAAATCGAAGATTACGTTCCCCCACCGAAGAACATTATAACACGAGATTTTTGCGTCAAAAAAAGTTGCCTCGGAAATCCATTCTAACAGCTCCGTTGGATAGGAAATCATAAAATATGAACAACGGCCGCAAATTTTATGAAATTTCACCCACAGAAACTCCCGAAATCGAAAATTACGTTCCCCCACCAAAGAACATTATAACATGAGATTTTCGCGTCAAAAAAAGTCGTCTCGGCAATCCATTCTGACAGCTCCGTTGGATAGGAAATCATAAAATATGAACAACGGCAGCAAATTTTATGAAAATTCACCCATAGAAACTCCCGAAATCGAAGATTACGTTCCCCCATCGAAGAACATTACAACACGAGATTTTCGCGTCAAAAAAGGTTGTCTCGGAAATCCATTCTAACAGCTCCGTTGGATAGAAAATTATAAAATATGAACAACGGCAGCAAATTTTATGTAAATTCACCCACAGAAACTCCCGAAATCGAAGATTACGTTCCCCCATCGAAGAACATTACAACACGAGATTTTCACATCAAAAAAAGTTGCCTCGGAAATCCATTCTGACAGCTCCGTTGGATAGGAAATCATAAAATATGAACAACGGCAGCAAATTTTACGAAAATTCACCTACAGAAACTCCCGAAATCGAAAATTACGTTCCCCCACCAAAGAACATTATAACATGAGATTTTCGCGTCAAAAAAAGTCGTCTCGGCAATCCATTCTGACAGCTCCGTTGGATAGGAAATCATAAAATATGAACAACGGCAGCAAATTTTATGAAAATTCACCCACAGAAACTCCCGAAATCGAAGATTACGTTCCCCCATCGAAGAACATTACAACACGAGATTTTCGCGTCAAAAAAGGTTGTCTCGAAAATCCATTCTGACAGCTCCGTTGGATAGAAAATTATAAAATATGAACAACGGCAACAAATTTTATGAAAATTAACCCACAGAAACTCCCGAAATCGAAACGTACGTTCCCCCACCGAAGAACATTATAACATGTGATTTTCGCGTCAATAAAAGTTGTCTCGGAAATCCATTCTGACAGCTCCGTTGGATAGGATATCATAAAATATGAACAACGGCAGCAAATTTAATGCAAATTCACCCACAGAAACTCCCGAAATCGAAAATTACGTTCCCCCACCAAAGAACACTATAACATGAGATTTTCGCGTCAAAAAAAGTCGTCTCGGAAATCCATTTTGAAACCTCCGTTGCATAGGAAATAATAAAATATGAACAACGGCAGCAAATTTTATGAAAATTCACCCACAGAAACTCCCGAAATCGAAGATTACGTTCCCCCATCGAAGAACATTATAACACGAGATTTTCGCGTCAAAAAAAGTTGCCTCGGAAATCCATTCTGACAGCTCCGTTGGATAGGAAATCATAAAATATGAACAACGGCAGCAAATTTTATGAAAATTCACCCACAGAAACTCCCAAAATCGAAAATTACGTTCCCCCACCAAAGAACATTATAACATGAGATTTTCGCGTCAAAAAAAGTCGTCTCGGCAATCCATTCTGACAGCTCCGTTGGATAGGAAATCATAAAATATGAACAACGGCAGCAAATTTTATGAAAATTCACCCACAGAAACTCCCGAAATCGAAGATTACGTTCCCCCATCGAAGAACATTACAACACGAGATTTTCGCGTCAAAAAAGGTTGTCTTGGAAATCCATTCTGACAGCTCCGTTGGATAGAAAATTATAAAATATGAACAACGGCAACAAATTTTATGAAAATTAACCCACAGAAACTCCCGAAATCGAAACTCACGTTCCCCCACCGAAGAACATTATAACATGTGATTTTCGCGTCAAAAAAAGTTGTCTCGGAAATCCATTCTCACAGCTCCGTTGGATAGGAAATCATAAAATATAAACAACGGCAGCAAATTTTATGAAAATTCACACACAGAAACTCCTGAAATCGAAACTTACGTTCCCCTACCGAAGAACATTATAACATGTGATTTTTGCGTCAAAAAAAGTTGTCTCGAAAATCCATTCTGACAGCTCCGTTGGATAGAAAATCATAAAATATGAACAACGACAACAAATTTTATGAAAATTCAAAAGCAGAAACTCCCGAAATCGAAGATTACGTTCCCCCACCGAAGAACATTATAACACGAGATTTTCGCGTCAAAAAAAGTTGCCTCGGAAATCCATTCTGACAGCTCCGTTGGATAGGAAATCATAAAATATGAACAACGGCAGCAAATTTTATGAAAATTCACCCACAGAAACTCCCGAAATCGAAAATTACGTTCCCCCACCAAAGAACATTATAACATGAGATTTTCGCATCAAAAAAAGTCGTCTCGGCAATCCATTCTGACAGCTCCGTTGGATAGGAAATCATAAAATATGAACAACAGCAGCAAATTTTATGAAAATTCACCCACAGAAAATACCGAAATCGATGATTACGTTCCCCAACCGAAGAACATTATAACATGAGATTTTCACGTCAAAAAAAGTTGTCTCGAAATCCATTCTGACAGCTCCGTTGGATAGAAAATCATAAAATATGAACAACGGCAGCAAATTTTATGAAAAATCACCCACGGAAACTACCGAAATCGAAAATTACATTCGCCCACCAAAGAACATTAGAACATGAGATTTTCGCGTCAAAAAAAGTTATCTCGAAAATCCATTCTGACAGCTCCGTTGGATAGAAAATCATAAAATATGAACAACGGCAGCAAATTTTATGAAAATTCACCCATAGAAACTCCCGAAATCGAAAATTACGTTCCCCACCGAAGAACATTATAACATGTGATTTTCGCGTCAAAAAAAGTTGTCTCGGAAATCCATTCTGACAGCTCCGTTGGATAGGAAATCAAAAAATATGAACAACGGCAGCAAATTTTATGAAAACTCACCCACAGAAACTCCCGAAATCCAATATTACGTTCCCCCACCGAAGAACATGATAGCATGAGATTTTTGCGTCAAAAAAAGTTGTCTCGGAAATCCATTCTGACAGCTCCGTTGGATAGGAAATCAAAAAATATGAACAACGACAGCAAATTTTATGAAAATTCACCCACGGAAACTCCCGAAATCCAAGATTACGTTCCCCCACCGAAGAACATGATAGCATGAGATTTTCGTGTCAAAAAAAGTCGTCTCGGAAATCCATTCTGACAGCTCCGTTGGATAGAAAATCATAAAATATGAACAACGGCAGCAAATTTTATGAAAATTCACCCACAGAAACTCCCGAAATCGAAGATTACGTTCCCGCACCGAAGAACATTATAACACGAGATTTTCGCGTCAAAAAAAGTTTTCTCGGAAATCCATTCTGACAACTCCGTTGGATAGAAAATCATAAAATATGAACAACGGCAGCAAATTTTATGAAAATTCACCCACGGAAACTCCAGAAATCCAAGATTACGTTCGCCCACCGAAGATCATTATAACATGAGATTTTCGTGTCAAAAAAAGTTGTCTCGAAATCCATTCAGACAGCTCCGTTGGATAGGAAATCATAAAATATGAACAACGGCAGCAAATTTTATGAAAATTCACCTACAGAAACTCCCGAAATCGAAGATTACGTTCCCCCACCGAAGAACATTATAACACGAGATTTTCGCGTCAAAAAAAGTTGCCTCGGAAATCCATTCTGACAGCTCCGTTGGATAGGAAATCATAAAATATGAACAACGGCAGCAAATTTTATGAAAATTCACCCACAGAAACTCCCGAAATCGAAAATTACGTTCCCCCACCAAAGAATATTATAACATGAGATTTTCGCGTCAAAAAAAGTCGTCTCGGCAATCCATTCTGACAGCTCCGTTGGATAGGAAATCATAAAATATGAACAACAGCAGCAAATTTTATGAAAATTCACCCACAGAAACTACCGAAATCGATGATTACGTTCCCCAACCGAAGAACATTATAACATGAGATTTTCACGTCAAAATAAGTTGTCTCGAAATCCATTCTGACAGCTCCGTTGGATAGAAAATCATAAAATATGAACAACGGCAGCAAATTTTATGAAAATTCACCCACGGAAACTACCGAAATCGAAAATTTCATTCGCCCACCAAAGAACATTATAACATGAGATTTTCGCGTCAAAAAAAGTCATCTCGGTAATCCATTCTGACAGCTCCGTTGGATAGGAAATCATAAAATATGAACAACGACAGCAAATTTTATGAAAATTCACCCACAGAAACTCCCAAAATCGAAGATTACGTTCCCCACCGAAGAACATTATAACACGAGATTTTCGCGTCAAAAAAAGTTATCTCGAAAATCCATTCTGACAGCTCCGTTGGATAGGAAATCATAAAATATGAACAACGGCAGCAAATTTTATGAAAATTCACCCACAGAAACTCCCGAAATCGAAGATTACGTTCCCCCACCGAAGAACATTATAACACGAGATTTTCGCGTCAAAAAAAGTTGCCTCGGAAATCCATTCTGACAGCTCCGTTGGATAGGAAATCAAAAAATATGAACAACGGCAGCAAATTTTATGAAAATTCACCCAAGGAAACTCCCGAAATCCAAGATTACGTTCCCCAACCGAAGAACATGATAGCATGAGATTTTCGTGTCAAAAAAAGTCGTCTCGGAAATCCATTCTGACAGCTCCGTTGGATAGAAAATCATAAAATATGAACAACGGCAGCAAATTTTATGAAAATTCACCCACAGAAACACCCGAAATCGAAACTTACGTTCCCCCACCGAAGAACATTATAACATGAGATTTTCGCGTCAAAAAAAGTTGTCTCGAAATCCATTCTGACAGCTCCGTTGGATAGAAAATCATAAAATATGAACAACGGCAGCAAATTTTATGAAAATTCACCCGTAGAAACTCCTGAAATCGAAACTTACGTTCCCCCACCGAAGAATATTATAACATGAGATTTTCGCGTCAAAAAAAGTTGTCTCGGAAATCCATTCTAACAGCTCCGTTGGATAGGAAATCATAAAATATGAACAACGGCAGCAAATTTTAAGAAAATTCACCCACGGAAACTCCAGAAATCCAAGATTACGTTCGCCCACCGAAGAACATTATAACATGTGATTTTCGCGTCAAAAAAAGTTGTCTCGGAAATCCAATCTGACAGCTCCGTTGGATAGGAAATTAAAAAATATGAACAACGGCAGCAAATTTTATGAAAATTCACCCACGGAAATTCCCGAAATCCAAGATTACGTTCCCCCACCGAAGAACATTATAGCATGAGATTTTCGCGTCAAAAAAAGTTGCCTCGGAAATCCATTCTGACAGCTCCGTTGGATAGGAAATCATAAAATATGAACAACGGCAGCAAATTTTATGAAAATTCACCCACGGAAACTACCGAAATCGAAAATTACATTTGCCCACCAAAGAACATTAGAACATGAGATTTTCGTGTCAAAAAAAGTTGTCTCGAAATCCATTATGACAGCTCCGTTGGATAGAAAATCATAAAATATGATCAACGGCAGCAAATTTTATGAAAATTCACCCACAGAAACTCCCGAAATCGAAAATTACGTTCCCCCACCAAAGAACATTATAACATGAGATTTTCGCGTCAAAAACGGTCGTCTCGGCAATCCATTCTGACAGCTCCGTTTGATAGGAAATCATAAAATATGAACAACGACAGCAAATTCTATGAAAATTCACCTACAGAAACTCCCGAAATCGATGATTACATTCCCCAACCGAAGAACAGTATAACATGAGATTTTCACGTCAAAAAAAGTTGTCTCGAAATCCATTCAGACAGCTCCGTTGGATAGAAAATCATAAAATATGAACAACGGCAGCAAATTTTATGAAAATTCACCCATAGAAACTCCCGAAATCGAAAATTACGTTCCCCACCGAAGAACATTATAACATGTGATTTTCGCGTCAAAAAAAGTTGTCTCGGAAATCCATTCTGACAGCTCCGTTGGATAGGAAATCAAAAAATATGAACAACGGCAGCAAATTTTATGAAAATTCACCCACAGAAACTCCCGAAATCGATGATTACATTCCCCCACCGAAGAACATGATAGCATGAGATTTTCGTGTCAAAAAAAGTCATCTCGGAAATCCATTCTGACAGCTCCGTTGGATAGAAAATCATAAAATATGAACAACGGCAGCAAATTTAATGAAAATTCACCCACAGAAACTCCCGAAATCGAAGATTACGTTCCCCCATCGAAGAACATTATAACATGAGATTTTCGGGTCAAAAAAAGTTGTCTCGGAAATCCATTCTGACAGCTCCGTTGGATAGGAAATCAAAAAATATGAACAACGACAGCAAATTTTATGAAAATTCACCCACGGAAACTCCCGAAATCCAAGATTACGTTCCCCCACCGAAGAACATGATAGCATGAGATTTTCGTGTCAAAAAAAGTCGTCTCGGAAATCCATTCTGACAGCTCCGTTGGATAGCAAATCATAAAATATGAACAACGGCAGCAAATTTTATGAAAATTCACCCACAGAAACTCCCGAAATCGAAGATTACGTTCCCCCACCGAAGAACATTATAACACGAGATTTTCGCGTCAAAAAAAGTTGCCTCGGAAATCCATTCTGACAGCTCCGTTGGATAGGAAATCATAAAATATGAACAACGGCAGCAAATTTTATGAAAATTCACCCACAGAAACTCCCGAAATCGAAAATTACGTTCCCCCACCAAAGAACATTATAACATGAGATTTTCGCGTCAAAAAAAGTCATCTCGGCAATCCATTCTGACAGGTCCGTTGGATAGAAAATCATAAAATATGAACAATGGCAGCAAATTTTATGAAAATTCACCCACAGAAACTCCCGAAATCGAAGATTACGTTCTCCCATCGAAGAACATTATAACATGAGATTTTCGGGTCAAAAAAAGTTGTCTCGGAAATACATTCTGACAGCTCCGTTGGATAGGAAATCAAAAAATATGAACAACGACAGCAAATTTTATGAAAATTCACCCACGGAAACTCCCGAAATCCAAGATTACGTTCCCCCACCGAAGAACATGATAGCATGAGATTTTCGTGTCAAAAAAAGTCGTCTCGGAAATCCATTCTGACAGCTCCGTTGGATAGAAAATCATAAAATATGAACAACGGCAGCAAATTTTATGAAAATTCACCCACAGAAACTCCCGAAATCGAAGATTACGTTCCCCCACCGAAGAACATTATAACACGAGATTTTCGCGTCAAAAAAAGTTGCCTCGGAAATCCATTCTGACAGCTCCGTTGGATAGGAAATCAAAAATTATGAACAACGGCAGCAAATTTTATGAAAATTCACCCACAGAAACTCTCGAAATCGAAGATTACGTTCCCCCATCGAACAACATTAAAACATGTGATTTTCGCGTCAAAAAAATTTGTCTCGGAAATCCATTCTGACAGCTCCGTTGGATAGGAAATCATAAAATATGAACAACGGCAGCAAATTTTATGAAAATTCACCCACAGAAACTCCCGAAATCGAAGATTACGTTCCCCCATCGAAGAACATTACAACACGAGATTTTCGCGTCAAAAAAGGTTGTCTCGAAAATCCATTCTGACAGCTCCGTTGGATAGAAAATTATAAAATATGAACAACGGCAACAAATTTTATGAAAATTAACCCACAGAAACTCCCGAAATCGAAACTTACGTTCCCCCACCGAAGAACATTATAACATGTGATTTTCGCGTCAATAAAAGTTGTCTCGGAAATCCATTCTGACAGCTCCGTTGGATAGGATATCATAAAATATGAACAACGGCAGCAAATTTAATGCAAATTCACCAACAGAAACTCCCGAAATCGAAAATTACGTTCCCCCACCAAAGAACACTATAACATGAGATTTTCGCGTCAAAAAAAGTCGTCTCGGAAATCCATTCTGAAACCTCCGTTGCATAGGAAATAATAAAATATGAACAACGGCAGCAAATTTTATGAAAATTCACCCACAGAAACTCCCGAAATCGAAGATTACGTTCCCCCATCGAAGAACATTACAACACGAGATTTTCGCGTCAAAAAAGGTTGTCTCGAAAATCCATTCTGACAGCTCCGTTGGATAGAAAATTATAAAATATGACCAACGGCAACAAATTTTATGAAAATTAACCCACAGAAACTCCCGAAATCGAAACTTACGTTCCCCCACCGAAGAACATTATAACATGTGATTTTCGCGTCAATAAAAGTTGTCTCGGAAATCCATTCTGACCGCTCCGTTGGATAGGATATCATAAAATATGAACAACGGCAGCAAATTTAATGCAAATTCACCCACAGAAACTCCCGAAATCGAAAATTACGTTCCCCCACCAAAGAACATTATAACATGAGATTTTCGCGTCAAAAAAAGTCGTCTCGGAAATCCATTCTGAAACCTCCGTTGGATAGGAAATAATAAAATACGAACAACGGCAGCAAATTTTATGAAAATTCACCCACAGAAACTCCCAAAATCGAAGATTACATTCCCTCACCGAAGAACATTATAACAAGAGATTTTCGCGTCAAAAAAAGTTGTCTTGGAAATCCATTCTGACAGCTCCGTTGGATACAAAATCATAAAATATGAACAACGGCAGCAAATTTTATGAAAATTCACCCACAGAAACTCCCGAAATCGAAGATTACGTTCCCCCACCGAAGAACATTACAACACGAGATTTTCGCGTCAAAAAAGGTTGTCTCGGAAATCCATTCTGACAGCCCCGTTGGATAGAAAATCATAAAATATGAACAACGGCAGCAAATTTTATGAAAATTAACCCACAGAAACTCCCGAAATAGAATCTTACGTTCCCCACCGAAGAACATTATAACATGTGATTTTTGCGTCAAAAAAAGTTGTCTCGGAAATCCATTCTGACAGCTCCGTTGGATAGGAAATCAAAAAATATGAACAACGGCAGCAAATTTTATGAAAATTCACACACAGAAACTCCCGAAATCCAATATTACGTTCCCCCACCGAAGAACATGATAGCATGAGATTTTCGCGTCAAAAAAAGTCGTCTCGGAAATCCATTCTGACACCTCCGTTGGATAGGAAATCATAAAATATGAACAACGGCAGCAAATTTTATGAAAATTCACCCACAGAAACTCCCGAAATTGAAGATTACGTTCCCCCATCGAAGAACATTATAACACGAGATTTTCGCGTCAAAAAAAGTTTTCTCGGAAATCCATTCTGACAGCTCCGTTGGATAGGAAATCATAAAATATGATCAACGGCAGCAAATTTTATGAAAATTCACCCACAGAAACTCCCGAAATCGAAGATTACGTTCCCCCACCGAAGAACATTATAACACGAGATTTTCGCGTCAAAAAAAGTTGCCTCGGAAATCCATTCTGACAGCTCCGTTGGATAGGAAATCATAAAATATGAACAACGGCAGCAAATTTTATGAAAATTCACCCACAGAAACTCCCGAAATCGAAAATTACGTTCCCCCACCAAAGAACATTATAACATGAGATTTTCGCGTCAAAAAAAGTCGTCTCGGCAATCCATTCTGACAGCTCCGTTGGATAGGAAATCATAAAATATGAACAACGGCAGCAAATTTTATGAAAATTCACCCACAGAAACTCCCGAAATCGAAGATTACGTTCCCCCATCGAAGAACATTATAACATGTGATTTTCGCGTCAAAAAAGGTTGTCTCGGAAATCCATTCTGACAGCTCCGTTGGATAGAAAATCATAAAATATGAACAACAGAAGCAAATTTTATGAAAATACACCGACAGAAACTCCCGAAATCGAAACTCACGTTCCCCCACCGAAGAACATTATAATATGTGATTTTCGCGTAAAAAAAAGTTGTCTCGGAAATCCATTCTGACAGCTCCGTTGCATTGGAAATCATAAAATATGAACAACAGCAGCAAATTTTATGAAAATTCACCCACAGAAACTCCCGAAATCGAAAATTACGTTCCCCCACCCAAGAACACTATCACATGAGATTTTCGCGTCAAAAAAAGTCGTCTCGGAAATCTATTCTGAAACCTCCGTTGCATAGGAAATAATAAAATATGAACAACGGCAGCAAATTTTATGAAAATTCACCCACAGAAACTCCCGAAATCGAAGATTACGTTCCCCCACCGAAGAACATTATAACATGAGATTTTCGCGTCAAAAAAAGTCGCCTCGGAAATCCATTCTGACAGCTCCGTTGGATAGGAAATCATAAAATATGAACAACGGCAGCAAATTTTATGAAAATTCACCCATAGAAACTCCCGAAATCGAAACTCACGTTCCCCCAACGAAGAACATTATAACATGAGATTTTCGCGTCAAAAAAAGTTGTCTCGGAAATCCATTCTGACAGCTCCGTTGGATAGGAAATCATAAAATATAAACAACGGCAGCAAATTTTATGAAAATTCACCCACAGAAACTCTCGAAATCGAAGATTACGTTCCCCCATCGAACAACATTAAAACATGTGATTTTCGCGTCAAAAAAATTTGTCTCGGAAATCCATTCTGACAGCTCCGTTGGATAGAAAATAATAAAATATGAACAACGGCAGCAAATTTTATGAAAATTCACCCACGGAAACTCCCGAAATCGAAGAATCCGTTCCCCCACCGAAGAACATTATAACATGAGATTTTCGCGTCCAAAAAAGTTGTCTCGGAAATCCATTCTGACAGCTCCGATGGATAGGAAATCATAAAATATAAACAACGGCAGCAAATTTTATGAAAATTCACCCACAGAAACTCTCGAAATCGAAAATTACGTTCACCCACCAAAGAACATAATAACATGAGATTTTCGCGTCAAAAAAAGTCGTCTCGGAAATCCATTCTGACACCTCCGTTGGATAGGAAATCATAAAATATGAACAACGGCAGCAAATTTTATGAAAATTCACCCACAGAAACTCCCGAAATCGAAGATTACGTTCCCCCATCGAAGAACATTATAAAATGAGATTTTCGGGTCAAAAAAAGTTGTCTCGGAAATCCATTCTGACAGCTCCGTTGGATAGGAAATCAAAAAATATGAACAACGACAGCAAATTTTATGAAAATTCACCCACGGAAACTCCCGAAATCCAAGATTACGTTCCCCCACCGAAGAACATGATAGCATGAGATTTTCGGGTCAAAAAAAGTTGTCTCGGAAATCCATTCTGACAGCTCCGTTGGATAGGAAATCAAAAAATATGAACAACGACAGCAAATTTTATGAAAATTCACCCACGGAAACTCCCGAAATCCAAGATTACGTTCCCCCACCGAAGAACATGATAGCATGAGATTTTCGTGTCAAAAAAAGTCGTCTCGGAAATCCATTCTGACAGCTCCGTTGGATAGAAAATCATAAAATATGAACAACGGCAGCAAATTTTATGAAAATTCACCCACAGAAACTCCCGAAATCGAAGATTACGTTCCCCCACCGAAGAACATTATAACACGAGATTTTCGCGTCAATAAAAGTTTTCTCGGAAATCCATTCTGACAGCTCCGTTGGATAGGAAATCATAAAATATGAACAACGGCAGCAAATTTTATGAAAATTCACCCACAGAAACTCCCGAAATCGAAGATTACGTTCCCCCATCGAAGAACATTACAACACGAGATTTTCGCGTCAAAAAAGGTTGTCTCGGAAATCCATTCTGACAGCTCCGTTGGATAGGAAATCATAAAATATGAACAACGGCAGCAAATTTTATGAAAATTCACCCATAGAAACTCCCGAAATCGAAAATTACGTTCCCCCACCAAAGAACACTATAACATGAGATTTTCGCGTCAAAAAAAGTCATCTCGGAAATCCATTCTGAAACCTCCGTTGCATAGGAAATAATAAAATATGAACAACGGCAGCAAATTTTATGAAAATTCACCCACAGAAACTCCCGAAATCGAAGATTACGTTCCCCCACCGAAGAACATTATAACACGAGATTTTCGCGTCAAAAAAAGTTGCCTCGGAAATCCATTCTGACAGCTCCGTTGGATAGGAAATCATAAAATATGAACAACGGCAGCAAATTTTATGAAAATTCACCCACAGAAACTCCCGAAATCGAAAATTACGTTCCCCCACCAAAGAACATTATAACATGAGATTTTCGCGTCAAAAAAAGTCATCTCGGCAATCCATTCTGACAGGTCCGTTGGATAGGAAATCATAAAATATGAACAACGGCAGCAAATTTTATGAAAATTCACCCACAGAAACTCCCGAAATCGAAGATTACACTTCCCCCATCGAAGAACATTATAACATGTGATTTTCGCGTCAAAAAAAGTTGTCTCGGAAATCCATTCTGACAGCTCCGTGGGATAGAAAATCATAAAATATGAACAACAGAAGCAAATTATATGAAAATACACAGACAGAAACTCCCGAAATCGAAACTCACGTTACCCCACCGAAGAACATTATAACATGTGATTTTCGCGTCAAAAAAAGTTGTCTCGGAAATCCATTCTGACAGCTCCGTTGCATAGGAAATCATAAAATATGAACAACGGCAGCAAATTTTATGAAAATTCACCCACAGAAACTCCCGAAATCGAAACTCACGTTCCCCCACCGAAGAACATTATAACATGTGATTTTCGCGTCAAAAAAAGTTGTCTCGGAAATCCATTCTGACAGCTCCGTTGCATAGGAAATCATAAAATATGAACAACGGCAGCAAATTTTATGAAAATTTACCCACAGAAACTCCCGAAATCGAAGATTACGTTCCCCCACCGAAGAACATTATAACATGAGATTTTCGCGTCCAAAAAAGTTGTCTCGGAAATCCATTCTGACAGCTCCGTTGGATAGGAAATCATAAAATATAAACAACGGCAGCAAATTTTATGAAAATTCACCCACAGAAACTCTCGAAATCGAAAATTACGTTCACCCACCAAAGAACATAATAACATGAGATTTTCGCATCAAAAAAAGTCGTCTCGGAAATCCATTCTGACAACTCCGTTGGATAGGAAATCATAAAATATAAACAACGGCAGCAAATTTTATGAAAATTCACCCACAGAAACTCCCGAAATCGAAGATTACGTTCCCCCATCGAAGAACATTATAACATGAGATTTTCGGGTCAAAAAAAGTTGTCTCGGAAATCCATTCTGACAGCTCCGTTGGATAGAAAATCATAAAATATGAACAACAACAGCAAATTTTATGAAAATACACCGACAGAAACTCCCGAAATCGAAACTCACGTTCCCCCACCGAAGAACATTATAACATGTGATTTTCGCGTCAAAAAAAGTTGTCTCGGAAATCCATTCTGACAGCTCCGTTGCATAGGAAATCATAAAATATGAACAACGGCAGCAAATTTTATGAAAATTCACCCACAGAAACTCCCGAAATCGAAAATTACGTTCCCCCACCAAAGAACATTATAACATGAGATTTTCGCGTCAAAAAAAGTCATCTCGGCAATCCATTCTGACAGGTCCGTTGGATAGGAAATCATAAAATATGAACAACGGCAGCAAATTTTATGAAAATTCACCCACAGAAACTCCCGAAATCGAAGATTACGTTCCCCCATCGAAGAACATTATAACATGTGATTTTCGCGTCAAAAAAAGTTGTCTCGGAAATCCATTCTGACAGCTCCGTGGGATAGAAAATCATAAAATATGAACAACAGAAGCAAATTATATGAAAATACACAGACAGAAACTCCCGAAATCGAAACTCACGTTACCCCACCGAAGAACATTATAACATGTGATTTTCGCGTCAAAAAAAGTTGTCTCGGAAATCCATTCTGACAGCTCCGTTGCATAGGAAATCATAAAATATGAACAACGGCAGCAAATTTTATGAAAATTCACCCACAGAAACTCCCGAAATCGAAACTCACGTTCCCCCACCGAAGAACATTATAACATGTGATTTTCGCGTCAAAAAAAGTTGTCTCGGAAATCCATTCTGACAGCTCCGTTGCATAGGAAATCATAAAATATGAACAACGGCAGCAAATTTTATGAAAATTTACCCACAGAAACTCCCGAAATCGAAGATTACGTTCCCCCACCGAAGAACATTATAACATGAGATTTTCGCGTCCAAAAAAGTTGTCTCGGAAATCCATTCTGACAGCTCCGTTGGATAGGAAATCATAAAATATAAACAACGGCAGCAAATTTTATGAAAATTCACCCACAGAAACTCTCGAAATCAAAAATTACGTTCACCCACCAAAGAACATAATAACATGAGATTTTCGCGTCAAAAAAAGTCGTCTCGGAAATCCATTCTGACAACTCCGTTGGATAGGAAATCATAAAATATAAACAACGGCAGCAAATTTTATGAAAATTCACCCACAGAAACTCCCGAAATCGAAGATTACGTTCCCCCATCGAAGAACATTATAACATGAGATTTTCGGGTCAAAAAAAGTTGTCTCGGAAATCCATTCTGACAGCTCCGTTGGATAGAAAATCATAAAATATGAACAACAACAGCAAATTTTATGAAAATACACCGACAGAAACTCCCGAAATCGAAACTCACGTTCCCCCACCGAAGAACATTATAACATGTGATTTTCGCGTCAAAAAAAGTTGTCTCGGAAATCCATTCTGACAGCTCCGTTGCATAGGAAATCATAAAATATGAACAACGGCAGCAAATTTTATGAAAATTCACCCACAGAAACTCCCGAAATCGAAGATTACGTTCCCCCACCGAAGAACATTATAACATGAGATTTTCGCGTCAAAAAAAGTTGTCTCGGAAATCCATTCTGACAGCTCCGTTAGATAGGAAATCATAAAATATGAACAACGGCAGCAAATTTTATGAAAATTCACCCACAGAGACTCCCGAAATCGAAAATGACGTTCACCCACCAAAGAACATTATAACATGAGATTTTCGCGTCAAAAAAAGTCGTCTCGGAAATCCATTCTGACAGCTCCGTTGGATAGGAAATCATAAAATATAAACGGCAGCAAATTTTATGAAAATTCACCCACAGAAACTCTCGAAATCGAAAATTACGTTCACCCAACAAAGAACATAATAACATGAGATTTTCGCGTCAAAAAAAGTCGTCTCGGAAATCCATTCTGACAACTCCGTTGGATAGGAAATCATAAAATATAAACAACGGCAGCAAATTTTATGAAAATTCACCCACAGAAACTCTCGAAATCGAAAATTACGTTCACCCACCAAAGAACATAATAACATGAGATTTTCGCGTCAAAAAAAGTCGTCTCGGAAATCCATTCTGACAACTCCGTTGGATAGGAAATCATAAAATATAAACAACGGCAGCAAATTTTATGAAAATTCACCCACAGAAACTCCCGAAATCGAAGATTACGTTCCCCCATCGAAGAACATTAGAACATGAGATTTTCGGGTCAAAAAAAGTTGTCTCGGAAATCCATTCTGATAGCTCCGTTGGATAGGAAATCATAAAATATGAACGGCAGCAAATTTTATGAAAATTCACCCACGGATACTCCCGAAATCCAAGATTACTTTCCCCCATCGAAGAACATTATAACATGTGATTTTCGCGTCGAAAAAAGTTGTCTCGGAAATCCATTTTGACAGCTCCGTTGGATAGGAAATCATAAAATATGAACAACGGCAGCAAATTTTATGAAAATTCACCCACGGATACTCCCTAAATCCAAGATTACGTTCCCCCACCGAATAACATTATACCATTTGATTTTCGCGTCAAAAAAAGTTGTCTCGGAAATCCATTCTGACAGCTCCGTTGGATAGGAAATCATAAAATATGAACAACGGCAGCAAATTTTATGAAAATACACCGACAGAAACTCCCGAAATCGAAACTCACGTCCCCCAACCGAAGAACATTATAACATGAGATTTTCGCGTCAAAAAAAGTCGTCTCGGAAATCCATTCTGACAGCTCCGTTGGATAGGAAATCATAAAATATAAACAACGGCAGCAAATTTTATGAAAATTCACCCACATAAACTCTCGAAATCGAAGATTACGTTCCCCCATCGAACAACATTATAACATGTGATTTTCGCGTCAAAAAAAGTTGTCTCGGAAATCCATTCTGACAGCTCCGTTGGATAGAAAATAATAAAATATGAACAACGGCAGCAAATTTTATGAAAATTCACCCACGGAAACTCCCGAAATCAAAGAATCCGTTCCCCCACCGAAGAACATTATAACATGAGATTTTCGCGTCCAAAAAAGTTGTCTCGGAAATCCATTCTGACAGCTCCATTGGATAGGAAATCATAAAATATGAACAACGGCAGCAAATTTTATGAAAATTCACCCACAGAAACTCCCGAAATCGAAGATTACGTTCCCCCACCGAAGAACATTATAACATGAGATTTTCGCGTTAAAAAAAGTTGTCTCGGAAATCCATTCTGATAGCTCCGTTGGATAGGAAATCATAAAATATGAACGGCAGCAAATTTTATGAAAATTCACCCACGGATACTCCCGAAATCCAAGATTACTTTCCCCCATCGAAGAACATTATAACATGTGATTTTCGCGTCGAAAAAAGTTGTCTCGGAAATCCATTCTGACAGCTCCGTTGGATAGGAAATCATAAAATATGAACAACGGCAGCAAATTTTATGAAAATTCACCCACGGATACTCCCTAAATCCAAGATTACGTTCCCCCACCGAATAACATTATACCATTTGATTTTCGCGTCAAAAAAAGTTGTCTCGGAAATCCATTCTGACAGCTCCGTTGGATAGGAAATCATAAAATATGAACAACGGCAGCAAATTTTATGAAAATACACCGACAGAAACTCCCGCAATCGAAACTCACGTCCCCCAACCGAAGAACATTATAACATGAGATTTTCGCGTCAAAAAAAGTCGTCTCGGAAATCCATTCTGACAGCTCCGTTGGATAGGAAATCATAAAATATGAACAACGGCAGCAAATTTTATGAAAATACACCGACAGAAACTCCCGAAATCGAAACTCACGTTCCCCCACCGAAGAACATTATAACATGTGATTTTCACGTCAAAAAAAGTTGTCTCGGAAATCCATTCTGACAGCTCCGTTGCATAGGAAATCATAAAATATGAACAACGGCAGCAAATTTTATGAATATTCACCCACAGAAACTCCCGTAATCGAAGATTACGTTCCCCCACCGAAGAACATTATAACATGAGATTTTCGCGTCAAAAAAAGTTGTCTCGGAAAACCATTCTGACAGCTCCGTTGGATAGGAAATCATAAAATATGAACAACGGCAGCAAATTTTATGAAAATTCACCCACAGAAACTCCCGAAATCGAAGATTACGTTCCCCCACCGAAGAACATTATAACATGAAATTTTCGCGTCAAAAAAAGTTGTCTCGGAAATCCATTCTGACAGCTCCGTTGGATAGGAAATCATAAAATATGAACAACGGCAGCAAATTTTATGAAAATTCACCCACAGAAACTCCCGAAATCGAAAATTACGTTCACCCACCAAAGAACATTATAACATGAGATTTTCGCGTCAAAAAAAGTCGTCTCGAAAATCCATTCTGACAGCTCCGTTGGATAGGAAATCATAAAATATGAACAACGGCAGCAAATTTTATGAAAATTCACCGACAGAAACTCCCGAAATCGAAACTCACGTTCCCCCACCGAAGAACATTATAACATGTGATTTTCGCGTCAAAAAAAGTTGTCTCGGAAATCCATTCTGACTGCTCCGTTGGATAGGAAATCATAAAATATGAACAACGGCAGCAAATTTTATGAAAATTCACCCACAGAAACTCCCGAAATCGAAAATTACGTTCACCCACCAAAGAACATTATAACATGAGATTTTCGCGTCAAAAAAAGTCGTCTCGGAAATCCATTCTGACAGCTCCGTTGGATAGGAAATCATAAAATATGAACAACGGCAGCAAATTTTATGAAAATACACCGACAGAAACTCCCGAAATCGAAACTCACGTTCCCCCACCGAAGAACATTATAACATGTGATTTTCACGTCAAAAAAAGTTGTCTCGGAAATTCATTCTGACAGCTCCGTTGCATAGGAAATCATAAAATATGAACAACGGCAGCAAATTTTATGAAAATTCACCAACAGAAACTCCCGTAATCGAAGATTACGTTCCCCCACCGAAGAACATTATAACATGAGATTTTCGCGTCAAAAAAAGTTGTCTCGGAAATCCATTTTGACAGCTCCGTTGGATAGGAAATCATAAAATATGAACAACGGCAGCAAATTTTATGAAAAATCACCCACAGAAACTCCCGAAATCGAAGATTACGTTCCCCCACCGAATAACATTATAACACGAGATTTTCGCGTCAAAAAAAGTTGCCTCGGAAATCCATTCTGACAGCTCCGTTGGATAGGAAATCATAAAATATGAACAACGGCAGCAAATTTTATGAAAATTCACCCACAAAAACTCCCGAAATCGAAAATTACGTTCCCCCACCAAAGAATATTATAACATGAGATTTTCGCGTCAAAAAAAGTTGTCTCGGAAATCCATTCTGACAGCTCCATTGGATAGGAAATCATAAAATATGAACAACGGCAGCAAATTTTATGAAAATTCACCCACAGAAACTCCCGAAATCGAAGATTACGTTCCCCCACCGAAGAACATTGTAACATGAGATTTTCGCGTTAAAAAAAGTTGTCTCGGAAATCCATTCTGACAGCTCCGTTGGATAGGAAATCATAAAATATGAACGGCAGCAAATTTTATGAAAATTCACCCACGGATACTCCCGAAATCCAAGATTACTTTCACCCACCAAAGAACATTATAACATGAGATTTTCGCGTCAAAAAAAGTCGTCTCGGAAATCCATTCTGACAGCTCCGTTGGATAGGAAATCATAAAATATGAACAACGGCAGCAAATTTTATGAAAATACACCGACAGAAACTCCCGAAATCGAAACTCACGTTCCCCCACCGAAGAACATTATAACATGTGATTTTCACGTCAAAAAAAGTTGTCTCGGAAATTCATTCTGACAGCTCCGTTGCATAGGAAATCATAAAATATGAACAACGGCAGCAAATTTTATGAAAATTCACCAACAGAAACTCCCGTAATCGAAGATTACGTTCCCCCACCGAAGAACATTATAACATGAGATTTTCGCGTCAAAAAAAGTTGTCTCGGAAATCCATTTTGACAGCTCCGTTGGATAGGAAATCATAAAATATGAACAACGGCAGCAAATTTTATGAAAATTCACCCACAGAAACTCCCGAAATCGAAGATTACGTTCCCCCACCGAATAACATTATACCATGTGATTTTCGCGTTAAAAAAAGTTGCCTCGGAAATCCATTCTGACAGCTCCGTTGGATAGGAAATCATAAAATATGAACAACGGCAGCAAATTTTATGAAAATACACCGACAGAAACTCCCGAAATCGAAACTCACGTTCCCCCATCGAAGAACATTATAACATGTGATTTTTGCGTCAAAAAAAGTTGTCTCGAAAATCCATTCTGACAGCTCCGTTGGATAGAAAATCATAAAATATGAACAACGGCAGCAAATTTTATGAAAATTCACAAGCAGAAACTCTTGAAATCGAGACTTACGTTCCCCCACCGAAGAACATTATAACATGAGATTTTCGTGTCAAAAAAAGTTGTCTCGAAATCCATTCTGACAGCTCCGTTGGATAGAAAATCATAAAATATGATCAACGGCAGCAAATTTTATGAAAATTCACCCACAGAAACTCCCGAAATCGAAGATTACGTTCCCCCACCGAAGAACATTATAACACGAGATTTTCGCGTCAAAAAAAGTTGCCTCGGAAATCCATTCTGACAGCTCCGTTGGATAGGAAATCATAAAATATGAACAACGGCAGCAAATTTTATGAAAATTCACCCACAAAAACTCCCGAAATCGAAAATTACGTTCCCCCACCAAAGAATATTATAACATGAGATTTTCGCGTCAAAAAAAGTCGTCTCGGCAATCCATTCTGACAGCTCCGTTGGATAGAAAATCATAAAATATGAACAACGGCAGCAAATTTTATGAAAATTCACCCACGGAAACTACCGAAATCGAAAATTACATTCGCCCACCAAAGAACATTATAACATGAGATTTTCGCGTCAAAAAAAGTCATCTCGGTAATCCATTCTGACAGCTCCGTTGGACAGGAAATCATAAAATATGAACAACGACAGCAAATTTTATGAAAATTCACCCACAGAAACTCCCAAAATCGAAGATTACGTTCCCCACCGAAGAACATTATAACACGAGATTTTCGCGTCAAAAAAAGTTATCTCGAAAATCCATTCTGACAGCTCCGTTGGATAGGAAATCATAAAATATGAACAACGACAGCAAATTTTATGAAAATTCACCCACAGAAACTCCCAAAATCGAAGATTACGTTCCCCACCGAAGAACATGATAGCATGAGATTTTCGCGTCAAAAAAAGTTGTCTCGAAATCCATTATGACAGCTTCGTTGGATAGAAAATCATAAAATATGATCAACGACAGCAAATTTTATGAAAATTCACCCACAGAAACTCCCGAAATCGAAGATTACGTTCCCCCACCGAAGAACATTATAAACCGAGATTTTCGCGTCAAAAAAAGTTGTCACGGAAATCCATTCTGACAGCTCCGTTGGATAGGAAATCATAAAATATGAACAACGGCAGCAAATTTTATGAAAATTCACCCACAGAAACTCCCGAAATCGAAAATTACGTTCCCCCACCAAAGAACATTATAACATGAGATTTTCGCGTCAAAAAAAGTCATCTCGGCAATCCATTCTGACAGCTCCGTTTGATAGGAAATCATAAAATATGAACAACGACAACAAATTCTATGAAAATTCACCTACAGAAACTCCTGAAATCGATGATTACATTCCCCAACCGAAGAACATTATAACATGAGATTTTCACGTCAAAAAAAGTTGTCTCGAAATCCATTCTGACAGCTCCGTTGGATAGAAAATCATAAAATATGAACAACGGCAGCAAATTTTATGAAAATTCACCCACGGAAACTACCGAAATCGAAAATTACATTCGCCCACCAAAGAACATTAGAACATGAGATTTTCGCGTCAAAAAAAGTTATCTCGAAAATCCATTCTGACAGCTCCGTTGGATAGAAAATCATAAAATATGAACAACGGCAGCAAATTTTATGAAAATTCACCCATAGAAACTCCCGAAATCGAAAATTACGTTCCCCACCGAAGAACATTATAACATGTGATTTTCGCGTCAAAAAAAGTTGTCTCGGAAATCCATTCTGACAGCTCCGTTGGATAGGAAATCAAAAAATATGAACAACGGCAGCAAATTTTATGAAAATTCACCCACAGAAACTCCCGAAATCGATGATTACATTCCCCAACCGAAGAACATTATAACATGAGATTTTCACGTCAAAAAAAGTTGTCTCGAAATCCATTCTGACAGCTCCGTTGGATAGAAAATCATAAAATATGAACAACGGCAGCAAATTTTATGAAAATTCACCCACGGAAACTACCGAAATCGAAAATTACATTCGCCCACCAAAGAACATTAGAACATGAGATTTTCGCGTCAAAAAAAGTTATCTCGAAAATCCATTCTGACAGCTCCGTTGGATAGAAAATCATAAAATATGAACAACGGCAGCAAATTTTATGAAAATTCACCCATAGAAACTCCCGAAATCGAAAATTACGTTCCCCACCGAAAAACATTATAACATGTGATTTTCGCGTCAAAAAAAGTTGTCTCGGAAATCCATTCTGACAGCTCCGTTGGATAGGAAATCAAAAAATATGAACAACGGCAGCAAATTTTATGAAAATTCAAACACAGAAACTCCCGAAATCCAATATTACGTTCCCCCACCGAAGAACATGATAGCATGAGATTTTCGCGTCAAAAAAAGTTGTCTCGGAAATCCATTCTGACAGCTCCGTTGGATAGGAAATCAAAAAATATGAACAACGACAGCAAATTTTATGAAAATTCACCCACGGAAACTCCCGAAATCCAAGATTACGTTCCCCCACCGAAGAACATGATAGCATGAGATTTTCGTGTCAAAAAAAGTCGTCTCGAAATCCATTCTGACAGCTCCGTTGGATAGAAAATCATAAAATATGAACAACGACAGCAAATTTTATGAAAATTCACCCGTGGAAACTACCGAAATCGAAAATTACATTCGCCCACCAAAGAACATTATAACATGAGATTTTCACGTCAAAAAAAGTCATCTCGGAAATCCATTCTGACAGCTCCGTTGGATAGGAAATCATAAAATATGAACAACGACAGCAAATTTTATGAAAATTCACCCACAGAAACTCCCAAAATCGAAGATTACGTTCCCCACCGAAGAACATGATAGCATGAGATTTTCGCGTCAAAAAAAGTTGTATCGGAAATCCATTCTAACAGCTCCGTTGGATAGGAAATCAAAAAATATGAACAACGACAGCAAATTTTATGAAAATTCACCCAAGGAAACTCCCGAAATCCAAGATTACGTTCCCCAACCGAATAACATGATAGCATGAGATTTTCGTGTCAAAAAAAGTCGTCTCGGAAATCCATTCTGACAGCTCCGTTGGATAAGAAATCATAAAATATGAACAACGGCAGCAAATTTTATGAAAATTCACCCACAGAAACTCCCGAAATCGAAGATTACGTTCCCCCACCGAAGAACATTATAACATGAGATTTTCGCGTCAAAAAAAGTTGTCTCGAAATCCATTCTGACAGCTCCGTTGGATAGAAAATCATAAAATATGATCAACGGCAGCAAATTTTATGAAAATTCACCCACAAAAACTCCCGAAATCGAAGATTACGTTCCACTACCGAAGAACATTATAACACGAGATTTTCGCGTCAAAAAAAGTTGCCTCGGAAATCCATTCTGACAGCTCCTTGGATAGGAAATCATAAAATATGAACAACGGCAGAAAATTTTATGAAAATTCACCCACGGAAACTACCGAAATCGAAAATTACATTTGCCCACCAAAGAACATTAGAACATGAGATTTTCGTGTCAAAAAAAGTTGTCTCGAAATCCATTATGACAGCTCCGTTGGATAGAAAATCATAAAATATGATCAACGGCAGCAAATTTTATGAAAATTCACCCACAGAAACTCCCGAAATCGAAGATTACGTTCCCCCACCGAAGAACATTACAACACGAGATTTTCGCGTCACAAAAGGTTGTCTCGGAAATCCATTCTGACAGCTCCGTTGGATAGAAAATTATAAAATATGAACAACGGCAGCAAATTTTATGAAAATTAACCCACAGAAACTCCCGAAATCGAAACATACGTTCCCCCACCGAAGAACATTATAACATGTGATTTTCGCATCAAAAAAAGTTGTCTCGGAAATCCATTCTGACAGCTCCGTTGGATAGAAAATCATAAAATATGAACAACGGCAGCAAATTTTATGAAAATTCACCCACAGAAACTCCCGAAATCGAAGATTACGTTCCCCCACCGAAGAACATTACAACACGAGATTTTCGCGTCAAAAAAGGTTGTCCCGGAAATCCTTTCTGACAGCTCTGTTGGATAGAAAATTATAAAATATAAACAACGGCAGCAAATTTTATGAAAATTCACCCACAGAAACTCCTGAAATCGAAACTCACGTTCCCCCACCGAAGAACATTATAACATGTGATTTTTGCGTCAAAAAAAGTTGTCTCGAAAATCCATTCTGACAGCTCCGTTGGATAGAAAATCATAAAATATGAACAACGGCAGCAAATTTTATGAAAATTCACAAGCAGAAACTCTTGAAATCGAGACTTACGTTCCCCCACCGAAGAACATTATAACATGAGATTTTCGTGTCAAAAAAAGTTGTCTCGGAAATCCATTCTGACAGCTCCGTTGGATAGAAAATCATAAAATATGATCAACGGCAGCAAATTTTATGAAAATTCACCCACAGAAACTCCCGAAATCGAAGATTACGTTCCCCCACCGAAGAACATTATAACACGAGATTTTCGCGTCAAAAAAAGTTGCCTCGGAAATCCATTCTGACAGCTCCGTTGGATAGGAAATCATAAAATATGAATAACGGCAGCAAATTTTATGAAAATTCACCCACAGAAACTCCCGAAATCGAAAATTACGTTCCCCCACCAAAGAATATTATAACATGAGATTTTCGCGTCAAAAAAAGTCGTCTCGGCAATCCATTCTGACAGCTCCGTTGGATAGTAAATAATAAAATATGAACAACAGCAGCAAATTTTATGAAAATTCACCCACAGAAACTACCGAAATCGATGATTACGTTCCCCAACCGAAGAACATTATAACATGAGATTTTCACGTCAAAATAAGTTGTCTCGAAATCCATTCCGAAAGCTCCGTTGGATAGAAAATCATAAAATATGAACAACGGCAGCAAATTTTATGAAAATTCACCCACGGAAACTACCGAAATCGAAAATTACATTCGCCCACCAAAGAACATTATAACATGAGATTTTCGCGTCAAAAAAAGTCATCTCGGTAATCCATTCTGACAGCTCCGTTGGATAGGAAATCATAAAATATGAACAACGACAGCAAATTTTATGAAAATTCACCCACAGAAACTCCCAAAATCGAAGATTACGTTCCCCACCGAAGAACATGATAGCATGAGATTTTCGCGTCAAAAAAAGTTGTCTCGGAAATCCATTCTAACAGCTCCGTTGGATAGGAAATCAAAAAATATGAACAACGACAGCAAATTTTATGAAAATTCACCCAAGGAAACTCCCGAAATCCAAGATTACGTTCCCCAACCGAAGAACATGATAGCATGAGATTTTCGTGTCAAAAAAAGTCGTCTCGGAAATCCATTCTGACAGCTCCGTTGGATAGAAAATCATAAAATATGAACAACGGCAGCAAATTTTATGAAAATTCACCCACAGAAACACCCGAAATCGAAACTTACGTTCCCCCACCGAAGAACATTATAACATGAGATTTTCGCGTCAAAAAAAGTTTTCTCGAAATCCATTCTGACAGCTCCGTTGGATAGAAAATCATAAAATATGAACAACGGCAGCAAATTTTATGAAAATTCACCCGTAGAAACTCTTGAAATCGAAACTTACGTTCCCCCACCGAAGAATATTATAACATGAGATTTTCGCGTCAAAAAAAGTTGTCTCGGAAATCCATTCAGACAGCTCCGTTGGATAGGAAATCATAAAGTATGAACAACGGCAGCAAATTTTATGAAAATTCACCCACAAAAACTCCCGAAATCGAAGATTACGTTCCCCCACCGAAGAACATTATAACATGAGATTTTCGTGTCAAAAAAAGTTATCTCGAAATCCATTCTGACAGCTCCGTTGGATAGGAAATCATAAAATATGATCAACGGCAGCAAATTTTATGAAAATTCACCCACAGAAACTCCCGAAATCGAAGATTACGTTCCCCCACCGAAGAACATTATAACACGAGATTTTCGAGTCAAAAAAAGTTGCCTCGGAAATCCATTCTGACAGCTCCGTTGGATAGGAAATCATAAAATATGAACAACGGCAGCAAATTTTATGAAAATTCACCCACGGAAACTACCGAAATCGAAAATTACATTTGCCCACCAAAGAACATTAGAACATGAGATTTTCGTGTCAAAAAAAGTTGTCTCGAAATCAATTATGACAGCTCTGTTGGATAGAAAATCATAAAATATGATCAACGGCAGCAAATTTTATGAAAATTCACCCACAGAAACTCCCGAAATCGAAAATTACGTTCACCCACCAAAGAACATTATAACATGAGATTTTCGCGTCAAAAAAAGTCGTCTCGGAAATCCATTCTGACAGCTCCGTTGGATAGGAAATCATAAAATATGAACAACGGCAGCAAATTTTATGAAAATTCACCCTCAGAAACTCCCGAAATCGAAGATTACGTTCCCCCATCGAAGAACATTATAACATGAGATTTTCGCGTCGAAAAAAGTTGTCTCGGAAATCCATTCTGACAGCTCCGTTGGATAGAAAATTATAAAATATGAACAACAGCAGCAAATTTTATGAAAATACACCCACAGAAACTCCCGAAATCCAAACTCACGTTACCCCACCGAAGAACATTATAACATGTGATTTTCGCGTCAAAAAAAGTTGTCTCGGAAATCCATTCTGACAGCTCCGTTGGATAGGAAATCAAAAAATATGAACAACGGCAGCAAATTTTATGAAAATTCACCCACGGATACTCCCTAAATCCAAGATTGCGTTCCCCCACCGAAGAACATTATACCATTTGATTTTCGCGTCAAAAAAAGTTGTCTCGGAAATTCATTCTGACATCTCCGTTGGATAGGAAATCATAAAATATGAACAACGGCAGCAAATTTTATGAAAATTCACCCACAGAAACTCCCGAAATCAAAAATTACGTTCACCCACCAAAGAACATTATAACATGAGATTTTCGCGTCAAAAAAATTCGTCTAGGAAATCCATTCTGACAGCTCCGTTGGATAGGAAATCATAAAATATGAACAACGGCAGCAAATTTTATGAAGTTTGACCCACAGAAACTCCCGAAATCGAAGATTACGTTCCCCCATCGAAGAACATTATAACATGAGATTTTCGCGTCGAAAAAAGTTGTCTCGGAAATCCATTCTGACAGCTCCGTTGGATAGAAAATCATAAAATATGAACAACAGCAGCAAATTTTATGAAAATACACCCACAGAAACTCCCGAAATCGAAACTCACGTTCCCCCACCGAAAAACATTATAACATGTGATTTTCGCGTCAAAAAAAGTTGTCTCGGAAATCCATTCTGACAGCTCCGTTGGATAGGAAATCATAAAATATGAACTACGGCAGCAAATTTTATGAAAATTCACCGACAGAAACTCCCGAAATCCAATATTACGTTCCCCCACCGAAGAACATTATAACATGTGATTTTCGCGTCGAAAAAAGTTGTCTCAGAAATCCATTCTGACAGCTCCGTTGGATAGGAAATCATAAAATATGAACAACGGCAGCAAATTTTATGAAAATTCACCCACAGAAACTCCCGAAATCGAAGATTACGTTCCCCCATCGAAGAACATTATAACATGAGATTTTCGCGTCAAAATACGTCATCTCGAAAATCCATTCTGACAGCTCCGTTGGATAGGAAATCATAAAATATGAACAACAGCAGCAAATTTTATGAAAATTCACCCACAGAAACTCCCGAAATCGAAGATTACGTTCCCCCATCGAAGAACATTATAACATGAGATTTTCGCGTCAAAAAAAGTTGTCTCGGAAATCAATTCTGACAGCTCCGTTGGATAGAAAATCATAAAATATGAACAGCAGCAAATTTTATGAAAATACACCGACAGAAACTCCCGAAATCGAAACTCACGTTCCCCCACCGAAGAACATTATAACATGTGATTTTCGCGTCAAAAAAAGTTGTCTCGGAAATCCATTCTGACAGCTCCGTTGAATAGGAAATCATAAAATATGAACAACGGCATCAAATTTTATGAAAATTCACCCACGGATACTCCCGAAATCCAAGATTACGTTCCCCCACCGAAGAACATTATACCATGTGATTTTCGCGTAAATAAAAGTTGTCTCGGAAATCCATTCTGACAGCTCCGTTGCATAGGAAATCATAAAATATAAACAACGGCAGCAAATTTTATGAAAATTCACCCACGGATACTCCCTAAATCCAAGATTACGTTCCCCCATCGAAGAACATTATACCACTTGATTTTCGCGTCAAAAAAAGTTGTCTGGGAAATCCATTCTGACAGCTCCGTTGATTAGGAAATCATAAAATATGAACAACGGCAGCAAATTTTATGAAAATTCGCCCACAGAAACTCCCGTAATCGAAGATTACGTTTCCCCACCGAAGAACATTATAACAAGAGATTTTCGCGTCAAAAAAAGTTGTCTCGGAAATCCATTCTGACAGCTCCGTTGGATAGGAAATCATAAAATATGAACAACGGCAGCAAATTTTATGAAAATTCACCCACAGAAACTCCCGAAATCGAAAATTACGTTCACCCACCAAAGAACATTATAACATGAGATTTTCGTGTCAAAAAAAGTCGTCTCGGAAATCCATTCTGACAGCTCCGTTGGATAGGAAATCATAAAATATGAACAACGGCAGCAAATTTTATGAAAATTCACCCACAGAAACTCCCGAAATCGAAGATTACGTTCCCCCACCGAAGAACATTATAACATGAGAATTTCGCGTCAAAAAAAGTTGTCTCGTAAATCCATTCTGACAGCTCCGTTGGATAGAAAATCATAAAATATGAACAACGGCATCAAATTTTATGAAAATTCACCGACAGAAACTCCCGAAATCCAAGATTACGTTCCCCCACCGAAGAACATTATAACATGTGATTTTCGCGTCGAAAAAATTTGTCTCGGAAATCCATTCTGACAGCTCCGTTGGATAGGAAATCATAAAATATGAACAACGGCAGCAAATTTTATAAAAATTCACCCACAGAAACTCCCGAAATCGAAGATTACGTTCCCCCATCGAAGAACATTATAACATGAGATTTTCGCGTCAAAATACGTCATCTCGGAAATCCATTCTGACAGCTCCGTTGGATAGGAAATCATAAAATATGAACAACAGCAGCAAATTTTATGAAAATTCACCCACAGAAACTCCCGAAATCGAAGATTACGTTCCCCCACCGAAGAACATTATAACATGAGATTTTCGCGTCAAAAAAAGTTGTCTCGAAAATCCAGTCTGACAGCTTCGTTGGATAGGAAATCATAAAATATGAACAACGGCAGCAAGTTTTATGAAAATTCACCCACGGATACTCCCGAAATCCAAGATTACGTTCCCCCACCGAAGAACATTATACCATGTGATTTTCGCGTCAAAAAAAGTTGTCTCGGAAATCCTTTCTGACAGCTCCGTTGGATTGGAAATCATAAAATATGAACAACGGCAGCAAATTTTATGAAAATTCACCGACAGAAACTCCCGAAATCGAAACTCACGTTCCTCCACCGAAGAACATTATAACATGTGATTTTCGCGTCAAAAAAAGTTGTCTCGGAAATCCATTCTGACAGCTCCGTTGGATAGGAAATCATAAAATATGAACAACGGCAGCAAATTTTATGAAAATTCACCCACAGAAACTCCCGAAATCGAAAATTACGTTCACCCACCAAAGAACATTATAACATGAGATTTTCGCGTCAAAAAAAGTCGTCTCGGAAATCCATTCTGACAGCTCCGTTGGATAGGAAATCATAAAATATGAACAACGGCAGCAAATTTTATGAAAATTCACCCACAGAAACTCCCGAAATCAAAGATTACGTTTCCCCACCGAAGAACATTATAACAAGAGATTTTCGCGTCAAAAAAAGTTGTCTCGGAAATCCATTCTGACAGCTCCGTTGGATAGGAAATCATAAAATATGAACAACGGCAGCAAATTTTATGAAAATTCACCCACAGAAACTCCCGAAATCGAAAATTACGTTCACCCACCAAAGAACATTATAACATGAGATTTTCGCGTCAAAAAAAGTCGTCTCGGAAATCCATTCTGACAGCTCCGTTGGATAGGAAATCATAAAATATGAACAACGGCAGCAAATTTTATGAAAATTCACCCACAGAAACTCCCGAAATCGAAGATTACGTTCCCCCACCGAAGAACATTATAACATGAGATTTTCGCGTCAAAAAAAGTTGTCTCGTAAATCCATTCTGACAGCTCCGTTGGATAGAAAATCATAAAATATGAACAACGGCATCAAATTTTATGAAAATTCACCGACAGAAACTCCCGAAATCCAAGATTACGTTCCCCCACCGAAGAACATTATAACATGTGATTTTCGCGTCGAAAAAATTTGTCTCGGAAATCCATTCTGACAGCTCCGTTGGATAGGAAATCATAAAATATGAACAACGGCAGCAAATTTTATAAAAATTCACCCACAGAAACTCCCGAAATCGAAGATTACGTTCCCCCATCGAAGAACATTATAACATGAGATTTTCGCGTCAAAATACGTCATCTCGGAAATCCATTCTGACAGCTCCGTTGGATAGGAAATCATAAAATATGAACAACAGCAGCAAATTTTATGAAAATTCACCCACAGAAACTCCCGAAATCGAAGATTACGTTCCCCCACCGAAGAACATTATAACATGAGATTTTCGCGTCAAAAAAAGTTGTCTCGAAAATCCAGTCTGACAGCTTCGTTGGATAGGAAATCATAAAATATGAACAACGGCAGCAAGTTTTATGAAAATTCACCCACGGATACTCCCGAAATCCAAGATTACGTTCCCCCACCGAAGAACATTATACCATGTGATTTTCGCGTCAAAAAAAGTTGTCTCGGAAATCCTTTCTGACAGCTCCGTTGGATTGGAAATCATAAAATATGAACAACGGCAGCAAATTTTATGAAAATTCACCGACAGAAACTCCCGAAATCGAAACTCACGTTCCTCCACCGAAGAACATTATAACATGTGATTTTCGCGTCAAAAAAAGTTGTCTCGGAAATCCATTCTGACAGCTCCGTTGGATAGGAAATCATAAAATATGAACAACGGCAGCAAATTTTATGAAAATTCACCCACAGAAACTCCCGAAATCGAAAATTACGTTCACCCACCAAAGAACATTATAACATGAGATTTTCGCGTCAAAAAAAGTCGTCTCGGAAATCCATTCTGACAGCTCCGTTGGATAGGAAATCATAAAATATGAACAACGGCAGCAAATTTTATGAAAATTCACCCACAGAAACTCCCGAAATCAAAGATTACGTTTCCCCACCGAAGAACATTATAACAAGAGATTTTCGCGTCAAAAAAAGTTGTCTCGGAAATCCATTCTGACAGCTCCGTTGGATAGGAAATCATAAAATATGAACAACGGCAGCAAATTTTATGAAAATTCACCCACAGAAACTCCCGAAATCGAAAATTACGTTCACCCACCAAAGAACATTATAACATGAGATTTTCGCGTCAAAAAAAGTCGTCTCGGAAATCCATTCTGACAGCTCCGTTGGATAGGAAATCATAAAATATGAACAACGGCAGCAAATTTTATGAAAATTCACCCACAGAAACTCCCGAAATCGAAGATTACGTTCCCCCACCGAAGAACATTATAACATGAGATTTTCGCGTCAAAAAAAGTTGTCTCGTAAATCCATTCTGACAGCTCCGTTGGATAGAAAATCATAAAATATGAACAACGGCATCAAATTTTATGAAAATTCACCGACAGAAACTCCCGAAATCCAAGATTACGTTCCCCCACCGAAGAACATTATAACATGTGATTTTCGCGTCGAAAAAATTTGTCTCGGAAATCCATTCTGACAGCTCCGTTGGATAGGAAATCATAAAATATGAACAACGGCAGCAAATTTTATAAAAATTCACCCACAGAAACTCCCGAAATCGAAGATTACGTTCCCCCATCGAAGAACATTATAACATGAGATTTTCGCGTCAAAATACGTCATCTCGGAAATCTATTCTGACAGCTCCGTTGGATAGGAAATCATAAAATATGAACAACAGCAGCAAATTTTATGAAAATTCACCCACAGAAACTCCCGAAATCGAAGATTACGTTCCCCCACCGAAGAACATTATAACATGAGATTTTCGCGTCAAAAAAAGTTGTCTCGGAAATCCAGTCTGACAGCTTCGTTGGATAGGAAATCATAAAATATGAACAACGGCAGCAAGTTTTATGAAAATTCACCCACGGATACTCCCGAAATCCAAGATTACGTTCCCCCACCGAAGAACATTATACCATGTGATTTTCGCGTCAAAAAAAGTTGTCTCGGAAATCCTTTCTGACAGCTCCGTTGGATTGGAAATCATAAAATATGAACAACGGCAGCAAATTTTATGAAAATTCACCGACAGAAACTCCCGAAATCGAAACTCACGTTCCTCCACCGAAGAACATTATAACATGTGATTTTCGCGTCAAAAAAAGTTGTCTCGGAAATCCATTCTGACAGCTCCGTTGGATAGGAAATCATAAAATATGAACAACGGCAGCAAATTTTATGAAAATTCACCCACGAAAACTCCCGAAATCCAAGATTACTTTCCCCCACCGAAGAACATTATATAACATGAGATTTTCGTGTCAAAAAAAGTTGTCTCGGAAATCCATTCTGACAGCTCCGTTGGATAGGAAATCATAAAATATGAACAACGGCAGCAAATTTTATTATAATTCACACATGGAAACTCCCGAAATCGAAGAATTCGTTCCCCCACCGAAGAACATTATAGCATGAGATTTTCGCGTCAAAAAAAGTTGTCTCGGAAATCTATTTTGACAGCTCTGTTGGATAGGAAATCATAAAATATGAACAACGGCAGCAAATTTTATGAAAATTCCCACACGAAAACTCCCGAAATCGAAGAATCCGTTCCCCCACAGAAGAACATTATAGCATGAGATTTTCGCATCAAAAAAAGTTGTCTCGAAAATCCATTCTGACAGCTCCGTTGGATAGAAATCATAAAATATGAACAACGGCAGCAAATTTTATGAAAATTCACCCACGGAAACTCCCGAAATCGAAGAATCCGTTCCCCCACCGAAGAACATTATAGCACGAGATTTTCGCGTCAAAAAAAGATGTCTCGGAAATCCATTCTGACAGCTCCGTTGGATAGGAAATCATAAAATATGAACAACGGCAGCAAATTTCATGAAAATTCACACACGAAAACTCCCGAAATCGAAGAATCCGTTCCCCCACAGAAGAACATTATAGCATGAGATTTTCGCGTCAAAAAAAGTTGTCTCGGAAATCCATTCTGACAGCTCCGTTGGATAGGAAATCATAAAATATGAACAACGGCAGCAAATTTTATAAAAATTCACCCACGGAAACTCCCAAAATCGAAGAATCCGTTCCCCCACCGAAGAACATTATAGCATGAGATTTTCGCGTCAAAAAAAGTTGTCTCGGAAATCCATTCTGACAGCTCCGTTGGATAGGAAATCATAAAATATGAACAACGGCGCAAATTTTATTAAAATTCACCCACGGAAACTCCCGAAATCGAAGAATCTGTTCCCCCACCGAAGAACATTATAGCATGAGATTTTTGCGTCCAAAAAAGTTGTCTCGGAAATCCATTCTGACATCTCCGTTGGTTAGGATATCATAAAATATGAACAACGGCATCAAATTTTATGAAAATTCACCCACTGAAACTCCCGAAATCGAAGAATCCGTTCCCCCACAGAAAAACACTATAACACGAGATTTTCGGGTCAAAAAAAGTTGTCTCGTAAATCCATTCTGACAGCTCCGTTGGATAGGAAATCATAAAATATGATCAACGGCAGCAAATTTAATGAAATATCACCCACGGAAAGTCCCGAAATCGAAGAATCCGTTCCACCACCGAAGAAAATTATAGCATGAGATTTTCGCATCAAAAAAAGTTGTCTCGGAAATATATTCTGACAGCTCCGTTGGATAGGAAATCAAAAAATATGAACAACGGCAGCAAATTTTATTAAAATTCACCCACGGAAACTCCCGAAATCGAAGAATCCGTTCCCCCACCGAAGAACATTATAGCACGAGATTTTCGCGTCAAAAAAAGATGTCTCGGAAATCCATTCTGACAGCTCCGTTGGATAGGAAATCATAAAATATGATCAACGGCAGCAAATTTAATGAAATATCACCCACGGAAAGTCCCGAAATCAAAGATTACGTTCCCCAATCGAAGAACATTATAGCATGTGATTTTTGCGTCAAAAAAAGTTGTCTCGGAAATCCATTCTGACAGCTCCGTTGGATAGGAAATCATTAAATATGAACAACGGTAGCAAATTTTATGAAAATTCACACACGGAAACTCCCGAAATCAAAGAATCTGTTCCCCCACCGAAGAACATTATAGCATGAAATTTTCGCGGGAAAAAAAGTTGTCTCAAAAATCCATTCTGACGGCTCCGTTGGATAGGAAATCATAAAATATGAACAACGGCAGCAAATTTTATGAAAATTCACCCACGGAAACTCCCGAAATCCAATATTACGTTCCCCCACCGAAGAACATTATAGCATGAGATTTTCGCATCAAAAAAAGTTGACTCGGAAATCCATTCTGACAGCTCCGTTGGATAGGAAATCATAAAATATGAACAATGGCAGCAAATTTTATGAGAATTCAACCACGGAAACTCCCGAAATCCAAGATTGCGTTCCTCCAACGAAGAACATTATAACATGAGATTTTCGCGTTCAAAAAAGTTGTCTCGGAAATCCATTCTGACAGTTCCGTTGGATAGGAAATCATAAAATATGATCAATGGCAGCAAATTTTATCTAAATTCACCCACGGAAACTCCCGAAATCCAGAATTCCGTTCCCCCACCGAAGAACATTATAACATGAGATTTTCGCGTTAAAAAAAGTTGTCTCAGAAATCCATTCTGACAGCTCCGTTGGATAGGAAATCATAAAATATGAACAACGGCAGCAAATTTTATGAAAATTCACCCACGGAAACGCCCGAAATCGAAGAATCCGTTCCCCCACCGAAGAACATTATAACATGAGATTTTCGCATCCAAAAAAGTTGTCTCGGAAATCCATTCTGACAGCTCCATTGGATAGGAAATCATAAAATATGAACAACGGCAGCAAATTTTATGAAAATTCACCCACGAAAACTCCCGAAATCGAAGAATCCGTTCCCCCATCGAAGAACATTATAGCATGAGATTTTCGCATCAAAAAAAGTTGTCTCGAAAATCCATTCTGACAGCTACGTTGTATAGGAAATCATAAAATATGAACAACGGCAACAAATTTTATGAAAATTCCCCCACGGAAACCCCCGAAATCAAAGATTACGTTTCCCAACCAAAGAACATTATAACATGTGATTTTTGCGTCCAAAAAAGTTGTCTCGAAAATCCATTCTGACAGCTCCGTTGGATAGGAAATCATAAAATATGAACAACTGCAGTAAATTTTATGAAAATTCACCCACGGAAACTCCCGAAATTAAAGATTACGTTCCCCCACCGAAGAACATTGTAACATGAGATTTTCGCGTCCAAAAAAGTTGTCTCGGAAATCCATTCTGACAGCTCCGTTGGATAGGAAATCATGAAATATGAACAACAGCAGCAAATTTTATGAAAATTCACCCACGGAAACTCCCGAAATCGAAGAATCCGTTCCCCCATCGAAGAACATTATAGCATGAGATTTTCGCATCAAAAAAAGTTGTCTTGGAAATCCATTCTGACAGCTCCGTTGGATAGGAAATCATAAAATATGATCAACGGCAGCAAATTTTATGAAAATTAACCAACGAAAACTCCCGAAATCAAAGATTAAGTTCACCCACCGAAGAATATTATAACATGAGATTTTCGCGTCTAAAAAAGTTGTCTCGGAAATCCATTCTGACAGCTCTGTTGGATAGGAAATCATGAAATATGAACAACGCCAGCAAATTTTATGAAAATTCACCCACGGAAACTCCCGAAATCAAAGATTACGTTCCCCCACCGAAGAACATTATAACATGAGATTGTCGCGTCTAAAAAAAGTTGTCTCGGAAATCCATTCTGACAGCTCCGTTGGATAGGAAATCATAAAATATGAACAACGGCACCAAATTTTATGAAAATTCACCCACGGAAACTCCCGAAATCAAAGATTACGTTCCCCCCTCGAAGAACATTATAACATGAGATTTTTGCGTCCAAAAAAGTTGTCTCGGAAATCCATTCTGACAGCTCCGTTGGATAGGAAATCATAAAATATGAACAACGCCAGCAAATTTTATGAAAATTCACCAACCGAAACTCCCGAAATTAAAGATTACGTTCCCCCACCGAAGAACATTATAACATGAGATTTTCGCGTCAAAAAAAATTGTCTCGGAAATCCATTCTGACAGCTCCGTTGGATAGGAAATTATAAAATACGAACAACGATAGCAAATTTTATGAAAATTCACACACGGAAACTCCCGTAATAGAAAAATCCGTTCCCCCATCGAAGAACATTATAGCATGAGATTTTCGTATCAAAAATAGTTGTCTCGGAAATCCATTCTGACAGCTCCGTTGTATAGGAAGTCATAAAATATGTACAACGGCAACAAATTTTATGAAAATTCCGCCACGGAAACCCCCGAAATTGAAGATTACGTTACCCACCGAAGAACATTATTACATGAGATTTTCGCGTCCAAAAAAGTTTTCTCGGAAATCCATTCTGACAGCTCCGTTGGATAGGAAATCATAAACTTTTAACAACGGCAGCAAATTTTATGAAAATTCACCCTCGAAAACTCCCGAAATAAAACATTACGTTCCCCCACCGAAGAACATTATAACATGAGATTTTCGCGTCCAAAAAAGTTGTCTCGGAAATCCATTCTGACAACTCCGTTGGATAGGAAATCATAAAATATGAACAACGGCAGCAAATTTTATGAAAACTCACCAACGGAAACTCCCGAAATCGAAGAATCCGTTCCCCCACCTAATTACATTATAGCTTGAGATTTTCGCGTCAAAAAAAATTGTCTCAGAAATCCATTCTGACAGCTCCGTTGGATAGAAAATCATAAAATATGAACAACGGCACCAAATTTTATGAAAATTAACCCACGGAAACTCCCGAAATCCAAGATTGCGTTCCTCCACCGAAGAACATCATAACGTGAGATTTTCGCGTTCAAAAAAGTTGTCTCGGAAATCCATTCTGACAGCTCCGTTGGATAGGAAATCATAAAACATGATCAACGGCACTAAATTTTATGAAAATTCACCCACGGAAACTCCCTAAATCAAAGATTACGTTCCCCCTACGAAGAACATTATAACATGAGATTTTTGCGTCCAAAAAAGTTTTCTCGGAAATCCATTCTGACAACTCCGTTGGATAGGAAATCATAAAATATGAACAACGACAACAAATTTTATGAAAATTCACCACCGGAAACTCCCGAAATGAAAGATTACGTTCCCCCACCAAGAACATTATAACATGAGATTTTCGCGTCAAAAATAATTGTCTCGGAAATCCATTCTGACAGCTCCGTTGGATAGGAAATCATAAAATATGAACAACGACAATAAATTTTATGAAAATTCACCAACGGAAACTCCCGAAATCCAAGAATCCGTTCCCCAATCGAAGAACATTATAGCATGAGATTTTCGCATCAAAAAAAGTTGTCTCGGAAATCCATTCTGACAGCTCCGTTGTATAGGAAATCATAAAATATGAACAACGGCAACAAATTTTATGAAAATTCCCCCACGGAAACTCCCGAAATCAAAGATTACGTTTCCCCACCGAAGAACATTATAACATGAGATTTTCACGTCCAAAAAAGTTGTCTCGGAAATCCATTCTGACAGCTCCGTTGGATAGGAAATCATAAAATATGTACAACGGCAGTAAATTTTATGAAAATTCACACACGGAAACTCCCGAAATCAAAGATTGCGTTCCCCCACCGAAGAACATTATAACATGAGATTTTCGCGTCAAAAAATGTTGTCTCGGAAATCCGTTCTGACAGCTCCGTTGGATAGGAAATCATAAAATAAGAACAATGGCAACAAATTTTCTGAAAATTCACCCACGGAAACTCCCGAAATCGAAGAATCCGTTCCCCAACCGAAGAATATTATAGCATGAGATTTTTGCGTCCAAAAAAGTTGTCTCGGAAATCCGTTCTGACAGCTCCGTTGGATAGGAAATCATAAAACATGAACAACGGCAGCAAATTTTCTAAAAATTCACACACTGAAACTCTCGAAATCGAAGAATCCGTTCCCCAACCGAAGAACATTATAGCATGAGATTTTCGCGTCCAAAAAAGTTGTCTCAGAAATCCATTCTGACAGCTCCGTTGGATAGGAAATAATAAAATATAAACAACGGCAGCAAATTTTCTTAAAATTCACACACAGAAATTCCCGTAATCGAAGAATCTGTTCCCCAACCGAAGAACATTGTAGCATGAGATTTTCGCGTCCAAAAAAGTTGTCTCGGAAATCCATTCTGACAGCTCCGTTGGATAGAAAATAATAAAATACGAACAACTGCAGCAAATTTTCTGAAAATTCACCCACGGGAACTACCAAAATCGAAAAATCCGTTCCCCTTCCGAAGAACATTATAGCATGAGATTTTCGCGTCCAAAAATGTTGTCTCGGAAATCAGTTCTGACAGCTCCGTTGGATAGGAAATCATAAAATATAAACAATGGCAACAAATTTTCTGAAAATTCACCCACGGAAACTCTCTAAATCGAAGAATCCGTTCCCCAACCGAATAACATTATAGCATGAGATTTTCGCGTCCAAAAAAGTTGTCTCAGAAATCCATTCTGACAGCTCCATTGGATAGGAAATAATAAAATATAAACAACGGCAGCAAATTTTGTGAAAATTCACCCACAGAAACTCCCGAAATCGAAAATTACGTTTCCCCACCAAAGAACATTATAACATGTGATTTTCGCGTCAAAAAAAGCCGTCTCGAAAATCCATTATGACAGCTCCGTTGGATAGGAAATCCTAAAATATGAACAACGGCAGCAAATTTTATGAAAATTCACCCACAGAAACTCCCGAAATCGAAGAATCCATTCCCCAACCGAAGAACATTATAGCATGAGATTTTCGAGTCCAAAAAAGTTGTCTCAGAAATCCATTCTGACAGCTCCATTGGATAGGAAATAATAAAATATGAACAACGTCAGCAAATTTTCTAAAAATTCACCCACGGAAACTCTCGAAATCGAAAAATCCGTTCCCCCACTAAAAAACATTAAAGCATGAGATTTTCGAGTCCAAAAAAGTTGTCTTGGAAATCCATTCTGACAGCTCCGTTGGATAGGAAATCATAAAATATGAACAACAGCACCAAATTTTCTAAAAATTCACCCACGGAAACTCCCGAAATCGAAAAATCCGTTCCCCCCACCGAAAAACATTATGGCATGAGATTTTCGCGTCCAAAAAAGTTGTCTCGGAAATCCGTTCTGACAGCTCTGTTGGATAGGAAATCATGAAATATGAACAAGGTAGCAAATTTTCTGAAAATTCACCCACGAAAACTCTCGAAATCGAAAAATCCGTTCCCCCATCGAAGAACATTATAGCCTGAGATTTTTGCATCCAAAAAAGTTGTCTCGGAAATTCGTTCTGACAGCTCCGTTGGATAAGAAATCATAAAATATGAACAACGGCAGCAAATTTTATGATAATTCACCCACGAAAACTCCCGAAATCGAAAAATCCGTTCCCCACACAGAAGAACATTATAGCATGAGATTTTTGCGTGCAAAAAAGTTGTCTCGGAAATCCGTTCTGACAGCTCCATTGGATAGGAAATCATTAAATATGAACAACGACAGCAAATTATCTGAAAATTCACCCACGGAAAATACCGAAATCGAAAAACCGTTCCACCCATCGAAGAACATTATAGCATGAGATTTCACGTCCAAAAAAGTTGTCTCGGAAATCCGTTCTGACAGCTCCGTTGGATAGGAAATCATTAAATATGAACAATGGCAACAATTTTTTTGAAAATTCACCCACGGAAACTCTCGAAATGGAAAAATCCGTTCCCCCACTAAAAAACATTAAAGCATGAGATTTTCGCGTTCAAAAAAGATGCCTTGGAAATCCATTCTGACAGCTCCATTGGATAGGAAATCATAAAATATGAACAACGGTGGCAAATTTTCTGAAAATTCACCCACGAAAACTCCCGAAATCGAAAATCCGTTCCCCCCACCAAAGAACATTATAGCATGAGATTTTTGCGTCAGAAAAAGTTGTCTCGGAAATCCGTTCTGACAGCTCCATTGGATAGGAAATCATAAAATATAAACAATGGTAGCAAAATTTCTGAAAATTCACCCACGGGAACTCCCGAAATCGAAAAATTTGTTCCCCTATCGACGAACATTATAACATGAGATTTTCGCGTCCAAAAAAGTTGTCTCAGAAATCCTTTCTGACAGCTCCGTCGGATAAGAAATTATAAAATATGAACAACGGTAGTAAATTTTATGAAAATTCACACACAAAACTCCAGAAATCGAAAAATATGTTCACCCACCGAAGAACATTATAGGATGTGATTTTCGCGTCCAAAAAAGTTGTCTCGGAAATCCATTCTGAAAGCTCCGTTGGATAGGAAATCATTAAATATGAACAATGGTAGCAAATTTTCTGAAAATTCACCCACAGAAACTCCCGAAATCGAAAAATCCGTTCCCCAACCGAAGAACATTATAGCATGAGATTTTTGCGTCCAAAAAAGTTATCTCGGAAATCCATTCTGACAGCTTCGTTGGATAGGAAATAAATAAATATGAACAACGGCAGTAAATTTTCTGAAAATTCACCCACGGAAACTCCTAAAATCGAAAAATTCGTTCCCCCACCGAAGATCATTGTAGCATGAGATTTTCGCGTCCAAAAAAGTTGTCTCGGAAATCCGTTCTGACAGCTCCGTTGGATAGGAAATCATAAAACATGAACAACGGCAGCAAATTTTTTAAAAATTCACCCACGGAAACTCCAGAAATCGAAGAATCCGTTCCCCAACCGAAGAACATTGTAGCATGAGATTTTTGCGTCAACAAAAAGTTGTCTCGAATATCCATTCTGACAGCTCTATTGGATAGGAAATAATAAAATATGAACAACGGCAACAAATTTTCTGAAAATTTACCCACGGAAACTCCCAAAATCGAAGAATCCGTTCCCCAACCGAAGAACATTGTAGCATGAGATTTTCGCGTCCAAAAAAGTTGTCTCGGAAATCCATTCTGGCAGCTCCGTTGGATAGGAAATCATAAAATATGAACAACGTCATCAAATTTTCTAAAAATTCACCCACTGAAACTCGCGAAATCGAAAAATCCGTTCACCCACTAAAAAACATTAAAGCATGAGATTTTCGCGTCCAAAAAAGTTATCTCGGAAATCCATTCTGACAGCTCTGTTGGATAGGAAATCATTAAATATGAACAACGATAGCAAATTTTCTGAAAATTCACCCACGAAAACTCCCGAAATCGAAAAATTCGTTCCCCCCACCGAAGAACATTATAGCATGAGATTTTCACGTTCAAAAAAGTTGTCTCGGAAATCCGTTCTGACAGCTTCGTTGGATAAGAAATCATAAAATATGAACAAGATAGCAAATTTTCTGAAAATTCACCCACGAAAACTTCCGAAATCGAAAAATCCGTTCCCCCATCGAAGAACATTATAGCCTGAGATTTTCACGTCCAAAAAAGTTGTCTCAAAAATCCGTTCTGACAGCTCTGTTGGATAAGAAATCATAAAATATGAACAACGGCAGCAAATTTTATGAAAATTCACCCACGAAAACTCCCGAAATCGAAAAATCCGTTCCCCACACCGAAGAACATTATAGCATGAGATTTTTGCGTCCAAAAAAGTTATCTCGGAAATCCGTTCTGACAGCTCCGTTGGATAGGAAGTCATAAAATATGAATAACGGCAGCAAATTTTCTGAAAATTCACCCACGAAAACTCCCGAAATATAAAAATCCATTCCACCACCGAAGAACATTATTGCATGAGATTTTCGTGTCCAAAAAAGTTGTCTCGGAAATCCGTTCTTACAGCTTCGTTGGATAGGAAATCATTAAATATGAACAACGGCAGCAAATTTTCTGAAAACTCACCCACGAAAACACCCGAAATCGAAAAACCGTTCCACCCATCGAAGAACATAATAGCATGAGATTTTCACGTCCAAAAAAGTTGTCTCGGAAATCCGTTCTGACAGCTCCGTTGGATAGGAAATCATTAAATATGAACAACGGTAGCAAATTTTCTGAAAATTCACCCACGAAAACTCCCGAAATAGAAAAATCCGTTCCCCCACCGAAGAACATTATAGCATGAGATTTTCGCGTCCAAAAAAGTTGTCTTAGAAATCCATTCTGACAGCTCCGTTGGATAGGAAATAATAAAATATAAACAACGGCAGCAAATTTTCTTAAAATTCACTCACTGAAACTCCCGAAATTGAAGAATCCGTTCCCCAACCGAAGAACATTATAGCATGAGATTTTCGCGTCCAAAAAAGTTGTCTCGGAAATCCATTCTGGCAGCTCCGTTGGATAGGAAATCATAAAATATGAACAACGTCAGCAAATTTTCTAAAAATTCATCCACGGAAACTCTCGAAATCGAAAAATCCGTTCCCCCACTAAAAAACATTAAAGCATGAGATTTTTGCGTCCAAAAAAGTTGTCTTGGAAATCCATTCTGACAGCTCCGTTGGATAGGAAATCATAAAATATGAACAACGACAGCAAATTTTCTGAAAATTCACCCACGGAAAATCCCGAAATCGAAAAATCCGTTTCCCCCACCGAAGAACATTATAGCATGAGATTTTTGCGTCCAAAAAAGTTGTCTTGGAAATCCGATCTGACAGCTCCGTTGGATAGGAAATCATAAAATATAAACAACTGTTGCAAATTTTCTGAAAATTCACCCACGGAAACTCCCGAAATCGAAAAATCCGTTCACCCATCGAAGAACATTATAGCATGAGATTTTCGCGTCCAAAAAAGTTGTCTCGGAAATCCTTTCTGACAGCTCCGTTGGATAAGAAATCATAAAATATGAACAACGGTAGTAAATTTTATGAAAATTCGCACACGAAAACTCCAGAAATCGAAAAATATATACCCCCACCGAAGAACATTATAGCATGAGATTTTCGAGTCCAAAAATGTTGTGTCGGAAATCCGTTCTTAAAGCTCCGTTGGATAGAAAATCATAAAATATGAACAACGGCAGCAAATTTTCTTAAAATTCACCCACGAAAACTCTCGAAATCAAAAAATCCATTCCCCAATCGAAGAATATTATAGCATGAGATTTTCGCGTCCAAAAAAGTTGTCTCGGAAATCCATTCTGAAAGCTCCGTTGGATAGGAAATCATAAAATATGAACAATGGTAGCAAATTTTTTGAAAATTCACCCACGGAAACTCCCGAAATCGAAGAATCCATTCCCCAACCGAAGAACATTATAGCATGAGATTTTCGCATCCAAAAAAGTTGTCTCGGAAATCCATTCTGAAAGCTCCGCTGGATAGGAAATCATAAAATATGAACAACGATAGCAAATTTTCTGAAAATTCACCCACGGAAACTCCCGAAATCGAAAAATCCGTTCCCCCACCGAAGAACATTATAAGATGAGATTTTCGCGTCCAAAAAAGTTGTCTCGTAAATCCGTTCTGACAGCTACGTTGGATAGGAAATCATAAAATACGAACAATGGTTGCCAATTTTCGAAAAATTCACCCACGAAAACTCCTGAAATCGAAGATTATGTTCCCTCACCGAATAATCCGTTCCCCAACTGAAGAACATTATAGCATGAGATTTTCGCATCCAAAAATGTTGTCTCGGAAATCCGTTCTGACAGCTCCGTTGGATAGGAAATCATAAAATATGAACAACGGCAGCAAATTTTCTGAAATTCACCCACGGAAACTCCTGAAATCGAAGAATCTGTTCCCCCACCGAAGAACATTATAGCATGAGATTTTCGCGTCCAAAAAAGTTGTCTCGTAAATCCATTCTGACAGCTCCGTTGGATAGGAAATCATAAAATATGAACAGCGGCAACAAATTTTTTGAAAATTCACCCACGGAAACTCACGAAATCGAAAAATCTGTTCCCCCAACCGAAGAACATTATAGCATGAGATTTTTGCGTCCAAAAAGTTGTCTCGGAAATCCATTCTGACAGCTTCTTTCGATAGGAAATCATAAAATCTGAACAACGGCAGCAAATTTTCTGAAAATTCACCCACGGAAACTCCTGAAATCGAAGAATCCGTTCCCCAACTGAAGGAAGTGTGATTCGAAGCCTTTTTGGTTCGAATAAGGAAGCCCTTGGGGTGTTCTACACCTAATGCCCTAAAGTCGTTCGGTTTGGGAGCCATTTGTTGAAAATTCGCTACATGGACCAATTAGAAAGCCCGGTAGATTGCATTATATTCAACAAACGAGATATTCGTAGAAAAAAAGTATCGAATAAAGGTGCCAATATGCGTATGATGATTATAATAAAAAATTGGTTATTGTGATGCTTGATTCTCTAAGTTAATGAAAAACCCCACGGTGTAGCGAATTGGTTGATTTCTTTTGATGTTTGAGAAGTCAGGATGTGCTAGTGATATAGGATTTGATGTTGAGTTCTTTAGTAAATCGAAAGGGAAATATTTATGTTGAGTACAATTCTTGCTAAGTGTTTTAAAGTTGAGACTCGATGTGTATATAGCCTTGGGAATTTGAGTTTGTTTATGCTTTGTTAGATTGTTACTTGTGTCTTTGATGTTGTGAGATTGTCTTTGTGCGAGGACGCACAAACATTTAAGTTTGGGGGTGTGTTGAGTGTGTAAAATACACTTAATATACATGGTCGTAAGCACGATTATTATATTATCTTGGTTAAAAAATGAATTGTAACTGTAAATTTTTGGTTGTTATAGGTATAAAAGGATAAAATGGCATGACGGAGACAAAGAGTGCGAAAAAGGAAGAAAACGGAAGAAAAATGGTCAGTACCACGGTATCCAAATCCGATACCGCAGTACCCGAAGTGGAAAACCAAAAGAGTGGGTTCTGCATCTCAGTACCGTGGTATCCAAATCCGATATTGCGGTATCGACTTCCAAGCACGTATACTGCGGTATTCAAGCACGTTGTCTCAGTACCGCGGTATCGGTTTGGATACCACGGTATCGGTTTGGATACCATGGTACTCGTCTTGCAAGTTGCTAAAAAATGTGCGATTTTTGTGCTTCCAACGAAAATAGGACTCCTCTTCCTCGTGGTATCTATATAAATAATGCCAAGATTTAGAAAAAGACAACTTTCACCCCACAAGAAAAAAAAGACGATCGAGTAAAAAAGAGAAGATCGGCAACAATTCAAGCATAGTTTTTCCTTCGTTTCTTTATGAACTTCTTCATTTTATGACAATGAGTAGCTAGATTTTTTTCTTTCTAGGGTTTTATTCGAACCCTATGTGTTGAATTACGAATCCCTTACTTCGATTCTAATGCAAGTTTAATTTATGATTCTTTCTTCTACTTGTTGTTGATTAAGTGCATGAATCTGGCCAATTTGTGTATTTTTATATTATTGTTAAATTTATATCGGAAGATTGGTTTGATGATTAAAATTGTGGTAGAAGATCCTTCGAGTTAATTGAACAGGATAGTGTTTAATTGCATGTGAAATCGTAGGAATATAGATTTCACCTTATAAAGCCATATTTGGGATTTATGTTTAATGTTTTGTTATGAATTTAATTGCGTAGGAATACAGTAAATTGTTCATACATTAAATTCATGCATCACGTGGAAATGGGGTATGATTATATTAGCATCTCAGGTTAGGAATTGGGAATTGAATCTTGCATGAGAAAAGAGTAAGAGAGAGTTAAAACACATAGGGGGAGATAAAATCCTAGGTTTGCTTATTTTGATAAATCTTCGTTTAATTTTTCTTTTCTTAATTGCGATTACTATTTCATTGTTTTTCGTAGCTTAAACAATCAACTTTCAAAATTGGATTTGCTGGATAGGATCATAAGTTGTAAGAATCTAGTACTTAAGAATAGATAGTTATTATTTTCCCTGTGGGTTCGATATCCGGACTTTTCAGTCCACTATATTACTTGTCACGATACGTGCACTTCCAAGGTGTTAGTTTTCGCTCAATAATGGCTATAATGAATGATGTTATATTGAGTTCTATCCAGTGCCTAGTAGATGGTGGTCAAGGGCCCAATAAAGAAATATGATTTTGTAATAAATGTTTTCATGCATTAGCATGCATCATTGACATCATTCCATATTATTAATGTTATGTGCATAATTTCTGCTTATTGAGTTTTTTAGCTCATATAGTTCATGCACTGTAAGTGAACCTGCTGATGTATAAGCTCATGGACTTACTGACCGTGTTGTTGAGTTCCTACGGGTTCGGAGATGGTGTACATGGATGACGACTTGTTGGGCTATGTTATGGACTTATTTTACTTTAAACAATATTTTGATAAAGTACTTGGACTTCTTCTATTTGATCCCTTGATGTATATAGATATGTAAAATATAGAAGTGGGTGTGGCTTGACTTTATGATACACGCTACGAAACATATTATTGATACACGCAATGAAATGTATTATAGTCTTACTGGGTTTTCATGTGCAAGAAAAGTTATTTTTGTTATTATGTTTAAAAAAAAAGTCACACACTTACATATCTTTTAATATGAAAATTTATTACATGTCTAGTTATATTAGAATGGTGGCCATGACAAACGATATTAAAAAAATTATATTGGAATTTATGAAATTACACATTTGTAATTCTAATTACTTATTAAAATTAAAATAATTGTTGGGACAAAGTAGTTTATTTCTGTTAGGTTTTGATGAGACAAAGTAGTTTTGTATATGAAGTTGGAGTACCCCATTTTTCCATATTGTTTAAGTGAAATTTAGTTTTGTTAAGTTTATTTTCTGAGATGTATTTTGAAGATATGTAAAAAATTAGAAAGATAGAAGTTTCTGATCGCAACAGAATTCTGCAAATGAAAAAGTATCGAATGCTGATTTTCAATAAGCAGAGTCAGTAAGTTGGATCAGAAAGCAGCATATAGAATACAGTAAGGAGGACTGGAGGCTTTCTGCATGATTCAGGAGCAGCAGACAGGATTCAAAAACAGGAAGCAGTTTCAGAATCAGTAAGCAGACGCAAGAACAGAAAGCTAACGCAGAACAGAAAGTTGGCGCAGAATAGAAAGTGATTGCTGCAACCTGAGCAGGAAGCAGTAAGTTTCATTACTCTTATTTATTGCAGTACGAAGAAAAATTGAATGCAGTACGAGGAATATACCTTATCAAAGTATTTGGTAGATGGAAGTTAGCACCTGACCAATGAGGCGTTGCCATCTGGACCGCGGACCTACAAAAATATTGTTGCCGATGAGTGGCGCCATTAATGCCTTGCAGAGTAGGACATGCCCGATTTTCTAATTTCTCCAGAAATAATTAATGCGAAGATTAAATGAGATCAAGATTTAAATTTCAATAAGAAGTGTATCTCTCTTCAACGGACACATTTCCTACAAGTATAAAAGAAGGTGAAGTTGACTCGAGAAAACTACTGAACAACTGAAATATTTTTAGCTCTCAATCTCTCTCAAGCAAACGCAAGTTTTCTCACAATTCAGTTACTCAACCTTCCTGAAGCAGTCGAGCCCAAGATTTCAAGCTATCAAAGATCTTAAGGTTGTCTTCGAAGCACCAGTTGAAAAACATATACTTTTAACCTATTTGTTGTGTGCTAATTTATTTTTATTCGGTGTCCTTAGTAGGAAGGATTTAGATCCTTACTAAGTGTTAGTTATAAATTGTTAAGGCTTCTTACTCTGTGTGAGTATTTGTACCCTCTGTGGGATTAGCCTAGAAATCTTACAGATTTTGGTAGGTGATAGCTCGTTAGGAAGAGGATTGTAAAGTTGAGACTTATAAAGCAATATGACCTAGTGGAGTTCCTCCTTTGTGAAGGAGAAGAGTGAACGTAGAAGGATTACACCACCTTCGAACCACTATAAACTCTTGTGTGTTTATTGTTTTATATTATCTGTTGCATCTGATATATATATATATATATATATATATTCCTCGTATTGCATAAAACGATCTTGATAAAATCATACTTGGAAAAGAAAACGTTTTTACAAAAGAAACTCTATCTAGTATTTCCGCTGCATACTGTAATCTCTGAAACAGTAAGCTGATTAAGCATTCCGTCAGCTTACTGATTTGGTCAAAGTTTATGTATTCTGTCTAGAATTCAGTAACCTGTTTACAGAAAGTTTTAAAAGTAAAAATTTGATAGAGGTTCATTCACCCTACTGAACCTCTGACCACTTGAGATCAATAATAATAAAATGAATTAAAAAAACTAAAAAAAATCATGAAATTAGTAAATTTTTCACCTTGTAACTTATCATTTTGAGAGTACGGAAACACCCACTCAAATAGAAGAACTAAACACATAATTGCTGAGAACAGCAAAATAGTTTATTAATAATAAATAATCTCATGTTGTCTAGATTAACTGAAACAAAAATTAGCAAGAATTTATCGATAAGGAGTGACAAATATGCAAGAAATTTTTATGTAATTGATAAAAGTTTTGATTTGTTATTAGCTATTGGTTAGAAATAAGTTTTGACTTTAGAAATAAGTTTTTGGATTGAATATATGAATACCAACATAATATTAGATTTCTATAAATACTAATGACATCGCATTTTGTTTTCAAGATTCGATGATATTTACGTGGGATCATAAAAGAGAAAATTTGGAGCCAAAAATTGAATAAAATTTGAGGCACAAGAAAGAGGTGGGGCCTGTGCGTGCAGTAGTCACATGGATTGTCCCAACCGCAGATGCACAAAATCTTTAACTGTAGGTCGAGTTGGTTACCAAGTCCTAATTCAAACCGACCACAACATATCGTATCCCCACGCGCGCAATTACGGGACCATTTTCATTATCTTTGGTGCATGTATGATGAAGAGTGAGATCAATTTAGTAGGCATAGAGTGCTAAAAACTATAAATTAATTGGATAGTGGGGACGACCACATTAAATTATCTTGTTGCATGCAATTCAGAGAGAAATAAATCATGGTCACGCACGGCATTTTAGGATTTGGACAACAGCAACAGCAGCGGTAGCCACGAGAACATGCGTTTGCTGACCCTGAACAAGAAATTAGCCTTTCCACCTAATTGGGATAAATTTTATAACAAGCTTCAAATTATATATTAATTCTCAATTCTAGATACAGATTTTGACATTTTTTTAATAAGAAGCTCAATTTAACATTTTTTTTCTTAATTGAAGATTTAAAATTACATTGAATTTTCAATTCAAGACGAAATTTCATTTTATTTTTATTTTTATTTTTAAATTTATTTATATTTCAATATGTATTTATATTTTAAATAAATTAAAATAATTTAATGCAATTTGGATCAATTTTCATCCGACTTATCTTAATTCATATATAAGAAAAGAGAGAGAAATATAATTAATTCATTCATAAAATTAAGATTCCTTTATATTCTTAATTTTATAAATAAAAGTACAAAAAACTGATTTAATACAAAACAATTTAATATGGATTATATTTTATGAATTGAATTAATTATTTTTATTTTTTTATATATAAATTAAAACAAGTCAGATGAAGATCGTTACAAAAGTGCACTAACTTGTCTTAATTTATCCAAAATATAAATTATTAATTTGCAATCAATCTATAGTAGTATTAACATACTTTCTTTATGTTGAAATAGAAAAAATAAATATTATGTATTATTGTATTCATTAATATTATCTCATTTATTATATATAAAGATAAAATTAATTATTTGAAACAAATAAAATTTGGGAATATCAAATTTAATTTTAAGTGTACTTACGATGTTATATTTAAATACAAAAATACAATATAAATTTAAATGCATGTGGTAAAATTCTATGTCTATGATCATTAATTAAAGATAAAAAAAATATTTATACATATCATGAATAAGAAAATTATGTATATAAATTAACATTACAGATATCTTTTAGGTCATGTGATTATAAAATATTTTTAAGAAAAACTAAAATTAGTAACTTCAAGAAAAAATTGTTGCTTGCTAATATTAATACATAAAAGAAAACACTAATAAAAATGTGAATCATGTGATGTCAATTTATGTTATACAAATTTATATAAAAAAAAAAAAACTCTTAATATATTGCATTTTCTGTCTTATATTCATGGATTTTGATTTTAATTTTAATATAATATATATTTAAAGTATATGTATACAAAAACTCCGTCAAAGAAAGACCTTAAAAATATTTAATAGAATGTTAAAATATGATTCGTTAAAACACTTTTTTATCACCATAAAGACATTTTTTTTATATAAATCAACATTATTTTTCAAATTGTTATATTCTTTTTAGTTAAAATGTATTACATTTTACATTAATTTCTTAAAAATATTTAATTTTAATAATTAAATTCCATGTGTCACAAGGTCTATACTAGTTTATTTATAAAACCATTAATGCATGTTAGAAAAAGAATGTATTGTAATAATAAATTTTTCTGTCTGCAAATAACAAGAAAAACGAGCATACCAATGTCCAGAGACGGAGCTAGGGGGACTGGCGGCGGCGGCCGCCCCCTCAAATTTTCTGACCGAACTACTTATATATACGTATATAATGTAATTGTAGTTAAAAATACGGATTTTGCCCTCCTCGAATTTCAAAGTTTTGATAAATATCTCAAAAAAAAAAAATTTGCCCCCGTCGTTACCAATTCCTGGCTCCATCCCTGCCAATGTCATATCTGCAAGTTGACATATGAGTAGTTTATGCAGAAAATCATCTACAACTTTTTGTAGCACTCCGTTAATTTTGCTATAAATTCATGCATGTAGAAAGATGATTTTTCATCTAATTCCATATATACACCATGAATGTATTTTCAGGTGGCTGAGAATGTTTATTAATGAGTAGGTTTTGCTATAAATTCATGCATGTAGAAATTAAGAATGTATATACAAACAAATTAAAGTATTGTATAGTATTATTTATCAAATTATAATTTTCAAAATTTTTATATATACACAAAAATATTATAACATGCAAGATAACAATTTCTCAAATTAATCATAGATTTAAAATTTTGGAATCTAAGGTATTACATAATACACATAAAAATATTACATGATACATATAAAAGTATTATTCAAAACACACAAAAATAATACATAATATTACTTGTCAAATTATAATGTCTCAAAAGTATTATCATATACACATAAAAATATTATATGTTACAAAAATATTATTTGATCTGTGTTGACCAAATATATTGAGAACCGACTCATCTTATGAGGTGAAATCTGAAGGATTTGATATTCATGGTACCAGATTCATTAATGACGTTTGGATAAATGTGGATATGAAATTCATCGATTTCATTATAAACTACTTATATAGTAATATAAGTAGATTTTAAATCCACTATGACTTGAGTGAATTTAAATTCATTCATTTAACTAAATCCACATTTTCAAATCAATCTATCCAAACACAATTTTATAGACATTTATTCACATAATATTATGTGACAGTGATACACATATAATTCATGTGCAGCATTTAGAAAAATCATCTTTTTAACTATTAATCTGTCAAAGTTTACCCTTTCCAACTAACATAAAAATAAAATCTTATTTGTTGAATATGGATATTTTATTGAAACATCGGAACATCAACATAAATTGTTGATTTAATTAGCTTCTGACCTTAATATCATACTGAAAGATTCTACGAATAACACCTGCGCACCTGATGTTGACCACATATATTTTTTCTTTTCAAAAATAAAAATAAAAAAAAACAACTAGTGATGTGCCGTTGATTTTAAATCAATTATAATCTAGTCTTGTGAATTCTGACGGGAAAAGGACAAGGAAATAATAGTGTTGTATTTTGCACTAGAGTACACGCAGGAAATTTGAAAAGAGATTTGTCGGCAGAATTTACGATGTTGGAAGGAGATGAGGGGCCCACCTATAGTATGACATGATCAACGGTTGGTGGGCCATACATAAAGCAAAAGCACGTGTCCCTTACGTGGCCAACTGCCATTAACGGACAACCACTCCTCGTCTTCGGCCTCGTGTCTGCTGTACTAAGCTTCCGCGCTCTTGTGTCGTGGCCTCACCTAATTGCTCAAATACATGCGCTCCTCACACAAAACTAATTCAATTTATTTTCGCGTATATTTGTAAAGATAGGAATAAGGTCATGGGTTTGCACAGACACATTTTGGTGTTTGTTTTGGATTTCATGAGTCAGAAAAAATCTCAAATCAGTTTATTTTGAGTTTACAAGAAAAATGTAAAATTAATCATAAACTAAAATTTAGAATAGTTTAATTTGCAATAAAATTGACATGTTGTATTATAATATATACTTAGGGAATTATGAAAAAAATTCATTTGATGTAATAAATAATTATGACAAATAAATGAGAAAATACTTGTTCCAAAAAAAAAAGCAAAACAAAAACAATCAAAAAGACACAAAAAAAACAAAGAAAGAAGGAAACGGTGTCGTATAAAAGATCAGCACCTCCTGCTGGGTTTTTTGGCCCAATAGGATATCCAAATCCGAAAATTAGGACTTGTTCTAAAATTAAAAGGGTAATTTTGACAATTCAAATAAAAATTGTTACTTTTTCAAAAAAAGAAAAAAAGAAAGAACAAAAGAATGAAAATGATGTAATAAATAAAAGTATAAAACTAGGTGTGTAAATAGATTGGCCCATTTGAATATTTTCCGCGTGTATTGATGATTCATCCAACTTTCATTGCAAGCTAACTAAAATTTTGGAAAAGACAGATTTACCTCTCTAGTCTATTTTGAACAAACCAAAAAATAGAGATTTAAAAAATCCCCATGAATATCATTGATATTTCAAACCTTAGATAAGATATCACCACTCTAAGCACCATGAATAATTGACTAAAAACACCAGTGACTCCTATTCAAGTGGTGGAAAGAATAATCAAATATGTTTTCTCTTTTTCTTTTTTTCCTTATCAAAAGATCTTATTCATGACTATGATAATTGGTGCAACTATTTATCTCTTTAAAATGAATTATCACATACAAAATTAAATGAAATATGTTAATCTTCTGCTAACATAACAAGTTAATAATGATAATTGGTGTAACGAATAATCAAATGTGTTCTCCCTCCTTTTTCTTATTCTTTTTTTTTTTTGAACGAAAAAATCTTATTTGTGAGTATGATAATTGGAGTAACTAACTCTTTAAAAGATTTTTCACGAGTCTTGTAGCTCAAGTAAACCACCCTTATAAATATGCAGATTGTGATCGCGAGATTCAAACTTGAGTGACATAAATTTTCTAATCTTTATTGTTCCCCTCCCCAAAGTTCATTTAAAAAAATTCTTTAAAAAATCTATCACATATAAAACTAAATGCTATATGCTAACTGTCGCATATTAAGTTGTCCTCATCAATTATTTATATTAAATACTCCCTCTGCACTTAGAGACGCCCAAACGGTTCGCCGGTTACGGTTCCGGTTCGAACCGCCGGTTCGGCGGTTTCGAATTGGTGGAACCGAAACCGAACCGTGTGATGGCCGGTTCCGGTTTCGGTTCCAAACCGCCGGTTGAACCGGAACCGGGCGGTTCGGCCGGTTCGAACCGGCGGTTTTGGTCGGTTTTTTCTTTTTTTTTTTTTTTTTTTGATTGATTTTTTTATAATTATAAAATCACAACTCCAAATTTGATTTTTAATGTTTGTTTTGAAATATATCATATCATAATTTATACCATGAGAAATTGAAATATTTAAGTGAACAAACATTTTTCATTATCATTATAACTTGGAAAATTATTACAAGTTAGAACTCTATATAATCTATGATCTAATATATTACAAAAGTTGATATATATTACAATTACAAAAGTCCATATCTATCTAAAAGAAATAAAAGTCTATCTTGAATTACAATTATCTATCTATCTTGAATTATATAATACAATTCTAAGATCTAAGTAGAACATTCTAACTAAGTAACATATGAAACAACATTAGCCAAAAGGAGGGGAAAAAAATTGAAAGAGCTTGAGTTTTATTCTAAGTTTGGAATTGAAATTCAAATTCCAAACTTAAAATAAAATTGCCTACGTATCCTTAATTCAAATCAAATTAAGGAATCAAAGCTCACGTAGTTCTCTTACCTCAACTTACCTACGCCCAATCATCGGGGTTGTTGATGCCACTACCACCGGAGGATGTTGTGTTTGAGTCGTAACCATACAAGTCCGGTTCACCTTCCTCAAAGCGTGTGCAATCGAGGTTTTGTTGACGTTTGGATGCCTTGACCCAATCCTCAAGGAGCATAAGGTTTTGGACATTCTCGGCGGCCAAGTTTGCTCGTCTCGCACTCAAAGTGTGGCCCGATATGCTAAAGGCATGTTCAACCGAGACCGTGGAGGCGGGACATGCAAAGATCTCCTTGGCAATAATTGTTAGTATAGGATATATGGTGGTCCTCCGTGACCACCACTTTAATAGATCCGAATTGTTCTCGAAAGCAATAGATTCAAAAGTAGCACTTAAATAAGAATCTAATTCTTGTGATGGGTTGGTACCTCTAGCTCTTTTTTGCGTTCTTATGTCATAGAAGTTGTAAAATTGACTAAGAGTTGGTCCAAAACTAGATGAAGAAGAAGAATAACTACTAGATCCTACATTTTGATCTCCTACTTCATCACTACTACTTGCATCACCATGAATTGTTTTATATTGTCTAAATAAATCATACAAATAATCTTTTGCCCGTTTTACTACTTCCCTAGGATTAGGCACATATTCTACTAGATCATATTCACTAATCAAACCACATGGAAACAATGCATTATAGTACATATTTAAGAGTTCTTCTAATCCATCTTCTCTAATCCTAGGATCTAATAATTTAGCACATAAATATAGAGGGGGTAGCTCATGATAATATTTTAACCATTTTGCTTTCATCATAATAATTGCATCACTTAAAATAGGATCATCTTTGTAAGAGTTAATTACCAAAGCAATTTTAACACATTGATCTAAAGCTAAAGGAGATGTAGGATAATAACATCCACTAACTTCCCTAGTGGCTTCTTCAAAAATTTTTAACAAACCCATCATGTTTATACAAGAATCCCAAGAATGTGCAACTAACATAACATTATTATCACCAAATTCCATAAAAAAAGCACATAAAAGTTCTCTATAATTATACGAATCTTGAAGCATGTAAAAAGTAGAATTCCACCTATGTGGCACATCTTTCACAAATTTTTTTACTTCTAATCCATTCAATTTACAAAACGTGGCCCATCTTTTCCGCATTTGTACGGTGTGACAAATTAAATTAATTGCATCTCTAATTTTATCTATTTCTACTTCTAAAGTTTTTAATCCATCTTGAACACATAAATTAAAAACATGACACATGCATCTAGTATGAAAAAGATCACCATTTAATGAAGGTTTACAAAAATCAATTATTGTAGGCAAGCTAGCTTTATTATTAGTTGCATTATCTAAAGCTATAGCAAATACTTTTGTTAATATACCATAATCATTTAACACATGTATTATTTTTTGTGAAATATGCAAACCGGTATGTTTTTTATTAAAATCAATAAAAGCAATTAAACGTTTTTGAACATCCCATGCATCATCAATCCAATGGCAAGTAATTCCCATATAATCATTTTTATTATAAGGATCTTTCCAACAATCACAACATATTGCAACTTTTTGTTTAAGGTTAGCTAAATCGGATACTAATTTATATTTTCTTTCACGTACTCTTTTATCAATATCCCTAGTGGTCGTGTTCCTACTTATCATTCTAGCGGGTGGTTGTAAATACGTGCTCACATAATCTTCATAAAGGTCATCGGAAGCAAATGAAAAAGGTAGATGTTTTGAAGCAATAAAATCGGCGGTGCCTTTCCTAAGTTCTAATTGACTAAATTTAAAGGTTAAAGAATCCATACCTTGTGAAGACCCGGTGAATCCTCGTAGTTGTGTTTGAGAGCGCTCCAATCCAACCTTGTCGGGATGCTTCTTCGTAATGTGGTTGTTAAACGTTCCATAGCCCCCTCCATGCTTGAACTTGTATTGTTTTCCACAATGGTTGCACGTGACTATGTAGTCGACATCCGAATTCGGCACGGCTTCCTTCTTGAAGTGAATGGAGAAAATGTCACTTCGAAGTGAAGAAGGTGCTCTATTTGAAGTGGTTTGAGTTTGATTCAAACTCTCTTGTGTCGGATGCACCTCTTCTTCATCTTCGTCGGCTAAGGCTTGAGCGATTTGTTCCCCCAAATCGACATTCGGATCAAGGTCGCCACACCATTGATCAATGAGTTCATCTTCATACGATGGTGGAGGTGGCATGGGACTCTTTCCCTTCCCACGAGATGATGAAGTTGAAGAACCTCTTCTAGACATGATGAATTTACAATAGAAAAAATAGAAGTAGAAATAGAACTAGAAGTTGATGACGAAGAACAAGAAATCGAAATATAACAAGAATTTGAGAGATTTTGAACTTGAAATAATTTAAAGTGAGCTAGAATGCAAGAATTGAGACTTGAGAGAGAGAGCAAGAGAATTGGTGTGAGCAAATACACAATTTGAACCCCTATTTATAGATCTTAAAAATTCAAAAAAAAAAAAAAAAAAAAAGGAAATTGCTACGCTCCGGTTCGAACCGCCGGTTCCGGTTCGGTTCGAACTGGCGGTTCGACACATCACAGCCGTCAATTTCCAACGGCCATTTGATCTCGGCCGTTGGATGCAAAATTCCTCCAAACCGCCGGTTCGAACCGGCGGTTTCCGGTTCGGTTCGGTTTTGGCCGGTTTGCAACGGTCATTTCATCCGAGCCATTCATCTTCAACGGCTATATTTGATTCAAGCACAGCCGTACACGTGGCATGGTCGAATTTAAAAAAAAAAAAAAAAATACATAAAACCGGCGGTTTGAACCGCCGGTTAAACCGCCGGTTCGCCGGTTTGTTTAATTGAAAACCGAAACCGAACCGGTTCCCGGCGGTTCCCGGTTCCGGTTTGGAACCGAAACCGGGTCAACGGTTCCCGGAACCGTTGACCGCCGGTTCGAACCGGCCCGGTTCCGGTTTTCCGAACCGTTTGGGCGTGTCTATCTGCACTACAAATGTAGAAACATTTTAAATTTAACACGAATTAAAAACACACATTTAATTTATTTGAAAAAACAATTTTAACCAATAAATTTTCTCTTATATCTTTATTTACACAAATTGATGACTATGTTGATTTCATTATAAATGATAGGAAGTGATTAATTTCAATAAATATTAATTAACAGTATTTCTATCCAATTATATCATATTAATAAAGAAAATGTCTAATTTGAAACGGTCAAGTGGTACAGGAAGAGTACGCATTTGCATAATATCTAATTAAACAAATTGAAATCTCTATTTTAGTTTAGTGTTTCATTTTGTATTTCATTATTTTTAATTCACATAATATATAAATTAATGATTTTATTTTTACACTAGGTGATTATTTCGAAAAATTAGATGAAACATTACTATGAAATAAATGATGTTGCAGGTTAACTAACATGTTTGAATAGTTACGAGTAAAAAAAAGAAAATGTTGGAATACTTGTTGTCGGGGAATAAAAAGTCAAATTTTGAGACTTAAAAATTGAAACAATTAAGACTTCATTAATGGATAAACACGTGAGTCTGACTCTTTGCCACCTCCGAGCGCATGTTGCGATATCAAGTATTTACTGTGACTATGATACATTAAGTACTATTGAGGAGGATTCAAAGGAAAATATTATCTACCATGTGCTCATGTCATGTGTACTGATAACACGACACTTGTATCTCATCATTATAAAAATATCAATTGTGATTACTCGAGTTTGTATTTTGATATAAGTTTTTTAATTTTTATTGTTTTTTTCCTTCCATTCCCTTCAAACTCATTAAAGAAAAAAAAAATTGTTCCTAGTTGATATTCCATCTTTATATAAAGATGTAGAGGGTTATGACTCGGGTTCGAATTCCGATCACACAAGTTTTTTAGTATTTATTATTCCTCTTCCTTCCACTCATCTCAAACTCATTTAAAAAAAAAAAAAAAAATTGTCCTGTGTACTTATCATCCGATGAATATCAAAAACCAAAATAATTAATTGAGATTTTATAAAATTTCCAGAGATTTTAGGTTTAAATCCTAATATCCAATGATACATGTAGCATTAGTATCTACTGTAACATTTATGTTTTTTTTCTTTCTAAATATAATAATTGATGAAATGTTAAAATAGTACATAAATGATGAATGGTGTAATAAATCAAACGAATATGAAGCATACTCTAAAAAGAGTTCAATGCTCATCAATTTAAATCTTATGTTCTAGAGAATAAAAAAAAAGAGCTTTAATACTTATCAATTTAAATCTTATGGTTACCTATCTTATTTGTATTCCATATTAAACAACATAACTTTACAAAAAACTCAATACTCTATTAGTTATTGATTATTAAAAAAAATTATAAGAAATTGTGATTATGTTATTAAAAAACTATATATATAAAAACATTTCCCATCACGTATAATTAAAAAAAAAAAAAAAAACATGATTCTTGCAAGATGTCTTGCGATTCTAATGTATAATCTACGCCTAAACTTGAAAGAAATTGTTTGATTTATGAATAGTAGGACTCCTTATCCATATTAATTGTTGGGATTTTCTCACACAGATTTTTGTGTATAAGGAAAGGTGAAAAGAATTGAAAATTTGGAAAATTTTTGAATGGTCAAGTGAGGTTTGGTGGGGAATAAAGAATGGTCAATTGATTCATGTTTGATCATTTTCAAAGGCTTCACACTATGGTGTGGGTCCCACCAGGGAAATTAAATAAATATAAGGAGTAACATACTGGGAGGTGAATAGATAACATAAAAAATTGAAAGTGGATGAGGGGAGGAGTGGGATTTAGATTAGATTAGATATGATGAATAAGGAGAAGGGGCCCACGGTGGCCTAGCACCGATCTGAACAAGGAAAAGAAGCAAGACAGTAGGCCCCTTGTTTCAACAACAAGCAAAGCAAAGCAAGTAGTATGCTCTGTGTGTGTGTGTTGATGTTGTCTTCGTGTGTAACGTCGGATCTGATGTGGATACCACGCATAACTGACGTGTGGCTACCTCCACTTGTTAGTTAGTTAGCATTGACATCGACGATGACGATTACATCGAAGCGGCGCAACGGCAGGCGCACATCATGGACGACGCTACCTCTTACCTAATCATCTCCACCTCACTCCCCCTCCTCCTATCCTATGCTGCCCCACCCTCTCACTCCCAATTCATTTATAACTTAACTTGAGATGTCACCCTATCCTCAACGCAGGTTTAAATTTTACCATACACTTCATCCTTCCCACAAAATTAATCATGTTTAATCTATTTGGAAGACCAATTTTAGCCCAAAACATATTTTTACACCTTTAATTATATAAATTAATGACTAAATAAAAACTTATCAACATTTATATACATCAACACAAGTTTCAAACATCAACTACAAATATTTTAATGAAATTATACACTACGAATTAAAAACAAAAAAAAAAGACTATAATTTAGGGCGTAAAAGAAATAATATTGGATGACTGTTTTGTAAGACATGTGAATTATTTGCTATGAGACGCAGTAACATGGAAATTCCAGACTTTGAAATCTTCATATTTGAAAATTTTGATGAATTGTGATATGTTTGTTATGAGTAGGATGATGTTATATATGTTGATGTTAAAAAATTGGTTATATTCTAATAAGTTATTAACTTGGGTTGGAACTTGTAAAATTATGATTTATTGTTTCTAAGAGTAGAGATAAGGTTTGATAGTTGATAAATTTTAAATCCATCTCGAAACAAACAAGAATTTGAATATCGAAGTCCAAATTCAAACGAATGAATCTTAAAATAAACATATTCTTTAATAACTTGAGATTCGTTTTAGAATCTTTTATTTTATATATCACAAAAACTCCTATGCACCAGGTGCACAGATCTAAAATCTGTGCAATCCGGGTCGATCTAATCCGGATCCGCGAATTTTTAATTTTTTTTTTCCAGATTTTTGTCTTGACCTTTATGTTATAAATGTATGGCCTTTACGTTATAAATGTGTGACCTTTATGTACAACTATCTCTACCTTTATGCACTGTAACTTAGGAAAAAAATGAAGATTTTCAACACAATTTGTACTATGTACCTTTATGTGATATTAATGTGATTTATGTTATATTATGTCACATTTATGTACAAATATTCTGACCTTTATGCATCTTTATATATTATATAAATGTCAGAATATTTGTACATAAATGTGACATAATATAACATAAAAGTTGCATTGATATCACATAAAGGTGTACAGTTCAAATTATATTGAAAATCTTCATTTTTTTCTAAGTTACAGTACATAAAGGTCATGATAGTTGTACATAAAGGTCACACATTTATAACATAAAGGTCACACATTTACAACATAAAAGTCACAACCTGAAGCAAAAAAAAAAGAAGGCAAAATTCAAAAACACGCAGATCCGGGTCAAAAACTGGGTTGACCCGGATTGCATGTGCACCAAGTGCACACAAGACCACATATTTTCAAATTTAATATATAAACCTAAATAGTAAAACTGTGAATTAGTTATGTTTTCTGAATTCAATATCATTTTATGTTTCATTATATTTTTAAACCATATTTTGTTGTATATAATCTACAATATATAAAAGAATGTTTGAAAGAATATAATACATTCTCATAAATCTATAATCTCTAGTTAATTTTTTTTTTCAATCCAACAACTTCAAAATAAATTTTATTAATTTGTCATTAAAACCACAATGATAAGATAAAGTGGAAAAACAACAATCAAACCTTAAAAAAAGTCCAATCCATGAAAAGTTTCAATCCTAAATCAATTCAAGACTATAGCAATCCCCAAAACGACTAACCACATGCAAAATTTATTGTTAAATTATGCAAAATCAAAAGGTACGAATATTAAATTATACCAAATCTTAGTCATAGAACCGACGTTGCATTTTAAGGGTAGAGCTCACTCACTTGCCTTTCTACAACAACTCAGGAATATAAAAACAAGGTGTGAGTCAAAAGCCAATGCCTTTTAAAACAAGAGAAATATGAAGTGCCAACAACATGATGGATTCCACATAGATTTAATGAACCACTTACTATAAATGAATTTTCATAACTGAAAGACAAGGAAAGCAAATCAAAGAACAAAAAAGAATTGCAGCAAAGTATTGATGTTTAGTTGAAGAAAAATATAATAATGGTCCATCACCCTTCCTTCTCAAGTAGAGGAGAAATGCTTGTCTACAACATACACCTATCTTTCCAAAACAAAGTATTGCTAAGATATCCATAAAAGAGACAAGAAAAGTGTGAAATGGATTATGAGAAAGGAAAGTGCATATAATTATAACCAACCTTGGACGGAGTAAGTATAGCATAGACTAGGGTCGTCTATGTAGGTTGCATTAAGACCCATCATCCATGATCCCACACTAACATCATCATGCTTATAAGCTTTTAAAGATACACTCACCCATAATGACATCATGACTCAAACTAGATCCTTAATTAACATTCACACTAATCTTATTACAACCCTTACTCACATGTTAGTTGCAACATAATGAGCTAGATTTCTTGAAAGTATCAAGATTGAACCGGTTGAATGTCGGACTCTAGAGTACTTGTATTTGAAGTACTTCAATTATCTATCTTTTAAATATTTTGAGTTATGAAATCACACACTAAGAAGAAAAGAGTAAAATTTGGGGGGTGGACCTATATTTCTGAGCATTTGTAAAACATTGTTATGTGACATTTCCTTCTCTATCCATACTATATAATAATCTCTCATGTAACCACCTAATACTATTCTCATGTCTAATTGTTAGGCTTATCAAAACTCATCTCATTAATAACAAGGACTTTCAACACAACAACTACAACTAGTAATCTAAAAAAAAAAGTAATATAGTAAAACCTCTAAAAATTAATAAACTCTCTAAAATAATAACTTTCTCTGATCTCGACTTGGGTAAATTAAAAAATTTATGAATTTCGATAAGATAATAAAATAATAATAAAAAAAAAACCTATATAAATTAGTGGTCCCATCATTATCATAAATTAATAATTTCTTCAAATTACAATAATAACTAGGACAATTTAGTAAAATAAAAATCTATTGTTAATTGCTTCTTGTTAAACTTCAAATCTATGATGCATAGTGTATATTAATTAATGCAATAACTTTCAACTTCCAAATTAATGTGATATGATGCATATCCAATGTACGTACATTGATGGATATGGTGCATGCTGGATATGTATTTATTATGTTATGGATGATAAATATATTTATTATACTAGTGACTCAATGAATATAATGCATATATTAATTAAATGCACTCACTTTTATAAAAAAATCGTACTGAAAAAACACTCTTTAAATTAATAAATTATTAATTTATAGATAAATTAATACCTCTCTAAAATAATAAATTTTTTCAATCTCAACAATATTAATTTATAGAGATTTTACTGTATATCATACCAATTAATTAGTTTCAAGTATTTATATCTAATATATATATAAAAAAAAAAATCTTATATATCGGACCAATCTCGCCTTTTCATATTAGATATATTTATATCTAATATATATATAAGGAATTGTAACAATCCACGCTTTAAATTAATAAGTTGAACTCATGCCATTGCAATTTCCTCTTTTCTTTTTTTCTTTTTTTAATGTGGGTAAATAATTGCTTAGCCCTAGCTCCTAAAGTTGGCCCCAAAGTGAAAAGTACAGAGATTGTGAGACTAGGAGTGGAGCGGATCCGCAATCAACCGTTGGTACAAAACAAAACGAGAAACAACCAACCGCTACTTTCTAGTATAATACTGTTAAGTAGGGAAAAGTTTTGTAGTCTCAATAAACCATTCAAAACTGTGGGCCATAGCTTGCCTGGTGGCTTTTCTTGTAATGTAAGGATTCTCCCAATCACTTTTGTCATTTCCAACTTTGACCATATCTCTTCTCTCTCTTACATACACAACCTCCCCTTATTTCTTTTTTCCAAGGTTTTTTTTTTTAATTAAATTTTCGGAAAGCCACTGCAACCAAACTTCATTTTTATTGATAATAAGGTATGAAGGAATATCCTTTTCTTCTTACCTCTGCGCTGGACCATCTTTTCCACACCCGCTTCACATTTCTACTTCATACATCATCAAATCCAAGAGCTCAAGATAATTTATACAAACTTGCATTTACCTTGTTTGTATAAACATCTTATCCACTTTGGTTTCCTCAGTTTATCCTCTCACTCCCTCCATTTTTGTATTTCTTATTTTATTAATATATTTCATCCGTCTAATAAAAATAAATTTGCATAATATTTTAATTTGTTCCATAAAATAGACCATTTATCATATCGAGCATTTCTCAATTTTCATTTCAATACATGCCCTTAATTAATCTACTAACATATAGCCATATCAACTACCTTTACAAATAATTAATGTCATATATGTATATATTTAATGAATAATGATACATGTGGAATAATTAGAGGTAAATAATTATTATACAAATATACATGAAAATTAATGTATATTGATCTATCTTTGTAAGATGGATGAAGTAGTTTGTTCCATTTCATTTGTCATTTTGAGATCATCAATAACAATAAAAAAAAATTCGATTTTTACATTTGCCTTGAAACTAAAGTTGGTTTAAAGGAATTAATACACCATACATTTTTAGTTCACTGTGAGTGTAATATAATCCGTTTTATATTACAAATTTTTTTAAGATAAATTTTGTATTTGTCCGTCATCTTGAAGAAACACACTTAAACGATGATAATGGAAACATAACTTTCTGATGCTTACCTAATATCAATTGATTGATAGTTAAAAAGAAGAAGAAGAAGCCAACTGTATGATAATTGACAAATCACCACCTTTAATTTTTACAAAAACTTATGTGAGATGGTCTCAATAATAGTTTTCGTGAGATGGATCCTTATTATCTACAAATTAAACTAATTTTCATAAATTCATACATAAATTGTTAAGTGTGGATTATGAGTTGACCCGTCTCACATAACAAGATCCGTGAGACTGTCGCACATAAGACCTACTCTTAATATTTTATCATTTACAATATTACGTTTCCAATTCATCACCATAAAATCATGACATTTAAAATTTTAATAACTCGATACATGATTGAATATTTCATACATGATTGAATATTTCATGCTCAATTGCTGACATCAAGTTCGAAATTTGAAATTTATCCCTGTCATATATGTTCGTGTAGTTCTAAAATTTGGACTCCAAATTAGTAATTGAAGCCATAAATATATAATCATACATCAAATTGTTTAATAATTGAAGGCATTTATTTTTGAAAAATCGAAAAATCATGTTTTAGATGAAAAATGTTAAAGCTGGTGGTGAATTTTCATTTAATTAACCTTTAAAAAAAGTTTTGAGCCGTTTTAAAAATATTTACATATTGAAATTTGTGATGTTTTTAAAAGATTTTGCAGATAGTGAAGTGCTTGAAAAAAAAAAAAGGAATTTTCAAGCAGGACATGATAGACTTTTCTGCTGTAAAATTATTGAACCCATCAAACTATAATTATTAATTTTTTTTATAAATAATGATCTTCTATCTATCATGGATATGTCAACCGTTGTATACACATTTTTTTAAATATTGTGATTTGAAATAAATAAATGTGTTGGAATTATTACACATAAACGGTAATATGCACCACAATGGATAAAATATCATACCTATATTTTTTATTACTATTTTCCAAACATTTTAGAGATATAAATTCTGAACTATAATCAAATTCTCTTATGAATTTTCAAACAATGGGATGAAGCTGAAATAGTAATTTCGAACTAAATTTGAGGAGATGCCAAAAATACTAAATCGAGTTTTTTTCTTTATTAAAATGATCAAATCCTCAAACCAAAACCATTTCCCCTCTTCTTCAGCCCCTTCCGCTTCTGATTATCACAACTCGCAAAGAAAACACCATAAGAATCCTTCTCCCCTGTCAGCCGTCTATTGTATCATCAACATAAAAAATCTTAAATTTTTTGGTGTTTTTTTTTGTGTGGTTCGGAAGCTGTCATTGGTGTGCTTAAATTTGTTACTATTCAGAGAAGCAAAGAACACAAAGATAACGTTAATTTATTAATTCAAAAATATTGACTAATTGTTTCCACTTATAATATTTTAAAGCAGAGTTAAGGAATCTAAAAAAATTGAGCTTTTTTTTTATATAGTACTACGGTTCAGGCATTTACGACACAAACATATACATATATGGTCAAGAAAATTTTACTACAGTCCAGCCAAAACTTGGTTTAATCAAATGGATCAATTTGAGCAGTTCGAGAAAAGTATAAATTAAGTAGTGATATATGGGCTCGAATCAATATCGGGCCATTGTGGACCAATTTGACGGATCAATGACTTAAATCATCCACATGACAAATAACTACAGTTTTAAAATGGTTGATTGGACTATATGATATATATATATCCAAAACTGAGTTTGAACGGTCTGATCCAATCAGATAACACCATTTAAACAAAATTTTAAAAGTTATTAAACATTCATAACAAATAATGAGATTTTAATGTGTATATATATATTTTGGTGGGGTGGGGGTGGGAGAGAGAGAGGTTTTGGGTTTTATAAATGACGATGATCAGAGAAAAGGGGGGGGGGGGGGGGGGGGGGGTCCGAGGAGGGTTGCATTGTTGTGCTAAGTTGGGGGTGGAATTAGTCGAGTAGTCGTGTTGTAACTTGTAATAGGGAACAAGATTTAACCTGATTTTAATTTATTTTTTCTTTCATTGGCCTCCTCTCTTTGTTATAAAGCCGCCATTGCCTTCGCCTACCTTCCCATCCGAGTCTTATTTCTTCCACTATCCTCTTCTGCGTATCAGATATCCACAACCCTCAGAAATAGTTAAGTTAGAGCAGAGATGAAGTACGTGCTGGTGACGGGAGGAGTGGTTAGCGGGCTGGGCAAAGGTGTCACCGCCAGCAGTATCGGTCTTATCCTCAAGGCCTGCGGACTTCGCGTTACTTCCATCAAGATTGGTTCTTTTCTTTTTTCCCTTTCGCTCTTTCTTTTTTTTTGTTACTTTGTTTTTCACCTCTCACATCATTGTTTCTTCTTCTATTCATCTCTATAATGCCCGGGCAAAAATTATTATTTATTCAATTTCCACTGCCTTTTCTTTTCTTTCTTCCCCTTTTGCTCCTCCTCTACCAACCTTTTCACCGGAGGATCAACCTTACTGGCAAAGATTTACTCAAATTGCCTTTTCCTTCCAAGAAGAAGCGACCTAAATATCTTGTTTCAGCAACATCCATATCATCTCACGTGCTTCTTTATCTACAAGTGTCTCCTTTCTGCTGACTCTTCCCCTCTATGCTCTCTTAATTACACCTCCTCTGCAGACTTTTTTGGCTACAGTAACAACACCACATGCTTATATCTTCAAAGAGGAACTAATACGTTATGCTTTCTTTTCCCCCCTTCTCATCAGATCCTTATTTGAATACTGATGCTGGAACCATGTCTCCTTTCGAGCACGGAGAAGTATTTGTTCTCGATGACGGCGGGGAGGTTAGATATCTTCCCATCCCTCAAAACAAATTGTTGGATTACATTCCATCCATGTTATATTCAACATCAAAATTACTCCTATTTTTTTATTGTGTTATTCAATTTTTCCTTCCTTGTGGTTTTCGTCAGATTGTTCAAAGTAGTTTTCTGTTTAAAAACTCTAAAGTAAATTAATATTATTTGCAAAGGTAGTAGGCTTTTGTGTTGGTGGAAGATGGTAGGGATTGTTTAGGTATCTTGAAGTTTTGCTCGCTTCTTATCTTCTTTTTATTGGTGAGAAGAGAAAGGCTTGGATTTTTCTCATGGCATACCAACATAAATGACTTTGAATTTTCCTTTTTGAAGGTGGACCTTGACCTTGGAAACTATGAGCGGTTTCTGGATTTAAAATTGACTCGAGATAATAATATTACTACTGGAAAAATTTACCAGGCAAGTTTTGAGACTTGATTGTTCATCGGAATATTTTTATTATTATTATTTTTTATGCCTTTTAAGTTGTTACGAACTTATCAAAATATTGACTTGATAAAGTGCTCCATTTCTCGATTTTAGTCTGTTATTGACAAGGAGAGAAGGGGTGACTATCTGGGACAAACAGTTCAGGTGTGTAACTCTCTCTCGTACTACTTAGTTTTGCATATACCCAGCTTTACTTAATCCCTCTGACTTTTCAGGTTGTACCTCACATAACTGATGCCATTCAAGAGTGGATTGAACGTGCCGCTGCTATTCCGGTGGATGGGAAAGATGGCCCACCTGATGTTTGTGTCATAGAATTGGGTGGAACCATTGGTAAACACGACTTCTTATTCACAATTCAACTAGTTATTCCACACAATTGGTTATTCTCAAGAGATATTCTTACTGCAGGGGATATTGAATCTATGCCCTTCATTGAGGCTCTTGGACAATTTTCATATCGTGTAGGTAAGACTATGTTGCCGCCTCTTGCTCATAAAACCCTGTACATTCTTCTCAAAAGCTTAATTTAGGGACTGTCTCTGTGTCACCGGTGACCCTTGATCTTGCCAGGTGCTGGAAATTTTTGCTTGATACATGTCAGCCTCGTGCCTGTTCTAAATGTCGTTGGTGAGCAGGTGAAGTGTAATGGAGTTATTTTAATTGTTCTTTTTGTGTTAGTGTATGTTTCCTTGTATAACATGAGTGCGGGGGAATTGGTTTTTACATGAGCAGAAAACAAAGCCAACTCAACACAGTGTTAGGGGACTACGAAGCTTGGGCCTGACTCCAAATATTTTAGCATGCCGCAGCACAATGGTCTCTCTCTCTCTCTCTCTCTCTCTCTCACTTGAACATCATACATAGGTTGTATTTTCTACTAAATTTTGCTTCATTCTACAGGAACTTGATGAAAATGTCAAAGAAAAGCTTTCACGTTTCTGCCACGTTCAGGTGTCATGTTTAGAGACACATTGCAACATTTTGTTTACTACAATTTATATTATGATTAAAAATTCTATTTAGTATTGGGCTAAAATGAATATTTTTCCTTCCTCTCAGATAGAGAACACCATCACCCTCTATGATGTTTCCAACATTTGGCGCATACCTTTGCTTTTGAGAGTATGTAATGGTTGCACCTTCACTTGAATATTGCTCTATTTTGAATTTTGATACACAATTGACATATGTTCAATTACTTTTCCATTCAGGACCAGAAGGCTCATGAGGCAATTTTGAAAGTCTTGAACCTCAATGGGTTCGTCAAGCAACTACCATAATTTTCATATTCTATTAGGATACAATTCGTACTGGTACCAATTCCATATTCTTGCTCCTATTTAGAATTAATTCTCTATTTATTGTGTGTAGTAAGACTAAGGAACCAGCACTGGGGGAATGGACATCTATGGCTGATCTCTGCGATCTGTTGACTGAACCTGTATGTTTTTTTTGTCATTTCTCCAATTTGGAACTTTAGGTGATCTGCCATGGAATTTCTGAATGTCATCCTTTTCTTTCACAGGTTAGAATTGCGATGGTTGGAAAATACACAGGACTTGCAGATTCTTATCTCTCTGTGTTGAAGGTAAACTTATTATGATTATTATTATTATTATTATTATTTAGTTGTCTGCTTTTTAGGCCAACTGAATTGCACATTTAAGATTTCAGAACTAGTGATCCACAATCTGTTTCAGAACACATTGTTAAAATAACTCAATAACAGCCAAGCATGTATGTTCTCTCTTACATGATCCACAACCATGGATTAGCATCTCATCCAGTGAGGTCTGGAGAAAGACCTTACCTTCCAGTCATTTTTTACTCTAAAATCCGATTGCCCCACATGCTAACTCTGGTAAGCGACGACTGTTTCAGCATTATGAGACCAGTAAAGATCAGAGAGTCATGAATCCATTCTCATTATCTTATATTCTTAACCATTTTATTAAAAGTTAAAACTATTTCCTCCATGCTGTTTACTGTTCAGAAAGGGTTGGACTAACAATAAGATGAGTTGGTGTCTTTGATCAATGTATGAAGAAGCCTGAGAGTTTCCACTCTTTGCTTTGTCCACAATGAACCAACTATAATAGCTCAAATTTTGATTATCTTAATTTTATAATATGACATTCCAGGTAGCACACTGCAACTTGAGTTGTAAAAATTGAAGCCTTTGTAATCGACTTTATGCAAAGTATTTGTGTCACTGCTCCAGACCCAGAGATGGTGTCATGGGGCTGGCCAATAGTGTTTGAAAACAACAAAGCTGGTACTCATCCAATGAAGTTTTTTTGACCAACTACTCCTTTTGGAGGAGTGAAAGGAAGACTGCATTGAACGAGGCTGTTGGTTCTTTGATTCCAATTCTTATTTTCCCTTATTCATAACATTCTTAATTTTGGTTCTGCTACTGCATCAAATAAGCGGTCTTAATCACTTCTATCAAATGGTACATCAGTTCTGTTGTATCAATTATTATATTTAATCTTGAAAGATGCGTAAATATAGAAAATATCACTTTGCAAGCGTGATTTGCTTTGAAACCATGAACATGGAAGGAAATTAAAAAATACATCTGCTGTATTATGTTCTATTCCTTGTAGCCTAAGCACCTGCTATTGATGAGATTCACCTATGTAATTCACTGGATTGAACCCACTCAAGCATATTTTACTAGTTGTATCCCTCACCTTCTGTAATATCAAAAAGCTCCATATAGTTACTGCCTTGATACTACTACATTAGGGAGTTGCATTCCTTTGCTTTCAATTTCTAGCCAGGAGAAATTATGCTTCCACCAATTTCTGAGTTATTTTTATATCTACCAGGAGGAGATATATTGATGATATCTTTCAGTGAATTGGCAATTTCTAATATGTACTCTGACTAATGTTGCAGGCTCTTTTGCATGCTTCCGTTGCATGTCATAGGAAATTATGCATAGATTGGGTACCGGCAAGCGATCTTGAAGATGCAACTTTAAAGGAGGTAAATTTCTTGCTGTAACAATTATATGTTGGATCTCTTATGTATTATCTTACAGCTTGACAATGTTCACTTGCAGAATCCAGATTCTTATAAAGATGCTTGGGAGTTACTGAAGGTTTATGTAGTTTACACTCGAGTTGTCGTGTATACTATTTGATTTCCATAATAGAGCACCTTTCTTTTCATTTAATTGTTGACTCACTTCAGATCTTTGCCAACTTACTTGCTTTATAGGGGGCAGATGCCATACTAGTTCCTGGAGGTTTTGGTGACAGAGGAGTGGAAGGTAAAATCCTGGCTGCTAAATATGCCCGTGAAAACAGGATCCCATATCTTGGGATATGTTTAGGAATGCAAATTGCTGTCATTGAGTTTGCACGATCTGTCCTTGGACTGCACAATGCAAATAGCACGGAGTTTGATCCAAACACTAGGAACCCTTGTGTCATTTTCATGCCGGAGGTTATGTCGAACTATTATGTTTTGGAGACTGTTCAACTTATTATAGCCGATCAAATTTCATCAATTTATCTGTTCTCATGTTGCTATCATTTAGCAGGGTTCGAAAACTCATATGGGAGGCACTATGCGTCTGGGATCAAGAAGGACATACTTTCAGGGTACCTCAAGTAAATCGTCTAAGTTGTAAGTCTTCATATATTTGCTTCTCTAGTCCTTAGCACTTGGTCCAGAAAAGAAAAGAGGAAAGAGATTTTAGTTGGAGTTTGGTGTAGTAATTGGTGATGAGACCCTAAAAACATGCAAAAATATGGTGGCTAAGGTTTATTTGTTCAGCCAATTGAGAAATTAACTGCCGCCCGTTGTTTTACTTGACCTTGTGCATTCTTCTAGATGCTTCCAGGTCGAATATAGTTTGAGGAGAAATATATGCAAATAGACTACTGTGGTATAGCGAAGCTTGATCCCCAACATCTTATTGGTATTGATATCATTATTTTTCAGATACGGTAATCGGAATTCTATTGATGAGAGACATCGACACAGATATGAGGTGTGTGAAACACTTTCTGGAGCTATGCGACTACTTGCGCATTTAAATAGATCATAGTCTTAAAACGTGTCCATCTTCATAATAGACTTGTAGGGTTTTAAGTTGACAATTTTAGCTTAATCTTGTCTAGGTAAATCCTGATATGGTGCAGCAACTTGAAGATGCTGGCCTCTGTTTTGCTGGAAAAGATGAAAGTGGCAGTCGCATGGAGGTAGGTCTTTTATCCTACTATTAGCTCTGCAACTTCTGAATGTTGTTTTACTGTTTAAAACTTTTTTGGTTGCCTTGTTTATATCAATTTTGTACTGCAGATTATTGAGCTGCCTAACCACCCATACTTTGTCGGTGTTCAATTTCACCCTGAGTTTAAATCAAGACCAGGAAGGCCATCTGCTCTCTTTTTAGGTACTTTGCATTGCCCTCACAATGTATATATATTTCCCCTTGTATGGAAATATTGTATCCATTAAAGTGGTATTTGGATAGCAGATTTTCTGTTATTTACATATTTGCTTGGTTAACATCACTGCAAAATCAATTTTCTTCAGTGTCATGTACGCTGTTTTATTGATTTGAATGCAGTGCATGCAATCTTAGGTGTGTGCATATTGGTCAATTAGAATATTGAATTGCTTTTTTTTTTCTGCAACAGGACTTGTAGCAGCAGCTTGCGGGCAGTTGGATGCCCTTTTGAAGAAAGGTACAACAAAGACATGCAGGATGAGCAATGGTACATCAGCAATAAAGGCACATCTCTATGATAACACAACAACTACATTAGCAAATGGGTCTTTAGATGGCATTTACTGCAATGGAAATGGTTTACATGTTTGAATGATTAGCAACACAACCTCGGGAGGGAGGGAGGGATGCGACTAGGCAGTTTGAGTGAAGAATCATCATTATTCTGGAGCAATTATGTGTGAAACCATACTACTCATAGTATTTTTATATAGAGTTTTATAGATTGTCGTGGTGATTCTTCATTCATGGAGTTCCGGTCTTTTTAACGGAAAATTGTAGTTGCGGACTAGAACAGGTGGTGATTACTTGTGTTACTAATTTTGGGTAGGAGATTCACCCATGGTACCCCATTCCCCTTCCTCTCGTATTTTCTGGTGAATTGTTGTTCATGCTAGTTTTTCTCTACAATGTTTAGTTTCAAGGACTTGAGAATTTTGGCAAAATGTGGCATTTTCTTCTATGATGAATGTGTAATTAGTTTGACGTTCCTTTTGAGTTTAAACACACGCATAATAAGAGGGGGACAAATAACCTCAAGCCTCTTTGGTTGGGGCTGTCTTGACAAATGGCAATGCAACTATCACTACCAGTGCAGGCTCTCAAGTTCGATGATGCCTGCTTTTCCATAAATAAAAACAACAATTTCTCGGCTGTCTGCAATAAAGATGCTCATTCTCTGTTGCGGTGTTGACATCATAATAATAAAATTACAGCAGTAACAACAATGATGGTGACAGCTATTGCTAATTTTTCAATTAATTCATTACAGCAGTAACATATTATTGTTATCAGGTTTTATGTTATTTTCCCAAGTACACAATTGCTTTTCGGTTTCAACATGTTTTGCCCAGTACTAGCAATAATAATAATAAAAAAAAATAAAATAATAATAATAATAATAATAACAATAACAATTTGTTATATATCACATACAGACGTACAGAACCTGAAAATAACTCCCTTTTCGTTTCCACTCTGATAACAATCTGACCCATCAAAATTACTACTAATAAAATGTTTGGTTTCTTTGTACTAAGAAACCAGAAATAAATAAATACATCAAGATAGAAACTAGCTGCTGCTTTTAGAAAACTTGTATATATCAAACATCCTATGTCTGATGAGTGGGCAATTCCTCTAAAACCAATCAAATAACAAGAAAAGAAGCAACACAAACAACACAAGTTGGCAGAAACCATAAACTCAGATCCACTCCTTGGGGTTCATACATGCATCCAAAAGTTTCCATTCCTCGCTACCTTCTTCTGGTTGCTGCAAAGAGAATTTGGTCAGTCACTTTTATGAGTCGTCCACAAAAATGATACGCACACAAAAAACATTAAATTAATAAATAAATATGAGGGCGTTCACATAAGCATAATTTGTTAAAAGAGAGCTCACATGATCATATTCCCACCGAGCAGTTAGAGGAAGTGAGACAAGTATACTCTCAATCCTCCCACCAGTCTTGAGACCAAATGTAGTTCCCCGATCATAGACCTTCACATATAGAGGCTAAGACTTAGTATAGATTCTGGCCTATAATATTCTTGAAACATTGATCACACAAACTTACCAAGTTGAACTCTACATAGCGTCCTCGGCGTAGCTGCTGCCATGCCTTGTGTTTGTCAGTGAATGGTGTGTCCTTCCTCCTCTCTATGATGGGTATGTATGCTGGAATCACAGAATTTGCACACTCTGCAATCATTCAACAACAAACTAAGCCTTAGAACTATGTCCTTGATCTGCAAACAAGATTTGAAACGGTCCCTTAAGTTGCACTTGCATTGATGGAATTTCAAATACATAATTATATATTTCTTAACTGGACTTTCAAAGAAGTCACTTCAAAACTCTTATTATAGGTGTTTGGTAAAAAAATTAAAAGTGCACTTAAATGACCATTCACTAAAAGTGCAAGAAAAGAATTCCAAAAGCCATAAATTTGCATTCTTCCTAATGGACTTTTAGAGAAACTACTTCTTCCTAAAGTCCATTTGAATTTGCTCATATATAAAAGAAATATAAGATCAGCACACACAAAATTACCAGTAGCAAAGGAAAGAAGCATCTCCTGATCATATGTATTCAAATCATCAAAAAATATACCACCTAGACCACGTCTTTCACCACGATGCTGCATAAAACATAACGTCAACGAAAATGAATATAATGTTCAGCTGCTAATGAAATGTGAAAGATCAATATATTTAAGACAAACGGAAGATATATCACATATGTAAATTTACTGAAACACTGAAAAAGTATTCCCCATGCAAAGACACCACAAATTTTCAATTAGAAAACTAATTTCATCATTCCACTGTGTTTTATTTCAATGACAAGCCAAACTACGGACCTTTTTCATTAAAGATCATCAACATTTAATAACTTCTAAGAAACTCTTGCACAGAACATAAAATATTCCTTCCAAGAAAACATACCTAATCGAAAAACTCACAAATAAATTGTCAATCGAAAAGGACCTACCATTAGTAATGAATCTAATAAACCATTAGATTGGTAGCGAAATTGCCAGGTCTTAATGGTGTTGGTGAGAAGGTTAGCATTATGGCTAATTGAAATCAAAAGTTGTTGGTATGAGTTATTTGCAATGATAATTATTTGCTTGAGTTTTTAAATTCATGTCAAGGGCTTTCTGGTAAATTGCATCCTATCTTGAGGAACAAAGAAAAAATTATCAGCAGTAAAAACCATGGATTTCAAACATTGGTGACTGCAGAATGGTTACATTGGATTCTCATAAGCAGAAAAGATGGCAAACCAAAGCACAAAGCAACAAAGGTAGGGGTTGATAGAGTTTCAGGACTTTGAATAGTTGCTCAAAACTATGTGACAATATTTCAGCAAAAGATAAGATTCCTGCGACCTCTTCACTGGTTAGATCTATATCAAATTCATGACTAAGTACTTTCTCTGCAAAAATGAAGCATTTCAGGACTGATGAAGAACAGATGCACTAGAAGCACAATGCAACCAAATGTAAAATAAACAGTAGGCTGTAGAAGCTGCACCTTAATATAGAAATAATCATCACACCATTTCTTGAATTGAGGATAGAAGTCACTATTGAACTTGTCACAAGCACCCTTTTGCACCTACAACATGCACGCAAGATTAACATCGAATATGTTCAACTAGTTTTCTCATAAGCAAGCAATTTCTTGCTCCTCTTTTCCGACAATCTATCGAAGCAAAAGTCACAATGCCAGGAAATAAATTAAGCAGAATTGTATCAAAAATTTTAATGACAATTTTTTAAAAGATATTATATGCGTGGGGTCATATAATAAATGTAAGCAAATGATTACTGGTTTCCAAATATATCACAAGAATGTGATAATCCAATAATGAAGTTAACTTGTTTTACCAATATAAAAGTGCTGACACTCATTTTGTGCAGATATTATTGGTCAGGGTGTTTATACCAAATGAAAATGCTTGACATCCTCCTCAAAAATGTAAGCCGGAGTCAAATCTGTACCCCCACCGAACCACCACTGCCTTGGTGCTCCTGGAGTATCTGCACATCTCACAAGTGAACAATTAATCAAAATAATCAGTAGATTTATGAAGTAGTGAAAAGAATATAAAAAAGCAACATTCATGGGTCCATGAGGTAGATTTTTAATCTACGATTTCTTAATGCAAGCTAAATCCATGGAATCAGCCACATCACATGCCAAAAAATTGTTATTCTTCATGCCCTGCTACTTAATACAGTAGCTATGCCTGATGTAATAACAGTATCATCCTTGGTGTCTTCAAAATGGAGGTTCTCACAAGTCTCAACCCAGAGTGAAATTAAACCAGCAGTCCTACATTTCTATGCCATTGTTACTTAACTCCCATGTGTCATCTATTATGTTTTTATTCGTTGCATAATTGCAAACATAATTTGTTGATTTCTTTGTTATATGCTTATTGCCTTAACTCCACTACTTATTTTCATGTACATTGTTCCTCTATGTTACATTAAAACTCAGTAATTCACAGACAGTGGAGGGGCACAGTACCTTTTGAAGCATCAGTCTCAAAATACCGGTAATTAAAATGCACAGTAGGAGCAAAAGGATTTTTTGGATGAAGAACCTGGAGAACAAGAAAAGGATATAGCCTCATTTAGGAACCTTGCTTCCAACAGAAAGTAAGGCCAAATATATGCAAAAGAGTTCAACTTTCTTCTAGTGAATACAGAGTACAGTGGGGGACAAATAGGAAAGAAAAGCAAAGCAAAGAGAATAAATACTGATCTTTGCGATCTATTAAATTGATATTGAGTTCCATTGCTTTACCAAAATGTATCAAATTCGATTGTATTCAACCCTACAGAATGAAGAACTAAAATAGAGCTAAACTTAATTGGATTGAGGTATTTAATGAATGAATAAAATGATCAAATAGCATATTAATGCTCAGGAATTAATGAATTAGGTAAAATGAAATAGCGTATTCCATTTAGCAGCATACAAAAACACCAGAAATAATTGCAGAGAAGAGCCTTTGCATGAATTACAAAGTCAAATGCCAAAAATTCATGATGTTATGCAAGTATTGGTTCAAGTCAAATGCCACAATGTCATCATATTATGCCATTACTGGTTCTCAGATTAATCACACAGGCCAAATGAGATTTGTTGCCGTTTCACAAAGTTATGCAATGCATCATTTCAGATAGACAGATCTTGCGCAAATTAAAAACAAGCAGGAAAGTTTAGATTTTTGTTTTAAAATAGGAAAGAAAGGGTGGGGATAGGATATTACGGAGCTGATGCCAGCAGCGAAAAAGGGAACTGGGCCGGGCTTGAGATTGCCATTGTCAGTGGGTTTGGCAGCTCTGTAGGCCTCGGGAGGCATAACTCCATAAACAACAGAAACGTTGACACCGGCCTTTTCCCAAACAGCACCATCCTGCAAGACTCGGCTGATCCCGCCGCCGCCTCCGGGCCTGGACCAGATATCTTCCTTGAACTTGGCACCTCCGTCGGCGGCCTCAATTGCGGAGCAGACGCTGTCCTGCGCCTCCCTGATCATTTTCTCGAACCTTGCTCTAACAGAATTGGAGGTGTTGTCGTCGGTGGCTCGGAGGAAAGTTGGGGGCTTTTCAGTCTCTGGGGTTTCCTTTTCAATCATTGAGGACGGGGAAGAAGATGATGCAGAGGCTTGGAGTCGGTGGAATGAAGTTTTAGTGGACTTGGTGCCTGAGAGAACTAGGGGGAAAGCCAAAGCGAAGGTTGGATGAGAGCGGAGAGTGGTGGAAGAGGAAATGGGGAGGAGGGCGGGGGAAGAAGAAGAGGATGGCGCGGTGAGCCTGGGTGTCAGCATTGCGTAGTGCAGCTGGGGGGGGAGGAGGGGGGGAGAGGGATGGAAGTGAATTGAAGTGATGATGATGATGATGATGATAAGGTATTGAAACATCCGAATCCGACGTCGTTCCTTGTTGAATCCAACCAAACTTTGATTCGCTTGCCCATGGTTTGATTTAAGGGTGGACTATGCCACGCCCCCTATTTTTCGATTTCTAGACGCACCCCCAAATTCCATATTTTTTAATTAAAAAAATACAAAAATACAAATTTCCAAATTTACTTTTTCAAAAAAATTGAAACTCTCTTCTTCGTCTCTCTCTCTACTCGTTTATTAAGCGAACAACCGAAATTTGTAAACGAGCCGAACACAAATTGGCCCGTGTTTGTTCATGTAACTCGTTTATTTGACCATTAATATTTTTAATTATTTTTTAATAAATTATATAATAAATATATATAGATAAGGTCATAAAATCTATCTTCGATTGTTTATGTTATTTCTATGAAAAAATATTTATGAATTAAGGTTGTTTAATGTTCGTGAACCAACTTGTTTAAATAATTCGAACTTGTATATTTAGTGTTCGCGAACAAATTCATTTAAATTATATTCAAGTTTGTTTGTAAAGAAAATTTGTTTAATCTTCGCGAACAAAATCGTTTAAGTTATTTAAATAAAAGAGTTTATTCACAAACATTAAACTAACAAATATAAATATTATAAATTGAACTCGAACCGAGCTCAAACAGACAAACTAATATTAAACAAGCTCGAGCCGAACTCATTCTTCCATCTACACTCTCTCGTGCATTTTTATTGCTTTTTTCCACGTTTTCCTTGTTAATTTTTGTTGTATGAATCATCAACAAAATGAGAAGTATTTTAATTTATGATTATTAAAATATGTTAAAAAAAAAAAACTGTGTTAAAAAAAGACTGAAAATTGAACATGCATTGCACCCTTGATTTAATTAATTTTTTAGAATCGCGTTATCTGTTATTGACTATTTTAGCCTTTTGTTATAGGCTCTTATGGCAGTTAGTAAGAGCCACTCTGTCTTTTATCAACAATTCAATTGTGTTACTGTGTCATGCCTTGTTGCCCTGCCCCGTCTACACATAGCTGATGGGGGTATCCGGTGTCTTCTAGGCGCCGTCGGTGGCGGCGTCGCCATTCTTCTACCATCGTTGCACCTCCTCTTACCTCCCATTAACTAGCAGCTTTGGTCTCCGGAGGGACGGGCTAGCCGTATTTCAGGCCTGGTGTTGGTTAATAAACAAGACTCCCCATCTCCTTCCGCTTCTATTACCACCCAAGGAGATGACCCAGATGCCCAGGACCTTGAATATGTCTCACAAATTAAAAGAGTTAGCTCCTTTCCCTAACTTGGTAATTCTTCTCCCTTGTTGAAATTACTTAAACAATCAACCTTTCCATTTAGGTTTTGGAGCTTCTCAGGAAGAACAGAGATATACTTTTCAACGAGGTTTGTTATGTCTTCTTATACACCGCCCTACATGAATGCCGTTATATATCTACTTTATCTCTTGCAGGTTAAATTAACTGTTATGATTGAAGACCCCAGAGATGTTGAAAGGAAGCGTCTTCTTGGCATTGATGATGAGAATACGCCAACACGGGACGATCTAGCCGATGCTTTAGTTCAAGTAACCTCCTTTCTATTTCTTTATTGCTACTATTTTTTTTCTCATCAATGCCTTACCTTTTTCTATTCACAATGGATGCGCTTAGAAAATCTTGTTTGGTTTAGCTTCGAGGATTTTGGTACTCAGATTTAATTATTCTATTTCAGTTCTCATAACATTCAAAGATTTTTCACTAGTGTTGCATTCACAAATTTTTGATTCTGAGAAAAGTAAGTCCGAACTTTCAATTTGCTTTATATATCACTAGCAGTTTGAGCATTCTTGAACTGGTTCATTTTCATTACTGCATGAAACTTTGCAGTCATCCCTAATATTGTGGAAAGTCTTCTACCACCCGAGTTCCGTAAATTGTATCCTATGTTTTAAACTGATTCACTTTATCTTTAGGTAAATGAAGGAAAAATCCCTTAAGATCGTGGGCATTGCGAATGCTAGCTGAGGAAATGCTACAGTGGCCTAATTTAGAGGTAATTTACAAGATTAAGCACTTCTAAATCTTAGAAACGACTGCTTGTAAGTTCTTACTAGGTTTAGTGGATTCTGTAGTTAGTTGTAGATGATTGAAGAATTTTCTTTCTTGATCAAGACTTACCTCTTTACAAGTGACAACTTACAAGTCTGTACACTTATACTATTTGACTGTGTTAAAATGTCGTGGAGTCGAAAGATTATGCTGTCTATCTATATTGTATGATAGATTGGGGTGAAAGTCATAAATGTGTAGAGTAGTAGAAGAAGATCCAGGTATATAGCAAAGTAAAACAGGCATAAAATGTATAGAAACTGTATGATTAATGTCCTAATGAAGAATCTGTCAGGCCCAATTGGTGTTCTATGCCCAGAATACTAAATGCACCTCTTCATGCCCCCAAAGGATGATTTTTCACTGGCTAAAAAAAATCAAAAGTTCAAAGTCTATTTAGGATGAGTTTCATTGACTTTACATGTTGAAAGTTTAAACTTTGTTCCTGAATCACTAGCATTCTGCTTAAAATAAGTTTTTGTTGTCAAGGCAATCAACTCGTGAGTTCAGGAAACATCTTGTATCTTGTAGCAACCTTTCAGCCCCTCTTGGATTTGGATAAAGTAAGAGTATGAAACTTTTTGATCTTCTCGTTGAATGTTAATGGGAAAGCTTTTCTGGTTGCTAACAGAAATTGATTCGTGGTACAAATTATTGTTTCAGCAGTTATGAGTCTATCTAATAGGTAAGAACAATGTGACAGTTGTATTGAACTTAGAAATGCCTTCTACTACTCTTTGCTGATTGTGGATTTTACTTGAAAAACCTTCCTTAAAGATCTTTGCCTGACCTTTCTGAATTCTGCTCAGTCTCTTCCAAGAGAAGCTGAATCAACTCGCTCTTGTCTGCCTTAGTTTCAGAACATGCATATTATCTCTACCTGATAGTGATCCTCATTCTTGAGAAAACCATTAAAAGTTCGTTGTCGTCTTTGAAAAGAATGTGTAGATGTAAATGTGAGGAGCTGATAGGCTATCTCTATCACAGCTTGATTCCCAGTCACTCGGGTTGGATAAAATATTAGGACAAGTTTTGTCATATTTGAGCCAAAGATAAATTGTTCCAAATTTGGCCAAATTAAATGAGTTAATATGGTCGACTAATAGTGATGAAGGATAAGAGAGAGGTAGACAAGTGAAACTCTGTGATTGATTTACTAAACTAAGCAGCTTTTGCTTATTTTTTCTGAAATTTTGGTAGGTTGAAGCGACAAAGAAGAAACAGCCTGGGAAATCCTTGTATGCAAAATTCACAGACACAGGTATCAATCCACTAGAGGCTGCCAAGAGGCTGAATATTGATTGGGATTCAGCTGCTGAGATTGAGGATGCTGGGTCCGATGATGTTGAAGTTCCTCCAGCTGTGGTTGGTTTTTGGTTGGTTTTTCCTTCCTCTAGATACTGAAACTTCAATTTTTGGCAGTCAAGCTTGACTTCACATCAAAAGTTTTCTTCTTGTTTGCATGCTGATAGCTAGCAAGATTAATCTATTTTGTTCACCTTATCAATTTACATCTTTGACATTAAAAAATCGATTATGGTTATATTACATTGTAAATTGTATTTGTTTATTCGGTTAGAGTTGATGCAATGATCTTAGCGACATTTATATTATGACTGAACTATTCAACAATATTTTCTTCATTGTGATGACTGCTCCCTGTTGATTATGGTAAAAGAGTAGTTGACTATAGTCTTATCATTGAGTGAAATTATAAAACTAGTCTAACCTGCTTTGAATCTAACTGATTATTACCTTCTGATTGCAGGGATATGGAGCTCTTTACTTGATTACCGCGTTTCCGGTCATTATTGGTATCTCTGTTGTGCTGATTCTATTTTTTAATTCTCTCCAATAATTAGTAGAGACAGTGCATTGCAACACTGTTACACTTAATCTTGTACTTTATATTGGTCATTATGGCAGATCAATGAAATTATAACTACCGAACAAGTTCCAGTTTTGTTTTTCTGTTGGGAAATTAGTTGCGGTTAATTAATTTGTGTTATAAATATTGTATAAGTTCCATTTTAATTTGGAGAGAGAGAGAGAGTAAAGCATGTGGAAGAAACACTTACAGAGAATAAAAGTGGAGTTAAAGAGTTAAAATGAGAGATGAGTGGTGTTGTTTGTATTGAATAAATTTCCTGAGTTTCCTTTTCACAATAATGCTTTATGGCTCGCACGTAGGTTCAACGAGCATCATTCTATTTGCATTAATATCTATAATATTATGTGTGAGAGAGAGAGAAGACGTGAGAGTCATAATGTAAGATGCATCCACGTCGTGCGTGTTATATTATAAGAAGAGAGAGAGAGAGGGAGAAGGGTGTGCAAAGACGAGAAGAAAAGGTGATTTTAGAAATGAAGGGAAACGAGAAGCAGATATCGGTGGATCCTATTTAGATGAGAGAATCATCGGAGAATCAGCAAATGCAAATGCTGCCTCCTAAATTCATGAGCTGCAGCCTCCCCAACTCTGCCTCTTCCTCACCACGTTTCCCTAAGCACAAGACGAAATACAAAAACCAGCACGAGGCCCCGTCATTGGCTCGTCAACACTCGGTGGCTCTTGGCAATCTGGAGCGCCTGTGAGAAACCCACTTATGGAGGAGCAAGTCATGTGGAGAAGGGAGGGCATCCCAACCATCCCTTGACTTTGATCTATGCCCCCTGTCCCCCAAGTTGTGGAGGTCACATCCCACAACAAATGAGGCGGCGACATGGAGGACAGGTTCAAATGCGGGGCTTGCTTGTTCCTTCCGGGCTTGGGCAAGGACAGCAAGACTGTGAGGGCCCGAAAGGAGGTGGACCCTCTCCCTCTCCCTCTCCCTCTCCCTCTGTCTGTCTCCCAGAGGGTGTCTCTGGAGAAATTTGAATGCGGGTCTTGGAGATCATCTGCCGTGATTAATTATGAAGATGATGGAGACGTTACATCCAATCTCTTCTTCGATCTTCCCGTGGAGCTCATACGATGCAGCAGCGTGAATGATACAGACTCCCCTGTCACAACTGGATTTGTGTTTGATAACAAGAAGGATCATCATCTTCATCACCACCGGAAAGGGGTTCTCAAAAGCACTTCTACTACACACAGGGAATCCTCTTGTACTTTTTCATCCCGTCATGTTCGTTTCTCTACCTCATTGTCCCCTGCTTCACCATGCATCACCCCTCGCCTTCACAAAGCCAGGGATGACTTCAATGCCTTCTTGGAAGCACAGAGCGCATGATCATGTATTTTTCTATCAATTATTAGTAGCCTCAATTTAAATGTATGCCTATGATGTGATCAGTGATATTCCCAAAAGAGATGCCATCATGATAACGTCAATTGTTTTTTTCTTGCTCCACGTCTACAACTATCTATGGAATGGAAGTGTAAATTCCAGGATTAATAAGCTGTTATAACAATTAACATCTCATTCCACTCCCTTAACATGAATCTATTATTACAGCAAAGTAGTAATAAAAATTGAAAAATAATACTTACAACTGTCTGTTTGTAATCCCTCTCCCTCCTTATAAACATAAGTCGTGTGTCTGTCTACGTATGTGTACGCTCCGGTGGAAACAACAAAAGGTGATATGATACTCTCTATCATACAATACAATAAACAAGTATAACAACAGCAAAAATTATCCTAGTGTGGTGGGGTGGGGGCAAACCATAAAAGAAGCGCACCAATTCCCTCACTGCCGTGTTCTCTGCAATCTAGACCCAATCATTTTGAGTTCAAATCTCTTTACAGCTCCGGCAACATCACGCATCGTTGTATCCATAACGTAAGGAATTCGATCAACCATGACTTCTGAGCTATTGAGGAATTGCCTGCAGGGTTCACGCCGCTCGGCAATGGTCCCATGATAGTGGAAGTACTTGATGCGGCCCCCTATGTTGTGTGTTGTCTTGCCCACAAAGTTTTGCGACATATGCACTCCAGTTGCAAACACATTGCGTGGTTGCACTGCATACTTTCTATCCCTTCTTACACCTCTCTTCACATCCCTGTACACTAGCTTCTCAAATCCCCATTTCCTGCACCACAACATGGCTATTTTTTTTAGATAATGGTTCTCGCTTGTTTGAAAATCAATATTGCAATATACGAAACAACCAAATCCATTTACAAAATCAACATCGAATGCATATTATTTCATAAATCAATCAAAACTGATGATTAATTAAGTCTAGAATGTAAAGACAAAATCTTATATTCCTCAAATGGGAATTGCCAACATGATAATGGGTCCGAATAGTCAAAATATCACAACTGAATGTAACCTCATATTTGTATCCCACCGAGAGCAATCGTTTGACATGAGGAAGAAGAAATGAAGAGAGTTTCAGTTTGGCAGAAAGTGTAAAGATTCAACTCGAACGGACATGACATGACAAAGAGGAGTACCTTTAATCATCGTTTGATCTTCAACCATATATATGACTTATAAGACCGGAAAGAAACTGCCTTTTTAAATAAAATGAAACAAGAACAAAAAGAGGGGAGGGTGTGTGTAGTGAGTGTACCTGAAAGCCATGGGAGCATCCTGCGTGAGGCAGAGGCTGTTGGACATTGGCATCTGCTCGATGGTGATTTGGGTGAAACCGGAGAGGGAATCCAAGACGGAGTTAATGGTGCTTTTCCTGGGAACGAATATGAATTCGTCGACATCAAAGAAGAACATCCACTTAGCCGCAAATCTGTACCTATGCAAGCAATCATTCACTATGAGGAACTGATTGTGATAGTAGCCATCGAACCTTTCCTGCTCCCTTATGTCTTGCAGTGTCACGAATCCTTTCTCCATATACGGCCTCAACACCTCCAGCAGTCCCTCGTGCACGCCGCCCGCGTCGTGTATCACGAAATGGGACCTCTCACCCAGTAATCTCACGTGGTATGCCAACCACTCTCGCATTCTCTGAGGACTCAAGTTCCCATATAGAGATGAGCCACAGTAGAGATAATCGTACACCGGCGGCGATGTGAACTGCTTGATAAAACTTGCGAAATCCTCGGGCGTCTCGTCCAATGCCAGGATGGTGTCGGTGACGTTGAGGGTGGTGTCACCCCCGCCGTTGGTGGCGGCCTCCACGAGCAGCTGGCCACCCAACCCATCGGAGCCGGCGGGAGTTGGGAAAGTGCAGTTGATGACGACGACCGTGTAAACGCGTCCGTAACCCCAATCGGGAAGGATCTTCTGTCCGGGGGTGGAGATGGTGGTGGTGTTGAGAGGATGGTGGTGGAGTGGTACCCAAAGGCATTGGTAGGTGGGCTTTCCGTAGAGGTGGAGGGGCTTGGAGGACAGACCAACCACGGCGAAGGTGTCGAGGCCGCCGCGGTAGGCGGACATCAAGATAAAGTTGTATGCAGCGGAGCCGTAGGGGTTGAAAGCGCGCTTGAGCATCCCATCCTTGAACAGCTCATCTCGTGAGTTGATCTGGTGGTGGTGTGGGGAGGTGAGATTGGGAGAAGAATCGGAAAGGCAGTGGCGGAGATCGGAGGGGGAGAGAAAGAAGCGGGAAGGGAGGAATTGGAGGAGGGTGGCAACGGAACAGAGGAAGAGGAGAGCGGTGAGAAGGAGTTTGAGCTCAGCAGCGCAGTTCCACACTATTCCAACAAACATTCTCCTCTCCTTCTGATCTTTGCTGCCATCACTATTCATCACCATTCGATCTTCTTCTTCACCCACCCACCCAATATGTATATATATGGATCCAACTCAACTCAATATCAGCAGCACCTTTTAATTCCTCCTCCGTCTAGAATCTAGATAGATGAACAATGGGAATCTGTGATCTGTGTAGACTGGAGAGAGAGAGAGAGCGAAGGGGGCCGGGCTACAGCTGCAGAGCACAACACAACAAAAAGATTTGGACTGAACCTTTTTCGTTTGCTTTCTCTCTTCCTCCCTCTTATTCAGCATTACCCATCCCTTCTTCTGTTTCTCTCTCTTTCCTTTACTTTTCCTATTATAAAGAAGAAAAATCTAGCAGGTAGTGAATGTATGTATAATAATAATAGGGTATATAGGTAGGCTGATCTGATGTTACTTGGAATGATTTGGTAATATATGTCGACGTTGTCGTCTTTAAAAAAAAAAAAAATTATTATTGTGAAAGTAATATTTGTCGTCTTTGAAAACGTGTTTTTATATTTTGAATGCAAACTAATCCACTGCTGTTTTACTATTCCAATTTCACTACTCAATTTCCTAAATAGACCTGAATTATACGAGTAAATATTTGCCTAAATCCATCTCACACATCAAGAGTCTTACATCAAGAGTCTTAATTCATATAGAGTTTTTTTTTTTTTTTTTACTCTACAAGTATTATTTTAAGTTAGTAAATATCAATTTAGTTACTTCTACAGTATAATTTACTGTTTATTAAAACATCCTCTAAAATTATTACTTTTTTATTGTAAAAGTTTCACTTCAAATATGGAAAAATAAATAATTAATTCGACATCATGTAGTGTGATTCATTTATGAAACTTGATCTAGCATCATAATAAGTTGAGGTCATAAGTGAGTAGTAGCTCATAATTAATTGGTATTACTGATTGGAAAGGAAAGTAGATGCCAGTCTACCTGTTTGATTACGAAAGAGAAAACGAATAAACTAATTGTTATAAAGAAAAGTAGTTGTTTTTCCCTGGAATGGCATCTTTTCTCTGGTTCCAACCTCCATTATGTCCCTTTTGGTGAGGCCCTTGTATTTAATCATATTTTTAGGTCATGGGAGGATACCTGCCAGCAATTCTTGATAATTTTCAACATTTATTTTCTATATATAAACAGATAAAAATAACTAAGTAAATTATTATTAATTACAGTTAAATAGATAAACTTGCAAATTTTATTTATTGGTTAACCCAAAAAAAAAAAAAAGATTTTGACTAATCCAGTGTACATGCTCTTATATTATTTATATATATTTGATTAAGTTCAAATACCATATTTCAATTTTAAAATACATTGATGATGAAAATCGTATGATACATATCTATTTGATTAAGTTCAAATACCATATTTCAATTTTAAAATACATTGATGATGAAAATCGTATGATACAACCCTTTTAAGGTATAATTCAAACGGTAAAAATGATATTGATTTTGATTAGGCGTTTTGTATTTACTGAATTTTAATAATTGTATCAAGTTAATTAGAAGCATCAATCATTTGGAAAATGATGATGCTATTTACAGTTGATAGCAGACGTGTACGAATGGGGGGGGGGGAAGGTGACACGTGGAAGAGTCGGCAATGGAGAAAGCAGAGGACACATGTCTTGCTTGCTGGCCACCGTCTGCACATTACCACATAATTTCCATCCAATCTCTCTCTCTCTCTCCCTCCCTCCCTCCCAAACAAAATTGAACGATGAACTATTTATTTATTTATTTTGGTGTCGAGTCTCATCAATATTACAAATGGAACTTCTTCAACACGTATACTCATTATTCCCTTTGCCCAATTATTATTTCTTTTCTGGTCATTAAATACGAGCGGAGCCAAACATAAAGCATCCTATTCAAATTTATAATGCAAATTATCTTCTTTATATATATATATATATATATATATAAATTCTTGAGAGTTTCACTTTTATCACAACCAAAGTAAAAGTGAAATACAAGTACTGGAGATGGAGAGATGGATGGATGTGATTGGGTCTGAATAGAAGAGGAGGCTAGGGTGTTTCTAACTCTTATACATATATAATTGGCCATTTCTCTCTCTAATTTATAGCCAACATATTTTATTCATAACCCATTGGATGTGGAGCTGAATAATTTGTTACTTAAAAAATACTCGTAACAGTAAAAATTTCAATGTGAGGACACGTGCAAATGGTTAGGTGTTCATTGGATGTGAGTTGTATGATTGTTCTAAAAGGTAAGAATGTGTCTAGGTTTTAATGGGTTGTAAATATAGATTTGAGAATTTATTCAAAATCAGGATTTATATATATCCAAAAAGCATTTCCACTGAGAATTGAAATGAAAGAAGCATCCCAAGGTAGCCAACTATTATCCAGCTTACAAATACAGTGAAATAAATAAATAAAATCCAATCCAATCCACGTAAAAAAGAAGGGAAACTTAAGCGAAAAGTAGATAAGAATGAATCGACAAAAAAAGGAAAAAGCTAGAAATATTGTGTGAGGATGCAGAGAGAGTGTTTGGGCAGGGGCATCGGCGGTGGATGATGATGAGCCTGCTAGCTGCTGCGTTGGCAAAGCAAATGAGATGCCTTCCTTCCTTGACACTGCACTGCGAGGCAGCCTTCTTATCCCTTTCTTTTTGTCATCATTCAATATTACTAGTTATATCTATATACAACAACTATAAATTAATTATAAGCTGTAAGTATCTCATCTCCTATCTTTTTTTCAAGACAAAATAATAAAAATATAAAAATTAGTGTCAAGTGAATATTTTAACTAATGAGAGGTGACTGGAGTTGGGAGTGTCTGGGACAAGTGATCAAGTGGTCGTTAATGAGACCGGCGGCCTGCATGAAGGAGTGGATAACGGTGGGACCCACAAGTCGGAACCCCCTTCTGACCATGTCCTTGCTTATCCCCTCCGACTTAGATGTCTTCACCGGGATCTTGTGGCACCACTTGTGCTCCGTCACGATCGGCTTGTGGTTCACAAATCCCCACAGGTACTTGTCCAGTGAAGATCCCAATTCCTTGTTTATCCCCACAATCCTTTTAGCATTGTCCACCACTCCCCTCACCAAGCTCAATTCTATACCATATTCACCACTGATGCTGCTCATCTTCTTTTCTGTGTATTTTGAAACTATTTCCACTTCAAATCTTGAGAATGCATCCCGATATTCTTCTCTTCTCCTCAACACCGAAGCCCAATCTGATCCTACTTGTAAGCCTGTCAGAACCAGCAGTTCAAACAGCAATCTGCGTGCAGTAAATATACATTCTAATAATTAGGATGGATCGTATGGATGCAGGCTAACAGTAGAAAAATATATATTAATTAACGTACACATCATCATGGACAGGGACCCCCCATTCTTGATCGTGGTAAGCCACATAGATAGGATCTGAAACATTTAATTATAAATTAGCGAGAGAGTGAAGAGAAGAGAAGAGAAGAGAATTAGAAGAATTAATTAATTTAGGACCTGAATTAGGGGTGATGAAAGTGCATCTCTTATGATGATGATGATCTTGTTGTTGTTGTTGTTGGGGTTGGGAAGAGGAGTTGGTGGTCCTGCCGTAATGAGCGATGCGCATTTTCCTTTGCTCTTGAACAATGGCGACCTGCTCCCTTCTAGCCGCTGCAATGCTTCCTGGGATGGAAGAGGAACTAGTAGTAATGTTTCCTTTGAAGGTCTTGGACTTGTTCAATGTCTTGTTTCTGTTGCTGTTGTTATTGGTTAATGGAGGAATGGAATTGCATCTTTCCAGCAGAGGTGTACGAACCACATCCTGCACGCTGCTCCTCTCCTGCACTTTGCTCTTCGAGGAACACATTATTATTATTATGAATGATGATGAAGATGATGATGATGGAGGGAGTAGGAGTAGGGGTGTCTTGTGTGTTGTATATATAGATAATAATAATAATAATAATAATAATAATAATAATAATAATAATAATAAGGAAAAAGAGAATTAAAGAGATAAAAAAAGAGTAGCTAGCTAGTGCGCGTAGGGACATTGCTGGTGTGGGGAGCAGTTGTAATATGGTAACATGGGCTGCTTCCCAATCTCCCATCCTTCCAACTTCCCTTCACTTAATTTCCTATTTACCTACATTCATCATCTATCTATATCTATATTTTTTTTTTTTTATCAATATATCTTTAGGCTACACTAAGTAGAAATAAAAATTAGAATAGATTGATGATGTGGGAGCCAATCTTTATTTAATTTGAGGAGGTTACAAGGCAATTAATTATGATAATTAATTAGTTCAAAGATAGAGAGATAGATATATGATGGAGGAATGAGTTGAGATTCCCCTTACTAAATTAGGAGGAAAAAAAAGTAAATAATATATATATATATATATTTATATATGATTATGTTGATGGATGGATGATGAGGACCTAGCTACTTCTCAATTTCATTAACTACTTAGTTAGGCATCTGCATCCCTAATCCACGTTATTATTCATATGGTCCCATTACCCATGTGCCCCCCACTTACATATTCCCATTCCCATTCTTTCTTCCATCCTCACCCTTTAATATACATAGAGAGAGGTAATATATAATAATATATATATATATATATATATATATATATATATATATAAAAGTGTGGATGTCTCTTACAAAATATGGATTGTCGAATATATTTCTATCAAATATTATTATTTAAGGTTATAATAGTAATTTAAGTTTTCATATTTAAATAATTTTATATTAGAATCCTCAAAATATAAATTGCTGAATATATCCCTATAAAAGATTATTATTTAAAGTTATAATAGTAATTTAAATTTTCATATTTAAATAATTTTATATTAGAATCCTAACTAATTCAAAATCTTATAGAATCCTATTATAATTAAAACTCTAATATCAAAATGTTATATATAAGGTATTTGTATTATTATTGCTTTCCTTGATTTGAATTGATCTCCACGTATATATATAATTGAATGTGTGTATATATATAATTAAACAAATCAAAACCTTCATACTTATTAATTACTAATTACATATTTAATAAGCAAGACACATATATGAGAAATTAATAATTGCTTTCATGTTTTTTTTTTGTTTGGACAAGAAGAATGATCCCAATTGAAACTCACTCACAGGAAGATGAATCTTCACTTTTGTATATGCGAATTGCTGGCCTGGGGATGATACATGATGAATCTCATGAGAGGATAATGTCATGAATTGGGTGATTTACATGCATGCGTTTTGAGGGAACAGACCATGTGGGTTTTACAAATTAAGATAATGGTGGTGGCATCAATCAATCAATAATGCATATATATATTGATGCCAGCCAAAACACATGTATCATTGATCGTTGAGTTGCTCTCTTACACTTGTTCCACTAAACATAATTAGCCTTTGGCTTCCTGCCTCCTTCCTAGATAATTGGCGATTGCACTTGCACTTGCACATATGCAATTGAGAAGGGATGTTCTTAATTAATCTTATAATAATTCATTTGATTTATATGTGTGTGTTCGTGTCTGGTTTCCCAAACTTCTCCCATTATTCACCAACAATCCATCTTTCACTTTTGAGTGCGCCTCATCAATCTTCCTAAATTAATTCTCAACTACATCAAACAAACATCAAAATAATTAACATTTTTTTATTTTTATTTTAACATACATTTTAATCAACTCGATTTGTAACTAACCTTTAATCCCATACATATCTTCAAACTGCAACCTTTTTGCCAATTCCAATCAATTATGATTTTCTACTATTGATTCATGCATCATGCAACTATGGGATGGCGAAAAATCTTAACTCAAATGATTTTCTCATAATAATCTTCTTCTTGATCAATTTAATCTCACAATTCACATCGCTTACCCTTTTAGGATTAAGATTGTTTGGATATAATTTTTCGTTTTTATCAAATAACCTTCAATTCAGTCATGAAGCGCATGTACAAATTTCCAACCAATTTTTCAATTTTTGTTGGCAATGAGACCAATTATGACTAGTTCTTTTAAACAGTTGGACTGAATTGAAAATGTGATTATATGGTGGACAAGATTTCAATTATAAGACCAAATTTAAATTAAAAACAAAAAAACAAAAACTCCCCGAAATGGGTTTGACCTTTTCTAATTGAACTAATCCAAAAAAATTCTAATCTGGGGACGATACGAAACACGATGCAAGACATAATTTTTCTGCTGATTATTTTCTTGGTGGCAATTATTAGTTCATATAATTTAGTAGTGGTTGGGGTCCATTATAAGGGTGGGTGTCTCTAAATGGGCTTAATTCATATATCTGCCCAAAACCTGGAGTAGAGGAGTTGGGGAGGGGGTAGATGTACTACTACTACTACTACCATAATAACCATTCATCATCAACACCTCTCCAACTAATAAACTTAAAATTCCAATCTCTCAGGAAATTCATTTTCGTAGGTACAGATAAGGGATTAATGTGGGTACAAAATCCAGGTAAAACATAATGTAGTGTAATGAGATGAGAGTGTGTATATATGTATAGAGTGTAAAAGGAGAGTTACATTGTCCTACTCACCATGCTTAGTTAATTATGTACATTTTTTTTTTTCAAGATTCTACATACTAAAAACATGTAGGGGGAATCAAAGTGGTGGAAATAAACAAGTTAACCTTGATTCTTGAATCTTTCACCATCATCAATTCATCATCATATAACAAATAATAGAGTAAGTGGGGTATTATATGACGGTCCTCCAAGGCAAGAACTCATTCATGTTTATTAGTTAGAATATATTCGGACAACATCCATTATGGGAGCTCTACATACTGGGCATTTCCCGCTGCTCCACTGCAGCTCATGGGCGCACTTGAAGCAGGTGCACATGTGCCCGCACCTACACGCACCCAACCCAAATTTGTATTATTAACTGAGTTATTATAACTAACTCAAGAAAATAAAAGAAAAGAACAACACCTACCTGTACAAAACACAATCAACCTGCACTTTGCGGCAAACACTACATCTTCCTCCACTTGTACCCTTTTCTAATGGATTCCGTCGCCCATTCTTTGTATCTGCACAACATAATCAATCATTGAGTTCATCAGAAATATGATCAAATCTTTTCTCTTTTCTTTTAAATAAAGATGTGAATCCTGGGACCTGGATGAGTAAGAGCTGTTGCAACTTCCTTTTTGATGGAATGTTTTAGTTCGATCTGCATATCCGTGCAACATTTAATTGATTTTCTCAATTCAGACATCTCTTGATGCAGTTGCTCCATATGCCTTCTCAGATCATATATCAGTTCCATTTCCTGTTGGGAGCATTCATTAGTAATGAATAGTAACTGAGTGATGAGACAAGATCATGCAACTAGCTAATTGACTTACAATTGCAGGATGGGCTCTATAGAAAGAATTAGGTCCATTGTCCTGAGATGACAGTTGGGTTGAAGGAGATGGAATCTGATACAAAAAGTCACTTGATTTCTGGGGCCATGATTCTGCTGGTGAAGATGTCATTTGATCCATGTATTCATCAGACTCATTATACCGTTGCCCCACTGAGCTCTCACCTTCTTCAAATCCATCATAATAATCACCATAAACTTCCCCTTCATCTCGCTCATCCTCTCCATCTTCTCCTTCTCCTTCCCCTTCCCCTTCCTCTGATACTATTGCTTCAACTTGTTCAGGCAACTCTTCATGTATCTGTTTAAGATTTTGACTCTGTCGTCCCTCAACACGACATATCATCAGTTGATCTATTCTCTCTCTCATACCACTGGAAAGAAAGGTTGAGACGCTTTTTCTGCATAGTTTTGTTCAGAACATCGGCTGTGAGTACAAATTCAAACACACAACCATTTTCTAAATTATAATTCTGAAGACAATAAAAAAAAGGATTATTAGATCAAAGGTTGTTATGGTGAGGAGTCAGGATATCGTTTATTTTAATAGCCCAACTCATTTTTCCATGCATGCTTCTTCACATAGATGGGGAAGTGTTCATATAGACCAGTGCCCAGAAAAGTGTAAGAGTGAAAAGTAGCTAGGCGGAGTTGTTCACCTGCCAAGGAGTGCACGAATTTCTTCGTTCTCTAAGAATGGATCAAGCATCTCCTGGTATCTTGCTTGCCTGAGATCTTCCCAATCACTACGTGGACGTGATACCTCACCAATCCAGTCTCTCTTGCTTTCTTCATTTTGCTGGTAATCAGAGTGCAATTCTTCCCATCCAACTTCAGGATGTGAAACATCACTAACCCAATATGCATCGGTGTCTACTATATGCTCATTACTGGTTGGCCCTTCTTCTTCTTCATGATAACTCTGTGGATTAGCACAATCACCTATCAAGTCATAATTAATTGCTGTAACTTGATGATCAGTGGATTCATCCTCTTTCTTATGCTCATTGATTTCGGGCGTTTCTGCAGAATAAATGATTTCAGTGTCGTGGAAGGTTGGAGTAGTCTCTGCAGATTTGGATGCTATATGATTGCTGCTCTCCCAGCTATCCTCTTGCCTAATATATTTTGAGAATGGGTTTTCTTCATAACTATGTAATGCATCAACATTCTGCCGTATATCATTATTAGATTGTAGACTAGTATGGTGAATATGATGTCCTTGAGATGTTGTTATAGGGTCTTCTGAGTCCTGGATGCGATCTTTCTCTGCTCTGAGGCCACTTTCCAAGTTAGTGAAGTCTTGGTATTTATCCTCTTCTCCAAATACATTGCCTGCATATAAATCTAGTGCTGCAGGAGCTTTATCTGTTAGCTCTTGGTCGCTGCTCCTAGAATCAATTGGATTGGCTCTTTCCCTGGAAATTATTATTTTAAAATGGATTGAACAACAAACACTTTCTATCCCTCATAACATTGTTTAGGAAATGGATGGAGGAGAAAACCTGAAAAGTTGTGATTGATTAGCTTTGGGTGATTCAGATGAAAATCGACCTTCTTTAGCTTCCAGGCCACGACGAAGGAATTTAATCCGAAGCAAAGCCTATTGAATGAAAAAGAGGAGGATAAGAGGATGAAAGAGGCGTTGAAGTAGAAGAAGAAGAAGAAAGAGGTACCTGAATGCGGCCTCGATGAGAGAATTGCGAAACGGCTTTGCGGCCACCAAGTCGTTGAAGCTCTTTGCGCCTGTCTCGCTCCATCTGCGTGAGGAGTTCAATATAGGCGTGGCGGCCTCTGATGCGGGGTGAACCCACGACAGGGGAAACACACCTCTGCTGCTCCGATTGCTCCGTTCTAACACGAGGAGGGGAGTCCCACCCAACTTCATTGGGATCCGTCAATTTTCTTATTATATCCGCAACTCTCAGCCTCTCCCTCTCCGTGAAATCAGAATCTCTGCCCCGACAAGAACTCATTGCGGTTCTATCAGATTCCCAGCCTCCTAACGAGGAATCGTCCTCAGCACCTGAGTTGTCCACCGCCGTTGCCGTTGAGTTGCTCTTTCCACTGCTCTTCGCCTCCGCTTCCAACCCTCTCCATTTCTGGACAAGGGAAGACACGCCCCCACCCGACTGCGACCCATCATCTGCAGGAAACACCATCTCTCTAGCTCTAGCCCATTTATCTTGGTGTTTCTGCCCTTCCATTCTCTCCATTCTCTCACTTGAACCATTCACGCTGCTGCTGCCGCCTTGCCATTGAGGCTGGTGAACCCATAAATCGGTGATCGAATTCTCGTTGTTTTGGAAACATGAATCACGGCGGGGGTGGACGGGGGCGCACCCAAATGGAGAGGAGGACGTCGCGATTTCAACTTGCGAAGACGCCATCATCGCTGCTGAGATATATTGGAGGAAGAAATGATATATCAATATATTCTGCAATCCAATTAGCCATGAATGGCCGCGAAATGAAGAAAACAAGCCATTCCAAGGCAATGGCCAAGATTGGTGCGTAAGATTCCTTCCTTGTAGGGAAAAAAAAAACTATAAATTTGAGAATAAGAATAGCAAAAATCTCAAGTGAAGAGATGAGAGAAGGGCATGGAAGGGGAATGAAATGCTGCAAGTGAGGGAGAGAGAGTGAGGGAGAGAGAGGGAGGGGAGGAGGAGAAGGCGCCGCCGTGTAAGTAAATAAATATATGGCCCACATTTAACTCATTCCAACAAACACGCCCCTCCATTCTATTTTCTCTGTTTATTACTATATTTACCCTCTACGGAAATTAATTTGGGGTGGAGGAATAATTTATGACTAAGATGATCATCTTCCTCCATATATCAACAAAGAACATTTTCCAATGTCACATAAACATGACTGACGAAGAAACAACAACATTCGTCATATGCTCTATGGTCCATCGTTATTACGATAAACTTCAGGAAAAAAAAACCTCCAACTACAATAATTCAAAAGGCCGCAAAATCAAATGAATTAGAGGGGAAAACAAAAATTCACAAGTAAGAAATATGAAGATTGTATTGAGATACAAAGCCATGACCGTAAAATAAAAAAAAAGTTTTCCACCTATGAACATCAATCAAGAGAAGACATAAGGTGGACACTAATCGACAAAATAAATGATTTAGTTTATTATTAACATTTGATCTTTTCTTAGTTCCTTAATTCCAAATATTTCAATCTTCATCATCTTACCTATGAACATCAATCAAACGGTTCGAACCGGAAAACCGTAGGGGGACAAACTAGAACTCAACTGGGGATTTTGGTTTTGGTTCCTCTTTACCCTGTTTGGCGATTTTTATTTTTTTATTTGATAAATTTTTATTAATTTTTTTTAGAATTAAATTTACATGTAAATATTACAATTATTCATATATTACAAAATAATAATTTTGTTTAAGTTAATTATTTGATATAAATTAAAAATTAGAATTTATATTTAGAAGTTACAACAAAACAACATTTCAATTTACAAGTTCCAACTTCAAAAATTAGAAACTACAATTTAAATGCAATGAAATATTCATATACCTAAAAAAAATGACAACTCATAATACAAATTAAAAATAATAATCAATACAACTTTAAATAAAATAGTAAAATAACATAAATACATAATATTATTTATAATGTAAAATTTACAAAAAAAAAAAAGATAAAATACTAGTTTCCCGATTTGAAATTATCCTTAACCGAGCTAAACCGTGTAACCACGGCTCACGAAATTGAAAACAGGTCAACGGTTTTTGAACCGTTGACCACGATTCGATTTTTTGAACCGTTGACCACGATTCGGTTTCAATTTTTCGAATCGGATGAGCATGTTAGCTAGTCGATCAAATGCTTTGAGAGATTTAGGTATGAAAAAAGATGTATTTTGTATATAATTTCTCATTTATATCATTAATTTATAAGAGTTCACCTCATTTACATTGTAAAATTTTGTTTATTACATAAATATTACCTTCATCTGCTTTATGTTTTGATGTGATTTTTTTTTTTTTTACACCATTGAAACACAATTCTAGATACATCCCTCCACACAAACCCTCTCTCTTAATCTTGATCAATGTTGGTATATTTCACTAAGGGTGAATTACTTGACAAATTATAATTTTTAACTTTTGTTCAACTATTCAATCTAATAATATAAATCACCACCTTCAATTTGTTGCAATTCGATATGTATATGGTCAAGTCTTTCGAACATCAATTGTGTTGTAGATGCTTCAAATTTGAAAAATATATTAGTCATCGGTCAAGTGGCTCCGAATTATCCATAAAATGAAATACCCCTACACGTTAGGGTAAACATCATCGTAAAACTATGTCGTTTCTCACCTATATTTTCCAAACGAGGTTTGATATATTAGAGATCAAAATCCGTAAAATATCAAATCCTATCAAACGTAATTTGAAACCCCTAAATAAAAAATCGGGCTACATATCAATAGTTGGAATCTAAATTATCCACATACGTATCTAATTGTAATAAAATGAAAGATATTGATTTGTGGTATTAGAATCATAAGATAATTAAGTAATTAAAAAAAAGAAAAAATCTTAGTGTGATGATTTATCGTGTAATTTACCCTTCATTAATTTTTTTATGGTGATTGATAGAGTCTCCCAAAGTAGTAGTAGTAGTTTGGTAGAAGGTAATACTAAACCTTCTAAACCGCGTATTTGCTTCATGGGTTTGGATGGGTTAGAAGATTTAAACTACATTAAATCCATGTTTACTTTGTGTGTTAAAAAGCCAATGTTTACATTGGGCTCCGGTAAAAAATGTTGAATTTTGGATTAATGTGGGTTAAATAAACCAACCAAAAGTGGGTGGTTTATTTAACCCATTGGATGCCTTCTTTAGTGATATTACCTAATTACTCTTACTTTTGTTTGATTACACTTTTTGTTCCATGTAATTACTACTTTACCCTTTTTGTTATATGGATGTCAGATTTATTGTGATAAATTTATATAATTGCAAATCAATTATACATTTTGTAAACCAAAACAAATTATTTTTTAAAATTTATATTTATTTTATGTTTTTGATTATATTTATTTTATGCTAAGGATATTTTGGTCTTATTTTATTACACCCACAACAAACAATTGAACCAAACAAAATTTTAATATATAAACCTAACTCAATAAATACCACAACATTCAAACCAAACACAAAATTAAGTCAAACTTATCATTAAACATTCAAACCAAACATATCAAATAATGAATTCATTTTAACTCAAACAGTGCATACCCACCACAACCCAAAACATGAACTAATCATAAAGGTTTTGTATAATTTTTTTGTTCCACATATGACATAACTCACTAAACTAGGTAGATTATTTAATTTTTTGTCAACTCTCAAAATTTTCATAATTAGAAAATAATATATTTCATTTAGAATATTATAGCTAAAAGTTCAAATATATATTTAAAAAAAATAGATAATGTTCGATATATTAAATTATTTAAAATTTTCAAATATATAATTTTATCTAAACTTTTAAAATTTAAATGATAAGAATATTTAAACCATCTATTTTATTATAAGTATTTAAATTAAAATTGAAAAATATATTTTTGCTATTTTAAATAATTACTAAATCTTAATTATATATGGAATTTAAAAAAATGAAATGAAATTTTAATATTTTGAGTGAAATAAAGATTTGAAAAGAATTTTTTTTTTCATTTAAATCTTAATCTCACGAATATATATTCTATAATTCTGGATAAATATTTCAGATAAATCAAAAATTTAAAATATTTTATTATTGAAATTTAATTTTCAATACAAGATAAACAATTAAAATACTGTAATTACAACTTTTATTAAATAATTATATTTTTCACGGATATTCTATAAAATTTTTGGAGACTTAAAATATAAATCTTAAAAAAAATTATATAGTTAAGTAGGAGAAATACTTGTTATTGCCAATTGCTCATAAGAAAATATGTTTTTATTCATTTTTTATTTAAAAGATCAAAACAGTGGGTAAAAAAATATCTCTTATATGTGTTTAAGTCAAATTTTGGAGTATAGTCATTCAAAAAAAAAAAAAAAAGATAAGTAGAAAATTCATATTTCCATATTTATGACATCTTTATTAATTTACTGGGTTGAAAATCAGCCGAAGTATATAATGTGCAATAAAAAATAAAAAATAATGGTAAAATTGAAAAAGTTGAGAAAACCTAAATAAATTTATTAGTCTTTGAAAAAGGAGTGGAAATTTGGAAATCTCTGAGAGAGATTGAGGGAAGGATGCCGATAAGCGCGACGGTGGTTGGAGCGGTGCTGGGATTGACGACCCAGATGTACTCTAACGCCCTCCGCAAGCTCCCTTACATGCGCCGTAAGCAAAGACGCCGCCGCCTCCTTTCCTCTTTTTTAGTTTTGTATTGAACAATTGATTGTTGAATCGCAGATCCGTGGGAGCATGTGTTAGGGATGGGTTTAGGAGTGGTGTTTGCGCACCAGGTCGTCAAGTTCGACGCCAAAGCTCAGGAGGACCTTGACAAGATACTTCTTAGGGCTAAAGAAGCCAATGAACGCCGCTACTTCGGTATAATCCCCCTTTCCTTTTTTATTCTTATTATTGATCTTCCCTGTTTCAGCCCATTCATATGAAACAATCTGAATTCTATATGTTTATTTATTTATTTAAATTTGATCTATTATGGGCTAGGGACTCATCAGTATTTATGTGCCTCTGATGGAATCTGCTTAAGGCTATATACATCGGCTCATATTTAAATCACATATGGCTTCGAAATTATGTGCATCCATTAAACCTGTTTTTATGTTGGAAAAAGGAAATATATATTTCATACCACCAGAAAAAGCCCTATCATGTGGTTCTATTTCTTCTTCTTCTTCCTACATTATCTATCTATGTGGAAACCATAAACCTTCTTTCAGCAGGATTTGTTATCACAACCCAGCACTCCTACCTTGAAAATCTCTGAAATGAACTATTATATTTAGCTTCACATAGTGTTCTTGTTCGAATTATTCCAACGATCCAATAATTGCTTTTAACCTACTAGCCTTATTGAAGCTTCTTCAAACAACTGGTTATGTATTTAGGTTACTAATGAAGGAAGTTAGAGATAACACCTGAAAGCCTCTTCAGAGATAACAACTGAATGTCATGGTTAATATTCTCTTGAGTGAATTGTGCTTTCTTCTAAGTGATGATGATATCTATTTAATCTGAAATGAGATACATGTTGAGAACATGTAATTAGGATGGCTACTTTCAGATTTTTAATTTCTTTAGAATGAGCTTAACAATACACCCTCTTAAAGTCTTAAAGCCATTATCCTCATGAATGAAATTCTAATGAAATACCAGTTTAAGTTTCTAACTTCTACTTCCATCCTCCCCTCCTACCTTTTACCATTTGAATGCATATGAATGAATATGTTTACCAATATTCTTGACTACTTTTTAATTATTTTTTTTGTCGACATCTGATGGTATGTATAAGAAGCAAGATATCTTACATTATGTTGAGGCTTAGAAGTGTAACCGAGAATGATAGTAAAAAATGAAGTGGACGTGTTTACATAAATCTGTGTCTGATAATCGCTGATCATCCACTTACATTTTATTCTAGTGAAGGTTCATATGGGTAAGCCTTTTAATCTTCTGATGTTTAGTTGGCTATGCGGAAGCTAATGTACTGAGATGACATATAAGATGATAAAAATGTTAAGCAGGGAGCTGATTGGGTGGGTGAACTGTGGGTTTGCCCCTGCTGCATTCTTCTAAATTGTTTTCATGTGCAACACTTTACATGTCTTCACTCATCGGGTTTATTTAAATGATATTATTTTATTTTATTGGATATTGTGTTTGCAGATGATGATGAAGATTAAAAGGTTTGGTTGGGGTCGAAGCACATTTGGTTCTGATAATTTGCACCAACTTAAGCTTTGATTGAAAACAGTTGTTTTGCCTACTGTGTTTTTTTTTTTGGCTCAGGATATATGCGCTTACTCTGAGAATAAAATGTGTTGCTGCTTAATTTAATTGTGGCACGTTCATGAAAAGTCATGTTTTGTTCATTTTCAAGCTCTAATTTCCTGCTTTCTTCTTGAATAATGATTATGGAGAACTATAATGTTGCACAAGAAGGCGTGTGGCTCATAAAAATGCTTTCTTCATGAATTATGATTATGGAGTACTATAATGCTGCATAAGAAGGTTGAGACTCATAAATGGCAGTTGACGTAAATTTGAGACAAGATAGTGTATTTACCTTTTCAAGTTACAGTGTAAATAGCAAATACGTCAGAAAATTGTTTCGCTAAAACTAAAAGCTATAAGATTTAAAGAACTTTGGAAGCATCCTAGAGCTCCCAAAACATAGGATAAGAGCTCTGTTTTTTTCTTTCTTTGATTTAACATAAAGATAAACTTAGGAAAAATCCTGAGAATGAAAGTGAAAATGCTAATCCTCATTTTGATTACTAGGCCCTGCCGCTTGTTCCTTCATTACATCGTAATTCAGATGCTAAGATGCTATCAACTATGAATTTGATTATCATTGGATGTTGGTGGCAAAGAATGTTAAAAACTCCAGCCGCATCAGCCATATGTTTGGGCATCTGGACTCATTTTCTGAGACTGAAGGGTGATATTATCATTGAGTACATGCACCAATTGGTCACATGCTTGGCGGGATGATGGCCTCTCAGCAGGTGCAGTTTTCGTGCAGCGCAATGCTATGTCGAGAACTTGGAATGTTGCGGCTTCTTCATTGGGCAAGAGCGGTTTTAGCACGGGATCAACAACCTCCTCCCTAGCTGATCCTTGCATCTCCATATGCGACTCTACCCATCTCACCATGTCCATCTCCACTCCAAATCTCCTGTCTGTTGGCATTCTCCCAGTCACCAGCTCCATAAGCACAATACCCATACTGTAAACATCGCTTTTCTCCGTTGCCTTCATGGAATAAGCGTACTCTGCAAAACCACTTCCCACTATAAGATACGTGGAAAGTAAGATGAAAATGAAAGATGCGGAATGGAATCAGTGTTCATACCTGGAGCAATATAACCGTAGGAACCTGCAAACCATGAGTTCGACTCTGTCTCGCTATTGTCGGTGATGTGTTTTGCTAGTCCAAAATCTCCCAAATGAGCCTCCATGTTGGCATCCAGCAAGAGATTGCTCGACTTGACATCCCTGTGAACTATCTTGGGCACACAATCATGATGAAGGTATTCCAGCCCCTGCGACAATCCCACTGCTATTTTCAATCTAGCATCCCAATCCAGGATCTTATTCTTCTTTTCACTCAGCGGTTGCTTATACAGCCAATCCCACAAGCTTCCATTCTCCATGTATTCGTAGATCAACAGATTGGACCCGGCCCTTGGGTTGCTACAATACCCCAACAATCTGACTAGATGCCTATGTCTTATTCTCCCGAGAGTCTTGATTTCTCTAGCAAAGCTTTTATCCAACATGAGATCATCCTTCCTTGCTATTCTCTTGATTGCGACAGTCCCTCCACTAAATAATTCAGCTCTGTAGACGGTTCCAGATCCCCCTGATCCAATTATGTATTCATCACTCAGATTATTTGTGGCTTCCATGATGTCCATCCATCTGAAATCATACTTGCCAGCAGCATTATCAAACAAAGGTCGCCTTTGTGCTTGGGAGGAACTGGAAGAGTAAGCAGAATCCACTTCACCCGCCCTTTTCAAGGCTTGTCGCCTGTGCTTGAAGAAGAGGGCAGCTCCAAGTAACAACAGTATTATCGCAACCGTAGTAGATATTGCTGATATTATGACTACAGACGATTGACTATTGGCAGAGGAGGAGGTTGCGTCTTTGCAGTTCTTAAGAGGGCCTCCACAGAGGTTCAAATTCCCATCGAATGCAGTGGCAGGCCAGCGTGCATATCCCTTGCCCAATTTTCCTTTAAGATGATTGAAAGATAGATTCAATCTTCCTAAGCTGCTCATTTCGCTAACTTGTGGAGGGACTTCCCCAGCTAGCTCATTGTGAGATAGATCAAGTGCTTCTAGCTTGGAGAGGGTGCCAATAGAAGGTGGAATTTCACCAGTGAGATTGTTGTAGCTGAAATCCAGGGCGCTTTGCAGATTCTGAAGCTGGCCAATCTCAAAGGGGATCTCTCCACTGAAGCTGTTTTGTGATAGCCGGAGTTCGTATAGCTTGTTTAACTGACCAATGGCTGGAGGAATGGGACCAGAAAGTTGATTGTTGGCAAGATCAAGAATGTTGAGAGACTTGAGTTTACCAACTTGAGAAGGAAGGGTGCCATTAAGGGAGTTGCCACTGAGAGACAAGACCAGCAGATTTGAACAATTGAATAGTTCTTGAGGAATCGAACCAGATAAGCGATTGGCCGAGAGCTTAAGTTCTCCTAGCAGAGGGAGACGCCCTATCCAAAATGGGACTGGCCCGGAGAGATTGTTGTGATCAAGATCAAGATGAGTCAGTCTCCTGCACAGGGAAAGTTGAACCGGTATCTGCCCTGTGAGTAGATTGCTCGAAAGATCCAACAGGGACAGCTGTTGCAGGAATCCGAGCGTCCAGGGGATTTCCCCCTTGAACTGGTTAATGCCCAGCCTCAATCTTTCGAGAGCAGGCGAGTTGCCAATTTGGTGTGGAATTTCATGATCGAATGCGTTGTTTGTAACATCGAAGGAGAGATAATTGGAGGAACTGCAGAGGGGAGCAATGCTCCCATTGAGTTTGTTGTGGGACAGATTGACCCTGGTCAAGTTAGCAAGAGCAGTAAGCTCATCAGGTAGGTTTCCCTGGAGAGAATTGTTATAGAGCATAAACTGCTGCAGCGCTCGGAGATGGCCGAGCGTGGCGGGGATGGTGCCGGACAATCGATTGTCTGCCAAATCGAGTATGGTGAGTTGATGGCAGTTGCCCAAACTGGCGGGAATCTCCCCGGAAAGATCATTCTGCCTGATGTGAAGGAAATTCAGGTTCTTGAGCCTTCCGATGGTGATGGGGATCGGCCCTGTGAATCGATTGCCGAAGAAATCAACCATTTGCAAGCTGGAGCAGTTGCCAATCTCCACCGGGATCTCTCCGGACAGCTGATTGTCGTAGAGATAGAGTATCTGAAGATTCCGGAGCATTCCGATCTCTCTGGGAAGATTGCCCTGTAGATTGTTCTGGTAGAGTGCCAGAGTCTGGAGATTGGTTAGGTTGGCTATTGAGGGAGAAATAGAACCGGAGAGGGTGTTGTTGTTGAGCATGAGGTCAGTGAGTTGAGTCATCTCATAAAGCTCCGAGGGAATGAAGCCGAGGAGGGTATTATTGGACAAATCAAGCTGCTTAAGGGACCTGCAGCCCCTTAATTCTGGTGGAATATTTCCATCAAGTAGATTCTGGGCCAGCAGCAAGTGTTCCAAACTGGTGGTGTTTGAGCAGATGCTGGCGGGTATGCTACCCGTGAGATTGTTGCCGGTGAGCACGAGGTAAACCAACTGCGCCATGCTTCCCAGCTCACCCGGGATTTCACCACTCAGCCTGTTTCCGGACAGGTCCAGGTTCTCAAGGTTAACCAGGTTGGCCAAGGCCTTTGGGATGGAACCCTGGAGCTGATTGCCCAGGAGATTGAGATACTGCAGCTGAGCCATGTCCCCCAGCTGGGTGGGAATCTCCCCCGACAGAGTATTATTGGCAAGATTGAGTATCTGGAGATTAGAAAGCGTACCGAGGTGGGGAGGGATGGTTCCGTTGACAAGGTTGAGGGCGGCGGTGAAGATAACAAGGCTGGAGCAGTTGGCGAGGTCGGGGGGGATGGGGCCCTCCAGCTGGTTTTGCTGCAAAATCAAGTTCTGGAGCAACGGCAGCCTTCCTAGCTCTGGCGGTATGGGACCGGTGAAGGCGCAGGAGGCCAAACCAAGAGTGACCAAATTGCGGAGATTGCCGAAAGAGGCGGGAATGGGGCCGGTGAGGTCGTTGTCGCCGATTTTGAGGATTTGGAGAGCGGTGAGGGAACCGAGTTGGGGAGGGATGGGGCCGGAGAGTTGGTTGGAGAAGAGAAGCAAAGATTCCAAAGAAGAGAGGTTGGAGAGAGCAGGTGGGATGGGGCCGGAGAGATGATTGGAAGAGAGATCAATGTGGAGCAGGTTTGGGATTTGGGCCAGGGCCGGCGACACGGAGCCCCGGAGTGAGCAGCCTGAGAGATTGAGACCCACCACTTGCATTGCCGCCGAACAAGAAACGCCTCTCCATGCGCACGGGGGGTTGGTGTTGTTTTCGGACCAGTCTTGCAGGACATTATTGGCAAGGAAAGATTTCCTCACCTCCAACAGAATGTTAAGGGTGGAGGATGACGTCAGATTCCCATCACCGGAGAGGAGGAGGAGTGTCAGTAGAAGAATCAAAAGTGCCATTTCTTTCTCTCCCTTGTAACTCAAGGTGAGGAAGGAGGGTTGATGATGAAGAGGTTGATCATGGTTGGCAGTGGATGATGGAGTGAGAGAGAGTATTAAGACAAATCAATAAGAGAGGGTGACAAAGTTAATGGTGATAGATGAGAAGCATTAATGAGCACCGATTCTGTTAACCAGTTGGAGAGGGAGAGAGACAAGTGAAAGGAATGGGTTTTGGAACCAAACATTTAATGAAGAATAAAAACAAGCCAAAGTCAAATGCTGCTGCATACTCCCCATGGCCATGAATGAAGATGGTGGTTGAGCTCCAACTTTTGCAGATAAAATCTGGTGATTATTGCTTCTACAACGACTACTACTATGACTACTACGACTTAATCCTCATTCTGAAAGTGAGCAGTTGGCTTTCCATTTATTTCCTTCTTCCTCACACACACACCCTTTGTTGCTTCTTTATTATTTCATTATATCAGCTACCTAATTATATTCTTCTTTTAACATATTTGATGTTAACAAAGCTTTGCATACCAATATATATATATATATATATATATATATATATATATATATATATATATATCTCCACCTTTCTTTTCCATTTTTATTTGCATAAACTATTAGTTTTCTAATCCATTTCAGTGAATTCTAGTATATTATTATTGTTCAAATTTTATCAATAATTGATTCTCATACGTATAGTTTTGACTGCTAATGGATTGAGCCACCAACTCCTCCCGTCTCTTTCCTGTCTCTCGTTTAACTTTTTTTTTTTTTTTTTTTGATGAATGGTTGAGTTCAACAATAACAGCCTCCTTTTCAAACCACCTCTCTCCTCTACTCCACACTCCACATACATTTATATCAAATCTTTTTCCATAACCTTTTCCCCTTTTTTTAATAAATAAAATTAAAATAAAAAATTCCACACACACACGTACTAATCCAAAAGCAGCTATGTATATTCTATCAGTTTAACAGAAAATATGAATCACTCCAGCGATGAATTATGTTTTACTTCTTTACTCACAAACTCCAAACCCAAAAGAGTGGGCTCCACTTAAACCATACAAAGTACGACAAAACATCCTTCAATTCATTCTTATTAATTATGCATGATCTAGATTGGACAAGATTTTATGCTCCTTTTCTTGGACCTATTTGTTGAACAACTCTTTCGCAATTCACCATCTTCACCTTTCACGAATTTATTATCAACTATTACTTTAATAAAGATTAACTAGTGAAAATAAATTTGTGTTATAGATAATAGTTATGGAGTTATACATGTGAGATAATTTGCTATAAGTTTTGGTGATTGATAAATATATTATATCCCAAGTTGTGCTGTAGTAATTCAGACAAAGGATGAACTGAAGATGATCCGTGGCATTGACTTCAACAGCATCAAACATTAATTAATGGTGTTATTATGTTATATGTCTCCATCATTATCTGCTATATATTTTGTTCATATTATGGTTCACGGGCTCCGAATTCTCCCCCCGTTGTCCTACTTTGTCCCCATTCATGTTCACATTCATATTCATAATATCCCAACTTCATTTACAGATCATTCCCTATTCCGTTCTTTCTTCCCGAATTACCAACCTTTATTATGTAATAGTTATTTCGTGGTTTTAGTTTATACACTTTTGAAAATCTGTATACAGATATAAGGCCTCATTCCTAATATAAGTTAACAATTCACAAAATTTAGGTTACTGTGATGTTCTGTCATGAGAATGAACCCTATTTTCAATCATAAATAGGTGACTATAATATATCAATTAATCTTTTGTAATATTTATGAATTAATTTATTATTATTTGACGATTTTGATCAATTGATTGGATCGATAAAGAATTGCAATAAATAATTGTTCATCAAATATTTCGTTGATTACATATAATTAATTTTCTACTAGAAATTCCGTATATAAATAGAGATGAAGATGTCGTTTGACTAAATTAACCTCAAGTAGCATTGGCTGAGAGGTCCAGACCTTATTGCATATTTACCAACATAGAAGTCTGATCAACTGATCTATAGTAGTAATTTAATCCCTTATTGTTTGTATATTATTTCGAACAAAAACAAAGGTATTCCCTGTATTTGATAATGAGAACATGGAGGAACATTATTATTGATGTTGCTTTTTTTAAGACACATATAATCCCAATCCAGTAAAGAGACTCCATCATAGATTATAGATAATGATCCAATAATTTGCTAATACAAAAAATATTATGATTAATAAATATTCGGTAGATGCTAATTAGTCCAAATATATACGACAATTAAAGATGACGAAATACCACCTCTGCCCTACATCATATCATCATTAGAGTTTTTTTTTTTTTTACATCTTTCGATCCTACATTTCACGACTGGTTTTACATCTCTCTCTCTCTGATAAATGCTTCACATGTATTCATGATCTGGTCAATTGAACAGGGTTAAAAAGCTATAATAAGATAGTAAGATAAAACGATGCATGTGTGTATGATGGCAAGAAGATTACGTACCTCAGACAGAGATAGATTGGCAGCCAATCTGGATTCCTCATCAGAGGAGCCAGTCCATGTAATAGATCCCTTCGCAAGATCCAAGCCATGCACCCATACCACGCTCCTCCAAGTAACACCTCGATTCTTCTACTTCTCCCCTTGCCCAGCATACAGCTGATGGAATTGAATTCATAAACTTCTCTCTCAAGAGCATTTCACCTGATTTTATATCCCATAGTCGCAGATAACAGTCCTCTCCACCTGACGACACCTTATACTGTCACTTTAAGTTTTCAATCATCATATTACAACCTTGTACCGCATCAAAATCATATTTACCTGACATCACTACTTTCTCTGATGGGTCAACTCCAAGTTGTATACGAGTATGAGAATTTACATTGCCTTCATAAGATTGAACTGGCCCTTTCTGTATCAGACGATGATCAAACAGCTTGATCTGGAAAGAAACCATCCATTAGTTTATGTCCACAGTAACTTTAATGCACATATACCTCATCTAAACCTTCACCAATTTCTACACCCAAAATTAATAATCAGCAACAAAAATGTTCACACAACATGCCAATAAACACATTGCACAAATACCTTATTAAAACCAAACCCACAGACCATAACTGACTTCTCACTGCTCCTGTTACCTCTACAACCAATGCACCACCATTCATTGCCTCAACTTTTTTTATGGCTAATTCCACACTGTAGACAACATTTTATTCTATTACAGGATTACTTGATAAATTTAATCCAGAAATAGACACACAGGATAGACAAGATGATGATCATAATTTCAGGCTCCTGTCAAGCAATGAAGAATCATTTCTTATAGAAGACACAAGGCACAGTTGTCACCACTCCGGAAGGAAATGTTAGACACTAACCAAGAGAGAATTTAACATCAACATCACATTTGCCTTCACTCAGGTTATCTGCATTCTTTCCCTTGAGGTTTTAAATTTTAGCATATACCTCAATCAAACATTGTATTTTGTCAAATAACTCTCATCTGGCATTGCCTCATCAAACTTTCAAACAAATTATTGCCATTGAAAAGAGCAAAAGAAACCCTAAGTTAATCCTATAGGTTCCAGTCACTCTCAGTTCTTCTGAGGGCAACAAACAGTATGCAGAGTGGATTGTACACCTATTGATTTTATTGTCAAAGTGATGCATTCTTTTCCCCAAGGAGAACATACTTTGGTCATGAAATATATTTCTCTTGGAATTAGAATCTTAACAAATAGCAATAGAGGATATATTGTAAAAAATCCACACTTATGACTTATGAGGATGCCAAAAGTTGAAAAGCTAGAGGAAGGTGGATGCGAAATTCCCATTCTCATGTTATGAACACATTTAAGTATCCTAATATTTAGGACAGGACAATGGAGCTTTAAAATTGCAGAAACTTACCGATCCATCCATGGAGCTAGCCAAGAAGTATTGATCCCATAGTTCAAGTGATGCCAAACTAAGCAAAATGCGGGAATCCACATTACATATATGTAACACATAAAAGAAATTGAATTATAAAAAATGTAGCAAAAATAATTAGTTGAAAGCCCACTAACCAACAAACAGATGAAGGCATTGATCTTATCAAAGACCTATCTGCACTCCTTTTGATCTGCATATGGTAAAACCAAAATCTCACATCTGCTATGTTTTTAATTTTTCAAACTTAATTTCACACTATCAAGCACACTAAGTATGGATCCTTACGTGTTTTTGGCGAGGATCAACAGTCATTATTGCTCCATTTCTCAGCCCACAAAGAATGAAGTTCCCCTGAAACAGAAAGGCCAATACCCTAAATGACAGACAGAAGTCTCTTGTTTCATGTAATATTAAGTAATCAAATTAACTAAGAAAAGAAAAGAAAAATTCAAAGAACTTCAGCTACAGGGTGTTACCTGCCATACATTTTACAGCCTGTGGGGAAGGGCAAATAATTGCAAGAGGATTTCAAATATCATAATGTTTAAGCAAATAAAGAAGTAATATCTCTAAAAGTGCGATCATCTTAAACAAAAAAGCTTATCTTTGAGAATTATTATCCAATCTCATGTTCTCCTACATCACAAGGACATGAATGAGCTGAATTTAATTTACGTTTCATCTCGATTAACCCAGGCAGTAAAGTAATTATAGCGCAGATTAGTATGATGTTTTGTAGATACTTAGTCGAGAAATAGAAATTACAACATTAATTTTGGTTTAGGTGTAACAATAACATTATATCATTTGTCATAGTAAAATCATTATCAATCCCATTTTGGTTTAGGTGTAACAAATAGTCTGTGTCAAGATAAACTTTCATACCCAAAGCTATACAGAACTCATGCACCATGGAGTCCATTTCCTACATAAAACTTCTCAAAATCATAAACCAACAAGCTCATCCACCCTATCCTTAGAAATACATGAGATTTCCATACCACTGATTATTGGATACTGTCCAACACAGGGGATATTGGAAGTCAACCAAAAATGATAACAAATATAAATATTTCTTTTTCTGCTCCGGGAACCAGATAGAAGCTTGGTTACCCGTGAAATAAAGCAAAAAAACCCCTCCCTTCCATAGAAGTTACTTAATGTAGTCTATGACTAATAACTAAGCTATGATATTTACTAACTTCTGCATGAGGTCCAAATGGTCATGTCATTTAAAAATTAAAGATGTCCCTAGATTGTGCCAAACAAAGATTATAACGAATCAAGGGATTTCCAATTTACCCCTTTCTTATCCCTGAGTGCCACTCAAATTCAGTGCTGAACTGATAAAACCTGCCTTTTTTAATGACTTAAAACTCTCGTGAGGTATAAAGTTTAGTTTGTCTCAAGAGGATCCAGGTTATGGGTGACAGTATCTGTTGGGTCGAGATAATAAATGTAGTTCCTCTAAATTTGATAATCACGAACTGGATACGAAAAATTATGAAAATTTTGTTGAATGGATATGTCTGGAATAGATGAACTCTAATAAACATAATTTGGCTATCCTCTTAGGGTTAGAAAATAAAATGCTAAATATATATAGAGCATGCGGTTGTGGAAAGCAGAGATCTTTAACTCTAATGAAAAGGGGAGGGGAAAGATCTAAAAAAGATTTTGAAAGGAGCTATTAAAAAAGACATGTTACACATACAAAAATGAGATCGATAGTGTCTTGACTGAACACAATGACAGTCCATATAGACGACCATACATAGTGGGATAAAAGATTAGTTTTTTGTGCATATACAGCATATTACAGGTTTTATGTGAAGTCAGTGGGATGCAAGAACTACTTTCATAGCTTCAATTCATGCACTAGCTTCTTTTTTTTTTTTTTAACTTACAGATTGTTCGAGCTGCAGGGACAATACATCACTCTTACAACGAAGTGGCCATGACGGTACTCTAGTTTCCAAATTAAGCAGCATGACTCCTCTGTTGGTTCCTACACCAACAAAAGGCTTGACATTAACTTTAAAGAGCATGTACAGTGGTCAGATGCAGAACAAACAAATCTTGGCATACTCAAGAATCTATGACCACTTTTACTTGAAAAACAAAGAAGTCCAAAATGCAGAGAAAATGGCATTATATATAAATCTACAACAAAAATATTGAGGGATGTAAAGCAGCATAATCATCAGGTTAATGGAAAACTCTGATCACAATAATACCAGCATTAAGGACAAACGTGAAAAAGTTCACGTATTTTGCCAATCCAGGTAAAAAAAAAACATGCCATATATATGACAAACAAAAATCATGCTAGAGATGGCAATACATATAAAATTAGATTAAACAAGAATTGATAGCTATTATACAAGCCAAGAGAAAGCATTTTTATCATGCAATGATATGAAGAATCACAAGCAAAAGAACTTACCAATTGCAGCACATCTTCCTTGAGGGTCAGAGTCAGCTGCCCAAAGCGTCTGTTCAAATGAAGCAAGTTCATGAAATCCTTGAACGGGAAAAGCAATGTCAAGATTAAGTGGTCTACTTAGGTCTAGAAGGTATACAGACCCAGGAACACCGTCAGACCCCAGCGTTGTTATCCTTTTCTTAGGTTAAAGTAAACATTAATTTTGACTCCAAAGAGAAAAATTAAACTAAAACTTAATGAAGTACAGTGCCGGTATCTTCCACAACCTAGTACAGTGCCAGTATCTTCCAACCAGATAATGGAAGAGAAATCAATAAACTTAAACCTCTCAGAAGCATATCCATTCAATGACGGAAATATCACAAGTATGAATTAAATCGGTACAATTCCATGCATGTGGCATGCATCATCCAAAGTTCCCATGAGAAAAAGAGCACTAAAATATTTGTCAAGCAATTGAAATTCATGTACTAGCACAACTCACATTTCTATAGAAGAAAATGGCATAGATATTCACAGAAGAACAAAAGTTCCTAAAGGATACACAAAGTGTTTTGACATAGCATCAGTTGGCACAGAACTCTTCCTCAACAACTTTATACAAGATACATCCGATGCCAAATATATCTTAGATTCATAAGAACTACCCAGCTGTCTGGTTAGCTCTTTGTGCCTGGGTAGTTGATCTAAATTGCGAGGGCGAGGCCATACACGATCAGCCATATGGTTTCCCATTGGATCTACTTCTTCAGAATTTCCAACTATAAAAAGACTAAAGTAAACCAGAGTCCAGAATTACAAAGAATTCATCAAAAAGAGAGACAGAATATTGAAGGTGCATAAGATAAAGAATAATGGCCCGCCAATGAATAAGCCTTAGGTTGTTTTGAAATAGGGGAGAACTCTACTGTTCTGGAATTGAGTGAAAAGATATTGGAAGTTTTAGTTAATAGTATGACTTAGTATTTGTTATAGAATAGAGGGAGCAAACTTTACCGGCGGAGATGTCAAATCATGTCTGAAAATTTGGATATATTGTATTATTATATTATTTTAGTTGTATTTATTTAAATTTATTAATATATTAATAATGATGAATGACAGTAGGAAAATTGATAGATTAATATTTAATGTAAACATAATTAGATATGTGTGTGTGTGTAAATGTAAGTTTGTTAGTATATATTTGTTCAAATACATATATATGTATGTATGTATGTATATGAATGAACGAAAATGAAGATATAAATTTTATAGCTCTAAAAAGATGAATTTATTTAAGATTGTATATGTACATCATTTTAAAAATATTACTAAGTACATATTTAAATAACATATACATATATAAATATGCACAAATCTTATATAGGTTTATATGTATACTTACATAAGATATACTGTTGGTTGGGAGAGATAGAGGGAGGTAAGATTAGGCCAGGAGGGCGGGAAAATGGTCCTCAAAATTCAAATGGTTGAGTTGGGAGTTAGGCAGTCATCTTTTTTTTGTCAGAAAAAGTGAAGGTAAGAGAACTGGGAATAGAAAATGAAAGAAAATTCAATGCTGAGGCTTTCCACCTCTTTCACAATCCCAATAAACTTAGAAATTATGCAAATTTAGTTAAATTTTAAATTATCTGGAGCACATCTATTGAAATAGCAGCATGAGTCAGCATGTATTATGGCATATGCTAGATGAATATAAAAGTTTAACCCATGTAACACATAATGCTTGACAATCCTGGCATGCTTAAAAAGAGGAGCACTTCCCGGACGACGACATCAAAATAAAACCCAGAAAATGGGGGGGGGGGGTAAAAACAGAGAAAAATAAACATGCTCTAGAGATAAGAATTGACAACTGAATAAATAAATAATCAACAAATAACAATTTTTGACATGATAACAATCTCCTTATTATTTGCATGATCAAAATCCAAAGTTAGGAACAAAACTCACCACAATAAGCCATTTGCACCAACACTGACCAATATATCTCGTTCCATTAAACCATGTGGCAAGGAAACATCAGCAACCACATGTCCCAATGCTATATTTGCAATCTTTTTGGTCCCCTTATATTTCCAAATCTGCAATTTTCATTTAAAAATAAGAACCAAAGAGTGAATTCCTGAAAAGCATACGCATAATGAAAGCAGGATGAACCCCTTTTAGATGATCAGATGCCCAATAGAGTGAGAATGTATAATTTGAGGTTCCAGTCAATATATATATATATATATAGACCAATGAAGAGCTGAATTGAAATCAGATATTTGAAATTGCTTCCAAGAAAAAGCTAAGTGAAGGAACAGAGGACAGAAGAGAAGGAAAACAAGGACAGAATATAAAATAAATTCTTTACAATATTGTAGAAACTTGAAAAACAAAGACCAAAAAGGGGAGAGCAATTCTTACCAGTGGTTGGGATGCAAGACTCTTTTGATATTCAGTTTGGAAGCTTAGCTTGTCTTTCCGGGAAGAAATTATATTACCCCACAGTTCGCGTTCCTGGAGCAGCTTTTGCCTCTTTCTTATTTTTTGACATAAGTTGTCAGCCTGAAAGTTTGATGCGGAAAATCACGACTTCGCCAGAAGAGAGGTACACATGTCAAGCCAGTAACTTAAGCAGCTGAGCTGCAATCGGTGCTACCTTTACATGCATGGCTAAAATAAAAAAATGGTTTCTTTTGGATGTTTCAAATCTGCAAGATCATAAAAGGAAAAATAAACGCACACACACACTGACACTCACTCACTCAGGAAGCTGTATTCATTCACTACTAGAGAAACTATAGATGCAACAACTAGAATACATCTTCTCACTTTCCCCAGGATAGTTACACAATCCCATCTTTGTCTAAGCCAGTTGCTATTATAACATCATTTTTTTAGTCTAACAATGAAGACGACTTGAGAGATTCCCAGTAAGTAGACATTAATGCTGAGAATGCAAAGAGAGAAACTCGGGTCACACGAGGTAGACTATCAGTGGAGAAACCTTTCCCTGAGGGGTAGCAGAGCAGAGTCTCCATCACAAAACAACAAGTATAAGAATACAAGTGCGTAATACCTGAATTGGGGCTGAGGGCTGTGGTGGCTTAGTGGAAGAACCCGGAATAGGCCCTTTATAAGGAAAGTACCTATTCTTCTCCGCGTCGAAGTAAAATCCCGGAAGCTCTGTCATCCAACAAAATCAAACACCCGTCAAATAAATCATAGAAGTAACATGAGAGAGAGAGAGAGAGAGAGAGAGAGAGAGAGAACCTTTCGGCATAACTACTACTGTGATGGAAAAGAAAACTCGTTGGTTATGGTGGTGGTGTAAACAAATTAATTAGCGAAATAGCAAATCAACCGACACAGAGATTGAAATCTTGGCATTGATATATCAGAATCGAAGGTTTCTTGAATTGGATTTGATATTGGGAAAACAGCGGCGGATTGCACCAAAAATCAGTCTTTAGGGCAAATTTATCTGATACGCTCCTCCGCTCAACAAATAATTCCGTTGGAGAGTGAATGAATTAGGTAATTTAAAAGAGAGTTAGTAGTAGTACGCAGGAATTTATGGAATTTTCACCCAAAAAAGAATAAGAAAAAGAAAAGGATAAATAAATAAATAAATAAATATATATATATATATATATATATATATTTTGACGAATGATGATTATTCCTTTTAAAACCCAAATTCTAATTTTTGTTACTTATGACAAAAGTAATCTAGAACCATTATATGTTTTTTTACAATGTATTTGATGAAAAATGAAAGGACATGTTTTATTAGATGTGATTACAAGTAAAAATCTTGTTTTCTTCGGATGCAGGATGCATGGAGTAGTATATGATAAGCGCATATAACAAAAATTGGAGTAGATATCCTTAAGGAAGCCCATAATTGGGCCCACTTCGCCAACAGTCCGTCCACATGATTGATGATTCCGGGATTGATGTATATTACGACATCTTTTAGAGTGGACTTGATACGATTGAAGAACAGTCATCATTAACTGTGTTTTTTATGTACCTTTTCTCAAGAATCTCGCTCACTGTTTGAAAAAAAATAATAATAATTTAGTGATTACAGAATAATTGTTTGATTGTAAAAGTGAAAAAAATTACAAAAGATGTGGGATGAAGCTCACTGTTTATGTCGCTGTGAGATGTGGGATACAAAAGGTGGGAGCTCTGGGGTGGTTGGGGGACAGAATTATAGTGTGGCAGAGTGTGGTTTTGGCGAGCGGATTGGTGGCTGGGGTGGTGATACGGCGGCGGCCATGGAGGAGGATTTGTGGTGTTGGATTCTCGAGGGGCCCAGCTTATTCTGGGGCTAATCTGTTGGAGAGGGTTGAGAAACTGGAGGAGGATTTGCACAGCTCTGCAACCATCGCATTGTCGAGGCGGCTTGAGAAGCTCGGAATTCGGTTCAGACTCACCAGAAAGGCTCTCAAGGAGCCCATTGCTGAGGTGATCTTATTTGTGTTCTTGTTTGCATTCATTTGTGGTTAGTAATTATTTGGATATTGTAGGTGGTTTGTTGTTGAGTAGAAGGTGTATTTTGTGATTGTTAATTGAGCTGTGCTTTGTTAAGCTTGAGGATGAAGTTTCTTATAAAAAACAGTGCACCTTTCTATCTTAGATATAGGCACTTATCAGGTGGAGCAAAGCAGAGTTGTCTCTTAATAGACTACCATTTTATGGAATGCTGGTTAATTGCGTAATAATTTTGAGGTCTTGGTCTAGTTATAGGTGGAGGTGGGATGTTGTTGGATTGCTGTTATGGACATGACATACTTGAGTGTCTTATGAATGTGATGTTGATGTTTATTAGAGATTTGAAGCTCACGTAGTACTCGATTATAGAATGATACTAGGCTTATACACTCCACATTTGGTTTATTCCAAGTCATTCTCAGATGATTGTTTAAGGTGAATGTATTCTTGTAGTGGGATTGGGACCTTGGGAAACATTTTTTCTTTAACGCCTTGTCATATTGTTTTGTTGTGGTTAGTGGAAAACATTTTTACGACATGATTAACATATGCTTTTGAGAACCAAAGTTTTCTAAAAATGAATCATTTATTCCCTCATTCACTTCGGCTTTTTGAGAGTACATATATTTTGTTTTTGCTTTTGTGAATTTAAAAATTTACGACTTTCAATTCGCTTTTCCTCAGACTGCAGCGTTGGTCCAGAAGAATTCTGAGGCCACCCAAGCATTGGCAGCACAAGAGGACACTCTGGAGAAGGATTTACTTTCTATGCAGGTAAAGCTACATCTCCCATGCTTTTGTAATTAGTGTAAATAGAGTTACAAAGAGCAAATAACTGCTCTTTGTATTGGCAGTTGAATTGTAATGAGGAATACTGCTTTCATAATTAGGTTCGGTTCCCCATGGCTTGCGTATTTCCATTCAAGGTCATATTATTAGTAGTCTATAGTCATATTTGGTTATTTACATAAATTAAGGATTTCGTTCGGAAGCAAATTATATTTATGTAATGAGGATTATGGTGATACGTACTGATATCTCAAAGCTTGTTGGGAAGGTAACCATCACATTAAATAGGGGTATATATTAGTAGAAGAATAAAAAATACAATCTGATATGAAAGAGGACTGTATATTTGGGATGGGACGTTAAAGGAAATGTGGACTATATATATGGAAGTTACGTATCCAAAGTGCATTTCTAAATGCAATACAGTTAATTTCTCAAATCATAGCCCGCATGGTTTAGTTTGGTTTTCTCTTTGATTCTAGTCTTGAATCTGTAACATAGTTTTGGTTCGAAATTTAGCACAACTGATACAGTGATGACAAAGATGCAATCGTTTGTGTAAGTTGTTTTAATTTTAAATGCCATGTCTATTATTGCACTCTCATCCAATAAACAATGCTTTGATTGTTTGGTCATAATGATACGATTAACCCTATATATTATCAAAAGTGCATATTTGGTGTCAATCTTCTTAGTTCCATTCGTTGTCGATCATCTTGTAGGAGCAACAGCGAAAGCAACTTGAGCTCATTCTTGTTATCGGGAAAGCTGAGAAGTTGTGGGAGACAAAACGCCCAAAAACTCAAGATCAGAAGAAAGCTTTTGAAGCTTCAAAAACATCCATGGATGATGGAGTGGCTGTAAGTTATTGGGCCAGCTCTATTTAGTTTTATCTGGGCCCATGCTTTAATCCTTGGCGGCCCAAGTTGAAGCCCGAAGGAAGCCCAAGCCCAGCTCCCACCACTTAAGCTGTCTCTTGATCTGAGTCATCCATTCCTGATCCTTGATCCTGACCTTTGGCTCCAACATATATATTTCCTCCCCTTTGTCTCTGCTCACAAACCCTAAACTCCCCTTCTCTCTCTAAACCGCAGCGCCCCCTTCCCCCTCTCTCTCTCTCTCCAGTACAGTGATAGTACTCTGACCTGCGATGGCCGTGCACCTCCTCCGGCACTGTCCTTGGCCCTGTGCTGGCTGTCCTTAGCCGGGGTTTGTTCCTTATATAAGGGTGTCTTGTAGAGAGAGAGGCAAGGTGAAGAGAGTGAAAAAGAGTAAGGATTTCCTGGCCTTTTCTGAGTGAGAAACTAGCCGTTGTTTTGTGAGATCTTTGAGCCTCTTCAAGTGAGTGATTCATGTGTTGAATGCTTGCTTGTTCCTTCTTGAGAGTGGTGGTTATCTGGGGTTTGGGTGAGCTTGGATCTGGGGTTTTCATTGGGCTCCTTGGAGCCACTGCCAGCTGTGGTGCTTTGTGTGTCGTGGTCTGAGGAAGAAAAGGGGACTGAACCGAAGTCTTGAAAGCTGACCTTATATCCATGTGTTGGATCTTCTGGTGCTTTCTTTGCTTATCTCTTGGTGTTTATTTTGGTTTTAGATTTGTTCTTGTAATCAAGTATCTCAACTATACTTAGTGTAATAGTTATATCTGTTCTTTGTATCTGGACCGATGCCCAACAGTGGCATCAGAGCCTTGTTGTTGATAAAATCGGTCCAGTGGTGCTGAGGCGATCAGGTATCTTGGCTTTACCCTCTCTCTTTAGTGTTGGATCCTGTGGATCTTCTCTCCACTGCATTTACTGTTCTTTGTGGTCTCTTGGTGGTCTTGCTGCTGGTATAGAGTCTGTCTCTGTGCTCTCTTGCTGCTGTTGTTTCCTATATCTCTGTGTGTTGTGCTTTCTCTTCTCCTTTGTTCCCCTGGTTACTCACCTTGTCCGGACCACTTAGTGTCCCTGGAATCTGGGTTGAGAGGGTGAACTTATCCCCGTGTTTTGCTGCTGGTTTTATCCTCATTTGTTGCTTGTGCATCTCTTCTTTCTCTGTGCTCCTATATCTGCTTTGTTTGCCTGATGTGGAACCATGAACTCCTACCCAGTTGCCTCTTTTGATGGTAAGGGTGATTTCTCTATATGGCAACAAAAGATGAAGGGTGTTTTGGTGCAACAAAAGTGTTTTAAAGCCATAACTCTAAACTATGATGATAAAACTGGAGATGATGTTAAAAGTGAACTTGATGAACTTGCTTATTCTCTTATCATTTTAAACATTTCTGATTCTGTGATTAGGAAGTTGGGTAAACTTGAATCTGCAAAACTGTTATGGGATAAACTGGAAGAGTTTTACACTGAGACTTCTCTGCCTTCTAAGATGTTCTTACTTGAAAAGTTCTTCAAATTTAAACTTGATATGCATAAAGATATTGATGAGAATTTGGATGTTTTTACAAAACTTGTGCAAGACATTAAGTTAACTGGAGGTAAGAACATTGATGAGTATACCCCTATTGTTCTGTTAAATATTATTCCTGACACTTATGGTGATGTGAAATCTGCTATTAAGTATGACAGAGATAAAGTAACTCTTGACACTGTGATTAATGGCTTGAAGAGTAAGGAACTTGATTTAAAAACCAGTAAAGTGAACAGATCTTTAGGTGATGTTAATCATGTGAAACAAAAGCCTAAAAACAAGCCTCCCAATGCTGCTTCCACCTCTGGTAATAACAATCAGAACCAAACTCCTCAAAAGTCAGGAAAAGATAAGGGTAAGCAGAGATTTAAAAATAAGAAGTGTTATAACTGTGGTAAACCTGGACATTATGCTGATAAGTGCACTGAACCTAAAAAGGAAAGGCCTAACAATCAACCTAATCATGCTAATAATGTCACAGATAATATGGGTGATGTGTATATGATCTCTGATTGTGGTACTGACTCTGTGAACTCTGTGCTTGATTCTCTAAGTGATAAAATCTGGCTCTTAGACTCTGCATGTACCAATCATATGACACCTCACATGAACATGTTTTCTACCTATGTGAACTTGAAAAATGGATCTGTTTCCATGGCTGATAGTAGTCAAAGGCATGTTTTAGGAATTGGTACTGTTAACCTTAAATTTGATGATGGCTATGTGTTATCCTTGAAAAATGTGAGACATGTTCCTAATTTGTGTAGTAATCTGATGTCTTGTGCTGCTTTGGAAGATTGTGGTTTTAAGGGTGAATGGGGGAATGGAAAAATGAATTTAATTAAGAATGGCTTTGTTGCTTTCAAAGCTGATAGAAATCAGAACATGTATGTTGCTTATGTTGAACCTGTGTTGCATGTCAATATTGTCCCAACATGATTTAACTGTTTTATGGCATAAAAGGCTTGGTCATATCAGTAGTAAAGGCTTGGATATTCTGCATAAGAACAAGTACCTGTGTGGTGATATTGTTTCTGACATGCCTATATGTGATTCGTGCATTATGGGTAAGCAAACAAAAGTTAAGTTCCTTGTTTCCCCATTCCCTAATTCAACTAAGTGCTCTGAAATTCTTGAATATGTGCATTCTGATGTCTGGGGTCCTGCCTCTATCTCTACACCTAGTGGAAATAGGTATTTCCTATCTGTGATTGATGATTTTTCCAGAAAAGTCTTTGTCTTCTTGCTTAAACAGAAATCTGATGTGATTGGTAGGTTTAAAACATGGAAAATACTAATTGAAAATCAAATTGGAAAGAAAATCAAAGTGTTAAGGACAGATAATGGAATCGAATTTTGTAATCATGAATTTGATGCTCTATGTGCTGAATCTGGTATTAAAAGGCATAGGACTATTGTTTATACTCCCCAACAGAATGGGATTGCAGAAAGAATGAATAGAACCCTTCTTGACAAAATGAGATCTATGTTATGTGCTTCTGGCTTGCCAAAGTTGTTTTGGGGTGAAGTTGTTCTAACTGCTGCATATCTGATTAATAGATGTCCTTCTGTGCCTTTGAATGGTGATTTGCCAGAATTTGTGTGGTGTGAAAAACCTGTGGACCTATCTAATTTGAGAGTGTTCGGTTGTACTGCTTTTGTGCATCATAAAACTGATAAATTAGAACCTAGGTCTCTAAAAGGTGTTTTCCTTGGTTATTCAGATGGGGTTAAGGGTTATAGATGTTGGCTAAAGGGTGAACCTGGTTTTAAAACTATCATTAGCAGAGATGTTGTGTTTAATGAGAATGAGTTTCCTTGTCTCCCTGTGTCTGCCTTTATTGTTCCTACTGCTGCTCCTAATGAGGTGGAACATTCCCCTCTTGAATCTGATGAAACTGTTATTGAGCATGAACCTTCTGAAAATGTGTATGATCAAGATGTTGAGTCTTCTATACCTGTGTTGGATGATTTGAGTGATTACCAGCTTGCTAGGGATAGGCCTAGAAGAGATGTTAAGAGACCTCACCATTTTGATGATTTTCAGCTTGCTTCATATGTGTTTAATGCTTTTGAAAGCCTTGATGAGAATGAACCTAAGTCATATAAGCATGCCTTACAATCTGCTGATTCTGCTAAATGGATTGATGCCATGAAAGATGAGATGAAATCCTTGCATGTTAATGATACTTGGTCTCTTGTGCCCAAACCTGCTAAGTGTTCTCTTGTTGACTGTAAATGGCTATTTAAATTGAAGCATGAATCTGACACTGTGAGATATAAGGCAAGACTAGTGGCTAAGGGTTTTACTCAAAAGGAAGGGATTGATTACAATGAAATATTTGCTCCTGTTGTGAAATTCACTACTGTTAGAATCATGCTTGCTTTGACTGCTCATTTTAATTGGGAATTGAAACAAATGGATGTTAAAACTGCCTTCTTGCATGGTGAACTTGATAAGCAAATTTTCATGAAACAACCTGAGGGTTTTGTTGATAAAATGCACCCTGATTATGTTTGCCTCCTTAAAAAATCCTTGTATGGTCTTAAACAATCACCTAGACAGTGGAATAAGAAGTTTGATTCCTGCATGTTGTCTCTTAAATTCAAAAGAAGCTCTTATGATCCATGTTTGTACTTTAATGAAGATGTTCAAACTCCTATTTTCTTGATGATCTATGTGGATGATATGTTGTTGACCAGCCCCTGTGTGAATGCTATAAATCATGTGACTAAGTGTCTAAGTGATAATTTTGATATGAAATTACTTGGTGATGCAAAAAGGATTTTAGGGATGGACATTATCAGAAATAGAGATGCATGCTCCTTGTCTCTTAATCAATCTGTGTATGTGCAAAGGATTCTTGATAAGTTCTCTATGAATGAAGCTAAATCTGTGACTGTTCCTCTTGCTGCTCACTTCTTGCTAAGTAAAGTCCAGTCTCCAAAGACTGATCTTGAAAAAACTGAGATGTCTTCTGTGCCTTATGCTAGTGCAATTGTGTCTGTGATGTATCTCATGGTAAGTACTAGGCCTGATATTGCTTATGCTGTGAGTTGCTTGAGTAGATACATGTCTAACCCTGGCATGCCTCATTGGGAGGCTGTGAAATGGCTTCTGAGATATTTGAAAGGATCTTTGCAAACTGGAATTGAATTTGGTAAGTCTGAAGATGGTGTCAACCTGTGTGGTTATGTGGGATTCTAATTTTGCAAATGATAAAGATAACAGAAAATCTACAACCTCCTATGTGTTTACCTTATGTGGTGTTTGTATCAGTTGGAAATCTCAATTGCAGAACATTGTTGCCCTATCTACTACTGAATCTGAATATATTACTGCAACTGAAGCAATTAAAGAGGCTATTTGGCTTAAGGGTTTATTGTCTGAGATTGGTTTTCTTAAGGAAAATGTGGTTGTGTTTTCTGATAGTCAATCTGGTATTCAGCTTTGCAAAAATCCTGTCTTTCATGATAGAACTAAACACATTGATGTTAAATACCACTTCATCAGAGACATTGTGGAAAAAGGTATTGTTAACCTTGAAAAGGTTCCCTCAGAATTCAACCCTGCTGATATGGGAACAAAGTGCCTTCCTGTAGAAAAGTTCAGATCTTGTTTAAGGATCTTAAACCTATCCTCTGCTCCTTGATTTCTTATGTTCTTGTTTTGTGCAATCTCTGTGATTGCTCTGTTACTCAGCTTTGTGCTCTCTGTGTGCTATGTGCTTCTCTACCTGCTCTAACTTGATGTTTCTGTGTGTTTGCAGGTGAGAAAATCAGTGATGATGACCCCTTTCCTAAGTAAGAGACCACAAGACACCATGATCTGGCAAAAGGTGGAGGATGTAAGTTATTGGGCCAGCTCTATTTAGTTTTATCTGGGCCCATGCTTTAATCCTTGGCGGCCCAAGTTGAAGCTCGAAGGAAGCCCAAGCCCAGCTCCCACCACTTAAGCTGTCTCTTGATCTGAGTCATCCATTCCTGATCCTTGATCCTGACCTTTGGCTCCTACATATATATTTCCTCCCCCTTGTCTCTGCTCACAAACCCTAAACTCCCCTTCTCTCTCTAGACCGCGGCGCCCCCTTCCCCCCTCTCTCTCTCTCCAGTACAATGATAGTACTCTGACCTGCGATGGCCGCGCACCTCCTCCGGCACTGTCCTTGGCCCTGTGCTGGCTGTCCTTGGCCAAGGTTTGTTCCTTATATAAGGGTGTCTTGTAGAGAGAGAGAGGCAAGGTGAAGAGAGTGAAAAAGAGTAAGGATTTCCTGGCCTTTTCTGAGTGAGAAACTAGCCGTTGTTTTGTGAGATCTTTGAGCCTCTTCAAGTGAGTGATTCATGTGTTGAATGTTTGCTTGTTCCTTCTTGAGAGTGGTGGTTACCTGGGGTTTGGGTGAGCTTGGATCTGGGGTTTTCATTGGGCTCCTTGGAGCCACTGCCAGTTGTGGTGCTTTGTGTGTCGTGGTCTGAGGAAGAAAAGGGGACTGAACCGAAGTCTTGAGAGCTGATCTTATCTCTCCCTTATATCCATGTGTTGGATCTTCTGGTGCTTTCTTTGCTTATCTCTTGGTGTTTATTTTGGTTTTAGATTTGTTCTTGTAATCAAGTATCTCAACTATACTTAGTGTAATAGTTATATCTGTTCTTTGTATCTGGACCGATGCCCAACAGTGGCAAATTCGGAAATAAAACACTGCAGAAAGAAGGCAACAATGACAGACCTTAGAGATTCTCGACTCAAATTTCAACGAGACACTTTACACCACACACTCTTCAATGTTGAACGTTGATGGTTTAATATAACAGTGTAGTTTGCTGCAATTCAACTTTGATGAAAGGTCGTTTGAGGGCAAGCATATAAGAAAGCATTAGTTGGACGATTCTAAATTTTTTTCTTTTACAGAGTTGAGGTCATGATTTGTGTAGCTACGCTTGTTTTGTGTTTTCAGAGAATTATGTTACTGAGAACTGTAGTCTTTTCATAGATTTTTTTTATTTAATGTCTTTATGCAGTTAATCAATAAAATTTGTCATGAACAACTGAACATGATTATTTGGTTTTAATTTTCTATTCTAGGAAGAAGAATTAAAAAAAATATGAACAAGGTTTTGAAGTCAATAAATACCTTTGCTGCTCTTGGGGTATAGCTGGATTTCTCGATTTTATTACCAAATTGCTTATTTTGTCATCAGTAATTTTTGTTTTTTGACTTTTATTTCTTGTACTTTATTTTGAACAATTATTTCAGTTGCACTGTTTTGTTAACTTAATATCAAAAAATAAAGTAACGTGTTTTTTTGCGCAAAGAAGGGCAATGGACAAAATATGAAATTTCCAATTAATTATTTTGATGAAATTGTCCGTTTAATGTTATCCTAGAAAATAATTTCCAAAAGGAAGCACAAGAACTAAATAAATATACCAAAAAAAATAAGCACAAGAGCACACGAACTTCAGTCTCTCTCTCTCTCTCTCTCTCTCACAAAAACACACAGAGAGAATTGTAAAATGGAAGGGCGGGAGAAGCTGGAACAAGTGCAGAGGACCATCCATTTGCTCCACTCCGGCGGAGTTTCCGACGCCAACCCCGACGCCGAACGCTCCCTCGCTGATTTCTCTTTCTTTCTGGTACCAATTTTACCTTTTCTATAATCTGTAATGGTGATTCAGTTATCTTAATGTCCGAAGTTGCTTTTTAGTCACTTTCGAGATGTTCTTATTTTTGAGTCTTATAGCTTATTTATTCCGTTCTATCATTTTAAACCAATGTAGATGCAACGTTGTGGCGAGCTTGATGTTACGATGAAATGCCAACTGATTGCCAAACACATTTCAAAGGTTTGCCAATTGTTGTCCACTCTACTTTTGTCATTTTAGGGTGTTTGAATGAGCATTTGATCTTTCTCTCTCTTTATTTTACAAGGTATTCGATATATTCGTATTGGATGGGTTGCAATGCCAAGGGCAAGGTAGATTTTAAACACTGCGATTATTTATCTTAGCTAAGGTTATTGCAATTCTACTGTTCAGGTTTCTGCGATTATTTTAAACACTGCAATAGAGTTGAATTTGTAATAAAAGATTGTTGTTTGAATTACTTGCATAATTTTATTAGGGACACCTCCATCAATACTTTCTAAAAAAATAGGTGTATCGACCTCCAAATTTTCAAGCCTTTTGATAATCCCATTTGTTTATAATGATGTTTCATCTTTTTGTACGATGAAAACACTAATATGGATTGTCGGCTGATTTGGATGTTGAGAGTATAGATGTATCAGGGTGGTCCTTTTACGATGTGAAACATTAGTAAAAGAGAATTCTGAAACCTTAGTTTTGCAGATTGCTGCCAGATTGGAAATGGTTTACAAATTCATTGTGATGATAACACAAATCTGAATCATGTGCCGAGTTTCCAAAATGATGTTGCTATGATTGGGATAGATGCAATGGCCTGATCAAATTCAACTCTGGAGGATTTTGTAAGATGATTCATTCAGACTATTGAAATTCACCATGCAAGCCATTTGTTTCTCAGAGAATTTTTTTTTCTGCTTTCTTTCAGTCATAATGCAAAAAACACCAATGTTGAACTATCACATTCAACTTTCCATACTTTTTAGTAATGTTTGAGAGGGTTGACGTTTTTTAAACTGATCAGCCTTGTAACACTATTGTAATGTACACTCCACCCATTACTTATCATGTTGGACTTCCTCTTTCCAAACTCACTCTCATCTATGTGGATTTTATCATGGCTCTGAAAATTTATTGAAGACAGATGTCTGTGATGCTGATATATCGTTGATTTAAATCAACAGTGCAGGTCATATTTTATGTTTCACAAAATGGAAGTAAACCAGCCTCAATCAATTTTCAGATACCTGCCCATGCTCTCATTCACAGAAAGTTATATATATCAGGTAATGCATTGATCTGATTATATCAAATAGGGAAATCTCGAAGTTTGTTTGTGAAAATGTAATTTAGAACCATATGCTTTGAATTTGTTCTGTTGAGAATAGTCAAAGAGCTTCATTTTATAAAAACATTTATATGCTTTTGCACATGTATCTTTTAATAAATTTCAACCTGATTTTGTTGTACTTTTGCATTATTGAATAATTATGCAGATTGTAATTGATTATTGTGTCCTAATTTCATGTGGTTCTTGTGATATAGTTGGATGGTCTAAATGAGAAACTACTACAGTTGCCCAGAGGTGGAGTTCCAGCCTCTTTTATAGGTTTTGAGGTAATGTGAATCCTTACAGAACTATTTTAATTTTCAAAATAATACTTGGTTCAATGTGTTATTTTTTACTGAAATTCAGGAGGAGCCAAACATGTGTGCTAATTCTGTAACAATGTTCAGAAAGGATCCATTTACAACACTCTTAAGTGTACTAGAACACCATGGACTTTTGACGGAAAGGTTCATCATTTAATTTATTATATAATTTCTTACCATTTCTATTTCTTCTCTATTACATGAAACATGAGCAAGGCTCTAAATTTTCTTCATGCTCTGTATATTACAAGGATTACAGAGGTGTTGAAGTACGGAGAAGAACATTGGTCTCTAGAAAGAAAGCTTTGTTGTGCCCTTGTGGGAAACAAGGAGGTATGATATTTCCAAAACTCTAATTTTGCAGAACTTTCGTGTAAGCTCTAGTTATACGAATTTGAAATAAAATTTTCATGTAAACCCTAATTATGCAGGATTTTCATGTAAGCCCAAATTTTACAAGGTTTTCGTGTAAACATCAACTACACGTGTTTTACACGAAATTTTTCTGTAAATCTTAATTTTGCAGACTTTTCGTGTATACACTAATTACACGAATTTTACATGAAATTTTCATTTAAACTCTAATTTTGCTGAACTTTTGTGTATGCCCTAGTTAAACGAATTTTACACATAATTTTCATGTAAGTCCTAATTTTGCAAGATTTTCTTGTATAACACTAATTACACGAAACTTTTCTGTAAGACCTAAATTTGCAAAACTTTCGTGTAAACACTAAACATACAAAATTTACACGAATTTTTCATGTAAACTTAATTTTTGCAGGATTTTTTGTGCAACACTAGTTATATGAATTTTACATGAAATTTTTGTATAAGCCCTAATTACTCGAATTTGACTAGAAATTTTCTTGTAAGCCTTAATTTTGCTGGATTTTCATGTAAACACTAATTACATGAATTTTGCACGAGATTTTTCTGTAAGCTCTAATTTTGAAGAACTTTCGTCTAAACACTAATTACACGAAATTTTCATTTAAATACTAATTTTGTAGAACTTTGATGTAAGCCAAATTAAACGAACGTTACATGAAATTTTCTTGTAATCTCAAGTTTTCAGAACGTAATTTTGAGTTTTTTATTTTTCTTGAAAATGTCGGGAAGAAGAATCTTGACTTTCGTGATGATTCTGAAGCAGAATTTTCATGTAATTTTTTGCATTTCCTCATAATTTTAGATTTCCTTCCTGATGAAATTTTCAGAACATAATTCTAAGACTTTTTAATTTTTCATGAAAATCTCATGGCATGAGAATCTTGGTTTTCGTGATAATTTTGGGGCAGAATTTTCAAGTGATTTTTTGGCTTTTCCTCATAATTTTGGATTTCTATTCCAACGAAACTTTCATAACTCAATTCTGAGAGGTTTTTATTTTTCACGTAATTTTTTGTATTTTCTCATAATTTTTGATTTCCTTTCTAACGAGACTTTCAAAATGCAATTCTGAAACTTTTTAATTTTTCATGAAAATCTCATGGCACAGGAATCTTTGTTTTCATGACGATTTTGGGGGCAAAATTTTCTGGTGATTTTTTTGTTTTTCCTTATAATTTTGGATTTTATTTCTAATGAAACTTTTAGAATACAATTCTGAGAGTTTTTTATTTTTCGTAAAAATGCCAGGGCAGAAGAATATTGGCTTTCGTGATGATTCTGAAGCAGAACTTTTAGGTAATTTTTTGCACTAACTCATAAGTTTGGATTTCCTTTCTAACGAACTTTAAGAATATATTTTTGAGATTTTTTAATTTTTCATGAAAATCTCATGGTATGAGAATCTTGATTTTCGTGACGATTTTGGGACAGAATTTTCTAATAATTTTTTATTTTTCCTCATAATTTTGGATTTCCTTTCCAACGAAACTTTCAGAACGCAATTTTGAGAGTTTTATTTTTCGTGAAAATGTCGGGAAAGAATAATCTTGGCTTTTGTGATGATTCTGAAGCAGAATTTTCATGTAATTTTTTGCATTTTTTTATAATTTTGGATTTCCTTCCTGACGAAATTTTCAGAACACAATTCTGAGAGTTTTTTATTTTACATGAAAATGTTGGAATAGAAGAATCTTGACTTTCGTGATAATTTTGTATCAGAATTTTCAGGTAATTTTTTGCATTTCTTCATTATTTTGGATTTCTTTTCCAACAAAACTTTCGGAATGCAATTCAGAGAGTTTTTTATTTTTCGTGAAAATATCGGTGCAGAAGAATCTTTTCTTTCGTGATAATTCTAAAACAAAATTTTCAGGTAATTTTTTGCATTTCCTAATAATTCCGAGACACTTTAGATTTTCTTGAAAATCTCAGTGCACCATAGTCTTGGTTTTCAGAACGATCATGGGGACGGATTTTCTGGTGAATTTTTGCATTTTGAGATAATTTTTCTTTCCATTAGTACTTTCAGAATGCAATTTCGTGATAGTTTGGTTTTTCATAAAAATCTCAGGGTAGTAGAATCTTGGTTTTCGGTACGATCCTAAAGACGGATTTTCAGATGAATTTTTGCAATTCGTGATAATTTTTAATTTCTTTTTCATTGGTGCTTTCAGAACGCAATTCAGAGACACTTTCATTTTTTCGTGAAAATTTAAAGACAGCAGAATCTTAGCTTTTGAGACGATTTTGCGGACGGATTTTCAGGTGAATTTTTACATTTTGAGATAATTTTTTATTTCCTATCCATTGGTCCATTCAAAATGCAATTCCGAGACACTTTTGTTTTTCATGAAAATCTTATGACAACAGAATCTTGGCTTTCAGAAAATTCTAGGGGACATATTTTGAGGTGAATTTTGGCAATTCGTGATAATTTTTAATTTTCTTTTCATTGGTGCTTTTAGAATGCAATTCCGAGACACTTGCGTTTTTCGTGAAAACCTAAGAACAACAAAATCTTGGCTCTTGGGACGATTCGGTGAAAGGATTTTCAGGTGAATATTTTTATTTTGAGATAATTTTTTATTTTCTTTCCATTGGTGCTTTCAAAATTCAATTTCGAGACACTTTAGTTTTTCATGAAAATCTTAGGACAGTCAAATCTTGGCTTTCGGGACGATCCTGGAGGTAGATTTTCTGTTGAATTTTTGTATTTTGATATAATTTTTTATTTTCTTTTCATTGGTGCATTCAGAATGCAATTCCGAAATACTTTTATTTTTCGTGGTGCTTTCAAAACGCAAATCCGAGACACTTTCATTTTTGTGAAAATCTAAGAGCTGCAAAATCTTGACTTTTGGGACGATTTTATGGATGTATTTTCGGGTGAATTTTTGCATTTCGAGATAATTTATTATTTTCTTTCCATTGGTGTATTCAGAATGCAATTTCGAGACACTTTTGTTTTTCGTAAAAATCTCAGCACAGCAGTCTTGGTTTTCAAGAAAATCCAAGGGACAGATTATCAGGTAAATTTTTGGCAATTCGTGGTAATTTTTAATTTCCTTTATATTGGTGCTTTCAGAACGCAATTTTGAGATAATTTCGTTTTTCGTGAAAATCTAAGGATAACAAAATCTTGGTTTTTGGGACGATTCTATGGATGGATTTTCAGGTGAATTTTTGCAGTTTAAGATAATTTTTTATTTTCTTTCCATTGGTGCTTTCAGAATGCAATTCCGAGAAAGTTAGTTTTTCATGAAAATCTCAAGGCAGCAGAATTTTGGTTTATGGAACGATCCTGGAGACGGATATTCTGGTGAATTTTTGCATTTTGATGTAATTTTTTATTGGGTTAATTACAGATAAAATCACAAACTTAGGGTTTTGTTTCAATTACAATATGAACTTTTGACTATAACGTCAAAAACATCCAATTTAACACATGTTTCAATTCAGACAAATTTTGACTTTTCGGGTTCCAATTTCTAATGTGGAGTCTGAAATATAAAATTGAAACACAATCATCATCTTAATTATCAACCCACATAGAATTAAAAAAATTAAAAAAGAAAATTGAAAAAGAAAAGAAATAGAAGAAAAAAGATTTTTTTTTTACAACAACTCGCTAACTTCCCCCTTCTCCGTCTTCTTCTTCTTCTTCTTCTTCTTCTTCTTCTTCTTCTCCCTTCCTCACTCTTGTCACCACTGGCCATCCTCCTCTCGTCGTTGTTTTTATTCTCTCGTCTCGTTGTCGCCGCCCTTTCCCCCCTCTCACAATCGTCATCTTTCAAAATGAAACCCTAAAATTAAAATCCAAATTTCGAAAGTTGATATGAAATTTGAAGAATTCAAAACAAATGAAAATTACATATCGAAACATTTTTTGAAAGCTTATATATTGGAGAGCAAAATTTCTAAATCAATTTGTGAAACCATATGCAAAAACGAGAATCAAGAAATGAGTTTTGTTTTGGACTCTCGAACGTATTTCGATCAATTTAACTAAAAAAATTAACAGTTTTATGTAAATTGACACGAGTATGTGTTTAGTCTTGAGTAAAGGATAGTTTTGATATAAATTTTGTGTATTTTGGTTGAAAAATGAAAAAAAATCAAATTTTGAAAGTTTGATGACCAACAATGGAGTTTTCTAGCGAGATGGGTGGAGGGTAAAAAAATGTTTTAGTGGATTTAATGGCTGTTTTTCTGAAAATTTTGAAGGGAAAATTATTTGGGGTTTATTGAGATTCATTTTATAAATTTTGATAAAAGATGGAAAAAATTTGGAATTTTCCGACGATTGTCCGATGCGGTAAAGCGGCGGCGCCGGCTGGCTGGAAGAGATGCAGCAATTAAATATTATTTTTCAATTTTTTTTTACCTTTTGCTTTTCAATTTTTTTTCTTTTCTAATTCCACTTGAGCTGATGATTGGATGATGATTGAATTTCAATTTTACATCTCGGGCTCCACATCAGTAATTGGAGCCTGAAAAACTCAAACATATCCCGAATTGAAACAATAGTTAAATTAAACGTTTTTTATGTTACAGTCAAAAATTCATGTTTCAATTGAAATTAGACCCTAAGTTTGTGTTTTTTTATGTAATTAACCTTTTATTATTTCCTTTCTATTGGTGCATTCAGAATGCAATTCTGTGACATTTTTGTTTTTCGTAAAAATTTTAGGGCAGCAGAATCTTGGTTTTCAAGAAAATTCAGGGGATAGATTTTCAGGTGAATTTTGGCAATTCGTGATAATTTTTTATTTCCTTTTCATTGGTGTTTTTAGAATGCAATTTCAAGACACTTTTGTTTTTCGTGAAAATTTAAGGGCAGCAAAATTCTTGCTTTCGGGATGATTTTGTGGATAGATTTTGAGGTGAATTTTTGCATTTTGAGATAATTTTTTATTTACCTTTTCATTGGTGCTTTCAGAATGCAATTCTGTGACAGTTTAGTTTTTTATGAAAATCGCAGGGCAGCTGAATCTTGGCTTTTGAGACGATCCCAAAAACGGATTTTCAGGTGAATTTTTGCAATTCGTGATAATTTTTAATTTTCTTTTCATTGGTGTTTTCAGAACGCGATTATGAGACACTTTCGTTTTTCGTGAAAATCTAAAGGCTGCAGCATCTTGGCTTTTGGGACGATTCTATGAACGGATTTTTAGGTGAATTTTTGCATTTTGAGATAATTTTTTATTTCCTTTCCATTTGTGCATTCAGAGTGCAATTCCGAGACACTTTTATTTTTCATAAAAATCTCAGGACAACAGAATCATGGCTTTCAGGAAAATCCAGGAGACAGATTTTCAGGTGAATTTTGGCAATTCGTGATAATTTTTAATTTTCTTTATATTGGTGCTGTCAGAACGCAATTTCGAGACACTTTTGTTTTTTGTGGAAATTTAAGGGCCAAGATTTAGCAAAATCTTGGCTTTCAGCAAAGGTATATATTTGAAAATTCAAATTATATGATTTTTCATTAGGATAGAATTGTACATAAAATATTTAATTACTTACTCTATGGTGATCTTATTGTTATAACATATAAGCAACCTCTGATAAGCTTTTAAATTTTAGAATTATAGCAGATTAACTTTAAATAGTATCAGTACTTCTCCAAAGCTTCTGAAAATAATTATTTGAAGTTAAAAGTTGAAGCATCGTTATTAATTTTTTTTTTCTCCAAACATTCTCATAATTAGATGACTATATTTTCAAATTCCTTTTTATTTTGGGTTCACTAGTATATATCATGAGATGGCCGTGTGGAGTAATAAAACTCCATATTGTAAGCTTAAAAAGAAAAAAGGAATATGAAATAAAGAAAGAACAACCAGATATATAAAAAGAAAGGCACTTGAGTGAACATACATCAATTTAGTGTTTGTTAGTTACTCATTTTTAGAAGTGTTTATTGGTTAGAATGGTTAATAAGGCTTATGCCAAACTAAACCATCTCTTTGGATTTGAGAAATAGTAAAATTGAAGCCAAACCAAATAATAGGTGAATCAATAATTTGATCAGGTTGGTTTGGTTAACTTTAATTTTATTTTATTTTTGGTTTCGCTTTGAACAAATTTTTCTTCCTTTTTTTTTTTTTTTTTTTTTTGTGCTGTTTTAAATATTAAACTATCTCAACTATTAAAATAAAGCGTTGATTTATTGACAAAATATTTTCCAAGAAAAACTAAATATTTAATGAGAATTAAATAAGTTGGAAATATTTTAATAGACAAAACAAAAATTAGTAGAGGGATGAGTTTGGGTTTATCGTTATCTTGAACCAAAACCAACCCAAGATTAGTAAAACCCATAATTTTGGTTTAGTTTTAATGTGGGTTTAAGTTAAGTAAAACGTTATATATCCTTAAATATAATTAAGAAGCAATAATGGAGGAGGATGATAAGTGAGAAGCAAATTATATAAGTATATATACAAGTAAAGAAAAGGTGAAAGATTTTAATCCCAAACAAGTTGATCGTCCATAGAGTTACAAGGTGGAGGAGGCATGAGTGTAGAATCAAGAAAGTCAAAATCAAATTGACAACAGCTGGCATCAAATGCAGTGCTATTAATCCCCAGATGATCAGTGTGTTGATTCTGGTATGCGGGCATTAATTCAGTAGGGGGCGGCCAGTTGATGCAGTTGTCATTCAGTATGGTAAAGGCGGATGAAGATGAAACGATTGGAGGAGTAGTGGTTTCCCTAATTAGCATGGAGTTGATGTTGTTGTGCTCATAGTGATGAGTGATAATGCTTTTTTGATCATCATTTGATAATAATGTAGTAGGAGTAGTGGAGTGCTTGTGTTTAGGAGGATGTAGTGTGTGAATGGCAGGAGGGGTGGTGGTGTCGAGGGTGAAAGTCATGTGTTGTTGTTGTTGGGAAGAATTGAACTTAGATGAGGAGGATGAAGAAGAGAGGAGATTATGAGTGTTGGGATCCAATCCTTGAGCTAATAGCTTCTTCTTGATGCAGGAATTCCAGAAATTCTTCACCTCATTGTCAGTCCTTCCAGGCAAGTGCTTAGCTATCTGAGCCCATCTGTTGCCTAAAATCCTGTGAACGTCGATGATGGTCCTCTCCTCTTGCTCAGTAAACGAACCTCTCTTGAGGTCTGGTCTCAGATAATTTATCCATCTCAATCTACAACTCTTCCCACACCTTTCTAATCCTGCATGCAATCTTCATTATTAACTAGCTCATGATTTGCATGATGCATGGTGTAGCCATAGAAATAGAAACAGAAATTACCTGCTAATTTAGGAACAGAACTCCAGCAGCCATGGCCATAGTTAGTGATATGTTTGACAAGCTTCTCGTCCTCTTCCGGAGACCACAGTCCCCTTTTTACTTTCTGTTTGCTGCAGCAGTGGTGCCCCATCTCTCTCTTTCCTTCTCTATTTACTCTCTCTCTCTCTCTCTCTCTCTCTCTCTCTCTCTCTCTCTCACATTAATATTAATATTAATATTAAACAACAACACTCACCACATATCCCATCACTTACCCCTTCAACCTTCACTCTCTATTTATATATTCTCCCTTCAAGTTTCCTAATTTCTATAATATTAATCATGCCCTGCTCTCCTCCTTTCACATCTTTTCTCAAACTTGGATGTTTACCCTACTTTTAGAAATGCTATACATGTTTATTGGTTAAGTGTACGAAATACTCTTTTTCTTATTTTAATAGTATATATGGAACAACATCTTTACCATCACTACATTAATATTTACCTCTCTCTCCTCTTCCATATATCAGCTTCGTCACCACTCTTCCCAGCTAGCTGTCTAGTGTTTGTTATTACTTCCAATTTTAAATATATAATATCCCTTTCATCAAGGAAGATGGATGGTGATATGATCTTATGCACAAATTAACAGTTTTCTTGTGCCTATTATTATATCCATAAGCTTGTTAACTTTCACAAGAAACCTTTTTCATGATCATGAAATGCCTTAACCATAAAAGAGGGTAACCCATACTCACCCAATTATTTAATTTGGTTCAATATGGGACGTTTTTTGTTACTAAAATCATCACCAAAGCTTTACAATTATTTTGGAATTTGCCTTTCCTTTTCAATCATGTATCAAATTAATATATTTACACTAACTGCATGCATACACGAAATTAACACATATTTGACAGTTTCTACATGACCATTATAATATGCCGATTAACTTTTTCTGCTTTGTTTGTCGCAAACTCTACTCTACGTACTCCAAATACAAACAAACGAGCCTATTTTAATCGATCTCACAGGAGTCCTATATAGTCGCTAATTATAAATGAAAGTTTATATATATAAAGAATAAAAATGATTGTATGAGCATTTAGGGGAAGACCAAATGATTTAGATGAGGAAAGCGTTAATCATTTCCTGGTTTATATTTCAACGTAGGAATCAAATCTTCTTTAATTTGTTAGTTACCCAAAGTTAATTTCTCTCCCCACCACCGACGCCCCTGCATATACATGTATTTATGAATTATGACGTTAATTGGATATATATGTGATATACAAAAACAAGAATGATATGTAAGGTATAATAATAAAGATGCATGATGCATGGATGGAGTCTGGGTCCGGGTTCGGGTTACGACTGATCATGTTTTTCTAAATTTTGTCTCCACATATATCATCTTTATAATAATGTCTTTTGGTTTATGTTTGAGAAAATCACGTCAAAAAGCAAAATGAGTCTCTAGAAGAATGCACCCTCACTTTTTCCCAAATTTATGTTATTCATTCATTTCACTCACACTCATCATTACTTTCTCTAACATTCGTTCTAAACATAATTACTATACCTTTTTTTACCTATTTATATTTCCCATTTCTTTCTCCCAAGATATAGTCAAACATCACAACACAACTTGTTAAGTTTAATTTAATTTCTTATCTTTTGTTTTGGTACAAAAATACACTATACACGTATGGATAGAAGAAGTTGCAAAAAATATTACATTTATTTGACGTTTTTTCTGAGACATATATAGTAAATGGATGTGAATTTCTTTTATGTTGATTGTTCCTGAAAGGACTAATATATAGTACGTGTGGGATGATATGTAATATTTAAACGGGATTCGTTGTTTTCTGTGATAGTGCACAATGGAAAAAGAAATAAATAAATAAGAGATTATAATGTTAAGAGTGAAAAGTAATAATGATAAAATATTATTAAAAAAACTTAGAAATAACAAATGAATGGCAAAAAGCATTCAAAACATTGATAAAAATTTAATAACCAACCGCACCCTAAAATCCTTTCATCGTCTGCTTCGAAAAAAAATATAAATTCCACCCCATCATCGAAATTGCTTTTTGCCATGTGTTTCATAACAAAAAATGATTTCCCCCCTCATTCAGTAAATATCTGTATCGTTATTTATTTGTCGTTTTCAACTATACTTTCCCCATTGCACTAATGTACTGTATGTTTTATATTATAATACTATGTGAACATAATTTATTTTATATCTTTTTTTTAATCAACAATACAATACCATCATACATCATCTAATAAAATTATGACAAATTTATTATATGCGCAATATTTATAGCGTCATACATTTTATGCTAATGATGATATATTTATATTTTTGTCGTGTACGGAAAAATGTTGAAAATGGTGGTTTTTCTGTCTCGTGTTGCTTAATAATAAAGCTGAGCAATTCATATGTTTTAGGATAAAACTTGACATACGATGATGAGAATCGGATTTAGGTTTAATGTACGGTAAAGTGATGATGATGATGATCAAGGGAATTGGGAGGGGCCCGGCCCGTAACTACATTTCTCCAAATTAACCTCCACTCACATTCACATTTGATTCATTTATATATTCTCTGCCGACAATTGCTGATCCTCCCTCTTTTCTCAACTCCTTTTCATTTTCCAAAAATAAAATAAAAACTGAGAAGCTATTTTTGGCATAATTACTAGTGGTTGTTACAGCTATTATTGTGACACAATTAATTACACTAGTGGTTGTTACAGCCTTAACTCTTGCATACCAATTGAAAGTAATATGTACCATCAATTAATTACTTCATATATTAAGAAATATAAATATTGAACTAATATCCTCAGCAAATCAAGGAACTAATTTTGTTTTCAACAAATTTCATAAATAATTACATTGCTAGCTATGTTTCTTGAATGAATGGTACAAGTCGAAACCTTGGTTGTGGTAGTACACAAATAACGATATAATTAATTAAATTTCAGATTAAGATGACGATTAGTTTGTGTGACACATTAGTTTAACAGCTGGATTTGGACTTGGTCTTGGCCTTGTCGATGGGGAAATTGGGGGGGGGGGGGGGGGTAAAGTGCATTTGCGACTATTAATGTCTCTACTTTAAACATTTTAATACGAAATGTACATTACAACAAGCACGACATATCTATTACACTCTATTGCATCAGCCAATCATATTATTTTTCACAAGTTAATTCAAATATCCCTTCCACATTTATTTTATTTTTTGCTTTACTCTTCCAATGAAAATATCAATTACATTTCTAACCCAAAGATATAAGGAATCACGTAATTGAACTATCAACTCACAAATTCCTCAACTTTGGCGAAACAGAGTATTCGAAATTAAGTGTAGAAAATAATCCAAGTCTTCCGCAATGCAATCAATCATATATGTTAGAGTGAATGATCAAAGTCTCATCCATGAGTGAGTTAGGAAAACATGAGTTCAAAACTAATCACATTAATTGGGGTCAACATTTGAAAGAATTTGCAATTTCAACAATGCCCAAAAGAAAGTAGCTTCATCATACTTGTGTCTAAATGACTCCATCATACCTTCCACTCAACGCCCCATTTCAAGTTCTTTCTCGTGGCATCATCCCATTTAATTCCTGATATATTAAACCTTATATCCTGCAGATGTTGGTTGAGGATGGAAATTTAGCAACAACTACTGTGATAATAACCACTACCACCAACAGAATCAAGTCAAACACCTACCTCAATTTCTTCATCGTATCTATAAACTTCTGAATTAGCTCCTTGTTTTCCAGAGTCAAAATTGATTCAACCCTGCTGTATATTGCACACAATGCATCATCAGACAATTACCCAATAACTGTTGTTCACTAATTTCAAACACACAAATATCCAGGATGAACAAACCATTCTAGCCTGAAACTTAAATACTTTTATACCAAATTGTAGATTATAGCGTGTGCCTGTTAAATACTCCATTTAAACAAGGCATAAGAACTGAAATGGGTTTAGGATTTGGTTCCAAGAGAGGTGAACTCCTATTAAATAAGGGTCTAAAGATAAAATATAAGTATTTACACATAAATAGGAAAGTATCAAACTAGGGACCCCTCACATCCCCAAATCCAGCGTAGCATAAGAGGGTCACAAAACTGTTCATATGCTAACCAAATAGATTTGTAGACGTATGTGAAGTAAATGGGGGACCGGGGGGGGGGGGGGGGGACTTGATGCAACAAAATGGAAAAAGAAAATGCTGAACAAAATTTTACAAGAGGCTTGAGATGACATGTTACATTTGAAAATAAATAGAGCATCTGTTTAAAAAAACATGTCTATATATGGTACATACAGTTGAGATACCACATAATGGAGTAAAAGCTTAGTTCGTTTAGGTTTGAGGTAATCTATTGAATAAAACCATCTGCTTTCCAGAATGATTTTATATTGCATATAGCTTAATTCATTCTAAACGGCAGTAACCCTAATGTTTCAAGTCAAAAACAAAACAAATCTGACATCAAAGTCTACCTCAGATCATCAGTGGCTCGTGACAAGCTTTTGGCTAAATTCTCAACTTCTTTCACCAAACCACTATCAAGAAGTACAGCCACGAGGAAAGGTTCAACAACTTCATTTATGGCTTCAATCTGATAAATCACAACATCAGAAAGAACTTTGCATGAGAATAACATGTTATGAAACCACATCGAATGTATTTATTTACTCAAGAAAGGATCCCTGATGAATATGTCGTCATAGATATGTCATAGATACCATGATTTTACAAGCCCCTTTTGATTTTATGCTCTAATTTGATTTTGCTGGCTGTGCTACGGAATGATGCATGGTACTCTACCAGCATAAACCACCTTGAAAGCCAAGCAGCAGAATCGTGTTTTGATATGCAAGAGATAAAATGTAATCTCATATTGATTAATTATACCCTCTTCTGTAGTGAACAGATAAATACAAAAAAAAAAAAAAACATTTGAGATGCTGGCAAAGATGTTGATTAACAACAGCAGACTTGAGGATCACGATATTGGTGAAATTTTTTTACTAAAAATACCCAGATAAAGCAACAATCTATTTGTGACACCAAGCAAAATTGTATTAACCAAGGCAAGTGAATTTTGCTTGGAACACAAGTGAGAGATCACCAGGACACAAAAGTAACAATAGCCAGAATTGAATCCACAAGGAGAGTATTTCCACCCTGAATGATGAGTTATAGATGAGAAAAAACCCACACCATAAGTACAGTTGTCATACCACAAGTACACTATTAGGCATCTGAGAGAGATTTACTCTTCCTAGCATCCATTTTCATAAAAATAAATAAAATGATAACATTTTCTAATAATTTAATGACTGAATACTATCCGAATTTGCAGAAGATCGGCCACTAAATATGATGGAGAATAATGTGAATCCATAACCGTTAAGATCTCATCAGTGCAGCTAAAACCAATTTACTCATGAGAAAACTAGAGTCAAGTAACTATAAAACAAAGGGACCATACCCTTGTAAAAAGAGGCCGCATCTCTTCAATAACATTGGCAATTCGCTCAGCCAATGAAGAGGTATTTTCAAAATCAATTTCTTCAAGTTCCTCGCAAATTCTAGTAAACATCGAAATTAGATCAAGTAGAGTCACTCCTCGGTGCACCTTTATCTTCTGTCTGTCGCATACAATGAGACCCTCCTTCAGGCAGTCTGCATGAAGAGGCCCAACTGTAGGCGCTGGAATGGGGTCTCGTGGTGTGATATCAATGAGAGTTTCCATGGGAAGGCCAGACTGATTGACTTCAATCAACGAATTCCGTGGTATAATGACCTTATCATCTTCAATCTGGAACACCAACATCAAGACAAATAATGATATAGTCAGAATGCATGGAAGTCACGACTATAAAACAAAACAAGCAGTAAGTCCTGTTTCACAACCTCACCTGAACTACAGCCTCAACATTCCTCAGTGAAGGATTAACACTAACCACATTGCCAACATTTAACCCTCTAACCCTGACAAGCGTTCCAGTGGAAACGCCACAAGCCCGATCAAACTCCAAAACGGCCAGATACTTGCTAGTTGCTACGCTTTGACCTCAATTGAAACCACCTCAACGAAGCTAGGCTAAATGCCAACAGAAACGCCCCAGAAGCAAGGACGCTTTTCCTACCGAAATCAAAATCACTCAAAGGTCTCAATGTTTGCTTCCAAATCATCCCAGGAACATCCAGAAGCAGCGAGAGTGGACTCTTCGATTCAGGAGATGATGCATTCTGCTGGTTATCAGCAGATGAAGTAGCTTTGACAATCAACCCTTTCCTGTTCCTATATCTAAGATTAGTCGGACATGGCAACAAACTCAACCCACCATTCCCTGAAGTAGATTTGAAAGGGAACAATTGGGGGCTTGTTGAAACAAAAAGCACTGAATTCACTCCCATATCTCTTACAATCAATACCGGAAAATTATGCGTCTATCTACAGCCGATGCAAATCAGCAGCGACAGAATTTGGGTTGCTGCTCTTGATCATCGACATAGAAGGAATGCTAAAATGTTGAACCAACAAAGTAAATGCTAGCTACAAGAGTGACATGTTATTTTTCAAAGAGTGAATAACTTGGAAGGAAAGTTTCATTTCAACTATTGATATATATATATATATCAATAGAAGACAATTTTTTAGGCTTCTCAGATATGGGCTTGAGGCCCATCTGAAGAGCATCCACATGGCAACAAGACAAATACCAAATATTTATGTAATTACCTTTTATTCTGGTAGGAAGCTCTTGGAGAGGCCCAAAGACTCTTACTGCAATCCACAAGCGAGCAGAGCAAATAGAGTGATGAGAACCTAAATAGTCTTGGGCTGGGCCGTTGTTCATAGATTGGGCCATTGGAATCCAGAGTTGGTTAGTAAATATTAACCAAATAGCCCAACATCTGACGCTTGAGAAGAGATGCAAATTAGCAGAATTCGTGAGAGAGAGAGAGAGAGACTCGCAATTAGCAGCTAACTCTGAATGGAGTGGAGATTTCAATGAAATAAGGAAGATTAATAACGTTGTAAATGTTAGTTTTAGTCTACGTGGCTCATGTTTCCTTTCCTATTGGTTCATCACTTCACTTAGGTGGCAGTATTCTATTGGTGCATCTGGACGGAAGGAAGCATTCATCGCAAGTACAGATACATATCGACACAATCCAAGCATATACACAATCAAATTCTACTCATCCAATGCTATCTAGACAAGTCACCATTTATACTTATATTTCTTCTTGTATATATCAAGTTGACTACTACTAAACTGTGATTGGTAATTCACTGAGAATTTCGTGTGGAAAATTAAATAATAGCAAGTCAATTATGACCAAGTCAATTTGTCCAGCCCCTATCAATGAAAAGTCACAATTACCAATACAAGTGTCACACACTTATTTATCAATCGGTATATATAATTTACCGCCTTAAATGAATTTGTATTCTCTATATTTTTGTGTTAGGTGAACATGATCATACAGAGTTACGGGTGCCCCACAGAAAATGTTATTTATAAATTCAAAAAGTCAACTTGCAAATTTAGTAATTAAACCGGATTAATGTCAACATTAATCAATGTAATCAGTATTGATCCTAGGGAAGTATATGAGAAATTTATTAAAATTGTAGACGAGTTGAGAAAAATGAAAAGGAAATATAAGTTGGGTGACCAAAACCTTGCACCAAACTGGCTTAAGCACAAAGAGAAGTTATTAGCACGCTAATACTGTGTGTCTCGCACAGTCTTGAGCTTGACGTCATAGCAACCGTAGACCTCAAGCCTAAGTCTTCTTCTTCTTCCACTCTATATTCTACACTCCTCGATTCTTATTCCAATCGCAGCTGTGTTAATATGGTTATATCAGGTATAGTGTTGTTGTTGATGATGAGTTGTTTTGTGGAAGCAAGATTTGTGGTGGAGAAGAGCAGCATAAGCGTGGTGTCTCCTTATGATCTGAGGACGAGGAAGCACGACGCTGCCATCGCCAACTTTGGAGTGCCTGACTATGGAGGATCCTTGCTCGGAACTCTGCTTTATCCTAGTCACTCTGCCACTGGCTGCTCTTCTTTTCCTGGAGACAAGCCCTTCAAGTCCAACTCCCCTCGCCCCACCATTCTTCTTCTTGATCGCGGAGATTGCTACTTTGCTCTCAAGGTGTGGAACGCTGAGCAGGGCGGTGCATCCGCTGTTTTAGTGGCTGACACCGTTGATGAGCCCCTCATCACCATGGATTCCCCTGAAGAAACCTCCGACGCCGATGGCTACGTTGACAGGATCGGCATTCCTTCCGCCTTGATTGATCACTCATTAGGAGAAATGCTCAAGGATGCCCTCAAGAGAGGCGAGGATGTGGTGCTCAAACTGGACTGGAGGGAGTCCATGCCTCATCCCGACCAAAGGGTCGAATATGAGCTCTGGACTAATAGCAACGACGAATGTGGGGTCCGCTGCGATGAGCAGATGAACTTCGTCAAGAGCTTCAAGGGGCACGCTCAGATTCTTGAGAAGGGAGGCTATGCACAGTTCACTCCCCATTATATTACTTGGTATTGTCCCCAAGCTTTTATTCTCACCGAGCAATGCAAGTCTCAGTGCATAAACCACGGCAGATATTGTGCACCTGATCCGGAGCAGGACTTCAGCCAAGGTTATCAAGGAAAAGATGTCGTGTTTGAGAACTTAAGGCAGCTCTGCGTCCACCGTGTCGCCAACCAAACCAACCGATCCTGGGTTTGGTGGGATTATGTCTCTGATTTCCACATTAGGTGTTCCATGAAGAAAATGAGATACAGTAAAGAATGTGCAGAGGAAGTCATGAAATCACTCGGTGAATTTATTTTGTTGAAACATTCATATATGTCGTTTTTATTATTGTTTATTGTCCAAATCTTGGAACGCTCATGAGTTCCATTGATCAGGTCTCCCAATCCACAAGATAAACAAGTGCATGGGTGATCCTGAAGCTGATGCTGAAAATGAAGTCCTCAAAACTGAGCAAGATCTTCAGGTCTTTTTATCAAGTCTTTCTTTTAATGCAATCTATGTTTTGGAAATTATTAAGATCTGATGTAGTAGATTTCAGGTTGGTCATGGATCACGTGGTGATGTTACCATCTTACCAACTATGGTGATAAATAATGTCCAATACCGAGGTTAGTTAAGATTTTAAAATGTGCAGTAAATTAGTAGATATATGTATACCTACCTGAATATGTTTTGTTTTGCGAATGAAGGAAAGTTGGAGAGGAGTGCAATATTGAAGGCCATATGCGCTGGATTCAAGGAGACAACCGATCCCCCCATTTGCCTAAGTGGAGGTTTTGAATTTCTTTTATATAATAACTAATACCTAGAATAAATTAGTAAGCTCGATTGTTGTTCAACAGATTTAGAGACAAATGAATGCCTTGAAAACAATGGCGGGTGTTGGCAGGATTCAAAATCTAATATAACAGCATGCAAGGACACATTTAGGGGAAGAGTTTGTGAGTGCCCCTTAGTGAGTGGTGTCCAGTATCAAGGAAATGGATACACATCTTGTGAAGGTGCATTTCATTCACAATCCTTTTAAATCTGTTTATAATGTCCATTGTACTTGGCCCTAACCACCGCTCAACCACAGCTGTTGGGCCAGGAAGGTGTTCGGTTAACAATGGAGGGTGTTGGTCCGAAACCAGAAACGGACTAAAGTCTTCTGCCTGCGCAGTTCAGTACCTAGGTCCCTTTGTTTATTCATTCATCTCTTTTATCTCTTTCAAGGAACTAAATAAAATGTCTTAATCAGAACTCGGATGTATCGGGGTGCCATTGCCCACGTGGTTTCCGAGGAGATGGTCATAAATGTGTAGATGTGGATGAATGCAAGGAAGGAATTGGGTGCCAATGTGATGGATGCAAGTGTAAGAACACATGGGGTGGATTTGAATGCAGCTGTAGTGGAGATCAACTTTACATAATGGAGCATGACACCTGTATTGGTAAAAGCTTTAACTTATCCTAGGTTGAGTTCCATAATTTCATACATTGAACTGAATGCTTGGTTGCAGAAAGGAAGAGCTCAAAACTTGGGGGAGTTCTTACATTGGTGGTGCTGGCCGTGGTATTGGGTGCTGGACTTTCTGGTTACATATTCTATAAATACAGGCTTAGGGCAAGTCCCCAGAAATCCACACTTTTTCCTATATATTCTTGTTGGTTAACAAAATGATGACAAATCTGTTTATGTGCATGCAGTCTTACATGGACTCGGAGATAATGGCTATCATGTCACAATACATGCCACTCGATAGCCAGCAGAATCAGCAGGTCGAAGCAGATCCTTTAACACATCCTTCTTCTGTTTAAGGTGATGAAGACACCACATATTGCAGAGATTAGAGGGCCTTCTTGTACTGGCATTGTATATAATGTTTTTGAGGTGATGTTAATAAGGAACAATTTACGACCACCCCATACTTATATTTCTATACCAGCTACCTCCAATGTGAATAGGACCAAAAGATGGTGATCACGTTTTAAAGGTTTTACTGCTTCAATATTAAATTACAAAAATAATCAAATAACACAAGACTTTCTGAGGCAAAATTTCCGATGTAAGAGACATCAACTGTTGTACAGATCAAGACTTCAATTACTGTCTGGATAGTCTTTTTTGTTTTATACAACAAAAGATTCTATTCTGCAATTCGTTCAAACTTGACATTCCCTTCATCCAATACAGTCAAGTGTTTTCTTTTTTTGGATAACTTAGCAGAGGAGTCCGTGAACTGAGCAGCAGTTCTAGCCCGTAATTCCTCTAAGCTCTCACCCTCTTTTGCTCTCTCCAGTACCTGCAAACCAAAAACAGTTACTCGCTACCAATAAAGTACTTTTAAGTTTTAGACTCAAGTTGGAGGAGCCTAACGTACCAAGTGACGACCATAGAGATGGGTGTTTGAAAGAGATTCCAAGGCATTCCGAGCTTCTTGCTTTGTCACATACTCCACAAATGCGAAACCTCTATGGTTCCCAAACCTCATGGGCAACCTTAAACTCTTTATCTGCATAATACAATATAAAAATCAAGTTACTGAACTTATCAAGTCACTCGACTTCAGGTCAAACATGAAACTTGAAAGATATACAAGATATTTTTAATTCGATCTTATAATTAATACACCATGGCCTCTGAAGTTACTGACGGAAGTTCAATACAACCCAGATTCTGCTGTTATTTAATGGAAGAAAAACTGACAAGAAAAATTGCATACAAAATCAAGAAACAATTATGAAATATGAGCTTTCGGTTGGAAGCTCAGAAAGTCCTTATAGCATCCATTGCAATGAAGTGAAATTAAAAATGAAGAAATTTTTTATTCTCCCATTCACACCAAGATAAAAATGCAAGAGCATTATTACCTGACCAAATGGACTGAATAATTGTCTGAGATCCTTTTCTGTCGCCTCGAAAGCTACATTCCTCACAATCAATTTTGTTGAACTCATGTCATTTTCAGTTTTTTTACGTTTCACTTCATCCTTTTTAGAATGGCAAGGTTGCAATATGAGAGCATGTCCATCCAGAACAGTTCCCTAGAGAAAATATCGAAAAGGTAAGACAGAAATTTGGAAGTACAAACAATGGACAACATCAATAATTAGCAGCCACAATATACCTGTAGGTCCTTGCAAACCTTCATTGCTGTATCCACACAATCAAACTCTATGAAACCAAATCCCATTGAAACACTCTTCTCATTCTTTGTATGCTTCTTCACCTGCGATAAGAGTAAGATACGTAAAAACATGAAAGAAAGCACATGGAGAATGTTGCGTGGTGTTAAGGATGGAAAGACAAGAAAATACCCTGACACTTCGTATCTTTCCTGTCTTCATATGCTCCTCGAAATGCTTTTTCACAGCTCCATCAGATGTTTTGAAGTTCAGATTCTTAACATATAATGACCGTGACTGCAGCACAGAACATATGACAAAAATCACTACTGATCTACAACATCTAGAAGAAGGTAAAACCCTTGAAATGAAGCATAGACCAACTACTCATGCAACAATTTGCAACTGCGACAGATGGAATCATGCACATTGAGAATACACAAGTTTAATTAAAAAACCTCAATTCTATCAGGGTCAACTTCTGCATCTGTTGGATCTTCAACTTGTTGCTTTAACAGAGCTCTTGTGACGTCAAGTTCACCCACAACTTTATCATCATCAACAGTTGACGTTTGACAGAGAATATTACCAGGTGCCCATTCCAAATACAGCGGCCCATCCCTGTGACAACAGAACTACTAGATCAGCTTCACAAACCAAACTAAATTGGATTGAAACCCATAATCATTTAAAAATTTAACTTGCGTTTATTATGAAATAAATGGGCTTGTTAAGAAAAAGTAAAGCAGTGTCCACCTTTAAAATCCAAGTATTCAATCCACAAGAAATTAACAGTCAATGGCGATGTCCTTCACCAGAATCATCACTCATACATACTCTCAAGTGTCATAAATAGCATATCCTTATTTACTGAGGTCTAAAACAACTTCTAAAGGTACTACACCCGGTGCAGTCATTGCACAAGGACAGCAAAAGAGCATACAATATATATTGGGGGGTCTATGACTATAATATGGAATACGACTTATAATGTAAACTATAATACATCCAAGTAAACTATAATGTATTAATCTCTCAACCAACAGTGGTATTACAAACTTGAACAAAATGCTGCTTACAACTTTTGACTCGGCATATTATATCGTTGAACAAAGAGCTAATTATGACTGAAAAACTGAATTAACTTACTTGTACCGCTTGTATGCCAAACCTTTGAAAGCTGCACGAGCTTCAGCAGGTTCCAGAAAGATAACCTGAGTATCGAAAATGTCAACAAAATGTACACAATCACAGGATTATATATATTTATATATTTGAATGACAACAAGTGCTCTTTTCATTGCATAATGCATCAAATTATAGGCAAAATGAATCCTCAAGTCCCTAAAATATGAAATTTTGTTCAGAAATGTCCCTGAACAATAACTTTATTCTAAAGAGACCCTAAACTATAAAGTTTTGTTTCGAAAGGTCCATAAACTATAAATTTGTTTTAAAGAGTTCTTCAACCAAAACTAATATCTTTGGCTCCCCATATAATATTATAGTTAAGGCACCTTTCAAAACTAGTTTAGGTACTTCTTAGAACAAAATTTATAATTCAGGGACCTTTTAAAACAATATATGATAGTTTAGGGACTCAAAAATTTATAGCTCAAGGACCTTTCGAAATAAAACTTGATAGTCCAGGGACCTGATGTGCATTATGCCAACATATAAAATTTACCATAATGTAGGCATTCCTGCCCTCATTAAAAGAAATAAAAAATAAATAAAATAAATAAAAAGAGAAATACATAAAAGGATTAACAATATTACATTACACAAAGTGCACAAGATGCGCTATGAAATTTTTTTCACTATATATAATGAGATAGTTGCATTATTTGAAGCTATGTAATATGCAACATAATAATGTTCTAAAATGTGTGTAGACAGCAGGGACACAGAAACAAGGCAGGTTCGATTAAGGCAAGGTTTCATTTGAATTTATTTGAAATCATTTGACATCACATTGTACTAGATAATATCAAGGACCTAATCAGTTCAGACTACATCAACATTAGGGTAAAAAGTTTTCCAAGAATTCGCATGTTAGAACGAACTTAAGAATCAAACAAACCAACTAAATGCACAAGTATTAGTCACGTACTTGACAGCGTTAGACCAACATTGAACTTCAGATTTCTATCTGACACGATTAATAGTGTAAAAAAGCTGATGATCAGATCCATGGGGCTCTGATATGCATCTTAAATATGTGAAAATGGCTATGTGTCTTAAATATGTAAAAACAAAGAGAGCATCTCTAACAGAAGAAAATCACCAATACATAAAGTTGATTGACGCCTGGAAGAGTATGGCATCGAACAAAATCAAATATTTTATGATCTGGAGATCCGCAGACAACAGATACAAATTAAAAAGAAAGAAAAGAGACCATACCAATGCCAAGGTTTTAGTCGGAGGCAAAATGATTTTGTCCAAGCTGCCAAATTTGCCAAACATGTTTGATAACTCACTTTCAGATGAACCATAAGGTAAATTCTTCACTATTATAACATGGTTGCTCCTCTTCATACCATCATTTTTACCAGCGGCAAACTCCTCTAACAAGGAAATGTTGACCCCAGCATTTGAGAGCGCTTTTTTAGTCTCAGCAATCACTTGAGTCTCCCCCAACGCAATTCTCACAGCAAGATCATCAGATTCTCTATCAAGAAGTTCACCCTTACTGACTCCAAATTTTCGTGCAATATTCTCAACGACCTTGCAAATGAATAATCAGGAAAAAATATCAGAAAATATAGCATTCTAAGAAGTAATTTACAAACAGAGATAGTCACATTATTAGTCAAGGGAACATTAACAAGCTGCCACATCCCAGTACATTTGACCTCAAACCTATGGAATAAATTTCATCTTCAAGTAAACCCAATCCTATCCGGTTACTATTACTAAAGTTATCCAGCGCCCAATCCCATCCGGATGAAGTTCAATAAATGGGGAGGATGCTCACACTTTTGGGGCGTTCTAACAAAGTTACTTTAAGAAGGAAAGTTTAGGAGAGAACTATTTCATGGCACACACCTGCTTTCTTAGTAGTGTTTCTTCCATATTTTCAAAAAATACGGAGCTCAGTGATAAGTTTTAAGGTCACATAAGGAGGCAATTAATCAGAGATATCAAGCCTCATATTTAACTTTTCTCACTTACAGTATCAGGGCGCATAAATAAACTATTCCATGCCCGTGTGTTTCCAGCTGCTTCTGACTCCTTCTTTTCTGCATTTCTCTGTAGCTTAAATGATTTTGAAGATGGTTTTCCAGCACTATTGGTCCTGTAGAATGAGATCGAGAATAAACACAAACTTGTTATGCCAAGAAACCACCAAAAGTTAACATTATGTAGTGAAACTTGAGAATCAAGACATACTCTTGAATATGAGAGATTTTTTGTTTAGCAGGCATGACATGCAACAACCTTCCCTGAAAAATTGAACTGTCCGTCTCTTCTAAAGCCCTGGAAGGAAAAACATATAATAAGCTTAAATAACATATAAACACACTCACCATTGAGGTTTAAGAATAAAACCACAAACCTTAATCTCAGAAATTAACCTAAGAACAATACTGAAAATTCTGATCTCAGGTAAAACAGTTACTGGGAGATCAACATAATGTGAGAAAGAGATACAGTGACTCGAAAAGTAGAACTAGGGAAAGTTTCTTAAAACCAAATCTATGTGATCAAAATACAAGTTTATACTTTATAGTCAATAAATGGAGATTACATCACAAAATGTGAAATTGAATTTTCCAAGCAAATATGTATAAAGATATTTAACATGGAAACAATTTCCGCCCCTAGGTTTAACAAGACAGGATTGTATCAATTTTACATATAATGTAGATACAAGTTAGAACTTGAAGTCTTTAAACCATAACACATCTGCCTTATAAACAGATCTGATGCCCAAGACTCTACAATACAATCAGCTGCATTTAGAAGCCAATTGTGCATGCTAAAAGTGAATTTTGTTTAGCTCACAAAATAATACCTAGCAGCAGATTCTGGGATAGCGAAAAGGACATAAGCAAATCCCTTGGAGCATCTTGTTTCTTTATCAATGACAATATGGACCTGCGATATGGTACCATATTTGCTGAAGTGTTCTTCTAGTTCCTCTTCGCTGTGTAGATCAGTGAGTGTCAGTGAAATGAAAATGACACAACCTAAATAAAAGATGAAACAAAAGCACATGATTGAAATTAATAACATGTTGTATATATTTAATACAGTATAACTCTATAAACAAATATGGTTGGGACTCGTAATTAAAAGTATAATTTTGAAAATATAGTATTGTTTATTTATTTATTGAAAAATGAATAATCGATTTACGAAAAGTTCTTTACTTTATTCATGATACAATAGCAAGTGATGAAACTTGACACAATGTTAAAGAGGTTTAATGTAGTATTTTTACGTTATTGTTTATAAATAACTTTTTTTTTTTTGGATTTAAAATACTTCTCTATGTATTTTTCAGGCTATTATTAAAAAGATACACCAAAATAAAAACAAGAAGCAAGATCCACAAAATCTTTGGAAAAAAACAGATAGCCCTAACAAGTGTTATTCCCCAACCTCTTTGGGGCAGGATTAAGTACTTTGGCTACAAGTCTTGCTATAACTTTAGATGACTCTATTATGAAATATAATTTTTTCAGTCATTAATTGAGGGTCATACTGCATTTGGAAAATTTATTATCTTACACAGTGAGTTTATCGATTTGGTACAGTGCTCAAGTAGGGATCAGATATGCCATTTATCACGGTCTGATTTCATAAACATGTACAAGTGCACAGCCATTCAAGAGGGGGGGGGGGGAGAGAGAGAGAGAGAGAGAGAAACATGTACAAGTGCACAGCCATTCAAGATGGGGGGGGGGGGGGAGAGAGAGAGAGATGGTACATACGTGGCGGTGTAGGGAAGATTGCGTATGAAGAGACGTCCAGATTCCAGGACTTCATCATCCTTGTTTTTTGGAATTGATGATAGGTCAGGTGAGCCATTAATTTCACCTTCTTTATAAAGGTCATCTTCAGCCTCCCCTTCAGAAACATCAAGTTCAAGTGTATTGTCAACAGGACCATAGTTACTCTTGTTCTGAGGAACACTGATGTTGTGAATGTTATTATCACCATCACTGTGATCAGTGCCATCAATACTGCCCTCATCCTCACTACTTTCTGAATCTGACCATTTCTTTTTAATTCTGCTCTTAAAGTAATCTAGGTCAGATACAACTTCATTATGAACTAAAATATTTGGTTTATCTGTCTTTAGATCTTCAGTAATTCCTTCAAAATCTCCATCTAATGTCTCTTTTTGTCCGTTTTCAATCTGAATTTTGCTACCTGGCACCGCATTACTTTTCTCACGAGAGACTGCAGCAACTGTATCGTTTGCCCACATTTTTGACCTGCTACGATGCTGCATGACCTGAAGAAAATCTTGAAGTTGGGGGTCATCATTCTCATCATCCTTTTTACTCTTCTTACTATTTCCTTCATGGTTAGAACTGGCAACTCTCTTTTCTTCTTCTGAAGAATTCTCCTTTTTCAATGAGTGTCGACTCCAAGGGCGTGGAATATTGGGATCTCCAACCTTCCGAGCAATCTGGCTATGAACATACAATGGTTACTCCATGTTACTCTTTAAGGGGGAAAATCAAGTTTTTAACCCCCTCTTGTAACTTAGTGAAAGATTAATACTCTAGCATTCTTTAGTAATGTAAACTATCAATTGCAGATGTTGGTAAGATCTCATTCAGCACCCTACATCCTCCAACAGCTAATTCATATTATTACTAATGCATTACACAATGTCCCTTTCAGATTTAGACAAACATCAGCACAGTTATTCACCCTTGTTAGGACAACAACGGGAATGAAATAACAAAGTAAGACAGACCTCACAAGTAATTCTGCAAGTATCCATGAAAGACTTGTTGAAATAGTTGATGGCTTCCTCAGCTTCATGTTCCGTCCTAAATCCCACGAACCCGAACTGCCTGCTCTTCCCATCCCTGAACCAATTTTCCATCACAGTTGGTTCAAATAAAGAATCAACGATTACATGACAATATTAATATTCGAAGAGAAAAGGAGGAGCTGATTACTTGGTGCGCATGAGCTTGGCATCGGTAACTTCCCCTTTCCGGGAGAAAAACTCTCTTAGATTTTCCTCTGCTACGTACTTGGGCAAGTTTTTCACACAAATTCGTGACCTTACAACACAAATATAGTACCATTAACACAACACAGATTTTGGATGATGAGTTGGATTCAATTGAGAGGGCAGAAATAATTACATGGTGCGCGAATATTATGGTCTTCGTATAGTATGAATACTCCCCGAGTAGAGCTCCAACGAGATAGTCCACAGTGAATACGGAATCAAATTTCTTACAGAAAAACCAGAAAACCTAGAGAGAGAAACAATGGTGGCGGAATGGAACGAAAGGTCTTGACTAATTACTATCGGAGAAATGGTGGAGTCCGCGGTGGATGGCGGGGCGTTGAGATTAAAATTAGGTCGTCGAGGGTTTTATTTCTTCGTTTTTCTAGTTCGTTTTTTGTTTTTCTTTTACCTTTTATAGTTTAATTGGGCTCTATTCCTTTAATCTAATCTAATTGGGCTTATATGAACTCCTAGGCCCATATTTAAATATGTTGCCATTGATGGGGCTTCAATATAATTTCACCTAGGCCTACAGCACCTAACTTCCATAAAATATATGGTTAATATCAATTTATTACCCGAACTATTGTACTGATATTTTTTAGTATGTGTCTAAATTCAGAAAGTTTCCAATCACTAACCATTCTCTTCAAAAAAATTCTTGCTACCTCAAATACTTATTTTCCGATCAAAATTCATCGGAAAACTTGAAAATGCAATTAACCTCCAAATATTAGCCAAAAATTGCATGATTCATGTGTCAAAATGACCATCTTTCAAAGTCAAATTACAACCCTAAGTTAATTTAACGATTCTTGTTTGATTTAAACTTGATCGAACAAAACTTGTTCAAAACCCTATAATAATTCGTGATCGATTTGAATAAGATTCATGAAATCGATTTTGGGTTATAATTGAGCTTCGAATAATGGTCATTTTGGCATATGTATCATGCATTTTTTACTAATATTTGGAGGTAAATTGCATTTTCAAGTTTTCTGACGAGTTTTGATCGGAATATATTCAAAAATTGAGTTTGGGGTAGCAACCGGAAAATTTTGAACAGAATGGGTAGCGATTTGAAATTTTTTTAAGTTTAGGCACCCACCGGAAAAAAGTCAAATTCAGGTAGCAAATTGAAATTAACCCTAAAATATATTGGCATACGACCACACACGGGTTTAAGAAAAAAAAAATGACTTTAATAAAAAAAATAGTATATAAATATATATATATATATAATATTTTATTAATTAACTTGAGGAATTACAAACGAGAATGCTGTTAAGAAATTAGGAACCTTCATAAAAGTAGAGGGGATAAGCAAAGACAACCCACAACAGCATTTGAATTTCTTCTAGTAAATTGAATAATCGAGTTTAGAAGATGTCAAAGCAACTCCTTACAATGAAAGATAATTTTCGTAAAATCCGAAATATCTTCTTTTATTGAAGACAATATATCCACAATTTGTTTAGCCTCTATCTCAAAATAAAATGCCAAAAATCCAAGAACTTGATCCAAGAAAAAACTTCAAGAATATCAAAACTCTCGGCTTCCGAAATATGTCAATAGCCTTCTTACACCAAAGTCTTGCATGACATGAAGCATCCTTCATGATCTCTAATGCCAACATCAATCATATTTTTAGCTTGTGAAATTGTAGCATCAACATTGCATTTACATTTACATAAAGAGCAACATGTTTAAGTCATCCAATTTAATCATTTAAATTTTGTTGGATAGAATTTGAGATTTATTGTTACATCTCATGTTTCATAATATTTAATACATATCATATGTTAATTAATTATATCATTAGATATATATGGCATGTGGTGAATAATTTCATGATATTTAATACATATCATATGTTAATTAATTATGTCATTAGATATATATGTCATGTGGTGAATAATTTAGAATATGAGGTATAACATTCTATAATAGAGCATCTCACTCCCTCATGAGAACATATTGAGTGCATTTAAAGGAGCTCCTTTCCAAATTTGATCATTCATTTGTCTCCAAATCTTTCCAAAAGATAAAATTTTGTTAACAAGTTGTTGATGTGAATGCTCAAGAAGTTTCAAACATAGATTTCCAAATGATTCAACATTATCGCAAGATTATATAGATTATATATGACAATAAAAAGTAGCTATATAGATTATTTATAAATAAAATATCATTTATATCGAAAAAATATCAATATGAATTATGGTATGATTCTTGGGTTCAAGTAACACAGAATTAGATGCTGAAAACATATATAATCCATAAGAAATCACAAGAGGTTGTAAAAAAGCACAACAATCATGAATTGCATGAGTTTTTGGGAATTTCTGAATATAGCAAGGTATAACAAAAAAGTCAATTACTACTACTAATATTACTGTCATTATTTAGATATGAAATTAGAGTGACCTGTAGTGTTCATCTTTGAAAGCTTTGAATGAAAAAAAAAAAAAGTTAACAGAGTAAGTGAATTTCAAATACAACGTATAAACAAGGAATCCAATACAGGATGTGAAGTTGGTGATGAGTAGATTACAAGACTCATGGTCTGAGATTTATACATAAAAACAGGAGTGTTGTTTGAATGAAAAAATGGAGTATAAAGATCACCAATAATCAGCACAGGAGCAAGCACCATCCTTGAAATGATGGAATCGCCTTACGTCCCTCACAACAATCTCCCTATCAACTATTTTGGAGATGAATTTAGTGGCGGAATGGCAGTCGTTGCAAACTCTAAGATTCTTAGCCACCCGAATAGTTGTCCCGGGAGGGGTGTTCAGCAGACCAAAAGCAATTGCCAATCGCTCACTGTGTCCACACAGCAAACTCTCCTTTTCCTGCTCCTCAACATTGTGAAGAACACAGGATGTGTCTGCCACATAACCCTCCTCCTTCATTCTCCCCAATAATTCATTCAGAAACTCGTAAATTTGCTCGCTTTGAGGGTGAGCCCTGTCTCCAGCCAAGAACCTGTGAACCCCATCTTCTAACTCAATCCAACTGCATCCAGCCTCCTTCCTTACCCCCATTACCTTCATCTTTCTTCGAACCCCATTAGCCTTTTCCCAGAGCCCAGCTGAAGAATAGATATTGGAAAGTAAAACATAATGGCTGGCAACATTGGGCTCCAACTCAAACAGATTAAGGGCTGACATTTCCCCTAGCTCCACATTTTGGTGGATCCTGCAACCACCCAGCAGACTACTCCATGCCCCTACTTTGTCAAGCCCAACGGGCATGGAATTCACAATTTCATTTGCTTCATCTAGCCGACCTGCTCGACCAAGCAAGTCAACAACGCAAGCGTAATGCTCAGCATTAGGTTCAACCTCGTGATCCACTTTCATTCTCTGGAACAACTGTTTGCCTTCATCAACCATCCCTGAATGACTGCATGCTGCAAAAACTGAGATAAATGTTACCTCATTAGGCTTCACTTCAGCCACCATTTTCCTAAAAAGTGTTAAGGCCTTGTGCCCCTCTCCATGCATCCCATAAGCCATGATCATAGCATTCCATGTTATTACATTTCTATGGGGCATGCTCTCAAAAACTCTTCGAGCCATATTTAAGCAACCACACTTGGCATACATATCAACCAACGCACTTCCAACTGCAACATCCGATTCCAGACCATTTCTAAGGGCATATGCGTGAATCTCCTTTCCTTTTGCTAGAGCTGCAAGGGCAGCACAACCAGGGAGGATGGTCATGAGTGTTACTGAATTAGGCTTAAATGAGAGCTTGATGTTCTTGTTGAAGTCATCATTTTCTCCACCCTTCCTTTCAGCTATTTGCATTTCATGTAACAAAATCAAAGCATCTTCATGGTACCCACAAACCACATAACCAGTTATCATCGTATTCCAAGACACCAGATCTTTACTCTCCATATTGTGGAATATATGTTTCGCGATATCTATCTTTCCTATCCTGGAGTACAAGTCCATCAATGCATTTTGTACATATCTATCCCTCCCCAGCCCCAACTTCAGTACATACCCATGCATAATCTCTTTATCAGCAAAAGCTTCAGAGTGCACACAAGCTGGCAAAACGCTAGCCATTGTCGTTGGGTTAGGAAAAAGATCAGAGGCAGTAATCAATTTCATGAATAACATCAATGCCTCCATATAGAATCCATTTTGCGTATACCCAGCAAGCATAGCATTCCATAGTCCAAGTTTCCGATTCAGTGCACTGTCAAAAACTTTGCGCCCCTTCTCAACTCGTTTACAGTTGCAATACATGTCCACCAAAGCACTGGTCACAAAGGAGTTCCCCATAAAATCGTCGTTTCTGAGTACATAAGCATGGATTTCTTTTCCAGAGTCCAATAACTCCAGATGGGAACACGCCGGAAGCACACTCGAAATTGTGACTCCATCAGGTTTAAATCCTTCATCATTCATAAAACTGAAATACTCCAATGCCTCATAAAACCTATCATTCTGTGAAAAAGAGCTAATAATAGTATTCCAAGAAACCATATCTCGATGAGCAAACCAATCAAATATAATCTTAGCATCATGTATTCTCCCTAGTTTCGCATACATGGTCATCAAAGAATTGTCCGTAAACTTCTTTCTGTCATTAAATCTCAGACTATACCCATGCACTTGTTTTCCAAGCTTTAAACTGTCGCGCCTATTCAGGTTGCTGCACGCAAGAGCTACACTAACCAAAGTAAACGAACTAGGCTCAATTCCCTCCAATCCCATTAAACGAAAAGCCTCTAAAGCTAACTCCCATTTCTCATATTTACATAAAGCATTTATAAATGAGTTCCAAGAAACTTGGTCCCTTTGAGGAATTCTGTCGAACACCTTGAAAACTGGGCCGACATCAGTCCCACATTGGGCATACATATGCAAAATTGTATTGCAAACAGTCGAGTGAGAATCATAACCGAGTTTAACCACAGACCCGTGAATCTGCTGTCCCAAGTGCAAGTCTCGGAGGGCAGTGGCGGCCTTCAACACCGCCGGGAAAGCAAAATTATCCGGCAGAACTCCGGTGGCCTGCATTTGAATAAAAGTAGTGATGGCTTCTCGGAAGGAGTTTGAGCGGGTTTCGGAGCGAAGTGATTCGACCCATGAGTACTTGGAGCGGGTTTCAGATGTTTTGCTAATGTGTGGTCGATTCTGGGTTTGCTGGGAATTAGAGGGAGAGAGTGCAGGAGGGGGAGAGAGAGGAGAACAGAGCACGCACATGTCCAGAAATTTATCGGCAACTAGTTCAATTGTTGCCTGAAATCAATTACCAGAGTCGAGCACTCTGTATGTAATAAAGTTTCAATTTTGCCCAAAAAAAAGGATTTTTTTTTTTTTTTGGAATCATACAAATAAAAATCTTTAATTTAAAAAAAAAAAAAAAAAAACTTACGACGAGGGTGTAAAAGCTATTAAAAAAAACACGAGGGTAAAAGTGTAATTTGGTAAACTGCCGAGTACTATAAATAAAACCTCCTGCTAGGGTTTTTGGGCCACTAGAATATTTCCTGCAGTTGCACCGCCGTGTCCGACCCTCCGCTTCCAATTGAGGTTCGTTTCGGATATCGTATGGCTTCTTCGAATCATACTTTCGTATCATACTACATATTGGTGGTGTTTCGTAAATTTCGTTATATTCGCTACAGATGAATCTTCATTAATATTAATTAATCAATGATCAAAATCGAACGTTTTCATTGTAATATGTTGCGTGTTTGTATGTATGCATTTTTACATTGTATCCGTTCCTGAGTGTTTATCTGCACAGGTTTTGGTATGGATTATTATGTAGTCCAATCAGAATTATATAGTGTATTAGATTTGCTGTACATTGTGTATATTTTGTGAGAATAGTTATAATTTTAACCATGTCAAAGGTGCTTGATATTTTAAAGAAATCTGCTTGATTTGATGGGAGTTAATTGTTTTAGTGCAGAATGGAATCGCAAATCAAGCATGCAGTGGTTGTGAAGATCGTGGGTAGGACGGGGTCGCGTGGGCAAGTGACTCAGGTGAGGGTGAAATTCCTCGATGATCAGAACCGTTACATCATGAGAAATGTCAAGGGACCCGTCAGGGAGGGCGATATTCTCACCTTGCTGGAGTCTGAAAGAGAGGCGAGGAGGCTGCGCTGAAATCATTAGCTTTAATTAATACAAGCATAGCATTTTGGTCATCATTAGCTTTTGGAGATGTATAACTAGACCTAACCCAAGTATGGGGTTGCTATGTTTCACATTGACTTTATTTTTTTCATGTTTGCCCTCGATGGCAACCTTGCTACATTTGTTTTAAATGTTTATTTCAGGCATTTTGCATTTTGACCCATACCTTGGTTTTTATGATAAATGTCCATACTCTTTGATAAAAAGGTGTCTTTTGGATAAATGTCCATATTCTGGGATAAAAATATTATCATTTGAATGTTGATTCAAAGTTTAAGAAATTAGTTATTGGTATCTCTATATAGAATCAGAGTATCAGCTTTCTAGCCATCTGTTTTGGCAGGGATGTCATTAGTCATGTTATGTTTCGATTCAAAATTAACTGCATTAGAAGATTTCTTCGTTTGTTTTGTTGGAGTCCTTGGAACATTTGTAATTCAAGTACAAATAGGTGCTCCTTTCAAGCAAGATTAGCCGAATGTAAAATAGCACACCATAAAAAAAGTAAATACTGGTTGATATCAAGCAAAAGTAAATACTGGTTGATACTTTCCAGTAAGAGGTGGTGGAAACAAGAAACTAATTCAGATGTTCAATTTTGTCATCCAAAATATCACACTTAGCTTTAGTAATGATCTCATTTTAACAAGGACTCCATATCTGTCATGATCATCGTCAACTGGCCTGCATAGCCCTCAATTTAGTTTGTCAATGCCTATGAATCCAACCTATTTACTGCAAGTATTTGGGGTCGAGACTAGGAGTTGGAGGATGTACAGAGGGGGAGAAGATTACATATTGCTATTGTATTCTCCTTGATTCTCCTTTTTTTGTGCTTTGTTTGAGGCCATAACATGAAGGATCAATCTCTATTTGACTGCAACAAAAGTGCTAGCCATTTTCTAATTCATTTTTTGCCACTGCATACAGGGATGCTGAAATCTTGAGGTCTCTTTTTTTATTAGGCATCTTCACGTTCATGAAGATATAATAAAAAAAACGAGTCTTGTGTGGGTGCGTGTAAGTCTTTGTCATGTGATGAACGTGGCAGGTAATAAACCTAATAGTGATAAAGTGGGATACGTATCTCTTTGTTTTCTTACCGTATATTATAATATGGGACAAAGACAAGAAGGTGTTGGGGTCCCATCTCTATCTCTATCTCCATCTCCAGCACAAGTAAATATCTCTCTTGTGAAATCTGGGGATTATTTAGGCAGTCATAATAGTGGTTAAAAATGGCAGATGCCACCACCGGAGGAGCTGTGGCTGAGGTGAAGTCTATATTTGTTTACCCCGTCAAGTCATGCCGTGGAATTTCCGTCTCTCAAGCTCCTCTTACTTCTAATGGTACTCATTCCACTGCTTTTACTTACTGGATTGACGCATTCCAAATTAACACTTAATTACATAACAGGATTACGTTGGGACCGACTATGGTTAATTGTGAATTCCAAAGGCAGGATGTATACTCAGAGAGTAGAACCAAAACTTGCTCTAATTCAAGTTGAGTTGCCAGTTGAAGCATTTTCACCAGGCTGGCAACCAAACAAGAGCTCATTCCTCGGTAAAAAAATTCTATTTTAATTCTCTTTTAATTACTGATAACTTCATTTCTTCCTCTATCAGTGATAAGTGCCCCGGGTATGAATGTTTTCAAGATTCCAATGCTTGAACCTGCTGCAATTGCTAATGGTGTCTCCGTGTGGGAGTGGTCTGGCTCTGCCTTTGATGAGGGAGAGGAAGCTGCTGAGTGGTTCTCTCGTTTTCTTGGCAAAACCAGTCGTCTAGTTCGTTTCAATGAAGGTATGTATGGGAAATTGGTCTACAATCCAGCTTTTTCCCAGAGAAAACAACTTTCTATGGGTTTTGGTGTGTGAAGCTGTCTTCTTCTCTTTTTTTATTGACTGCTTCATGATCAACAAACAAATGCTTATCTTTCTGCTTCTTGACTGCTGAAGATTGCAACATACATAATGAAAATTGATTTTTTTAATGCAGCAACGGAATGCAGGCCTGCAAACTCCCACTATGCCAGAAGCTATACAATCAAATTTAATGATTGGTATCCCTTTCACCTGCTATCCCAAGTAAGTGAAGCTAGAAATTGAATGTTAAAACTGACTATTGAAGGTTTGACTTCAAGTACAACTGATCCGGAATATATCTTTGTAGGGATCATTGAATGCACTAAATAATCGTCTTTCAGAACCAATAGCAGCAAACAGATTTAGGCCCAAGTATTGACTCAAACCTCCTTAGCCATGACACAAAATTCTCACCCGATATCAGAATACTAATGTGTATCTGCCATTCTTGACAGCTTCATTGTGGATGGATGTGAGCCATTTTCAGAGGATTTGTGGAATGAGATAAAGATAAACGAGTTAACTTTCCGTGGGGGTGAGCTTTGCTACCGCTGTAAGGTGAAATATCTTTACACCCCCGCCTTTGGCATTATTACAATCAGGAATATAGTTTTATTGATCAGAACACTACTCTTGTGTGATGTCCTCAGATCCCCACAATTAATCAAGAAACTGCAGAAGCAGGATGTGAGCCAAACGAAGCTCTCACTCATTTCCGGTCTGACAAAGTACTGTATCCCGACAAAGAGAAACACCGAGGAAGGGTAGGGATCTAGATACAGATACATATATATTACTTATCAAATTTGCTCTTATATTAGTTAATGGAGATGTTGGTCGTTTTCTTTTTGTAGATTTACATGGGACAGATGCTGGTGTGCACAAATTACATGCCAGAAAGCGGCAAGGCAATTACGGTGGGTGATCATGTGTATCTCATCAAGGCTGTCTCCTCCTATCAAGACTGCATCCTTTAACTGAATAAGCACTTGCAACTTATGTTATCATTAGCATTGTCTTCTCTGTATCTCTACGAATTGCCCTAGACTGACGTGTTCAATATTAACGTTAATAAACATCTTGTTGTGGTTTGATCGGTTTTTTCATCAATTTCAAACAAGTTCTGTTACTGATATAAAGTAAATTTGGGTTTTCAAACTAAAAGAGAAGTATCGTGTTTTAATGCTTGCACTTAGTTTCCAGTTGATTTACGCTACCATTTAATACGTAAATTTTTCTATTAGATCGGCAGTATTCTAACAAAAAAAATATCTTTTAAGCTTTTGAATATTCATAATCCAGCAATCAAACTGTATCTTTCACTCAGCTGTTGTTATTGAAAAAAAGCTGTATTTGATTATCGGAGGAGCAATCACATACATATTCCAAGATTAAAAAGGAGTTCAATTAAGCATTAACAGCACCCAAAAAAAAATAAAAAAAATAAAAATTCCTTATATAAGTACATCAATTTTCCAAAAGAAATGCATAAAACCAGAGTAGGCAGGCAAAATTTCTTTTTTCCTCAAAATATTGGGTTAATCTCGATATAACAACAAATAGTGTTACATGAATGCAACTCCTCTCCTTCATCTAGACCTAACAGTACTTGACAATGTAAAGTTGATCCAGTAAGCAATTGCGATTTCTGAATACAATTATGTTGTGTGGGGAAGTAAACATTCGAGAGGCTACGTTGCCTGCCGAAGCATCTGCTGAAGCTGAAGTACTTGCTGCTGCTGATCTGGTGGCAATGAACTTAGCTGTTCCGGTGTTAGACTCAGTACTTGCTGAAGCAACGTTGAATCCACATCAGGGGGAACTTGCATCTGTATACAATCATTAAATACTCCATATCAACATTGGCCCTTTAAGATATATTATCAAACTAACATGCTTTTTCTAGATGATGAGGTCTCAATCAAGTCATAATAAATCCTGTCAAAGCTTGTTTTTATTCTTCTTCGCACATGTAGATACATCCATACAATAACAAGTATTATGTTATTTTTATTTTGAATTTGTTCAAAGTTCTCATTTATCATATTAAAACCTCCGAAAGCTAATATGTTCATAAACATAACAACAAACTAAGCCAATCATCCCACTATGTGAGCTTGGGCAGGGGCTGAGTTAGACAAATCCGATTGGGGGCTATAGGTCTTGGATTAGTTTGGCGGGATCAATAAGAATCAATGTTCATAAAACAAAATACATATAAGGAATGTATATAGGGACGGTGCAAAATTCAATGAAGGAAAACAATTGTAACGCGGTGTAAGCTTTAAGCCTTCTAGTTGTACTTAACTTCAAAAAGTCTTTGAGAAACAAGTTCCAATTTTCAAATTTTAAGTGATTCAAACTATTGAGTAACTGACACATACAATAAGATATATAGAACAACGAGCCACAATCCCCCCCCCCCCCCAAACACACACAAATGTGGTTTTAAAAGATATGCCAAGGAGAAATCAACTACCTGAGTAGCTTGCTTCTCAGAGTTTAGAGTTGCTTCTGTTCTGGAGGCTTGTCTTCCTGGAATATCATTAGTTGGGAATGGTGCAGCGAAAGGTGTAGCCATGTTTATGGCCTGTGGAGAAGGATTAGCCCTTCCATCATTCAATTTCACCATTTTTGATGCTCTTTCCATTTGGTTTATCTGATCAGGGGCACTTAAAGTATGCCCTTTCAGATCCATACCTTTGGCCATGCCAGAGGAAGTTGAGGAGCTAGGCTGTTACCAGAAATGAGAAAATGCAAAAAATCATGTTCATGACATGCGAAAGTCCAGATTAGACAATTACTTATTGCAAGATTATTTAACATACACCAATAATATAAATAATAATCTATGTGCAATTCTTCTGGGGAGATTTGCAGGAAGAACGAAAATGTCCAAAAATTTTCATCATATTAATGCTACCTTTTATCTTAATCAACTATCTATAAATCATAACATTCATGCCATAATTCAGCGCAAGGATTTAACTTTCAACTCTTGCATTACGAGATAAACAAAATTTTACACCTGAAAGCCTGCGGCTGAAAATTGTGGATGTACAAGCACAGATGAATGTGTGCTAGAATTCTGAGACATCCGCAGATCATTATGCCCAGCATTAGTGGGTGGAACTGGAACTACATTTTGTGATAAACGATGTTGCATTTGCTGGTTGAAAGAAGAGGAAGTTGGCACATGAATTTGTTGTCCGACTGACAGATTACCCAATGATTGGGGGTGAATAGATGGATGGGATGAAACTCCCGACTGTACAAGCAGTTGACCTTGCTGTATGACTTGGTTTTGAGTTAGTTGTGGATGTTGAATCTGAGATTGTGTAGGAAATTTCTGAAGTGCAGCATATTGGCTTGGTGTACCAACAGACACTCGATTTTCCTGAGCATAAGGCAGCACACCCAATTGCGTTTTGTTCTGTGGAAGTGGGGGCAGACCAGGAAGAGTTTGAACACTTTGCACCAAAGGCTGCACTTGTTGAGGAGGAGCTTGCCGAATATTAGGCATCTGCAACTGCATAGTTCAAAGAATCAAATACAGTAGCTTAAACTCTACTGGCTAGTTGCACAAAACATAGTGATGAAGGAAGGAAAAACTCTGCATGAACGAAACAAACCATTTGTGGAGACAACAGCCCTAGCATAATCTGGACCTGCATTTAAAGTCACATAAATGTTATAAATTTACCTAGTATGTCAAGACATTAGATGAAATGAAGAATAAAGGGAGGAAAAGAGAACTTCTTATATAAACCTTATGAGAAAATGTAATTAACTACACAAAACAGGATGCTATGTAATACTTATCAACATCCTAATACTCACGATAACAAGAAGCCTACAGACTATTCAAAGAACTACCACAGGTGGATAATAACCTGGAAAAGAGCTTTAGGCAAATTTGGGAAGGCAAGTAAGAGTTGTCGAACTTGTTCTTTATTTTGTGTAGCCAATGCCTGTCAAAGCCATTGAAAAAACTCATCAGAAAGCTGCAAAAAACAGATCGACCTCCATGAAGAAATACAATAGAATTATGTATTCTGTAAAATTTTATTTCAGAGTTATTTGCCACACTTGGTGTGGCATCTTCATATTTTATAAGAATGTAACTTCATCATGGCAATAAAAAGGTTGTCTTAAATTCACTTTTCGCTAGGGTTGGCTTAGGTCATTTGTTTTTCATCTAATTTCCTAGAAACAAAATCCTTGTGAACACACGCTACACAGTTTTGGAATTGGTACAGTTCACTATCATGTAGCCACTGGTCCAAGCTGAGTCACGCTCAGAGTCTAACCTTCAATTCGGAAACAATCTCTGTCAGCTGACTTCTAGACATTTTGGCCAAATGACGTGTCAAAGGATCAGTGCCCAACAAGGACTGATGTTGCAATCCAATCAGATTCGATGTGGTAGCACTCTGAGCAGATCCAAGAGCTCCTGCCATGACAGATGCAGCAGCTGTAGCAACTGAATCGCCTATTGGCTGGTGAAGACTGGGATGCCCAAGGACTGCTGGACCCACAAATTGTTTTTGACCATCTGCATTGTAAGGATACACTAGATAATACATAAAATTTGAAGTACTGGACTGAAAAGGCTTAGTAGAATATGAGAGCGAATTCCAAAATTTTCATCTTCATTCAAAGATACATGCTATATTACAAAACTCAATATTTCAGTTACCAACATTCGAGGCAACACCTGGACCACCACGTCCCTGCAAGAAACCACCATTTTCGAGAAAGTTAAGATGGGGCAGTATTTAACATGTTTTGTCTCAATCAGACTCAGTTGGCACCAATTACAATTGAATTGAAACATAAGTAGGAGTATAATAACAAGCCCATAGAATCATGAAAGATTTACCTGCTCGCGATTCCTGTCAGCATTCTTATCATTCTCAGCAAAGTCAACTCTTAGCTGCCGACCATTTATCTCATAACCCTGAAGATTACGCCGGGCACTTAAAGCCGTCTCTTCATCCTTGTACTCGCAGAATCCATAACCCTTTGGTTTCCCAGTTTCTCTATCAATAACTAATCTGAGATAGAGGGGGAAAAACAGGACAATCAATAATTAAATGGCAACACCGACAAACAAAAAAAACTGAACATTTACCCACAAAAGAAATCATATCAGCATTAAGAAAATTTAATAATATTAAGTGATTAATAATATTACCAAAAAAAAAAGCTTTTGACATTGATTAGAAGTACAACTATGCACGAAAAAGCTTTTGACAGAACCATATCGAAAGAATGGATACTGCCAAGGCAGATCTTAACAATCTGAATGCACAGTTGGAAATATCTATAGCCAATTCTATATGCAAAAGCCCCATCCTCATAACTAGAATCAAACTCACCTGAAGGAAATAACAGGGCCAACCTCCTCGCATATTTGAACGAGCTGCTCTTCAGTAGCATCATACGGTATATTCCCAACTACATACAGACAACCAACTTACATAAATTAAAAAAACCAATTTCCATGAGTGCAGTAGCAATAAAAGTGTAACCTCAGGGTATTAACAATCTTAACAAACAAATCGAATGCATAAAATTGAAGTAGTTATTGCCCTCCGAAATAAAGAAATGAAATTTATCAAAACCGCATCAAGAACACTCAAACCGGCATCGAATTTAAAATGTCAATAAACAGAAAAAGGATAAAATTCTGACCGAAAACGCAGCGATGCTGAGATTGGGGATTGGTGGCCATGAAAGGAATTGATTTCAGCGACCACGATTAGGTTTAGTATGAAGATTCAACTTCATTTTCTTCTCCTTTCTTGATTAATTAATTCACCGATTATGATACTCAACGCTTCCCTCAACGCTTATTCATTCAGCCGGCAATTCACACTGTCGAAACACATTGACACAGGGAAAAATACCTACCAAGAATTGAAAATAAAATTCCAAAAAAAGAAAAATTGAGGAGGAATGAGAACTTTGGTTCTTATTTATTTACAAGTGACGATTGGAAAAGGTTTGAGATTTAGACAGAGATTGATAGGGGTCTGTGTTGGCGCCCTCCACAGATTTGCTTCTCCGATTTGGTCAAGCTTTATTACAATTATTTTCATAGTAACTATTACTATTATTCTCTCTCTATATATATACATGTATCTATTATATATAGAGAGAGATTCGTAATTAATATAGAGAAACAAATACTGTCACTGTGGTCCTTTAGCTCGGTCAATTGAATTTTGATAAAACATTGTGATAATATTTGAACTTCGGGCTTGTCTTCGATAATCTATTCGGCCCATAAATAAAGTGGACTTTGGAAAAACAATTTAGCTATAAAATTCGACTCGATTCAATCAATTTTGTAAAAATAAACAATCAAAACTCAAAATTTTAACAATATCCAATTTGTTATTTTATGAGCAGATCCATTAGTAAGTTTATGATTATAAACAACTTCGTCAAATATTATGTTAATACTTTTTCATTAATTAATAGTCATTACATTTTTATTATGACAGATGTATAGTTTATTAAATATACTATGATTATTATGACAGATGTATAGTTTTATTAAATATACTATACAGATGTATAGTTCATTACATTTTTATTATGACAGATGTATAGTTTATTAAATTTTTGTAAACAATATATGGTTCATTTTTCTAATACATAACGATCAATTTAATGTATAATTTATTCTTAGCATTCTCGTTTAAGTCAAAGTTTGGTTGGATTTGATTAGTGTTTTATTATACTTAGCATTCTTGTTTAAGTCAAAATTTTGTTGGATTTGATTATTGTTGTAATCGAATAGAACTGGATCGGATTTTAATGATTTCAAATTTTTTTATTAATTATTATCGAAGTTATGGTTAATGATCTTACTTCTGGTCTTACCAACAAAATCAAATTTCCGTTTCACAAAATTGAACCGAGGTAATCAACAACTTGCATTAATTAAATAAAAGAATGAATATATGGTAACCAATTATAAGGAAACCGGGTCATGATATATATAGTGAACCTTGAAAATCAGGTAGTATTCTGATTTAGTTATTCAAAAGTATGAACTTTTTTTTTTGGCCAAATTTAATGTAAATAAATTTATATGTTTCTATATCATATAACCATGAGATAGAAACTTATGTATATAGTCAAGGTTTTCCCTAATTACACATCTCGTACCTGCAGTAAAGGAAATGAGGATAGGAATCAGAGTTATCAACAAACAACATCCATCCTCCAAATTAAGGATCGTACACAGGTGACATGCTAATTTCTATTTTCAAACTGGTTAACATATATTTGCAAGGAGAGGAAGTTGTTCAAGGGGCAGCTTCGGGTTGCTTGTCATCATCATCATCTTCCTCCTTCATCTGCTGAGCCATGTCGTAGGTAGCATGCACCCCAAAGAAGACGTAGTAAATTAACATGATAACCGTACATACGCCAAACCTTATAAACGTGGGAGCTCCCAAGGATCCCATGAGAAACAAATTTATGGCAATTGACATTGATGGCAGCCATGGAACTAGTGGAACTCCCCAAACTTTAGGCCTTCTTTCTTGTGGTAACAATACTGCGATTCCTAGAGTCGCCAAGAACCATACGGGGACAGTGACGGTGTAGCCAACCCACCCTCCTGGTCTGAGACCCCAGTAAGCAGATGTCCCCATTGAAGAAGCTATAATGAGCAGCAAGAAGATGAGGAGTTTCAGCATGTTTGCTCTTGGTGTGATTCCTCTTGCGTAGTACCTCCTTACCAGAAGTGCCACCGACATCATCATGAAGATGAAGAGCGTGCTCACAGACAACAAACTTGACAAGACATCCAAGCCAGAAAAGAAGGCAACTAGGGCACTTGGTAGAGTGATCAAGAATGTGGCGTATATAGGAGTTCCTGTCTTTGGATGGACAAGGGCAAACCATGGTGGAATCATGTGGGCTCTCGCGATGTGTGTTGTGTATCGTGCTTGTGCCAGTGCCCCAACCAGAAGGACAGTGGTCATTCCTTTGAGAGCTCCGATGGCAACAACATATTTTGCCCATTTCATCCCCACGCTCTGGAAAGCAACAGAGAATGCTGCATTGGTGTCTATATCTGTGTATTTCTGCATCATGCTCAACGAAAGTGCCATCAAGCAATATATTACAGTGATCATAGACATCGATCCCAGCAGCCCCAAGGGTATGTCTCTGCGTGGGTCCTTCGTTTCCTCAGCCATGGTCGCAATATTGTCAAACCCTAAATAGGCGAAGTACACAATAGCTGCTGCTTGGAAGATCCCTTTAGCGCCATTAGGCATGAAGGGATTTAAATTGGAGGTATTTGCATGTGCAAACCCTGCAACTATCACGAATAAGATTACCACCGTATTGCCAGCTGATGCAATCCAGTTGAAGTAGGAGGTCTTCTTGGCACTCGTTATTGCGATCATGGCTGCAATCAGTAGAACCCCGACAGCAATTGGATCTAATAAGTTGTAACCATCATGGAGATTCGTATGTATGCGCAATGAGTTGGGATGGCGGTCGAGGAGAGTGGTGAAGTAAGAGGTCCAAGCTCGAGCAACTGCTGCACTTCCGACAATGGATTCAAGAAGTATATTACCTGCTGTAATAAAGGCTGCAAGGTCACCTAGTTCCACTCTGAGATAAGCAAAAGATCCACCAGCAACAGGGATTTCTACAGCAAACTCAGTGTAGCAGAAGACAGAGAGCATGGCTGAGATACCTGAAACTACATAGGACAAGACAATGGCGGGTCCTGCATGATCATGTGCTTCTTGTCCGGTAAGAACGAAGATTCCAGCACCAATGACAGAGCCAAATCCAAACCAGGTAAGGTCCCACCAGTTGAGGCAGCGTTTCATGTTGTTCTCGCTCTGCTTCCGGAGATCCACCAGCTCCTTTGTTTCATTGGAGCGACTGAGAATGCGGTCCTTCAATCTGACCTTAGTCTGAGACAAGGCAGAGAGATAGCAACTCCAGTTTTCGAAAGACTTTTCTGGGAAAAAGTCTTGCTTGCTCCATCTCCAGTAACTTCTTGGTTGCGCATCACAAATTGTTTCTCCCATCTTTACCTGTATCACTTTGCAGTTTGCAGCACTATCGACAGCTATTTAAATGAAATAATAAAGGTAGACAGTCAGTTATGACTTATCCAACTGTCCTATTTGACAATTTGTCCTATTGGACAATTCATAAGAGACGCTGAGGAATCTACCCTTGCCGGTTGGGTTTTCATGGAATAATGCACTGATAATGACTCAATACTTTGCATGCTCATCCAAACACACACTTCCAAAAGTCAAAACTAGCTGCTTACCCACTGACAAAGGCAACTAACTGTACCCAAAAGAGAGTGAGAGTGAGAGAGAGAGAGAGAGTTTCAAATCATGCATATATCAGAACCTGCACTGAAACAAACAGACACAATTCTGACATTTCCATTGCATTGAAATCAGGGTCATTTCCTTATTTATCTTTAACTCTATTTTATTAGACAATTAGCAGCAACTGGAGGAAAACTGTAGCAGCCACACGTATTTCACTCTGACTATTGCTCTAGGTTTCGTCCTACACTACAAAAAGAACATGAAAAAGGATTACAATTTACAACCTAGATCGCCATGCCTTCTTCATTTTACTTCCAACATATCTGAACCCGTGAACTACACCAGCAGTCAGTAGACCTGCAACAACCTGTCTCGCACTGGAAACCATAACTTTGCGTCTCAGGATCTTCCGCATGCAATCTGCAGCCTCTTCCTTCTTAATACCCACTTTTTGCACAGCTCGACCTAAAAGATAATTAATTCAACATTATGCAATATATCTTGTTACAAACACTAGTAAATGAAAATTCAAGAAGCTTAAGCGAGGAAATAAAATATATAACCAATTAATGCATGTAATAAACAAAATGGACAAGGCAAGCCTTTTAATTTAAAATACAAAAATTAGTATGTATTCCCTGCTAAATCATGGATCATACCAGATTCATCAAATGATTTCTCCTTTCCAAGCTTCATCCCTGTCTGGCTTCTGAGTGGCAAAGGAAGAGAAGACACAAGGGAGCACGTGGTTGACACCCCACAATCCTGATTTGACAAGTCAAGCACATCAGGAATTATGAGAGCAATTTAGCCTCTAAGCATCTTCATCATAGATGAGTGTGCATCTTTTACTACATGCAAGTAAGGTACTTTTGATTGATATCAGGTGAAAATGTTACTCAATTTTGCTAATAACTTGATAAATTAGCAACATGATCAACTGAGAAATATAAGTGAAGACTACAGTAACCTCCAAAAAATGCTAAAAAGCAATATAAAATTTGGTGGGAGCAGGCTAAAAGAATTCAATAGTAGAGGAGTTGCAGATAAAACAAACTTAACACTTTAATAGGATAAGAATTTCACCTAAAATGACCAGAGTAAGGTCTGCTAAAGTAATAAAAGAAAAGGCATTTTAAACTATGAGAGGCAATTTTATATATAGATCTTGAGAATTTGGACTGACCTGGATTAAATTTACTTTTTGATTAGCAGAAGATAGTCTAAGTATGTCCAGGGATGCGAATTCTTCAAGAAATGGACTGTAAATTGTCTGGAATAACTTAAATTGCCCTTGCACGATCTTTTTCACCTGGGAAGTATACATAGGTTAAGTGCTAGCATGTCAAGAAACTATTGACTAACTGTATTGCTATTCCACCACTTTTGGTAGGAGAAATACATACCACCATCAATGTGAAACTCAACAAGATATAATGAAAAATATATCCTCACTGCACTTTATATTATGTAGTTGCAACAAGCATAGAAAACTGAAGGTCATTTACCGTCAGTTCCTGATAAAGCAAGTTATTTTCCAATGGAATATCAGCTCAGAATAGCCTTTTTAACTTATATCTCCAATGTATCATTACTAAACTGGAAATAAACAACACTAGAAGATATGGTTGGAATGTTGTATTCACAGGTTTTAGAAGCACAATAGATGCATGCACTTTCAAGCAAAGTTCCCCATCAAATTTCACACTAGATCTTGAATTAGATTTACCTTGTTTTTATCCTCTGCAAAAAGCATTCGCAAGTCACCCATGTATGAGAGGCAACATATTTTAACATACAACTCTTCCTGCAGATACAAAAAATCAAACAAAAATTATGCTTCTCAAACTTTGTATGATTGCAAACGAACTGAAGAAGAATCACACCTCACAGAACTTTGATGGCAAAAGGAGGAGAGCAGCTGCGGTTGCAGCCTTCAGATTTAAAGAGTTGAGTTTTTCTATCTCCAAGTTATCCACTAAAATATTAACCTGAAACATATAGATGCTTCTGATGCTATATATGAGCCATCAACCAGTACAACAAAATGTAGACTGCAGGTACAGGCAGAAAGTAGAACTGAATTATAAAGTGGGAAGTGCATCAATTTGTAATCCAAATTGTCAATAAAAAATAATTTGAAAAATATGAACTCCCCTCGTGTTGATTGCCTGTCTACAAAGCGTATATGTGAAATTGTACAATCAAATACATAAATCTATACAAGTAGGGCTGAACTCAGCAAGGCCATTACCCTCCAATGTGATAACTTAAGGGACAGAAACTTTTATCACTAGGAGTGTTCTTGGATGATTGCAAGTCATAAGGTTTTTGGCAATAATTAAGTTGCAGATATATGCAATTTCGAAGTTAGCTAGTGAAGAACAAACTAAAGCTATAACTTAAAATCTATACAGAAGACAACCACAAGCACTTCCCACTCTCAAAAATTTGTGCCTAGAGTGTTTAGTTAAAACCAGCTTACTGGTTTTCAGAGATTTGAAATTAAAGATTGAAGTCAGAATATGCATAAAGCAATTCTTTTAAAATGATCGAGTCCAATTACAGAGATGACAGAGAACTAATTTTGCATCTATAAAATGATACATATCTGAAAAACATTCTCAGAAGATACAAAAAACTTGCAAGACATACAGGTTTCTGCAAACGTCCACTCAGGTAGAAATTCTCCCATTTCAGAATATCCTGAACGAGGTCATGCATTCGAACAACACCATACTTGAACATCTGGATGAGTATCAAGTCAAAATGTCATTTTCATATAACATTATGGAGTAAACAATATAAACTAAACAGAAACCAAATTTCTACTAGTAAAAACAGCATAGTAACAGTAATATTAAAATAACTACCCGATCCTTGTGAGAAACAAATGGATTAAAGTGTACACCAACTCCAACATGATCTGCAACCTTGGTAATCTACCAGAAACATATTTCAAATCAATTTACAAGATGCTAAAAATCCAGAATGAGAGGAGAGATGCAAAGTTGCACCAGCTGTGCTCCCCCAAGGTGGACCATCCATGAGGCATAGTGATTCAGATTCATCTTCAGATTCTTAATCCCAAAAAGCAAGCACATAGGATCAGTTGCTAATCCATAATTAATACACTGAAAGATGGAAAGGATGGAACATTGTACAAAGTTATGTAATCAACTAGTACCTCTGCATGCCATTGTTGGGGATCTGCCACACCAAGAACGCAGTCTATCATGGATGTCTTGAAAAAAATGAAACAAAAAATAATATAAGTAAACTATATAACTTGAAATAATCAGAAAAGCCTTGAAATTGATGGAATAACATTGTTGGGAGCTTCATCCAGTCCAATACTACATAATACTAGTAAATTTAAATCAAGCTGTTGATAAGCATCAGCTCGAGAAAGAAAAGAAGAAAATTTGAGACCTTGTCCAAATTGTTCGGATGGAGAGAGGAGCCATATACACAACCAAACTCAACTGGGGGCAGAGTATCTAGAAATGCGATCTCAGGGTTCTTTTCAGAATCCATTTACCACAATTAGCATCTTCCATTTATATGCAACAATGAAAAATGTTAGCATACGAATACAGCCAATTAACACCATAACTAATTCGTTTAATATCTAAATTATATAGGAAAGTGAAGGAGTAGTCAAAAAATGTTTTCAGTTTTCACTAACAAATTTCATCGAACAGTTTGGGTGACTCGTACTGGAGGAATGAATCAGCCACGAGGCGGTGGTGTGTGGAGGTAATTCTTATGAGATTCAGTTGCAAGAACATTCACCAAAGCTCTACAACGACTTGTATAGTTGGAGTACAAGCGCCGCGACGATGCTGCTTCAATATTACTTCCGGTGGATTGGCGCGATGTATTTATTTGAAGGCAACGGATATTAACACCCACTTAATGAATACACCCCCTAAAATCTCTTATTTTTTCTGATACACCCCTCTTTAATTACTTCTACTGCCCTCGACTATTCAAAATAAGAGAAAATCTTTGAAACCTCTATGAAAATTTTCGATCCAATTTCAGATTCAAAAGAATAATTACCATAGCATCCTCTCTACATTTCAACTCCAATACACTCTATGATTTTCTCACCCTAAAATTTTCTCTCTACACATGTATATGGCATAAGAATGGAGGTCATCCGATTAAATTGTCGAACTGTTGATATTTGGTGACCTTTAATTACAGATATGAATAAACATACATAAATCGATTTATCCAATTGAAATTAGCAGAATGAGAATCAAATAGTAGAGGGATGAGAGAAGGTGGTTTACCTGGTGGGAGATGATTAATCGACGGTGGTTACTGAGGAAGGATTCAATTATATATGAAAGGGCACTTTAGTTAGAGTGCTGTCAAAAAAGGTTTAGCGTTGGGCGATAACTTGTCAGGTACTCTCAATACTCAGCCGAATATGCTTACCCTACGGTTTGTGCAATACTCTCTTTTTCCTTAATTCATTGAATATGTATACACTCATTTGCCTCCGCTGCAAAATGGTCACACTAATTAATGAATTGCTATTAAATTGTAAATCCGAGGGTTGGGTTGAGTATTTATAGGTCCGTAAAAAAATGGATTTGGCCCATGGTGGGTTGGTTCCTGTGGACTAGTGGAGTTGGCCCGAATTTATTTTATTATATATTTTTTAATTTTTTTAAATATGTTTTTATTAAAATTTTAGATAAGAAATGAATAATAATGATGGAAAATATTACCTAGTGTAAGTAATGATTTATAAAAATATTGATATGAGTCATTTATATATAAAAATGAAGAAAATTTAGTGAAAAACTATTTTAAAAAATTTATTTTCATATATAATTATATGTAATTTAATACAAATATATCTTAGTAAATGTATATTTAAGCTACATATATATTATTTTTCCTTTGAAAAAATTAAAAAATAAAATAAAAAAAAATTGATGGGTTGGCCCGCCTAACCCGCGGCCCACTAATGGATTGGATTGAGTTGAGATTTTGAGGCCCACCGTTAAGAAAGCCCGCACATCCCGCCACATCAAATGATGAGTTATGATGGGTTGTGAGCCGACACGTATTGACAGCTCTAATTTTAGTCTCTCTCATTCTATAAAATTTAATTTTGTTTTAAAACTACGGGGTGTATTCATCAAGAGTGGGGGTCTTAATAGCCCTGCCCTTATTTGAAATCAACAGGAAATGTTTATCGTTACAGATTATTGGGCTAAACGGCCCAAAGCCCCCTGGAATTGGGCCATGAACCGCGCGTGGCTCAAACGTTCTCATTCCAGTAAAAATGCGGCTAAATTGAAAACCAGTGGCCACAGAGTCCATTGTTTTCAAACCTATCTACTTTGGAAAAATAAAAATAGAAATAAGAAAATTAGTACAATTTTGAAATTAAATCCAATCATAAAATATAGTACTAAAATTAATAGTATTAGATATGACTCATATGAAAAAGGACCTGGCTATCCGCACCCTAATTTTTACTAAACACATCCCATTTATAATTTTAATTATTTAAAAATTTCAAAAAAGGGTCAAATAACAATTTACCCTTCTTAATTTAAAAAAAAACTCCTCTCTCTTCTCCGCCTGTTTTCTGCTTCTCCTTCTTCCTTTTTTTTTCTTTTTTCTTTTTTCATTCCTCAAACCTTAAATTCCCTTAGAAAATTCATTTTATGAGTTAACAAAATATATAATAATAGTATGAAATCGTGTAAAAAGAATGAAAAAATGACAACAAATCTGAGGACCCGTTCGACCCTGATTTGTCGAACACAAAGAGGTATGTTCGACTAGTGGTCGAAAAATCATTTTATAACGTGTTCGACCACTGGTCGAATATACCTCTTTGTGTTCGACAAACCAGGATCGAACGGGTCCTCAGATTTGTTGTTATTTTTTCGTTCTTTTTACACGATTTCACACAATTATTACATACTTTGTTAACTCATAAAATGATTTTTGTTAACAAATTCAAGGTTGGAGGAATGAAAGAAGAAAAAAAAAACGAGAAGATGAGAGAAGCCGACTGGAGGGAGGGGAGAGAGGAGAAATTTTAATTTTTTTTTTTAATTAAGAAGGGCAAAATTGTCTTTTTACTATTTCTTGAATTTTTTAAATAAAAAAGAAAATAGTTGGGGCGTGTTTAGTAAAAACTGGGGTGCGGATAGCCGGGGTCCCTATGAAAAATTGTACTAATATAAAATATAGTTATTAAAATTCTGAAAAATGAATAAATAATTTATAAAGAGAGATATATAATAATAAAAGGAGGAGAGAAGCAGCAGGACTGGAGGAGGAGGAAGGTATAACTGGTATAGAAATTGACGAAGCAGCAAGATGTTCTTGATGAGCAAGCTTCACCACCAGTTTTGAAGTCGACGGCGGTTCGCTATTCATGAACACTGAAGCTGCGTAGCGATCTCTTTGAAGAATTGTAGCCGACTGAAATGGAGCGTCCCATTTTTCTGCAACTCTGAACTTGTTGGTACTGCTCTAAATCTTTCTTTTTTTTATCCTTTTCTCATCTGTCTTATGTTTTCTCGTGTTCGATTAATCAACGAAATTGACTCTCTCTCTTTCTCTCTTAAATGAGTTAAGCTAGAGCTAGAGCTAGAGCTTTATTATTCTGTGATCTTTAACTAAAGATTTGTGTTTTGAAGAGCATCTGTGATTTTTGCTTCAAATTTGGGAATTTTTACTGTTTTAGCATTATCCTGGTTTGCACTCCTTTTTTTTTTTTTTTTCCTTTTTTAATCTCTCTCTCTCTCTCTCGATGTTTAAAGATTGATAGGAAATCTATTCACTGCTCTGTTTGATTATCTAATCATAAATCATTGAGTATTATTTCTTTGTTTAGCTCAGAAATCTCAGTCGCATTGTTTGAAGAACCAACACATTGTCTGAGATGTTAGAACCATGATTGTTGGAAAAATCCCAATTGAAATTAATTGCAAGTGTTGATCCTTTTTAGATATCTTATGAGTAATCAACTCACAGTAAAAGACCACATTCTATCAATAATTGGGTTCTCATTGTGGTATTTCTTAAAAAGTTATCAAATAAGTTTTGTGATTCCTTTTTAGAAATTAATTGCAAGTCTTGATCCTTTTTAGATATCTTATGAATAATCAACTCACAGTAAAAGAATACATTATCAATAATTGGGATCTCATCGTGGTATTTCTTAAAAAGTTATCAAATAAGTTTTGTGATTCCTTTTCATCTCATGCTTGGGGACTTTCATCTAAGATATGCCCTCCAATGCTGGAAACTTAATTATCAGCATGGAATGTCACCATAATGTATTTGTGTGTATGTTCCACTTTATTTTGTGTTATTATATACACAGGATTACACTTGTGTCTTGTTGGCCATATCATGTTCAACTTGTGTGCTTGTTACTCTTGATAACTTAATCCCAGTATTGGATTCTTTTTATTGACATTACTATATTTAGAACTATGTTGAATCCTCCTGTCTAATGTTATTAGGAATACTTCTTATGAGGAGGCGACTTCTGCTAGAATGACTATGAAGCTATTTAATGAAATACTCTTTCAGGGAAAAAGAGAATTTCATTCAAAACTGAGTTTTATTTGAAAGAAAATATTTAGACTTCAGGATCTCAATCTACCTATATATTACCAAGCTTCTTATTGCCCTACTTGAAATCTTATGTGCAACCATGACCTAGTATTTTTAGCTTAGTACAATTTTCGCGTGATTTTTATTTTTGACTTCATTATATAGGTATTACAGAGTTCTACTGTGTCCCTGTATATGATTCATTTGTAAGGAAACAGAGTGAAAAGGGGCCATTCCTAAATTAAACAAAGTGTCTCGCTTATGTTTTCTACTGATAGATAAACAAACATTGAGAACAATTAAGAAAATTAAGTCTAACCATCAAGATAATTTTGCATATCTGAAGTCTCTAGAGGAATGAATTTAAGGCCATATGATTCGATGGGGATGTTTTTTCCTCGTGAGCCATTTCTTTGTGAATTATGTAAGAGTTTGTTCCTGGAGTTGCATAAAATTAGCTGTCGAATTGCTTGCAATTTTCATGCTCAAGTGATATGTGCCATCAACGCAGTGTACTGGATACAGGGTTTTGAGACGGAGGAGAGGGCTTAATATTCAAGTCTATTCTAGTATATTGCTGGTCAAGGTCTCCAACGAACCATAATATATACAAAATGTCTGTGCTAACTAAGTTACGCTTGATAACGGTTGATGTTACTGGCACACTTATTGCTTACAAAGGTGAGCTTGGTGACTACTACTGCATGGCAGCAAAATCCATTGGACTCCCATGTCCTGACTATAAACGAGTACACGAGGGTTTCAAGCTTGCTTATACAGAGATGGCAAAGAAGCATCCATGTTTTGGGTTTGCAGAGAAGATACCCAACATTGTTTGGTGGAAGACATGCGTGCGGGAATCTTTTGTTCAGGTAAAAGAGATTTAACTATCAGGAGCTATTTCCCTACATCTCGTTGTCCTGCCAGTGTCAGAAACATGAGCTAATAAACTGGAAACAATCAACTCCACACATAATTTTGGGTTATAAGCAACTACTTTTTTTAAAATTGATCTTCTTACAGGCAGGGTATGATTATGATGAAGAAACATTTGAGAAGGTTTTCAGACGCATATATGCTACCTTTGGTTCCGCTGCACCATATAGTATATTTCCTGATTCACAGCCATTCCTGAAATGGCTGCGTGGGAAGGGTATTATTGTCGGACTTGTGAGCAATGCAGAATATAGGTATCAGGATGTGATCCTTCCAGCATTGGGTTTGTATAAGGTAAATCCAAGTACAGGACATAGTATAATTGCTTAAGAAATTTTCTATAAAGTTATGCTGTTGTGTGTGATAATTTCAAATGTTGGATTTGGTCAGGGATCGGAGTGGGACTTTGGGGTGTTCTCGGGTCTGGAAGGTGTGGAGAAGCCGGACCCAAGAATGTACGAGATAGCCTTGGAGAGGGCAGGGAACATAGCACCTGAAGAGGCTCTTCATATTGGAGATAGCATGAAAAAGGACTATCTGCCTGCAAAGAGCGTAGGGATGCATGCGCTGTTGTTAGACAGGTTTAAAACACCAGATGCTGAGACTTGGACCAAATCTGGTGCTACTGTGCTACCCGATTTGGTGGCCGTACAAGATTGGCTATCTTCTGAGCAACAGTCTTGAATATGTATACTAACTTCTTGTTACCATTAACTGATAAACTTTTACTTTTTATTTCTTCAATTCAACGAATTGTTGTTGGAAACAGATATTGTTTTATGGCTTTTATCTTTTCCCCCAATGCTCTCCTATTTTAACCAACTAGCTTTTTGTTGCAGTTATTTCAATTATTTCAATTGCACGACCATTTTGAATCTAATACCATTTCACAAATCCTGCCAGCTCTCCATAACCAATGCAGATTTTGTGAACAAGGTAATAGTCACACTGCTTGAGGAAAAATCGAATGCAACTTAATGAATATGTTTGACGCACTGATGGCTGTAGCTTTGTTGAAGCAAGCTCTAGCCTACACAAGCTACAAATCCCCCAACTGAACTGAAAATTAGTCGAAGAAAAAGTAATGATGGCTATAGCTTTGTTGAAGCAAGCTCTAGCCTACACAAGATACAAATCCCCCAACTGAAAAATTGTCAAAGGAAAAGTAATGTTGATTGATGATTTATGTTTGAACCAAACGTCTTGTCTTTGCTAGTAACATCTGCGTTTAAGCATACAAAGTGCTGAAAAAGGGAAAAGCAGAAAAACACATTTCTAAATCAACAACTGCATCTCAAATAGAATTCAACATAAGACATGATTAATGAGCAGTAGCTTAAACACGGTGCAAACAGATACATATTGAAACGCTAAAGGTTGATCAAACTAGAGGCTTAGGAAGTCTCTGCAGCAGGTTGAGTGACTCCAGACTTGAGCAACAGTTTACTCAGGACCTCGGGTGAGCAAACCTGGTACTTGACTTTTCCATTAGAGAGGAAGACCTCAGCCAACTCAAGTTTCTCAGACGTGAGACTTGTGCTGTCCATAGTCTTACTAAGGACCTTAACAGCAAGCTGAACGGCCTCTTCCCTTGTTATATCATCCTTGTAGTCCTGCTTGAGCATCGATTGAGCAGCCTGATTGTTTGCTCCAATAGCTGCAGCCTTCCAACCACTGTAGTTTCCACTTGGGTCGCTCACGTAAAGCTGAAAGCCGTAGTTTTTATCCCAACCTGCAAAAAGAAAAGAAACACCAAACGGACGGAGCCCACCAAATTGAGTGTACCCTTGCTTGGTGTCGCATAAGGACTGGACCAGCTGTTCAACGGGCATTGGTTCTTGGTAGTTAAAAGTGTAGCGCTGAGCTTGGACTCTGGCTGTGTTGATAAGGATGTTGGCATCAGACATAATTCCAGCCACAGCACAGGCAACATGGTCATCAATCTTGTACATTTTCTCAGTGGATGCTGAGGTCTGTAGAAGTTTGGAAGTCACTTTCTTTTCACCAACCAATACAACTCCATCTGTAGACAATATGCCTATGGCACTTCCTGCGTTGCCGATCGCCTCCATAGCATACTCAACCTGGTAAAGGCGACCTTCCGGGGAGAAGATTGTTGTACGACTGTCATACCTTCGAGACATGATATAATCTACAGAAAAATGCTTGATTAATGAGATCAGAGCCTCTGTCAAATTAGCAAACCACCAACACAGGATCATGATAACTTAGAATATATAACATGCATATACTTAAACAACAGAATCACGGTAAGATGGACACAAGGAAAGATAAGTTATTATTGCCTACAAGAAATTTATTTGAGGCATATGTATGAAACTTATGATCAAATAGCAAACCACTCCTTTTCGTATCACATATACTATTACATTTACCCAGAAAATATATATCCCACAGAAATTACCTTAATTGCAAAGAAAAGATAAGGTCTTCACAATTGGCAGTATCATGCTACAAAAACCTGCGAACAGTATTCGGAATCTCCCCCTAGCTTTGCCTTAGTCAATTTCCACAAAATTCAAGCTTCACTTTTACAACTTCAGTTCATTAATTACCGTATAGTATGAAAATTCATAGCAGGGAGGGATCCAGGCATCACATTCAACCAAAGATGTCAAAAGGAATACAATACGATGGAACCTACTGAAACTCAAACTTCATCTCTCAAATTTAAGCATTCATATTACCATTTAATCTTGCATTATTTACGTTTTCACTGCCCTAATTTTACCAGCGACAGAAACCCCAAAAAGAACCATCTGTACACGTATATGTATAAGCATATTTTGAATTCAATAAGAAAAAAGAAAACACTATATTAAGGGGAAAATTTAACAAATTGACATACAAGCACAAGCAAACACCCGATTGAGAGAGAGGGTGGGGGGAGCATACATCCGATAAAGAGAGAGAGAGAGAGAGAGAGAGAGAGAACCTGAGGAAAGATCTGCAAATGGATCTCGCTCACAAAAGGAAGAAGAGCACGATCAAATGACGATGAGAATCAGGGTTTGGGACTTCACCGGAGCAGCAGCACTTTATATTTTCGCAAGCTGTCTTTTCTTCCAAGCTTCAGTTCTTCAAAATCAACGTTTTCGTTATTTTCGAATTTACCCCAAACGTTTATGTTATTTCAAACTAGCCCCTTTTCTTTTCTCTAGTTATTTTTTTCTTTTTAAAATAAAACGCTTGAAATTGAAAATCTCTTTTTTAGTTTTCCTTGAATGTTGGAAGTTGTAAATAAAATTTATAAGGATTTCTTCATTAATGTAACTACTTAACTACAAAATTTATATTTCATTAAGAGAAAACTACAAAATTTTGAAAATAAAAAAAGAATTATAATAGTAGAAAAGACCTTCTACCATCAAAATTATTATTTATATTTAACTTTATAACATTTTTTTACTGTATGATTTAAACTATCTTATTTTCTACATTTTACCCTTAAACTGTTCTTCTTCGTGGAACTAAAGTATCCAAATATAATACTTGTTTTTTAATATCACAAAGATATTTTGACAAATTTAAAAGTTGAAAAAGCTAGGTACAACAATTTGCACAATTTGATGGAAAATGTACGATAAAAAAATCGGTGTAAAGTGAAAAAACCTTGATAGTTTAGAAGGTTGAGTAACATTATCCATTATACAAATGGAACTAAATAGCAATAACCTAATGAAGCCAATGAATAATATACCCATTACTTAAGGTTAGATGAGGGCCTAGTGAAATCGAACATACAATCTGACAGTGACCAAGGCCCAAGAACTTTATCACTATGTAGGATTCGGTTAGTCCATATATGTACATATTACACACAAAAACACATTAAATACATAATTAAAAAAAAATCATTTTAAAAAGAAACAAGGAAATAGTAACAACATGGGCCAAACTGCATCCAAGATTTCCGAGTAATTGCCTAAGCATGTGCAGTGCAACAATGTTGGATAGTTTAAGAGAGAAGAATTAAGAAAGGCGTGTGAGGGCAAAAAGCAGAGTTAATTGAGAAGATGTGAGGCAATGGCATCATCATCACGTTCATGTTCATCTTGAGAAGGGTAAAAGAAATGATGAAAGCACAGAGAGTGTTCCCTGACAGAGGCTGGAAGCTTCTGATCGGCAATCATGGGGGGAGATAGCCCCCATGCTTTGAGCCTCTCGTCGTCGTGATGGATGGCCAAGCTGTATTCTCCTCCCCCCTCCCTCAATTGCATCACCCGATACTCGCTGTTCTTGGGGTTCTTCAGCCCCTCAAATTCCTCCACCGTCCACCTGAACCACCTCATCAGAAATATCCGAATTGCCAGCCCGTGTGATACGATTATGACATTCAGATCCTCACCCGGATCATGAGGAAATCTCTTCATATCAATGTCCCGCCACAGGGATTCAAGAAAACCTGTCAAGATTCAATATTTGAGATGAGGCAGGTACATGATTGTAAAGGAAAAGGAAATGAATGACTTGACTTACTGGATACGCGATCATAGACATCGGCTCCAGATTCTCCCTCAGGGAAGCGATAGAAGAATCTACCAAACTTGTTTCTGATATCCTTGAGCTCTTTGAGTTTGTGGGCATCCCTGAAATTCCCAAAGTCCTGTTCCCTCACCCTGCACTCTTCCCTCACTCCGATCACCTTCCTCTTCGGAAAAGCCCGGCCCATCTCCCTCAGACTTGACCTGCTGCATTCGTAAGGCGAGACGTAGATGTAGACTTTGTCATCTTTCAATAGCTCCCAGATGAGGGACCCAGCCTGCTTCGCCTGCTCCACTCCCAGTGGGCTCAGGGGAGTTTTGTGATCTTCATCTTTGTGGCCCAAGCACTCACCATGCCGGACCAAGATTATACGCTTCGGCAGCCACCTCTCACTCCTGCAGCCCATACTCTCTCTCTCTCTCTCTCTCAACTCTTTTGACACTTTCTTTTCATCATGTGCCACGTTAACACTAAAAAAACCTAAAGACGCTACGCTAACAATAAATATAATAAATAAATAAATCTGTGGTCTTGGTGAAAGATAAGGGGAATTCAATTAGAAATACATGTCATTGAGAAACTCAGAAACGGCCTTGCCTTTCCTCTTCTAAAGCAAGATAACACAAAATACCAATGGAAATTGGAAAGATAACATTAATCTCCATATTACAGATCAAAAGCAAAGCGTTTGTATATAAAGTAAAGTGTAAAAGTTCAAAGGAATGTGCCCAACTGATTTTCTTTTTCAAGAACTGATTGTTGTAGGAAAATTATTTATAACTAAAAGTAGTTAATATTTGAAAATAAAAATACTTTTAATTAGAATTTTTGGACTGTTGGACAGATAATCAATTTTTTTTCCAGAAAAAGTAGGTTAGGATTGTCAGGTTACATTTATTTATTTACAAAACTGCCTAAAATAAATATTAAGCAAGGGGAGTCTGCTAAGGAATTCCAGCTCGAAATCACAAGTAAGGAAGCACCCAAGATTTGTTCATCTGCATCAAGTTTTGTAGTTGGCTTCATCCTCACACACACACACATACTATATATATATATATACACACACGTATAAAGCTAAAAAGTCAGTAAGATTAGAATACATACCAGTCTTTGTTGGCTCACATGAAGAAAAACCTTTCTTGATACGATCATAAAATCCTTGCTCATTAACAGAAATTAGAGACCTCTGGAGAATTCATGCATCAATGCTCAGTGACAGAAGCTAAATATTCCTTTGGAGATCTCATCCTTCAAGTAAAAAATACAAACCAAGACAATAACAACAGAAGGATCTCCAGAATTTAACCTGCAATTATATATGCAACTAGAAATATTTATATTACAAGAGGATGTTACATATAATGAGCCCCCAATGACACATATAGATCCCTATCCTCATACGTACTAGCTCATTCAAGATCTCGAATGAACAGCTAAGCTATTAACATAAAATCTCAGGCCTTTACTTGATAGCATGGAAAAAGGATTCTAATGCTCGCAAATTATGAGTTTTCAGTTGGTGAGAAATAGTGAATAATACTAGAACCCCTTTTCACAATATTAGCACGCTTCTGTGGCTGAAGCGAAGCACGCACTTCAGCCTGTATCTCCAGGGGTAATTCATTCAAGACAGAAGGATCAATCTCGTCAATCTTGTAACTCCATCTGGGATCTTGTCTCGAATAGCATGTGCTCAAGGTAGTCCCAGCCATTGGCTGCTGATTTTCTTGCAGCAACTTACCTTTCAAAAGTTCAAATAAGTAGTTCCACTTGTCAACATGGAAGACTTTGAAAGAATGAAAGGGAAAAAAAAGGGACAACACACAATGAAAGTAATCCCTATGCAGGTAATTCGAGAATTGAAAACAATTCTAATATCCACAAAGCTTAACAAATTACCAGAAATAGGTGCTCCACTCTCCTCAGGAGTCTTAACATGGGCACTCTCAAGTAAAGAGCAAGAATCGTCACTGCGGAAAAATCTTAAGATGGATGAAGTTCCCTACAACAAATTATAGATAGTAAGTACAAAATATCATTGAGAAACCACAACTACACGAAATGTGCAAAGATGTCTTTCAAAACCACATTGAAGATTCAAAAACAATTACAGACTGAAAAAATGGTAATCATCTCCAATGAGACACTACCATCTATATCAACTAGAATTTACAAAAAAGTTTGACTCAATGATATAAATTATCAACACACAAATGAAAAATTCATGAAGTTCCCATTAGACACAATCACACAATTGATTCTCATAGAGAGAACACCTAATATAGAAGGGGAAAAAAAAGAATGTCTGACCTTTTCTTGGAACTTCCTTTTCTGTTTCTCAGATTTCAAATCAGGTCGAACAAAATCCATCTTTGACTGTGTAAGCTTTAATCCCAAGCCATTTTCACTACCTGGTTTAAAGCATAAAAATGAATCAGAGAATGAGAAAAGTTAGAAAGCAAGCTAAGAAAGGAAAAGACAAGGGATAAGTTGGCGGTAGAACCACAAATAAATGATGAAGAAGTTTCTTCTGTGAGCCTTATTTTTTCCTCCATACAAGAGAAAGACGGATCTTGGTTATTGACAACTTTTTTGGCATATAGAGCATCCTACAGAGGAAAAGCCATAAAATCAGAGATCAGCCAGTGATACAACATACACAACATTGACAATAACAATACAAATGATTACCCAGTTACTTTTAGAGGGAGATCATAGTAGATTTTCAATCTAAACTCCTTATGCGTGTTTTGCTTCATTCTCGATTAAAAAAAAAAAAAAGGAAGGGTATACAGGAACACAATAAAAAGACTCTCCTTCAGCTAATTGGGAAAAGAGGGGCCAATGCATCTATGTAGTAATATTCAGTAGGTTCACCATCTTCATATGCGTATGATATATATGTGTGTGTTATATGTCGAATGAGAAACACATTATTTCACAGCCACCATTAATGAATTCCATATACAATAAGTAAATGTTTACTGATATGTAACCTTGCTTGCAGCAACACATTCGCATCCTCAAACTTCCAAGTAAATAGCTATGATACATCATACATGTATATCTATTTGAAAATATATTAATATGTCAGTAATAATCAAAATTAAGATTCCGAATAAAGAGGAAACTCTCTTTTTTAATTTAAACTCATTTCATACATCCAAGTAAATAGCTAAGATACATCTATATCTATGTGAAACTATATTAATATGTGAGCAATAATCAATATTAAGATTCTGAATAAAGAGGATAATTCTCTTTTTTAATTTTAAAATCATTTCCCAAAATACTTCGGAATATGAAAATCAAAACCTTACCTTACACAACTCTATTTCATCTCCATCTGGTTTTGACCCTGACATAACATGATCAACCTTTGCTTCATCCTCATAAGTATCATTTTGTAGGCCAGCCAAATGTAGTCCTATACAGTTCCCGGTCCCTACACTAAACCCAATTGTCCTTAAGAATCAGAAAGTTAACTGAATGATTGCAGCATCAACAGCACATAAATAGTAGCATAGACCAAGCGTCACAACCAAAACAACAGCAAATAGAACCTGATGATGACAAAGATGCAGTATCTTGCATGCTTATGTCATTTGATTCAGGTGTAAAAGTGCGGGTTTGATTTTGGTTATGGAAATACTTCATAATTGAGCGTGTTCCCTGAAAAAGTATAATAGAGATAGGTGAACAAAATTTTCTGCAAATATGAAGCAAACCATGCTAATAAATTACAAGGTCTAGCAGCACTTAAAGGTGCAATCAGCTCTACAATAATAGTCAAGCTAACTCTGCCCTATAAACAAGATTAATCCCATAAGAGCATATGAGTGATAGGCAGGATAAGAGTCATAAGACACATTGATATCATAGAAATGAATTGAAATGTAATCTGTTGGTAAAGAACAAATAAAATTCAAACAGCTCAATATTGTTTAGTTATTGTATTTAACAACCAGAATAAAACATCACTAGCTGATAAAATACCACTCACAAGTCACAATGCAGCAAGGTTGCAAAACTGTAGGGGCTTTTAAAGGCCCCCATGATTTGATGGCAGTTTACACACTTTACACATTCCTAATATTGGATTGTTAACTTGAACAGACTTTCACATTAGGTATAAGAGCTAATATTATTCAAAAGAGCTTCTTAAGATACTACGGGATAAACATTTTTAGCTGGTAACAGCTTGTAAAAGGTAGAGATAGAACAAATCAAACAAGGTTAGCTAGAACACAAAGCGACTATAACTTACCGATGGGATCATAACTATTTTACTGGCAGTAACAGAGAGACCAGTAATTGCCCACTCATGAAGCTTGAATTCTTTCACCCCAATATATTCACGCAACCCAGAATGAAATAGGTTAAGGGCATCTTCTTGAATCTTCGCAACTCCATACCTTAAGGGACACGATTTCGATGGGAATTTTTTAAGTGATTCCGAGTCATTCAGCTGGAGGATGACATATACATAAAAAGAGTTTGGTTCACAAAATAAAAATTAACTGAAAAAATTTGTTGTATGATATGAAGATGCTTTAAATGGTATGCACTTTTTTTTTTCCCTATATTGCAATGAAAACTTCAACGAGAAAAGACCTTGTAAGCACTTGCATGCAGGGTAAGAGTACGGGCTAAGCGCTTATTCTGTTCCAGATCACAAAGAAGACGTTCACTTAGTTCTTCACAAAGCTCACAAAGCCACTTCTGAACCTGCAATAATCAATATAGATGGGATAAATTGCTTTCAAAATTTGAGTAGAATGTCAACTTTAACTATCTAGAAGAATGATACTGATCCAGAATTCAAAAGGAGAACATACAGAAGATATGGTTTTAAGAGCCTGAGGTCCTGGAAACGTCTTCCCAGAACCATGACTCTGGGAAAGAAGGCGACCCTTAACCTCATCACCACAGATTCCCCTTGCAATATTACACAACCAAGTACTGCATAAATAACAAACAAATCGCGAGTAAGGGAAAGAACAGTATTATGCCTCACTGACATGGCAGAGATGAATATATACATCAAGATATCATGAGATACCTCACTGACACTCTAGATTAAGATTTTGCCCCACCATACTTCTTTTTTATCTTTTTCCTTTTTTTCTTAACTTTTATGGGGCAAAGGCAAATACACGATTACAGTTACTCAAACTCAACAATTAAAATATACAAGAAATCTAAGCTTAGATCTTAATAACACTATGAGCTTAAGAATTTCTAGAACCTCAGCATATCTTGTAAACTTTAACTATAGGATTAAAATTAACCAATTTTTATTATAAGCCATAAGGAGTTTCACGAAATGTAAATCCCAGTAAATAACTAAAGCAATCAAGTATACATTTCATAATAACCTAAAACAGAAAACAACCCAGTATTTATGCCATAATGTTCTTGCAGCTTCGCCTCTGAAAACTGTAATAGATCGCCAACAGTATTCACACAAAGGTCAGCCTGCAAAGAGGTTCCAAGCTTTCCCCCAAGCTGTTTCCTGTAAGAAGTTCAGTCTTAGGTTATACAACATTGTTAGCTTGATAGTCCAACCAAGTACCTCATGCCCACTTGCCCTTAAAATCATAACAATATTAATAATTAGTTTATGAAAGTTCAACTTTAAAGAATATGAATCCTTACATTTTCTTTATAGGTAGAGATTCAAGCAATTTATTAACCGCTGAGGAAGGCACAATGGTCTGTTGAGCAGGTTTATTCATACCACTGGCTAATTTCGCTAGCATCTGGTCACATCATAAACATCCCCATTTAGAGTCCAGAATGGAACGCCTTTTTGCACACAAATATTACGAGCCGACAAGAAAAACACAAATATATTTGAAAATTTTAAATGCTATATCTGACCTTATTATGAGCAATGCCAGCAGAACATGAAAATTCAGTCTCTTTCAAAACTTCGAGTCTAAGTTCAGCAACAATAATTGCTCCACATGCTAACAGTTGATCACGACGATCACTGTTGCTTGCAAGAAACCATTGTCTAACACAATCTTGATCATCAGCTCCATCCTGGGTTACATGTGACAATTTAAATGCAACCCTCGAACCCAGACAAGGAAAATTAAACAAAAAAATAAACCAAAAACAGGAAAAGGAAAAGAGGAAAAGTGAACCAGAGCATCGTCTCATACCGAATGAAGCCCCAATACATGTGATTTAAGAGCTTCTTCACTGATTGATTCAAATCTTTCACAGGGGTTTTCAGCTAACATTTTTTCTGCAGCTTCAGTAAGATCCAGATACACCTCATCTATAGAAGCACGCTCACATCTACCCTTGCCTGAAAGGATAGATACCACCTACACGTATTTTGATGTCATTGACAAGATCTATATGTTTGCAAAATGATGATTTGTAAAGTACGTATTGTTTATACCTCTGAACCAGCATTTCGATACAGAGTCAAATCTGCTTTTCCACGAGAGACTGGAACTTGGACAAGCTGAATATCAGGACAGACCTTTTTTGCATCATTCCCTCGCATTGATCTTGAAACCCATATGGTTTTTTCGTTAGTCATAATTAAACTTACATGCTAGTTGCTACTAAGTTATTAAATAAAATTTATTAATATTTTATCAGTTACCGCTTGACCCCATATTTACGAGCTTCATAGCCAACAGCAATAAGACCCCCTCCTTTCCAAGAGTTGTACTGTACAACAGCAGTAGGATGACCTCTTAAAGTTGGCTGTTTTCGCTGCTCAACTACAAACAAGTCGAGAAACACACAGGCTATAATGAATAAAAACAAATTCATGAAATACGTAATTTTTTAAAATAACGAATAATTCATGCAAACACAAGTTCTAACAAGAGGTCATACACTATGCTTAGATTCACACTAAACCATGTCACAAAAGTGTTGGTGAAAAGGCAATTAGGCATCACCTTTGATATACATAAATTTATACTGCAAAATGATAATTAAATGGATGTCTCATACGTTCAGGAAAAATAAAATTTCTTTCACAATCCAAGAGACCATACAACTTCAAATAAAGAAACTATGGAATTAAGTTTATGCTCAGTTGAAGTTGATCTGTGTCCATGCTCACAGTATGATGGTGGAACCTGCGCTTCAGACCAAAGCACAGAAGAAAAAACACAATTAACCCATCAACTCTCAACAATTCTAGAACAAAAGCAACCCGCAGATGAAGAACAAAAAAAAACCCTATCTCCATCAAATAAAATTCGACAATATTTATGCAAACCACCCATCTTGAGTAAAGGAAGGGTAAAATTCACAAAAAACTCTCAATCTTGAGAAAATATGAAGATTTACATTACACCAATCTTGAGTAAAGAAAGCGGAAAATTCACTGAAAAACAGCCAATCTTGAGTAAAGAAAGCAGAAATTTCACTGAAAACAACCAATCTTAAAAAAAAAGAACGCAAGACAGAAAGCGGAAAATTCACTGAAAAACAACCAATCTTGAAAAAAAGAACTCAAGATAATTCATATTACCAGTGAACGAATAATGAAAAAGAAGGAAAAGAAATTCGAAAAAGAACACAACCTTGAACATAGAAACAATCCATGTCAACGTGAGCAATAACCCTGGAATCCGACGTTTCTGGTTTCGCCACCGGCATCTTCTCCGTTCCGCGCTATCCACCACTTTTCCCGCCTCAACCAGAAATGGATTTCAGACCCAACCCAATTTAAACGGTAAAGACCCGGAAGATGGAAAGGCCCACAAGCAACACGTCAAAAGACTCGAGAGAAGCCCTTTGGGCTATTTATAGATCTTATTTACTTTCCGCGTTAACGACTTACCCTATACTCATGGGCCCACGGCCCATTTAATTTATTTAAAATGCAGAAGATTTTAGTTTTGTGATTTTGTCGTTTCGTTAAATTAATAACTAGACCAATCAAATTAGAATGGTTTTAATTAATTCTTTATACTGGAAATTAAAAAAAAAATCGAAAATTTTATTCTAAAAACTTTAGTATTGTTAAGTAAAAATCGAAATTTATTAAGGCAAATTAATATATATTATCATATGTATAAATTACATTAAAAAAAAAAAATCATATGTAAAAAATTAATAGTACCTTTTTTTAATTTATTTGGGAATAGAAAGTTGCCATTTTCGGTCGCCCCATTCAGCAGCACTAAACCCTCACAAAACCCTGCAAATTCTCAATTGAAGTGAAGCTCTCTTTCTCACTCTCCTCCCTGTGTTTGGATTTCCAACCTACATACATGTATTAATGAGTGCAGTTTTATGCATATCAAGATTGGAATTTTATTTGTTCTTTTGAGATGAACTCAGTAAGGGCTCTTAGAAGATTCAGCTCAATCGCCGCTGCTCTGTCTTCCAACCCACAAAAACCCGTCACAAACTCCGCCTATCATCACCGCTTCTACACCGCCCAGCCTCAGCAGGATGACCCTTCACCACCGAACCCCGATGAATTCGACGCCGCTCAGGATGCCGTCTTTGATAGCTCCCATTTTGATGATTTAAATCTGAGTTCCAGCGGCAGAGGTAGTATTGATGACAGTATTGAAAAGTCAACGTGGGATGAGAAGTACAGGGACCGAGTGAAAAGCAAGGTGTTTGGGGAAGATATTTCGCATTTCAGAATCTTGCAGAGAGAAGAGGAGAAGAAGAAGAAGGCTGGCAGGCTGGCAAGTAAGTTGCTCGAGGAAGCGTTGATTGAAGAGCTTGATGTGGATGCCGAGGTGAGGGAGGTTAAGGCCGAGGATCAGAAATCTTTGGCTGTCGGCATTATTGGAGCTCCCAATGCTGGAAAGTCTGCCCTCACTAATTACATGGTGTGTGCATTTATTTAACTTTCTTGAGCTTGCTTTCAGTTGATTTGAATGCAAAAGATTTGGCATTTCGGAATTCATATATTAAGTTATGAATACACTCTTGATGTTTTATCTCTTCATTATTGGTGTTTGGCTTAGGTTGGAACCAAGGTTTCAGCTGTTTCGCGGAAAACAAATACCACCCTTTATGAAGTATTGGGAGTTATGACAAAAGGAGACACGCAAATTGTATGTCTCTGATCACTGTGACTCCTCTTTGCTTCAAATTATTAGTAGAAAGTGGATATAGATAATGTTTGTTCACCTTTTACTTTGACGGTTCATCTCCTTAGAGTGGTTTTTAGCAAATTGACTTCTTGTTGATGCACCTGATGTGTCATCTAGAGCATGTAACTCATAGAGCAACCTATGTCCGCAGTATATATCATGTGTTTGTTCGTATTTATCCTTTGCTTTCAACTGAGTGTTGGATAAATGTTTATACAAATTAAAGTTATATACTTGTACACTTGAATTGGTCCTACTATTAAGTCTATTATATGTTGTTACCTTGTCCCACGTCTAACTTAGAATACCAACAACACATAACATGACTGAAAGTTACCTTCTCGTTACTTTGAAGGTTCATCATGTTCAGCTTTTCATTGGAGCAATACTTTGTTTCTTGATATCTTGCATTGGAAAGAATTTTTGTTTCCAATTAATTACTTTTGCAATCATAATCAATATAGCACAAGCTATGTTTTCTTCACTAGCATTTAGCAAAACTGTTTTTAGGAAAGTAAGTATTTGAGAAAATGTGCAACAATGAATGCAATCACTTACAGGTGGGATTGAGAGGTAACTCTACACGTGTGTCTGCCATTCAGAGTTTGGTTGCTCTATGTATTAGGGAGTGGGTGTTGTGGTCGTGTTGGGAGCTGATGTGTCTGTGGTATTCACTTTGTGTTTGCTCCATTTTATGTGATGGAATATGTGCCCATTCTGCTATTATGTCAAAGAGTTTTATGCTCCTGCATTTATCAAAGATTTCTGACTAGTTCTAATGTACATGCAGTGTTTCTTTGATACGCCTGGACTCATGTTAAAAAAAAGTGGATTTTCATATAAGGATATCAAAGTCCGAAATGAAAGCGCTTGGAGTTCTGTCAATTTATATGATGTGCTGATAGTTGTCTTTGATGTTCACAGACATCTTAACAGGTTCTGATTTCCTTCTCCAAATTGAATCTTAATCCTTTAGTGTGTTTGCTCATATTAGTCTTTTGATAATTCACAGAATCTTATTTAAATAGGTACATATCACTTCAAATTTGACCACCTCTACGTCTTCTTGCAGTTATGATTTCTGACATGCATGCTAGGCATTAGTATATTCTGGTATATAACTACAAGAGAACCATTTGGTCTAATTTTGCTTGGCGTACCAACTTAGTGGGGGCACTATCAATGTTCGAATAGTAAAATTCATGGACTTATGTTAGATCTAGAAAATAGAATTAACCATTTTGTGGCATTGTAGCCTCAGATGATACTACCTGTCTGTATGGTGTGAACTAACTGCATGTCTCAGTTATTATAAGCAACATTACACATCTTGCTGAAAGTTGTGTTTTTTTCTCTCAGTAATATACGTAAGCAACATTAGACATCTCGCAAGAGGTTGTGTTTTAGTAATTTTTTGTCTTTCTTTTCATGGATCTAGGCCCGATTCACGAGTGGTGAGGTTGATTCAAAGAATGGGTTCAATTAGTAACACACATCAGAAGCGTGTTTTATGTATGAATAAGGTTGACTTGGTTGAAAAGAAGAAAGATCTGCTAAAGGTGGTTGATGAATTCAAAGACCTACCTGGATATGAGAGGTATGTCCTCCATGTTCATCCTTCACCCCTGTTAATGGACTATTCTTCAAATGATGCCTGAAATCTGTTCTAATGATCTTATAGGCGCTTCGTGGTCTCAGGACTGAAGGGTGCTGGTGTAAAAGACCTTACTCATTATCTAATGGAACAGGTGTGTTTGAAATTAGCTTCCTGTAATTTAAGTTGGTTGTGCTGTTGGAATGTTATTTTGCTGTTTGAGCAATATATCGATGATGTGGGAGGTGGTTATTAGTTTAGAGTATTTAGACACCTCACCTTCTTTTGAGGAGTTCCCTTTTCTGTTTTTTCTAAACGAGGATTGTTATTAGCAGCAATTTGGAAGTTTCTCTGATAATGAAATAGAAGTCATCATTGTTGTCTGGCATAAAAATGCACACATCTTCAAACTATTTTCCTGTCAATCCAATAACTTTCCTAAGCAAATTGTTTGGAAATTGTTTTAGAAGCACACCATACTACATTCTCTCAACTCATGGATAAAACAGACGTTGAAAGCTTTATAGTTCTTCTAATGTTCTTTATCCTTAGGCAGTACAAAGGCCATGGGATGAAGATCCATTCGCCATGAGTGAAGAAGTTATGAAGAACATATCCATGGAGATCGTGAGAGAAAAGTTATTAGACCACGTACATCAGGTAATCATCAGCTTTCATAGTTCAATCGCTATATGATGGAAGATAATTGTGAGTGAATGTTTTATTTTCCTCATCATAGGAAATCCCATACGGAATAGAACATCGCTTGATGAGCTGGAAGGAGTTAACAGATGGCTCTCTCCGAATCGAGCAACACTTGATCACTCCCAAACTTAGCCAACGCAAAATTTTAGTGGGAAAGAAAGGCTCCAAAATAGGGTTAGCAATTGACATGTCATTCATCTGCTGTCTAGTCTGATTTTGATTTGGTAACATCTCAGACTACCACAATACTTGTGGGCTTACCTCTTAACTTTTCTCACAACGCAGGAGGATAGGTATGGAAGCTAATGAGGAGCTACGATCCATATTCAAGAGGAATGTCCATCTCTTCCTCATGGTTAGACTTAAATGAAGCTGCTGCATATGCTGCATCAATTGTCTGTTCACCAACCTCATTCGTGTATAGAAGGGATGGATGTCAGTCACCTTATACCCCTGCACTCGGCTCGTGAAGAATTCGATAGCTGAAGATGCTGCTAAAGAATGGATTTCAAATCTCAAAGATCGATCCTTGTTTAATTTAGTGATTTTTCACCTTCCCTTTTGAGTTGATGTATTAAAGTATTCTCTATTGCTGTACGAATTTTTTGCTTTTTTTAATTCTTCTTCTCTTGGATGGCTGTTTTAGTTATTGTCCAAATTTAATAGCTCTGAAAAACAACGTAATTCGAAAAACACTTGCAAACAGACATATTCATAGAAATTACAGAAGAAGAAAATAGGCAAGTAGAGACCAACAGACAAGAGTAGATATAAAACGGAAAGGAATAAAAAGGCTATGCACTGAAAGAGTTGAAGGGAAGTGTTAGTTGCTCAAGAAGAGCTGTAATTGGTATTGCAAGCCTAGGCTCATACGCAAACCCATGCAACTCATCAGCAGCACCGCTCATATAAGGACACGGTGGAATCCACGCCCACCTCTTGCCGGAAAAATCAAACAGCAAAGCTTTATCCGACCCCTTAATGAGTATGACAACGAAGTCGCCATGCGCAACGGAGTTAAAGCCACGACCACCTTCAATCTCCGCAAACTGGTTGTAGAGCTGCAGTGGCATCCTCTCAATCTCCACCCACAAGCTGCCACATTCTTGAAGCGTCCAAAGCCGCAAGCTCTTGGGAACATTGAGCTTGCTCTTCTCCACAGCTGCGAGTAATATGAGCTTCCCTCGGCTCTCAACCAGGCTAGGCGACCTCAGAAACCTACGCATGGGGGCCTGAATCTTGCACCACTGGTTCACAGATATGTCGTAGGACAGCACGCTGAACGGGCTGTAGTTCATGCAGTAGAACCGGCCCTGCACGTGGACCATACGCCCCGATTCCAGGCTACACAGTCGCGGCAGAGAGGCGGTGGTGCCCCATATGGAGTAGAACCCTCCACCGTCTATGTGGAAGCTCTCCGATGTCAGATTCTTCACCGCATAAGGAGATATCAGATCGTCGCCTGCGAACACCAAGTCTATGGAAGAGTTGGCAATGGTCAAGCCTATGGAAGGGCAAAGCCTGGGCCTCAAGGTTGAAGGCAGCTGCATCAACGAACCATTGAGTGGGTTGCAGAGAAGAACGTTCTTGGAACCAGCATCATCGGAAACCCAACAGACGAGTCCACCGGAAGACGAAGCCGGGGAGAAGGCCCGGGGGATCAACGGGATTTGAAGGCGGTACCATTTCAGATTCTCGGGGTCGAAAAGGTAGCCTTGGTAGCCCACTCTATTATCATTGTTGGAGCTGCCACTAGTCATGCTGTTTCTGTAAACACAGCTTTTTAAGCCTTGTTGCTTGAAGAAGAGGAACCAATGGCGGTGAGGAGATACTTGAAGATAGAGGTCGATGAAAGCGGTGTTGAATATGAGGCCATACCATCTCTTGCAGACGGCTCGAGCTCGGAAGAAGGCGGGTGGGGGGAGACAGGCGATGATGCGATCGAGGAGTCGGTGGGGAAGACGGCTCCAAATCCTGGTGTCCATCCAGATGGTGGGATTGGGATTAATGGGGAATGAGTAGGCAATAGGTATGCTCATGGCTGTGGCTATATGCTGATCGTGAAAAGGCTCCATTTTTTTCTAATGGAAACAAACAGATTCTTTTACTTGAACAAGAACGAGGAGTATCATTTATAATGATGATTGTATTCTATTGGATGAGAAAAAGGCACTGAAAGTCATTTGTGATGGATCCATCTATCATTTCACTGCTTTCTTGTCAATGCCGAGGAAGTAGCAGAGCTGACAACTAAAAAATTCAGACACACACACACCAAGTTAATTAATTCTTGACACTTTTATTATGTTTGTTTTGTTTTCTCATATACAAAATGAAATTAACCATAATAAGAGTATATTCATATGTGTAAATATATATGTTGTTTGCATTGGGAATAATGAAAGCAATTAGGTAGCCAAATGTATATATAATTATTAATTAAGAAGAGTTTGAATGAAGCTAGGCTAGTAGCTAGAAACATATGTCCTTAGTAAATTTCTAGTTTGAGTGAGTAATTACCATGTCTTTCTAAAACTCAATTGGCTTTAGCTAGTATTTGTTCTTACAAATCTAAGTCAGACTCATTGTCCTGGAGATTCAGTGTATGGTTTGTGTCAATCTCTTAAATATGATTGGGGCCAGAATTTCAGCCCCTCAAAAAAGGAAAAAGTAGGGTCTTCAGATTTAGAAATCGTGTTTTGCTTCAAGAAATAACCCAAATAGGAAAAAGGGTCTCCACCCACATATAGAAACATGGCACTGCATCAAGGAAGCTCATCAACCCAACTTGCCTCAACAGTACATTCTCAATTGTAGTTTGTTTTTTATTGGCTAAGCTACAACCTAGTATTCCTAGAGTGGCGACTGTTGATGCATTCAATATGCTTTGACTTGTTTGCACTTCACTAAAAGGGCGGCCTACTGTTCCCTTCTTTATTGCTCTCATTTGTCTCTTGGTCATATCACCTCTCTTCTTCTTCTTTTTTAATTAAATATAAACACTCTTGTGCTTGGATGCCTTAATAATGAGAGTTAATATTATTCATTCACACCTACTACTTCATCAACATAACATGTTTTAACAACAACCAAGTTCACAAAACCTAGAGGAGACCATCTGGTTCGGAAAATCAGAACCGAATTGTGTCCATACAATTCGATTTCGATTTGGGGTAGTAACAAACCGGGAAACCGACGATTTTTTTTTTATTATATTTTATACAAATAATATTATGTATTTATGTTATTTTACTCTTTAGTTTTAAGTTAGATTGATTATTATTTTAAATTTGTATTATAAGTAGTAAATTTTTTTGATTTATGGTTTGTATTTGGTTGTATTTAAATTGTAATTTCTGATTTTTTAAGTTGTCGCTTGTAAGTTGTAATGTTGTAACTTGTAAATGTAAGTTTAATATTAATTTTTAATCAAATTACTAACTCAAACAAAATTGTTATTTTGTAATATATGAATAATTCTAATATTTATATGCAAATTTAATTTCAAAAAAATAAAAAACAAAGTTATAAAATTATAAAATGGTAAAAAGAAAAGAAAAGAGTCCACTGGTTTACAAGCTAGAACCGAAATCAATATCCCCACTGTTCAGTTCCGATTTAGCTCTTCATGGTTTTTTGCATCAAAATGAAATATCATTACTTTAAGGTGCTGAAGATGTATTTTGCCAAAAACTCAAATTAAAAAATATATATTAAAGACAGAACCTTTGTGTTCTATTGCACTTTGAAAAGGGTGTGAACAACTTGGTAAGAACTCAAACATATCAGATCAAATTACATGAGCACTAACATGAAAAATTAAAAACGAAATCGTTATTGACAAACAACACAACACAAAGGTTTTGCAATTCGTATTTAATTTTTACATAATCATTTAAAGCTTAAAGTCTTTTTGTTTATTGCAATTAACACTTCATTTTCTTGCCTCAAGAATCAAGACAACACACGTATTCCCAACTAGACCCCTTTTTCTTTTTCAAACTAAGTCTTAAAAAAAAAATCATAAATGGAACAAACAAACCCTCTTATTAACATGAAGCCTGCAAATATTATTTTCATTTGATGTGGACAAATGTAAGAATTCTTTGAATATTGTGGCATCTATTGTAATTTATATTTTACACCTAAAGTCAAAGAATGCATGCTTAAAAGGAAAAGGAATTATGGTTATAACGTGTGAAAATTTTGGAATCTATTTGAATCACATTATATCATACTACTTATTGTTTATAGAAATTATCGTCTAGTAATTATATAAAAACCTTATTAATATTATTATAGTTATATTATTTTATTATTATTAAGTTTAATGAAACAAGCCCTTTTATGCCTTTTTATTTATTTATAATTTAATCAATATCTTTTTAAAAATTTAAATCTAATTTATGAATTTTTTAATTTTGCAATTTTTTTAATCAAAGAACTATGAACGGGATTTTTTAGGGATGAAATTATAAATAATCAACTATAAAAAGAAACATTATTTTTTAACCAAGAGTTTGAAACTATTCTTTTTTAATGAAGAGAACATTTTTTTGGACCATTGTATCCTTAATGAAATTTAAACCGTACCAGCTCGTACCACCATATTTCACCTCGTACCAGCCCGTACCACCAAAATACATTCTCGCACCATAATGAATGTGGCCCGTACCATCATATTACACCCTTGTATCATCATTCACGTAGCTCATACCATTATATTACACATCAACTGTTAGAAGGGTATAGTCGGCAAAAATCATTTCTTTTGACTAAAAAAAAAATTAATAATTTAATTAAAAAAAAAGTTATAAGTAGAGATGGTTAGAAATAGGGTTACAATTTTTTATGACAGATTTCAAAGCTCGACCACCCACAACAATGGTTAAAGTTGGGGTTGCAAAACTAACATCATTAATACAAAAAAAAATTCAGATATTACAAACCTTGTATTAAATAATTTCGGCCAAGATTACGAGTTTCAAAAGTCACATCAACATTAGAGTAACACTTCTGTGCACCAGTTGCACATAAATGAATTCGTGCAATCCATACTTTTATGTTATAAATGTAATATCTTTATGCATGTTCATTTTAAACGGTACGAATATTTACACATAAAGGTACTACATTTATAATATAAAGGTTTTCTGTACAACTGGTGTACAAAAGTTTTTGTGTCAACATTATTTCATTATTGCAGAAAAACAAAACATAATGCATCCAACTAAACTTTTTATATATGTATAGGCCTGGATTATTTATTTATTTTGTTATCTATTTTGTTATCTATTTTGTTATTTTCCCCTGAGTTTAAGCTAACTTTTTTACACATTAAAAAAAAAAAAATTGGAAAGGAAAAATAGATTTTAGGTGATCTCTACAATTTGGAAAATAGCGTTTTCTGTTGGAAATGCTTCCCGAAGTTTGCTTCTAATTTAAAGCATTAAAACTCAGAGCACCAAAAAACAAAGAAAAAATACTATAGGCGCATCTTGTTGCAGTAAATCAGAAAGAGGCTTTAATTATTATGGTGAATTCGATGCTACACTTAATAATGGTATACTAAGTGTACATTCACCCTTGATTACACACAAACAAACCCACGTATATGTTCAAATTAACGATGGATTAAACCCAATGTACTATCAACAAATATAGCATCTCAAAAACCAAATATTATAAAACCAAACAAATTGGAATCTAGAATTATTCTTTATCAAGACCTAATCCCTATAGTCCTAAATAATGAACAGGAGAGACAGAAGAATGGATGTCAGTTTTTTTCTTCTCTGTTGTAATAAAAAGTAGGAGAAAGTTAGAAGCCCATAATATCAAACAAAAATAGGACCTTGAGAACTTACAAGTAATCCAAGGTATAAAAAAGGGTGTTTCACCAACCACAACTTTTGCCCCAACCTGTTTTAGTTATTCATCTCCCTCAAAATTATCTAAAACATTCAGTTGAATTCCACAAAAATCCTAGAGTTTCAAGGTAAGGAAAGGCGGTGCAGGAGAGTGGAAGAACCTGGAGATGAATAAGCGAGCCCACAAATAATACATCATCATCAATCCAATTAAAAAGCCATGCGACCAGCAAGCCTGCTCTCTGATATCCTTCGGTCAATTGCAGCATCAATTGAGCTCATCTGGAACAGAACCGAGTAATTTAGTATTAGAAAGCGAATCTTATAACAGAAGAATATAGAGTTTTGCTTGTAGTCAGTATATACAGACTTTGCGAAGGAGCTAACCTGGCCCATTGAATTCACTTTCGATCTAAAAAAATATTGTACGATGACATGAATGGGCAAAAATCTGTTGGGTAATACTTGTTCCACCCAAACCCAACACTTTGTTATCAAGCAACCACGGGGCCAAAAAATTAAAAAAATTGAATTTTTTTTTTTTCCGAAGGGTAAATACATACACTGTTCTTAACCTTGTATTGGAGCTTAGTTGGAGGATCCATGAGTGATTGCAGCATGCTAGTCAGAATTTAATTACTAATTATTAGCAAAGAAAATGAAAGTACCTACTTGACTTGAACCTTTGTTGATCACAAAATCGGTGGGATTGCTAGCCAAGCAGGAATGGCCAAGAAAGAAAATACAGCCCATCACATCAATGGGGTCGGAAAGTGGCAACATACACAATCAAATTGCAAAAAAACAATGGGGTCGGAAAGTGGCAACATACATAATCAAATTGCAAAAAACATTTATATGCGTCTTTATTTTGATAAGAGAATTGAAACCATATAGAAATCTCTCTCTCTCTGAAATAAGAGGACAAACAAATGAATTTAAAAACTACAAAGCGGCAAACTCTGGCCAGCTGGACACTTGAATAACTTGAGACCATATCCAGGCTGAAGTAAATAATTACTAGGGTACAAGGACTTACCTGGCTATTCTCATCATGCACCTGATACTTCAATAAGGACAATCTTCTCTCCTCCTGCAAAATTGATCAAAAGAGCAAAAGTTCATCAGTTTACAGGCAGAGCTACACAAAATCATCCTATACAGAACTTTTGGAGAACAGAAAGATAACCAACCATGGACAAAGCCTCATCATCCCACACAAGATAGACCTCGTTGGTTGCAGGTTGCAAAGCTGGAGCCTTGTTTGCAATTACTGGAGGCGGCCCAATAGAAGGACCTCCCGTATTTGGACCGGATGCATAGGAATGTGAATTCACAGAAGTTACAGCTGCAGTGAATAAAGAAAAACATGAACATGGAGTCAAAATCTTCAAAAGATACACTATAGCAACCAAGTCTTCTAAATAATATTGGGAATGGAAGGTGAAAGAAACATAACGAGAGAAATAGAAAAGTAAATGCTACTTCATCATCAGAATACATAGATTGCATCACCACAATCATTAGTCAACACAATTAACAAACACAAATAAAGTGTGAAAAAAAAGTTGCACATGGCACATCAAAGTAGGTGTTGCCATGTTGCTGGAAAATAGAACTGGATTTAATGTGCGATATTTCAACTCAATTTGGTACTACAACTATACCTAAATGGATAGCTAATGATTAAGCAACCTAAAAGTTAGCAAATAGAAGTTGGTCTTGTCGTATATATCCACAAAAAAAAACAGTACACATGCTACCCATTTCACTAGCACAGGCTAATCCAGCATTAACATAATGCAGTAAGTCATCAATCCACGTAGATGATGGAATCAAATAACAAGAATCACATTCAAAATCAGAGAAAAGACAAGATTTATCATCGTAGGGAAATACAAATAGAGAGGAAACACAAACCTGGAATTCCTGAAGTTTGATAGCTATTGGTTGGCAACGTGCCACCAAATAGAGGTTCTGCAGTCCTCGTTTCAGAAGAAGAGCTTAAAGGTAAGCTCATTGGAGGCATAGGAGCAGAAAATGGGGAACTTTGAGAGGGAATACTATTGTTAGGAACTACAGGAAATAAAGGTTGAGAAACAGGAACAGGAACTGTAGTTGCAGGCATCCCAGGAGGAGTGATTGGCAATGTTGGTTGATGCATAGGGAGTGCTGCAGATGTCATCGGTGGCCGGATATTGTGTACAGGAAACAAAGGCTGTTGAGGCAATCCTGATTGCCCAGGAGGTGGAAGTTGAGGATACCAAGGTTGTGGGCGAGGTGGAACTTGCCAGCCAACTGGGGGCCCCGGAATTCTGGGGTTATAACTGCAATCCCATCAAAGGTCGTTAAAGATGCATTTTGCCCAAATAGAGAGTAATATCAAGTGACGATCTTTTAGTATGTCCCTTGACAGACATTGAGATCAATGTCAAATAACCAAAAATGGATCACGTATTATTAGCATGAAGTTCACTTTCTTGAAAAGTAAAGAGATCCCACAGACTGGATTAAAGAAGTTTTGATATTCAAGCTATCAACTTTAATAGTGAGCACGGAAATTCAAGCATTTGGACAAAAGAAGGCTTGTCATCATCAATCACACTAAACACTCGAAGCTATCCAGATTTCACATCACCAAACAATGCTACCTTTTTCCAAGTTTAATTAAATATTACTTCATATGTCATAAAATAAACCAAAAGGATCAAGTAAAAGTAGTAAAACAGAAACATACTGTGGAGGATATCCAACACCTAGCATTCCAGGTATCACACCACCAGCAATTTGGGAGGTCGGAAGATCAACTTTTGCTGTTTTTGACGGGTTTTCATCCTCTGCCAAAAACAATAACAGAATAGATCAGCCTGGCAACATTGAATAGGGCATGGACACTGAACCCACATACCACCACAGCATATTGGTGGGATTAATGATGTTCAGGTTTTGGTTTTCCAATTACAGTCTTTGGTTTCTAAGATGAACCAAATTCACTACACTAACATGAAACAGACTAACCGAAAGACAAAAAAGGGGTTGGTTTGGTGCATTTACTTAGAACCAAAGACACAATTTTTGCTTCAGTTTGTTGCTTTGGTATAATTTGACATTCAACAATTGAATAAAAGACAATTCAGCGTTCTCCAGACCTCATTTTAAACAAAACAAAGATGAAATAATAATGACAAAAGGCTGTGAACGGAAACAACTAGACAAAGACAAACTTCCTTGAGCTTAAAAACGCTTTAGTGTAAAAACAAGATAGTGGGAAATACCTTCTTCTCCATAATGAGAGGCCAGGGCATCAGGAGGAATTCCTTGCATTCCATAAATTTCAATTTCTGTCGATTCTCGTCCAGGTTTCGCATTTGGAACGCTGGGACAACAATTCCGAAAAATTCAGATATAATTTCACCGGCCACGTTATCAAAACTTAAGAAGAAATCCAGAGTGGTGGCACCCGTATTCACATAATAAAAACAATAATAGTTTTAAAAAATATGAAAGTTCAATCAAGTTACAGTCCAAATCCATAGGCAGCAAAATAATCACAAATTGATAGTACAGAAGAATTAGCAACAAGAAACAGAAAAAAAAAAAAACGAGATTTTTATAGTTAGAGAGAGGAGGGACCTGGTGACTTGCTCCTTGTGAACCTGGAGGACGTGAATGGTCATGCCACCGGCGGTGGAGAGTTTCTTGTGGCAAACATGACACTTAAAGTGCTTGGCCTTCTGATGTTGCACCAATATCTTCTCGTCTTCAAATTCCCTGTCGCAGTAGTAGCACCACACCTTATCTGCCGCTCCTCTCTTCTTCTTCTTCCCCATTTGAAGATCTGATCTGCAACGACCACACCACTCGTTCTATATTAATACAAATGCGGAATGCCTAATTTTCGAGTACGAATTAGTTTTGGGAAGAGAAGGTTAGGGTTTCAGAGAGTGAGAATTTCAATCCACGCTTGCTCTCACTCCGTAGTCGTCCGCCTCCACCGTCTCTCTCGCTCGTATTCTTACTTTAAGTACCTTTCGTACAGTTGTAATAAAAAGAGAGAGAAAAGAAAAAAAAAATAGACTATATACGCAGGGTAAATATGCATATGCTCTATAGACTATAGAAGAAGTGGAAAACAAATTCAGTGAAGGATATTAATTACATAATTTATGAACAATATATTAAGTTATTATTTTACTATTCAAATAAATCGAACAAAATTTTATTGAAATAAGAACTCCATTTTCAGTGTTCGTATGCTCTGTAGAAGTAGAAAAAAAAAAATCAGTGAAAAATACTAATTACGTGATTTTATGAAAAATACATTAAATTATTACATAATTCAAATAAATATAACCAAAACATATTTTATTAACAATCCCTTTCATGCGTTATATTTAATAACATTTTAATCTTACATTTTATAAAGATAAAAATATGTGACGAAATGCTAGGCTATCATCAAACCAATACCTGCAAGCAAGGTGTGACAATAAATCTCAAATATACGAATCAAAAATAAAATAAATTAAAGTTAGACATTGCAAGCAAGATGCAGGGGTTTTAGATATTAATACAAAATAACAAAAAAGAAAATTCAAAATAGTACAATTAATGAAAGAAGATAGTTAGTTATTACACTCTCAGTCACACCTGCATTACAAGAAGAGTTAAAAACATGACCTGTGGCTACTTCATTAAGGACCCGAGTGTCTGAAAATTCTTGATGCAGAAAAAAGCAAAGAATAAGACATGCTATTAAGTTGACAACTACTACTACTCCACAACAGCATCAGTTGACGAGTTTCTAAGGAAGAGACGATAGTGCATGAGAAACGTTTCGAGATATTCTGTCATGTATAGAGTCCTGCACGGAGACGATAAAGGGTTTTTAATCTCTCAAGTATAATGAAGCAAATGGAAAACACCAACATTTTGTCTACCTCTGTGGAAGGCATCTCAAACTTTGATTTTGTTATGGTCTCGTACAACAGGATATATCTGTAAGAAAATTAAACAATCAGATATTTACAACTCATCAAGAAGAAGAAGAAAATGAAGAATAAAAGACAAGTCAACCTACCGCCATGATAATTCAGATACGAGCTCTTCAGGTGCATCAGGCAAGACCTGAGCAAGCATTTCTCATGAGTTACATTCAACATATATACCTCCAAACAGATAACCAATATATAGCCTCACTTACCTCATCTTCATAAGGATTGCAATTATCTTTGAACCACAGCCTCAAGAATTCCTACAAAATAGTTATTCATACTGGAATTCAGCTGACTAAATAGCAAGATAACCAAAGAAGCAAATTAATATGGGAGGCACAAGTGGAGTAACCAGATTGTACAAAATCACAAACCTTGTCAATATTCTCAGGTTCTAGGCCATTCTGGAAGCGTTCTACATAAGAATTGGCAATCCAATATCTGCTTGAGTCTGGAGTATGCACCTAAAAAGTTGAAATTAAACATTAAAAAGTTAAAAGAGAAAACCTTGAATTGGGGTATCTATTGCAGCTGTTTTTATAAGAAAGTAACCTCATCTATAAGAAGTACTGTGCCATCAGAGCCTTTTCCAAACTCATATTTAGTATCCACCAAAATCAACCCATGTTCCTGTGCGGTGCGCTGCATAAATTTTCGCAAGTTCCAGAAGGATGTGTTAGAATAAGTTAAAATTTAAAACTCCCTGCGTAACTGATAACCTGCTATATGCAGAAACCATTATGATTATAGGGGTATATATGTCAAAACATAAGAACTATTGGTAGTAAAAGAAGACAACAATTCAATGCAAGAAGAAGGCTGAAGCAAAAGAGACCTTTTCTAGTGAGCGAAAATTTAACAGAGTGAAACTTGCAAACCAACCACCATGAAACCACACCTATCCTCCATGCATTTTTAGAATACTCTATTATTTGGCAAGTAAAATGGCTGATATCTTCCATAACCATTATCATAAAGTTATTGGCTTGTTTTATCTTTCCACAAAACTATCATATTGTTCCTCATGCAGGTTCTTGATTAGGCCTCATATTAATCAGCTTCATGTGCAAGTTATAGAATGAAAACAATTTCGCATAGAATCCCACAGCCACAATACTATATCACGGTTCCATTACGAACACCCATCCTGAACAAAATTTGAAGCCACAAGATATGCCATCACAAAAAAGATGAATCCCCATCTACTGCAAGTCCCACATTAGTTAATTTGGACCGAGTCCATTTTAATATGATGTAAATGAGTTCAGTGCACAAACTAGAAATATATGATGAAGATGATAAAAGCATGCTCATGTACCTGCCCATATTCGAACAGGCTTAGTGCTGCTTGACTTGCTTCAATATAGTCAGATTCAGACATCAGCCCTCTCTGGATAATCTGTAATGCAATTTGATTACCAAAGAGAAGATCAATCCTATATCTGCTTAAAGCATCTGCCTAGTAGGTAGGTTCAAAGAGTTACAATCCCTTCAATCTAAATGGGAAATTCTAAAGTTTCATAATATTCTTGAGTATTGCACAAGTCATATATAAGCAAATGTATTCGATGTTAAGAAACAAATTTATTGGAACTGAAGATGGACTTTTAAGGTATTGAATCATGTTTACCCAAGAGGTATAGAGAGCAAAAACAAATAACCTAATAGATGAAGAACAAAAAAGTAAAAAATCTGGAACCTCTTTTGGCGTTATAGGAACATCATGATCTGCAGCTTTAGTAGTTGGTGTGAGAATATTTGCAGTTAACTTCTGGTTTTTCACCATCCCTGTTGCAAATAGACGTGAAGCTATCAGTAGAATATGATACTTGTATAAATTAGACTTTCTACACTACAGACCTCACCCTCAGGAAGCGCATTGCCACAATAGTTCCGAACACCTTTTTGGTAGACAGTCCAAAGTGATGTATCAGTACTTCCAGTCACATATCCTCTGACTATGGGTAAACAACATCAAGAATGTTAATTATACAGACCAAGGAAACGAAATGCCAGAATTGCAAGAGTTGTAAGATTGGCTCACCAACAAATTCAACAGGAAATACAGAACATTTCTTTGCAATAGTTACATTTCTATCTGGAGAGGACACAACTGCATTTGGAATAATGTGCTGAGTTTTATTAAACCACCACAGACTTGTTTCATTGAGTACCTGAAAAGTAGCATTGCATCAACGACATCGAAAGACAAGAAAATTATTTTGTGATGACTCAAGGCTAAGTATGATCCTAGTTTGTAGTTGACGAATTTCAAACATGAAAATGAGGCACCATTACCTGGCCCTTGAAGGGAATCGAAGCAAGAACTCTATCAAAAGCACTTTGCCTATCAGTGGTGACCAGGACAAGATAGTCACCTCCATCATAAATATCTCTCACCTGCAAAAACAATTAAACTATCCTTTATTCATCCATAATACTCAACTACTTATCAGAGTGCTGGGAGATGGATATAAACTTCAATCATGCAAGCATTCTAATTCTGCCGCATATATGGTTATTTGCTCGTCAGAAACTCTCCGGAACTCGCACGTGCAAGAAAACCTATCATAATGCAACATCTTTGCCTACCATTTGAAGGATGAGAAAGAAACCATTGAGATGGCATTTCTAGAGCATGTAAGCGGAAAGGACGGTTCAAGAAATTAAAGAAAATAAGATTTATCAAATAGGCCTTACTTGGTGAAAGAAACATTGTTTCGGATAATTCTTGACACGAGATGATTAGTCACTCAAGAAAGAACAGTAAAATCTTTAACTTCAGATAAACCTATGAACTTTCTTGAGGAAGAAAATGCTTAAAGAAACAAGAATATAATGTGTAAAATATAAACAAAGAACAAAACAAGGAGATGAATATCCACGTCAAGAAAGAACAGTAAAACCTTTAACTTCAGATAAACCTATGAACTTTCTTGAGAAGAAAATTCTTAAAGAAACAAGAATAAAAGAACAATGAGATGATTATCCACGTCAAGAAAGAACTATAAAATCTTTCTTGAACTTCAGATGAACCTATCAACTTTCTTGACGAGAAAATTCTTAAAGAAACAAGAATAAAATGTGAAAAAAATGAACAAAGAACAAAACAAGTATGATGATTATCCACGTCAAGAAAGAACAATAAAATCTTGAACTTCAGATAATCCTCTGAACTTTCTTGGCGAAGAAAATTCTTAAAGAAACAAGAATAAATTTGAAAAATATAAACAAAAACAAAACAGGAATTATACCTTGCCTCTGGTCTTGGATTGGAGAGCGGGAATAGTTGAATCAAGATGGGTCTCAGAAAGACAGTTAGAAAGCGAGCCTTTGATAGCTTTCATCAATTCATTCTTGCGCTCGGTGTTCGCCATTACTTGGATGGCACGCGGCGCTTTTGGGGGTTCGCCGGAAATTGTAGAAGGCGACGATGATGCAGAAATTCTCATTGAAGGAAACTTCTTTAGAGAAAACTTGTTTGCGATGAATGCTCTATACGTGTGTGGTGATATTGACTTGGGGTGGAGGATATGTTTTCCGGTGAGGTTTGTCGGAGGATTTACGCATTGAGACTGAGCCATCTCTTCTGTTTTCTAAGAGTGTGTGTACTGTTGGCCCTTTTATAATATAGTACGGTATTTGAGGCGGCGCCTGGGTTAATAGGCTTGGGCTCAACACAAAGCCCATTTTATTTAACACGGTGCCTGGATTTACTCAAACTGGGCCCTTCGCAATATAGATTAGACTGCTCATATGATTTGGGCTGGACCGATTTTCCGGAATCGAGTATTTTGTAAATTATTTTATGAATTGATTGTTCTATTAATTGCACTTTTATATTCTATCAATATTTTTTTAATAATTTAAATTCAGTTAACAAATAATTAATTAAAAAAACTACTTAAGTAACATTTTTTAACGAGATTTAGCTTTAGTGGCAAATCTTATCAATATATTGATTTATCTCTAATTTTATTAAATCATTTTTTATCAAAATATTAAATTTATATAACTCTCAACAACATCGGTCAACCCTCTAATATTTTCACATGATTTATATGAAAAAAAAAAAAACATCGGTCAACTTAATTGTATTTATATATTACTACTCATATTTATGCAAATCTCTTTAACATATAAGTAATATAAAAGATTAATAAAACATTTTTAATAAAATAATATATAGATATTTATATATTACCATTTAATTTATACATGCAAATATGACGATAAACAAATCGTTAATCCTTATAGAAAATGGGCCAAAACTGACCCGGATACGGAAGCCCGAATAGCGCCCGACACAAGACCGGGTACCGCCCAACAAGGACGAGAAATAACTGCGCTTGTCTGAAAATTCACCAACTCCCAACTCCACTGTGTACTGCCTGCCTTCAATTCACACTTCAATTTTTGCGTCAATGGAGCCCCAGTAGCGAAACCCTAACTATTCCTCTCAGCTCTTCTTCTGCTACACTCGAGCTCACTTTCAATATGCGTAGCAGCTCGAATCATCTGAGACTCTCGGTTTACGTATTTGAATTTTCTAGTTTTGCTTTGTAATTTGCCTTTTTGTTAGTTAGGTTCCTGAAATAGTAAAACCCTAATGGAGTTGAAGCTGACTATCCTCATACAGCTGATATCTTTCGTCCTACTTTCACTCGGAGCTTCCAACTCGGTCGGTGACTCAGTATAGTCAAAACATTTAGTCTTCCTTAAATTATATGTTATATGTATCTTCGTTGGTTATGTGTATGGTTAAATTTTAATTTTTAATTTATTTTCTCTTCTTAGGGCTTTAATGAATCGCTTGATGCCTCTGTTATGGTGCCTTCTTTGAATCAAACTCACAGCAAAGGTTAGTCTTTTTTTTTTTCAACTGGAATTTAATCTTTTCGTTGAAACAGGGATGCTAAGAGTTGACTACTCTGCGGAAGAAACGATCTTTGTATTATTTATAATGTCTAATTGAGAAGCAGAACATTTGTTTGGATTATGCATCATGCATGGAATGAATTAAGTTAACATTGATAAACTTATGGAATTTTAAGATATATGTCTTTCCTGTTTTATGCTTGATATTTACATGCATCTCATCATCTACTACATATTACGGAGTGTTTTTTGGTAGTTTTTTCCATGTTTATACGTGTACTTTCGAGATCGTCAATCAGTCATTATACTTGTATTCTAAATAAGGAGGGGTATCTTGAACTGTCTTTGAAGTTCAATGCTTGCTGATAATTTGTCATCTTTTATGAATAACGGTTATGTTGTCAATCAACCCCTCTTTCACTGAGTAACATTTTGTGGCTGTTTTCACAGTGTCATGCCCTTCTGGTTGGATCAGCAACCCTGGCAACACTAAGTGTTTCAAATATAGTGCAAGCAATGAATCTTGGGACGAGTCTGAGAAACAATGCAAATCTTATGCTGGACATCTAGCTGCAGTTTCATCATTGCAAGAATTAATTGAGCTTCAAAAGTTGTGTAGTGACAATTCTAATGGATGTTGGGTTGGTGGTATAGTAATAAATGAACAATGGAAATGGTCTGATAATACATCTTTCTGGAATGCATCTATCAGGCCTAGCATGCCACTCCAGTCAGGTTGCATCAACCAGTCCTGCTTTAACAGCAATTTTACTGGTTTATGCACATTGATGATTAATCAAAGTACATCGCTTGTGGCTCAAGGATGCAATATGTCACATGCATTCCTATGCACGCTCGATACGGGTAGTGATTCTTATATAAACTCATCATATCAATTTTATTTTCTCCTTTGAAATCCATTTGTTCTGCTATCCACTTTTTAGTTCCTATCTTGAAATTCTTCTATAAGGGCAAATTATTGATTTTTGCATCATTTTTCAGAAAAAAAATGTCATGGTAAGAAGCACTGCCACCAGGAATATCTTATCATTCTTGCTGTTGTGAGTGGTCTGATCTTTTGCACTACTCTTGCTGTTGTATTATGGCTTCTTTTATATAGACGCAATAAAAGGCGTAAAAGATCTCGAAAAGAGTCCAATCCAGCAGAATTGGCACTGGTTCCTCCATCATGGAAAGTTTTTACTCGCGAGGAACTAAAATCAATTACAAAGAATTTCAGTGAAGGAAACCGTCTTGTTGGTGATGCCAAAACAGGGGGAACATATAGTGGACTTCTAACAGATGGATCGAAGGTAGCCGTGAAAAGGTTAAAAAGATCTAGTTTTCAGAGGAAAAAGGAGTTCTATTCTGAGATAGGAAGGGTTGCAAGACTACATCATCCAAACTTAGTGGCAGTAAAGGGATGTTGTTATGATCATGGTGACCGTTATATTGTGTATGAGTTTATTGCAAATGGACTTTTAGATAGATGGTTACACCATATACCTAGAGGTGGAAGGACGTTGGATTGGGCTATGAGGATGAAAGTTGCTACAAGTCTCGCTCAAGGAATTGCGTAAGTTGATTAAATATTTGTTCTGTTGTAAGGTTGACTTTTGAGCGCATAATAAACATTTAAGCTTTTTCTCAGATTTTTATGAGGATTGTGATCATTTATTCAGCTTCATCGCATGACTTTTGATCTACCATGATTATCCTTTTGGTGTTCTCATGTGGGTTTTTTGTAACTCTCCTATCCAATTGTTCCTAACAGGTTCCTCCATGACAAGGTGAAGCCACAGGTTGTGCATCGGGATATTCGTGCTAGTAATGTACTTCTGGATGAGGACTTCAGTGCCCATCTTATGGGGGTTGGTCTCTCAAAGTTTGTTCCATGGGAGGTGATGCATGAGAGGAGAGTAATGGCTGGGGGCACTCATGGATACCTTGCTCCAGAGTTCGTCTACAGAAACGAGCTTACAACCAAGAGTGATGTATACAGCTTTGGGGTTCTTTTGCTTGAAATTGTGAGTGGGCGTAGACCTGCACAAGCTGTTGATTCTGTAGGTTGGCAAAGTATATTTGAGTGGGCTACACCACTCGTCCAATCTCATCGCTATGTAGAGCTCTTGGATCCTCAAATATCATCGTCTTCTTCATCCATAATTCCAGAAGCTGGAACTATCCAGAAAGTGGTGGATCTTGTATATTCTTGCACACAACATGTACCATCCATGCGCCCCAGAATGTCCCATGTCGTCCACCAGCTACAGCAGTTAGCGCTGCCACCTTCTTTAAAGTAATCTAGATTCTTACTATGAATCTGCAATCGAAATGGATGGCCTTGTTATGATTTCACCCGTTTTATGACATGTCCGTGGGAACTTAGCACCGGTAGTTATAATGTTGCTCTTGTTCTTTTCGGCACAGACAAGAAACTTGAAACTGATTTATGTATTAGAATGAACGAGGATAAATGTCTTGCATTTATGTAGCATTGGAATTAGAATGAACGAGGATAAATGTCTTGCATTTATGTAGCATTTCCAAATGTATCTTGACATAAATTTTCATGTATACCCAAGATAAAGTGCATTCTGTGTAGAAATAATTTGCAGCATTCTGAATCTAAAGTTCAACAGTGATCTGGCAATCTCATCATTTGAATGTCTACATTTTCTGGCTAGTAAACTAATAACTAACTATTGTAATGATATTACAAGAGGATGCCTAAGTACAAGGTTGCTTCAAAAGTTTAAATGTCACATTCTTTTACACCTCTTGCCTGATCAAGTTCCCTTTTGGAAACCTCGATACATATTTCTAAAAGCCAATAAAGAAAGATCAGATACGGAATATTTACATTCTACGTTTCTTGAGGATGAAGCGTTGGCCAATTTCCACCATTGACAATCAATCACATTTGAGGATCCTCAGAGGTGAATAATTACATAAGAGTCTCCAGAAATGCGAGGACTGCCATACCAGCAGCCCAAACGTCATCATCTGATACATGCTCGGCTGGGGAATGACTAACACCACCACGACAACGCAGAAATAACATCGCGACCTATCAAATAGGTGCACGCTATCAAACAATATGATAAGAAGTGTACATAAAAAATTACAACTACGTTAAGCTAGAGAATAACACCTTAGTCAGATGAGACATGGCCATTGCATCATGTCCTGCTCCACTCATCAATACAGGCACATCATCTGGGTCCTCACCGCTTATCCTTTTAACAGTAGCATAAGCTGCAGTCTTAAGCTTGGAACTCAATTCAGGGTCACATGCCACTGCATTAGCATCATGCTGAAATGATCCAAACTTTGGATTAGCCACATGTTACTTACTTCTGGCACAAATATCGAATGATTGGGAGGTAAATCTTAAACCTTGCGCTCAATAAGACACAGAACTGAACGGCTATCACATATATGGTGCATTCTACTGGACAATTCATAAATAATTGCTTCTCGTCCTAGATCATCCAATGCACGTATGTCAACAGTGAAGGTTACCTGTGTAAGATTAGAACGAATAAATTAAAACACACCATTTTGTTCAAAAATAAAGAAACTTCTGTTCAGTGACTACTTGCCTGCCCAGGAATTACGTTACTTGCACTTGGCCAAGTTGAGATTTCGCCAACAGTACAAACAAGAGATCCAGAGAGAGATTGTACCGATGATGCAGTGCACTGACCATCATAAGATAAATAGTCCTCCGGCCGTTTACAAAGACTTTCTAGCAATACAATCAGCTCTGCAGCTGCAGTCATAGGATCGCGGCGCATTTTCATGGGCACTGTGCCAGCATGCCCTTGTGTACCTTTCACTGTCACCTGAAAAATCATGAAGTATAGCCTTCATTGCATCTTCTCAGATGTATGTATCTAGTCTCAGTGGAGAACTTTGACATAGTAAATAAGACCCTAGTGCGAAGTCAAATCCTACACTACTCATATCTGAGAATTATATATTCACACAAAATCTGTTACTGAATCAGGTAAGGAATGTGTATTTTAAAAAGCCAAGTTACCCTCAACCGTGTCTGCCCTGCGATGCCTTTCACCAAACCAAGAGGAATGCCCACAGTCTCAAGCACCGGCCCCTGTTCTATGTGGACCTATGATGCAAAAGATATATCAGCAGAGCTCCGCCATAGCCTATACTCTTTAGTCTTGCATAGTGTATGTCTTATTTCATATGTTGCTTGTATACCTCTACATAACCATAGACAGATTCAGGGTCGTATTTGAGCTGCAATAGATTCTCCTCTGTAATTTCAATAGAGTTCATTCTCAAAGCACTCTGCACTGTTACACCACTGAAAGTATCTCTCTGTGGTCAGAGAACTTGAGATTGTGATTAACACTATTTCTTCAGTTACTATGCAAACCTTTTGTCATGCACGTGCAATGTTGAAACAGGCAACACACCGGCAAGTGCAGCACTTCCTAAGAAGGTAGATTGAAACCTAACTCCTTCCTCATCACTGAATGCTATAACCTGCCAAAATTAATAGCCAAAATAATAAACACTTGGCACCACAAACAATTTAAAATTGTCACAGGTTTCTTTTCTCTTGAAAACTGCTGCTTGTACGTAAACAGATAATATCCTAGAGAAAACTTGTAGTGAATACAGGCTTATGTAGTAATCTCAACATGATACTCGAGGAAAAAAAAAAAAACTTCTACAAAATATATAATAACAGAGCTAGCACAAATGCGGTCACCCTCCACGGGTCATTTAAGATTTCCACCTCTAATGAAACTTTCATCTGTAATATATTTAATAACAGAGCTAGCATAAAAAAAATTCCTACCTCCACAGGTCGTTTAAGGTTTCCAAGCATTCCTGTGATTTTTAACACCTTCAATGCAGACAATGCAGTAATAATTCCCAGTGCTCCATCAAAGAACCCAGCATCAACAACAGTATCCTACATGAGACAATGCAATCAAATAAATAGCTTGTACATGGACTAGCTATAATTTATCAAATAAAGTTAAGAACATGATTGCTTCACCAAATGAGAGCCGATTAACAGAGCTTTCTCACTTGGATTTAGCCCTTCGTATCGACCGTGCACATTTCCCATTTGGTCCACCCACCTACAAAATGAAAAGTATCGGCACCTTTTCATTTATTTGTGTGTATTTGGATTTTTTTCTGTGTGTGCGTTTGTTGGGGGGGGGGGGGGGGGGTTTAACATGGTAAAAACTGATAAGGTAAGTCTGCTATCTCACGTTCGCAAACCTGCATCCTCCATCCATCTCCGAATAAGGTTTCCTGCTCCAACAGAAGCTGGGGACTGGAAAGTCCTCTCAAGAAATTCTGCTGAATCGCTCACCTGCAATGCCAAACCCGCAGTAACTTGAGACAAACCACATCTTATGAGAGTATATTCAATATTGGCAGTATTTCCTCAATCAGACACATGGGAAAAAAGTCACAAAATGACAGACCCTTCAACAGTTTACAGAACACAGATCAAGAAAGTATCAAATAACCTTTTCAGATCACATGTAAACCTTATGAGACCATGTATATTCATATTCACTTGCTTTTCATAAGAAGGTGAAATTCAAATTTTACCTTTCCAAGCTCATAAAGTCTGGCCACCGCCTCATCCTTTAGTATCTCTGGATGCAAAAGGTTTGTATTTTCTGTATGTTCAACACATAATGAGTTTACTCTGTTCAAAAATCTTCAGCATAAAACTTGGTGCAAGTTATAGAGTCATGTCAACTACTTGAAATCAATTCAAGTTACATTATCAAGTGTGACGGAAGTGCACGTTAGTAAAAATTTAATGGAACCAATGACTCAGAAACAGAAAACAAGACTCCGATTGAAATACAACTTATTCAAATTCGAGTTTCAGTGATCACAAATATTCTTCAATAAAGATGTGATGTACAGAGATGTCATACCCTTTAAAGCATCACTGTGTACTAAGATCTACACCCCTTGTAATCCAAATAAACAGATGACGGAAAAATAATAATTTAATATTCTAATAAAAATTTCATAATTTCTTCAAGCTCAACAGCTAGTGTATCCATCAGACTAATAATTGGAATGACAACGACAAGAATAGACAAATATTCCCTGTAGTTATGAATTAATAAATAACTCTATAAGAACATCAAAAGAAGAACAGCATCAAATTTTAACTTATACTAATCCAGAAACGTCGTCCTCAACAAATCTCCACGGCTTCTAGTCCAAATCTCAGATAAGCAGATTAAGCCGATTAAGAAAAGAGGAAATTAACGAAGTACAAATACTGAATCAAGTAAATCGATTGGTTTGATGTAAGATCAGCAACTAGAAGAAGTATATTGCTGTTGTTATGGGTTTGGCTTTGAAGAATAAGGTTGAAGCGTACGAAGCAGAAATTACCAGAGAAGTCGTCAATGGAGGCGTAGGTATGTGAAAGAGCAAGTGTTAGGAGAAAGAAAGATAAGATTGGCAGAAAGTAGCGATTGGATAGCGTTTTGCATTGCAGCAACGCCATCGCCATCGCCATAGCCAGGTTTGAGAGAGTGAAATGGAACGAGTAGAAAGCAGCAAATTTGGCCACGAACTCGCGGAAGGTGGTGAAGCCTATTCTATTCTGTGGTCATGGCGGCCATCGTTTGTGGCGGCCTCGTGATTTTGTGACTCTGCTGGGAACGTGGGCCCCATCAGTTTCCCATTCGTTTCACTTTTTATACGTAGCGTCAAAATTAAATCGTTTTGATTTATGACGTTCAAAATTTTGTATAAGAAATAAATAATATATATGCACCAACATATCATTTCTTTTCTTCAATGAAATAAATTTTATTTATCTTTTTATTGTTTTGAGGATAATGTTAGACATTTTTTAAATAACCAAGAAAATCTAATAATTATTATATTATGTCATGGTTTGCGAATTTTAAAATTGAGCAAGGGTTTATGAATATGAGGTTGACGATTGTCCAATATAAAGAAGAAAATCATTCAGATTCAGATTCATAAAGTAGAGATCAATGGCAACTTCTTTTTGATTGGGTTGGGGCCCATCTTCATGCAATTTGCTGGAATGCTTAATTACTAGTAATATGTGTCCTAAGAAAAACTAATAAATATGCGAATCATTGTCATCCCCACCACCCTAATTGATTAACTTATGATTAGTGCAATCCAATGCTACAAATGCACTCAATTCCGAGCTATTATTTATTTTAAATTTTTTTCATTTAATAATATATCATGAGATTTATTTATAAAATAAAGAGTGTAACTCTCGTGAAATTATATTATCACATAAATTTAATTACGTGAAACATACTGATCTATAAAATAAAAATTGATTTGGGAAAGTAGATTTATGTTTTGTGTAGTATGATTTCAACAATCTAATATAAGTTTTTATATAAAATAAATTATAATATAATATTATTTTATAATTTTTTAGGTAACAATGTCAATATTTAATTTACTTTGCATCCTCTATTTGTTTTGTAGGTTATATAAATTACCCAGATTGGTTATATTTTCAATGGTGAACCTCTTTAACCTGAATAAATCATTTTTATATTAGTATCCCACAAGAAAAACAAAGATATATCCTAATGCTCATATTTTATTAAGTTTTTAAACTGTACATTTATAGACATGAATTTTGAAGTTTTTTTTTGTTAATAAAGTGAAAATTGCATAAAGAATTCTGACTTTTACTAGAACTATGCGTTTGGACATAAAATTTATTTAATAGTCTTTAATTGTTCATACTACTATTTATTAGTCCTACTTTGTTCACAATTTTAAGAAGTTTTTCAATTATTTAAATAGCCGGTCCAGTTCTATAGCGAGCGTTCTCATGTACAGAAAGAATCGGCCCAACTCCATAGTAACCTGCAATATGGGCTTAATATTTAAAATAAGCTCTCTTAATATTGGGCTGAGCCTTGAATATTTAAACTAAGATCACTTAATATTGGGCTGAGCCTCGAAAATACACAAGGACATGACTTTGATTGAGAATTACACCTAACAACTACCCCAAACATTTTGTTCATATGGTTTTATAGGGAAATGATATGTCTACCATTTATGTCACGATATTACACAACAAGTGAATTATTTTTTTTTATCTAAAATATATGAACATGATATACACATATCAACAATAGACACGCTATTGTATATAATTCTCAAAATGAATTAAATCTGATCCGACCTGATGAATTGAATTGAGTTTTACAACCTTCGTAAGATGTTTGTGTGAAAAAAAATTATACTTATAGATTTATATCACTTAAACATCCTTAATTTTTTTTCTATTGACTACATTTGCCTCTTTTGACTAAATAATTTTCTTCATGTCAAAATTTTCCAAGGTACAAACTTTCTAAGCGTCATGGTGACTTTCAACATGCTCTCATCTTCAAAGGGGGTTGGTTACTTAATACTTAAAAGAAGTCTCTTTAGAGGTTCTACTTGTTTAACATGAAAGAGTTAGTTGGACGTTGAAACTACCCAACTTTTTTTAAATTCATTATTTAGTTACCCTTCGTTTCTTCCATTCATTCACCTATATAACCGTGACGATACGTTGGTGTAGTAGACCCAATACCCACCTATATATGTATATATCTACGTGTATATTATGAATTGAGGATGATTTACTCTAATGTACTTCTTGTTAGTAAAGAAGGCCTAATTTCAGTCCACAAATAAATTATAGCATATATTACATATTTTCTCCAATTACTGTACATATATTTGTACAATATTAATTTTTAGTAGGTGATTTGAGTTTCAAACCAATTAATAAGTCGGACCCACTCACATAATTTCAAGGTTGCCTAACATTGTACATACAATTATTATTTAGCACAAAAGAAATAAGAAAACATTTTGAACAACCCAAATCATGTTGCACAAAATAGAGATAGTTACTTTAACCACAAGCTATTTGAATTAAAATTAAATGACAAGGTAAAGAATCAATGGACACCAAACACGCCATATGATTCAGCTCAAAAGAAGCTGTGTTTGTTGAAGAAATTAATATTACTTTCCCTGGTGAGTAATATACCTCTTCCATACATTTCAAAACTTTACTTTCGTAAGAAAAATCCCTACTTTTCTTACCAAGTCCAAATTCTTTGTACTGTTTTCTCTGTGAAAACCACGTAGTTTTAATTGCAAAGTTACGTGGACCAAAAGACGTCGTTTTCTTTTCCTACACAACAGAAAAAAGCACTCACCCCCCCCCCCCCCTATAAATAAGTATTGATCCTTAATATAAAGAAACATCTAAAGAGAGCTTATAACAGTAACCTCAGGTGTTATTGGCATGATCTGGTAAAATCTTAAAAACAGGTTCAGCTTCTTTCCATGCTTTGCTATTTACTAAATCCCTCTTTCCGTATTCGTATAATAAATCATGACGATCCATAACGACAAGTCTCATTCTCATTCAACAACAGTAAGTTGTCCGAAGGACAGGAGAATGGAAGCTTCAAGAATGGCTATAGTATTCATCATGGTGGCAGGAATTACCAGTTTGATCATGGTTCATGTGTATGGAGCTGATGCCTCGTCTCATTTCTCCAGGCGAAGCTTTTATCCAGATCATATGCAGAATATACACGAGATTAAATCTTCATTCCTTCGTCGTGATTCTCTATCAAGCCCACCACATCCTCAAATCTCAATACGTAGTCTTCAACAAGCATCGTCTCCATCTCCATCTCCGTCGCCTGTAAGTACTAAAAATCATTTCCTTTATCCATCTATGATGTTGTCCAAGAATAGATGCAAACCTGTTTGATTAATACAGGCAACGGCGGGCCCGCTTGTGTATCACGTGACATCCTATGGAGCAGACCCGACAGGCAAAAGAGACAGCACGGATGCAATTGTTGGAGCAATATCAGATGCACTTAAAGGGCCAACAAGAGGGTTCTTGTTTGAGGGAATAGTCAATCTTGGTGGAGCCAGGGTTGATCTTGATGGTGGCAATTACTTGATCAGCCGTCCTCTCCAATTCCCAGTTCCCGGAAAAGGAAACTTCGTGGTATGTTCGATTACACTGAAAACATGTTACTCTTAGAACTCATTTTTCAATCAGAATTCACAAACTACTATTCAAGAAACTCAACTTCACAATTGTAAAACGTGGAGAACTTGTTCAAATCTTGAAACTTAAGATGTCTTTCTATTTGGAACGTGATCTGGCCCAAATTAAGAGTCAAAGCTTCTAATATCTTGGTCTGACTATAGCTATTGAAATTAGGCTGCGATTAATAGTCCCAGTTTCTGTGGTCTAAATTATGTAATTTTCCATAGAGTGGAGCATAATTTCCACAACTAGACACATATGACTTAATTGTTCACCTAATTTATCACCCCGTCCAAGTCTACAGTTGTACCTCTAAGACTAGTAAAATGAGAAATTATATTACAAGTAGTTTTTTCCTCTGTTAGCAGCTGTATTATCTCATTACTAGCTCGAAATTACAGATTCATGGAGGGTCCCTAACAGCATCTGATGATTTCCCAAACAACGGCTATTTGATAGACTTATCACCTGCCTCCAACAACGGCTCTAAATACAACTACGAGTTTGTAACACTCAGAGACCTCTTCCTCGACTCCAATTTCCGGGGTGGAGGAATTCAAGTCGTGAAATCTCTTAGAACTAGCATTGACAACTGCTACATCACTCATTTCAATACAACAGGAATTTCAGTACAAAGTGGCCATGAAACTTACATCCGATACTCCTACCTCGGCCAATACATCACAGCCGGTGGCGATCCAAGAGAGAAGACCTTCTCAGGCACCGCAATAGTCCTAAATGGAAACGACAACTCTGTCACAGACGTCGTCATATTTTCAGCCGCCACTGGAATCATGATCACTGGTCAAGCCAACATCCTATCAGGTGTACATTGCTACAATAAGGCAACGGGCTTTGGGGGAACAGGGATATACGTGAAAACACCAGGCTTAACACAGACACGTATTGTAAATTCTTACATGGATTTCACAGGCATTGTGGCTGAGGATCCAGTGCAGCTCTCAGTCTCCAGCACCTTTTTCCTCGGAGACGCTTACATTGTCCTGAAATCAATAAAAGGCGTGGTGAACGGGGTGAACATCATGGATAACATGTTCTCCGGCTCAGATAAGGGGATCGATATAGTGCAATTGGATCAAACTAACGGGGAATTCAACCAGGTTAATCAAGTTTTCATTGACAACAACAATGTAAGAGGAATGAAGCTTAAGACAACAGTTGCAAGTAGACAGGTGCAGGGAAACGGTAGCTCGTGGACAGCAGATTTCAACTCGGAGCTAGTGTTCCCAGACCTTATAAAGCAAGTACAGTATACATTCATTACAGATGGTAGTTCATTCCCAGTTCATGTTTTGAGAAATGTATCAGATAACAAAGTAGTGATTCAGTCAGACGTGGTAGTTCCTGCAAGTGTATATATCACTGCAGATCAAGGAGGAAGATCCTCCTAAAGCTAAGGAGGTTTATTCTTTCGTCCTGTTCTTCTAGCTTCTCAGAAAAAACGTGACAAGCTAGAAACGACATGGACTCACAATATAGTATTCACAATACCAGAAAAAGTTCAGGGCCTGAAATCTAGGTCCCTGACAAAGATTTTTATTTTTTTCCTGATCTATTTGATCAAGAATTATAATTTTGTGCAATATACAAAATTCAACTTGTTGGTTACATAATACAGACAGTTTCAAGAAACCAATATTATTATTATTTTTCTTTAACAAAACCATAGTTTTCTTAGCCAACTTACAGAAATCAGACAGAAAAAGTCCAAGAAGACAGCTTTTTTTTTTTTTTTTTCCTTTTCCGATCTATTTGATCAAGAATTATAATTTTGTGCAAAAACAAACTTCAACTGGGGTTGGTTAGATAATACAAAGACTGGGTTGCAAAAGACGCAAAATATCATAAAAGAAAAGCAATAGAAAAGGCAAAATCAAGTGGTGTAATAGGTAATATCATTGATCATATGACTCATCAACCAATGCGCGTAGTGTAACTCAGACAAAAGTAAAAAAAGCGATAGCTTATAATAAGTAGGTATTCGAAAAACATGGCTACCGAAAGTTGAAATAAAACCAAAGAAAGCAGTAAAACCTACTCATATTTCTGATACAACCAAATCCTGACTCATCTTTTCGTGAAAAGCATCGAAACAGAATTCACATTCTCACCGACAAACCTCTTTTTACTTCGAGCAGAAGTCAAATCCGAAGCAATCAGACATCCGCGATAAGAATTTCTTGAAAGAAATCCTACGCTGTCCCTTCATTCTTCAGAGCAGTCGCAACGGTCGAATTCTTGATTTTCCTTTTCGATTTTCCTGTAGCATACAGTTACCTAATATAAGTTCTTATTTACCGTTAAATGATTTCAATTTTTTTTTTCCTTCTTCAATTTCTTCTTCTTATATTGTAGGCTAGAAAGGGTCTATTGAGGTAAAAAAAAAACGAGTGACAAAATAATTTGTGTTTTGATTAGACTTGACCCTATTGAAGTCGTACAAAACATGGCCCATCATGTGATATATAATCTTATCACAGGTCCATTTACTTAAACAAAAAAGCCCATATTCAAGGTCTACGTGTCCACGCATCCATGCCCAATTGCACAACACCACTAGAAATTTTGGATCCAATCTAAATTAAGTTCGACATTGGTTCATTAACATTAAGCTTTTTGATTGGATGGGATTTTTTTAAATTTCTTTTTAAAGGTATATTATTAAATTCTCTTCTTCCTAATATGCCTCTCTGGAATAATTTTTTTTTATCTAAGTAAATAAGGACATAATATGAAAATTGTGAAGCAATTTTATGTGTGCAACTACACGTACGGAATTTTATATATTTCTTTATTTAAACATAATGATTAATGATTGAGTATAAATAGATTGTGGTCTCTCTCAAACTCAACAAACACTAGTGTTGAACAACAACAGAAAAAATGAAAATTTCTTCTAGAATATCGACACCAGTTTTATTTCTCATTATACTATTGAAAGAAACAGAATGTTCCATAAAACATTCGAAGCTGTACGAGTTTCAGACAAAACTTGAACAAAAAAACACTTTCAGTAGTTTGGCGACGGCGCCGGCGTCCCCAAAGGTGAGTGGTTATCTGTTTTCACATGATTGTAACTCTTGATATAAGTTGACGAATGTTTGGAGTGATAACAGAGCAATGGGAGAGTGTTGTATCCGATCGGATACGGCGCGGATCCAACGGGGGCGCAGGATAGCAGCTCCGCCATACTGGAGGCGTTGAACGACGCCGGAAAACTGCAGAGTGGGCAGAACTTGCTGCCTGGAATCACCGATTTGGGTGGTGTAGTGATTGATTTGCAAGGTGGGAATTTCAGAATCAGCAGCCCTATCAGGTTTCCTCCTGACATTGGAAACATTGTCGTAAGTTTCTCAACCGTTAAGTCCCGAGTTTTGACTAAAAAATAAAGAAAACGAAAAAGAAAAGTAGTCGATGAATCTTGAAAAACTCGAGAATTAAAATGTTTAAGCAGCATTGAAATGTGTTGGTTTGACTCTTTGCACATTTTCTTATGACATAGGATTCTTGCTCAGTGGCCTCTATTAATGTGCTCCTACCTTCAGGTTTCAATTCATTGCCCCTTTTCCTTCTAAAAAGCGGGTTCCCATTTTCACCTTTTTCTAAATATCTTCCATTTCTATTCCTATGAAATTATATTACTAACTTGTATTCATAAAAAGTTCCTATTCTACTGTATAACCTTCAATTTCGATGTATGATAAGAAGCAGTTGAGAATTGTTTTATATATACATGTGCTAGCTATGTATCAAATATACATGCTCTTGCCATTTGTCAATTGTGAAAAAGAATTTATTCCGGGCTCTACATCGTACATAGTACCATAAAATAGATAACCATCAATACTGCTTCTTTAATTCTCCATAGATGCATTTATTTTCCAACCACAAACTGACACTATGGACAAACTTACGTTAAAGTCTGGTAAATGCACCTGAATGCAATCTTACAAAATCTTGTGATTTTTTTTAACCTTTAACATGAATGTGTCTGAACCTGGTCTTGAATAGGTGCAAGGAGGCAGTCTCCGGGCATCCAACACATTCCCCAGCGACAGGCACCTGATCGAACTATGGGCCCCAGATTCAGACAAAGCCACACACACAATCTCCGACAAGAAAGACCTGAACAAGGGAGTGAGATATGAGGACATCATTTTCCAAGACATCCTCTTCGACTCCACCTACCAAGGCGGCGGCCTCCTCGTCGTCGACTCGGCCCGAACACGCATTACCAACTCCTTCTTCATCCACTTCACCACCCAAGGAATCCTCGTCCTCAGAGGCCACGAAACCTTCATCTCCAACTGCTTCCTCGGACAGCACCCCACAGTCGGCGGAGACCCCGCCGAAAGGGACTACACCGCCACCGCCATAGACCTCGCCAGCACCGACAACGCCGTCACCGATGTCGCCGTTTTCTCGGCAGCCGCCGGGATCACGCTCAGAGGGCGCGCCAATATACTCAGAGGGGTCCACTGCTACAACAAGGCCACCTTCTTCGGAGGCGTTGGGATCCTCGTACAATCCGCGCAGAACAGGATCGTTGATGCCTACTTGGATTACAATAGCATTGTCATCGAAGACCCTGATCAGATCCATGTCTCGAACGGGTTCTTCCTCGGAGATGGCAACGTTGTTTTGAAGTCGGTTAAGGGCTCCGTTTCCGGTCTGAACATCGTCAACAATGTGTTCTCAGGCGACCCGAAAAACATGGTTCCATGTGTGAAACTGGATGGCACTTTCCCGAGCATTGATCAGGCTGTGGTTGAGCACAATGTGGTTTATGGGATGAGCTTGAAGTCGACGGTGGCTGAATTGACGGTGACGGGTAATGGAACGGCGTGGATAGCGGATTTTGCGCCGTTTTTGTTGTTTCCTGATAAGATAAATCACGTTCAATACTCGTTCTACTCGCGACGAGGAATTGGTGCTGGATTTCCTGCTCATGCTGTCACTAATGTGTCTGGTAATGTTGTCGTGATTGAGAGCCAACAAGCCGCAAACGCTGTCGTTTCGGTCTTCGTTGATCAGCATAACTTGGTTGGAGAAGTACTTCTATAATTCTTATAATTTAATCTTCGCTTGCATTTAATTTCACGATTTTATAATTTCTTAAAACTTAAAAAAAAAAAAATTCGTCGAAAAATTAGAATAATATGATGACGCGAGATCGAACCATCATCAAGCCCTAGTACTTCGTTAAACGACTGAATGGATCAAATGCATGAGTTGGGCTTTTATGATTTTCTTTTATTTTTATGTTTGGGCCCTTTAGAGCTATAAATGGGCCATAACGTAACTTATAATAAATCCAAATATCATTAATACATGCATTGTTCAGTTTATTTGAATTGAGTTAACGAACTTAATGGACATTAATATTCAAGTTTGATTCAAATAGAATTACAGAACCAAACTTTCACAAATAAAAAGTATATTAATCTAATTTGAAAAAAATGAAATTATACAGATCCTAATAAAAATATTGTAATTACTGGTACGTTTACGTATGAAAATATAGATACCTAATTAGAAAAAACAAAAATTAAATTATAAGGACCTAAATATAAATTTGATTTTTCCTTCTAAGTCCTTTATTTTATTACTATTTCATTTCCAAGTATTGACAGATTCCAGATGATTTTTATGATCTTTCAAGTGTTTATTATTATCTGCTCTGTAACTGCACTCAATTTTCTCCATCATAAAATATACTTTTTGTTCAAAATGATGCAATACTCATAATAGATCATAGTCATTGTTTTACAGAAAAAAAAAAAAAAAAAACATAAATATTCATTTTTCTTTGTTTTTTTTTTTTCCGGTCTGTGCTTATATTTTATTTCATAAATGCACCAATTCAGATCAACTGTTTCAAAAATGTTATCCAATCTACCTAGCTTTGAGACATAAATGTTAGGAACACAGAACATATATATCATGAACAGTACTTAATATTGCGCAACCCTAAAAAAATAAATTACATTATATAAAATAACATAAAATATGGATGAACATACATATTCAATGGAGAGAGAACCAAATCGAATGTTTTTTAAGACAACTAATTAATCGATCAAGTAACTACAAACAAGAAATATTTCACTTATTCATCCTATTATGACCTAATTAATCTGTCCATATGCATACCTTGACATATCTTAATATCCCCACAAATGATCGTCCCTCGTCTCATATAACTCTGCAGAATAATCTCCAGCCTCAGACAATGAAAAGTTTTGGAAATCAAAATCATCGTCAAGACTCAACAGATCAGGTCGATGATCATCAGTTGTAGTGGTAGTAATAGTAGCTGCAGCATTATTGGTGCTAAATGATAACAAACTTTGATCTGATTCTTCATGCTTCTGTTTCTGAGATTCAGCCCGTTTTCCAGAATAACTACACTGCTCGAAATTCAGGTTGATCGGGCCCTTACGAGCCCCGAATCCCGGAGGGGCACTGTGGCAGCCCGTGAATTGCTGCACCAGGGCCCGAAAGTTGTTGGCGTCGGCTGTGAGGAGAGTGGTCGGGGCCCGTTTAGAAGCCCGTGACCGCCTTCTGATTGGTTTTCCAATGCTTCCTTTAGGGTACAAACCTCCGCCTGCATCACTTACTTTCGGGCCCGACACGTTGTCACCAGCCGGGCCCGGAGCAAAATCGGTGATATCGAAGGTTTCATTGAAGGATAACTCCGGCATGCTACTGATTTGGCCCCATTCATCGGAGTTTTGCATGTTCTAATTGAAGCTATAGTTATGTGGTGATATTAATCAAGATTGATGATTACTTGAGATGGTGATGGATGATGGATGATGATCACTGATCTCTTCATAAAAAAAAAAATTCCAATTACTTGGCTGGTAAGGTAATCAACTCAAACTATAGCTTTGGAAAATGTGATAATATAGTACTGATCATGTCATGTGTGTTGAACGTTGACCTTCCTTGTTGGATGATGTGTTAAGTGTTGAAGAGTGAGAGAGAGAGTGGTTAATTAGTGCCTTTGTGGGGTCTAATTCAGATGTTTCCTCGAAATAACTAGCTTATCTTCATCACATACATATATAATCTTAATTGCATGTTTGTATTTTCTGCTCCATTTTATTGAGTTTTACCATATACACTATTAAAACAACAATATTTTGATAAAGAGTAAGTCTCTTGTGAGACCGTCTCACGAAATTTTAATATATTGCGTGAGACGGGTCAACCCACAACCCAATTACCCATCACCCAAACCCTACAATTCATATGTTTTTTTGTGGGTGATGGGCTTCGTCTCACGGAAACTATCCGTGAGACCGTCTCACATGAGTTTTTGTCAAAAATCACATCATTTTGACAATTTTGCATACATGAAACACACAAAATAATGGGATTTAAAAGCATCTGTAATCTAAGACCTAGTCTTATCTTAGATTTTTTTTTTTTTTTCTTTTATGTAGGTCTTTTCTTTTTATCATTAGGTTTGGAAAAAATATTTTCACACTTGTTCTTGGTGTAGTATGTTGAAATTGGTAATTTTTACCAACGAGATCACAAAATTACTTAAAATAACAAATCAAATCAACATTAATTAATTTGAGTCAAATGATCAAGTAATTAATATATCGATCAACACTTTTCCACCTTAGATAACTAGAATTAAAATCAACATTAGCCAGTAAATAATATCAATTGTAACAAACAGAATTGCTAACCAAAAAACAGTTATTGTAAATATAATGGATGTAAATAGGGTTGTGGATCGATGAGGAACAAAAGAGTCAACATACTTGATAGTTTCAAATGTGTTTCGTGGAGTACGATATATGTATATCATTAAACGTGATCCACAAATGATTTATAGCTCGTTCAAACCTAACGTATATCTTGGATAGAGATACAGTTCGTTCAAACCTAACGTATATCTTGGATAGAGATACAGTGGGGAGTGGAGCAGCAGAGGGATTGACACGTGGCAGGAAGTAAATGTGAACGTAATCCTTGGTCAAAGGGTCTGGGCCAATAAAGTAATGGAAAAGTTTAACAAATTCTTGTAAGATGTATATATGTACCCTTTAGAAGTTGCCAAGTCCTTTTCTACTGTTGACTTCACTTCTAAACGATAAACTTATATATTAATATATTTTTGATTGTGTAGTACAATTTGTCACGCTTGCGCATCCTATAATTTCCTTGAAAGTACAATTACTATTCATTTTAATTAATTTATATCCAATTAATAAAATGGACCATGGATATGGTCGAAAAGTTGAATTCTCAAAGTTTTAGCTTCAACATGGATGGAGGTTGAATGTGAAAAATCCAAAATCCATGTATGTTTGAAGGCTCAAATTCAATATTTTCATCCACTAAAATATATATTATATACATAGAGATGCAGAGAGAGGTGGATGGTGAAAATTAATTACAATGTCATGTGATATGAGTGTGGTGAGAATAGAAAAAATAAATGTGGATGATAGAAATTCAAAGGGTCAAAAAGAGCAAAAGATTGACTTTAAAAAAATAAATGATTTTGTCAGGGCTTGAATGAAAGGAAAGAGACTTGCAAACAACCACCGCCACCACTTCCCACCTGTTTTCTTTTGGTTTAGAGTAGCCTCACTTTAAAGCTAGCTAACAACGTTATCCATCATTATTATTAAATAATTCTCGGGTTAATGAATAAAATTTACACTAATAATAAACGCAGAATGGCTTGGAAAATATGAGTAAAAATAGCAATTTCCATATGTTTAGCCACTTATTAGCCAGTATTCCATCATACAACATTTACTAACTACTTGGACTCCAAATCATTAACCATTCACTTTTAATATAATATTTATAATTCTACACACACACACACACAAATTATATTTCAAAATTAAAAGGCCTCTATTTTTGAGGTCTATCAAATGTAAAATCTAATTTTAATTTGCATATATATATATATATATACACGTAATACATGTAAAAATATTTGCAAATTAAGAATGAATATAATATATACTTAACGTATGTCTATCATCCTTACATACTCCTCAACAACTGCACATTTCCTTGATGGTCTAATTTGAATTCATAGACTATATATTAGACTAAATTACAGTTGATCATGGTTAATTATCTATACATATATATGCTTGAAAAGTTAAAATCTTTTTAGGTGAAATTTCTATAATACTTTTATTATAATATTAAGAAACAATAATTAGGATGATATGGCTAAATGTAGATGTATAAAAAAGAAAAATGGCGGGATATTAGAAAGAGTGAATGAATTAGACATGATTGTATACATCTGAATTGGCTAGAAATAATAAATTATAGATTGAATAAATTATATGATTTTTTTTTTTCACAAAATCGAATGGAGTATATGTTTCATGACATGGTGCGAAACACTAAATCATTATGAACGCACATACAATTTTATGATCACTCATCAAATTTCTAATTACGAATAGTATTCAATTAATGCAGGACTACATTAGGTATCAAACAATATACCAAACATATATATTACAAGTACTAGATTTCATTTTATGCAATTAATGCAGGAGTAGCTAGAGTTAATTTGTTAGTTATTAAACATACCAAACATGCATATTGCAACTGATCACTCATTAATTAAATTATTAAAATTATAAATTCCGTGGCATAAATTGTTTAGTACACAGTTGCAAGAACAAATAGCATAACTAGAAATCAAACAAAGCTCTATTAATATAATTATCGCTAAGCATAGTATTGATGATTAAGCTGATAGGCTTGATCATGAGTCGAAGTAGGAGAAGCAAAGCACAAAGTGATGGGGCCTTTCGGGCTTGAATTAGTGTTGTGGCAGCCCGTATGTTGCTGCACCAGGGCCCGGAAATCCTTGATGCTGGCGTTAAGGAACGTAGTGGGCTGCGACGGGCTGGCTTTGTTCCGCCGTCTCTTGGGCTTTTCCGGGCTGGTAATTACTGGATTTGCAGCTTCCGGGCTGGAGATTGTGCTATACATGTAATTTCTTACATTAACAGTTTCTGCATTTGTTGAGGTTTTCTCATCAGAGATCCACATGTTTTTGCTCTCATCACTAAATCCTTGATAAGACATCCCCACAGCTTGCTGCTGCTGGTAATAATCTTCTTCCCATAAACTACTGTAGTTTTGCATTTGGAAATCACTCATTTTCGTGGCTTTAATGGTTTCTCTCTCTCTCTCTCTCTCTCTCTCTCTCTCTCTCTCTCTCTCTCTCTCTTTTTCCTAGTACATATTGTTCGATTTATTCGAACGAGGTTATATAATGAGGAGAAAGGAGGAACGAGAAGCATTAATTAATTTGACATGCAAGACGTCATCATGGAGTGCTGACTGTGCATGTGATTTTGGGGTTTCCAGGAAGCACCAAACTTCACATAGATTGGAGAGAGCGACAAAAAAAATTCAAGTAACGTGTAAGAGCCTCACTAATTTTATTTTGTTTTATTTAGATTCTCAAATGTTTTCAATGATTTATTATGACCATCCATTAACAGTGTAATTGAACGTATGAAATATATCATCTCATTGCTCATATGTTTTCAGATCATATATTTTAAGTTCATGATCTGAAGATTAATATTTACTAGTTAACATGATCAAGACAATACGTAATTTGCTTATAAGTTGTTTGGAAGATTTAGTCTCTTTGGTCACTGAGAACAATAAATTTGTAAAAGTTCAAGAGTAAATAATATGTAAAATTCAAAATTAATATATATGTAAGATTATAAGTAATTTTGTTTTATAAATGTATTAATAAATATTTAAAAAAATTGTATTAAGAAATAAATACAAGACATAATATCGGTTAAACACCTAATAGATATTTGTAAATAAAATTATATCCATGTTTCATACATATAGCAATTTATTTCTTCTTCCTAGTTTTGTTATTGATTTTATTTTACATATCGATGTATTAAATTATTTAAATATATTAATTTCTTTTCAGGTGGGATATTTTTGTCACTTTTACGCTTACAAAATTGACCGAATGCCCACTACACCAAATAGAAACTAAATCTAGCAAATTTGTCCTTAAATTCCTATACCAAATAGTGACTAAATCTAGCAAATTTGACCTTAAATTCAACGTAATTATTACACGTGTTGTCAGACTAAAACAACCGGCAAGTTTTAAATATTAGTTAAATATTGAAACAGTTAAAAAGTATTTCATTCTAGTTGGTAAACTAGTTGGCAAAAAAACAAAAAACAAAATGGAAAATTTTCACAATTAAAATTCATACATTTTAGATAACGTTTTATTTGTAATATAAGATAATTATTTCAGAAAAGGGTGTTTTAGATTACATTATTAATATATACATGATATGTATTAAAATGAAACATAATTTGTTACTAACAATCCTGACTCAAATTTTGCAAGCCCTTCACAATCTACTCGAATCTATTATTTATACATCATATATCCCATAATACTTGATGTTTTAGAGAATTATACATAAATTAAAGGGTATTGTAAAATGACATATTTTTATATCATTGATACTTGTTTTCCATTATTATATACGTACTTCCTTTATTTCAATTTATTTTTTGTTTAAAGTTGTTTAACGGATTAAAAAAATGTAATAACTATGATTATATATATATATATGTATAAACTAATCCATTTTTCAATTAACTAAGGTTTTCATAGGAAATAAAAATAAAGTGAAAAGGAGAAAACGTAGTAAATGTAATTTTCAACCGCCATGTTGTTGTTCTATTCAAATTGAGAACGACTTGCTCATAAAGGAGCCAAAGTTGACAAAATTGACCAATTATCCATTCCTTTGAAAACAAGCTTTTTTTCCATTCTCTCATTGGTAGCATACAAAGGAGGATGTGGGGATAATAAAGTGGTTTAGAGATTTCATGTTTGAGGTTGAGGTCATGAATTGAATCGCAACTAGCTAAGACATTAATTCATAGAGTCTTGTCATAATTGACTTGTCTAAAATTACGATATATCTCTTTTGTATGATTTGGAGGTTATTGTAAGAAATCGAGTTTTATTTAATGTATACGGATAGTGGAAACCTTGGTAAACAAAAAAATATGTTGTTGACAAATAAAATACATAAAGTTTTGTTTACAGATGCAATATATATGTAGTAGTTGATGAAATAGTATATAATATTCTGTAAACATGAAAACTGAAATTGTTGTGAAGCTTCCTCTCATTTGGCCTCCATTACTTAAGGATAAGACAACACAGTCCACATTAGTAAAGATGGTCAATGATATCTTGATATGGAAAATGACTTGTCTTTGAAATCAAGTAGCTTTGACGGGAAATTTAAAGTCTGGTTATATATATATCTTTATGAGTAAATACCCCCAAATACCCAAAAGCATATAAAACATACAATTCTACCCACTAAACATTAATATTGTCCCCAAATACCCAAAAACACATTTGTTCAGAAATGGTGCAGAAAATCTCTTACATATCGGTACGATTGACAGAATAATATATAAACAATAATATGATATTTTCGTTAAACCCTTCTTTTTAGGGTTTAACGAAAATTAGGGTTTATTTTCGTTAACCCTTAATTTTTAGGGGTTTAACGAAAATTAATTAATTATCGTTATATTATTAAATAATTTTCGTTAAATTGTCAAATAATTTTCGTTAAACCCAAAAAATTAAGGGTTTAACGAAAATAAACCATAATTTTCGTTAAACCCTTCATTTTTAGAGTTTAACGAAAATTAAAATGCAATTTTCGTTAAACCCCAATGTATATTTTTGAAAATTATTTAATTTTTATTCTCAGAATTTAGTTTTATTAAAATTATTGCCCGCATTTTCGTTAAACACTTGTTTTATTTAGTGGATATATGAAAATATCTTTTATTTTTGTTAACCTCTAATTTAATTTATTTTACCGAAAATCATATATGTATATATTTTCAACCATTTTGAATTTATGAAATTCCGAAAATTGTCAACCATTTTGAAATTTCAAAAATTATTTTAGTGTTTAATTATGAAATTTTCGTCCATGCTAAATAAATTATTTAGAACTAAAAATTAAATATGTCAAGACCCCTAATATGTTAACGTACAAATCAACCCTCCGTTAAAATTTTCGCAAAATTCGTTAAACCCTATAAAAATAATGTTTAACGAAAATTTTGTTAAACGCTATAAAATAAGGTTTAACGAAATGTGTACTTTATTTTAGTTGAACTTGTAGCTTGTTCGTGAATTAGGGTTTAACGAATTAGTCGAATTTAGTTCGTGAATAGGATTGAATTTAGTTCGTGAATTACAAATTTGTGAAATAGGGTTTAACGAATAGGGTATTGTTCGTTAAACCCTCTAATTTAGAGTTAACGAACAATATTCTATTGTTCGTTAAACCCTCTAATTGTATTGTTCGTTAAACCCTTATTTTTAAGGGTTTAACGAACAATAGGGTATTGTTCGTTAAACCCTAAATTTTGAGGGTTGAACGAACAATTAAACAATTAAATCCTAATTTTCGTTAAACTCTATAATTTTAGGGTTTAACAGACTAGCAATTAATTTTCGTTAATCTCATATCATTTAGGGTTTAACGAACTAGCAATTAATTTTCATTAATCTCATATCATTAAGGTTTAACGAACTAGCAATAAATTAGTTAATCCCATATCGTTTAGGCTTTAACGAGCAATTAATTTAAAAGAAGCCGTTGTTATGTAGAATATAATGGAATGCATCATCATTCAAATATTTGACCAATCCATTATTTCCTTAGCCATAGAATACTAGAATACTATTTATTTATTTAATTCATCATAATTGAAAAACGAAATTATTTTCTTCATTTTTAAACTAATCACTGCATTTAATATTGATTTAAAAAGATTAAGAAATGTATAATTATATGTATAAAATGACTAAAAATAGGGGTTTAACCAAAATTAGCCAAAAGGGAGTTAACGAAAATTAAGGTTAATTTCGTTAAACTCTAAAAAAATAGGGTTTCACGAAAATTAGAATTTTATTTTCGTTAAACCCTATTTTGTTAGGGTTTAACGAAAATTATTGAAAATTTTCGTTAAATTGTATAAGATATGTGCGTCTAAAACTCAATATAATATATATTTGTACTGACAAATTTAAGTCTTTTTCAGAGATTCTCTGTACCAAAAATTGCTTTTGGGTATTTGGGGACAATATTAAATATTGGTGGGTAAAATTGTATATATGTTATATTAAATTGGGTAGATTGGGCATGGAACTCTATCTTTATTAACTTATTTATTTATTTAGCTATTTTTAATATATATATATATATATATATATATATTTGAATGAAGAAGGGGACCATGACTTCATCACATGAGAGACTTTATTCTTGCACTAGTTTATGGTACACAATTCTTTTACCTAAGATGCTAGACTTGTTCCAATTTAGTGAAACTTCAATCGCATTTTCTTCTTCTTTTTTTTTTTTTTTTTTTTTTGTTAGAAAAATTGGTTAAATACATTTAATTTGTATTTAAATTAAGAGAGATATGGTTATTTAACTTTAATAAGGCAGTTGAGTAGGTCTAAATTGTGTAGTAGTTTATATAATCATGAAGGCACCAAAGTTCAACACCTGGGGTTGAAAACTTTAAGCTAAATAATCAAATTCACCACATTTGATTAAGTTCAACTTCACTTTATTTTAACTAATGATTGAGTATGTATTGTTAGTCTTAGTTGAAGGTAGCCTGATATCTTGTTGCATTGAATGATTTAAGTGTGTTATTTTTGTGTATTTAAAATAACTAGTAGGATTATTAAATCTTGATTTGAATCGAAATATTGTCTTAATTTTCCGGAGAGAAGGTTTATAAAATCTTGATTTGAACAAAATTTGAATCTCTAATTCACTATCATAAACACATATACGTGTTTGTGGAATTAAATTTCAGAAATTAATGAAATAAATAAAAACATCTAATCAAATTGAGTGGGTCAACCAAAGACTATATCTGGTCTTCAAGATTTAAGTGGTAGAAGAAGTCAAAGGAACAAATTTCCTCGTAGAAATCGATTGGTTAACACAACATTTAAAACAAAAACAAAAAAAAAGAATTAGAGAATTCTACGATGTTGAGTTTTGCGTCTCTTCTTTATCTTTTTAATCTTGGTGACGTCACTTTGGAAGGCTATGTGTGAACAATGAAGTTCAAAGTCACACGAGAAAGGATGAAAATATCCTGATATTTATATGATATATCCGTTTTTCGAAGGTTGTGATATGGATATGACGGTATTTTTTTTTTTTTCAAATATTTCAAATATATTGCAAATTATCAATATCAATATCGGTTGGTTTCAGTATAAAATTGAAAAGAAATTGGGAAATATTGTGGATATATCGCGGATATATCGCAAAATATCGATATTTTTCTAAAATTTAGATTTTTCCACAATTTGAATTTATTAGACTAAAACTAAATTTGATTTAAAATTTAATGAAAATTTGTAATGATATTAGTTCTTTTAAAATAGCACAAAAACTCATGTGAGACGGTCTCACGGATAATTATTGTGAGACGGAGTTCTATTACCCATAAATAACATGTGAATTGTAAGGTTTGGGTTGTGGGTTGACCCATCGTGAGACGGAGTCCTATTACCTACAAACAACATGTGAATTGTAGAGTTTGAGTTGTGGATAATTGGGTTGTGGGTTGACCTATCTCACGCAACGTAATAAATATCGGTTAGACGATTTCACAAGAGACTCACTCTTAAAATAGTGATACCGATTAAAGTGATATGTCTCAAGAATTATATGCTCATACGTTAGTTCACAATTTGATTCGAGTACTTAAAATATTTTTCATTACCTACTCCCTCAAATGTCTTAAGAAGGTCAAAACACATACCAACAAAATGATGATTGAGTCAATTTAAACTATCATTGGGAGGGATAGAGAAACGCACCAACAATACATGCATAACTACATTCACAATTACTCAATTGTGATGAGTTGATATATATATATATATATATATATTGTTTGGACAAAGATAATATTGCACCTCCTATTTTTGAACCTCATAAGTCATTATTTTGGTACTTGTTAGAGTTTACATAAGTAGTATTGAATAAATGTCAATTATTATAATGTCTTTATAAAGTTAACTATATATATTTGTTGTAAACCTATCATTTTGATGAAATTTTAAGTTAGATATATGCATTTTTAGGTGTTATAATAATCTCTAAAATTTCATTTTAAATTTCGAATTTTTCAATAAAGTTTCCATCATTTTTTTTTAATTTTTACGATATCGATATATTCATCGATAGTTACGTAAAATCAAGGTTGCGATACGTGTTGCGATATCGATATTTTCACCCTTGGTTAAAACACTAATATATGCCTTTATGGCTTTATCAGGGAAAAAAAAAAGTCTTATTGTGATCTAATACTTTGCACAATGCACATGTAGAGATTTGAGAGCTCACCAATTCCATTCCATTTTTTGTTTTCTTTAAATAAAGAATATTTGTCCACTGCAGAAATGTTTACAACTTTACACTAAACAAAGGCTTTGACCAAATGATGCATAGACAACCCGTAACATAAATCTATACAACAACAAATGGCATTTACAATTGAGCAGGTGAGGAGGAGATAACTCACTTGTTCATAATACAAAGGGAAGATAAAGAAATAAAAAGAAAATAATCAGGAATTAAAAAAAGAAAAAAAAGAATTGCAAAACTGGTGGCTCTACAAGGAATTAACTTCCAATATATATAATTTTCTTTTTTCCCTTTTCAGATGTCACTCTAATTTCTACTCAACAGTAATTTCCAGTACAGTAGTAAGCCGTGGTTTTCTATATCGTCTGAGGAGGAGAGACGAGCATACGACAGTTACAGACGACATGGCCATACACGCACCAGCTACCCAAGGAGGCAGCTTAATTCTTAGCCAAGGATAGAAAACCCCAGCAGCAATGGGGATGGCTACTATGTTATAAGCACTTGCAAAGATATAATTTAGTCGAATCCTGGAAAAGGTCTTTCTTGAAAGATCAATAGCAGTGATGACATCTTCTAAGTTGCTTCTCATTAGCACATAGTCAGCAGCTTCTATTGCAATGTCTGTTCCGGCCCCGATTGCCATACCCACATCTGCAGCAGCGAGGGCAGGAGAGTCATTAATACCGTCACCCACCATTGCAACGACACCTCCACCTTTCTGGAACGAGCGAATGACATCAGCTTTTCCTGAAGGCATCACTTCTGCCCTAACATCTGTAATACCAACCTCCTTTGCAACAGCCTTGGCGGTTCTCCAGTTGTCACCGGTGACCATAACGGGATTCACACCCATTTTCATGAGGCCCTCTACAACCACTGCAGCTTCTCTCTTTAGTGGATCTGCTACCCCGATAACACCAATCAAAACGGTATCATAGGCGACGAGTATTCCAGTCTCGGCACTTTCTTCCAACTCTACAACAAAATTTTCCACATGCTCTGGTACAGTGATTAAATTTTCTATCATCAGCTTCCGGTTACCAACCTGTTGAATTGATACAACCTTGGATGAGCATAATAAGAGGCAAGCATTCACTAACATTTTTGACGTTTCTTATTTCAAGATTAAAGATATGTATAACTGATGTAGAACACTGACCAAAATCTTGTTCCCGGCTATATAGCATTGCACACCTTGACCAGGCAAAGCAGAAAAATCGGACACATCAAGAAGCCATCCAAAGGACTTAGATTCCGGCCCATGGATTTGAGCACTCTCTGTAGCCGAAGGTTCATCGAAGAAATGGAAATGACGGGCATATTCAAGTACTGCTTTGGCCAATGGGTGTTCACTGCTCGCCTGTGCCAAAAAGAATTTGTTATCCTTATGCAAAACCAATGATACTACTGGCTTAAAGAATGAAAACATGACATGGTAACTGTAATATCACACATTACTAATCATGAAACCTTTTTCAATTCTCCATTCAATGTATAATATCATGGGATACCATGAAAAACAGAGAAAACGAGGTGATTTACAAAAATGATTAGAAAGAACAAAGATAGCAAAGAGGAAGATGCAGGAAACCAAGAATGTAACACAGCTTATATTCATCCAGTACGATTTTTTTTTTTTTACCTCAGCTGAAGCTACTAAAGTAAGGAATTCACCACGTTCCATGCCTGAAAAAACTTTTGCAGTGGTAACTGTGGCTTTTCCCTGGGTTAATGTTCCAGTTTTATCAAATATGACATGCTTGATCTTCTGTGCTTTCTCTAGCGCGTCTCCTCCTTTTATTAGGACACCATTGTTAGCTCCAACACCTGTTGCTACCATGACAGCAGTTGGGGTGGCCAATCCAAGTGCACATGGACATGCTATCACAACAACTGATATTGCAAACATAAGGGAAAAAATAAAGTAATTGCCATTCTCTGGTAGCCACTCTTTGGGGTAGCCTCCAAGAACCCCAGCAAGATACCTACACAAAGTTGGCAAGATATTAATCAGTATTCAGGGAATAGAACAACAAAATTGATTGTTCATTATATTAAATATTTTATTAGTCAAAGAACATATATGGAAAACACATGTTTGCTATAGTAAGCTTACCATCCCAGTAATGTCAATAATCCTAAAGTTACTACTGTAGGGACAAAAATGCTGGCAATCTGCAGGTGAGAAAAGTTCCCATGTGAGCAACAATTTTACAATTAAATACGATACCGAAAAGAGAAGTATAAATTAGAAGCAAAAATTCAGTCAGGAGAGAGATATGGGAAAATATGGACACAATTAGACTGTAATAAAGAATCTCAAAAAGTTGTTCATTTTTTGGCACTCTATATGATCTTCTGGGCCACAATTTATGCACTTCTTAACTGTTCAAGATCACCATGCAATGATAGAGAAAAACCCAAACCTAAACACGATAAATCAGAAAATTTTGTCACTCACATAATCAGCGAACTTTTGAATAGGAGCCTTAGACATCTGTGCTGTCTCAACCAGAGTGATAATTTGGCTTAAAACCGTGTCAGAGCCTACTTTGTTGGCTTTGATATGAAGTGATCCATGCAAGTTTATTGTACCTCCAATAACTAATGAATCGCATTCTTTCAGAACAGGAGCCGATTCACCTGTGACCATACTCTCATTTACATAACTTGAACCCCAAACAACCAAACCATCAGCAGGAACTTTTGTCCCTGGAAGTACTTTCAATATGTCACCAGGATGAATCAACAAAGAATCAATTTCTCTCTCTCCTACAACTTTTCCACCTGCAATGTTTAAAGTCACTTATTCAGTAAAAACTCTCCACCAAAACCAGCTCTGTCAAACTCTCATTCGTTATGCATTACTAGTTCACAAAACAAAGTATGATTATTACTTCGTATATTCTAGGAAATACATACCTTTGTCTCTGGTAAGTAAAATAGCAGTAGCTGGAGCAAGCTCCACAAGCTTTTTGATAGCATCTGATGTCTTTCCTTTTGCAAGGGTTTCCAAATACTTGCCCAAAAGTACAAATGTGATTAGCATAGCACTTGCATCGAAGTATGTTGGAGACCAGAACCCTGTGATTGCGCCATATAGCAATGCACATACAGAGTAAAAATATGAAGCTGAAGTTCCCAATACAACCAGTACATCCATGTTAGTCGAACCATTTCTAAGCGCTCTGCCAGCAGCAACATAGAATCTCTTGCCAATAACAAATTGAACAACTGTGACCAATGCCCAATTCAGCCAATCACCCATTTGGAATGGCCCACACCGCCAAAGTAGTAGAGAATATAGCAGAGGTATGCGTGGACAGATGACTTGCATAAAAATGACAGGGACCTGCCAGATATCGTCAAATTACCAACACTGAACCATGTGACTAACTTAATAAGAATATATCAATCAAAACAAAATAGAGAAACTCACACTAAGACACAAGCTAGCTGTAAACAGCCGAAACATGTTTGAAGACTCTTGTAGATCCTTGGAAGCCATTCTACTATAAGGGTTCTTCACAAGTAGCTTTAGTTTTCCATAGCTGCTACTCTCGATCTCATCAACTAATGCTCTGGAACCAAGGAGCTCTGGATCAAAATGAATTTCTAGGTCTTTGGAGATTCGATCAAAATAAAATTGCCTCACACCCCTTATGGCACAAAGTATTCCCTCTAACATCTGTACATCTATTTCACTTGCAATTCCGATAACCCCTAGCACAAGTTTATCCTGTTCATTACTCTGTACAAATGAAGCTTCAAAACCAGCATCTTCGATTGCATTGATTATATCATCCTTGCTGGTAACAGTGGAGTCATATTCAACCTCTCCTAAGGAGGTAGCTAAGGCAACTACAGCTTTACTCACACCTGGTATCTTCCTTAGAATCCCTTCTACAGAATTTACACAAGCAGCACATGTCATTCCTCCGATTGTGAACTGGCCTATTAAGTTCCCACGCGGCTTAGAATGAGATTGATTTGGTTCAGACAGAACTTCTGCCTCAAATCCAGCATCTTCTATCGCATTTTTAATGTCTTCATCCTGAAACAATAAATGGCTCAGCTTAGAGTCCAATTAAGACCACTGAGATATCATACTGGGAGCCAAGCAAAAAGTTCTTATATCCTTCCAGTTATCTGAATGGAAAAAGTACACTAAAGAAAACAAAAAAATACTAACCAGAAACTCCACCCAACTACAAAGACTATACTTCCATTTTTTTTTCCAGAAAATAATATAACTTTCCAAATTATCTCATCAATATCAGGAAAGCAATAAAATTCAACAATCTGACGCAGCAACTGAAAATAAGTAAAGAACATAAAGTTCAAAGTATTGCATGGAATGATGGAAATAAGTATTTTAAAATGCTAATAGGTAGCTTGAACATAGTTCAACATGAAAAACACATGAAGAGCAAGGATTGGAATGAAATGCAGTTATTATAATCTTAAAATTACGTTTTGCTAGTTCGAATCAGCCAATTCATATAAATTAAAAAGTAAAAACAGAAGTATTTAATGTGTCATTGCAAAGCCAGCCCATGCACTTTCTTATGTAAAAAAGAACATAATATATTTATATTTCATGCTTCAGTGCCAAAAAAAGGAAAGATTTTAGCAAGAGTCATAAGAGGATTTCTTTCCCCCCCCCCCTTTTTTTTGTCTCTTTTATGTCCAAACTGTGAAAGTTTTTATTGCACAACGATTTCATGAGAACAGCAACAGCACTGGCAACGGCGCTTCTAAATCAGTTCACATTGATCTATTAGAATGCACTTAGGCACATAAAAAATAGTATAAAGATTCTGTACTTGGAAATCAGCACAAGGAGATCAACCGATCACCAAGAATTCAAGAAAGCTTTTACCATAACCAACTCAACCAATTCAACCAATTCAAGAAATACTAAAGCATATAATGCGTCAGATCAGAAATTTGGATCACGAATTTAATACACAATAAACATAGTCCATCATTCAATTATACGCCATTAATGAAGATTACCAAATTTATCACCAAAGCAAATCGATTGCTATAAAACATAGTTCCACTTGTGAACTCGCTCACAAATACATGAAATCTACATGCATGTTCATAAAATTCCACACTGTAAATAAAGAAAGGAAAAATAAAAGAGAAAAGGGGGTTGAGCAGACCTTTACTGAGGCAGGATCGAAGGTGATGTCGGCCTTGTTCTGAAGCAGCACAACGGAAGCCTTGACGACGCCGTTTAAACTCATCAGAGCCGATTCCACGGAATTCGAGCACGCTGCACAAGTCATACCCGTTACGCTGACTTGAATTCTCCGCAAATTCCCGGAGTTTTCTTCATCGTAGGCGCTAAGCAACCTCTCCTCCTCGCCAGCATTGTCCGCCGATTCACCGGAAGCTTTTCCGGCAGCCGGAGTTAACTGCAGGCCTCTCATAGTCAGCGCCACCCTAAACCCCCGACCGCTTTACCAATAAAATAAAAAAGAATATAATGTAGAGATAGAAAGAGAGATTTACGTATATATAAATACGTAATTATATCTCTCCGTAGAGATTAAAAATAGAATTAGTAATTATTAATGCATTTAATATGGATAGAAATATTTTTGGTGTTTATTTGAGAGAGAGAGAGAGAGAAATCTGTGGGACAAAGGAGGGAAGACAAGAGCGGATTTGTAAGAGAGAAATTTTGTTGGGAAAAGTTGAAATTACGAAAATGGGGTTGTACTACATGTACTGCATTTATTTGGTAAGAAATAAGAATGGGGCTGATTTGTTGACCGAGTAGGTCAAAAAGACAAAACTTCAAGAAATTAACGACATGGTTCAGCTGCCCCAATAAACATATATCCATGGATGAAAATATCCATATCGCGTGTCGTATCGCAACCTTGATTTTACGGATATATCGATGGATATATCGCGGATATATCGCATATCCCCATATCCATATCCCCTCATATCCATATCGCAACCTTCAAAATACGGATATATCGCACGTGTATCGGGATATTTTCATCCTTGCATATATCTAACTAATTTTATTATTCTCAACGGGTTGCATTTACTTTTTTAGAGTTATTATTGCGTGCATTTGGTGTACATGCAATTCGGTCAATCCAGTTTTGATTCGGATTCGTGTATTTTTTAATTTAGTTTTTTTTTTTTGCTTCAGGTGGTGACTTTTATGTTGTATTAATATGACATTTATGTTATAAATGTGTGACCTTTATGCACAACTATCATGACTTTTATGTACTGTAATTTAGAAAAAAAATAAAGATTTTCAACGTAATTTAAACTGTACACCTTTATATGATATCAATGCGACATTTATGTTATATTATGTCACATTTATGTACAAATATTCTGACATTTATATAATATATAAAAATGCATAAAGATCATAACATTTGTACATAAATGTGACATAATATAACATAAATGTCACATTGATATCACATAAAGGTACATAGTACAAATTATGTTGAAAATCTTCATTTTTTTCCGAAGTTACAGTGCATAAAGGTAGGGATAGTTGTACATAAAGGTCACACATTTATAACGTAAAAATCACACATTTATAACATAAAGGTCAAGACAAAAATTTGGAAAAAAAATAAAAAATAATAGAAATTTGCGGATCCGGGTCGGATCAACCCTGATTGCATGGATTTTAGATCCATACACCTGGTGCCTAGGAGTTTTTGTGACTTTTTTATAATATCAAATCATGAAATTTAATTCATGAGATATGATTTTTTTAAATAAATTGATTTATATGGTTCATTTTGACATATATAATGATAAAGTGGAATGTTGTATTTCTCTATCTCATAAAATATGATTATTGAGATAGTTGAACTCATTTTTTTAATTTTTTTTTGTTTTGGTCAAAATATCCTAATGTATTTCATAATTATCATTCAAATTTTTTTGAGTAAGTCTCTGGTGAGACCGTCTTACGGAATTTTAATGTATTGCGTGAGACGGGCCAACCCGTAACTCAATTACCCACCACTCAAACCCTATAATTTACATGTTGTTTGTGGGTGATGGGGCTCCGTCTCACATGAGTTTTTGTGAATTTTTTTTTGTTAAAATTATTATTATTACTTTTATTGATAATCAAAGACAATTGATGAATTTCTTAAAATGGATTGATTATTAATTTGTATTAATTGAAAAGTGGCATAATAAAAGTCACGCCTAATTTATATGTTATTACATATCTTTTGGGTCTAGAGGTTTGAATATTTCAATTGTCTGAAATCTCAGGAATTCAGTTTTCAAACAGAAGGTTCGACCTTTTCCATTGTCGTACATATTTTTGCAAAAAAGCCATTTATTATATATATATATATATATATATATATAATTGAGTTAGCATTTATAATATAAATCTGAGGTATGAACACCTGTATAACGTCTTTATCTGATTTAATACAAAAGGGCATTTCTGGAAATTTACATTAGAAAGGTTGTTTGAAGGTGGCAGACGCGGCAGCCGTCGGAAGACGAACCTTTGACCTTCCCAAATTACCCTGGGAAAAAAAAATTCACTCTGTTTTTTGTTTTTACTCAATTACAGATATGTTTATGTTACAAAGATAGCAATTTGATCGCTTTAAATTATTAATAAAAAATCGTGAGATGTGTTTTAGTGATATGTTTCGTTTTAAACTTTTAATTTGATAATTGTTTGATAAAACACTTTGTTTCAATTTAGTGTATTTCTTTTATTGATATGTCTTTTTCTAGTTTTGATAATGCATTATTTTTATATATCGAACCTCAATCTTCTATATCAGTCAAAGATTTTTGAATAAAGGAGAATGAGTTATTAATTGGTAGCTAAACTTAAGAGGATGAAATATTTCTTAATAGTATGTTGGTAAATGATGTTATGATAGCTGGATTTGTCTGCCATGCGGATTTATATGTGTTTAATTTTTAATTGACATTTAATTACTTGTCTTGAAGATTAGACATTTAATTGTTTAGTTTTATGTAAAAAATGGATAAACAGAAACTCATCTTTATTTAATTTTCAAATGTGCATGACAAAAATTGTTGCAATTTAATTGTTGTGGTCCTTGTGGATCCGGTTTCGACCATTAGCTTTGTACTTTAATTATCATGATCTATAAAATTATAAATATAAATTCATATACAAATCAATAATGCTTTAAATTAAACGTAAAATTAATAAAAATATTCACATACTAATAAATATTTTCTCAAACAAATATGATAATCACCTTTACGTGCATTAAGTGCTCGTATCAAGTTAAATGTACTGTTTATAAAAGTTAATTAACTTCTTCTTCTTTGTTTTTTTTTTTTTTTTTTTTAAATTTAAAAAGTTGATTAAAAGTTGAAGCATAATAGGTTTGATTGTGTAATTGGAAAAACACAAATAAAGAAAAGCAAACGATAATGGAGTGGGAAGGAAAGATAGGTGGTCTCAGTGTCACAAAGCCACAATGGGGCCACGTGGGCTTTTATCATTGGAAACGTGACTTTTCATGATTTCTTTAACATCTAAACACAATGAAAATACCCCCACAAAGCAATTTTGTGATTGATGAGGATAATGTTTCCAAGCACCAAAGTGGATTTCTCTGTATTATCCCACTTATTTGATTAAGTGACCGCTATACAAAAAACCATTTAAATTTTAGTAATTTATTTTTGTGAAAACACAATCTATTAAGACACAATATACAACTTTTTTCTTCTTTTTTTTTTTCCGGTGAATTTAAGTCCAATAATTATGTGATGTTTGGTCACATTTCTTAAATGAACTTTTACACAAGTAAAGGACAACTATAGGAAATGTTCAAAACATATTCTTGTATGTTTATTAAATTTTGAAGACTAACATTTTAAGAAAAGTCGTGTGTATGGTTAACCATTCCAAAAAAAGTTGTTGGCTCTGAACTTTATTTTAATATTCCAATTTTTATTGGAAATGATGTATTGCAATTAACCTTCCTTTCTTCTATTTTACGAAGTCACGACAATTATTGTTGAATTTGTGCCTTTTGTCAACAAAATATGATTTCATGTGAAAAATAACTTTATTTGTAAGGAATTATTAAACGTAGTTTCATCAAACGTCTTTTAATAGTGTCAAAACAGACTTATCAAAACCCACTTACTTAGAAATCAATTTGCATGATGAACTTCTATTTAAAAAGTGTTTTCGAATTAGCATCAAATATCCTTTAATAATAATTCAAACCAAATCTTGCCCTAAATCAATGTAATTCGTTGTAATATTATAATTGACAAACCATGGACATTGAGGGTTAGTTAGCACCGGTATAACTAGCACATCATCGTATTAATTAATATTAATATTATTAATAAAGAATAATTTATATCTTCTAATTAAGTCAACATCAGGATTAGATGAATGCCAATGCTTTTGCTGTTGCTTATTGGGTTAGTTTGGTGAGCAACAACAGATTGTTGTTGCAATGTCAGAAACCTCAATAATCTTCTATCTATTTATTCAAACCAAACCTGAAAATGAAAGGATTATTTAAAATTTTACTTTTTTCTGTGCCTGTGTGGAGCCATTGAACCAACAATATAATTCCCTAGTGGATTGTCTACAAGATTTTGATATTGTTTGATTTAAAAAAAAAGTAACGCACTGAATGTTATTTGATTTATTAAAGCGTTTTCCCAAAAATATATTCCATCCATAAATAAAGAACATGATTGTAAAAGATGAAACGTGGAAAAATGAAAATAGTCAAATTCGTAATTGAATTTCTTGAGTCCACTCTTCAAATAAAATGGAGTGGATTTGTATTTCACTATTATCAAATTTAAAAAAGTCCACTCCATGACTGACACAAATTCAATGAAAAGTTGGATTTTTATTTCACAGCCAAGAACACATGAGTGTTTCGTTATAATTTCAATTATAATAGATAGATCATTTGTAAAAAAATACTTGTTAATTATATAATGATATATTTTTGAGAGTTATCAACATTATTTTGTTGTGGTTAAAAGAAAACGTTTCAACTTTGTACTAATATTTTTGTATGTTATATTTAGTGTGATCTAAATTATCTAATAATGTGTAGAATTGGTTAAATATAAAATACATTTCTTAAATATAGTTTCTTAAGAAAAATATCATAAAATATGTTAGTCGAAATTATAAATTATTTTTATCATCAACAAAAGAAATTATAATCTTGTTTGGGTCACTTCAAGAAATTCTACTTTTCTTTCGTGGCCTCATCAAGAAGATATGGACAGCCCAAAAGTTTTTAAGATAATCTTTCCTTTTATGGGGTTTCAACATATATTGGGCCGAAAGGAAATCCTAAGGCCCAATTGGAATCTTCTTGTTTTTTTGGGTGTAATTAAGGAAAGAAATAAACGGAAAATCCTCAATCATCATCAAATTCAAAAACCGGTTCAAAACCTGTTCAAATTTGGTTGAGAAAGCAGAAACCCTTGGAGAGAGAGAATGAGAGGGGTGAGCGTGATCCTACGTCGTTTGGTAGGCGGTAGAGCATCGTGCATGGCAAGTCGATCGTCTTCAATCAGCCAAAACCTCATTCTGTCCTCCGCCGCCGCCGCTTCGTACTCCACTCTGATCCTCGCCGACGAGAGTGCCCGTACACTTCTTATTTCCTCAATTGCCCTTGGCTCCGCTTCTGGCTTTCAACCTGTTCTCCGAAATCATTTCCGGGGCTTTTCCTCTCCGCCGTCATCAGGTACTTATTCAATCACTGTCTTGCAGCCATGAACAATTCTGGATTATGATGAAATTTGAGGTTGTTTGGTTTTACAAGGATCGTTCGCTTTAGTGTTTATTTAAATTTGAATTTGAGTATTGCTTTTCAACATACATGTTATTGAACTAAGGTTAACCTAATTTAGAGGGGTGAAATATGCAGCAGTTTTTGTTCAACTGTAATTTTGGATTAATTTATTCTGTTCAATTTATACTGCCCATATATTCCGTGGAAAAACAGTTGCCAATGGTATTATGTATGGGTGAAAGATTGTGATATCGTGGTTGCAGGATCCAACAAAAGTAACAGTGCTGCTCTTGGATACTCACTTTTATAGAAGTCCTAAAACAAAAATGAAAATTCTCAAGAAGTGACTGGAAATCAAATTTAGTCCCAATCTATGAATCTTGTTCCCCAAGACAAGATGTCACATGATTTAGTCCTGGTTGGCTGATTATATGTTAACTTAGTAGGATACAAAGTATTCATGATAATATTGCAGTTTTTGAGCTCTCCTTCGCACAATTAATGTGATGCTGATTGTGAAACTCTTGGTATACAGGTTCGTCAAAGGTGGTGTCAATTGAGTCTGAAGAGCAGTTCAATGATTCACTTCGCAAGGTCCAAGGTATGATACACACACACACACACACACACACACACATATATATATATAGCCCAGCTCAGTGTTTTATGCATATGTTATCTTAAGTTAGCATTATTTGGTCTTTATATTTTAACTGGAATCTGATGCAGATGAATCTTTGCCTGCGATATTCTACTTTACAGCAGCTTGGTGTGGGCCGTGTAAGTTTTGTTATCAAACGTTTCTGGTAGCTATCTTAATCTGATAACAGTTAACTTGAAATATATTGTAACTGTTTCACCCTAAATATTCTGCAGGTAGATTGTTATCCCCCATTATGGAGCAGCTCAGTGACAAATATCCCCATGTCACCACCTATAAAGTAGACATCGATAAGGTGGAATGCATCAGACATGCCAAAACTATTATTTTGTCTAGTTCTGATAAATCATTTTTAACCTTATGCTGCTGACAACATCCCTATTGGCTATTGCCATAATTGAACTTTCAAATGTGCAGGAAGGGCTAGGATATGCATTGAGCAAGCTGAATATTAACTCTGTGGTAAGTTCAAATAACTTATTGGTTTCTGTGTGGTCTTCTGTGTTATACTTTTGTGGAAGGTGAAGTGCATGTGTCATGGTAAGTGAAAAGAGAATGTAACTCGTGTAATTGATAACCTGCCTGTTATTCTTCACTGAATCTTATGTAAACCATTCTTTCCAACAAGCTACAACATGTATGAGACCATGAAGAGTGAAATAATCATACTATGTTGGCATGCAAGCTTGTTAAAGTGATTGTCATACCAATGATTCGTCGGTGAAGGAGAAGAATCAGTAATATTTACTGAGTAACACTAGCTTATTGACTGGAAGAATATAGGATTGTTAATGGTTTCATATTTGGGTACTAAGTCATGTTTAATAGCATGTCAAAGATCAAACTGAAATACTCCCCCCCCCCCCTCCCCCCAACACACCTACACCCAAGTTTGAGTGCATATCATTATGTAGCTGGAAGTATGTCTTTGTCATTTAATCTGGTTCTCTTGCATGTCTTAGTTTTCTAAGAATATGTCATTGATGCAGCCTACTCTTCACTTCTTTCAAAATGGTAAAAAGGCTGGAGAAGTCATAGGTGCAGATGTTCAACGCTTGAAGGATACCATGGAAAAACTATACAAATGAAAGCAAACACGGTTGCCCTTGTGCTTGATCTTTAATGCTGGGACACCTGAATCTAGAACAGATTTACCATATAGCAGATCAATTCCAACTGTTCTCCCTTGTTTTTTCTGTTAATTATGTATTCTATTTTGGCTGCACTTACTGTTTATTGGATTGAGTTATATTTTCTTTTCACATTTGATTGTGCGCCTCAGTTTATAAAAATTTCTAACTTTGTTATCAACTGATTAGAAAGTCCTTTTAGTGCCAACAAGGTAGGTTTTTTTATTTTAAGCTAAAAATGCTAGGAAAGTTATTCTCTGAGCTTTTTGACAAATAGAATAAATTGCTGCTGTGCTCATTGCTATCAAGGAGGAAATATCAGTTGACTCCCTTTTATTATGTTATTAATAATCGACAAGGTGGACCTCTTGGTCTGCAATCATGTAAGTTGGATATAACAGTAATATACAACCAATGCTTCACTTGTTGACTTGGAATATCATTTGGGCTCTGAAAGCACATGGGATGGCAAGCTTAGCATTTTGGAAATGCTTTCATCTTCCTTTACCTTGCCACTTGTCCTTCACACCCATTGGAGGCACCCAATGGTTGCCTCACCTCTTCAACTTTGAGCCTTCAAGAATGCTTGAGAAGGTAAGCTTCCACTTTTCTATTTTGCGTTACTTCTAGTTGTAATTAAATTTTGGATATGTTCTATGGTTCTTGGGTTAGCTCTTGCCACGAACGTTGAATCTTGACCTTTCTTTTATTCTTATTGGTTTTTCCTCATAGAATGTTTATCTTGAAAGAAGACTAATCCAAGCCATAAATAATCTTAGATCATAAAGAATGGCCTGAACTAAGTTTGAATTGAGTATTAAGAGTGTCAATTAAAGAAATGTTTGCTCAATAGGGGCATCTTTAGAGCTTCCTATAATTTAATTCCGAAGCACACTTTAATGAATATCCACAGTGCATCAAAGCTATACTAGTTGGAAACATGCATCCTGTTCCCCTGTTTTTTTTTTATTTGAAGAAAAAAATTATTGCATAGCCCAGCACAGTGTTTTATGCCTGTATTATCTTAAGTTAGGATTGTTAGGTCCTTATATTTTAACTGGAATCTGATGTAGTTGAATCTTGTCCTGGTATAGCAGTGTCCTGTGGTCCCTGGGAGTTTTGTTCAACAAAGTTTTTGGTATCTATGTTCATGTGATATGCTTAACTCAAATTTTATAGTAATTGCTTCACTCTAATATTCTGCATGTAGATTGTTATCCCCAATGATTGGGCAGCTCAATGAGAAATATCCCCCATGCCGTTGCCACATATAAAATAGTCATCGTTGTCGATAAGGTACAACACATACCAAAATCATCATTTTGTTTAGTTTCTTTTAATCAATTCTAACCTGCTGCTGACAAGATCCCTATTGTGATTATTGAACTTCTGAAATGTGCAGGTAGGGATAGAAAATTTATTAATCAAACTAAATATTCACTCTATGGTAATTTCTATTATCTTGTTGATTTTGTTCTGTCCTGCTGTTATACTCGTGTGAAAGTTGAAGTGTATGTAGTAATTGAAAAGAGAACGATTATTTATATGATAATTCTTCAGAGAATTTTTTTGGACATTCAGATCGAAAGATTGTATCATTTTACTCTTATTGTCCAGGTAGTGTTATTGATGCTACATCATATTCATCTGAGGATCTTAAGAGTGGCCCCAGGATCTGGCCACTTTTTTAATAGTTACTGTATTATTGAAGTGAACCTATTATTGCAATCCTTATTTTGATGATGCAAAACATTTGGACCAATTTATCTAACTTGTTTAAACCTCAAAAACTAGTTGTTAATTTATGCTAGGCTAAGCCAATAAGTGGACATCACATGCAATGCTTTTAGTTTAGTTGATACGATCAATAGTACTTTCACTTATCTCTAGAAAAAATAATAATAAACAGATAAGGTAAATGGAAGAGGGATTGGAGCTGAACCATGAAGTTCTGTACTGCAACCAAACGGTGGAACTGAATCACTGGATATTTTAGCCTCAAGATTCAAATCTATTCTCCTACTTCTGGTATGCTGAGGCAAAGCACTGTTTCATGGCAAAGCTCTCAATTAAATAATAGATTTTAGAGGTCTCAGATTGTGTGGTGGCTCAAAACTGTTGTATTAGTTTCTGTTACAAAAAAAATAAAAAATTGTTGTCTTAGTTTTATAGTATCTACATAGATCGTGCAGCCTATGTAAAACCTAAGCCATCAAAAACATTCATGGGGTGTAGAAATCTGTTGGATCTGGCACTTACTTTTCCTACAACTAATCCCTCATTTGAATTAAGATGCATTTGCAGGTGTCTTGTCTTGTGAATTGCAAATGTTGATTACATCTGCTCCTTTTTCTTCTCCCTAATGTAAGTTATTATGCCATGGAAAGTGCGAGAACTTGTGGAGACCAATCGGAAATTGTTCTGAGTATGCTGCACTTTGTTATCAGTTTGTATACAAGGCCGTTAGATTTCATTCAGCTTACAAGGTAATTATGCTGCTCTATCTTTTAACTATGTTTTGATGCGGATATGCCCTGCAAATTACTGTATAATATTTGTGAAATAGTTTTTTGTGAACATTGGGGTCTTTTATACTTTTATTTTGTTTTCAATTTGGCTACTTTATTTTTCAATTTTATTAGGATCAGGTCCTTGGATTTTTATATAGAAAAACTGAGTAATTGTAGTTTTATTTGCATTAGAATTAAAATTTGGTCTTCATATAGGCAAGCCACATGGACCAATTTTTAATGCAAATAAAAGTACAATATCTCAATTTTTACGAATGAATATACATGATCCAATTCAAGTAAAATTGCTAGTTCAATTTTTTAAAAAGATAGTTCTTATTTTTACAAAGTTGCTATTTTATGAATTTCATTATGAAAAGGACGATAGAGAAGCAGAGGCCTGTAATAACTATAAGCTATAATGCCTAGGCCTGAACATAGATGACGAACATACATATATAGCTTAGAGCCATCAGAGATTGAACAATCATTCAACCACTTTTGTCCTGCCCTATTCACATCTCACATTGCAGAATAATTTATTTATTTGAAATAAATGAAAATTATTAAAGAATTTCTGTAGAAAATAACTAGTCACCCCCATGAGAAAAAAAGAGTGAAGTTTGAATTTTGGAAGGGAAAGTGGTGTATATAGAGGTGAGGTGGGAAATGGCATGGCATTGATTTGACAAGACAAGAGGTAGAGGTAGAGAGGTAGATGGTGCAGTATTTAGTATAAGAAGCTGTAAAAGAGTCTTGTTCTCTTAATGGAAAGGAAAGACAGCATTACCCAATAAGCCGCCAAATTAGAAAAACAGAGAGCAGATGCTACTTGCTGCTAAAAGCCTGCCCCTGATTGGGATAGATGTGATGACACAACATTTGGAAAACCACATTTATGACCATTTTATCTGTCTCTCTATCTCTTACTCACCTCTGTTCCTCTTCTACAGACACACAAACACCCACCCCCTTTTTTCTTTTTCTTTTTAAAAAAATCTAGATATTAACTATCTTCATCATGTGTGATATAGTGACCATACTAACTTGTGCTAACAGTGGGTGGATGTGTTGAGCCTCACTGAACATACATAATATTGAAACTCTCTCCTTGGTCCCCACACACAAAGGAAAGGATACATCTACATTTAAGATTGAATCCCTCCTGCCTCTTCTGGTCCCCAATCAATTTGATTCTGCACCTCTCTTTGAGTTTTTGCTTTCTATGTGCTCCATCTACTTTGTCAATCATTGGAATTTTTAATTTTGTTAAAACCAAATATACTTGTTTGCTACTGCCCACCTGTAACTTCTCTCAAGCTGTTTTTTGTGGATAAATTGAAGATTTTTGAGTATTAAATCAAGGTTTCAGGATATAGATACATTGAAGTTGAATTTGCCTTTGATGAATTTGATCTCAAATCCTTTAAGGTATGTTTGTTTGGGGGTTTGTTTGGGGATTATGTAAGATTGGAGAAATCCAACTTTGAAATCTTGGATTTGTAAATAAAGGTGAATAGTTAAAATCTGAGTTTGTTATGAGACTTTATAAGGTAGGATTATTACTGTAGATGTCAAATCAATGCTGCAAAAATTAGTAAGTGTAATATTTTATAATTAGTTGATGTAATAGTAATGATTGAATTATTGTAATAGTAGAAATTTAGATGTGTATTGAAATTTGTGTATTAATAAGTTAGAGTCCAGAATTAATTATTATGTTTTCTTTAAATAAAGTAGTATTTGAGTTGATTTTATAATCTTAATTTAAATCTCCTAACAAACAAAGATTTGAGATTTTGAAATCTTAAATCTTAACTCATGAGTTTCCAAACAAATATACCTTAATAATATTTGATGTTGTTGGAATAGACATGTCATTAAGAATTTAAATCCTTAATTTTTATCTTGTTCCTGTTGGTTTTGATTGATTTGAAGTTTTTTTTTTTTTTAATTTAAATCTATTTCTCAAATCAAATAGTTTTTAATGTTATTTGAACATTTTCATTCTACAGATCCAATGACATGTCACTTTCATTTATTGACTTAATTTTGTATAGATTTAGATTGATTTGAAATTTCTTTTGTTTTATGGTGTCAATTTTTAAAGATTCTCCTTAAAGTATTTCAATGCAAACACAATCCTTGGCTGAATTGTGTTGAAAGATTTGAAGGATTGTCTAGATTCTCTCATCGGATCAAATAATTCGAGATGATTTATAACTCGGATTGACAGTTTTCAAATTAGTGGATTTATATGATTATCTGAAATCATATCCCATGTGGATTTATCTCAATTATCTGAAATCTCAGGAATTCAATTTTCAAACAGAAGGTTCCAACTTTTCCATTGACATACATATTTTTGAAAAATTAATTCATAATGCAAGCCAAGGATTTTAAATCCATATAATTCCAACCTTAATTGCTCAAAACCATAATATGGAACATATATATATATATATAATAAATACGATATTGTTTTTATTGAAAAACAATGTTAATGATTTATTGGATGTATTTTGTTTCTTGCAGGAAATTAATAAAGAAAGGAACAAGTGCATGAAAATTCTCAACTTGGGACCCTGCACCAATAATTGTACATCTTTGGTCCTACTCTTTTCCTTCAATTATAGAACTATTCCCAATTACTTTGACCATGTATTGTTTCAATTGACTGGAAGTTATTCCTTCTTCTATTTGCTGCTATATCATTATTATTTATTTATTTTGTTCTTACCATTTTCCATGACAAGGACGAAACATATCATGTGTATACGAAGTTGTTTCTCAGAAATTGCTCAGATTTTCTCTACAATTATAGAGCTGTATTTGTGTTATTTTCCTCTTTCGGACCCAAACATCTTTAACTACTACTGCTTTCTTCGATTGATGCCTTCAACTACTGGACCTTGTGACTTCCATCATCTCATCTACAATAATTCCACCACTCTCGTACAACAATAATTAATAATAATAGATAATAATACTACATATATTATTATTATTATTACTATTATTTATATTTCAAATAAATAAGCTGCCAACAACAAAAATTGAGATAACGGGATGTGGAGAGATTGAATCCTTTCTGATTTTGATCTAAATTAGCGAGTGTACTTAATTCCAATATTTTAAAATTACTTCCAACTTTAGCCATCATTATGTTTGTACTATATATGTCGAAAAATAGATTCAGAAAGGGGACCAGGTTTAAAGAACAAGAACCTTAATCACCTCAAACATATTATTGTTATTTTCACTATTACTCTCCAGAATTTCTCGGATTTATTCCACCTTGGAACGGGTGATGTCGGTGAGACCAAGTTACAGTATCTTCATTATATTTACTTGGATTTTTATATTAAATGGTGTTTCATTTTATTCAAATTATACATATAGTTTACGTAGGTATAGGAAACTAAAGAAATTAAATATTATTTGAAATATAGTGCAACGTACCATATGTTTAGGAATGTTCTCTTACACCATAACTTGCTTTTAGTACTGTTTTGTAGGTGGCAGCCCATCTCCTCATTATTATTATTATTATTTTTTATATTTAGAAAAAAGAAACTGATTTTATAGTTTATTTATTTATTTATATTGCTGAAAATTGTGGGCTACGTTACTTTTATCAACTTTTTTTACGGTAGTAGAAGCAGAAGGCTGTTGAGCTGGCAGTGTTTTGTAAGCGGAAAAAAAATAAAATAATAAAGCATATATATTGGTACCGTGTCTATATTTATTCAAACTTTAATTGGGTATTTAAACATATATTTTCAATAGATTTAGGAACTTCTATTTTTATCAAAAGAATGAGCCTGCTATTTCATTTACATTATAAAATTTCAATGCGATTTATTTATTTTCAATAAATTTACATAAAAGATTAATTTTTCACTTAGTAATACCATAGAAACTCTCTTTTTTTTTACAAAGAAACATGCGAAAAATACATTTTAATAACCTTAATTAAAATTATTTTTTCTACAAAAGTCTAATTTTTTAAAAGTTTTCAATGCGCCAATAATATATTTTTATTTAGCATTACACATTAGTTATTGTCATGAAATGTTGAATAAATATGGCATTTATAAAGATGACAATTAATATTTAGAAAGGGAAGCAAGGTAAAAGTGGAGGACAAAAGAAGAAAAGGTTGTTGGGTTGTCGAAGAATGGTCGTTGGTGTAAAAAGACGACACGTGGCAGTTCCCCGTTATGGCTGTTGGGACACGGTATCTATATATGCACATATCTATTTGTTGCAGAATGAAGAAAAGAATTGGAGTGAAGATGGACCCCACCCACTCCTCCACCATGTGAAGTGCTTCAGAACCTCCAGTCTCCAAAACTCCCTTAATAAATATTATATAATATAAATTATAAGTCGGTTTATTTTGTGGTCCTCAACCTCACTTAGGTTAACATGCAAAGAATAATGTGTGATTTTAATGTCAAACATACACCAATAGATACGCGATTTTAAGACTGGCTATCTGAACTGATTTGGTACGACATGTTTTTGAGGTTACCCTTTTACATTCTATTAATTAATATTTGAACAAAAGTCCATCTTCTTCCATAAATTAATACTTTAGTTATTTCGAGGTTCTACAATTTTTTTTTTTTCTTTTTCGTCGAGGAACCAAACGTTCATCTTCGCCCTTTTATTATTATTTTTTGGATAAATTATTGTTAATATATATTAATCTCTCTGGCTTTTTTGCCTGTTGACTCATTAATAATATCAAACACGTACTTTAAATATAATAATAATAATTATAACAAAAATTTGAAATTTAATTCAAAAAAGAAAAGAAAAGAAGATAATAAAGTATATAACTGAGTGTATCGATATAGGCTGCAAAATTCCATTCAACCGATGCAAAATTGGTGAAAATTGAGAGCTTTTCATGGAGCTTCCAATAATCATCCATGGCTGAAACTGGAAATTACATGCACAACTATTGGCCAAATATATATCAGCATTTTTCGTGATTGATATTAATACAACACCATACTCTAATTAACAAGCCCATTGAATATTTATTTATCATACTCTTAATTAATTAATAAAAACTGATATATTTATTTATTTAATTATCATTATTAATTTTCAAGAAAGAGGAGACCTGTGAGGAGCCCCTTTTCTTCTGCTGCTCAAAGAGAGCATAATACCAGGTGGGAGGAATCCCGCTTTATTCTTGGAATTTCTTCTCAAAAGACCCGACCCGGAATTACCCGACCCGTAATCGGACCCTCCATATTCTTCATGAAGTGGGTCCTGATCCGAACCATCTACGTGTAGCTCTTCAAATCCAGAGATGGCAAAATCGGACTCATTGAACCTGAATAAAATGCTCGACAAATCTTGCCCTTGATACACCATGTGATCCACCTGACATTAATATCGTATCAAATATCTATATTAAATAAATAAGTAAATGAAATAAAATAGGAAATGAATGAGATTGGAGATGGACCTTGCAAGAGAGGGAACAGAAATGGAATGGATCTTGAAGAATTCTGTCACAGGTGAAACATGAATTGCCAGAAGAGCCCTTGCAAGACCGTGACTGTGCTCTCTGATTCAAGAATATCACTTTTGCACTATTTATTGTGTAGGGCTGCAATTATTAATTAAAAATAATCAAGATTTGATTAGATTATTATTATGGGTTTCCAAAAAAACAATATGGTACGGTACCCACGTTGCCACCAAATCAAAAGTAGAACAATAATTCCGATACCTGAATGTATGAACAGTCGATGAGCTTTTCGAGGTCCTCCAATCTAATCACATCTTGATAAACATATCTCCTCACCTAACAAATTCAATATAATTAAATCACTTTAATTATTTTTACTGGACATTCATCATTTAATCAAATGGGGTACTGTAGTTTTCATAAATAGGTAAATGGAGAAAAAATAATCAATAATAAATGTCCATCTAAATTGAAATGAATTCTAAATTTGAAGGTCTTGTTCATGTAGGTGTGTTGGTTTCGAATTTACACTTGGGAAGGTGTAAAATTCATTAAATGAGGGCAGCTAACTAGTTAAAAAAACGAAACAAAAACTGGGGATTCTTGAAATAAAATGGTGGATCAAGACAAAATAGACTAAGGGTCAAACATGGGTTTGAAAATTGGACAAAGCAACAGGTGAGGACCCTTTTCGGGGGAAAATTGGGTAATAAACAACCCTTCTAAAAATGACAATAAAAACAAGTCTATAAAGTCATTGCCAAAATGTCCTAGTACTCTCATTGCAATATTTTAGTATTCACTTCTAGGAAATTGATTATCGTATTAAACATGTAATAACAAAATTGTTCCTTTTTAACCTAAATCTGTACTATTTCTTATTTTTTTAAAATTCAATTTACTTTAAGTAAAAGGGTTCAAAACCAATGGATTGGGAAGCCTCTTGAGTCTTGAGTACATGAGCTTTGGCATTCTATACTTCATTCCTTTTCAAATTATAGAAAGTGAAAAACATTAATTTAATAAATATAATTATGTGTACGGAAAGACCATGCTTTTCAACATATTTATAAATGATAATTATTATAAAGATAAGATCGATACAGACAAAGTTGGAAAAAATCATTATCTTCTTGGTAATATATAAAAACAAAACAACAATAAATCAAAACAAATAATATTTTCTTAAGCAATTGTAATTTTGGAATAAAAATTGTGTATTAGCTTAAAATCATTTATATATATATATATACATATATGCATGAATTAATGAATATATACATCCACAATCGATTTTATGTTCTTCACAGTATGAATTGTCTCCAAAAAAGTTAAAAAAAAAAAAAAAATCTAGCGGAATTGTGTAAACTTTTGAAACTAGAAAGTAGCAACCGTATAATAAAAATAAATAATTAGCAGAGAATCATTAACTAAGATTGTAACTGTTGAATTTATAATTATGATGTTGAATTGTAATTAAGAAGCAAAAAGCAGATGAATTAATTAATGAATGGAGAATTGAATAGTGTATAATTGAATAAAGTAGAATAGAAATGAAAACCTGGAGAAGAGGATGTGAGGGATGATGAGAAGGGAGACAGTGAGGGCAAAAACTGAGACAACAATTCAAGCAGAAAATGTTCTTTTCGTTCTTCCTTCGATTGAGATGGGCCCCACAAGCAGCAAAGAATGTCTCCGCCATTAAACCTTGCAGCCATGCAGGCTTCATCACCACCTCCTCTTCTTCCTCATCCTCTCTCTCTCTCATCATCATCTCTCTCTCTCTCTCTCTCTCTCTCTCTCAGTGCAGGTAGAGAAATAATAATAGGTTAGCTCAGCCTCACTGCCTCCTGCCTTTCTTTACCCTACGCTTCACTCCCTTGCTCCAACCATATATACTTGGGACAATAGCATCAATGGATTGTACCTTTCTTTCCTCAATATTACTTGTACTTTTCAATTCTCTTTTAATTAACATAACCATACCCTTTTTCTAATTTAACTTTTCTTTAATTATACATTAGTCACATATTTATTAAATGTTTTCTTAATATATCTTAAACAATATTGAAACAAATGATATATATTTCCTTATTTCCAATTTATTTGTTGTTTATGGTTTTAAACAGATTGAAAAAAATAAAAAATGGTATTAGTTATAATCATGTGTATAGAATGACAATACACCTTGTCATTTAATAGATATAATTAATGTATACAAATAAGATAGTAGCAAAGTTAGATATCTTTCTGATAAACAAGAACGGATAAATTAAAATAAATTCAATTTTTAAATGACGATTATTTTGAAATTAGAAAGTAACTTTTTACAATTCAAAATTAGGTTAAAATATCAAAGGGTTGATAGTCATATTGATGTTTTTATTTGGATATAATAATAGTATATATGATGAGTTAATGAATATAGTATGGTAATAGAAAGATGAATAGAATAGAATAGAATAAGGAGGAAGTGATAGAATAGAGGTGGGAAAATAGGAAAAGAAAGAAGACAGGAAAGGATATGGGAAGTGGTGGTTTTAGGCATTTTGGTCAGAGTAGTAGATATCTCTCTGTGTCACCACTACTCTCTCTCTCTCTCTCTCTCTCTCTCTCCTCTCTCTCTCATGTGTATATATATGTTTGTATATATATGTACGTGTCGCTCTCACTAAATCTCTTACCATTCATAACTTTTGTCTTAATTTTCATCTATTCCCGTGCATTATTATTTGTTGCTCTTAAAAGTAATATATAATAATTTTATCTCCTAATTATATAAAAAATTAAATTACTAGGCATTCTAAATATCTGATATATTAGTCATGGCAAACATCAATGTACCCACGATCCTGAGTAAGATAACAAGATTAATATATCAATTTTATTTTTACAGAACTTATAAAGTATGTTAAAAGATGTTTATTTTGTGAAACACCTAAATTTTTTATGTTTTCTAACAATTAATTAGATGTTTTAAATAGTTTATATTATTTCTAATATTCTTGGAATGTATGTGATTATCTTTCATATTTAAATGTCTGATATCTATACACAAGGAAATAACTTTTCTATATCCTTATCTAATTATATTTTTAATTTTAATATAAAAAATATAATCAATTTATTTCGAAGGATGTTAAATAAGAATGCATTAGAAAACAATATTTACTTACTTTGAATGCTAAAACTACACCATAATTAAAAATGAAACAAATAGACTACAATATGAAATTATTACTTTAAAATACACAAAAGTTAGCTCATGTTTTGCATCTCAATTTTTAACATTATTATTATAATACTTTTTAATTTTTCTGTTCTTATCATGAGTATTTAATTAATAATTTTATCTCTTAAAATCTAAAATTAATTTATCTATTTTCTCGATCCTAATTTGCTAAGTTAATCATATTAACAATTCACTCTGTAAAACACAAAAAAATAGAAAATGAAAACATCTTTCTAGACAACAGAAAATAAATTTAATTTAATTTAATTTAATTTAATTAAGCGCATAGAACAACTAAATTAAACAATATTTTTATCATCTATTGATAAACTCGAAACACCGAACTGTCGTTTCACGTCGTAACCTGTATTCTTCATTTTAAAATTCTGCACATATATTCATACATATAAATAATAATTGATTTTGCTTTGGGCCCATGTCTTGGGAAAGGCCGTAAACAGTATGTGTAGCACGTACCAAACAAATTGGGCCTCCGCTCAAGCCCAATACAAGAGACTCATGTTGTACTTGGACTCGAGCCCAACTATATAACATTATAATTAAATGGAACAATATTTCCCAGATTTTACATGGCTTTTATTGAGGATAAATTAGTCCATATCATACCATCCAAATGTTTGACTTCAATCACTTTTTTATCAATTCACAAAATATTTAATTATTTTTTTATAATTTAATAAATGAAAGAAATAAATCTTACTAAAATTGGTCAAATAGTTGCCGGTGGAGATCTTATATGCGAAAAATCGGCATAATTTTATACCGGTATATTAAAAATTATTAAAAATAATATAATTTTGTCGGTGCATACCTCACCTCAAAAAAACAATGTTAAACTACTTTTTTATTAATAACATTATGATTAACTATCTTAGAAATCACTTTTTTTTTTTTTTTGTAGGGAAAAAATAATAACATTTAATGGATTTATTGGCTTCCGAAAAAATATAGACTCTTAGTTTTTAATTTTTATGTTAGGCATATCTCTTAATAATTCACATTAATTTTCAACAATAATTATTGTGCACAATTATTATTAAGGTGTAACGCCTACATCTTTATAACAACTGTCGGGTGATTCCAAACACTCCAGCTCACCTAATACAATTAAATGAAGTAAAAAATATATATTTTAAGTGATTTTATAATTTTTATCTAACAAATCAAATTAGTTGATGTTGATTAGTCATCTTAAATTTAAATACAATCGGATTTAGTCGTAATAATTACTGATTATATAGTAAGTTAGAGATAAAAAAATAATTTTTTTAAACATAATGAACGTAAAAGTGTTTTAATCAAAACTTAAGAGCAAACAATTTTGAAAATATAATAGATGTAAAAAAGTGTATTTCTAAAATGGGGGATCAAAAACTTAAATTGCCCAATGATAAAAAAAGTGCCCAACTTAATATATTAAAGTAATACCACCTTTGATCTTTTCCACAACATAACAAAAACTAAAGTTTAATTTTGAACTTAAAAAAACTAGACACACCCACTTATGATTAGAGTGATGATTAATGGGAAAAATAAGTTTACATAATAATTCCTAAAATAATAATAATAATGATTAAAAAAAGGGGCAAGGCCATGATTAAAAGGGCATAACCACTCGTGTCTCCAATGTTGATATTAATATTTGGCAAGGGTAATGCGTGATTCCTTAATTACCCCCAACCCACCACAATATTAATGCGGCATATTAGTGATTTAATGACATCCGGAGGACTACTTTCGTCATTTCGCATCAAACTGATTCTTGCTTCGTTGATGCTGTTTTCTCATAACCACCAAACTACTACCAAACTGAAACATACATCTCTCTCTCTCTCTCTGCTCGAAATCTCGCTCTACATATACAGCGGATTGTCCGTATAGATCTGGAGAAGATCTAGCGAAGCGCAAGATATACTCAATGAGGGAACCGGTGTCGGATAATAATGCGCCGTCGCTGCCGCCGCAGTCGCTGCTCGAGCGCCTTAAGGATTATGGCCAAGAAGACGTTTTTGCCCTCTGGGATGAACTCTCGTCTGAAGAACGCGACCATCTTGTCAAGGACATCGAGGTTGGTTCACTCTTTTGGTAGTAGAGATCTAACTAAATTATTTGCGTTTCGTGGTGTCGGTATTCCTGTTTTAGGACTGTAGATGAAGTAAGTGGTTGAAGTTAGTCTTCAATCTGGATTGGGGGAAAGTCAGATTGGAAGTATTTAATCAAAATTGGGTGTTTTGAATGTGCATGTGAAGTTGATGGATTTGTTCGCAATTTTATATTTCTTTGATACTTTGACATCGTCTATTTCGAGCAATTTATTAATCTAGAAATAGATGTTTCTTATTTGTTCCAGTTAGGTATGATCAAGATGTTTCTTGGGTAATTGTTTCTATGTTTGAGCGTATTTGTTAATTTCACAATTTTAGGGTTAATGATTGTATTTTATTGCAGAGCTTAGATCTCCCCAGAATTGATCGGATTATCCGATGCTCATTTCGTTCCCAAGGTTCTTCTTTTAATGCTGCTTTTCAGTTTTTCATATGAAAATAAGCTGCTTAAATGCATATAATTGATGTAGTTTACTTGAATTTTAAGGGCTACCGGCTGCTGCAATAGAGCCAGTTCCGGAGAGCAGTGTTTCAACGGTAGAGAAACGGACAATGGAAGAAAGGGAGAGGTGGTGGAAGATGGGATTGAAGGCCATCTCAGATGGAAAGTTGGGTGTACTACTTTTATCTGGTGGACAGGTTTGTTGATCATTCACCATCCATCAATCTATGATATGATCAGTTTTGTTGTTGAGTATAGAAGATAAGGCAAAAGATTTGAAAAAAGATATACACTCAAAGGACCTTTTTAATGGTTGGTGAATGAAAAGATGGTTGTTTGGGAGATTTGGTGGAATGTCACTTTTTGTGTTAAGTGCACTATGACTATATATTCTTGACTTATTGGCATGAAGGAAAGGAAAGTATGCATCAGTTGCTTTTTTGGATGGTGAATCTGGTAAACAAAAATTTCATCGGACATGCAACACGTTTTGGGTTATTTAGTTTGAAATGATTTGCTGCCTCAAAACTTTGTAAAAGTGAATAGATACGCATGACTTATTTGAGTATACGGTCATTAAGGAGTGTATTGTGGACCCACCAATCGGACATAACATAAATTTGCTTAAATGATAGGATTGACAGTTTTCATACTTTAATCTCAGTATGAAAAAAGACATTTTTTTCTGGGTCATGCATCTAGCAGCTGTACTCTGCTATCCTTTTGGTGCACATAACTACGATTATTTTTGCTCATAACTATGATTATTTTCCTACTCTGGGACTATTTTGTTATTCTTGAATGTTCTCTTCATGATTCTTAAATCTTTTGAATGTAGGGAACTCGCCTTGGAAGTTCAGATCCAAAAGGCTGTTTTAGTAAGTAAAACTAGTCATTATCTTTCCTTCTCTTTGATGACATGATTTTGTATTGTTAAGTTGAAGATCTACTTTTTCAATTCAATTCATTTGATACTTCTGAAACAGATCATTATCTTTACTTTTGCCAATTATAGTGTAACATGAGAGGGCATCCTAGAAATGGGTTATGTTTTTGCTATATCAAACTCCTTGTCCTTGATAATGTACTTTATTTGATCTTTGAGCTTCTCATCCTCATTTTAGACATTGGACTTCCATCTGGAAAATCACTTTTCCAACTTCAAGCTGAGCGAATCTTGTGTCTACAGAGATTGGCAGCTCAATCTGTGAATGAGGGTGAGTACTGTCTCCTATATCATTGGCTCTTTTTGTTTGTTGACCTGCAGCTTTGATCATTCTGGAATGTGCAGGTTCTGCAAGTACTACACCTATACATTGGTATATAATGACCAGTCCATTTACTGATGAACCCACCCGCAAATTTTTTGAAAGCCACAAATATTTTGGCCTTGAAGCAGATCAAGTGAGAAGAATTTTCAGTTTTGTTTTAATTTCTTGATTTTTAAACATCAGTGACTAATAGTAAAATTATGCACAGGTCACATTCTTCCCACAGGGTACAATTCCTTGTGTGTCGAGAGATGGTAGATTTATAATGGAAACTCCATACAGAGTAGGTTTTGTTCTCAATCACTTTAACTTACATGGTCATTGATTTTCAGTTACACATCTGGACCTTACCATAGCTTGATAAGTATATTTTGCTTTACATGATTGGTATAATCGACCAGATATTTTTCTTCAGTCTAAAAAATTTCATAACCTATTGTTACTACAATTTGCATTTAGATTTTATCTTTGCTTGTTATTTTTATACTACATCTGCAGTTTTCAAGTATGTTGTTATAAATCACTAACTTTCTGAAGCCAGGTAGCAAAGTCTCCTGATGGGAATGGAGGAGTATATTCAGGTACAGTAGTTCAAGAGTATTACATTTGCATTCTATGGTTTTTCTCCCGTTGTAAACTTCATTAAGATCAGCAACATATTCTGACTTCATATGAAAAAAATAAAAATTGCAGCATTGAAATCTTCGAAGTTGTTGGAAGATATGGCTATGAGAGGCATAAAATACTTGGACTGTTATGGAGTTGACAATGCCTTGGTCAGTTATTTCTCCATTTCTAAGCCTTCATTGTTTTCCAGATTGAGTTTACCTTGAGTTATGTTCCATACAGAACTAATAACTAAGCAAGAATGTTTTGTGAACAGGTACGTGTTGGAGACCCGACCTTTTTGGGTTATTTCATTGATACAGGTGTGGCTGCCGCTGCCAAAGTTGTTCGTAAGGTATGTGTGAGATTCTTGGTTTAATAAGACCCAAGTGTCAATGTTATACACCGTTATTCATGGTTTTCCTACTCAATTTACTGAATTGCAGGCATACCCACAAGAAAAGGTTGGTGTATTTGTTCGAAGAGGGAAAGGGGGACCAATATCTGTGGTTGAGTATAGTGAATTGGACTCATCACTGGCCAGCGCAATTAATCAGGAAACTGGTCGCCTTCGCTTTTGTTGGAGTAATGTATTGTCCTTACCCTACTTTTCTTTTTAAGTCTTCAGAATGGAACTTTTCTCTCTATTGAATTTGGAAGTTGGTCATTTTATTGTTTGGGATGTGAAATGCATCCCAGCATTGTAATAAACTTCTCAGAAAGTTATGCTGAGCTTTGTACTGAGATTCATTAAGAAAAGGTTTACTTTATTGAGTTATTTTTTTTCATTCATAGTTATTTTCTTGTTTCAGGTTTGCCTTCATATGTTCACCTTGGACTTTCTGAACCAAGTAGCAAATGGTCTTGAGAAAGACAGCATGTCAGTATTGCTCTCTCTCTCTATCTCTCTCTCGTTCATTCATAGGATTTGCATCTATTTTTCCTAGTTGGTTTGTTGCATCTATAATGATACATCAAAGATTTTGTTTTCTGATTGCAGCTATCATCTAGCAGAAAAGAACATCCCTTCAATTCATGGACACACAGGGGGATACAAATTAGAGCAGTTTATATTTGATGCATTTCCTTATGCACCTTCCACAGCTCTGTTTGAGGTATATAAATATCCATTTTCTCATTAAAATATGCATTTAAATGGAGGAAATGTATTCTTTGGATGAACATTTGGCGTTATATTGCACGATATAGGCATTGCGTGAAGAAGAATTTGCACCAGTGAAAAATGCAAATGGATCAAATTTTGATACCCCAGACAGTGCTCGGCTGCTTGTTCTACGCCTGCACACTCGCTGGGTGGTTGCTGCTGGTGGCTTCTTGACTCACTCAGTACCCCTATATGCAACGGGTACTACTTCTTTACCCTTTAAACACACACACAAAACTTCAATTACTAGTTGGTACCAATATAAAAGCTGAGTTTTGTGATATCTAAAAATGGATTAATTTGATGTTGGATCTTACATCAGGTGTGGAAGTTTCACCACTTTGTTCATACACTGGAGAAAACCTTGAGGCCATTTGTCGTGGAAGAACTTTTCATGCTCCCTGCGAAATTTCTTTTTAGTCGCCTTTTTTTGACGGATGTTTAATCTGATTCAGCAGCAGCGTGTCTTCGTGTTGAGGCTTGTAAATTCAGTGATTTGAGTTTGAGTGAATATTTTTGAGTGATGCTGAAGCGCACTCCAATATTTAGTTCCGACTCTCACAACATCTTAATTGTTTACTGCTACTGCTAACAAAGTAGTTTCAAGAAGCTACTTTTTTTTTTTATTTCTTAAACTCCGCTTCTTTCAAAATCGAATTATCAGCAAGCGATTAATTTGATTCTATTTACTAAATATTCCTGTAGAAACCTTTTTTTGTTTTTTTGGATACTGAACACATACTGCTATATTTTCTTTTGTGATTTAAACTCATGTTTAATCTCCAAACACCATCGGTCTTTATCTGACCTGAGAAAAAGAGAGAGAGAGAGCATACAGTTTCTTAGAATGAACTAATCCAAACAGTTTCTCCTACACCATTTGATGCAATATTCCAAACATATGCGGTATCGTCAGATGAAATTTCCCTAATAAAGAAGCTCTATCACCAGAAATATGTGCCTGGTTGCAGTACCAATCACCATGGCTAGGAGCAACTGATATGTAATGATGACACAAATAAAAAATGCCATCCTATCCAATTTGAATTATGAACCAAATTAGAGTGATGTTCACGATATTCATATAAAACTAAACAATTTCTAGGTTGCCAGACATGTAATGGTGCTTTCTCCCCAGTGAACTATATAGTGACATCGTACCACCCTCATCCATTGATTGTGATCCATAAGAACAATCAAATTGCTGATGCTCGAAAATTCAAATGTCCCTGTTGACTGCTGCTCCAAGTGTACCTAATAATAAGTTCAGACTATTCAACTTCACAACTTAGAATCAATGACTATCATCACTAACAAATACAGGAATCCACCTTTTACTTTCCCTGAGATGATTCCTCTGCATTAGTCTTGCTACTTAACTTACCTTGAGTTAATTCTTGCATACAGTTTGAACTGAATTGTTTAAACTCTGGCACTTTCTGATAGCCTCGTCAAGTGCAGTAAAAGCAACGTCATAGGTCTCTTGGCATAATGAACCTTCATCACCTAGCTTACAAGCACGCTGGCATAAATCATTGTAACGTTTATCCCCTGACTCAATAAGATGCACTTGCCTCGCTGCCTCTCTATTCTTTGCATCCTTTGTCCAGCGTTTCAAGATGTACTTGGGTGGGATGTTATTCACACCAGAAATTTGAAGAACAATCATCACATGTCTACAAAGGAAACCAATGTACTCAAACATGCGGCATGTACAAGATGAATCAAACGTTTTTTCATTCCATGTCACTTTATAGACTTGATTCTCTTCAAAGTCTTGAATCTTGAAGGTTGTGATCGGACCATCTTTGCTGTCTATTTTTGGGTGACAGGCAACCACTCCCAAGACCTCAACTTGGAATTTCTTGAATACAGCCTGAGTGTATATTGTTGACATTTGTTTCCCATAAGGGGAGGGGGACTTCAATACTGGTTGCCTATGCCAAGTATCAAAATCTGTTTTTGCTTCATCTTCATATCTCTCCTGTAACATTGTATTATGTTGGTGCAGAAACTCCTTTAAACTAGTCTTACGCAGTAAGCTTTTATCTACAAGAGAAATAACACTTTCCAAGCGCTGTTGTGAAGACAACCCTGCCAAGAATATATCTTTCATATAAATCGGGACCCATCTTTGGCGGTCATCATACAAGGATTCAATCCACCTGTCCGTTCTCAAGTCAAATCTGTTCACCATCTTCCACCATCTTTTTTCAAATTGTTCTTCAGATTGTGACTTCAAAATGCACTTGTAGAATTTATTTTTAAAGTTTTCATGCTGTCTTATCACATAACCAAGCTTTTCCTGAATCTTACCCAATATGTGCCACAAACAAAAACAATGGCGAGAATCGGGAAGAACTTCAGCTATGGCTTCTTTCAGTGCTGGGTCTTGATCAGTCAATATCACTTTCGGAGTTTGACCATGCATTGACCTAACCCACGCACGCATCAGCCAAGCATATGAAGATTTAGTCTCATCTGCAACAAATGCACACCCAAGCAACAGGAGCTCAAAATGATTATTCATGCCTATAAAGGGAATGAAAGGCAATTTCGATTCATTCTTTTTATACACAGTATCAAACAATATTACATCCCCAAAGTTCCCATAATCAATCCTACCTTTTGGATCAACCCAAAAGACATTTTTCAAAACCTGTTGTTTAGTCAAATCAATCGCATAATAGAAGTAAGGATTCCCATCTTGCATACAAGAGAAATATTCAAGCATGACCTTTGCATCTCCCACCTGAAAACCCAAATGCAATCCACTAGAGCTCGAACAGGTGCTCTCATGATGAGTCAAGTTCATACACATCGTTTTTCTCCTAACCCGAAATATATCCTTCTCTCTTACACCAGTGTGGTCCAAAACAAGATCATGGTTATGCTCCCTCATAAAACAGCTAATCACCCATCTTCCATCTTGCCTTCTCTTTATGTGCATACAAGCATTACAATCTGTTTTCGACCCTGATCTATTTATTCTACCCCGTTTTTTCTTCATAGGGATGCTTACTGTGAGTTCTGAATTTTCAAACAAACGAGAGCCTTTCTTGCATCCGTATCTAGTACACACAAACTTCGCATCAATGAATTTCCCGGAAATCCTTGACCGACGACTGGCCTTTATGATGGCAGAAAATCCAACAGACATGGCATATTCTTTATAAAATTTGAAAGCATCCTCTTTGGATTCAAATTCCATGCTCTCATTCGGCTCTAACGATTTTCGACAATTTTCTTCAACTCTATTCCCAACACCAGATTTTTCTACACCTATTGTAGGAGCAGAAACAGTTGCTTTATCTCCATTGCACATTTCGGCTGTGGCAGTGCTACTAACTTGGCCACTGTCATTATCTTTTCCACCTGATGGATCCTCAAAATCCAATCCCATTGATGAATAAACTCAATTTCATTCAATTTAAAAGCAGCAAGCTTGCAAAATGAAGAGAAATAAAAATTAGATTTCATTTTCAATAAGGCAACAATACAGAAGAAAGAACACTGCTATTCAACATCTACAAAACAACTGCATACAGGAATTAATTTCCTAAACGCAAGAAACTAACAAACAAATCATCATTTATATTGAACTGCAAACTACCGCGTGGATAATTTCTCAACGATAACGTAAAAATCAGAAAACACTGCGAAGAAATAGCATAACATTCTGAAATTCCTCGAAAGAACTCACGATTAACAAATGCACTTCTTTGCTGGAAGATCGTATCAGACAGGGGTGGACACTTAGATTTGGGGGCGAGTACAAAACTCAGGTTCAGAATTGTCGAGATGAGAAGGGGGAATAATTTTATTGTACTCGCACTTCTACTCGCGGATGATTTGGGTTCACACATTCTGGGCCAGCCCAAAAAATATCCAACAAAGGATCTCATTTGATTGGACCAGAGCATAAAGATGAAATTGGGCTTTTTCTGCAAAATAGAAATAGAAAATATTTTGTATTTTTCTTGAATAAAATTGAGAATTAAATAAATTAGAACATATAAAATTGATTATAGTATAATCAAGAAGATAAATTATTGATTAGATGAATTTATTCGTTACTGCATGACTATTCTTTTATATGCAATCAATATCAACCTAAAAAATTGTATTAACTTGTATATAAAAACCGTTATTAGATTGTATGCTAGTTTATGAGACTGATATTCTCGATGAATGAGACTATATTTCTTCTTCCGTGTCAAATGAATTATAACTTAAAAAAATAAAATTTATTTCAACTTATCTGTTGTTTTTAATTATAAATAAAAGCTAACCCTTTTTTCAACTTTCTCTTATTATTATTATTAATTTTTTTTTTGCTAATTTTTATTTAGTGTTATTCTTCAATTATTATATTATAATTTTATGTATTTAACTATTCGTATTAAATATTTTCTTAATTTATGTAAAACAATCTTAGACTGTAGGTATTACAAAGAGAAGATATACCCCTCATTTATTTAATCAAAAGATAAGCATATAGTTATTATAATTTATTAATGTTACTTATATATATATATATATATATATATATATATCAAATCCCTCCCCATATTTAACTGAGGATTAATGAAATCTAACAGAAATTGGATTCTGTTTCCAACTTGGATTCAACTTCTATTGTTAACCATTTTTAATTTAATTTTTTCTATGTCCTGGTAAGTCAGATGTCACGTTGAAGCACATGATCAAATAGTAGGTTTAATATACATTACAAGAATTTGGAAGTTAAATAAGAATCTAGACTAAGCAAAAGTCCTTTAAATAATTAATCTACAATATTCTTCACTTAGTTTTGACCATTGTGGCTGTTTTCCATTACCACTTGGCACTAATCAATTTCTTTGTGATCAAAAACACGTTTTCCTCTGAAAATTTGTGTTCCAAAATAAGAGATTAATAATTTAGTGTAGTGTTTGGAACTCAGTTGGTTATGATACAAGCTTGGTTAAACAATCCACTGTCCTCGGTTCAACCAATACCATACAAATGACCTGTATTTACTTTTATAGTTTTAGTTAACATTGTCTCATAATATAATATCTTGTGTGTAATATTAATAAAATTAATACAAAAAAGAAAACTTTATATATTGTCTAAAATCATAAACATGTTTCAAAAACTATGGTTTTTCTGGTTAACAACAATAATTCCAACTTACCAATCAGATCAATGAATAGATTTGATGCTGATATGGAATGGATTTGCAAGAGAAGAAGAATAGATATTAAAATTCATAATTGATGGTTGGAAGTAGAAGAAGGTGTAAATTTGAGGAACAAAAGAACATCATGTTTGGTGGTCTAGTCTGGTCTGGTAATAAATTTGAATGTCTCTATTTTTTAGTGTAAAAGTGATGTGATAATAAGTCAATATGTTTCTCTACACATCATAAATACTATGTTTTAACGTCGGATATGTTAGTATATCATACTGTAAGAAAAATAACTTTCCTTTTTTAAATATAATGATTTTGATACATCAATAATAGATATGGATATAATTAATAATACTTGTCTATGGAACTTTCCTATGCATAAAAATATCACTTTCAAGATTCAGCCACCCACCATGTGCCTTGTCACTCTTCTGCCAAACGCCTCACTCCTCCATGTGTTTTTTCTTATGTGTTTTTAAATATATATATATATATATATATATATATATATATATGTATGTATATATATTGCAATTGTATTCGAATTTATTTGGATGATGACTAAATGAAATAAGTACTATTTTTTGTTAAGATTTGTTGCATCAAACCTGAATATAACTTATAGATTGCAACTGGAGGAATAGTTTCAATTATAAAATTAAGCCCTATTTAGCTCTAGAAAAGAAATCAATAAATGGTTTCAAAAATACATGCATAATAATAAGTTTATTGTACTTCTTTGAATAATATGATGCATCTAAAGTCATCTAATCTCTTTTCATTAAATCCAAATTCCTACATCTAACTGTTTGGATAAGTTCTTTTGATAATAAAATTGGAATCCATAACCTTTATTTTAAGATAATATCTAATCATTTATTTAAATCCTTAAATCAGTACACCGCAATCTAAGTTCTTTTATACCATGAGAATACTTTCTTTCTTCTTTTCATGAAATTATTGATTATGTGACAAGATAACAATGGCAAGCCATCTAGATTTATTATTTATAATTGATTCATCTCACATTAATAAATAAAAAGAGTAAGGTGTAAAATAGCATACATTCAAAATAACAGGACCATGGATTTAAAGTATCATTTTGAATGTTTCATATGATTATAGTAAATCTAAAGATTTGCTATCGAGCCCCCAAACTGCAAAAAGAGATTATGGGTGTAAGATATAATTAATTATGATGAGATCTGCATAAAGTACTGCTAGTATATATAATTAAAGATATAATAAACTTTCAACTTTATAATTAAAGACCCTATGATTGATGTCCATCATTCTGACAAATGATTCACTCACTAATCTTTTTCAATTAATTAATTCGACTGGGTCATTAATAATCAAATAATTATATGATTTTTATAAGACCAGTCTTACAAATGTATAAATTAAAATTCATATATAGATTTGTGAAAATAAATTTAATTGGTAAGTAACAAAATTTTGTCGTATAAAACTATATCAATAAAACCATCCCATATGAGTTATTATTTTTATTAAATAAGGAGACTTTTTAATTAAAAAATATAAATTTGACTATATACATTGTAACGATGACTGGCAGAATCCACGTCACTTCAGAGTCAAATTGATGTCTAAATATTTTCTTAATTAATCTGACAATCCACTATACTCATACTTAGATGTGTCAATACCAGCTTTGCCACTTGCTCTAATCATTTTCTTTGATTTCTGGACCTTAATTGTTTGTTTTGCATTTCTTTATATTAAATCTAGTACTTTTGATCGCGAAATTTAAGAGTTATTCATTAAAAAACAATTAAATTCACGTATTAGGTTAATTTCCAACTGTGTTTATCAGAAGAAAATACAAGTATTATATTTTATTATATGATAAAACTTCATTCAAAGTCAATATTGAGTCTTAGCCTCGATTTTATCAACTTCAGTTGGAATCTAGCACTAGAAAGAAAATTTGAAATAATTATATTAGCCTTTCAATTATATTAATATTATATATATATGAGTAGGTTCGCATCGATTATTTTTTTCTAATTAATATTATCTTATACAAAGTTCAATATTTGAATGCATGCATTCTTCTAGCTTTTGTAATTCGAGGCATTGATTTTCCAACAGGATTTTAATGATGTGGTTTGTAGTCGCAGAGTTCAGCATAAACTATAATACCTAAGAAAAAAACTTAACTTTTGAGTACAACAAGGATGAAGAATTAATAATATAAATAAAATAATTTGATTTACGTCAATCTGCAGGAGCTATATCATCAAAATTCATTAAAATTTCAATTAGTGTATCAAATTCAATAAAACAAAAAATTCATATATTCAATTACAAAATCTAAGAAAATAAGATTAAATTACAAAAACTAAGCTACAACCTACCCTAGTCATGTGCAATGCATTTGTAGCCCAACAATTTCAAATGCAATAATTTAGTACTATAATACACAACTCAAATTGTTTATGTTTCTCTAATCAGACACCTACACCTGTCCATAATTGAAATCCCAACCCTCCTAGGTTTCCACCACTTCGCGTGAAAACTTTCAATTCTTCCTTCATTCATCGTATCATAACCTACACACTATTAATCCATATATTTCTGCATATATAGTATAATTTGTATACCCACGAAATATTCAATATTTTATTAGGGTTAATTTCAAATTTGGTCCGTATATAAGACATTTTTCATTTTTTGATAATCAAGTATCTGTTTTTCAATTTTGGTCATTTATATTTTAATTTTTTCTAATTTCAATTATTTTTAATCAAAATTTTCCAAATTGATGATGTGGCTGCTGGAATTTGGATACCACTTCAGAATTTCCGACGATTACATCAACAATTTTGAAAATTCCGACAGAAAAGAACTAAAAATTAGAAAAATTTAAAATATAGATGACCAAAATTAAAAAACAGATACTTGATTGTCAAAAAATTAAAAATGTCTTACATACAACACTTAAATTGAAACTATCTTATTTTATTATATAGAATATTTAATACACAAACCATCAATTGGCCTCACCACCCTATATCTATATATATATATATATATCCCTTAAGAGATAGGACATTTCACTCACCTCTCCCATTCCAACTTGTCTAGCCAGTTAAAAAAAGTAGCCGAAAAATGACACATTTAGCACTCTCCTGGTGGCCAAAAACCAGTTCCGCCGCCGGGTGCGGCGGCGATGCCTCCACCTCCGGCAAGTCACCGAGAAGGGAAAGTAAATGCTGTGGGCTATCATCGTTGATGAGAAGGCTGAGGAAACGGCGGAAGACGTTGCAACCATCCAGCCGACAATGCCGGTACGATCCGATGAGCTATTCGCTCAACTTCGACAGAAGTGGCTCTGCAGATTTTGTTGATGAAGATTATTACAAGTTTTATGCTTTCTCATCCAGGTTTGTTGCAACTCCAACTACTCATTGTCAGAGACTAGTACCTGCTTCATAGTCTTCAACTCTATTAATTCTCTATTACATTGTAAGCAGAAAGTTGAGTTAGATCAATGTTTATTTTTATCTATGTATACGGATGTTGAGATCATTAAAATTAGTTTTAACAAATTTTTTTATTTTATATCCTTTCTTAATTTTCTTGTGCGTCTTTCAAGATTTTGACTTGCTTAGTTAGTGTCTTATACTACAAGAAAATCCTTTATTCCAAATGTTGTTTCTATCTTTTAGTTTTCTTTGAGAAACAGAGCATCAAAGCAAATCCAAACTATGTTTTTATATTGTTTTTTAAATCTTAGGCTCGCTCTCCTCGTCGATGGGATCAAATTTATTAAAATCTAAGAATTTTTTTTTTTTAAAGTGTTCATTGATTAACTTGATCATATTTGATATATATCAAAGACTATAAAAAAAAAAAAAAAAAAAAGAATCCTGATCTCAGAAAATTTAGAGAAAGGAATGTAAATGATACAAATCCCTGATGCACAGGATGAATCAGTCCTTATTGGCTACATAAATTCTAAGTAATAAAATGGTTTCTCATTTCCAAAAAGCAAATAGTTAGCGAGTGTTCTCCCAATATTGTTATCAGATGCACTTACACTGATCTCAGAGACACACACACACACACTATATATATATATATATATATATATATATATATATATATATATGCGGGGGGAGGGGGAGAGAGAGAGAGAGAGAGAGAGAGAGAGAGAGAGAGAGAGAGAGAGAGAGAGAGAGAGAGAGAGAGAGTAGATATAATTAGAAAAAACATGTTGCATGTGAAGTGATGACATCTCCCAAGATAAAACTTGGTCGGTTTCTTCTTAATTTTACTTTTTAACTACACTTACTTAATATTACTATCTATATTTGAAGCGACAAAAGTCCTTCAATTACACTATATATTATTTTCCATATATAGGCGTATAGTCTGGAATTAGGCAATAAGGCAAGTAATTCAAAAACCTTTTCACACTCCCATGCCTCCACCATTCCAAAAATCTTCAACCCTCAAATCCAATTAAACTATATTATACATGGTTTTGAGTTTTTTTTTACTCGAATTTGAGATCATTAACGAACTGAGAGATGTATCTATCATTAGACTAAACCTACAAGTACATCGTTTTTGTTTTGAAACGGTGGGTTATGAATTATTTAAAATATTGGTTTCCTTTGTCTTAAACTTTAAATAAACTAAATTAAATTAATAAATAATGATATATTATAGGGACAATTTTGTTTGACTTAGCAAATTGTAAAAAGCAAGAATTTTAAAATATAAGTTTGATATAAACTAAAAAATAGAATACATACTAGTTACCAGTTGCACTTTATAAATTAGAAATTGTTATTTAAATACAACAAAATACAAATTAAAAAATGCTATAACTTACAACATAAATAACCAAATACAATGCATGATAAAATTATTTTTACATAATATACAATTTAATTGAATGAAAAGGGGAATAATCATATGCATGTATATATTTCAAATTTCTCATGCCTTTTATGATAATATGCTTAATGACAATGACCGATTATAAAGCCAAAACAAACTGAAGAAACATTTGGATTTTTTGAACAAATGATCAAAAAATTATGGTCTCAATCATACATGTGGCATCAACAAAATTACAAAGAAGAAACCGTTCACAGCCAATTGATCGTTCCATAATATATTGGCTTGTCTCTTAAGGACATACTTGAGATTCAGTTTGTAAATGCGAATATCTCATATCTTAAAGGATTCAAATCAAATGAAATAAATTATATAATTCATCGACCTTATTTCAATTGTTTTCAAAAGTTAAAATTTGTATTTGTAAATCCGATGTGAAACTAGCACAAGTCGATCAATGAAGACCAAAAGCTTAAAACCATCGTGGAGACGAGGGAAAAAAAAAATGAAAGCGAGTAAAAAAATGCCCAAAAAAAACTGTCTTAACGGTAGATATTAAATGTATACGTATTTCAATGCGATTGCGGAACACCGCTTCAATTGGAGAGCTGCCAACTAAAGCAATCGCTCGCATTGCTCCAATAGGACCGCGCCGTGCTAGGTAAACATTACAAACCGCGCGTGGTATTTCTACTTTCTACTTTGTATTCTGCAGACATTCCTTTCAAGAAATGTTGTGAAGTGAATAAAAAAATTGTAAAACTGGAGAATTTTTTTGTATATGATCATCCACAGTTAAATGACATGTCTACCCTTTGCGTCCTGTGAATTTTAATACTGTTAGCTACAGTTCTTTTTCCATACCAAAAGCGGGTCAACTATTGACGAGATAAGACGCGAGTTTAGTCCACACTGAACATAATTGCAGAGAGAATTTTGAAGAGAGGCCGATAATCAACGACGCAGAAAACATACGTCCACCCGATGTACGTGTATATATATAGAGAGAGAAGGTAGGAGACTAGAGAGAGAAAGAAAGAGACATTTCTGGTAACGATCTGTGACTTTAGCTTTACAACACAGTTCGAGGAGCGATCATCAGTTTACTTTAACCTTGAGGTATATATTTTTCTTATCTGAATTTGATGAAACTTTAGAATTTCAATTGTTTTAAGTAATTTCGATCATTGTCTGTCGCGATTGTTTGCTTGGGAAGATTCATGATTTAATCGGTTGAACAGTATATGATCTAGCTATTGTTGCACTTTACTCTTTTCGACTGGCTTTCCTTATGAATTACTTCATAATTATGGTCTTGAAAATGGAGATTTGATGTCCAGTAGTTGAGAAAATGGAGTTTGCTCGTTTGTGTTTAGATCCTTCTGGGATAAGGATCTCTTGGAAGTTTGTGTGGCGTGATCTGGTTGAGTTAATTTATCAGAAGATTGTGTGATTGTACATGCATCCAATGAGTTTGCACTTAAGTAGTGTGGTGTGATCTCGTTGCGTAAGTTCTTCGAAAACTTGTATTTGTCTCCAATCTTTTTGCACTATAAGTAGCTTGGGGTGATCTGGATGTGGATGATAAGTGTTTAGGGAACTTGTATGTATCTCCAATGAGTTGTCGCTATAAGCAATGTTATTCATACTCCTCGATTTGGAGCTCACAAGGAAGAATAATCTGAAAGAATAATTGTCGTCTTTCTTTTCCAGTATAACTTATATCTGGGAATGAAATAATAAAAGAAAACAGAAAAGAGTCATTTTTTGAGAGTTTTTTTTTATTTTATTTTTTAATCTTAATTGGAATTATGTTTGAAAGGAATACGATAACAAAGTTTTGTAAATAATATTTGGATTATGAATGTGAATCTAGAAGTTGAATTGTAAGAGAAATCTTCTAACAAAATCGAATTTTAAAGAATCTTTCCCGTTTAAAGTAAACTTACCAAATGGACAACGGAACCGCTAAATTGTTTTACGATTCTGTATTGGACGGTTGGAACTTGCAAGATTAGGGGATAGTAGTAGGTTGCTTTTCTTATCTCCTTTGTCATTTGTAATTTTCGTTGTAGGATTTTAATTCTTGATAACCTCTCCCCTTTTACTTGTGTTCTCAGAGCCTAAAGTCCCTCGTATCTTATTTAAAGTTCATAATCTTCTCAACAATCTATGCATCCTTTCCAGGTTCACTTTTGTAAAGCTAAGGTGCTGTCGCCGCTTCAACTTCCCTAGCTTGAAGAAGCTGAAACTGCAATAGGAAATGAATAAAAGCTTAGTTCTTATTTTGGAGCCTGATTGAAGACTAACAAATCCTTTCATTGGGGAAGTTGAAGCATTGTGGTCTTTTCAGTCAGTAAACTGCAGGAGTATCTGACCCGTTAGAGAGAAGAAGGAAAAAAAATGGAACAAAAAATGGGAAAATTCCCAAAGGGCCAGCAGAAAAACTCTGAACAAATTAGTTACAATTCTGTGGATAAAAGGAATGAGGGTGTGGGATCTGTAAATCAGAGATTTAATCAGGATCCTTCAAATACCATGAATATGAATTTAAGACCGGCTGATCTTAATACTGCAGTTGGAGCAAGACCTGTTTTCAACTACTCCATTCAGACTGGTGAGGAGTTTGCTCTTGAGTTTATGTGGGAAAGGGTAAATCCCAGGCAGCAATACATTCCGAATTCCGCTGTTGAGGCTAATACTGAAACCACACCTGTGGATCTACATTGCATTCTTGGAGCATCTCGTATTGGTTCTGAGAGGCGGCCTGATGCTTCCTTATTTCCCTCCATTGAAAAGGGTAAAGTCCAAGACCCTGCTACCAATGCTTCTTCCAGAGAAGAAAAACCTGTTGGCAAGCCTCTTCAATCAGTGACTAGACCTTCATCAAAGAGTACGAATGTTCACAGGTTTCACAGTAATTCTTCTTTGGGTTCGTATGGTGGCTCATCTAGATTATTGAAGTTACTATGCAGTTTTGGTGGTACGGTTTTGCCTCGTCCAAGTGATAGAAAACTTAGATATGTTGGAGGTGAAACACACATTCTCTGTATTAGCAAGGATATTTCCTGGGAGGAGCTTAAGCAGAAGACATTTTCAATGTATAATGAACCCCATTCTATTAAATATCAGCTTCCTGGTGAGGATCTTGATGCATTGGTATCAGTATCCTCTGATGAGGACCTACAGAATATGATGGAGGAATGTAAGGTACTCGGTGATGGTGGATCGCAGAAGCTCAGGATGTTTCTCATTTCAAACAATGATATGGATGACTCCCAGCTTGGTCTTGAGAGTGAAGGTTCTGAAATTCAATACTTTGTCGCTGTAAATGGTATGGATTTCGGTTCAAGAAGAAACTCAATTGGCGTGGATTTGGGGAACAACTTGAATGAGTTACTAAATTCAAGTGGCGTAAGAGAGACTGGTCAAATTTCTGTCAGCTTGGCTGAAGGCAGCGGTGCTCTACATTCAGATGTAGTCTCATCTAAACCAAATAAATCTTCTCAGATAAGGCTGCCAAGTTCCTCACATACTTTTGAGGCCAATTCACTAGATCATCAGGTCCACTCTATCAACCATGAACAGCCTGAATGGAATTCTTCACATGTTTTCCACCAAACGGACATCCTCCCTACTACAGATGAAAAAATGACAATTCCATCAGCTTTTGCATTACAATATGATTATGGGTTTCGTACATCAAACAGTGCGCCAGTTGCAGAAAACTTGGTCCCAAATCCTATCCTAGGCCACATGGTTCCTCATGAGTCCCCAAATGTGGGGCAGCCTTATTTGAGTTCAAATTCTAAGGCAACAGGAGTATCAGGTTTGGAGATAAACCCTGACAATAAAACTCCAGTTCAGAAAAAGTCTGAATCTGATAAAGATCATTCTCCAGAGACAGATGTTCCTCGGATGGATACACAGATGAACAAGGAGAGTTCAATCCGGAGAATCAGTGATTCTGCTAAAGTTCAGTGTGTTGATGATGGGAAGACAATATCTTCAGAACCATACAATGTGTCATCCTCAAATAACACAAAACCAGATGACGCATCTGCTGCCACAAACAAGTGGATTTTGGTCACACAACCAAAAATCAGTGAAGAAAGCCATGAAGATGTAGTGAATTACGTGCCTCAAAATATTGCTCAGTATGAAAAGATGAATAGGTTTGACGATGATGACCATTCATATACATCTGGTGCGGCATCCATGCCTGTTCATGGTGGCCCTGAGGCGTATGCTAAAGACAGCAGCCATGAACCAGATATTCTTCCTCAACCACTATTCCGTTCAGAAAGAATACACAGGGAACAGCCAGGACATAATCGTTTGTCCAAATCTAATGATTCTTCTGGTCCACAGCTCCTAGTGACTCGATCAGATGTTTCACAACGGATAACAGAATCAGTTGATAAGTTGACTGATTGGAATGTGACAGCCAAATCAACAGGCGTGGATTCCCTAATTACTGAAGAGAAACTAAATGGATCTTTGAAATTTTCAGATGATGCCCAAGACATCAGTGCAACCACTTCCAAAGTCAATGATAAAAATGAGTCTGATCACAAGGCAGAGCCAAATGCTGCAGTAGCTCCTACTGCTGTTGCTTCTGTGTCAGCCAATGAGAGAAAACTACATGTTATGGGTATGGGAGATGTTCCTTTAGAAGCCACTTCCAAAAGTAGTCCTCATTTTGGTGATGGAACTCCAGAGCATGAAAACATCGTGATCAACATAAATGATCGTTTTCCTAATGATTTTTTATCAGATGTATTTTCCATGGCTAGATCAGTAGACAATTCTGCTGGTTTTCCACCACTGCATGGCTATGCAGCTGGTTTGAGTGTGAACATGATTAATCCTGAACCTAAACACTGGTCATTCTTTCAGAATTTGGCACATGATGATTCCAGAAAAGATGTTTCCCTTATGGATCAGGATCATCACACTTTCTCAACTTCACAAGCGAAAGTAGGAGAAGATGCATCTGTGGATTATGGTTATCCACCTTTTGAGGGTGGTTCAGTTGCAGCAGATAATTTAGATTCCAGTAGAAATCTTGGTTCTGATAATCAGAGGCAACCATCAGGCTCTGTAAGACCTGACACCATGAATTTGGCTTCAGACTTTGATATTCCTCAGACTCAAAGTCCACAATCTAATCACCCAATGAACTCAAGGACAGCTGGATCTAATCATGAGGTATTATCTGACCATATATTATTTTGAGGGGTTATATTTACTTTTAACCTTATTATCATTTTTATGACTTTTAAGGTTGTTGGGAAGAAAGCAGCTCAGCCTACCGGCTTCCCTCTTGTTGACTTCCCCCTTGTAGATTTTGATCCCAGTACCCTGCAGGTATGGTATCTCTTGTCAGCAACAATGATCCCCATAGTTCGCATACACATGGAACTAAAATTATTATCTTCTAAATCCATTTTAGCAAAATACAGTTCCTGATACAGCACTACGTATTATGTAGCCAACCTAAAATCTCGAAAGATCTTATCTGCCAGAATTGTTTAAGAGTAACATATTTTGTTAAAATGTCTAATCCATTTGCTGGCAGTAACTGTCTTTTTTCTGTTACAGATTATCCAGAACAGAGATCTTGAAGAGTTGAGGGAATTGGGTTCTGGAACCTACGGGACTGTTTATCATGGTAAATGGAGGGGGAGTGATGTTGCTATTAAGAGGATAAAGAAAAGCTGTTTCATTGGCCGATCATCTGAGCAGGAGAAATTGGTAAGTTCCTTTTTGAGAGTACAAGGTTTCTTCTGTTGGAACAGAAACTTTTCCTTAATTTATGCATCATCTTCTTCATGGCTCGACTTTTGTATTCTGTAGACATCTGAGTTTTGGCATGAAGCTGAGATTCTGTCAAAGCTTCACCATCCCAATGTGGTGGCATTTTATGGAGTAGTGCAAGATGGGCCAGGAGGGACCCTTGCAACTGTCACAGAGTTCATGGTGAATGGGTCCCTGAGACATGCTTTAGTTTCCAAGGAGAGGTACTATATTGTGCTATACATAGGTTCCTACTTTTCTTGTACATCCCATCTTCATAAGGAATTTGTACAGGCATCTTGATCGTCGAAAGCGGCTCATCATTGCAATGGATGCAGCTTTCGGAATGGAATATTTGCATTCAAGAAACATTGTACACTTCGATTTAAAATGTGACAACCTGCTTGTCAACTTGAAGGATCCTTCCCGACCCATATGCAAGGTGACTCTTAACCATCCCTTTGATTATAAACTGATAAATGAATAAAATTATGGTAATGCTTGATGAAATCTTGATTCTTCAATTAACGTCCAGGTGGGAGATTTTGGTTTGTCGAAGATAAAAAGAAATACATTGGTTACTGGTGGTGTCCGAGGAACCCTTCCTTGGATGGCTCCAGAGTTACTAAACGGTAGCAGTAGCAAGGTTTCGGAAAAGGTAAATGTTTTAACTTAAAAGAGACATTTACAGAAAGAGATGAAAAGCTGAAATATCTGCAATGATGTCACACAGGTGGATGTCTTCTCGTTTGGGATTGTACTTTGGGAAATTCTCACGGGGGAAGAGCCATATGCCAATATGCATTACGGAGCAATCATCGGTTTGTTCTCATTCTTTCTTTAACGCTAGACTAATAAATAGCAAGACAAAATATGAGTATATTAACACACACTTGTTTTGTGAAAGTAGGTGGTATAGTAAACAACATACTGAGACCACCTGTGCCGAGCTTTTGTGATCCCGAGTGGAGACTACTGATGGAGCAATGTTGGGCCCCTGATCCATTGATTCGGCCATCCTTCACTGAGATCGCTCGACGTTTACGTACAATGTCTGCATCATGCGTGACCAAGGCACAAGGTTTATCAGAACATACTCAGTTACCCAAGTGATTTTTGTGTAAAAATTGTTACCAATACAAGAGAAGTTAACAAAAAAAAGAAAAAAAAAGAGGACTCTTTTTGCCTTTCTTTCCTGGATTATGTATGTATGCAAGAGTACTTATATATGTGTGTAAATAAGAAAGTGACATAATTTCCTGCTTATGTCAATACTTGAAAACATTTACTGAACTGAATAAATTGTGGCGAGAAAGTTCACTCATTTTTATTATTTTGTATCTCAAATTAATAATTTAATACTCAGTTTTCATTTTTGAACTTTTTTTTTTCTTCTGTACTTTAGTTTACTTAAAATACACTACAAAATCTTTCAAAATATTTTTTATGAATTCTCTTATCGGATCGTTGGATTCAAATCTGTCCCAGCCTGAAAAAAAGGGTCAGGCTGGATTCACTTCGTTGAACTGAAAAGATGGGCTTATTTGGCCCGACCCAAACGACCGATGGGCTTACCAGCTTGACTTTTTGGGCCGGCTAGATAAAGTTTAGACCAAAAGAAAAAACAAAAGAAGTATAGAATTACAAAGCAGGTGCTAGAAAAGTTCAACACAAAACAAGGCTTTAAATTAGACAAGTTTAATGTTAAGAAACAAAATTTCCCTCTTTTATCAGAGCCAACAAATTTCATACAAAGAAAATCTGGCCAACATTCAAAAGGCTTTCATGAGGCACATTAAAAATCACACTATTTTCCCTGCAAATCTTCCTAAGAAATGCATATATATAATCAATTGCTATTTTCTTATAAATCCTTGATTCCCTCCTTGCTATAACTACTGTATTCCCCATAATGTGAACCACCCCAGAATCTCTACACTTACTCAGGAACTCCAACTCACCGACTTCTGTTTGCCCGCTCTCTCGTCCCGACGATGTAATAGTGTTGCTCACATGCACCGGTGATGTAACGGGCACAATTGAGTCAACTGATGAGATCGTAAGGTCAAGATTCGACGTAGATGTCTGACCGTTATCTTTCATGAGGAAATCCCTCGACTGCACCGTATTCTGACCGTACAAACTGTACTCATCGGAATCAGAACACCCTTCCATCATTGACTCGAGACGAACAAACATGAAGAGATTGTCAAAGAGCTTCTTCTCAAACTCATCATCCTTCTTGTGAAGGTCTTTGTAACCATATCTTGCAACGCAACGGAACATGTGGAAACTCTTTGGCCCGATACGTTTCACGAGAAACCTTTCTTCTTCCGGGACCGTGTACACCGGAAGGTACTTCACACACACGAATACGACCACGGAATGGATCGCAGGGAGGTTGGTGATGAAGTGAGAGAAAATATGAGGTACCCCACTGGCTAGCTCGGTGTAGACGAGTCCAATCCCGGGCACACGGACGAGGCCTAAGCTCGGACCCAGCCCTAAAATCCAAGCCATTGAAACCTTGCTATGCATCTCAAACTCGTACCGTTTCAGTGTTCCATAATGCCAGACATACATGATGATAAGAAAGGCGGCGGCGATCACAAGCGGGACCCACCCACCTTGATCGACCTTGAAGAGCACTGCAGAAAAGTACATGCATTCCACCACCAACGAAAAAACGGTGAACAATAAGACAAGAATCCAGTGGCAATGCCAAACTAGCAGCATGATCAGAGTCATGAGAAGAGTGGTTACGAGCATGACAACCACGACAGCTGTACCTGTTTTGCATCATTCGCAATTTTTTGATCAATTTGACAGAAACATTATGTCATAACATATTCGACCACTAATGTATTAGGCAGTGAAAGCATACCATAAGCATTGCCAATTTGGCTTTGGTTTCTGAATCCAGCAGTAACAGCAATGCAAAGAACCATAAGAATCCAATTCATATCGGGAATATATATCTGGCCCAGAAACTTCTTTGATGTATGTACAACTTTGACTCTCGGAAAACAGCCGAGGGCAAGGGCCTGCTTGATTATCGAAAAGGTGGCAGATATAGTGGCTTGACTAGCAACAACAGCTGCTAAAGTTGCAATAGTGAAAACAGGCCAGTATACTTTATCTGCAAAAAGGAAAAGGAAAAGGAAAATTAACGAATCAGGAATTAAACAGTGTCTGGAATTTCCTATCTAGGAAAGTATCAGGATGTAAGGTTGAGATATACCTGGAATCGATCGATAAAAAGCATCAACCACATGGTCTTGATTTTCCATGAGGTATGCCGCTTGGCCAGAGTAGGCAAGAAGAAGACAAGGAAACACTATAACGGTAAAAGCAAGCTGAATGGCAGAGACAGGGAAATGAGCAAGATCAGCAAAAAGTGCTTCGGTCCCTGCAATTACAAGAGCACTCAAAGATTACTACTCGAAACCGACTTTAAAAGTTAGTATACTGAAATGTCGACTTGAGAGGGACGAAGAGAAACCTACCGGTGATACTGAGCATGATCCCTCCAAGAGAGGTCCACCCTTTTTTCTTTCCTCTCTTAAAATATCGATACATGTACACAGGTGAAAAGGCTTTAAGAACCGAGCTATCATAGTTATATATGTTGTAGATACCAATGCCACCAATCATGAGAAACCAAAGCAGTACTATTGGTGCAAAAAGCCAACCGACTTTATCCGTGCCATAGTGCTGCATGCTGAATAAACCAACCAATATGAATACAGCAACGAGTACAACCACATCTGCATCAAACAATACATGCTCAATTTCATAACCAAAACCGGAATTGGGCAACTCAGACACAAGCAAGAGTAGATGATCATACCATTGCTCATCTTTGGATGGTCCACCTTGATCCCACCAGAAGCAGAAAGAACTGCACATAAATTTTGGTTATAGAGACTTGAATCATATACAAAAGGAATCATTCACTCATAATAAATGAATGTAATTACCGGATATAGCAGGAGTGAGAATCCCATCACCAATGACCATGCATGTCCCAACAAGTACAAGTATAAGCAGGGAAGTTCTTCTAAATGCATTTGCCTCCAGCCATCTCTTGGTTTTAGCAGCAAAAGAGCGCTCATGAAATGTGCTACGGCTATAAGTCGTCAGCTCCTCATCAGTCCTGTGTTGATTGGGTATCGTTTTCACTTTAGCATGCCGGCAAAGTAACGAATACAGGGCAAAAGTTCCTCCTGAACAATGAGAAGAGCAATCTATTATAAAACACAGATGAGTCCAATTAAACGCAAAGGTGTGTTTGCTTCTTTTTGAACTTGAGAGAAACTAAACATATATCAGTGTGAATCTCAACGCCATTGACTACTGAGTACTTGATGGATATATGGCCCCAAGTAAAATATGATAGAAATCGAAAGCAGCTTACCTTGACCATTGTCGTTTGCTCTACAGACGATAAAAACATACTTGAGTAGGGGTATGAGGGTCAAGGAGTATATAATCAACGAAAGGGCACCAATAATGTCCTCTGGGTCATCTATTCCATGAGGAAAAGTATTGTAGAACACATACAACGGAGACGTTCCCAAGTCTCCATACACCACTCCAAGACTCTGGAATGCAAGCCTTAAGAGCAAAATTGCTGAGAATTTCTGTTTAAGCAAAGTGAGCACCATTATGACATCAAATTACACACTTGATATATAACTTAAACCTCTTCAACTATATACCAAAAACCATATAAAAACTCTGCAATCCCATATATCCTCAATTCAGCCATTTCTAAGGAACAAACTAACACAAGATAAACACTGACATAGCAGAAAGAGAAAGCAAAAGAAAAGCAGATTAAGAAAGAGCACAAGGAGAATATGAAGTGTCAAGATCCTGTCAATTCAAAAGACAAAGTGCAAAACACAAAACATGGATATATATATATATATACACACACACACATACATCAAAAGCCAAACAACTTTAGCTTTATACCTTTTCTCTGTACATATTCTTGAGCCTCCCAGCCTCTTCATCCATAGGCTGATCAAGCTTCTGCTCTAAAACCCACATACCCCCTTTCGTTTCATCGGTATCCTCATAATCCACTCCAGATGCCATCTTTATTAAACTCTATGATTGATTTCACAACCCCAAAATTCTTTACAAAATAAAAAACACCAACTTTCTCAAAATTCAGAGTCCAATTCTGCTAAGAGAGAAACTCAATCCTTGCCCAAGAAAACAAAAGAAGGATAAAGAATCCGACAAGACAAGACCAGAAGAAGACAGAGAAGAAAAGGAGTGATAAAATTGATTAGTTCTTCGCTGGCAAAGAATTCTACGGTGGGGTCAACACAATATCAGCCACATAACCAGCACCAAGAATCAAATCAAGAAAAGGAAAGAACTTCACCAATAATAACCTTAGGATTTCTAATCCTCCGACCACCTCTGTTATTACAAACAATCAACTGTCCAAATCTTCATCTCATGCTGAATCTTGAAGTGCGTTCGCCTCTAAAATCACAACCCAACTACCAAATTTGAACTCCAGCAAATGAAAACCCGATTCTTGATCTCATCCGCAGATATATACGCAGAATTCAAGCATCAAGAAAGCAGAATAAAACCTTTCTTCAACCAACTTTCTCTCTCTTAATAAACGTTCACAAACGTCTGAAATCAGACATCACTCTCTCTCTCTTCTTCTGCTTCTAGTCCTCCTCTCTATCATTGCATTGACACGAGTGAATTCGAATATCCGTGCAAATGCCACGTTTTGTGCATTCGTGGAATTTGTCAGTATTATTTTCTCAATACTATTTATCTTTTGACTAAATACATAAATTCTAAATCTTGAATTTTATGTCTCTAATATAAATAGCAAGCCTAATTTGAACTTGCGTATTAAATTAGGTCAGTTTTCGTATTGTACAACTTTCACTGCAGCGGGTCCAAACTTGAATAATGCTTGCTTCGGTATTTCCGAACTGTAAAAATAATACATCTTTCCGTACCAAAATTTGTAGTCAACTTTCTTTAAGAGTACATTACGTACAATTTTTCACTTCTTAATTTGAGATTAACCAAGTAAACACAGTTCTATAAATACATTTCTCAATATAATATATATAAATTTAAGATTAACCAAGTAAATACATCTAGGGCATTGTATGAATACATTTCCTAATTTATGTACGAATAAGAATTCGATTATTTTTATGAGATGGAGATAAAATTATACAATTAAACTAATACAGAAAAATTAAATTACTGATATATCATACCACTAGCAATAAATCATTAAAGATTATCGTGGTCACATTGTCTTATTGAGACGACTATTTATATAATATCTAATTGTGTGACGTCACTATTTTATATTCTAATAACAATCTAACTACCATCTATTTTAGATGCTATTTATAAAAGTCAATTGAGAAGCCAATTTCATATGCTCTTTCTTAAATAAGTTTTTTCTTTCACGTACAATAGAATGTAAATAAAAAAATTTATATAAAATCATTTCAAAAAATTTGATTCATATAGTGGTATAAGCAGGGACGAATATAAAATTTTGTTTCATGATAAATTTTTTCCATATCAAGCTATAAAGTTAAACTGGTAGTTGATATTTATACGGTAGACAAACTTTTACGGAAATAAGGAAACAAATTCTATTTAATGATATAAATAAAAAATAACAAAAAAAATTACATATGAAATGAACATTTTTTAAAATCGAAGGGACTTTTTTGAAGTTCAAGAAGAGCGACCATACCCGCGTTCCCCTTAATTCGTCCCTACTTATAAGGTTCATGATCAAATTTAAATAAAGATAAAAAAGAGCTCATAATTGGTTTCTCCCCTTTTTTATCTTCTATACTTATGATTAATAAAATGAAAAATAAAAAAGTTAAAATTCCATCAGGGGAGGTTTATCAAGTCTATATCAATGATTAAAAGCTCCATTATCTGGGGAAGGTTTATCAAGTCTATATCAATACGGGCCCATATTTATGATGTATTTGAAAACAAATGTTACCAATTATATTGTACTTAATACTACAGGTATATAATTGTTCTTTTTGTTGGTTCATAATAATAATAATAATAATAATTGTTCACGATCTAACGAGCCAAATAGCATAGAGTTTGAATTTGTTTGTTTAATCTAACGAATCACAATAAACAAATTCTAACGAATTTTTATTAAATCGAGTTTCAAATAGTTCACGAACTATTTGGTTTATTTACATTTCTAGATGAAGCTAGTGTGAAGGCAAGAATCAAATTAAACAACATAGTTAAAAGAGAAAAAATGCTTGAACTCTTATTAAATTTGATATTGTATTCCATAGGTTTTATAGATATTGTATTGCATAGATTATAGTGGGTGTAATTAATATTTATCATTTACTTATTACATATGATCAAACATACATTTTATTTGGATTTTTAAAAAAGTGCGCAATAAATTGAGGAAACCACATGATATAACATAAACCACATCATATGTATCTAATTATGGTAAGCTAAAAAGATTTTTTATATGTAGGTGTATGTTAATAAATGTAATGTGAATTGAAATACATTAATTCTGAACCATATAAATGGCGAATGATTTTCATGGTTGGCTATAATTTTATAAATTTGGACCACGTAAATATGCAGCAAAGGTTAAGTACACTTATTTAACCGATTTAAATAGATCCTATCCCATCAAGGTATGTATATCATAGTACACATATATATATATACACACACATGTGACAATGGTATGGTTCAACCTTGAGTTTAAGGTCAAGAATCTAAGAGTAGATCGATGATGGATGACATAGTGGGTGTTGATTCAAAGATTAATTAAGAAAATATAATTAACTTACATGCAAAACAAACATTAAATATATAATAAATTAGTCGTTTTTAATAATTAGATTCATAAGATAATTTTATGTAAAATCATATTCTTACATCAAGTACAACATATGTGTTATCATCACATGCTATTGACTGAATACCAAATTAAAAGAATTAGAAGCTCAAGTCCAACAAAATAGTTAGGTAATATTAATAAAGTAGACTAATTACTTACATTAAATTAATGACGCTTTAATTAATAATTGAATTGTCTAAGTACCAGTCTATTTTATAATGTACTAGAGATCTAAACTGTGTAACAAAGAAAGTATAATATATTTAATATGGGCCATCATAATTGTTGGGACTCGAAAAATAAGTTCTAAATCATTAATTTAAAATTAGTCAGAATAAAACAGTTGACATATTTTAATAATTTTCCATAACTATTGTAAAATATAGGATTCAACTTAAATGCTATTTTCTCAAATAACAATGAAGTATTTAATTTTTTTTAATTATGATATATCTTTATTTTTTATATTTAATTGTGAAACTATTATCATGATTGGACGTGATTCAATGAAAATTGTTACAAATCCTCAACCAGTTTAGGGTTTCAATCATCGATGATGAATAAAGGAGAAAGTTATGTTTGAAATTTTTGATATATTTTTTTTTTATATGTAGATTAATTCCTCCCAGAGAGTGCATCTAACCAATTTTTTCGTAAATTTGTTTAGTTTCAGATGGGGCAAATTTCAAAGTGGTAGAAGTCGATTCTAAGCCCGCCTACAATTACAGTTATGTACGCACGTGTTTTGAGTTTGTGCCGTACAATTCTAAATCAACCACACATGTCCACGTCGACATTATTAATATTCTACAGTTAATTGCGGTTTTGTCGCAATAATGACAAATTATTCCCATGGTAAGGGCAGGTTTCAGATTTTTCTTAAATGAAATTACAAGTTAAAATTGTTCTATTATTCGAAGAAGCAGTTAAATGTTTTTATTAGTTCTAAATTACTTAAAATATCTTATCAACATATAGTTGACAAATGACAATTTGATATGATATCCCAAAATCAGAATCATTAATTTAGGAAGCTGATTATTCTCAAATAATGCTATGTGAGACAGTTAAATCATCATTATTATCTGTACAGAATAAAATTAATTATTATATAATGTACCTCCTTCAATTATAATCTATATTATATATTAAAACAAGAAAGTTGCAAAAATTATGAGAATGAAACTTTCTCACTTAAAAGTGTCATGTCAATAAAATAAATAAATAAAATGAAATGAAATAATAAATTTTACTTGGTAAGCTACTATATAAAGCTAAAAAATGAAGAGAAGATACGTTGATTTCTCAAATCTATATAAAACTAAGAAATGAAGAAAAAATAGTGATTTTTCAATAAAATATAGATACATAGAGAATGAAGAAAGAAACATGATATACAAAAATTAGATATAATGAAACTAAGAAATGAAAGAATACAAGATTTTGTTAAACATTTAAAGGTAGAAAAATTCTTCTAAGTTCATATTGCCTCGTATCTTCATCTTTAGAGAAATATAATCTTTTAAGAAAAATATTATAAACAAACTTTTAGTACAAATTATTATAATTAAAATCCAACAACAAATATGACAACTTGTGCAACGCACAGGAGAAATGCTAGTATGTAAAACAATTTGAGACAAACTTCATATTTTTAGTAACCAACAAAATCTGCCCAAACTCAATTTACTATATTTTGATATTACAAACATTTATATGAGACTTATCGCATGGAAAATCGTAACATAGAGCCTCAGCATCCAAACTCAAGTTCATATTATAAATTAATCTCTAATTTATGAATTATGAATTGATTCATATCATGTAGTTAAATTTATGAAACAATGTCACATAAAACATTCTTTAATAATGTATTCCAAAGTGAAATACTAAGCATTGGTTAAGTATGATACTTCATCCATTTTTTAAAGAGATATAGTATTCATCATATTTAATACCACACATTATGAGCATAAAATAAATAAATAAATAAATTCATATTATTTGCAAAAAGGCAATCCGGCTAATCGGTTGATTTCTTAACTAACATCGTATTACGTATAGCATGTGATTTTCCATATGAATACATTGTAAAGTGGTCCATAATTTGAATACTAGCTAACGTACATGAAACGAATATTCCAAAATAAATTCCTCTTTGTGTTAACCATGACACTGACTTACGGAGGTTGTGCAAAAAGACTTTCTCTACTTTTGGGGAAAAAAAGATATTTTTTGTTCTTTCAATTTTTCGCGTTTTCAGATTTTTAGTTTTTTTTTAACAATCGATTAAAGTGATATGTTGTTTTACTTGGTATTCAAAGTACAAATATAAATGTATAGTTTTCAAAATAATCAAATAAATTGCGGTAAAAAAATTCAAAGAAATTGTTTAAATTCACCAGTAGCAAAATTGGAAAAAAAAAAAAAAGTACACATCATTTTAAGATAATTATTTTCTTAAAAAAAATTAGATAAATATGTAATTATTATAATTTCTTAAAAAGCCTCATGCTAAAAACACATTTTCGAAATATTTATTTATTATAAAAGGCCCCAAAGTCCTAAAAAACCCGATCCCACTTACCTAACTTGAAAACACTGGACCACAACCCATTTAATTGGACAGGCCCATGGAATAGAAGACATTCACCTGATATGCTCGGTATTGAATTCGAACGATCGAACTTGCCCCAAAATTAAATAATGTTGTCACATCTGATTTTCTTTCACAATTTAAATTCGATTGGTCTATTATGATGTCTGGTTTGTGCAACCTACGGACACTTCAGTGGCTTGATTTGGTGCAAATTTTAGTTTTTTTTATTTTTTTTCTGATAATTACAAAAAAAAAAAAACTTAGCTTTAATTTAGTTTTTCTTTTTTTGAAATAATTATCGTTAAAGTGTACATTCTAATAGTTAAAAAAAAAAAAAATGGAAACGTGTACATTTAAGTATTGATTTTTTTAACTTCCTTTTCCTTTTAAAAATAAAGCACCATGTAATACTTTTTGAAAATATCATATCATACACATGAAAATATTATATTATGAGAATAAAATATCATGTAATACTTTTTAAAAGTATCATCATGTAATACTTTTTAAAAATATCATCATGTAATACTTTTTGAAAGTATCACATGATACACATCAAAGTATTACATTATGAGAATAAAACATCATGTAATACTTTTTGAGAATATCACACAATACACATAAAAACATCATGTAATACTTTAATGTATATGAAATAATACATTTATGTACATCATGTAATATTTTTGAGTCAACGACGTTGAACAACCGTTGATCGTTGAATTTTAACCGTTGACTTTTTGACTTTGACTATTGGTTTGATCGGTTTGACCCGTCTCACAGAACGGGATCCGTGAGACGGTCCCGCACAAGTCCTACTCATTGTGATATATCCTTGATACTACTTTATCACTACATTTAATTAGTGTCCTGAAAAACATTTAATTAATTTGTAACAATTTATTCCATTTAAGAGGCTTTTAGCCATAAAATCACAAATTAAACAAATGGGTAGGCTTTCGGCAAATTGACTATATAAAACTTATTTTTCTACCTGTTAAAATTTATAATTTTTAAGACAATTCTTAATAAATAGATATAAAAAGTAAAAATATCTTATAAAGGATAATTCCACGACAACGGACAACCCATCATCAAATATCATGATCAAATCATAAGTAATTTTGATAAGAAGTTGTAAATTATTTGAAAATTTTGGGATAAATAATTAATTATATATATATATATATATATATATATATTAAAAAGCAGGGAATGAGAAATCTCCATTTTATATAAATGGAACTAGTTTTGAGGTTTGATATTGGTGAGCATAAATATCATCCTTATACCATGATTACCATCCCATAATTTTTAAATGGAAAATCATCATTTCCGAATTTGATCGTAAAATCCTGATCGTTGCTTTTTTTCATTTTTATTTCGCCCAGAAAAATTAACCAGCTTTGAGATGTATAATTTATTAGACACAATTATGACATGATTGGTATGATGAAATGAGGTGAGAATGGAATCATCATTCTTACCTTCATTCATATTCCTTTGATTGGTATGTTTTATAGGTGAGAATGGTGATTCCCGCATGAATTGGTATTATCATGGATGAGGGAATGACCATTCCTTCCTACCCCATGGTATTACGTATTCCTGTCGTGAAAAAAATGAACATTTTTATATTAATTTTGACAATTATCATATTTATTTTATGTTTTTACAAATTAACTTTCTAAAGTCGAATTATTTTATAAAATTTCGTAAATAATATTAAATTATTTATAAAAAATTATAAAATAATAACTAATAATTTAAAATAAATATAAAATAAAAATATAAAAAATAGCAAAAAAAAATTAAATACATAAATAGTATAAAAATAATTAATAAATATAAAATCTTAAAAACATAATAAAATAATATGAATATAATTTTAATAATACATATAATTTTTGTTCTGATATTGATTTATCTATATATATTTGTAAGATAAATGAATATTAGTATAGATAATAAATTATTTTAAAAAATATAAATAAATTATAACTAAAATATTTTTTTAGAAATATAAAATAAGATATTAAGATTTTAATAATATAAAATCATATAGAATAATTAATTAAAAAATATGAAAATTATATTATTATTTAACTACTTTAAGAATATGTAAATAATACAAAAATAGTAAACTAATAATAAGATTAAAAAATAAAATATATAAATATAATATATTTTAATATTAGTACAATGATTAATTTTCTGTAAAAAGAATTATTTTTAAATTTAAATATGTCAAATATTTTAAATTTGAGTGATATATTGAATATGAATATTAAATAAAATTATAGTGGAAGGTAATTTGGTCAAATAAAAATTGATTTAATATTATACATTTTATTTATAGTTATCATTGATAAAATATAATTATAATAATTATTTCATTCATTCATATTTCTTTGTCATACTAATCATAAGAATCAATATTTTTATACCATTCATTTCTCATCACCATTCTATTTTTGAGTTCATTCAATTCTCACATAATTCATTCCATCATACCAATCATGTCGTTAATGCTAATGAAACTAAATGATAGGATTCACTCTACAGATAGCTAGCTGTTTATGTATGTCGAATAAATTGTTAAAGATATCAGTGGGAATTTATAAATAGAAACTAGTTCCTTTAAGGAGAAAAAAAGATACCGGTATTAAGTTTTCCTATTGCTTTCTTCATTCATTCTTTTTTTCTGTCGAGGATTTTTTTTTTTTTTGTGGAGAATTACGTTCTACTAAATAGAATAAAATCTCATAATATAATAGAGTGAGACCATCATTTATTTGAAACAATTCATTCCATTTAAGGTTTTTCTGCGCCATAAAACCACAAAAAAAAAAAAACAAAGAAAAAAGAAAAAGATTTGTTGCAATAACAAATGTATACCACAAATGTATTGGATTTGATGTTATTATAACTAGGATTATAGTAATGTAAGGAATTACAATTTGCCATGCCAATTTTTTTAGCAGGTGACATTGTATATATATGGATATATTGATATAAAACTATATAGTATGTGAAAAATAATTGGTAGGTGAAATGTGAGGAGAAAAGTGTGAGAAAATATGATTGTGGTTGAGTTTTATACATAGGTTGATTAAGGGGTGATTCAGTCATTTAATTAATAAATCAATTATAAAATCCAAAAATTGAACTACTAGATGAAGTAACATTTGATAGCGTATGTATACATGCTAATATGCATTGAATCAGTGAATGTGCATTTAGTCGTTAGCTTTACTGTCCAGTGAATTATTTATTATGGCTTTTATTATCCAATTTTTGTTTCGTTTTAGATTTAAATACCTTCAATACATGTAATTTAATATTACACTCTATGAAATTTATCAAAGGTAATTATAAGATCACGTGGAATAGAAAATGAATTACAATCCTAAAATTTAACCACCCCTTAGTTAGAAGATTGAAGACAAATCATTATTATAATAAAATTTAGAGAAAATGGCAGTTTTCATTCCAACTTTTTTTGTATGACCGGTAACTTTACGGCTTTTTGAAGTGATCATTTAAATATTAATGTGTTTTTTCCTTAATTTTAGTTCGATTTTAGTTTTAATTGAATATTTAATTTTTGAAGACAATTGAGGACATGAATATGTTGGTGTGGTGTTCCAAATTTTTTTTGAGGAATTGTATTGTATGAGGAACACATGATTTATGCTACACTAATTGGAGGAAAATTATTCTCAGGCTCGTAAATCAATTTCCCCCACATTTTAGTTCCATATAATCAAAGTATTATATTAGTATCAATCGATGTTCATATAAGCAACTTATAGACAAATTAATAAAGAAAAAAAATGTTTGAATATAACTCAGATTACAGACAGATTAATTATCCCTATATTATAAGGCAAATTAAATGTAAGTTTGAAGTAATATCTACTTTATTCACTTATTACCCGTGTAATACACGAGATTTAATAAAAAAATAATTAAATTTAATGAAATTAAAAAAAATTAAATATCATTTACACAACAAAATTAAATTTATGATTTGTGCAATATATATCGTCTAATTTAACACTAAATATAATAAAATATGATCAAAAAATTATTTAATTGTCAAAATATGTGTTGCATTTGTAGATGATCATTTAAAAAAATTATTATTATTTTGAAAAAAATATTCATTGTTATACCTATTATATTATTCAACCCACCCACCATTTTTTTTAGTTTGCTCTTTATTGTTTACATTTGTAACAACCTTCAACTTTTATTTTCAATTAAATGATACAAAATGAAAGTCAAAAGTTCACAAATAAATTCCATAGTTTATTTTAAAGCATATATTCAAAAAATTATTTGATTTCAATAATTAATAAGTTTGAATAATAATTTTCAAGTTGTCCACCTTTATTTTAGTTTTTTTTGTTTTGTATCTATTTATATTTTTTCTTTACATTTTTAAATTTAACAAATTTCAAATATATAATAATATCTATCATTGAACTCTAGATAAATGTAATTAATATTTCTATATTATTTAGTACTATTTAGTAATAATAATATTTCTTATCAACATTAAATTTGTAGCAATTAATTAACATATTTAATATGAAAACATTGTAGGCTTGTCATGTGACACTTTGGTCTTACTTTTATATATATAGTTGAGAAAAGATAAAAAAAAAAAATTAAAACCTGACTAAATTACCCCTCCAAGAAAACCCTTTTAGTTAAAGAAAAGGGTTGTTTTTATAGCGTAATCAAGAAATTAATTTGCTCTCATCATCATTTCTCTCTCGAATCAAGAAATTCATTTGCTCTCTCCATTCGTCACCATCTTTGGCTTCAGGAAAACCCTTTTAGTTGTAGAAACCGGAATCAAGAAACTCATCCAGCTATCATCATCCCTCTCTTCGTCATCTGTGTTGATCTCTCTACTGTCACATCACACAGTTATCGTCTTCAAGATAATTGAGCAATAGATTTATCCTGTTTGGATTCCTGCCCATTTCGTAAAGACGGGTTGATATAATCAATAATGAAAATTTCGGTTTCGATGGAAATATCGATATCTTAATTTTATGGAAATATCGTGAAAATATCGGTATCGGTAGATATATCGGTACATAAATTTATCGATATTTTTTCGATATTTAACGATATTTTCCCGACATTCCATCGATATTTCAATGATATTTCACGGATTTGCATATAATTTGTCTCATGAAATCATCGATATCGAAATTAATACCGATATTTATCTATGTTTCCCCAATATTTCATCGATGTTTCCCCAATATTTTACCTATTTTCCTACTAATTGTACCATGAAATCACCGATATTTTTCCCCAATTGAATTTCAAGAAAATGTTCTTGTTAACTTGAACCTCAATGAGGTACTTTTATTTGATTTTAAGTTGTTTGATTTATATTGTTTTTTGTGTTAATTCTTATGTGCATTGTGGTATAGCTATATGCTATATGAATTCAAAGAAGGTGATTGTGCTGTATGCATCATCGTTAAGAAAAGTGCAATGATGGAGTGTGTTTTCAGAAAGTATTTTGGAAAACTCAACTTAGAAACGTACAAACAAGTTAAGAAACCGTTTAGTGTAGACAGAATGCAAAAAATGCTTCGTGGGAATACTGAGGATGTCAATAAGGGAATAGTACGAATGCAAAAAATGCTTCGTGGGAATACTGAGGATGTCAATAAGGGAATAGTGATAGTGAGAGCTATGTGCGCTGAAGCTTGGGAAATGGATCCTATAGGATCTTTGGAGGGTAGGAAATGAATCCTATAGAGGGGCAACTCACAGATCTTTGGAGGGTAGGAAATGGATCCTATAGAGGGGCAGGAAAGGGCAACTCACAGATCTTTGGAGGGTGGCCCAAATGTGGAGGGTGGTAGGTCCATTAGCAGTTTATTTGCAGTTCACAGATCTTGTTCACAGATCTTTGGGGGTGGCCCAAATGTGGAGAGTGGTAAAGAAGAGGATGACATGATGATAAAAAACATCGATGGACTAGGCATATTGGAAAGATGATGATAGGCATTGAGAAGTAAATATAGCATGTATGCATCAGTCATGCACACAGGCTTGTGTGTAGGAAGGAAAATCAGGAAAATCAGCTAAGTATGGGAGAAATCGTGTGTGACTTAAAGAAACGTGTTTTCGAAACACGCTTTCAATTTGGTAAGTTGACAGTTATTTTCTTCTTCTTCTATTCCTTCTATCTTGTTTCTGTTTTGGCAGGTATATTTGCGGGCTGGATTTCTCAACCAATTCGCAACCAATTTGAGCACGGTTTTTTGCTGCGAGTTCTATAAAATGAGAAGATCATTACTTATGTTGATCATCATCACAATTGAGTTCTGTATAGAAAAAGAAAATTCTGCAAAACTGTATAGTTTTTAGGGTTTTCAGTTTTGAGTGTTTCTTTGTAAACTCTTGTTTCAAGTTTTCGTTTTAGTGGATGATCTCAAAGTGGATGTAGGCATATTCAAGCCGAACCACTATAATTCTCTGGTGTCGTTTATTGCTTTCGTTTTCATTTCCGATTCATTGTGTTGGTTTGGTTTCTTCGTTCAAGTGTGTAGTTTCTGGTTTGCATGCTGTGTTGCATGAGATTTTGAGTTCTTGATCAACTGAAATCAACAAGTGGCGCCGTCTGTGGGAACGCCAGTGATCAAGGAATGGGTTCTACACGATTTGACGTTGAAAAATTCAATGGATCGGGTGATTTCGGGCTTTGGAGAGTGAAGATGAGAGCCTTGCTCGTTCAACAGGGTGTGGCTCAGGCTTTGAAGGGAGAATGAGCTCTTCCTGAGTCCATGAAGGCTGAAGACAAGGCTGTTCTTCTTGAAAAGGCACATAGCACAATCATCTTGAGTCTTGAAAATAAGGTACTTAGAGAAGTAGCAAAAATTGACACTGCAAAGGGTGTTTGGGAAAAGCTTGAGAGTTTATACATGGTGAAAACCATGGCTAACAGACTCTATATGAAGAAGAGGTTATATGCCTTTAGAATGGGAGAAGATAAATCTATTCTTGAACAATTGGAGGAGTTCTACAAGCTTTTGGATGATCTTGAAAACGTAGAGATCAAGTTGGAAGAAGAAGACAAAGCTCTAATGCTTCTCAGTGCTTTGCCAAAATCGTTTGAAAATTTTTGTGATTCAATCCTTTACGGTAGGGAACACACCATTACATTGGAAGAAGTGGTAACTGCTCTTAAAACTAAAGAGTTGTCTAAGGGATCAGACTCTAAAACTGGAAGTACTGGAGAGAGTCTAATGGCCAAGAAGCATGGTGGAAGCAAGAATCAATTCAAGAAGGTTTTCAACAACAACAACAAGAAAGCTCCTCAATTGACTCAAGAATCTAAGGAGGATATTGAGGGAAATAGATGTTTTCACTGCCATAAACCAGGTCATCACAAGAAGGATTGCTTTAAGCTGAAAGGAATGAAGAAGGGACAGTCTCATCCACCTGGAAGACAAGCTAACAACACCACAGAAGCATCAAGCTCCAACTCTGGATATGAATCTGCAGAAGTTCTAGCCATTACTTCTAACAACACTGATGGAGAATGGATCTTGGACTCAGGCTGCTCTTTCCATATGAGTCCTCACAAGGATTGGTTTGAGGATTTAAGCATTAAAGAAGAAGGAGCTGTAATGCTAGGGAACAACAAGACTTGCAAAGTCAAAGGAAGAGGCTCAATACCATTGAGATTGAAGGATGGATCTGTCAAGATTCTATCCAATGTAAGGTTTGTTCCAGAACTAAGAAGGAATCTAATATCTCTTGGAATGCTCGATTCTCAAGGTTTTAAGCTATCAGCTGAAGGTGGAGTGATGCAAGTTCTAAAGGGACCTAGAGTTGTGATGGAAGGATCAAAGAAACATGATCTATACTACTTGAATGGTCATACTGTTATTGGAGGATCTTATTCAGGAGATGGATAAAACTCTCATTTGGCATAGGAGATTGGCTCATATCAGCCTGAAATGATTGCAAGAGCTTCACAAACAACAGGCATTTGGTAGAGATAAGATCACAAATCTGGAATTCTGTGATCACTGTATTTTGGGAAAGGCTAAGAGACTAAAATTTCCTACTGGAGCTCATACCACTCAAGGGATTCTTGATTATGTGCATTCAGATTTATGGGGGCCAACCAAAACTCAAACCAAGAATGGTGGAAGGTATTTTCTATCCATAATAGATGATTATTCCAGGAAGGTTTGGGTGTTTGTGCTCAAGGGTAAGGATGAAGCTTTTCAGAAGTTTAGAGAGTGGCTTGCTGAGGTTGAAAACTTGACAGGAAAGAAGCTTAAGTATCTTAGAACAGACAATGACTTAGAATTTGTGTCAAGTGAATTCAACAATTTTTGCAAAGAAAGAAGAATAGGAAGACACAAAACAACTCCATACACTCCACAACAAAATGGTCTTGCAGAAAGGATGAACCAAACTCTCCTTGAAAGGGTTAGGTGTATGTTGCTAAGTGCTGGATTGAGCAAGAGTTTTTTGGGGAAGCTGTCACCACAGCTTCATATCTCATCAATAGATCACCTTCATCTGCCATTGGTTTTAAAACTCCTGAGGAGATGTGGAGTGGAAAGTTGGCTGATTACTCTAAGCTTAGGGTATTTGGATGTTTGGCATATGTCCATGTTAAACAAGATAAACTGGAATCAAGAGCTTTAAAATGTGTGTTTCTTGGATATCCAGTGGGAGTTAAAGGCTATAAGCTGTGGTGCTTGGAAAAAGACAATCAGAAATGTATCATATCAAGAGATGTGTCTTTTGATGAAAGTTGCATGCCTTTAAACAAGGAAGAAGTCAGAAAGCAACCTAGCATTGAAACTAAGGGATCTCAGTTTGAGGTGGAGCCAATTCAAACTGATCTTGCTGATGATGATCACCAAGATGAAAGTGATGAAGGAAACAATGAAGAAGCTGATCAAGATGATCAGCCCTTGTCCAACTACCAACTTGTCAGAGATAGGACTAGAAGACAAGTTAAACCCCCTATTAGATTTGATCAAACTAACTCAGTTTCTTTTGCTTTCCTTGCAGCTGAAAATATAGAGTATCAAGAGCCAAGAGATTACAAGGAAGCTGTGACTTGCAGTGAGCAAGGAAGGTGGAAGGAAGCTATTCAAGAAGAGCTTAATTCTCTAGAAAGAAATGCAACTTGACTGGTGGTTGACAAACCTAAAAGTCAGAAGTTAGTTGGATGCAAATGGATTTTCAAAAAGAAGGTTGAAGCTTCTCAAAACAACAAGATAAGGTTCAAGGCTAGGTTAGTTGCAAGAGGATTTACACAGAAAGAGGGGATTGATTACACATAAATATTTTCTCCAGTTGTTAAACATTGCTCAATCAGAATATTACTTGCAAAAGTTGCTCAATTCAATCCGGAACTACATCAAATGGATGTGACTACAGCTTTCTTACATGGTGAGTTAAAGGAGCAAATATATATGGAAATTCCAGAAGGTTTGCAGGTTGTTGACAAAGATAGAAAGGCTTGCTTACTCAAGAAATCTCTCTATGGGCTCAAGCAATCACCAAGGCAATGGTATCTCAGGTTTGATGAGTATATGAGGAAGATTAAATTCATTAAAAGCATGCATGATAGTTGTGTATATTATAGAAATGATTCTGATTCTTCTTTCATTTACTTATTATTGTATGTTGATGATATGTTAATAGCTAGTGATTCAGTTGCTAGCTTAAACACTATCAAAGTTTTACTAAATTCTGAGTTTGAGATGAAAGATTTAGGGGAAGCCAAGAGAATCTTGGGGATGGACATCTCAAGGAACAGATTAGAGGATGAGGTGATTCTTGAGCTTAACACTTATCTGAAGAAGGTGTTGATTAGATATCAAATGAATCAAAGCAAGAGTGTTTCAGTTCCTATTGGGCAGCATTTGAAACTTTCTAAGGATCAATGTCCACAATCAAGAGACGAAGAATACAACATGAGCAAGATTCCTTATTCAAGTGCAATTGGTAGCATAATGTATGCTATGGTGTGTTGCAGACCAGATTTGGCTTATGCTATGAGTCTTATAAGTAGATATATGTCTGATCCAGGAATAGCACATTGGAATGCAGTCAAGCATGTATTAAGATACATTAATGGATCTGTGGATATTGGATTGAGATTTAAGAAATCATCAAATCCAAGTGAACCAATTATTAGCTTTGTTGATGCAGATTATGCAGTAAACTTGGATAATAGGAAGTCATTAACTGGTTATGTGTTCACATTGTTTGGAACTGCAATAACCTGGAAGTCAACACAGCAATCCGTGGTAGCTTTATCCACAACTGAGTCAGAATTCATAGCTTTAACTGAAGCTATTAAAGAAGCACTTTGGTTGAAAGGAATCATGTCATAATTTGGCATACATCAGAAATGTGTTTCAGTTTATTGTGATAACAATAGTGCCATACACTTGTCTAAACACCAAGGTTTTCATGAAAGGACAAAACACATAGATGTTAAACTCTACTATGTGAGAGACATCATTGAAAAGGAGGAAATTAAGGTGTGCAAAATTGCTAGTGAGGATAATCCATCTGATAGCCTCACCAAGGCATTACCAGTTGCAAAGTTTAATTTGTGTATGGAACTTATTGGTCTAAGGGGGAAATCTGCTACAGATATAACTTGAAGCAAGGGTGATATTATCTAAGGATGCTACATGCTATAAGGTGGAGTTTGAGAAGTAAATATAGCATGTATGCATCAGCCATGCACACAGGCTTGTGTGTAGGAAGGAAAATCAGGAAAATCAGCTAAGTATGGGAGAAATCGTGTGTGACTTAAAGAAATGTGTTTTCGAAACACGCTTTCAATCTGGTAAGTTGACAGTTATTTTCTTCTTCTTCTATTCCTTCTATCTTGTTTCTATTTTGGCAGGTATATTTGCGGGCTGGATTTCTCAACCAATTCGCAACCAATTTTAGCACGGTTTTTTGCTGTGAGTTCTATAAAAGGAGAAGATCATTACTTATGTTGATCATCATCACAATTGAGTTCTGTATAGAGAGAGAAAATTCTGCAAAGCTGTATAGTTTTTAGGGTTTTCAGTTTTGAGTGTTTCTTTGTAAACTCTTGTTTCAAGTTTTCGTTTTAGTGGATGATCTCAAAGTGGATGTAGGCATATTCAAGCCGAACCACTATAATTCTCTGGTGTCGTTTATTGCTTTCGTTTTCATTTCCGATTCATTGTGTTGGTTTGGTTTCTTCGTTCAAGTGTGTAGTTTCTGGTTTGCATGCTGTGTTGCATGAGATTTTGAGTTCTTGATCAACTGAAATCAACAGGCATATTGGAAAGATGATGATAAAAAACATCGATGGACTAGGCATATTGGAAAGATGGGTATGGAGACTAGTATGCTGAATAATGAAGTCGATGATGTTGTGATGAACAACAATGAACAAGGCATGAAAAGGGTGAGCATGGAGACCAATGATCGAAGTGATATGGATGCAATTAAGGAGGAGCTCAAAAGATTGGAACCTCTCATGGAGGACATGAAAGCTTTCAAAATTAAATCACATATTGGTAAGTACAAATATTGCTGGTGTATTTTAGCAACTTTTTTTTTCATTTAATGCCCAATTCATGTGTCTGTTTCATTGTGCAAAATTAAATCACATATTGGTAAGTACAAATATTGCTTGTGTATTTTAGCAACTTCTTTTTCATTTAATGCCCAATCCATGTGTCTTTTTTCAGGATTATGAAGAGGAAATTAAGTATCTTTCAGGCTATAGGGTTCGGATTCAGTGCATGTTGTGGTTGGAATTATGCATTGTATAACTTCCATTTGTTTGCTCGGATTGAAATGGTTTCTTTATGAGCGAGTCGTTCTCAGTTTCAATATAATTGGACCATTTAACATTTTTCTACATAAGTATGTGATTCATGTATTTGTGGACATATATGATACAATCTATATTGATATTGATATCATCACATTCAATAATATCTATCATTTGCCCTTGTTATATTTATGTAACATTGTTATCACGACACACATGATATTAATTGATACAACGAATACAAAAATGAAAAAAATCTTATCTAACATTGAATAAAATTAGTGATATTGATTCCAGTGAAAAGCATCTAATCTTGTACCAATTGATAAAGCCACGAAAACAAAAGGAAGAGCATGTCTAACCTTCCAGTTTCAATATTTAAAAATATTGATATTATCTGATTATATGCTGGGAGTTGTTCGAATTCTATAATTATTGTTAATAAATCTTTTTATCAATATTGGATAGGGATAATGATGATAATATCAGGAATAGATGAGCATCAACTAGAGAGAGAGAGTTTTTTAATAAATGAAGAATTCAGATGCTTCTATAAACTGCATACAATCAATTACTTGCCATTGGAAACAAATTCGTTAAATATATAACAGGAGAGATCTCATAATTAAGAGATTTACCCATATATTTATATACTTATCCAAGTAAAGTTTTAATCATATTTTATGTGACCTGTCATAATTAATAATAGTTAATATTGTACAAAAACTTTTTGAGGGCCATATTGTACAATATTTTTTCAATCACTTAATAATCAAAAGTTTGGTCGTAAATGTACTATAGATTCTTTAGTTTAAAATGAATTTTGGTTTTTTAAACAAAAGAGTTTTAAGCAATATTTTTCGACGTACGATTCTTCTATGAAATAAGATATTACTCCTAGAAGATAATAGTATTAGATTACTAAATTAACCTTGGACTACTATTTTACTGTGAACATGTTACTAACCAACTTTGTTACATGTTCGATTTGATTTGCTGTGAACATTAATCAAATCTTAACTAACTCATTACAATTACATAATAAAATCTTAACTAACTCATATAATTACATATTAAGGTAATATTAAATGGGTCTGTAGATAAATCAATTGACGCAACCTATATTATTGTTCAATATTATTTGAATTGTTTTCAAACTTAAAAAATTGTATTTGATCTACTCAATATTAGTTCGAATAATAATATTACTTCGTTATTAAGGACACATTTCAGATTTTTCTTAAAAATAAATTACAAGTTAAATTGTTATATTATTTCGAAGAAAAAGTTGAATGTTTTTATTAGTTCTAAATTACTTAAAATATCTTATCGACATATAGTTGACAAATGACAATTTGATATGATACCCCAAAATCGGAATCATTATTTTAGGAGGCCGATTATTCTCAAATTCATGCTATGTTAAATCTTCATTATTATTTAATCAGAATCATTACGAGAATAATAAAATGTCAATCGTAGGTAACTTTTAATATTCTCATCCCCTAATTATATGTAAAGTGAAATTAATAAACATGTTGGATATCTGACACATCAGCCGTGGACACATGTTAATGTGTCCATGATAGGTAAAGTAACAGGACTATAAACAATAAAATTAATTATTGTAAAATGTCCACCTCTTTCAATTCTCATATGTTAAACAATTTGAGACAAACTTCACATTTATTAAACAAAAAATTCTGCCCAAACTCAATTTAATATATTTAGATAATCAAATTCAAGAAACTACCTCTTATAATTTCACAAAGATTTATATAAAATTGTCTCACTATGAATTACAAGATAAAGCTACAGTATTTAAATTTAAATCTATTTACATATTAATCTCTAATTTATGAATTATAAATTGTGTGTTGATTTATCTCATATATTTAAATTTATGAAACAATGTGACATAAGACATAATCTGATAATTTATTACAAAGTCAAATACTATTCATTGGTTAAGTACAATACTTTTCTCTTTTTTTTTTTTTTTGTTGAGAGAGATGGTATATACCACACAATAAATATATTTTTTCTTTTTGCAAGAGGACAATCCGGCTTATTAGTTGATTTCTTAATTAACATCGTATATGTGATTTTCCACATGAATATATTGTAAAGTGGTCCATAATTTTGAAATTTAGTTAACGTACATGAAACTAATATTCCAAAATAAATTCCTCTTCGTATTAAACATAACATCTGACTTATGGAGGCTGTGCAAAAAGACTTTCTTCACTTTTGGGGGAAAAAGGGTTTTTTGTTTCTTTCGATTTTGCGTTTTCAGATTTTTAGTTTTTTTAACAATCGATTAAGGTGATCTGTTGTATTTACTTGGAATTAAAAGTACAAATTGTAAATGTATAATTTTCAAAATAATCAAAGGAATTTGTTTAAATTCACTAGTAGCAAGATAAAAATAGTCTACACATTAATTTAAGATAATTATTTTAAATTTTTTAGATAATTATGTAATTATTATTATCAAAAACACATTTTCAAAACAATAATTTATTATAAAAGGCCCCAAAGTCCCAAAAACTTGATCCCACTTACCTAACTTTAAAATACTGGATCAGAACCCATTAGTAATTGGACAGGCCCATGAAAGACATTCTCCTAATATGTTCGGTATTAAATTTGAACTTGCCCTTAAATTAAATTATTTTGTCACATCGGATTTTCTTTCACAATTTAAATTCGATTGGTCAATTATGGTCTGGTTTGTGCAACCTACTTACACTTCAGTGCTTTTATTTGGGGCAAATTTTAGTTTTTTTTTTTTCCTGAGCTCTTGTAATTACAAAAATAGAAAAAAAAAAAAAAAAAACCTTGCTTTAGTTTAGTTTTTCTTTTTTGAAATAAATCGTTAACTGTACACTCTAATGGTTATTTTAAAAAGAAAAAGAAGAGGAAACGTGTACTTTTTAGTATTGATTTTTTTTTTTCCTTTTATCAACCTAAAACCCGAAATGTCTTCAATTAGAAAAGAAAAAAAAGTTTATTAGTACAATAGAACAGAATATAAAGTTCAACGACCTTTTTACTTTAATTTTGTTATTTATATTTACTTACCTTTTGCCAAGAAAAATGTCTGGGTCTATTCTCCAGAGATTGGACTTAAAAGTCTTAAACAGTTTTGAGATTTTTTTTTTCTTTTTTGATTGTTGGATATTTTTAATGGGAAAAGGGTAAAAAACTCATTCAAGTTTTACCCTAATAAGCTACATATAACCCATTAAAATTTTGTTAGGTAAAAAAACACAATTTATGTTATGAAATTAAACAATTTAAACCCTTTTTAACATAATAAACAAATTGTATAAATTTCTATTAACTCCAAAACATTTCTTCTCATTCGTCAAAGAAACCACTGTCAAAAGAAAACTAGGCATTAGACATCCAAGTTCTCCAGCTATAGTTCCTTTTAGTATTCCTATTGAGAGATATCAGAACAACTAATACCAAGCAGTTAATAATAAAAAGAACAAGTACGAGCATTCAATATAACCTGCAATAAAAGGGATTCAAACCAAACACAACCTCATTCATTGATCACCATTTAATTTCATTTATCAGTTTCAAGAAATTAAGCAGAAGTTGCATTAGACATCCAAGTCTTCCATCTGAATGTTGCTCTTAAGAGGCACATATTCTCCAAGGTAACCACCAAGATGATCACATAGCACACCCTTATCAATTCCTTGAAGATGATAGCTCTTGCAGATATAGTAGAACACACTCTGCATTAACAAACCCACCACATTCACAATCACCAGCAATCCAACCAGGAATCCACCTACTATAATCCTCGTCAACACCCCGTAATCGTCTCCGCCGAAAAGCCCATTGATCACTCCACAGATAGCTAAGTAGAGGAAAACCATACTGAACCCTATCTGAGTCTTCCCCTTCAACAACTCATAGCTCTTCTTCATGGCAGCGAAACCATATACAGACTCAAGAACAGAGACAACGCTAGCAAGATGCCACCATGCGCTTATGTAAACATGAACGCCCAAAAACAGATTGAAAACCACCAAAGTGGAGAATATAAACAGGATTACATTCTGCGTGTCCACGGCGAAGATGAGAAGCACGAGAAATCCGAGGAACACGATGTAGTACGCAACCATTAGCAGAGCAATCCACGAGAAGGTGATGAAGAGGCGCTTGAACACTACGGGGATTGCGGCGATCGTGGAGGAGAAGGAAACGGGCTTGAAGGCGTAGAGCGACGCGACGGTGAAGACGACGGCGGCGGTGGAGAGGAGGGAGAAAGCGAAAAGGAAGAGTAGAGAGAAGATGCGTGAAAAGCGAGTGAGCTAAAATGGCGAAGGAAAGGGGGGAAATTAGGGTTAGGGTTATGAAGTAGAAGGTTTTGGGGGATTGTTTGGGGATTGAAATCGATTCCTTCACGATGTCGGGAATGCTCAGGAACTGAAGCTCCTCCGCCGCCATATCCATTGCAGATGATTGGAGGTAGGAGAAATTGAATTGTTAGACTGCAACAGCTGTGGAAAAAGAGGAGAGAAGAAAGAATTGGCGGCGGCGAAGTGGTGGACTGGTGGTGATATGACGGTGTTACTGGTGGAGGAAGTTTGTTAAACGTGCCAAAAGAAAATGTAGAGCATACTTTCCACGCGCACAAATAGTCAAAAACAAAAAGTCATGTCTAAATTATTTCCCCCGATTTAAAAGTTGTAATTTACTTTTATTTATTTTACTAGAATATATAGTCTATTCACTCAAAATAATCTTCTATCTAACAATCTTGTACTTGGTCACTTTAGTATACTACTAGTGTGCATCTAAAGAGAGAATTTTGGCAATTGCATTGAAATGATGATGATATCTGAATGAAATACGAGAATGTAGAACATAAATTTGACTGATCATGGGATTTAGTTATAGTTCTTGCAATTCTTAATAATTATATGATAATTGATCAACTTTCAAGGTGAATAGTTGTAATTTATATATATTAGATCAAGTCTTCCCTCAAAATAGTTCTCTTGCTAATGAGAGAATATTTTGAGGTAAATAGCAAGTAATGCAATTTTCTATTTGGGTGTTACCCTGAAATGTTGTAAGTAGTAATATTGTATAAATAGTTAATTTCTGGTGAAATATTAAAAACCATACAAAAATAACTTGGGGGGGGGGGGGGGGGGGAGGATTATAGATAAATCAAAAGACCAATTTATATATATTTTTTCTGTAGATATTTCTAGTTAGATTTTTTATACTATTCTATAATTTTCAAGTTTCATGTAGAATCTAATATATATATATATATATATATATATATATATATATATATATATATAATATTTGATGAGAGCAATCTCAAATCTTCAAATTTGATCATTTTATTTATCTAGCTAGATTTATTAGTAGAGAAAAATGACTGATTAAAAGTTTGATAAAATAAAATAAAAATCTAAAATGGAATATTCTTATTTGAAGACTTACTTAGGTAGTGACTGTAGAGTCAACTAATAATTGCTCAAAACTCGGTCTCAAACAACTTGATATTCTTGATATTCATAGCCGCCCTGAATTAAAAATTAAAATGAAATAAAATTTGAAAACATAAAGGATCTTTTCATCTTTTCTTTTTATTTCTCTTCATTATTTCTTTTTATTTCTTTTTTAGGTTAGAAACAGCTAGCGATCAGCAGTGGGGGTAGCTAAGAAATAAAGGAAATATTCTGCATATAATTGTACCTTAATTGGCTTTTCCTTTCATTGAGAAATTACAACAACATTGTCATCTAAATATGATATTTGTGAACAACTATACCACTTATCATACTTTATTTGCAAAAAAATGTAATTTATGGTTGCATGCATAGTCGACATGTGGGAAGTCACGATCATGTATGAGTGATGTTATTAAATTAAATAAATAATGATTATTATTTTTGCACACGCATAATATTTTATAGATAGTAGTCCTTATTTATATCCGTGGAATATTAAAACTAGTTTATTTTTTGAATTTTTTTAGGCCAGTTAGTTTTTAAGAAATAAAAAATACTAAATGATATGAAGGTTGAGCTTGATAACAACAATTCGAATCATGGAAGAATCCACGGAATAAGGAAAAAAATTAAAACATAAAATATGTCTAACAACCAATGAACACTCAAATTGTCAAGTATATAGATACTTTGTCTTCGAGAAAGTGATATTAAAGTCCATCAACTAGTGGAATTTTCCATATAATTTCCATACCTACTGGAAATAAAATAAAGTAAGATATACATATACATTTACACAAAAACTTATATAAAATCGTTCCACAAATATAACTCTATGAGACGAGTCCTACTGCCTAGAACCCAAGCTTATTTCATAAATTGAGTTATATTTTATGAATTATAAAATTTGCATCAACTTCCTACTACCGAATCTTATTTCATATATTTAAGTTATATTTTGTGGATTATAAATTTTGGATCAACTTATTTCATGGATCTAATTTCGTTATGAGTCGTATTCATATATATATATAGAGAGAGAGTAACACTTCTGTGCACCAGTTGCACAGAAGTGAATTCGTGCAATCCATACCTTTATGTTATAAATGTAGTACCTTTATGTTATAAATGTAATACTTTTATGCATGTTCATTTTAAAATGTACGGATATTTGTACATAAAGGTACTACATTTATAACATAAAGGTTTTGGGTTTTGTGTGCACCAGTGCAACTGGTGCACAGAAGTTTTTGTGATATATATATATATATATAAAAGAAAAGCTGGGAAATTACATGGTGTTTTCAGTGTTGACTGGAAAAGAATGAAAGATCCAAAAAAGCATTTCCTCCACCATTCTTAATTAATACTCAGAACTGCAAAAAAATCTTACTCAGAACTAAGCACTGATAATTCTAACTTTCTCTCTCAGGTAATGATCTCTGCAAAAACTTTTCTTTTTTAATTTTATATATGTTCATATATAGTACTTTAATTTACTATCTAGACATGCACTAAGAAAACTTCTTGTTCTTCTTCTTCTTCATGCAAAAACCTTTAAATATTGACTTCTTCTTCATGATGAAAACCCTATTTGAATTTTGAATAATAATTATCCTTTTTTCAAACAATACTGATCAAGAAGAAAGACTACTTACAATCGTCTCGTTTTGTAGAGTTTGAAAATCCGACGATGGGAATTAAGCAATCCAAAATAGTAGAGAAATCGAAATATGGGAATTTAAATCTTCAATGTTCTTCACCTCATCGTAAGTCCTTCTCTTTTACATGGAAATACAATTTCCACGATTTTTTCAACATATTATCAATTCAGCTGTTATTTATGTAACGTATATTATTCACAAATAACTGCTTTGATCTTGAAAGAAAAAAAAAACTACCAAGAAAAAAAGAAAGGTGGGACTATCCACACCCCTAGAATATCTAAGCACACTTCAATTTTTTGCCTTTTCAATTAAAAAAATTAAAAATAGTTAATTTCAGTTTTGTCCTTGAAATTAAAAAAAAAAAATTCAAAACCCTCACATATTTTCCCTCTCTCCTGTCGATCTTTTTTTTTTTTTTTAGACCTTTTACTTCTTTTTTGGGGAATAATACAATAATACATTAAAAATCATTTTACGGATCAACTAAATATGTAAAAAGTCATCTAAAAATCGTGAAAAAAAGGTAAAAAATGTATCAAATCTGATGGTTTCGTTCGACCCTGGTCGGCCGAACACACAGAAGTGTGCTCAGCCACTAGACGTCGAACATGTTATAGTGTGTTCAACTCCTGGTGGCCAAACACACCTCCGTGTGTTCGACCAACCAGAGTCGAACTAAACCATCATATTTGATATGTTTTTTTTTACGTTTTTTACATGATTTTTTTTTGTGATTTTCACATGATTTTTTACATATTTAGTTTGTTTGTGAAATAATTTTCATTATGTTGGTGTGTTATTCCTCAAAAAATCAAAAAAGAAAATTAGAAAAATGAAAGGAAAAAAAAAAACAGAGAAGAGAACGGGGAGAAGGGGAAAGAATGAGAGAGTTTAAAAAAAAATAAAAACAAATTCAAATTTTAAGGATAAAATTGAAATATAATTATATTTGAATTTTTTTAATAAAAAAATAAAAAAATTGAAGTGTACTTAGAAATTCTTGATAGTCCCACCCAAAAACGAAAACAAACGTCTTAGAAAAAGGCAAAAAAATATAAGCCACACATGTCGTCTATGATGATGAGATGCAAATTGCATACACAACGTCATCATCAATAATTGTTCATTGTTTTTATTGAAGACTTCAAGACTTCTAGTCAACGACCTGTTAATTTTTTATTTTTTTTTCCTGCTCTATATTTATAAATATTATATAAAAGAAACAAAAATTACGAAGAAACATTACTTTCATTTATACATCCTGTTCAAGTGGAAAGTTTGAAACCTGACCTTTGATTAATTATTGATCACATAAAACATATCCAATAAGCTCAACAACATATAGACAAAATATAAGAATTTAGCATAGAGAAAAAGACTAAAAATGGCTTAACAAACTAATATTTATCAACAAAATAATTTGGCTAGCTTGAGTTTTTTCTTTCAAACGAGATCCTGTTTCTTATTCATGAACCATTATTAAAATTATGTGGTTTTCATGAGGCTAGTCTTAATTAACTATCAAAATTTGGGGGGGAAAAATCAATTATGCTTCTATAATTTTGTACTAAAAATTTTCATGGTTTTCATAATAGTCCTCTATTTTTTATTTGTTTTTTCCAATTTAGTAAAAAAAAAATTATTAATTTCCAACAATTATCTGTGATGCTAATATGATACTTCAAATTGAAAATTTTGGTTGTGTATGGAGAAAATTGATTTATATGCACTAAATGAAGAAATTTTGCTTCCATACAATCAGAATCCCTAATTTTGACTTTTGAGTACTACACAAGTATTTATACTAGCAACTACCATTGAACTAAAATCGATTAAAATTAAATTTAAAGGATAATATTCTTTGAAACCTTAAATTATTTGTACAAAAATGGATAGAATTGGTCAACTCGATATTTCGTTTTCAGACTAGGTAGTTATTGACTTAATGTATGTGTGAGCAGGACAAAGATACTTGAGTGAGTGCGTGCCACTACACCAAGCTGCACTAAGAGGGGACTGGGATTTTGCTTACGAGGAATTATTGTCCAAAGATTTGAGCTTGATTCGAACTCCTATAACAGAAGGTGGAGAAACTGCACTGCACATTGCTGGTGTAGAAGGCCATTACGATTTTGTAGCTAATTTAGTCCACATTATGGATGAAGCTGACTTGGAAATTCAGAATGAAAAAGGCAGCACTGCACTTTGCTTTGTTGCTGCAGCTGGCCACTTTGATATTGCTCAACTTATGGTGAAAAGGAACCCTAATTTGCCAACAATTAGAGGTGGGACTAATGGAGTCACACCCCTATACATGGCTGCATTGCAAGGCTTCCAAGACATGGCTGAGTTTCTATACCCCTTGTCCGATTTTGAATCTTGGACACCACAAGATCAGATCACTCTCTTGACCACGTCCATTGAATCTGGCTTGTATGGTAAGATCAATCATCAACTATAATTGTATTGCTATATCAAGTATTTAGGTGTGACAAACATGATCTAATTTAGGGCTAGCAATGAGCATTGTGGAGCAGCATAACATGTTAGCTTTAGCTGAAGATGTCAACGGTGAGACGCCACTACAAGTGCTTGCTCGGAAGCCATCTGCATTATGTTGCACCACTCCACATGGATTTTGGCCCACTATTCTCAAACCTAGTCAGTACTTGTTTCTTTTTTTTTTTTAAATTATTATTATTATTTGACTATAATTTGGTAATATATGACAGCACTACTCTACTTGAAGTTAAAGAGCGATAACATGAATGGAGGAGAATGTGATGCGAAAACATTACTTTGTCGTTTGTGGGAAATAGCAATATGTGAAGAAGATATTGAAGAGGGACAGATTGGGAATATTTCAAAGTTATTTTTTGTAGCAGCTGAATCAGGAAACGACGACGTTTTGGTGGAGCTGATCCGAGGATACCCAGATTTTCTGTATAAAGTGAACGAGTCGAAACACAGCGTATTTCATATCGCAGTTTTGCATCGCTATGTCAATGTTTTCAACTTAATATATGAGTTACGTGGCGTCAAGGACTTGATAGCAACATATATTGATAACGATGGAAACAACATTTTGCACTTAGCAGGTGGATTAGCCCCTCAAGATCAACTTAATAGCATTCCAGGGCCTGCTCTTCAAATGCAAAGAGAAGTATTATGGTTCAAGGTATTATTGTTATTATTATTTGTTTCTGTTTTTAATATTTAAGGCTTATTAATGTAATGCGATTTTTCAGGAAGTAGAAAAGCTAGTTCGACCGTCATACAGAAGCATGAAGAACAATGCAGGGCAAACACCATACGATGTATTCTTACTCCGCCATGAAAAGCTGATGAGAGATGGAGAAAAAGTGATGAAGCAAACGGCGAAATCATGCATGCTGGTGACGATGCTCATCGCCACCGTCGTCTTCTCCACCGTCTTCACCGTCCCAGGCGGGTACAGAAACGACACCGGTGCTCCCATTCTGGGAGACAAGAAGCTCTTCATGGTTTTCCCTGTCTCCGAGGGAGTAGCAACCCTCTCCTCTTTGACTTCCATGCTCATGTTTCTGTCCATTCTCACGTCTCGTTACTCCCAAAAGGATTTTCTCAGGACACTGCCCTTCTGGTTAATGATCGGAGTTGCTTCGCTGTTTATATCGATCGTGGCGATGATGCTTGTGTTTTGCTCCTGTCTTTTGTTCTTTGAGCATGGATGGGCTGCCATTACAGTTGTTCTGGGCTTCTTTGCTAGTGTGCCTATTATGTTTGTGATTTTGAAGTACCCTCTTTTGGTTAATATACTGCGTTGTACTTATAGCTGTAGTTGGTTGTTTGGGTCCAACAATAGGTTGCATGTCTAGGAACTATGGTCAGTTACTATCAAAAGGGCTGGGCTCTAAGGTATTGCTATTTGGGCCTCTAGATTTGATTTCTATCCAAGTTGTGTGGGCCTATAAAAAGTGTTATTGGGCTTTAGAGGAATGGTATATCATAACAGGCCTGAAGTTGATTCAGTGTTTATTTTCAACTACAAATTGTTGGGCTTGTTATTTTCCTTAAACCGCCTCCCACCCAAAAGTAAATTAAGTGTTTGTATAGAGTAGTTTCAAATGAATTGAATTTCAAATTCTATCCTCAAAATGGATGTTAAATTATCACCCCCTTCTGTAGGGTGACATCTTATCCATTTTAGCCACACATAAAGTGACCTAAAACAAACCTGTCCATTTGGACATTTCACCGTTATTTTAATTTACATTGCAATTATTCAATCCCAATTAAGGTACTTTATGTTTCATTCCAAATTATTAAATTTCAAATCCAAAAGTATATATAATTAAATTCAATTGTAACCCACAAATTGTTCTATTTAACCACACCAATCACGAAAGGTGGGGTGATTCAACTTCATCTCTAATCAAATGAATATCCCAGCCAAAAACTTTGACCAATTCCATTTCACCATTCATCTTTCCAATATTATACCTGATGTTATTTTATTAAAGGCAAAAACTTTTGTGCACAAGGTGCACAGATTCAAACCTGTGCACAATAATACTATTATATTATATGAAGTAATACTGTTATATTATATGAGTGATACTGTTATATTATATATAGTTTTAACAGTATTACTTATATAATATAACAGTATTACTTCATATAATATAATAATATTGTTGTGCACAAATCTGGATTTGTGCACCTTGTGCACAGGAGTGTCACTCTTTATTAAATTATATTGGATGTAAATTTATAGTTGTTTTTATATAAATGTTTGTGTCTTTAAATAAATAAATGAACTTACCCACATCCATCCAAATAATTCAAATATTAATTAAAAATAAAAATGATTGATTTTAAATTCACATACATTAAGAATTTGTTATCATGAATTTCAAATCATTCCTCAAATTCATAAATCCAAATGGTAAATAAATTTAAAATTCACTTAATTACTTAAAGTTTTTGAACAAGGCAACAATAGTTCTAATAAGAGCAAACTAATATTCCCTCCTCTCAAAAAAAAAAAACTAGTATTCCCTCTTTTCCGATTATTTACATCTCTTTTAAATCCCAACAAATCATATGGTCGATTTTCACATTTGATATAGTTTTAGTTTTTTTTTTTTTTTTACTGTCACACTACTATTGCATAATTGTTCTACGACGATTATGATTTCAACTAATTGTTTTACGACGATTACGATTATTAAGACGATTACGATTATTAATAAGGATGTATTAAAACAGATTTATGTAATTAATTTTTCCAATAACACATTCTTAATTAATGTTCTTGTTTTTGATGGACCAGATCTATATGATTTGATTGCTCTTTTGTTTTTTATAGAAATGATGTGATTGTTGTGAAAAAGAAATGAAGGTCTTTTTCAACTACATTCTATAAATAAAATACCCCAAAATGATAATACATAGTAGGTTCAGGTGAAACCGTCTCACGGATCTTGTTACGCGAGACGGGTCAATTCATGATCCACACTTAACAATTCACATATGAATTTGTGAAAATAAATTTAAATTGTGGGTTATAAGAATCCGTCTCACGGAAATTATCCGTGAAATCTAAAATATTTTCGGAACAAGTAAATCAAAATGATTTTTGTTTCTATTTCCGATTATTTTTTGATGTGGTGAAATAGTTTCATCAAAATTATTGTTAGCAACATATCCCTGCTCTTGGTATTTTTGATTAGTTTGATGCTTACTCTTATGAACCAACGAAATACCTATGGTTTGATACATAATAAATTGCCCATCTTTTTTTCCAGATAAACGAATGGGTTCTAGAATCAATACTCCCTTTTTCATCAATTCTGAAAGAGTTAAATTCTTCTGAATAAGCATTATATCCAAATTCATTTCTCTCTTTTGAATCGAGGATATAGTAATTTTTCTTGGATCTATCAGTCTAAGCAGGAGACAATATACCTTTATATTATTAATCAGTCTTTGAGTCAAAGTCTCATCCCATCTCAATTGAAAAAGCAAAAAATGTTTCAGGAAGAAATCTAGTTTTGCTTCCGTGTTGCTTTTGTATTGTTTTTTCTTTTTCCCTTTTTTCATGTCCGATCTTGTTGCATAATTTGCTTCAATATCTTTTTGTTGTTTTCGTATTGTTTTTTCTTTTTCCCTTTTTTCATGTCCGATCTTGTTGCATAATTTGCTTCAATATCTTTTTGTTGTGAGGGAACAGATCTTCGATCCACTTGGCTTGTGAGTTCTTTTTCTTCTTTATTTCCATACTTTTTATTTGATGCTATCAAAAAACATCCTTTTTCCTATTCATTGATCTTTTTAGTTTCTTTTAGTTTTTGTGATACATCATTTGATATAAGAGATTCTTTTTTTTTTTAACTTAAAAGGATAATTTTTATTATATTTATACCATTAATCAGAAAATTTGATAAAATTACTCTTTTAAAAATAGTCAAAAATCACTATACACTCAATGATACACGAAAATCATGTAAGTCACCTAACATTTTGTCTATTTTGTCAGATGAACAAATTTGTCTATTTTCCTAATTTGTAGTAGAAAAACAACAAAATTACCTTTGATGGTAGAAAAGTATATATTATTTGATTTTGTGGTATTAAAGGCTATTATCTCTTAAATAAAATCACATAAGAAAAAGAAAAAAAAAACTAAATAAAATAAAATCTCACATAATAAACTAGAGTTTATACCTTTCTAGCTCTCTCCCTCTCCAGTTAATTATTTTGAAACAATTCATTTCATTTAATCTAAGTAAAATGTATTGTTTACCTAAGTAAAACAATTCATTCCATTTAGTATAAGTAAATTAAATAAATAATGTGATGATGATCTAGAAAGAAAAAAAAACGCGACTTGTAATCTAATCAGCTTCTCATGGCTCTTCATCTTCAGTGTTGACATTATACAGTGAAACCTCTATAAATTAATATTGTTGGGACCGGATAATTTTATTAACTTAGAAAGATATTATATAATCGATAAATTAATAATTTATTAATTTAGAGAGGTTTTAACGTATATACATAACTGACCTTCAAAATTTCGGGGTTGTATAATTCATTTACAATGTACATTAGTTATTGATGACAAATAAATTAAAACACAAGTTTTAATTGTCATTCAAAGAATGTATACTCACATAATCATGTTAATTGGAAGTTTGAATGATCTCATTCATTGTTTTTTGTCAAAGTAAGAGAATGGTTCATGGACAAGTGGATAACATGTATATTGTATCTAGGAATTTTTTAATAATTATTAATTTATAATTTCGTCGGGACCTTAAATATACACTAGGATTTCCAAAAAAAATATTATCTTATTATTTAATTGATTGCTGTCCAAATTTGAACTGGTCCCAAATTGAAATCGGACAAATTATTAATTTTATCGAATATTATTTTATAAAGGTTTTACTGTATATCTTTTTGCTCACGGCAAAATATAGGTTGGATTCATAAATTGATCTGAATATTCCGTTTCTTGTTAAGTAGGGCCGAAATGTTTGAAACTAAATGATGGGATTCACTGTACAGCTAGCTAGCTGTTTATACATGTCGAACAAATTGTAAAAGCTATTAGTGGGAATTCATAAATATAAATTTGTTGCCTATATAAGGGAAAAATATTATATACCAGTATTAACTTTTCTTTTCGTTTTCTTTGTCTTTTTCTTCTTCTTCTTCTTTTTTTTTTTTTTTTCTCTCTCGAGGCCAGAACAGTTTTAATTGTTTTTGGTATTTAATTTGTGAATGAATTGCTTTAGTTTTTAACTCATTAATTAATTTTACGAATCCGTACCAAAAACTACCACATATTATCCCTTGAAAAAAAAGGAAACCCCATCACGAATTAAGAATATTGTTGAAAAATCGGTCAAGATAAGATAGGCTAATTCATTAATTAAGTACTATTTTTATTTCTTTCTTTCTTTCTTTTTAAGGAGAATTACGCATTATATTTCAACAACAAATATATACTATACAGTATTACTTATATACTTAAATACTTTCCTAGTCCACCTTTGTGACAATCTTGTCTTGCCTGCAGCGTGAGGCTCGTATTCAGCCACGTTAAGGTCGTGTGTGTGTATGATACTCACCTTTTTTTTTTTTTTTCTTAATGTGAACTGAAATTTTCATATTCAAGATCTGGCACAGTGCATTGAAGGAGAAATTAAAAAGAGAGTTTGATGCAATTCTATATTTCTAATGAAATTAGGGATCCAACAAAAGGATTTTAATTTCGAAAGAGCACTCAAAATGCAACAATATTTATTTATTTCTTCAACAACTAGTCAAAGATACAGATAGGTCAAATACAATTAACACGGATATAATTAATTACTTCCACAACTAATAGAAGTAAACACGTATCCATGATCAACTTTCATTACAACGCTTATCAAAACTTATTTCCTTATTTATAGATATTTATGTAACTATAGATACATAAATGTCTAGCACATTGCTCCATCAGACTCACCAAATCATCTGATTTGGGGTAGAGTTGTTACGCATTTTGTCTGAATTTTTGACTTTATTGTTGCCAAAGAGATGGTCTGCGATTGTACTGTATTTTCTTGATGCTTGAGAATTACCACCACTTGTGCCTGAATCCATGACGAAGGCATGGTTTGAAGCTACATCTTTCTTCGGTTTGGTAGAATTACCACCTTGATAACTTGAATTTTGAACGATTCCAATTTTTGAAGCTACATCTTTCTTCGGTTTGGTAGAATTACCACCTTGATAACCTGAATTTTGAACCATGCCAATTTCTCCTGCGGTAGACATTGGATATATATAGATTGATGTAGAAATTCTATAGTATGTGAAAAATATTGGTAAGTGAAATGTTGAGAAGAGGAAAGTGTGAGAATATCCATATATAGACGCATTAAAAGGGGTGATTCAGTCATTTAATCAATCATAAAATCCAATTTGGTATGTATAATGTGCATTGAATTAGTGAATATAATGTGCATTTTAGCTTTACTGTCAAACGAAAGTATTTATTATGGCTTTAATTTTATTATCCAATTTTTGGCATACACAGACGTGCATGAGATAATACCAATCACATGCACAATGTGGGCCCTGAAGTCCATGATAGTATGTGCGTCATTGTGTTCTCATTGGGTAGATATAGGAAGTTAAGGTCTTTTTGTTTCGTTTTAGATTTAAATACCTTCAAAACATGTAATGTATTATTACACTCTATGAAATTTATCGAATGTAATTTTTTTAAGATCATGTAGAAATAGAAAATGAATTACAATCCTAAAATTTAACCACCCCTTGGTGAGTGATTGAAGACAAATCGTTATTATAATAAAATTTAGAGAAAATGTCAATTTTGATTCTATCATTTTTTATCGGTAGTAAGTTTATGAATTTTTATAGTGATCGTTTAAATTTTTATTTTTTCTTGTTTTATTCCGATTTTAATTGAATATTCAATTTGATTTATGATACACTAATTGGAGGAAAATTCTCAGGCTCGTAAATCAATCTTCCCCACAATTTAGTTCCATATTATATTAGTGTCTTAACAATGTTCATGTAAGCAATTATCGTCTCAAATCGAATTTCATACTAAAATTGGAAAATTATTATAGAACCCTTAAAATTAGTGATGAATAATAAATATGATCATAATTTTATAAATTTTGATTTTTTTTTATATAAAAAACACTTTCTAACCATGACATGTTATAATTTTTGTTTTTTTTACACGTAAAAAACGTCTTTTATTAAGAGACATGTTACAAATTTTGATTTTTGTACATATAATTTTCATTCTTTTTTTTAACAACATATATAAAACTGGTTGCAGGCGCTAGTTGCAGGCGGAGGTGGCGCTGGTTGAGGCGACGTGGCGGCGTTGGTAGCCATGGATTAACAGAAACAGGTTAACACGATTTTCATTCCAAAAAAAAATTGTGTTTAATTTATTTGCTGTGAAATTAGGGATTTGATGAGTTTAATTTTGGAGGGATTTCATGATGGATGTACAAGAACAGGTTATTAGCGTGTTCATTTTTTGATCAAATAGGGTTATGAAATGGATATTTTGGATATTGATTTTGTTGATGAGAAATCGATTTTAAAAAACTTCCCCAAAATTGTCTCCAGCAAAACCTGTTGGATCGAATGAATAATATAGAGAGATAAATCACGCAGCGGAATAAAAACAGAGAGGAGGAGTAGTGGAGAGGAGAGGAGAGACACTTCTGCAAATATAATTTTCTCACTCAATCAACACTTTTATAAACTCACTCAAAACTCTCTAGAATACATATGATTAACTTACTTCTTCTTACTTGCTTACTTGCTTCTCTTACTTCTCTTACATATCATTACAAACGATGATGGGTATTTATAGCCCATAACTACATGCATAAATATAAGTAAATGCAAAATTCGTAACTCCTCAAATTCATAACTATAACAATTTACATAGGACTCTTCACATGACCCATCTTCCGAAAATAATCTGTAACGTTTGGTTGAGAGTTAGCTGAAGAGCCACATATGGTTGGAAAAATCTAGAAGTCTAGTTTCCAAAACTTCAAACGGATCTTGATTTGGGCACTCCTACAGAAAGTTATGTCCATTCTACTGAAGGGTGGTCGAACTGTCAATACAATTCGAATTAAGCTTAAATTCCAACAAAACCAAACGTTGATAGAAAAGATTAGTTTTTTTTGGCTTCAAGATTACCGAATTGATTTGTTTTGAGTTTATGATCACAAATCATCAAAACCAAACAAAAAGTAGTCTTGGATGACTATTCTTCGATTACGAATGGCTAATAAACGGAACCCAAATCCATTAAGTGAGTTAGTTCAACACCAAATCAAGACTCACTTGCCTTGCTGATGTGAGTCTCCTAATTTAGAGGTTGAATCAAAGCATGGTTAACTGAAAACTTTGACGTTTTGAGTAGAGCTACAACCTCATGTAATTTTGGAATGAAGAAGGCAAAAACTTTTGTGTACAAGGTGCACGGATCCAAATCTGTGCACAACAATGCTATTATATTATATGAAGTAATAATGTTATATTATATGAGTGATACTGTTATATTATATATAGTTTTAACAGTATTACTCATATAATATAACAATATTACTTCATATAATATAACAGTATTTTTATGCACAAATCTGGATTTGTACACCTTGTGCACAGAAGTGTCACTCAATGAAGAATGTTTGATTGATAGATGTTGGGTGGACATTTGATGCGAAATCTGCGCCGTGCAGATATCGCAATAGCAATTATAGGAAAGGATGCATGCAGAGGATCAGCCCTATTTGGGTGTCTTTGATTCCATTTCTATCTAAATTATTTGGGCAGCAGCCATATTTCGGGTTATCAGAACAGGCCCAAAGTTGATTCAATGTTTAATTTGAAAAGTTGTGTGATTGGGCTTTTGATAAGTGGGTTATCAGAACAGGCCCCAAGTTGATTCAATGTTTAATTTGAACAACCAATTGTTGGGCTTTTTGTCGACATAATTGACGAACCAACTCTCTCATACCATAGTCCCTGTGTACATGACTCAGTGGATTTTTATGAATTTGAGATTGTCTTTTTTTTTTTTTGTAGGTTGAAAATTATTATTTTATCTCATGTGATTTGAATGAACTTAAAATCCACATAATTATTTGAAGTTTTTGAAATTTTAAATTCCTCAAACACGGTAACGATAGTTCCAAATAGCTGGGGCTAACATAAATTCCATCTTTCCCAATTATATCTTACATATATTTCTTTTTGTTCATCCAGAATATATGATCAATTTTCACATTCGATAGAGTTTTTTCACTTTTTTATTTTACTATCACACTCCTATTTAATATGCATAATTATTTTATGACAATTATCTTTTTAACTTATTAATAAGGATGTAATATATGTAATTTATTTTTCCAATAACACATTCTTAGTTTATTTGAGAAAATAAAGTAGATTATACTATTGGGAGGGAGTTACGTAGCATAAGAAGACAATTAATGATAATGATATATATCCTTGTTTTGATGGATCAGACAGATTTATGTGATTTGATTGTTGTTTTGTTTTCTTAAGAAGTGATTTGATTGTTGTGAATAGGTCTTTTTCCAACTTCATTTTTATATTGATTTGACTTTCGTGTTAATATGCTAGAGTTTATCTCCTTCTTTCTATCTTCAGTAAATTAATTTGAAACTATTTATTCCATTTAATCTAAGTAAATTAATTAAATAAATAATAAATAATGTGATGATGATCTAGAAGAAAAACGTGACTCCTAATCTAATCAGCTTTCCGTGGCTCTTCAGTGTCGACGTTGTATATCTTTTGCACACGGAAAAATCAAGGAAAATAAGTGAAAAACTAATTAAATGCAATATTCAATTTGGAGATAATTTTTTATTTTCTCCCTCGAATTTTATATATATTAACAACTTGACGCAACTTACTGAATGAAAAAATATTCGGGTTTTTATTTTTTTTATGAATAATGGTGTGATTTTGAATTGCAACATTAGCCTTAAAATGATCAACAGGTTAATTACGAATCATGATTTTTTTTTCAATTATATATAATATTAATATCATTTTTCTATACGTAATTGTGATGCCACCATAAGTTCCAACATTTAGAAACAACCAATAATAATTTTATTTGACAGCACCATAAGTTCCAGCATTGAGTGCATCACAACATCATGATGTGTGTGGATTGGATTCATAAATTTGAATTGAATATTTCATTTTATTTTTGGGTCCATTAAAATCAACAATATCTTTTTTTTTTTTTTGAAGGAAAAATCAACAATATCTTGACTTTCTTTAATTGATTGTTTATACCAAAACCTGCCGTGTGCATAACAAAGTTGAAAAGGTTGGAACAATCTTATCATAAGACATTTATTACGTATTATTCAACAACAAATAATTTCAATACAAGTTTTGTAGTCCAATTTTGGGACAAGATTAACAGAAGTGGGAAAATAGTTTTTGTGGTTGTTAATTATTAAACTAGAGTCCTGATTGAATCAAGAAACATTAATAAACTTAAATTAAATTATATTATATTAGAAAGGTTAAAATAGATATTATGAAAGAAATGAACAAAACATAAAAGTATTCATATTTTTGTTGTAACAATAGATTGATTGCTCAAAGACAGAGAAGTATAAATATCAAATTACAAATGGACTTTTGATGTACAACATACTGAACAGAAAAAAAAAAAAAAAGAAAAAAAAAAAAGCTTCTACATTATTTATTTGACATATACATCCATAGATAACCTTATACACATACCAAATATGCTAAAGAGACTAACATGAACTTTAATTTACACAACATATGTACATATATAGACATAGATTATATCAGATCGTCAGGACTCACTATTGCTAGTTAGATCCCCAAATTTGAGTCGTGTTCGAGTGCTTATGGCTTGTGGTTGAACTTTTGACTTCATTGTTGCCAAATAGATGATTTGTAGTTGTGCTTTTCTCAGATCTCGATGAATTGCTACCCTGATAACCTGAATTTTGAGCGAAAAGTGATTGAGTATTGAACTTGTTATTATAACTAGGATTGGAGGTATATGAGGAACTATATTGTGTCATGACAGTTTTTTCTCCTGCAGACATTGTAAGATCAATATATTTGGGGATATGGTATGTGAAGAATATAGGTAGATGAAATTAGAGAAGAGAAGAGAATTATGTGTGAAAAAATGTTGTGTTGATGCCTTTATATAGCCATGGTTAGAGGGGTAAATAAGTCATTTACTTAATCAATCCAACAGATAATATTATCCCAAATCCATAAAAATGAATTGTTGCTTGTAAACGAAGGATCAAGTGAGTAGTTGTGGTGGTGTGTGGCGCTGCCCTTGGCTTAATTTGTATGATAGTTGAATATATGGTCATGGCTAAAAAATTAGTTAAAGTGATTATAATAATATTATTTGTCATATATGATGTATGTTACTTCTTGATGATATACACATACACACATTGAATGTTTATGTATGTATATTATTGACAGCCTATAAATTCTTGAAATTGTTTATTGATTCTTGTTTGTGATCATGCACATAGACACACATGCACATTTTTATGTGTTGGACACTTGGAGTGTGAAAAGGGCTAGCAAGTCAACCAAATCTTAATATTTGACTTTTTTTCTTTGTTTTGAAAATAAAAATAAAATACTTAACCCTTTGATTATTAGTTTTTAAATGAAAAGGGATCTTTAATTCAAGTAATAAGAATGGTTTAATAGAAAAGGCAAGTAATAAGAAAAGTTTTTTTTTTTTTAAGGAAACCTAATAAGAGATTATATTTAAGGGAGAAATATGATGAACAGATTCAACATTATACTTATAATAAAAATATATTTTCTGGAAAATCACAAAAAACTCACCCTAATTAAGTAAAAGCAAAATACATTATCAGTATATTACAAGATCAGACTTGATATTTTTTTTTTTTTATGAAATTACTTGAATGTTAATAGATATAGATAAGATAATCTGTTTAAATGGACCTACACAACTGATTATATGATCATTTATATATAAATTTCTTTTTGTCATAAAATTCAAAATTTTAGAGATATAAATATAAATATGAAAGTCAAACATTTTTAGAGATAAACTTCAGACCCCAATTCTACTTTTTTTTTTTTTTTTTAAATATTAAGTTTGTTAACACTCGATAGACCCCAATTCTACTTTTCAATGCAGAAGACCACGTAAAACTTAACCTTGGATTTTTGTTTTTTTTTCAAGATAATGTTGTTTAGGTGTGTATTTGTAAAAATTATTTATAAATAGCATAAAATGGTACAAAACATGGTTACCACATACATCAAGTCATTTTTATCATATTAAATTGTAATATTGGGCTTTTTCTGAAAAAGAGGTTCCAATACAGGCCCAACGTTATTTCAATGTTTTAATTTTGAACCTCGCACTATTGGGCTTGATTTGATATTTTCCTTAAGCCCGCGCCTCAGCTCACCTCACCTTTTTAACCTTTATTATTATTAAATAAGATCCGAAAAGAAAAAAAAAAGTATAAATAAAATCCAATTATAAATATAACTATTCAATAATTGGAGTAATGTTTTAATCATAATTATATGTACTAATTGGAGTAATGTTTTAATCATATTTATATTTGCATAGTTTATTAGTTTTTCTTTTAAAGAATTAGAATTTTTTTTCGTAAATTTTTTGATATTGATACAAATTCTATTTAATGAAAGTACATCATGCAGGATTTCGTTTATTTTATTTATATTTTAATAAATAATTTTATTTTATTTACATTTTAATAAAGAATTATACTCATTTTTCATAATGAATTTTAAATTCACATGTCTTGATTCAGAAATATTATTTATGTTATGGATTTAAATAAATTTGAAATCCACTTAAATATTTATAGTTTTTGAAATTTTAAATTTCTTAAACAAGAGACCCCTAACTCATGTTCAATGATGCAAGGGTCTAATAAAGGTTAGTTACATCTTTTTTTTTTTTTTTGCATCTAAAATATATGGCCCGTTTTTCATATTTGATCGTGTATTATTAATTATTTCTCTCTTACATTCCTCTTTAATATGCATAATTTTTTAATGAAAATTATCATTTTCAGTCATTAAATAAGGATGTATAAAACACTTTATGAAAATTACTTATCCAATAAACATTATTAATCTATCTGAGAAAATAAAGTAGATTGTATTATTGGGTGGGAGTTAGCCTTTGAAGACAAACTAATGATGCTGATGTCCTTGTTTCATTTAGACAACATTAAATTTATTTGATTCTTTTTTTTTTATTAAACTGATTTGATTGTTGTGAATACGCCACAAGAGTCGATCCACATGTCTTTTCCAACAACTTAATAACAATATTGCTTGACTACATTTAATCATCTTTTAAAACAAAACCGCTACTAATTAATTAATGATAGAGTCTCCTATAAGACCGTCTCACGGATTTTTATTACATTGCGTGAGACAGGTCAACTCACAACCCAAACCCTACAATTCACGGTAACTATCCGTGAGACCGTTTCACATGAATTTTTGTATTAATTAATTAGAAACAATTCATTCCATTTAAGATTTTTTTAGCCATAAAACTAAACTTTTTAAAATAAATATAAAACGGTCTTATATTTTAATACTTTTAATACAAATGATGTATTTATTAGAGATTATAGAATAAAAATAATAATATTGTGAAAATGATATAATTTATACAATATTCGATGAATTATATTGAAAACAATATCTATCTATTTTGTATATCTGTGTATATATAAATATAAATGATGAATATTATAATAGGTCTAGGTAATAATATGCAGTCTCTACGAGTATGAAAAAATAGAAAATGAATAAAATCGCAAATAAGTTAAAAGATCATCGTTAATTTAATCAATTTGGGCTTTTTGGCAAAATGATGGGTAAACGAAAAGTAATCGTGTGGCGACTGATGCCATACAAAGACAAATTAAGAGCCAACAAAGAAGGGAAATTTGAAACCCAATATTTGACCTTTTGGATTTTGTTATTTATTTAAAAAAATTTATTAAAAAGGGATCTCATTATGTAAGTTACTGCATCATCACCACCACGTGTTCAACAAATAAGCCTAACAAACAAATCTTTCACCTAATTAAGTAAAAGTAAAACATTAGGCTAATGCAATGCCTTATTTTGTCAATATGACATGGATGCACCATGTGACTGGGTTATGCAGGTCTTAGCTGTGGTGTGGGTTAAGTGGATCTGACCCACTTAAAATTCCAATCCAACCAAATCCTCCAATGGAATGTTGGTTAAGTGAGTCGACCTATCAAAATTTTTATTTGTATTTTATATTATTTTTATTTTGTTAAAGAAAAACATATATATGTACTATATATGAGTTTAATTACATCCAATATATGAAAATGTGTTTATTAAAATAATTGTTTTATCATTATCGTTCATTTCCAATCAATATTATCAATAAAAAGAAATATATATAAAAAAAATAAAACTGGTTCAACCATTAGTTCGTGGGCTGACCCACCATGGTCAAACCCACCTAAACCCATCTTCTCACGTGCCTCTAATTAATCAACTAAACTCCTCTTTTTTGGTGTGGAGGGACTATGGTAAGTTAGTACTATACCGTTGCTATCAAAAGGGCTGGGCTCTAAGGTATAGTGTTGCTATTCAAACAATTTCCACAAAAGGCCGGGCCGTAGCCCAATTTGGGCCTCTAAGATTCAACTTATATCTAAATTAGGGTTGAAGCAAAAAATTGGGCTTTTGAGGAGTGGGTTATCAGAACAAACCCGAAATTGATACATTAATTTGAACAACGAATTGTTGGGCTTTTAATTTTATTGGGCAAACCAACTCTCCTCATTCCATTGCCCCTGTGTACATGACTCAGTAGATTTTTATGAATTTCAGATCGTCTTTTTTTAGGTTTAGGAAATATTATTTTATCTCATGTGATTTAAATGAACTTAAAATCCACTTAATTATTTAAAGTTTCTGAAATTTTAAATTCGTCAAACAAAACAACGATAGTTCCAATTAGGGCTAACATATATTCCCTATTTTCCAATTATATCGCACATATATATGTCTCTTTTTATTCATCCAAAATATATGACCAATTTTCACATTTGATAGACTTTTTTTTTTTTTTATTATTTTACTATAACACTCCTATTTATGATGCATAAATATTTTATGAATTATGACGATTATCATTTTTACCTGTTAATAAGGATGTAATCAAAACAGATTTATGTAATTTATTTTTCTAATAACCCATTCTTAGTTTATTTGAGAAAATAAAGTAGATTATATTATGGGAGGGAGTTAGGTAGCATAAGAAGACAATTAGTGGTAATGATAATGATATATATATCCTTGTTTCTATGGAACAGACAGATATATGTGATTTGATTGTTGTGAATAATCTACGATAGAGATCGTAGGTCTTTTTCCAACATCATTTTTATATTGATTTGACTTTCATGTAATATTCTTGAGTTTATCTCCTTCTCTCCCTCTCCAGTAAATTAATTTGAAACTATTCTTTCCATTAAATCTAAGTAAATTAAATAAATAATAAATAATGTGATGATGATATAGAAGAAAAACATGATTCGTAATCTAATCAGCTTTCCGTGGCTCTTCAGTGTTGACGTTATATATTTTACACACGGCAAAATCTAGGAAAAGAAGTCAAAAACTGATGAAATGTGATATTCCATTTCAAGATAATTTCTATTTTTCTCCACAAATTTACAAATATATAATTTAGTTATCACATTAACAAATTGATGCAAATTATTGAATGTCAAAATATTCGAAGTTTTTTAATGAATAACGGTGTGATATTTAATTGCAACATCAGACTTAAAAGTGATCAATATGTTAATTCAATTATAATATTAATCTTATTGATTTTCAATCGGTAATTGTGATGCCACTATAAAATTCCAACATTGAGAAGCGACCAAGATAGAATCCACTCAGCAGCTCTCTATATCTATGAAATTGTAATAAGAAAATTGTGAAATTTTCGGCTGAAAAATAGCAGTAATAATTTTATTTAGGTTACATCAGTTTTAACCATTCTTTTTTTTTAGTAACTTGAAAATATATCTTGATATCATGATGTGCAAAGGTTCGATTCATAAATTTATATGAAATTTTCATTTCTTTGTAAGTAAGGCCGAATTGGTTGAGGTTCATTTAAATCCATTTGTATCTCATAAATCCAATGCTTTCTGAAAGAATTTTTTTTAATTACATTTCTGACGTAATTTAAGAGAAGGCGAGTGAGACAAATCAACATCACTTGATCACTTTCTTTTAATCGATTGTTTATAACAAAAAAAGTTGTCATATTGTCCGTTGAAAAAGAAAAGCCTTTTAAAGTTGAAAAGGTGGAACAACGATCTTATGATAAGACATTCATTACATATTTTTCAACAACAAATAATTTCTATATAAGTTTTGGTAGTCAAAATTTGGGACAAAATAAATCGACGTGCAAAAATAGTTTTCGTGTTTCAAACTACCCGAGTAATTGAATATTCATAAGAATGAACCGAACCACAAAGATCACATTAGAGAGAGAGAGAGAGAGAGATATATGCCATATTGAATTATTTATTTCTGAAAGCCAAATACATATATCAAATTACAAATAGACTTTACATGAGCAACATATAGTATGAAAGAGAAACAGAAAAAAACTACTACGTTATTAATTTGACATATACATTCATATACAACTTATATACATACCAAATATGCGTAAAGAGGCTAACATAAATTTTATATATAAATATCAAGTAAATTTTATAGACACAATTAAAGATACATAAATATCTAGATCAATCAGACTCACTGTTGCTAGCTAGATCCCCAAACCCAAGTTGTGTTTGAGTGCTTACGACTTGTGGTTGAACTCTTGACTTCATTGTTGCCAAATAGATTATTTGCAGCCGTACTTTTCTTGGATGCAGAAGAATTACTACCCTGATAACCTGATTTTTGAGCGAAAAGTGAATCGGTATTGGACTTGGTATTATAACTAGGATTGGAGGCATATGATGAGTTATAGTTTGTCATGCCAATTTTTTCTGCAGCAGACATTGTAAGATCTATATATTTGGAAATATAGATATGGAGAATATAGGTAGATATTGATGAGAAGAGAAAGTCTGAGAAAAAAATGATTTGTGTTCTTGCTTTTATAAACGCATGTTTAGAGGGTGAATTAGTCATTTACTAATTAATCAATCTCACAAATAAATATTATCCCAAAATGGATAATACTACTACGCGTTGCTTCTAAATGAAGGGATAGTCTAAGTTGTGGACTGTGGTTGTGTGTGCTTGTATAGTAGTTGAATAACATGGCCATGTCCAAAAAAAAAAAAAAAAAATTTCAAATAGTTAATAATAATATTATGGTCATATTTGACTTATGTTAACTTGTTGGTGATATATACACGGTGAGTGTTTATGTAACATGTATATATTGACAGCCAATGAATTCTTGAAATTGTTTACATGTACACATGCACATTCTTTATGTGTTGGAGTGTGATGAAAAGGTGAGAGCAAATAAACTCAATCTTAAAATTTGACTTTTTTGTCCTTGTTTTTAAAATACAAATAAAATACAACCCTTTGATTATTATTTTTAACGAGTAATAAGAGAATATTATTCATTTTTTTCTTTTCAGAAAACCTAAAATGAAATTTACATTGAGATAAGAATTAGTTAGGATGATCGACAATCGATTAGGCATATAAAGATATTGTATGGAAAATTTATCCTCTATTAAGTAAAAGCAAAATTTAAGGGGTATTGCCTAAATGTTGAATTTCTTTTTTAATGGTAAAAAGAAGTCCAATTTAATCAAAGAGCGTGTTGATTTCATAAAAGAAAAAAAAAATCTGTTAAAAAAGTATATGAAATTTTTTTATAATAAAATAAGATACATTTTCTGCAATTATATATAATTAATATAAGCTATGCATGTTTAGAATTTGAGAAACTACGTATTATTCTTCGTTTTTTATAATAAAATCATAATTATCTATGAGATCAGACTTCGTTTTTTTTTTTTTTTTTTTTAATTTTATTTGAGAACGTAGTATTCTTTAATTGGTGTCACACAATTGTATGATCATTTGTAGATATTGGATGAAAGCCAAAAATCAATTGTTGACTTCAGGTGACAGGCCCCACCACCGAGGCACCGACATTACCCTCACGTGTGGTTGATTGATAGTGGTCAAATTTTGTTTTGTATATGAATGGACTGAAATATGTTGCAATTAAATTTCTATTTAATTATATATCTAGTTCTAGTAGCAGTTGATAAGTTCTATAAAAAGAAAAGGGGGAAAAGAACAAAAAAATTCTTGTCAAATATTTCGGCTGTAAATATAAAATTATACATTCATGTATATGGACTAATATATGTAGACTTTTTCGACCTTTTCTATTATCCTTACCTTGAGAATTAATAGTTACCTGTGATTGAATATATTTGGTAAATTAGCCTGAAATTTGAATGGCAGCAAGAGACGTGTTATATATTTTGACTTTTTGTACGCATAATTTTTATTTCTAATTATTTTTTAACAATATATACCTTTTTTTATTGGTGCACTTTGGTTTTATTAACATTTGTAATGAGAAAATAAAGAAGAATTTATAATTAGGCTGGATAGACACGTAGCATGAGGGAAGACGTGTAATGAAGTTCGAAGGGATTTCACAATCGTCATAACTCTTCTTCACATGAGAGGGGGGGAGAAGTTTCTTATCATAGTATCGATTTGATTTCATGTTAATCATCTTTAAAAAAACAATTAAAGGGTTTTTTTTAAAGAGCCCTTAATAAATTGAAGTTGAATCATTTATTTTAATTTAATATTTCATCTTATATTTCATTATTTTTAATTTATATTAAGTGTAAATTTGTGATAATGTTTGATGATTATTTTGAAACATTAAATAAAATACCAAAATAAAATAGAAGATTTTACTTTTACTTGTGATAAATTAGATTTTACTTTTACATGGTAAGTTCAAGAATAAGTTAATACTTTACCGTTGCTATCTAAAGGGCTGCCTCTATTGTGGTGTTATTCAAAAAGATTTCACAAAAGGGCTGGACCGGGCCACAGGCCCTATTTTCGCCTCCTGAGATTCGATTTCTATATAAATTAGTGTGGGAAGCAAAAAGAGATGTTATTGGGCTTTTGAGGAGTGGGTTATCAGACAGGCCCAAAGTTGATTCAAAGTTTAATTTGAAATACGAATTGCTGAGCCTTTTATTTTCCCAAAAGCCCGACCCTCCGCCTAAACCTCTTTGATCTTTGTAGTGAACTCTTTAGAAAAAAATAAAAAAGTAAAATATATTTGCTTTTAGGTTATAACTTTGAGATCGATTTAATGAAAATACATTATGGATTTCCGTTTATTTTCTTTAAATTTTATTACAGAATTATACTATTTTTGCATAATGATTTTGAAATTAATATGTGCTGATTGATTTAAATGACTTCAAAATCCACTTAATTATTTAAAGTTTTTTTTTTTATTTTAAATTCCTCTAACAATGCTACAATAGTTCCAATAAGGGCTAACCTATATATGGTCAATTTTCACATTCTCTCTCTCTCTCTCTCTCTCTCCCCCCTATATTTTAGTATGCATCAGCATAACTATGTTATGACGATTTTCATTTTGATTAACTAATAAGGATACATTAAAACAGATTTATGTAATTTATTTCTCCAATAACACATTCTTAATCTATTTGAGAAAATAACGTACTCCATGTCCCTGATTCGATGAACACCATTTAAAGGATTTGATTGCTGTCTTTTTTTAACTTTTTAATATTTTTTTAAGAAGCCTTTTAATACTTTTTTAAGAAGTGATTTGATTGTTGTGATTAACTCCACCACGATGGACAATATTGGAGGTCTTTTTCCAACAACTTAATTTAATATTGCTTTAATTTTCATGCTAACCATGTTTTTTAAAGGCTACTAAATAGAATAAAATCTCGAGTGAGACCATCATTTATTTGAAACAATTCATTCCATTTAAGGTTTTTTTGTGCCATAAAACCACAAAAAAATAAAAAATAAAAAGATTTGTTGCAATAACTAATGGTAATGACACTTAAAGATAAATTCAAATTCATATAGAAAACAAGAAAAATATCAATCTTTCTAAAGCTAAATGGGTGGAATTGTATAAAATTACAAATAAAATTCGGATGCGACCATCTCATGAATAATATATGTAAGATGGAGTCCAACTCAATCTATTATATTGATAGTCTATCAAGATTGGTTATCTACATTAAAAAAAAAAAAAAAAAAAAAAAGACATCTATTTACGAATCAAGATCCATGAGACAGTGTTTCATTTCAACATAAAAATTTATATAACATTGTATTCGTCTCACTGATATAACCACCCATATATATATGAAACAAAGTCTCACCATCCACAATTCAATTTCATATTTATAAATTAAACATTATTTCATATTTATAAATTAAACATTATTTCATATTATAAATTGTGATTGCTCGTCTCAAATAATTAAATCCATGAGACGATTTTAAAAAATGCCTTAATTTTTTAATTAAATAATTAAACACCCTTCAAAACAATGCCTCCATCTTATCTAATTCAACTTTATAATATTTTTTTAAAAATAAATAATATTGAGTTCCTGAGTGAGTCTAAATAATATGTCAAGAAACACGGAGACAATCAACCTAAGTATCAAATAATTAAATAATGTAATAATGATCTAGAAGAAAATGTGACTCGTAATCTAATCAGCTTTCCGTGCCTCTTTCAGTGTCGACATTATAGATTTTCTCGCACATGGCAAAATCTAAGAAAACAAGTCAAAAACTGAATAATGTGATATTCAATTTCGAGATAATTTCTAATTTTCTCCCACAAATATATCTATATATAATTTACTTATCATATTAACAAATGGATGCAATTAAGAATTGATTTTTTGTGAGATCGTCTCACGTGCGACGGGATTCAAATAAATAAATAAATGAACTTACCCACATCCATCCAAATAATTCAAATATTAGTTAAAAATAAAAATGATTGATTTTAAATTCACATACATCAGGGATTTGTTATCATAAATTTCAAATCATTCCTCAAATTCAATAAATGAATTTAAAATCCACTTAATTACTTAAAGTTTTTGAACAAGGCAACAATAGTTCTAATAAGAGCAAACTAATATTCCCTCCTCTCAAAAAAAAAAAAAAAATCTAATATTCCCTCTTTTCCGATTATTTCCCAAATACATCTCTTTCAAATCCCCCCAAGTCATATGGTCGATTTACACATTTGATATAGTTTTGGTTTTTGTTTTTTTTTTCACTAAGATCACCTTTGCGAGATGGGTCATTTCATGATCCACACTTAACAATTCATATATAAATTTGTGAAAATGAGTTTAAATTGTGAGTTATAAGGATCCGTCTCACGGAAACTATCCGTGAGACCGTCTCATGCGAGATTTTATGATACATCATTTGATATAAGAGATTCTTTTTTTTAACTTAAAAGGATTATTTTTATTATCTTTATACCATTAATCATAAAATTTGATAAAATTACTCTTTTAAAAATAGTCAAAAATCACTATACACTCAGTGATACATGAAAATCGTGTAAGTCACCTAACGTTTTGTGTATTTTGTCAGATGAACAAATTTGTCTATTTTTCTAATTTGTAGTAGAAAAACAACAAAATTATTTTTGATGGTAGAGAAGTACACATTATTTGATTTTGTGGCATTGAAGACTTTTATCTCTTAAATAAAATCACATAATAAAAAGAAAAAAAAACTAAATAAAATAAAATCACACATAATATACTAGAGTTTATACCTCTCTGCTCTCTCCCTCTCCAGTTAATTAATTTGAAACAATTCATTTCATTTCATCTAAGTAAAATGCATTATTTATCTAAGTAAAACAATTCATTCCATTTAGTATAAGTAAATTAAATAAATAATGTGATGATGATCTAGAAAGAAAAAAAACGTGGCTCGTAATCTAATCAGCTTCTCGTGGCTCTTCATCTTCAGTGTCGACATTATATATCGTTTTGCTCACGGCAAAATATAGGTTGGATTCATAAATTTGAATTGAATATGCCATTTCTTGTAAAGTAGGGCCGAAATGTTTGAAACTAAATGATGGGATTCACATTCACTGTACAGCTAGCTAGCTGTTTATGCATGTCGAACAAATTGTAAAAGCTATTAGTGGGAATTCATAAATAGAAATTTGTTGCCTATAAGGGAAAAATATTATATACCAGTATTAACTTTTCTTTTCGTTTTTATTATATACAGTATTACTTGTTTTTGGTAATTAATTTGTGAATGAATTGCTTTAGTTTTTAACTCATTAATTAATTTTACGAATCCGTACCAAAAACTACCACATATTATCCCTTGAAAAAAAAAGGAAACCCCATTACGAAGTAAGGATATTGTTGAAAACTTGGTCAAGATAAGATAGGCTAATCCATTAATTACGTACTATTTTATTTTCTTTCTTTTTTTTCCTTTAAAGGAGAAGTACGCATTATTTTTCAATAACAAAAAACCTTTCCTAAAACTATACAAGGAAAGAGTCAATAAAATATTGATATGATAATCAAGTACCAAATCTGTGATTTGACTCTTTCCTAAATTGTAGGATAGAGATATGATAATCAAGTACCAAATCTGTGATTTATGTTATGCTATTATATACACTATACAGTATTACTTATATACTTAAATACTTAAATACTTTCCTAGTTCACCTCTTGCCTGCAGCTTGAGGCTCGTATTCAGCCACGATAAGGTCGTGTGTGTGCGCGCGTGTATATGATACTTTTTTTTTTTTTTTCTTAATGTATGTGAACTGAAATTTTCATATTCAAGGAGAAATTAAAAAGAGAGTTTGATGCAATTCTATATTTCTAATGAAATTAGTGATCCAACAAAAGGATTTTAATTTCGAAAGGCACTCAGAATGCAACAATATTTATTTATTTCTTCAACAACTAGTCAAAGATACACATAGGTCAAATACAATTAACACGGATATAATTAATTATTTCCACAACTAGTAGAAGTAAACACGTATCCATCATAAAATTCCACCATTTAGAAGCGATCTAGATCCATTGCTTATTTTATTCAATAATGATGACGGTAATATTACAATTATATAGTGTAAAATGAGTTTGATTTTTTTTTTTAATATTAAAAGTTTGGGGTGGTCATGACAGTCAAATCCTAATATAATTGTGTAACTCACATATTTTGTATCATGTGCTATAAAAAATTAACTAACTTATATTAGCTACCAGATTTAAATAATAATTTAATAGTACAACACAAATTACTGTTCATGTAAATCCACAAATCAACTACAGTCAATAACCAAACAAATTAAAAGACCAACAAATTAACCCAATTAAAATTTGATGATCTCCATACATATCTTACGGTTTGAACTTTAAATTTCAAAGTGCTTATATATACTTACCACCATTAGACTAAAACCTTATATATACATAATACATACATATATATATATATATATATATATATATCCTTATAATTTTCATCCATTAATTGAAACTCTTTTCTCCATACGCTGGTTTGAAAGAATCTTTACATGTCAAAAAGTCAAGATTATATATTACTCCATATATATAATTGGGTAGGAGCATTAGAAGACGTTATATGATGTCTTTTTTTTTTTATGGACAATTAATCATTAATCAATTACACTTTAACTGATTTGACTTGGGGGGGGGGGGGTGTTTGTTCATTTTAGGAATAATAGTCGGTAGGAAAGCCGTGTTTATTTTAGGAAAGCCGTCTTAATAGTCTTCATATATCCACTTAATTGTCAATAATCATTTTTTCAAACATAATTGTCAATAATCTTATTATCTCAAAAACATATCTGGCATTCATCCTCTGTCCTAATTAAATTGATTAGATACAGAGAGAGAGCGCTTTGATTTTTTTTTATGTGAATTGAGAAAATCAATTTCAGAGAGAGAGAAAGATGCCATACCGAATTATATATTGCTAAAAGGCAGAAATATATAACTTATAAAATAGGCTTTACATGTACGAACATATTGAATGCAAGAACAACTCAAATAAATTTGAGATATACATCCATGTATAACCGTACATACCAAATACAAGCAAAAAAGCTAAAATGCACAATTGTCGAGCAGATAGGCCAATCTCGCAATTGCTAGCTCGATCCCCAAATTCGAGTCGCATCAGAACGGTTGAGGCTCGCGGTAGAACTTTTAACTTCATTGGCAAAGAGATGATTGCCAACTGTACTTTTCTTGGATGTAGAAGAATTACTAACCTCATGACCTGACGTTTGAATAAAAAGGGATCCGGCATTTGACTTGGTGTTATTACTCGGATTGCGAGCATATGAAGGATCATATTTGCCAATGCCAATTTTTTCTGCAGCCGACATTGTAAATCTATATATTTGGGAATATGGTATTTGGAAAATGTAGCTAGATAAAATATTGAGAAGAGAGAGGTGAGAAAAAATGTTGTTGTTTGAAGCCTTTATATAGGCGATGTTGGAGGGTGATTTAGTCTTTTAATTAATCAATCCACAAATAATATATTATTTTCCGAAATCGGTAATATTAAGAGTTGCTTGTAAACGAAGAATCATGTGTGTGTTGTGGTGGTGTGTTCTGCCCTCGGATTGCCTGATGGTTGAATAATGTGGCCATGGCATAAAAAAATTAGTTAAAAATAATATATTATAGGCATATATGACGTGTATGTAACTTGTTGAATATGATATATATATATATACACACACAATGAATGTTTATGTATGTATATTTGACAGCCTATAAATTCTTGAAATTGTTTATTGATTATTGTTTATTTATTCATGCACATGCAAACATGCACATTCTTATGTGTTGGAATGTGAAAAGGTGAGCAAATCAACTCTATCTAAAAAAATTGACTTTTTGTCCTTGTTTTGAAATAAAAATAAAATGCAATCCTTTGATTATTATTTTTTAAATGAAGAGGGATCTTTAATTCAAGTAATAAGAATGCTTTAATTAAAAGAAAACAAAAACAAGTAATTGGAAAGGATTATTCTTTTTGTTTTTTCAGGAAACCTAAATTAAAGATAAAATTATATTTAGGGAAGAATTACGATGATTAGATTCAATATTACTTATAACAAAAATATATTATTTGGAAGTTTAATCTCCTAATTATATTAAAGCAAAATACAAGGCATAGTGTCTAAATATTGAGTTTCCTTTGTAATGGTAAAGAAATTCAAGATCGTGTTGATTTAAATTTAAAAAAAAAAAAAACTGAATGAGATCCACACTCAGTCACTTTTATTTTCTTAGGCCGAAAATATATTTGCTTAAACTTTTTTACTAAAATAGAATACATTTTCTGTAATTATAATTAATATAAGCGGCATATGTTTAGAATTTCGGGCCTACAAAAAATCTGAATAGGCGGCATATAATTAATATAAACTTTTTTAATCGGGCCTACAAAAAATCTGAATCAAGTCAATCAACCAACTGATGTTGACTTCAGATCCTAGAGATCCCACCTTAGCACCTCACGTGCGGCTGTGGTAGAGTCGGTCAAATTTTGTATTTATTATGCATTATTCTATTTCACTATACCATGAAAATCAAGAGAATATGACATTTGTAAAACTGTTACATAAATTTAGTTTCACAGAATAAGCTAATCCATAGCTCATAATCTATACAATAAAGATTAATATGTAAAAATAGATTTGTGTGGTAAGTAGTAAATTTCTGTTCCACGAAATGGAACTAGTAAGACGGTTCTTTTAATATAAAATTCAGAATTTTAGAGATATAACTATAAATATATAACAAATTCAAACATTTTTAGAGATGAAAGTTCAGACTCCAATTCGAGAAGACCACCTAAAACTTTACCTTTTATAATTTTTTTTTTCTAAGATAGTGTTGTTGGGGTGTATATTTGCCAAAATTATTTATAAATAGGATAAAATGATAGAAAAGTGGTTGCCACATCAAGTCATGACCATAATAATTAAAGAGTATAGAATTGATGTATGCATTACAGGAAAGTCCTATATATGTAGTTTTAAATGATTTAAGAGATAAACATTAAGGTGATGTTTGGATTAGTGTTTGCTAGTCGGGATTTGGGATTTGGATTCATTCGAATCCCCGTTTGTTTTGAGATTAGAAGAGGATTATATAGTCTACCAAAATAATATTACATAATAACACTTTTTTCAGCATTGATTTGACATCTACGGTACTAATTCTACCCTACAAAATCTCTAAACAAACACAAATTTTAACTATTCACTTTTATTTCAAAAACCCAAGATTTCAAAGTCGGATTTCCTCAATCCTATATAACACCAATCCAAACATCACCTTCCGTCCATGCCAATTGCTAAGATCTGAATCCGAGAATTGTATTTATTAAACGTTTTGAAAATTAAATGTGAAATTTGTTCTAAATTATTAAAAGAAATAATTAAAATGAAATAGGTCGGTGCCCAATATTCTTAAAGAGATTCAGGTTCATTTAAAAGCAGGACAGTTCTTGATCCAATGAGTTCTAACTCAAATCCAAATTCGTCAACAAGCAAATTTAACATGAATATTTTTCACATGAAATTTCAGTTAAAAAAAAAATTAAGAAATATATTTTACAAATAAAAAAAAAAATTGTCTGATGAAAAAAAAATTATATACTAGATGTAATGTAATTATCTGAGTTCTTAGACGATAGCTTGGATGTACTCTAATTATCTGAGTTTCAAGATTGTTCGATAAAAGGTGAGACGACGATTGAAGACCAATTGTGAGGTATGTTGTGTTGAAATCTTATATGAATTTAAAAAAACAATAGGAGAAAGAGAGAGAAAAGAATGGAAAAATGAAAAAAAAAAATCTATTTAACTAATTTATTAGTTATACCTGATACTGCGTCGCTTTAATATTGGAAAAAAGAACTATGGTGGGCAAACACATAGGACGTATTCTTAACTCAGCATGAAAAGGGCCGGGCTGCAACACTATTGGGCCTTTAATAAGATTCAATTTATATCCAAATTAATAGCGCAGAAAACAATATTGTAATATTGGGCTTCTGAGGAGTGGGTTGGCAGAGCAGGCCCAAAATCAATTTAGCACGTGTTTAATTTGAACTTTAATTTGTTGGGCATGACTTGATATTTTCCTTAAGCACGCGCCTCCACCTGACCTTTTTTATCTTCATAAATTATTGAACTCTAAAATAAAAGATCCACAAAGAAAAAAGGATGAATAAAATCCTATTATTTATATAACTATTCAATAATGGAGTAATATTTTATCATAATTTATGTGTACTAAATATATTTGCATAATGAATTTGAAATTAACGCGTCTTGATTTGGAAATATTATTTATCTGACATTATTTAAATAACTTTGAAATCCACTTAATTTTTTATAGTTTTTGAAATTTTAAATTTCTTAAACATGACAACCCTACTTGATCTCAATGTGCAAGGGTCCAATAAGGGTTAATCTCTCTCTCTCCATCCAAGTATATGGTCCATCTTTCGGATTTAATCGTGTATTATTAATTATTTTGCTCATAGACTCCTATTTATTATGCAAAATTGTTTTATGACAGTTATCATTTTAACTCATAATTAAATATGGGTGGCTTAAATCACTTGTTTATGTTAATTATTTTCCAATAACATTCTTAAATCTATTCGAGAAAATAAAGCAGACTATATTATTGGGTGGGACCCTAAGAAGAAAATCCATTATTATTTTTATTTTTTTAAAGAAGTGATTGGATTGTTGTGAATACGCCATAAAAGTCGATCCACGTCTTTTTTAATGATGTAATAGTAATGAGTACTTCTATAGTATATCGTTGTATTAATATATTAATGTTTTCAGTCATTAGATCTTGAATGATTACATCCTGATCCTTCATTTACATTTTAACCTTTTTACTTGTCTTTAGAAATTACCACAGTAAAAATTAAGAATTCCCTCAAATAATCAAAAGAGTATGGACAATGTAGTCTATATCTACCTTCTTTATTAATTGTATATAACAATAATTTGCAACCATAAAACCGCAATCGAATATGTTTGTATTATGCATCTCGTTATTACGAATCATTTGAGACTCATATTCGATATATTTGGATATTTGTTATGCAATCTCGTCATTAAAATTTCAAATAACTTACTTCTGTAGTGCTGCATCCACAACCCGTAATTGTATCTTAATACATATATTCTTAATTGATTATTTAGTTGAATGTATCTTAATAAATATATTCTTAATTGATTATTTAGTTGAATTTTCCAATTAATTTGTATGCGCTGATAACGCGTTACTTTTTCCCTCAGTAGTCATATAAATAACACAAAAACTCATGTAAGACGGTCTCACGGATAGTTTCCGTGAGACAGAGCCTCATCACCCACAAAAAACATATGAATTGTAGGGTTTGGGTGGTGGGTAATTGGGTTGTGGGTTGACTCGTCTCACGCAATGCATTAAAATTTCGTGAGACGGTCTCACAAGAGACTTACTCTATAAATAATTAAATATACACACTTACTTTTTCCCTCAGTAGTCATATAATTAATTAAATATACACACTTACTACTCTCCATGAACCATAACAACACTCGTTAATATTTTTTAAACAAAAAAAAATTTAAAAATATCAGTGCTCATATAAAATCAATTAATCGTGGAATCGAATCTCTAATCACTATAATTTATTGGTTGTTAAAAGTCTCAGTTAATCAGTTATTCTTTATTTTTATAAAGTTGCAAAATATATGAGTTCAAAGAGACGAGAATTGTTTATATTTGTTCATTTATTTTATATGATTCATTATATTCGTTTCTTTAATAATTGAATTAGTTTATGAAAAATCATGAGCAGCTCGCGCACATATTAATTATTCAGTCATAAACAAAATGTTAATATCTAATTTCATATCAAAATTATTCGATTTCAATTAAGAATAATTAATTTCATATCTCGTAATACATGTATTCGATTTGGTATCTCAACGTATGTTTAGATCCGAATTTGATTAGAATGGATTTTCATATCTTAAGCATATATGTATTCGATTAGGATGGATTTTGGTACCTTAAGTTATTTTTTGATTTGGATTGAAAATGCAAATATATATATATATGGATATTCGTATCTCAACAATATACGACTTAGATTTGGAGGCAACAATATATCTCAACAAACAAAATGCATGTAATATTACGTATTAATAAATTTGGAATGAACCAAAATTTTTGTGATAATTCATTTACATTTATTTCATTATTTATACATACAATATAATTGATTTACAATGATTAAATGCAAGCAATATCAAATGCAATCAAAAAGGGCCTATTGCAACTCAGGATATAAAATGAGTACAGAAAGGTCCAACAGTCAAGCCCAGCCCAAAACAGAAAAATTACCTTACAGACAAATTACCACAATAAAAAAACACCGGTGTATTAATACAACGGTGTATATTAGAATTACCCAATAGTAATATCTCTTTGACTTCATGTTAATCATATTTTAAAACAAAAATTAAAGCTACTAAATAATCAATTAGGAACGATTCATTGCATTTTAGAATTTTCGACGTGCAATGTTGTAAAAATGATACAATTTATGTGATATTCTACGAATTACATCAAAAACAATATTTTTCAATTTTGCATAATATGCATATGCAAAATTGCCAATACAAATGATGAATATTGCCTTTGATATAAGTCATACATTGTAGCATCAAAAGAATATGAAAAGGCAGAAAATGATCAAAATCGCAGATAAGTTAATCATTTAAATATTTGATGAGGGCTTTTTTGGCAAAAAGATGGGTAATAAAAGGAAAAGTAATGATGTGTGATGAGTCTGACTGATGCCACCATGCAAAGACAAATTAAGAGCCAATAGAGAAGCGAAATTATGAAACACTATATTTTGACTCTTTGGATTTGATCTTTATTTAATTTTTTAAATATATACCTTTTAAATTTTTAAATAAAAAGGGATATGATACAAGTCAGTGCGTCATCCTCCACGTGTTCGTCAAATAAGCCTTACGACCAAATCTTTCAACCTAATTAGGTTCAAGTAAAGCATTAATTAGGGATAAAGGTGATTCGATGAACACCATTTAACGGATTTGATTGCTGTCTTTTTTAAAACTTTTTAATATTTTTTTAAGAAGCTTTTTAATACTTTTTTAAGAAGTGATTTGATTGTTGTGATTAACTCCACCACGATGGACAATATTGGAGGTCTTTTTCCAACAACTTAATTTAATATTGCTTTGATTTTCATGCTAACCATGTTTTTTTTTTTTTTTTTACGCTACAAAATCTCATAATATACTAGAGTGAGACCATCATTTATTTGAAACAATTCATTCCATTTAAGGTATTTTTGCTCCATAAAACCACAAAAAAAGAAAAAAGGAAAAGTTTTTTTTGCAATAACTAATGGTAATGACACTTATAGATAAATTCAAATTCAAATAGAATAAAAGAAAAATATCAATCTTTTAAAAGCTAAATGGGTGGAATTGTATAAAATTACAAATAAAACTCGGATGCGACCATCTCATGAATAATATATGTAAGATAGAGATAAACTCAATCAATTATATTGATAGTCAATCAAGATTGGTTATCTACATTTTAAAATAAAAAACATCGATTTACGAATCAAAATCCATGAAATAATATTTCATTTCAACATAAAAACTTATATAACTTTGTATTTGTGTCTCACTGATATAACCATATGTGTGTGTATGAAACAAAGTCTCATCATCTATAATTCAAATTCATTTTTATAAGTTAAACATTATTTCATGTTATAAATTGTGATAACTCATCTCAAATGAGTAAGTCTCTTGTGAGACGGTCTCACGAAATTTTAATGCATTGCGTGAGACGGGTCAACCCACAATCCAATTACCCACCACCCAAACCCTACAATTCATATGTTTTTTGTGGGTAATGAAGCTTCGTCTCACGGAAACTATCCGTGAGACCGTCTCACGTGAGTTTTTGTGATAATTAAATCCATGAGACGATTTTAAAAAATAATACTCTTCAAAACAATGCCTCCACCTTATCTAATTCAACTTTATAATATTTTTTAAAATAAATAATATTGAGTTCCTGAGTTAGTCAAAATAATATGTCAAGAAACATGGAGACAATCAACCTAAGTATCAAATAAATAATTAAATAATGTAATAATGATCTAGAAGAAAATGTGACTCGTACAGCTTTCCGTGCCTCTTTCAATGTCGACATAATAGATTTTCTTGCACATGGCAAAATCTAAGAAAACAAGTCAAAAACTGATCAATGTGATATTCAATTTCGAGAAAATTTCTAATTTTCTCCCACAAATATGCTTATATATAATTTAGTTCACATTGACAAATGGACGCAACTCTTTGGTCTCTTGTGAGATCGTCTCACGCACAACAAGATTCAAGTATACCGTATAAATATATATTTTTCAATTATAAATATGTATTTTACATGTATATATTTCACCATTTAAAAGTGATCTAGATCCATTACTTATTTAATAATGATGACGGTAATATTACAATTATATAGTGTAAAATGAGTTTGATTTTTTTTTTTTTTTAATATTATAAATTTTGGGTGGTCATGACAGTCAAATCCTAATATAATTATTAACTCACCTATTTTGTATCATGTGCTATAAAAAAATTAACCAAATTTTATTTGCTACGAGATTTAAATAATAATTTAGTAGTACAGCACAAATTACTGTTCATGTGAATCCACAAATCAACCACAGTCAATAACCAAACAAATTAAAAGACCAACAAATTAACCCAATTAAAATTTGATGAACTCCATACATATCTTACGGTTTGAACTTTAAATTTCAAAGTGCTTATATATACTTCCCACCATTAGACTAAAACCTTTTATATATAAATATATATATATATATTTATATATATATATATATCCTTTTATACTTCCCACCATTAGACTAAAACCTTATATATATATATATATATATCCTTATAATTTTCATCCATTAATTGAAACTTTTTTCTCCATACGCGGGTTTCAAAGAATCTTTACATGTCAAAAAGTCTAAGATTTAATTAAGGGAAGGATGGCCAAACTATATCACTCCATATATTACTTCATAAATTCGAATTTAATCAAGCCTTCTTAAAGTTGAAAAGGTATGATAAGACATTAATTACATATTTTTCAACAACAAAATATTTCAATACTTGTTGGTAGTCAAATTTTGAGATAAGATTAAGAGACGTTGAATAATAGTCTTCGTATTTCCACTTAAATGTCAATAATCTTTTTTTATAACATAATTGTCAATAATCATATTATCTCAAAAACATACATGGCATTCATCCTTTGTCTAATTAAATTGATTAGATATACAGAGAAGAGCTTTGATATATATATATTTTTAATGTGAACTGAGAAAATCACTTTCAAAGAGAGAGAGAAAGATGACATACTGAATTATATTGCCAAAGACAGAAATATATAACTTATAAAATAGACATTACATGTACGAACATATTGAATGCAAGAACGACTCAAATTAATTTGAAAAATACATTCATATAAAATCGTACATACCAATTATACGCAAAAAGACTAAAATACACAATTATCAAGCAAATAGACCAATCTCCCAATTGCTAGCTCGATCCCAAAATCCGAGTCCCATTAGAGCGGTTATGGCTCGTGGTTGAACTTTTGACTTCATTATTGCCAATTAGATGACTAGCAGCTGTGCTTTTCTTGGACGTAGAAGAATTACCAACATGATAACCTGATGGTTGAGCAAAAAGTGATTCGGCATTGGGTTTGTTGTTATAATTAGAATTGCGTGCATATGAGGGATCATATTTGCCCATGCCAATTTTTTCTGCAGCTGACATTGTAAATCTATATATTTGGGAATATATAGTATTTGGAAAATGTAGCTAGATAGAATTTTGAGAAGAGAGAGGTGAGAAAAAATGTTGTTGAAGCCCTTATTATATAGGAAGGTATGAGGGCAATTTAGTCTTTTCCCACAAATAATATATTATATCCCAAATCGGTAATATGAAGTGTTGCTTGTAAACTAAGAATGATGTTGTGGCGGTGTGTTCTGCCCTCGGCTTGCCTGTCTGATGGTTGAAAAATGTGGCCATGGCATAAAAAAAATATTTGCAAATAATATATTATAGTCATATATGACGTTTATGTAACTTTTTAAATATGATATATATACACAATTAATGTTTATGTATGTATATTTGACAGCCAATAAATTCTTGAATTGTTTATTGATTCTAGCTTATTTATTCATGCACATACAGACATGCACATTCTTATGTGTTGTGAGGTGATAAGGTGAGAGCAAATCAACTCAATCTCAAAATTTGACTTTTTGTCTTTGTTTTTAAAATATAAATAAAATACAATCCTTTGATTATTATTTTTTAAATGAAAATTTCAAGTAATAAGAATGCTGTAATTAAAAAAAAAACAAGTAATAGGAAAAGATTATTCTTTTTGTTTTTTAGGAAACCTAAAAAGATAAATTATATTTAGGGAAGAATTACAATGATTAGTTTCAATATTATTTATAATAAAAATATATTATTTGGAAATTTTATCTCCTAATTAAGTAAAAGCAAAATACAAGGCATAGTGTTTAAATGTTGAATTTCCTTTTAATGGTAAATAAATTCCGGTTTAGTCAAAGAACGTAATGATTAAAAAAAAAAACTGAATGAGATCCACACTTTCAGTCCCTTTTATTTTCTTAGGTCAAAAATATATTTGCTTAAAACTTTTTTACTAAAATAGAACACATTTTCTGTAATTATAATTAATAAAGCTGCATATTCTAGAATTTCGATAAGATAATTAATAGGGGCTAAAATATTCTTTTTAATTGGGCCGACAAAAATAACTGAATCAACCTACACAGAATAATTTCCACTGACTCATCCCTCCATCCACATGAGCACCGCACGTGTTGACTGTGGTTGATTGATATTGGTCAAATTTTGCATTTATTATGCATTATTCTATTTCACTATACCATGAAAATCAAAAGAACATGACATTTGTAAAATTGTTTTATAAATTAAACTTAATATCGATAGATTTGTCTATTACTCATGATTCATATAATAAAGATTGATTTGTAAAAATAAAATTGTATTGTAAATGGTGAAATTCCGTTTCCACAAAATTAAACTAAGTCAGTGTTATATGAGTTCTATCATAAAATTTAAATAAATAAAAGAAAGTCAAACATTTTTAGAGACAAAGTTCAGACCCCAATTTTAACTTCTCAATGCACAAGAGTGAAGACCACCTAATACTTTACCTTACATACTTTTTTAAATAAAATGCTGTTGGGGTGTTTATATGCCAAAATTATTTATAAATAGGATAAAATGGTAGAAAAGTGGTTACCACATAAAGTCATTTTTATCATATTAATTAAAGAGTATAAAATTAATATATGCATTACAAGAAAGTCCTATATATGTAATTTTAAATTAAGAGATAAACATTAAAAGATTTCCGACCATGCCAATTGTTAAGATCTGAAACCGAGTATTGTATTAAAATAAAACGTTTTGAAAATTAAATATGAAATTTGTTCTAAATTATTAAAAAAATAATTACAATATAATAGGTCGGTGTCCAAATATTCTAAAAGAGATTCAGGCCCATGTAAAAGCTTAAAGTTCTTGATCCAATGGGCTCAACTCAAATCCAAATTCGTCAACAAGCAAATTTAACATCAATACTTTTCACATGAAATTTCAGTTTTCTTTATATTTTATAACAAATTTAAGGCATATATTTTACAAATTCAAAAAATAAAAATGTATGATGAAAAAAAAAATATTATATCCTGGAAGTAATGTAATTATCTGAGTTCTTAGACAATAGCTTGAATGTAATGTAATTATCTGAATTTCAGGATTATTCCATAGAGGTGAGATCACGACTAAAAACCGATTGTCAGATGTGTTTGGTTGAAATTTAATATGAATTTAAAAAGATAATATAGAAAAAAAGAAAAAAGAATTGACAAAAAAAAAAAAAAAGAAGAAGATTATAGAGCCGCACCGAAAAGATTTCCTAATTAAATAATTCTATTAATTTTACCTGATACGGTATCGCTTTAATATTGGAAAAAAGAACTATGGTAGGCAAACACCATAGGACGTGAATTTTTAACCCACCATGAAAAGGGCCGGACCGCAGCCCTATTGGGCCTTTAATAAGATTCAAATTAATAGCATAGAAAGATAAAGTGATATTGGGCTTCTCAGAATTGGGCTATCAGAATAGGCCCAAATCAATTCAATGTTTAATTTGAATTCAATCTTTTGGGCATGGTTTGATATTTTCCTTAAGCACGCCGCCCACGCGCCTCCACCTCACCTTTTTGATCTTTATAAATTATTGAACTCTAAAATGAAAGGTCCAAAAAGAAAAAAGGATGAGTAAAATCCAAATATCAATATCACTATTCAATAATGGAGAAATATTTTATCATAATTATATGTACTAAATATATTTGCATAATGAATTTGAAATTAACATGTCTTGATTTGTAATTGAAATACACTTAAATTATTCACAGTTTATGAAATTTTAACTTTCTTAAACAAGAAAACCTTACTTGATGTCAATGTGCAAGGGTCCTTTTTGGGTCCAATAAGGGCTAAATTATATATCTCTTTTTTTTTTTCTTCCATCCAAGTATATACGGTCCATCTTCGGATTTGATCGTGTATTATTAACTATTTTGCTCATAGACTCCTATTCCTATTTAATATGCATAATTTTTTTATGACAATTATCATTTTAACTCATAATTATATAAGGGTGGATTAAAACACTTGTTTATGTTAATTATTTTTCCAATAACATTCTTATCAATTTGAGAAAATAAAGTAGACTCTATACTATTGTGTGGGACCATGGGAGTTAGGTCGATTAAGAAGAAAATTAATGATGACGCTAATGTCCTTGTTTGGGCAGACAACAACATTTATCTGAATTTATTCCTTTTATTTCTTTTAAAGAAGTGATTGGATAGTTGTGAATACGCCACAAAAGTCGATCCACAGGTCTTTTTCAATGACGTAATAGTAATATTGTTTTGACTTCATGTTAATCATTTTTTAAAATAAAAATTAAAGCTACTAAATAATCAATTAGGAACAGTTCATTCCTTTTTTTTGAGATTTTTCTACATGCAATGTAATTACTAATATTGTGAAAATGATACTTTAATGTGATATTTGATGAATTACATAAAAAACAATATCTATCAATTTTGCATAACATATGAATATGCAAAATTGCAAATATAATGATGAATTAATATTCATACATTGTAGCATCAAAAAGAATATGAAGAGGCTGAAAATGACAAAATTGCAGATAAATTAATCCGTTTAATTAATATTTTGGCGAAAAGATGGGTAAAAGAAAAGTAATGATGTGTGATGACGGATGCCATGCAAAGACAAATTAAGAGGCCAATAGAGAAGGGAAATTATGAAACCTATATTTTGACCTTTTGGATTTGTTCTTTATTTAATTTTTTAGATATCTAACTTTTAAATTTTTAAATAAAAAGGGATCTAACCTGACGCGTCTGCGTCATCCTCCACGTGTTCGTCAAATAAGCCTTACGAACAAATCTTTCAACCTAATTAAGTGTAACTAAAACATATAATATGATTTTAAAGGTGTAGTCTTGTTGCTAATTAATTTCTGTTTAAGAAAAATCCATCTTTATTCAAGATTATTTCTACCCCAAAAAAAGAGGCAAAAGATCTTCCACTTTCTAATTAATAGTATGCAACTTTTGACTATAATTTAAGTCTTTCATTGAAACAAAAGTTTAAAATTACATATAATTATATGTTTTTCTTACTGATTTTTTAACATTTGGAGAAAAGCTTTCGTCAAAAAAAGATTTTTGAAGGAAAACCTCTAAAACAATATTATTCCCTTCTAATTCGGACCTCTCTCATCTTGCTTTCAATTAACAACATTTATATATTCATGTGATTTTTGGTTTTTAAAATATAATGTTTAATTTAGTATTAGTTTTTAATTAATTTTTGTAGGTTATATTTAAGTAACATTGTTATCACATATGACATTAATTGACGCAACGAAAACAAAATAATAAAATCTCATCTAACATTTAATAAAATTAGTGACATTGATTTCAGTGAAAATCATCTAAGATTTTACTAGTTAATAAAGCTATGAAAACAAGAAACAGAGAAAGAGCATGCCTGAACTTTCAAGTTTCAACCAAATAAATAAATAAATGCTGCCACCCCTTATTATTTAATTCAACTATAAGATAATGTGATGATGAGTGTCATGATTAAAATGAATAAATCTTGAGATGATGAGAGTCATGATCTAGTCTTGAGAGGCAGAGAGGGATATGCCATATTGAATTATTTGTTGCTCAAGGACAGAGAATGTATAGATAGATCAAATAGACTTTTCTTGTACCTCATATTGGATGCAAGAACAACACAAGTAAACTTTTACATCACTAATTTGACACAGATAACCATAAACATCAATTATAGAAAAAAAGAAAAAAAAAGAACAGCTAATGTAGATAGATAGATACACAAATAGAGATACATAAATATCGAATAGACGCATCTAACTCATTATGACTAGCTCGATCCCCAAAGTCGAGTCATGTTAGACTGCTTGTAGCTTGTGGTTGAACTTTTGACTTCATTGTTGACAAGGAGATAATTTGCAGGTGCGGATTTCTTGGATGTAGAAGAATTACTATTCTGATAATCTGATTTTTGAGCGAAAAGTGAATCGACACTAGACTTGGCATTGTTATTAGAATTTGAAGCATATGATGAATTATATTTTGCCATGCCAATTTTTTCTGCAGCCGACATTGTATAATCTATATATTTTGGGAATATATAGCTAGATGGAATTTTTAGAAGAGATATCTGCAAACAAAAATGTCGTGTGTTATATAGGCATGTTGGAGGGCGAATTAGTCATTTAATTAATCAATCCCAAAAATAATTATCCCAAATCGACAATATGAAATGTTGCTTCTAAACGAAGGATCATGTGAGTCATCGTGGTATTTGCTGCCCTTGCCTTGTATGATTGTTGAATAATATGGTCATTGCTAAAATAATTCATTAAAATAATAATAATATTGTGGTCATAAGTGACGTATGAAACTTGTATATATATATATATATATATATATGCACACTGCACACATTGTATGTTTATGCATCTATATACTAACAGCCAATGGATTCTGGAAAGTGTTTAATATTCATGCACATACACACATGCACATTCTTATGTGTGGGAATGCGAAAAGGTGAGAGCAAATTAAATAAACATGACAAGAGAAATTACATTTAGGGAAGAATTACGATGATTATATTCAATATTACTTATAATAAAAAGATATTATTTGGAAAATTTATCTTCTAATTAAGTAAAAGTAAGATATAAGGGATAGTGCCAATGTTCTGGATTTCTTTTAATGGTAAAAAAAAATAAAAAATATTTTCTTAAATTCTTATACTGAACTTTTATTTGAAACTTTTTTTTATACTGAACTACAATACATTTTCTGTTATTATGATTAATATAAGCTATGCAAGTAAAATTTTGATAACGCATGACAATAATTGATAGGGACATGAAATAATGTGAGATCAGACTTAATTTTTTTTTTGGAAAAAAACATATATAAAGCTAAAACAATAACTTTAAGTGGGCCCATACGACGATTATATAATCGTTTATAAATGAGAGGAAGGCTAAATCTACCAAATGTTGATTTCTGATGTCACTGGAAACTAGGTCAAATTTGGTATGTAGATATTGATTCATAAAAGTGGTTGCTACTTTTTTGAAGAAATGATTTTATAATTTGCTTTCTATTTCACCAAAATTTAATTTCAAACCCATGTATATCCCTCTAATTTGCTTTCTATATCTTTTTAATTTTATGAAATAATATTCATCATTTATAATTCACAAAATAGAAATTAATATGTGAAAATTGATTTTGATTTTGATAGTAATGCTCGGTCTCATAAGATCATATTCGTGAGACAATCTCATATGATTTTTATGTATTTTAAATTGGATTTAAGAGAAATACAAAAAAATATTGGTCTCATATGATTTTTATGTATTTTAAATTGGATTTAAAAGAAATACTAATCAATGTTGGATTAAGTTATGCAGTATTATATTTGTCATTTTAAAGCATCCTTTTATAGGTTGCATGTCCACAAACTTATTGAATTATTGCACATCTCAATAACTAATTACAATACCATCACCATTATTAGATAAAATAAGTAGTTGATCTTGGTCGCATCTCAATGTTTGGAAAATTTCAGTGAGATCACAATTATGTATTGAATTTTTTTGTAATTGAAATAATAAAATAAAATCATAATTCATAATTAACATTAATCATTTTGAAGTCGATGTTCCAACTGAAAGTTCATCAAATTCATAAACAAACTTGAATATTTTGTCATCAATAAGTTATGCCAATTTGGAAAAGTGATAGTTCAATTATATATATGTAAAAATTGTGGGAGATATCTGGAAAATTGAATATGACAAGTAGCCATGCAATTGACTTTTTAGTGTTCATTAGTTGATTTTGCCTTGTGCTAATGTCAATATCATAAAATCCAATCCAGCCTGGACTTATTCTAGATGACGACCATCATTACTTCATCTTAATAAAGTTGAATTAGACAAATGTAAAGGTGGAAGCATTTATTATTATAATAATAAAAAGGTTGAATATTAGTAATTAGTACTAGATTAAATCCTCTTCATTGGAATGACTATAAGATGGCATGATGCCGACTAATGTGTTTATTGTTGAATAAGATTTTATGAGCCACGAAAGATTAGGTCTTAATTACAAGTGGATATTATTATTAATTACACGTCGCTGTGATGCCCATGAGACCGACATAAATGAAACCTCTAACTTTTAAACCATATTACATTAAAGTAAGATCAAATTCAAAATTTATGAATCAGACCCCTATATGTTTATCATAATACGCAACTTATTTACTAAAAACTATTTAAACTGCAATCACCTAAAAAATAATTATACTATGTATAGCGTTGAGTGGATTCTATCTTTTACATACATGAACATTACCTGTAGAAGAATTCTGAAACGTTCACTCAAAAAAAAACAACTATACATTTCTTAGATTGGTTTTTAGTGAATTTTATTTATTTATTTATTACGAGATTTAATAAACCAACTATTGTTGGAGATTTAATAAATTCAAAAGGTGGGATCTCCAAATTCCAACAACATTATAAATTATTAAACTATGGAATCATACATGTAAATTACACAAAATTGTCGCCGAGCTTCTAATAAGTGGGTTATTTGAACATGCCCCTAAGCAATTTAAAATTCCAATCGTATTATACTATTCTAGAAGTAAGAAATATATTCCAATGATAAATTATGAATATATATGGTAAGTTAAAAGGGCTGGCTCAAACCCAAAGGTATTGTGTTGCTATTCAAACAATTTCCAAAAATGGGCCGGGCCGCAGCACTATTTTGGCCTTTAATAAGATTCAATTTCTATTTAAATTAGTAGCGAAGAAAAAGAAGTGACATTGGGCTTCTGATAAGTGGTTTATCAGACAGGCCCAAATCAATTCAATGTATTATTTGGACTACATATTTTGTTGGGCTTGTTATTTGCCTTAATCCCGTGACACAGTCGTGTAGTAACTTCTTCACCAAATAATGTTAATAAATTTGTTTTTGGCGCCAAGTCCAAACCAAAATCACCAGCACAAGAAAAGGAAAATAAAAATTGAACAAGAATCAACCATATATAATAATAAAAATTGACTTTTTTATCGTTGTTTTTAAAATAAAAATAAAATACAACATTTGATAATTATCTTTAAGTGAAACGGGATCTTTAATTCAAGTAATAAAAATGCTATAAAATTATAAACAAGTAAAAAGAAAAGATTTTTTTTTTTTTTTTTTTAGGAAACCTAAGAAGAATATTTAGGGTCTATATTACTTATAATAAAAAGATATTATTTGGAGAATTGGTCGCAAATAAATAAAAGCAAAATAGTAGTACAAGGTATAGTGTCTAAAAGTTGAATTTGCTATTAATGGTTAAGTCAAAAAACATGTTGATTAAAAAAAAAAAACGCAACACTTTTATCCACTTCTATTTCCTTAGGTCGAATATATATCTGCTTAAACTTTTTTACGAAAAATATAATTAATATAAGCGAGATAATTGATAGGGGCATAATATAAAAAGAGATCAGACTTCCTTTATTTTTTGAGAAAGTACGATATAACTTAAACAATATTTTAATTGGTCCTACATTGATTATATGATCATTTAAAAATAAATGTCTAAATCAACCAACTCATGTTGACTTCAGATGAAAGAATCTCTCATGCACCACCGACTTTAGCACCTCACGTGTGGTTGATTGACCTTTCACATTACAAATTTTGTATTTTATTCTTTAAAAGTGTTGGCCCTTTTTGAACAAAAGTATGTTACAATTAATTTTCGATTTACCTTACTTGAGAAGAGACGGCGCCTTTCTAGATTGCCCTAATTGATATTTTCATTTTCAAGCTGATTATTATGCTTCCATATAAATTAATTACTTTATAATGATTTATTGTGTTTTTTTCTTTTAGTTATTATTTTCAATAAATAAATAATATACCATTACTTACCCCCTTAATTAGTCAATTTTAAAGGAAATGCATCTTGCTTTTTGGTGAGAAACTCACCTCTAAATTGCGCACCCTAGGAATTTATATCAATTTTTCCTTTTATATTCTTTATTGAATCATTTCTTGCGAATTGAATGAAAAATCCTCCTACAATACACTACATCAAAAAAATAATAGTTTGATTTTCTTATTCAATTCATATTTTATAACTTTAACAAATGATTTTGTGAATTTGATAATGTTCCTTTAGATATATGAATATTATATATATATATATATATATATATATATTGGTTTTTAGGTTATTAAAAAAAGTTAAAAACTAAAATACAAAATATTAAAGGAGAAACAAATAAAATGTGTAGGATGCATATTTGAGAGGTGTATGTCTGATCAAAATTATATTATATATATATATATATATATAAATTTGGATACAATTAACATGAAAGTACTTATACATTATGTTGAAACAAATTTCATAATAAATTATACACTTAATTCTGTATGAAAATACATATTTATTTCGGTGTTAATAGATATTGTAATTAGGAAGTGAGTCCTAATTTGTAGAACTTCTTAGACATAGGCCAGCGCACGCAAAATGAGATTCAAAGGTCCAACGTAGCTCCAAGTCTGACTGACGTGGAGTGGGCCCACCGTCACATCACTTCTTGTCCGGCCCCCTCTAATAGTTTATTTTATATTTTAATTTAATTAAAATATTCCAGCAGTTTCTCGAATTAGAGACCCTTTTACACATACTTCCACCACCTAATTAAACATAGATATAGAAAAGATGGATATAAATTCATTGTTGTGGGGCATGATTTACCATACATGCCATGCATGGCATGGACATGTCATATGGGGGGCATGATTTACCATACATGCCATGCATGGCATGGACATGTCATATGTGTGATATTAACTTGTACCCGTATTAAAATTTCTTAATGTAGTTTTATTTTTATATTTTTGGTTATTGTAATTTCATTTGAATAATAATTGGCAGAATACATTCATAGCTCCTTAAACTTATTAATTAAATTAGGCATTTTATCTTTCAACTTTGTTCTCAGCTATTAACTTAGTTTCTCAACTATTTTGCCCCATCAATTCGGTTATAAATTATAATTACATTTGTCACACACTTTAGATTTGTAGAAGATGAATGTAAATATATTTAAAGCATTTGTCGCTCACTTTACAAGTTCAAGTGAACACAAATATTGTTATAGTTAAGTTCAATTAAAAAGGGTAAAATGATGAATTTGCAAATTCAAGGGACCAAATGTGTTTCATCAATAAATTTCGGTTCATAGCATTTTTAAAGAAAGTATACACTTTAAATCACAATGTTCCCTAAATAATAAAAAGAAAAAATTAAATCAAATATCCGTGCCAATCCTCACCCAATACCACATAGGCAAATAAATCGAATAAAGCAAGGCAATTGAGCACTTTCTATGTTGTTTATGGGTGAAAGCACACCTTCCATCAACAACCAAGTCATATGTTAAGGCAAAACTATATTGAATAAGATAACATTTTTAATCAATTGATAAATAGATATATGTATGTGTGCATGTGTGTCCAATATATCACCAACAGAAAATCTTTAGCAGGATAAAACCATCAAAACAACACATTTGCAACTAAATGAATCAGAAGCCTATCTTTTAGGAAATACAACCCTATGTGAGGACTTCCTAAATGATTGGTGATTGAGCAAATAATGCTCGCCAGAGAAAGCCAAGATATTTGATTGTCACTTGTGTTTTCCAACCATCTTCGCTCCAATCATTGACATGCCAGTTAACCGCATAATTAAATGTCTTCATTTGGTTTCAGTTTTTTTTAAGAATTTCAACACTCACCGTATGTTTTCATTTCTAAGCATAACACAACAAAAAACAGAAAGATACAGCTAACCAACAACCCCAACACACCTTACTATGCACTTGGATTTAGAAAATATATGGCAAAAGAAATAAGGAATAGTTCTCACACAGAAGCCAAAACGTAAAACAAGAGATAAGCTGAGCTATGTTAATAAAACTAGTCTATCCAATGGTATTGTAACATTAAATTTTGCAAGAGCCTAAGAGGGCGAGGTCAAGTTCATTTACTACGAACCAGTATCCTCAGGAGTGCAGTAACTTTCTGAATAACAAGAGACAGTTTATCCAGCCGGAAATCAACATGAATACTCCAATCCCCATGCTCCCTTGAGTGTCTTCATATATTCTTTTAACCCTGACATGATTCCAACAGCATAATAGATTACATGATATCTGATAGCATCAATCTGAAAATTTGATCAACTCACCACTTCTTTCCTTCATTATTTCCTTCATCAACTAGGATTTCTTTAAGGATAAATTTGACACTGTGAAAGCACTCCTGAACAGCATACTTCATGTATTCATCCCTTGAGATTTTATCCCAAAGCTCTTCGTGAGAATCTTTATTCTCCGAAGCAATATCTTTTGCCAGGAATATCTATAAAATTTTGTATGGATCAGATAGCAGCAGATCATGTCAGATAAATGCCAAAGACATAAGTCGAGAACATTAAAGACATGAGCAGACCTTGCTAGCTAGAAGTAAAAGTGGCCACTGGACAAGCACAATACTCTCTGAATTTTTAGGCATTTAAAGCAAAAAATTGCTGCAGCATTAATAATAATACTCAAGCAGTCTAAAATAATTATAGCAAATCCAACAAGATAATGCAACAATCAGAATAGTGAACTCACAAATCATCGACACAGTCTTCCTCCCTCAGATTCTTGATAATTTCATTCCAAAATGGAGCTAATTGACCAGCATCAATTTTGTTTTTTCCGAACCTTCAATTAGACATACAATAATCTCATGGAATAAATAAAAGGCTAAAGGACAACCAATAAATGATTGAAATAATGGGGAAACTGCGCTATTTAATCAACTTGTTATATCTATTATATTTAGCCCACAAAAGCATAGTAACCAAAATCCTAGAAAATAATTCACATGTACATAGGTTCCAGAAGTCGAATACCTTCTTAGTCTATTAATGATTCAATTCTAACTGATCAATTAAATAAAATGGTCATTTGTATAATTTCCTTACTCTTTAGTTTCTTCAAATTCCAAGTATCATGATATGTAAGAAAAATAATTTTGAACAGATCATACTCATCTGTAAAATTGTGTTATTATGAGTTTAGTTAATTCCCAATTCGATTCTGTGAAGTAATCATGGATCTAAGAAAGAATGAGGTGTGAGGTGTGAGGTGTGACCCCTTTTATCTAAGAAACAGAACATCGTCCATACCTGAACAGTTACTCCTCGTAACACAGCTCCTTTTATTTATCAAACCTCCCAAATTTGTCCATAACAATTCAGTAAGAGAATGAGGTATGGCCCCAATTCATTAAAAGCCTGATTTGACAAAGAAAGAATGAAGGTCTAAGAACCTAATTGGACTACTAGATAAAACATTAATTTACAAAACAATGGTTACAATATAGAAAATGCAACTATATGTCAACAAAATTTAAGGATCTTGCCATGGATATGAAGTCATTTAAACCAAAAGTCTTATATGACAATATAAATTTATAATCACTATGGCAATTACGGTTATCAAAAGCATCAGCAAAATATTTATGGTCCAGGTAAGCAAATTCTTTTATTTCCATGCTCTAGAATTTGAACATACTGAATGTGATAGAAATGAAATAGAAGAAACCACGCTGAATACATTCATCATAATCACAGGCCAGTGTATGATTCAGGAAACTGTATCTGTCATGCTGTGGTCTAGTTTTCTCGTTTTTTAACATCTTTCAACAGATTTATCATGTAATTTACTAAACCAGAAATATAGAATTATGGGAGATAAAAGAGGCACTAGCTTATGATGAGTGAATCCAACTAACCTGACCAGATGACTGCATAGACTCCCAGCAAAAGAAAGCTTTGATTCAATTCCATTAATAAAGAAACAAACAAGTTGTAGAATGTTCTTCAATAGGATTTCTTCTTCTGATTTGTAATTTTTTTTGTTTTTGACTGTTTTTTCAAGTAATAAAATTCAAGCTGAAGCACAAAGAACCTGTTGCGAAGCTGTACTTGTAGAGTATTCATGAAAGCTGCAGGAAACTCCTCAAAAAGTTGATGAACAGCATCTAGAGACCTAATCAGAAGTCAAAGGAAAATCACAACTGATCCAGTCTACTCGCTGCTAAAGTTAAGTGTGTCAACAAAATGCATATAAAATTCAATACAGAAAACAATGTAAATATACAAATAAATTCATATGTACAGAACAAAATGCTCAGAGATTCTTCTAGAAACAGTGAAATAATTGAGTCCATAATGAAATATGTTACCTACCCGAGCTGATCTCTAGCACCCAGCAGGAAAGCCCATATAGCAGTTATAACAGTGTAGACAACATGGATAAATCTGCCACATATAGCAGGAAAGCCCATATAGCAGATATAATAGGCAATAAGATTATTCATAGAACCAAAAGTCGAAGAAGAAACATGACTACCAAAGACGTCATTGAAACACAATAAATGCATCCCATAACTAGAATCTACTATTCAGTAAGGCAATGTTTGTAAGGAGATTCATGAGTCAAGATTTCAGATTTCATAATCTCAAATCTTTGTTTGTCAGGGGTTTTAAATTAGGATAATAAAATCAACTCAATTGCTATCCTACTTTACAAAAAAATACTACAATTAGTCCTACACTCTAACTTATTAATACACAAATTTCAATACACATCTAAATATCTACTATTACAATCAAACAATCATTACTATTACATCAACTAACAATATAATATTACACATACACACTTTTACCAACATTGATTTGACATCTAAAGTACTAATTCTACCCTATAAAATCTCATAACATAGATTTTATCTATTCACCACTATTTACATAACTTATGGTTTCAAAGTCGGATTTCCCCAATCCTACATAATCTCACATTACCTTGCTATGATTTGAAAGCAGGAAGTAACAGGACAACAAAAATAGTAGAGCCAAAAAATCCTGACAAAAGAAAAGCATACTTACAGCCAGCACAGGGGCCCATAAGCTTAGTACTGTCAAAGCATTATGGTTATCTACAGGAGAAAGATACAGATTAATTAATATAAAAGCAAAAGATGGAACAAAATGAGTTCACCAGACCACTGACCAAAAAAATTTAATATCAGACAGAAGAAACATCACACTCAAATACCAACAAGTTATGACCCTCGAGGCCTCGACAGATGAATCTAAAGCCATACCTCAAGTAGTACAAGGAAATTTCAAGACAGAGAAAGAAGGATAGTGACACCAAGAAAAAAACATTACTAAAGGCTTATCATTCTTTCTACACTATACGTAACTGTCACAAAAAAGGTAAGGACCACGACTACCTTTGCCAGTCACAAAAATAAGTTTGTTATTTTAGATTGGTGCAAAGGAAATGTGGTGATAATCCTAAGCAAGTATTATTAAACTTCAAGGTTCTGAACAACGGAACAACAGGCAAATCATTCCGGATCAAATTAGACAATCGCCAATGGCCGACATAGTAAGGTTCCTAAAACACATGAATTATTAGTCAACAAATATAAATATTAGTTACAAGAAAAATAACAAAAAATTGAATACAAATAAATACACATAACAATATGTAAACCTGGTGCATCAACTTCATAAACAGAACCAGGGGCCAACCATCACACCGATCTGATAGACGATGTCATGCTGGAATGTGCAACAATAAACTCAAACAGAACTTCCCACCCCCATAGATGTCCCATATGGTGCAACAAAAATTATATCATATATTTTATAGATAACTGAATTGTTATTGTCTTGAAGAGGTCTCCTGAAAAAGAAGGCCAACTAGTTCATATTATAACACATATTATGACAGCTACACGCCTTGCTGTAGAGCTTCCTCCATACATCATCATAATGTCCAGCACACCTAAAAGAACACACAACGAAAGAAGATATAATTCAGAACAAACATAACAATCTCATACAGAAACAATTTTTCGGATAAACAAGAAATTAAAATATATAAATATATATGTATGTATAGGTATATTACTCTTGAAGAATTTCATGACAAATTATGTTGGTTCAACACTAAGAACTTCTAGGATGGTCTTGGAGTTGAAATTCCACTGATTGAAGGCAATTATGGCAAGTCTCTGAACAAACAACAAATAAGAGAAACAAAAAATGCAGCTTAATAACAACTTTAGGACTGTTAGAAGAAACATAATGAGCATTGAAACAGGTAAAAATCAAGACCAGGTCAGAAAATATTAAAAATTGTAAATCAAATGTTGAAAAAAAACAAGCAACAATAAACTTGATATTACACATCCAGCGAAGCGTGAATAAACAGCTCCAATTCCAAACAAAAAAAGATATCAAAACTTCAGGTTTAACAACATTGCAATAGTAATGTGATTCTACAAACATATATAAAAAGAAAAGGACATAAAGAGAGCATAGACAACATACTCAAAGTTGTACAAACATACTACAAAAATAGCAATTAGAATACATCAGATACAAGGCCACAGCAAAGCCATAATGGGAAATTAAATTGGGAAATAAACTTAGGATAAAAGGAGACAACTCACGAAGGCACCTTTAATAGTCTCAACTCAAGGCCACAAGATTGTTTGTGATAACATCGAAAGAACGTTTTATATCTTGGACCTCAGTGCTGGCTTCAGGAAAAATATTGAATCCTTGCATCACGGCCAAGTAAGCATTAGTAAGCAAATATAAAAATGAAAAAAAAAAGGGTGAATCTGAAAATAATACATCCATTGTATTTAAAAGAGTATATATGGGACACTTTAATATACATTCAAATAAACAAAGTATGCTTTAAATGAAGTTCAACAACTAAATCATGTTCCCAGGCAGGTAAGTTTAGTAAAATTAAGTCTACAGAAAAGAGTTTCTTCCAAAATAGAATGAGAGGCATCAGCAGATTTAATGTGAAAACTATGTAAAAGTAAGTCCATGTCACAAGATTGTTTGTGATAACATCGAAAGAACGTTTCATACCTTGGACCTCGGTGCTGGCTTCAGGAAAAATATTGAACCCTTGCATCACAGCCAACTAAGCATTAGTAAGCACATATAAAAAAAAAAATTTAAAAAAAAAGGTGAAACAGAAAATCACACATCCATTGTATTTAAAAGAGTATATGTGGGACACTTAAAAATTTGGCATATTCACAAAAAAAAAAAATTAGCACAGGAGGTAGATTATTTTGCACATAAACTTGGATAGAGAAAAAACAAAAGAAAAACAAGGCTCAACCATTCCCAAAACAGATTTAGAATGAGAACAACAATTAGAGGCTTAAAAACTCAGCTAATGGGCATGGAACCAACACATGAAACTACAGTTGGGATACCTTATCACATTTGGGCATGAGGACCAACAAATTGGGCCCATAAGCAATAGTGGCCCAGAGGGTTATTGGCTTCGGACACACAATTTGGGACATTAGAATACATCAGATGCATGGCCACAGCAAAGCTGCAATGGGAAATTAAATTGGGCCATAGACTAGGATTGAAGGAGACAACTCAAGAGGGCACTTTTAAGAGTCTCAACTCAACCTGACTGGCCATTCAATTCACCCATTGCACTTGCAGCAACACAATAATCCTGGAAAGATGAAGCCCAAGAACCATGATAAAGGTCCAAACGAAATATATCTCTTTAATTCCATTTTTTAATTTTTTACCAAAGACAACCACTTAATATGTAAGGTTTTTATACATCTCTGCAGAAAATACAATTAACTTCATGGACATGTTGCCAACATTTTGGACATGTAGAACACATTAAAAGACAATTGTAATAACATGCAAACCTGAAACATCATAAGCAGGAATATCCAAAGACGATGAAAATTGTGATAGAGATGAAGAAATGACCTGTGTTCAACAAAGGATGTTTTTCCACAATTTTTGCCTCCTCCTGACATTAGGACATTCTGACAAACAAGAGAAACATTAACAATATCCATTGTCATGGAAAGACCTAGCAGACGCAATATATGATCTGCCACAAATCAGTGGGGGGGGTGGTTGAGAAAATCGAAAATCTAGCCAAGAAAGTGTCAACTAATAATTCAAGCACAATCCTCTTTCTTGATACCGAATAAAATTGCATCAGCAATGACTCAAACATCAGGTGTCTACTAAATCCAAAGTACTTATCCAAGGAATCTTCGGTAAAACCGAATCGAAAAAGAGTACTCATTAAACATTAAAATACACGGTATACTTTAAAGTTATCGGCAAATTCTCAAAATCCTTGAGTTAACACAATTACAGGGCATACATCTTACTAATTACAAAATACCCATGATTCAAAACTAAAGATCATAGCCCGAAACTGTCAAATAAAATTGATATTTTAATATAGCAAACAGAAAAAAAAAAAAAAAAAAAAAGGTGAAAAACAGGGGGGCGAGTCATCAAGTTCCCTGTCAAATGAAGTTCAACTACAAAATCATGTTCCCAGTCAGGTAAGTTGAGTAAACTTAAGTCTACAGAAAAGAGTTTCTTCCAAAATAGAATAAGAGGCAACAGCAGATTTAATGTTAAAAATATGTAAAATTAAGTCCATGTCACAAGATTGTTTGTGATAACATCGAAAGAACGTTTCATACCTTGGACCTCGGTGCTGGCTTCAGGAAAAATATTGAACCCTTGCATCGCAGACAAATAAGCATTATTAAACACAAATAAAAATGAAAAAAAGAGGTGAATCAGAGAATCACACACCCATTGTATTCAAAAGAGTATATATGGGAAGCTTAGAAATTCGACATATTCACAAAACATTTTTTTTTAGCACAGGGGGTCGATTATTTTACACATAAACCTTAGATAGAGAATTACAATAGAAAAACAAGGCTCAACCATCCCCAAAACAGATTTAGAATGAGCACAACAATTAGAGGTTTAAAAACTCAACCAAAGAGCATGGAACCAACACATGACACCACAGTTGGGATACCTTTATCAGATTTGGGCATGAGGACCAACAAATTGGGCCCAAAACCAATAGTGCCCCAGAGGGTTATTGGCTTCGGACACACAATTTGGGACATTAGAATACATCAGATACATGGCCACAGCAAAGCCGCAATGGGAAAGTAAATTGGGCCATAGACAAAGATTGAAGGAGACAACTCAAGTGGGCACTTTTAAGAGTCTCAACCCAACCTGACTGGCCATTCAATTCACCCATCGCACTGCAATAACACAATAATCCTGGAAAGATAAATGCCCAAGAACCATGACAAAGGTCCAAAAGAAATATATCTCTTTAATTCCTTTTCTTTTTTACCAAAGACAACCACTTAATATGTACGGTTTTTATACATCTCTACAATTAACTTCATGTATATTTTGTCAAGATTTTGGTCTTGTAGAACACTTTAAAAGACCATTGAAATAACTTGCAAACCGGAAACATCATAAGCAGGAATATCCACAGATGAAGAAAACTGTGATAAAGATAAAGAAATGACCTGTGTTCAACAAAGGATGTTTTTCCACATCGGTTGCCTCTTCCAGACTTTAGGACATTCTGAAAAACAAGAGAAACATTTACAATACCATGGAAAGACCTAGCAACTGCAATAGATGATCTGCCACGAATCAGCCGGGGGGGCAAGAAAATCAAATAACTAGCCAAGAAAGTGTCAATCAACAATTCAAGCACATTCCACTATCTTGAAGCAAATTAAAATTGCATCAGCAATGACTCGACATGCCTGAATCAGGTGTCCACTAAATCCAAGGGACTTATCAAAGGAATCTTAGGTGAAACCGAAACTAAAAAGAGCACTCACTAAAGATTCAAATACACACAGTATACTTTAAAGTTATCGGCAAATTCTCGATATCCTTGAGTTAACACGATTACAGGACATACATCCAACACATTACAAAATTCCCATGATTCAAAACTAAAGATCATTGCCTGGAACAGTCAAATAAGTTGTTTTCTTAATATAAGAAACAGAAATATATTTTAATAACTTGCAAACCTTAAACATCATAAGCAGGAATATCCACAGACGATGAAAACTGCGATAGAGATGAAGAAATGTCCTGTGTTCAACATAGGATGTTTTTCCACAACGTCTGCTTGCTCCCGACTTCAGTACATTCTGAAAAACATGAGAAAAAGTAGGGCGGATGGTGAAGACGGTTAGAGAGAAGAAAGGGCAGTGGCTGAGACGTGAAAAAAGAGGCGAAATAAATGAGTAAATCAGGGGCGGTGGCGGCTATCGGAGAAGGCGCGGGTGATGAAGACGAGGGTTGGGGCAGCGAGGCGCAACTAGGGTTTGAATATTGCACACTAAATAATGGGGAATTACTTGTGGGCCCAACAGTAGTTTCCTTTTTTTTTTTTTTTTTTAACCAAAAGACACAATAGTTTCCTTTTTTAGGGCTAGTTTGGTTCATAGGTTGGGATGGGTTTAGTGTCAAAAAAGTTACAAATTTGTTGTTTGGTTCATTAGATAGGTTGGATTAAGGAAAAAGTTGGCCCGTGTTTGAAGTGTTTGGTCCGGTCCATATCATGTGATAAAAGGGGCTTATGATGGGTTAAATAAACCACCCACTTTTAGGGGGTTTATTTAATCCTTCATTTCATTTACACTGGAAATAGTAAATTATCATAATATCCCTTTTTTCAATACAAAATTCCAAAAATAGCTTCTTCTATTGTATTATTTACAAAATTTTCTATTATAAATAATTATAAAATCTGATCTCCTTGAAGCTGCTTGATAAATTATAAATCTTTTAAAACAATTGCCCCTCATTCATTTTTTTTAAATTTGTCAATAAACTTTTTTTTAATAATGATAAAAAATTCCTTTTTTTGTTTTTCAAATGAAAGAAGGAGAAATGAAATTAAAATACAAAAGTAGTATAAATTGGAAAGGAAGGGTAGTAAAATAATTTTCTACATTTTATTATCATAATATGCAATTTAAACATCTTGTAAAAAATTTCTCATCACATTACCTAGTTTAACCATCAATCCAAACAAAAATTATAACTTTAACACAATTCGTAACCAATAAACCAAACACAAAATTGATTTAACTTCAAAATTCAATCACACAACAATCCCAACATAACATAACAATCTTAACAAACCCATCACTCGAACCACACGGGCCCTTAAATGTTGGAATTCCTTTTGTCCGATGTTTTGTAATCTTATTTACGGAATGAATTTTTAGTGAACTTTTAAATTTTCTTGCCCACGTTTCTTTTTTATGTGATTTTATTAGAATGGAAATTTTTTGCTAACGGTCAAAATTATTTAACACATTTTTGTAATTTTATTTTATGGAATAGATTTTTTTGCTAACCGTTAAACTTATTTAGTCAATTATTCTTTTTATCTCATGTTTTGTAGTTTTATTTTATATTGAACTTCAAATTAGGCTTAATTAATTATGGAAGTGAAATGATAAACTTTTGAAGTATAGTTGTAATTATAAAAAAATATATATATGTAGATATTATCTTAACAAATTATAAAATTGTTGGCGGACAATGTTTCTATTAAATTTTCATTTTATTTTAATTGTTTCAGTAATCATTAATTTTAAACGATTTGAGATCTAATTTTAGTTGGTCTAGTTATCTAGTGGTATGTTTTTTCCTTTTTTCATTGGGTAATGTGTTTTTTTTTTAATATAAGCATGATTCTTTACATTTGTTCAAATGTTTTTTAGTTAAGATAAATCGATAAATATATACACATAAATGATTTATTTTTTATACTTAAAGAGAAATCATGAATCTATATATTAAAGAATATATTTAATGATTGAGTTTCTTTAACAATTTATTGGAAATACCATTTTGAGTGTCATGTATGTTGGTTGATATTTAAAGATTAAAATAAGATTAAAATTATTAATATATTATATATTGTAAGAATATATATGGTGTGGTGGCGGTTCAGTTATATATGAGTTGAAATAAACATCATATTGTATTAGCGATGTGGTTTTCTTTTACAATTTCAAATTATGATTTTCTTATAAATTGAAATATACGATGTGGTGTGGTACGGTGTGAACGGTTGGTGCAGTTTTAGAATTTTATTTTTTTTATCAACCCTGACAATGAAGATGTGTTCGTTTCTTTAAAAAAAAAAGAAAAAAAAAAGCCATTTGTAATTTAAAAAGAAATTTTAAATTCTCTGATAATAAGAAACTCTTTTAGACAGTTACATAAATCCTACACATAGAGGCCAGGCTAGAGAGGCAAATATTCCACGATAAGCAATATTATTAGAAAAGCATGTTACAAAATAAGCTAAACTAATATATAAAGACCTCTTTAATTTCACATTCATCTTTGCTTTCCCTGAAATGTATATTTGTTTGGTTACGGAACTCTTCATAATGCATACCACCTAAATATTTTTTTTTTATTTGACTGTAATTTCAAGTATAAAAATTTCTTAAGTTACAACTAAAAATTTTCTCCAACAATTTTTCCGATAAAATACATATCACATGACTTACATATGATTTTTAGAAGGGTAAAAACAATTTTCAATATGACCGTTTTTTAATTTGCAAGCTGAAGTATGAATTTCTTTTTTGCATGTGACATTTAAACGTTTTTTTAATGACAAATTTATCTTTATGAAAATCATGTTTTGTGCATTTCATCGGAGAAAAATTTAGGTTGCACTTTAAAAAATTTCTAAGGGTTGCAATTGAATAAAAAAAATATTTTTGTTGTAAATTGAAAAACAATCATACTTTAGATTTATTTTCCATTTAACCCTTAAATATAATATTTTAAAATAAATTTCCACTTCCTCGATTTTTTGATCCACACTTAACATTCAGTATGACTAACAACTTTACATTTCTATTCAATTATTTAAAAAACAAATCAATATAAAAATATTATTTACCCAAAAATATAGAATATTTGATTTAAAAAAAAAATCGAGTCTGATTGACATTACAATGATCACTTCACCCTAGTTCCTTTAAACCAAAATTGAAACCCCATTTCAGAGAAAGCAAAGCAAAAGTTGCTGCAATATCATTAAGCTTTTTTTCTTTTCTTTTCATTAAGATTGTTACATAATGAATAGTTATTGGGAAAAAATATGTGTTACAAAATCAATGAAATAATTCTATATACGCCCAAGCATGATTCACAATTTAACTTAAAATATGAATATTATAAATTCAATTTGTTGATCGCTTGGATCAACACTCCTGGCGCACGTTAGACGCCACCGCCCTGACCCAAAACTTAATCTGCACCTTCACATCCTCCTTTGATCTCTTACCACCACCCCACCGCGGCACCGGCGGCGCTGAGCTCTGCGCCGCCCATGCCTCTGACAAATACGGCCGCGATGTTCGATTCTCTTCATCTTCTTCGATTCTCTTCTTCTCTTGCAAGTCTGGGATTATGCTCACAACATTGGGGCTCAAGTCTTTTTCATCGAAATCAAACCCTAAGTCCTTAAACCCCTGCAATTCTTCCGATTCGAGATCTTTCAAGCTCTTCTGTGTCTTAAGCTCTGGTTTCCTTCTCGATTTCGACCTTGATATGCTTGAGGTACTACTTCCCTTCACACCCTGCAAATTCAATTCACGCTATTGTAAGTCTCAGTTGCTGAGAAAAAGTACCAAATTGAAAACTATGTTTTCTAATTGAAATGGGATTGATAATACCTTAGCAGCATGTTTTCTAGGAGGTAAAGAGTCCGAATAGCTAAGAGAAGCTTGTCTGATCAATTTCCCATGGAGAATTCAATCTCATCATCATCTTCAGTTGCCAAGGTAGTTGGCAGAGATGGAGCTCGAACTAAGCTGTTAATGGAAGATGTTTTTCTGATGGATCTGCTTCTTCGAACACGATCAATTCGATCAGGTGTTTAAATCTAAATATATATATCAATGCATAGGTTAAGTCTGGAAGAGTTCGAAGAAGCAGGCTTTTGTATAGTAGGGTTAACGAACGGTCTTTATGAGTATAACACACGTAAATGATCCAGTTTGAAGATTGAATCAATCTTGGTTTCGTTACAACCCAACACGAAGTGGAATTTTAGGTTTTCTATCAGAAATTCAAATTCGCATCACTCCATTCGCTACGAAGAAATCGGTGTTTGGGCACGTTGCATGTCTAGAATCTTGTCTGAAACTCATACTCCCACCCTTTAAACAAGGTCATAAAAACACGATTTTTGTCGATGCAACCTTAAACACCCCTTTGTGTCCTTACGATCGTTCTCAATTAATCCAAGGTACATTATTTGATATGTTTCTTGACGTGTTTTTACCGGTTAAATGTGCAAAATATACTTATGATGATTATGAGAAAATCACATTTGAGTGCAAGGATATTGGGGTAGGCTTCTCAAAAAATGCAACACAAGGGATAATGATAGGTGGATCAAGACCATGTTCCCAGAAAAGGAGAAAAGGAATGATGATTAATGATAGGTGGACCAAATGATAAGTTGGTGATTTATATCTATATATTCCGACAACTGTGTAATTATTTATTTCAATATATCTATATATCTTTATATAGATATCTATATAGATACTTATTTATATCTATATATTATTTAGTGAGTTAAAACAATATACATCGTAAAATAATTATGCAAATTAAATAGGAGTGTAATAGTTTAAAAAAAAAACACTATCATATGTGAAAAATGGGCCATATATTTCGGATGAATAAAAAGAGATATATGGACAATATAATTGAAAAGGAAGGGAATATGTGTTAGCTCTTATCAGAACTAGGATTCCCTTGTTTAAGGAATTTAAAATCTCAAAACCTTTAAATAATTGAGTGGATTTCAAATTAGTTTAAATCACATCAGATAAGTAATATTTCCAAATCAAGACATTTAATTTCAAATTCACGCAAAATGAGTTCAATTCTTTAATAAAATGTAAAGAAAATAAAATGAAATCCATAATGCGTATTCATTAAATAGAATTTGCTACACATCCCAAAGCCACAACCTAAAAAATTAAAACAAATTATATCATTAGGGTTTAACTAGAAAATTGAGATTTTTTTTTTATAAATAGGGTCTGTTTAGAAAATGGTGGGGGTGTGGTTAGCCCCACCCATTTCTTATAATATTTATTAGAATAAATTATTTGCGTACTTGATTATCTTTAACTGGTTTAGCTATAGTGAACGAAAATCCGGGAAGCATGTGATGGAGATATTCCCCTTTTAACTATCAGTTTAGCATTGACTTTGATTTAATTATCATTTTGTGTTATATTTTCCATTGAGAACTTGAATTTGTTGAAATATAAATTATATTGAGGACTATTCCTTTTATTATCTTACTACATCATCAACCTTTTTTTTTTGTTTTTTGTTTCTTTTGTGGGTTCTGTCATATATGCCATTTGTTTTAAAGGTTATGCTTGAGTACTACATTGAACGGCAATGCTTGTTGAATTTCACAATGCAGATCCTATGCATGCCAGTAAATATTCCTTTTTTTTGATTCCATATAATTTTGTTGTCAAAGTTGGAATTTGCATATAAAAATACAACATAAAAAATGGGCATATTATACTTACATGCTTATGATAACATATTCATCTAGCTATTTTGCCATCTCAAGTTCCGCAAGAATTATTTGCTAAGTATGTATGATTTGTAGATGGAACTTACTCTGCATGTATGGTTGTGTAGTTACTATCAACTGTCAAAAAGTTCATCAGCTTAATGATTTTATAGCATATTTCATGAATGAGAAATATGCGTCCTTCTTTGTGAAGGTCGCAGATATCACACTTGACAACTCCATAGTGTGCTTATTAATTCTTCTTCCACCCACTTGGCTGGTGGCACCATCTCATTTTTGTTGATAAGTTCTAACATTTAAGGAGCATAGTTTGTGTTATCTTCTGCCGTTGTGTGTTAGTGACCAGAATTGTTATAACTCAGTTGTTTGTTGATTATGTTTTTCTGTTTCATAGTTCCCTTTGACCTATTTGTTTGGCTATTTATGTTTCCGAGCTCTTCCTTGCATCTTATCAATTACTGATTGATCTGATCTCTGTGTTTGAGGGTTAAATCTTATCTGTTGCTTTTTGAGAGATTAGAATGTCATACTCTTGATATAATTGTTGTATTTTTTTAGTGCATTTAGTGAGTGGTTTTTCGGTAAGTTGGTCTCAGCATTCATGTGTGTTTCTGTTCTTTGTTCTATTAGGTCAGTTGGCTAAATTATATATGTTGATCGGGTTTAACAGAATTCAAGTCCTAATAGGTTTGTGTATAGTTCAGATGTTTTTCCTATGCCAATGTCTCCCTAATAAACCCTTCGTAACATTTTACAATAGGATGAGTGGAGTTGGAGATTTTGCATATAGCAAAGTTCAAGTGAAATGTGGTAGAAAAGTAAGTTTCTTATCTTTTGTGGTAGAATAGTATACTGATATATGTTAAATGGTAGAAAATTCACGGGACCTTTATTTAATCGTGTTATGTTTCTGTACTTTATCATGGCGTTGGTTTTTTCCATCATGTATGTGTCTGGGTGAAATGCATTGGGTAGTTAAATTTTAATGGACATCTATCATGATGTAGTGATCCATCTGGTGCATTTTACTGGGGCAAGATTGAGAAAGTCATTTAATACGGTTTATCTGTGGTAATTGGTCTAAAGATGATCTAAAAAAGATTAATTAAAAAATATTGAACTAACAATATGAATTAAATCGAAAAAATTGAAATCCTTTAAATTTAGTATATAATCAAATTGATTTTTCATTTCAGACTCGGTATTTGCTTACCCTTCATTATCCTTTACTTTGAGATAAGAAAGATACCTTTTCAATGATTAAATTAGAGGTGCTCAAACCGTTTGAACCGTTTGTTCCGATTTGGGACCACTGGTTTGGAAAACCATAGAGGGTCAAACCGGAACTGAATCGCGATGATTATGGTTGTGGTTCTGGTTTGTAAACCGCCGGTTCCGGTTTGAACGGCTAGTTTGGATGGTTTTTTTTTTTTTTTTTTAATTTTAATTTTTTGTAATTTTTTATAAATTTTAAAATTTTAAAAATTAAATTTTGCATATTACAATTATTCATATATTACAAAATAACAATTTTTTTTGAGTGAATAATTTGATATAGATTTAAAAATTAAACTTACATTTACAAGTTACAACAATACTATATTACATCTTATAAGTTAACAATTTCAAAAATTAGAAGTTACGATTTAAATACAACCAAATACAAACAATAAACCTAAAAAAATTACAACTTATAATAATACAAATTAATAATAATATTCAATACTACTTCAAATTAAGGGGTAAAATAACATAAATACATAATATTATTTACATAAAATATAATTTTTGTTAAACCGTCAGTTTGACGATTTGAAATATACCCGAATTGAAATCGAACAGTCGCACTACGGTTTGGAATCTAAATTGGGTCATCGGTACCGTTGACCTCGGCTTAGTTCAGATTTTCCAAATCGGATGAGCACCTCCAGATAAAATAGGTTATCGGCTAATCCTTATATAAAATATGCAAAAAATAACTAAAGATATATATCACTCAAATTAATCAACAATGATTAACTGTGGGTTAACTCATTTTACGTAAACAAAGAAAAGAACAAAAATAAAATGATGAAAACAACGCAATATTGTTCTATAATCTTGTTTATTTGTCTTGCTACTCTATCTATCATGAGCATATTAATATGTGTCCATCTTTGATGTGTTAGATATCCAGGAAATCTATTGATTTCACTTTTCATATAATTAGAAATGCGATCATTAAATGTTATCGGTGAACATATTAAGAGGATATTTTATCGTTTTCATCTTATTTCTATTTAAGATTCACATTATTTAATCTTGTTTGTTGCCTAACATTCATATAGTATTTTAGTTGTATTTTATTGTTTTCATAATTTCTTCTTTATTATTATTATTTTATTTGCTTAGGTTGATTTAAAATGGGTGAATCATAGATAATCAAAAAATGGGTTAATTTTAAATGAAGTATCATAGTTTACCTATTATCTACATGGCACATCACCATACAATAATTGATTAAAGTGAAACAATAGATCAAATCATAACTAAAACTTAAATAAATAAAGCCCTTAGTTGTCCAAGCTCCAACAACCTTGTGAATTATTGTGCTATGCAATGATACATGTAAGTTACACAAAATTATCATATCGAGCTTTTAATAAGTGGGTTATTCGAACAGGCCCAAAGTCAATATGAAATTCCAATTGGGCTTGAAATATTTCTTAACTAGTTAACCGTATTAAACTATTCTAGAAGTAAGAAAAATGTTCCAATGATAAATTAGACTATATATTAACGGCTTTAATGTATTTTGTTGCTATTCAAACAATTTCCACAAAAGGGCCGGGCCGTAGCCCTATTGTGATATTGAGCTTCTGAGAAGTTTTTTAAAAAATTGTTGGGCTTGTTATTTGCCTTCAGCCCGCGCCACCATCTCACCTCACCTTGTAAATCTTTGAAATGGAACTCTAAGAAAAAAAAAATTCCGAGAAAGAAAAAAAAAATCCAATTATTAATATAGGTATTCAATAATGGAGTAATATATATCATAATTACATGTACTTAATATACTTACACATACCTTTTAAGTTAACATTATTGACGAATTAATGGCAAAAACAATTCTCTTCATTCCCCTTATGTGTACCTGTCTGATGAGGGATTTGAATGAGTTTGTTTTTTGTTTTGTTTTTAGGTTGTCATTTTGGGATGTGACACAAATTCTATTCAATGAAGGTGCATTATGGATTTCATTTTATTTTCTTTACATTTTATTAAAGAATTATACTCATTTTGCAAATTGACTTTGACATTTATATATCTTGATTTGGAAATTTCATTTATCTGATGGATTTAAACTAATTTGAAATCCACTTAATTATTTAAAGTTTTTGAGATTTTAAATTACTCAATCTCCCAAGTTCCGATAATTGCAGACATATATCCCCTCTTTTCCAATTATATTGTCCATATATCTCTTTTTATTAATCCAAAATACATGGTCCATTTTTCACACTTGATAGTGTTTTTTATTATTTTACTATTACACTCCTATTTAATAATATGCACAGTTATTTTACGATGAATATTATTTTAACTCATCAAATAAGGATGTAGTAAACCACCTATTTATGTAATTTATTTTTCCAATAACATTATTAATTTTATTTGAGAAAATAAGGTAGATTATATTGTTGGGAGGTAGGTAGCATAAAAGGACATTAAATAACAGTATTACTGTCATTTCAATGGACAACATTTATCTTATTTGATTGTTGTTTCTATGGATGCCATTTATTTGATTTGGTTGTTGTTTTCATTAAGAAGTGATTTGATGGCTGTGCATAATCCACGGCAGTTAATCAAGATGTCTTTTTCAACACAAATTTTAAATTTCCTTTTTCTTTTTTTAATTAAAACAAGGCTAGCTATTAAATAAAATAAAATGACATAAAACTGTACTAGAATTTACGGCTCTCTCTACTTTAAAACAAATCATTCTATTTAAAATATTTGTAGCAATAAAATCACAAAAATATATAAGAATTTTGCAATACGAGAAGAAGCTCGTTACCAACAACTCAAATCTAATTTTAAAAGTTAAACTCCATTTTAATATGTGACTCGTATTATTTGCGAGATGTCTCGCTATAGTCCGAATATATAAATAAATAAGTGTTCCACATTATCTAATTCAAGTTTTTGCGAATTTAAAAAGAGCTTTACTGACTATAGGATGTGGTTGATCTTATATTAAGAAGAAGTTGTAATAACCCTTTGGATATAAAATATGATCTCTTTTCCTTTTTATTTTTTTTAAAAAAATATAATGATATTAATTTCCTAAGTTAGTCGACTCAAAAAAAAAAAAAAAAAATATATATATATATATATATATATATATGGTCTTCTATTATATTTCATGTTATATCTTTGTCTATTTCTAAATAATTGTCACACGCCACATATATAAATTAAAATAACATCATTAATGAATATGCGGCGTAAATTATATATCATATTCATAAAATATACCATCAAATGTAAGGGCCGCACTCATCAAAATAATGTCAAGAAACGTTACAAGTATCAATCAACTTATACTTATATTTGTTAAATAAAGAATAAATAATGTGATGATGAAATCATGTAGAAGAAAATGAGACTCGTATTAATCTAATCAGCTTTCCTGGCTCTTATCTTACAGTTGTCGTCGTAATAGATTTCTGGCCACGGCAAAATCTAGCAAAAGAAGTCAAAATTTGATCAATGTGATATTCAATTTCGAGATAACTTCTGATTATCTCCCACGAATTTTACATACATACAATTTAATTATCACATTAACAAATTGACGCAACTTATTAAATGACTAAATACTTGTTTTATAAACTCTTTTCAATGGTAAGGAGTTTCAAAATCGATCAATGTTAATTACAAATTAAAAATAAGGGTTAATTACCAAAAAAAAAAAAAAGAATTTAAGGTCATATTTCAATTGCAACATGAACTTTTAATTGTAACACAAAAAACACTCAATTTAACATGTGTTTCAATTTGAGACATGTTTGGACTTTTCGAGTTTCAATCGTTGATGTAGAGCCCGAAATGTATAAATCAATCCAAACATAATCCATGTCATAAATCTACATGGAATTTAAAAAGAAAAAAGAAAAAAAATACGACTATATTTAATGCTGAATCTATGTAAGAAAAATCAAATTAAAAAAAAAAAAAAAAAAACTAACAAAGTTCGAAACTCCATTTTGTCTTCTTTTTTTTTCTCCCATTTTTCTTTCTTGTTTGAGTCCCTTGTCTGCTTTCCCTCTGCTCCACAAATTCCTAATTAAATCAGAAAAATTCCCTTCTCCGACTATTAAATTGAAAACGATTTGTGGTTAAAATCGATGAAGAATGTAGAATCAAAGATTTGGAACTCCAATATTCTTCACTAATGAGTGGGCTGTTGTTTAGCGGATGAATTACATAAAGATACAATCAAAACTTATAATTTATGTAAAAAAATTTCTAATAACATTTTAATTTGATGTATATAAATAAAGTAGATGTTTAAATGAAAATTTATTGATGTCTTTTTTTTTCAATGGGCAATGTTACTTTTTGACTTTGAGAAAGAGAGAGAGAGAGACGTGTCTGCTTTGAGCCTTTGACTCTTTTTAGATATGTTTTGACTGTATTAAATTATGTAATAAAACAATTAATTTCACTAAAAACCTACCGAGACACAGTGAGACACGTATAACGTTTTAGAAAATTTCAGTAGTTAATGTTCATGAAACAAACGATAGAATCCAGTAATCCACTGATCAAGTCTAAAACAGCTAGATGACTATACCAATGGAATTAATTGTAACAAGAAAATCGTCAACCATTAGGCTAAATAATAGAAGTAATAAAAAGTTATTAGGTGATAGCAGTTTAAATTGTTTTTGGTAAATAACTTGTGAATGTATCATGCTCAAATTCATAAAATTAAATTAAATATTTAATTTCTTAATCTGTAATTAGGGGCGATTGTTCATTTACAGTACCCATCAGTATGCCTATACATAACTGCCACATTTTCCATTAAAAAAGGAAAGTCAAAGTACAACAAAGTTGGAAAATTGGAACGATCTTAAAATAAAGCATTAACTACATATTTTTCAACAACAATTGATTTCTATATTAGATGGTAGTCAAATTTTGGGACAAGATTAATAGACGTGGAAAAACAGTTTTCCTCTGGCCACTTAATTGACAATTATCTCATTATCTCAAATATAATATATATATATATATATATATATATATATATAACATTCACCTTTTGGACTAATTAGATTGATTAGATAGAGAGCTTTATTTTTTCTAAATATGAACCGGAAAAATCACATTCTAAAGAGAGAGATGTCATATTGAACTATTTATTGCTGAAATACAGAGATATACATATTCTTAATTTGACATACACCCCTACGGGCGCGCGCGTGCACACACACATATATAACTATACATACCAAATTAAAGTAAATGGGCTAACATAAAATTTTACATATATATAAACACAATTAGATATACATAAATATCAAGCTGATCGACTGAAATCCATATTGTTAGCTACACCCCCAAATTCGAGTCGCGTTTGAGTGCTTGCGGCTGGTGGTCGAACTTTTGACTTCATTGTTGGCAAATAGTTGATTTGCAATTGTGTTTTTCTTGGATGTAGAAGAATTAACACCTTGATAACCTGATTTTTGAGTTAAAAGTGAATCGGTATTGGACTTGGTATCATAACTAGGATTGGAGGCATATGAAGAATTATATTTTCCCATGCCAATTTTTTCTGCAGCTGACATTGTAAGGTATATTTGAAATATAGTATGTGAAAAATATAGGTAGATGAAATTTTGAGAAGAGAAGGGAAATCTGCAAAGGAAAATGTTAATGTCTTGGACTCTTGAGTCTTGATGCCATTATATAGAGGCGTGGTTAGAGGGGGTGAATTGGTCATTTAATTAATCAATCCAACAAATTAAATAATTATTATCCCTAATCGATAAATATAAAGTGTTGCTTGCAAACGAAGGATCGTGTGGGTTGTGGCTGTATGGGATCCTTGGCTTGTATTATAGTTGAATAATATGGCCATGGACTAAAAAAATTAATTAAAATAATATATTATGGTCATATATGATGTATGTAACTTGTTGATTATATATATACACATTGAATGTTTATGTATGTGTGTGTATGTATTGACAGCCAATGAATTCTTGAATTGTCCATTGATTCTTGTTTATTATTCATGCACCATACAGACATGCACATTCTTATGTGTTGGCATGTGTGTCGGCATGTGAAAAGGTGAGATCAAATCAACTAAATCGGAAAAAATTGACTTTTTTTGTCCTTGTTTTTAAAAGAAAAATAAAATACAACTCTTTGATAAGAATTTTTAGGTGAAGAAGGATCTTTAATCCAAGTAATAAGAATGCTATAAAAGAAACTAAACAAGTAATAAGAAAAGTGTTTTTTTTTTTTTTTTTTTTCTCAGGAAACTTAAGAAGAGAAATTAATAAATTATATTTAGGGTCAATATTACTTATAATTATACGATATTATTTGGAGAATTTATCGACTAATTAAGTAAAAGCAAAATAGTAGTACAACCGTACAAGCCTACAAGGTATAATGTCTAAAAGTTGAATTTCCTTTTAATGGTTAAGCCAAAAAGCGTGTTGATTTAAAAAAAAAAAATGAATGAGATCAGCACTTTTAGTCAATTCTATTTCCTTAGGTCTAATACATTTTGCTTAAACTTTTTTACGAAAAATATAACTAATATAAGCTATGCATGTTTAGAATTAAAAAAATAGATAATTGATAGGGGCATAATATAATATTTATTTTCGTATGACAAGTTAATCTTTAAATCGTTATCGATATAACAAAAATTATGTTTTGTAGATAGTGAAGCATCGTCCACGAAATTAAGTTATAAATTAAATTAACTAAAATCTTTTGTTATAAAATTCAGAAAAAGAGATATAAATATATATAGATATATAAGAAAATCAAACATTTTTAGAGATAAGAACCCGGCCAGGTCTACTTTTCAATGTAGAAGACCGCGTAAAACTTCACATTATATTTTTTTCAAGATAATGTTGTTTTGGTGTGTATTTGCCAAAATTATTTATAAACAGGATAAAATGGTAAAGTAATGGTTACCACAGAAAGTCATTTTTGTTATATTAATTAAAGAGTATATAATTAATATATGTATTACAAGAAAGTCCTACATATGTAATTTTAAATGATTTAAGAGATAAGCATTAAATTCCGTCCATGCCAATTGTTAAGATCTGAATCTGAAAATTGTATTAATTAAACGTAATAAAAATTAAATGTGAAATCTGTTCTAAATTATTAAAAAAATAAATGAAATAGGTCGGTGTCCAAGATTCAAGCCCATTTAAAAGCTGACAGTTCTTGATCCAATGGGCTCTTAATAACATTCGGCACCCACATTAATTCATTTGTGGGTGTTTTTAATTAAAACAAAATGTGTATTAATTAATGTAGGTGTGTTTTTAAGTGTGTATTTTTATATAATTAGTGTGTGTGTTAATAGGGCACAAATACCAATTCATTTTGAGGTGTTATTAATTAAATCATGTGTGGTGTTAATTAATGTGGGATGTTTTTAAGTGTGTGTTTTTGTGTAAGTATGGGTGTGTTAAGATGTTTGAATATCATTTTTGTCCCCTTTGTAATTATTTGCTAATGATTGGAAAGAGTGTGTATTTTAGTGGATAAAAATAATAGAATAAAATGTAGTTGATAATGGGACCCACATGTAATGATTGCATTTGTGTTAAATTGATGTAAATTTGTGATAAATTGATGTAGAGATGTGTTTTAAAATTGATAAAATTTAGTGGCATGTGGGCCCCACACTAAAATGGTGTGCTAAAAACACTCAAATATTTGAGAAAATAAAGTAGACTAACCATTGGGTGGGACCATGGGGTTGTATTGTCCTTGTTTTGGCGGACAACATTAACTATCTGATTTTATTCTTATTCTTTTAAAGAAGTGATTTTGGTCAATCCACAGGTCTTTTTCAATGACGTAATAGTAATTTGCTTTGACTTCATGTTAATTATCTTTTAAAACAGTTAATTCCATTTTTTAAAAATTTTCTAGATGCAATGTATTCCGTGAATTACATCAAAAACAATATCCATCAATTTTGTAATATGCATATGAATTGCAAATATAAATGATAAATATCATTACCGTCCATGTGTTACTCAAAAAAGAAAAAAGAAAAAGTCATACATTGTAGCATCAACAAGAATGGAAAAAGCAGAAAATGAACAAAATCGCAGATCTTTTTTTTTTGGCCTTTTGTGCAAAAAGATGGGTAAATGAAAAGTAATGACGTGTGATGACTGATGCCGTGCAAAGACAAAGGAAAATTATGAAACACTATATTTTGACTTTTTGGATTTGATCTTCATTTAATTTTTTAGATATCTATCTAACTTTTAAATTTTTAAATAAAAAGGGGTCTGATCTGATGCAAGTCACCGCGTCATCCTCCACGTGTTCGTCAAATAGGTCTACGAACAAATCTTTCAATCTAATTAGGTAATAAGTAAAACATAGTAGTATAATGTATGCCAATGATTTCTACCATTAAAGATAATTATTATTTCTTTTTATCATAATTTTTTTACCATCAGATGTGGACAGTGTTGTTATTGATCATGAGTCATAACATCATCCTAAAAGTTGAATTAGACAAATATAAAGGTGGAAGCATTTATTATTATAATAAAAAGGTTGAATATTTATTAGTTCAAGATTAGATCCTTTTCATGGTAATGGCTATGACATGAGATGACATGACGCCGATTAATGTCTCTATTGTTGAATAATATTTTATGAGCCCACAAAGCATGTACGAGAGAATAGGTCTTAATTTCAAGTGGATATTATTATTAATTATACGTCAATGTGATGTTAATGCGACCCTCATATATATATAGATGGAACCTCAAACTTTTCGGCCTTAATTACAAACCAAGTATACATCCAAATTCAAATTTATTAATCAAACCCCTATGTGTATCATAATACATTCGCAATTTATTAACTATAAACCATTTCAACTGCAATCACCTAAAAAATAATTATACTTTGTACATCGTTTAGTAGATTCTATCTTTTATTTAGATGAACATTACCTATAGAAAAAGGTAGAGCAATACAAACCCTAAAAATACTAAATACATCTCAAAAATTGTATTTTTATATTTTTCATTTTCAAAAATAATGTGTTTAGTAAGTTATGGTGTGTGTATAATCTTACCCGTAGAAGAATTCTAAAACGACACCTCACGTATCCTGGACGGCTTTAAGGTTGGAATTCTATATGTCAAGAGCCAACGACATTATGGATTAATAGTTTACAGGAATGATACATGAAAGTTAGACAAAGGCTTCTAAACAAGGAAAGTAAAACTACAACAAAGTTGAAATAAATTGGAACGATCATAAGATAAAGCATTAACTACATACAATCCTACCGCTCTACCTATTGTGGGCATGTTAAGATGTGTCAATGGTTAATGTGTCAAAAATCCAGAATGTCAATTAATTTCACTTTTTATATAATGAAAGAATGAGATCATGTACACGTCATCGATGGACATATTAAGAATTGCATATGATAGACATTTTATCATTTTCTTAACTACATATTTTTCAACAACAATTGATTTTTATATAAGATGGTAGTCAAAATTTGGGACAAGATTAATAGACGTGGAGAAATAGTTTTCGTGTTTCCAGCTAGTTGGGTCGTCGTAGCTCTGGCCACTTAAATGACAATTATCTCAAATATAAATATATATATATATATATATATATATATATATATACAGAGAGCTTTATTTTTTTTAAATATGAACCGGAAAAATCACATTCAAATGAGAGATATGCCATATTGAACAATCAGATTATCAAGGTAATCAAGGTAGTAGTTCTTCTACATCCAAGAAAAACGCCATAATTGTAAATCATCTATTTGCCAACAACGAAGTCAACAGTTCAACCACCCGTCAGCACTCAAACACGACTCGAATTTGGGGATTTAGCTAACAATAGTGATTTCGATTGATCGGCTTGATATTTATGTATATCCAATTTTGTGTCTATATATATAAATGTAAAATTTATGTTAGCCTTTTTACTTTAATTTGGTATGCATGGTTATATATATATATATATATATATATATATATATATATATATATATATATATATATATATATATATGGCCTTGGGGATTTATGTCAAATTAATAATGTATATATTTCTGTCTGAATCGATATTGGATTTGGTATAGTAATTAGATTCGGAGGTATATGAAATATTATATTGGGATATGTCAATTTTTTATGCAGCTGACATTATAAAATATATTTGGAAATATAGTATGTGAAAATATAGGTACATGAAATTTTGAGAAGATAAAGAAATCTGCAAGAAAAAATGTTGTCTTTGTTGTCTTTGATGCCTTTATATAGGCGTGGTTAGAGGGCGTGAACTGGCCATTTGATTAATCAATCCCACAAATTAAATAATAATTATCCCAAATCGATAAATATGAAGTGTTGCCTGTAAACGAATTATATATATATAGGCACATATAGTAGATATATTAGGTTAACATACGAAAAAAATTATCATACAAAAATTAGCCATGCTCGATATATTTATCCTCCACTTCTGATGTACGTATATAGATATAAATCACGAACTTGTTGGAATATGGATCCCATGCAATTAATAGAGATCATCTAGTGAAAAAGAGTTTGAATTTGTCTTGAATAGATGGGCATCATCTAGAGAGAGAGTGTGTTTTAATCAATGAAGAATTCAGATGCTGCTATAAACTACAATTAATTAATGAGTATGTTTGGATTGGGATGTGTCCATTCGGATTTGTGATGGATCAAATCTCAATCCTTGTTTGTTAGAGGATGATCTCTACATACTTTTTTTACTGACTCCCAATAAAAACATCTAATTTTTCTAGAATTATAAGACATATTAACTCAAATCTCAAATCCTAACTTGCAAAATCCACTTCTGCCCCAATCCAAACACCCCTTAGTCCTTAGACAATAGCTTGGAATGTTAGATTTATTTCTAATAATCAAATCGATACACTGATTTCAATTATTATTGATTTAATTTGGTTTCGATTTTTTTATCTCTTAAAGTTTGTTAATTGCTGTATTCCAATTTTCTTAGTGTAAGTAAATTCTTCTACAAATAATGTTAGTAATTGTATTTTTTATAGATTCAATAAATGAACGCTATCGATTCAATTTGTTTTGAAGCCAAATCCAAACTAAATATCACCGGCACAAGAAAAGGAAAAAAAAAAATTTTGAACAAGAATCAACTATATATAATAATGAAAGTTCTAACACCAGGAAAAAAAAACATATAGCATATATAAAAATCCTAGTTATGAAAAATAAAAATAAAAAATCCACAAGAAACCTACCTATAAAAGCAATTAATTCATAACATTAATCTTGGTTAATCATGGTCCATCTATCATGAGTTAATCTGTAGGTACACCACCTATCATATCGTTGTGTTCGACAAAGAATAATAAATTATCTTGCACTCAAATATGATTTTCCCAACGTCACAGTTTGCACAAACACGTCAAGTAATTAACTGAGATCGTAAGGACACAAACAAGACAATCAAAGAGTTTTAATTAATCAAGGAACAAGAATCCCCACCAATTATTTAGAGAGAGTTTTAACGGTCTCCAAGATGGCAAGATACATGCTCTCTATAGTATTCTGAAATTAATTAATGATAATCTTTTTTCATTTATTAATTATTACAATTAAATGTAATATTGTGGATTTCATTTTATTTTATTTATATTTTACTCTTTACATCCCAAAATAAAAATCGTTCTAATAAATTTTTTGTTTTAAAATAAATGTTATTAGAATTTCAAGAAACATTTGTCCATATTATATTAAAACTTTCTCCATTTATTTATCTCAAATTAAATGAGTTACAGTGGGATTATTAGAAAATTATCAATAATAATTATATTTATATAAGTGTGGATCAAAAATTTTATCAACTATTATAACTCAGGGGCAAGATTTTGAAATAACATCTATTATTTTGAAATGAGGGGGAAAATTCAATTTTAGTCAATTTAAAAAATCACTGTCCAATTTTCGTCTATCATGGAAGCGATTTTCAATTTTAGCCCAACTAAACTAAAAATCGTCACTATTTGGTCCATTTTTTATCGGAATACCACTCTCGCCAGCGATTGTAATACAATCGCCCCAAATTGTCACCGGATGACACGTGGTCTGCTATCGACCAATCAAAATTATTCGAGTCATATATAAAATGTGTCACATAAGCGCGAGTGGGGCGAAAATTAAAATTGGGGGCGATTGTATTACAATCACTGACGAGAGTGGTATTCCGGCGAAAAATGGATCAAATAGTGACGATTTTTGGCTTAATTGGACTAAAGTTGAAAACGCTTCCATAGTGGACGAAAATTGGACAATGACTTTTTAAATGGACTAAAATTGAATTTTTCCCGAAATGAGGGAGTATGAATAAGTTATACTCATCTTGAAGTATCATGAATCCTTATAATTTAATAAATTCGAAACTCGTACCAAACAAATTGATACGGCCTATAAAAATCCCAACCGAAATATTTAAATGATCCTACACAATCAGCCAAATCCTAATATAATTATGAGTAGGGTTTGTGTGTGTTCCTGGGATATGGTGTGCTCTCAACCAGTGGCGTATCCAGGATTTAAAATTTGGGGTACGATAAATAATTAAAAGTATATATAAATGTAATATTATTTAAATAAAAAAAATAGATATGATCATTTTTAGTTTTGTTTGCTTCTTTTTTAAAATTTTATTATACAAGAACTATTATTTAATCATATTATAAGAATTTTTTTAAATGTGTTCATCTTCATTTTAAAGATATTGGGAAAACAATAATTCATCATAATAGATTATAAGATTAATTAACCAACTATATAAAGAATAATGGTTTGAAACTGATGATATGAACCAAAAGATAAAAACATTGACTACTAATATTTTATCAAGACAACTAAAAAGAAATGTTACAAAAACTAATTAAATGCAGGATTACTACCAAATATTATCATGAAACAACTAAAAAGAAATATTATTAAAAGTAATTAAAAGAGAAAAAGATGGATACTAATATTTTATCAAGACAACTAAAAGAAAATGTTACAAAAAATAATTAAATGCAGGACTACTACTAAAATTTTGTCAAGAAACAACTAAAAAAATATTATAAAAAGTAATTAATTGACTACTTATATTTTATCAAGACAATTGAATTGAAAAGAAAAATTATAAAAACTAATTAAATGCACTACTACTAAAATTTTATCAACAAACAACTACATAGAAATAGTATAAAAAGTAATTAAATTGTATCAAGAAACAACTAAAAACATATATTATTATGAAAAGTAATTAAATGTAGCCAAAATTAAAAGATATATTAGTATGAAAAATAATTAAATGTGCTACAAAAGGGGTTCAAACCCACGATCCAAGGGAACAAACTTGCTATCAAACCAATTGGATACAATCCAAGCAATGTTTTAAACTTGCGTTATTTATTATATATAGTAAATTTTAAGATATTTGGGGGTACAACTGTACCCCCCTTGTACCACGCTGGCTCTGCCGCTGCTCTCAACCCCAACTCTAATACTTTTGAGTAATATCACTAATATTTTTATTTGTAACAAATAATACGTTAAGTAATATTTTTCACTAAATTATATATTTCAGGTATATAAATAAATATTTTATAAATAAAAAACTAATACCTTATGAGTATATAACTAATACCTTAAAAATATACAATTAATACCTTATGAGAATATAAATAATACCAAATTAATAATACATTTGGAGGTATATACCCCGAATATATAAGTTTTTGCCTATAATTATATATGTGACTTACATATTTTTGTAATATGTGATATATAAGATTAGCCAACTCTATTAGCTTCGAGATTTAAAAAACAAAAAACCAACCAACTCAACTAAATTTTGATGGATTCCATATAAAAGGCGTGATTTGAACATGAGATTTCAAAGTGCTGATGTTTTCCTATTATAAGACCAAACCCTGGTTAGATTTATTATCTATTAATGTTACATTTCGTTAAGTGGGTATGAACTTACATAATAGTTTGATTTTATTTTATTTAGCTAAATAGTTTGATATTCAGGATCAAACAACAAAAAAAGTGAATTAATGTATTTATTTATTTTCAATCTATAGCGATAGTATTATTTTTCTCACAATATTTATTTATTGAAACTTTTTGACCGAATGTTAGATAAATTAAATCTTTACATATCAACAAGTTAAAATACAATGGAAGAATGGCTACCAAACTAATATTAAGGCTGAAAAAAATGTTGCTTGGATGAAGAATTTGAGAAGGAACTTAAAAGTTAGAATAAATAAATTTATTGGTATTGTTCGAGAAGGATTTACATAATGAATTTGAAATTCATCATCTTGATTTGGAAAAATTATTTATGTGATGTGATCTAAATGAATTTGAAATCCACTATTATACTCCTATTCAAATACATAATTGTTTCTTAACAACTATATTTTAACCAATTGTATAAACGTATTCAAAAATTTATTTTATATGTAATTTGTTTCTAATAACATTTTTTGATTTATATAAATAAAGTAGATTATATAAAATTTTAATAATGTCTTTTCTTATAGATAATTATACTTTAATTGATTTAACTTTTAAAAGGTGAGAGAGAGAAGTGTCCTAATTTAATTTAATATAAAATAAAAAAAATTAATTTCATAAGAAACCAACTGAGACACAAGCACGTTTGGAAAATTTCAACACTTAATGTTCATGAAACAAAAGATATAAATAATAGATCAAGTCTCAACCCTCAATATGTTATATCAATGCAATTGTAATGAGAAGATTGTCAACCATTAGCTGTAATAAAAAAACAAAAGATTAAAATACAATAAAGTTTAAAAAATTTGAACGATGTTATGATAAGATTAATCACATATTTTTCAAGAATTAATGTCTATATAAGTTTTTATATTAATCGATATCAAAAATATTGATATTACATAATTAAATATGAGAAGTTGTTCGAATTCTATACTTTCATTTTTAGATATTGTGTTAAAATTCAAATATTGTTAATAATTTTTTTTTCTTATCAATATTTGATAAAATATGTCAATATGTCCTTCATATTATTTTTTTTCAAAATTCAAATATTAATGATGAATTATTTTTATGAATTTTGGATAAACTTGATTACAACATTATTGAAATTCAAATATTGTTAATGAATCTTTTTTAGATATTGGATAGACTTGATTATGTTGATGAATATTATCATTTTACTATGTTTAAAATTATTGATAAAATATGTCGATATATCCTCAATACCAAAGAAACAAATATTTGACTTCAATAAACAAACCATATACTTCAATACACATCTACTTCAATAAACACATCTTCTTACTCATGATATGTTAATAATTAAGTCTTTATATCTAATTTTGTTTTCTTTGAGCTTTCTCAATATATACACACAAATAAATTATACATTTCATAAATGTGATTGATTCCGGTTTTATTTGGATGGATAAATTTTGTTTTCTTTGAGCTTTCTCAATACACACAAATAAATTATATATTTCATAAATGTGAAGGTTGCATGTGGGGTAGCAAATGCATTGCATTACCTCCACGAGACAGTTTATCCACCGGTGATATATGGATGGTTTAGTTCATTAGTGGTGATGCTAGTCGAGAGACAGTCCTGATGTCGACCAGACACACATCGTTCAAGATAGATGTGTACAGTTATGGTGTACTACTTCTGAAGATGCTCGGAGATTGTGATGTGTACGGTTATGATGTACTACTTCTGAAGATGCTCGGAGATTTGAATGTACTACTTCTGAAGATGCTCGGAGATTATTCAAATGGGGATCAATTACATGATTTGGTAAGTACTGCTGACAGACCTCCGTTTTAAAATCACTCTAAAAAAATCCTCTTTGTGCACTATCTATTCCAATTAAGACATTTCAAATTTGCAGATTTTAGAGGGAATTTTGAGATTGACATCCAAATGTATTTTGAAGGATCCACAATATCGACCTTCCATTGGGAGTGGTGCATGAAATGAAACTATTGCCTTCTGATGGTGCATGAAATGGAACTATTGCGTTCTGATCTGGAGCCTCCTCTTCATGAGATTGAGCAAGTAGCCGAGCCAGGCCTCCCCGCCTCCCTAGGACACGGAGGAAGAACGGATGATGGAAGCAGCCGAGCCTCCTCTTCATGAGATTGAGGAGATTGAGCAAGTAGCCGAGCCAGGCCTCCCCGCCTCCCTAGGACACGGAGGAAGAACGGATGATGGAAGCAGCCGAGCCTCCTCTTCATGAGATTGAGGAGATTGAGCAAGTAGCCGAGCCAGGCCTCCCTGCCTCCCTAGGACACGGAGGAAGAACGGATGATGGAAGCAGCCGAGCCTCCTCTTCATGAGATTGAGGAAGAGCCGAGCTTCCTTCTCATGATCATGATCAGAGTTTTATTCATTTCTTATTTTATCATGAGACGATCATACGAATTAGTGTTTCACTCTCACTACCATTTCCATTTATTTTACTTTCATACTAGATCATCCGTCGTGTTCTAATAATATTTCACATCACTCAATATGTAATGAAAAAATAAATTAGAGAACACATTCACATCACTCATCACTCAATATGTAATGAAAAAACAAATTAGAGAACACATTAAATATATTATGAAAAAACAAATTAGAGAACACATTAAATATATTACTTAGCGGGTTCTAATAATATTTCACATCACTCAATATGTAATGAAAAACAAATTAAAGAACACATTAAATATATTATAATATTTCTCATCACTCAATATGTAATGAAAAATAAATTAAAGAACACATTAAATATATTATATATAATAAATAAAAAAAGAACTATTTTCTAAACTCAATTCAAATGACTTCAATATATGTAATCAAAATTATAAATGACTCAAGAATATAATACAAACCAAATGTCGATAAACAAAAAAAACTAATTATATAAATCTGATAACTTCAAGAATCTAATATAAATCATATAAGAAACTAATTGTATCAGTCTGACGACTAACTCAAATGAGTTAGAAAAAGAAAGCTCAATCAATATAATGTATCTTTATAAATATTTCATAAACTCATTTCAAATCACTTCAGTTATTTTATAACAATTAACAAATAAATTGAGTTTAAATATTCTAAAAACTCAACTCAAATAACTCCAATATCTTCGTTAATCTGATAACTTCAAGAATCTAATATAAATCATATAAGAAACTAATTGTATCAGTCTGACTACTCAATTCAACTCAACTCAATTTAAATCACTAACTTAATTCAAATCACTTGAATATTGCGCAGTTATTTTATGACAATTTACAAATAAATTGAGCTTAAATATTCTAAAAACTCAACTCAAATAACTCCAATATCTTCGTTAAACTGAATAGAGTAATTATATCAATATAATAATTTAATACAATTCAACTCAGATAACTCTTATATATCTTCAATAAATTGAATAGACTAATTATATCAATATAATTATTAATACAACTCAACTCAGATAACTCTTATATTATATTATATATCTTCGATTTGCAATATATCTTCAATATATTATATTATATATCTTCGATCAGCAATATATCTTCAATAAACTGAATAGACTAATTATATCAATATGATAATTTAATTCAACTCAACTCTGATAACTCATATATTATATATCTTCGATCTGCAATATATCTCCATAAACTGAATAGACTAATTATATCAATATGATGCTTTCCTAATTATATCAATATGATGATTTAATACAACTCAACTCTGATAACTCCAATATTATATATCTTCAATCTACAATATATTTCCGATAAACTGAATAGACTAATTATATCAATATGATACTTTCTTACATCATAACTGCAACACATCTTCGATAAACTGAATAGACGTATCAAACTGATAACATGAGTAGTTCCCACAATTACGCTCCAACAAAAAAATAAATAGAGAAAAAAAATCAATGTGATTGAGAGATTCGTCGAGATGGATGTTACTACAATTTGCAACTAGAAATCTGATAGTACACACCCAACAACTCCCATATATCTTCGATAAACTTAATAACTAATTGTATCAATCTGATAACATGAGTAGTTCCCACAATTATGCTCCAACAAAAAATGTAAATAGAGAAAAAAAATCAATGTGATCAAGAGTTCCGTCGAAACAAATGTTACTGCAATTAGAAATCTCAGATGTTACTGCAATTAGAAATTTGATATCTAATAGTACATACCTAGCAGTTCCACAATCACGCTCTAACAAAAAAAGAAAATAGAGAAAAAAAAATCAACAAAAAAAAAAGAAAAAAATCAATGTGATCGAGAGATCCGTTGAAATATGTTATTGCAATTGGAAATCTAATAGTACTCATCCAGAATCACGCTCCAAACAAAAATAATAATAATAAGGAATCAGTGTGATCGAGAGAGAAATTGTCATCGAAACAGTTGATTGCAACTGCAACTTGAAATCTGATCGTACTTACCGACTAACTCTAACAAAAAAAAAAAGAGAAGAAAATAGATATGAATCTATATGATCGAGAAAGAAATTCAACCAACAAACTCCAAAAAAAAAAAATAGAGAAGAAAATAGATATGAATCAATATGATCGAGAAAGAAATTCGAGAGAGAGATTGTCGTTGAACACATGTGACTTTTTCTGAATCTTTAAAAGAAGTTAGAAATTTGTGGAAGAAAATGAATTAGAATTGATAACTGAAAATTAGAGAGATTTAGAGATAGAGTTTCGTATCACGCTTCAACAAAAAAAGAAAATAGAGAAAAAAAATCAATGTGATCGAGAGATCCGTTGACATATGTTATTGCTATTGGAAATCTAATAGTATTCATCCAGAATCACGCTCTAACAAAAAAAAAGAAAAAAAAAAGAGTGTGATCGAGAGAGAAATTGCCATTGAAACAATTGATTGCAACTGCAACTTGAAATCTGATTGTACTCACCGACAAACTCCAACAAAAAAAAATAAAGAGACAATAGATATGAATCAGTATGATCGAGAAATAAATTCGAGAGAAAAAAAAATCAGTGTGAACGAGAGAGAAATTCGAGAAAAAGATTGTCGTTGAACAACTGAAAATCTGATAGTACAGATGAAAGGAAAATTCTTCAAGATTAAAAAATAATAAATAATGAGTGTGATCAAGAGAGAGATAGAGATTTAGAGATAAAATTTTGTATAATGAAAACTGAATTTAAGTGGGGACAATTTTTTCTATAAAATACATTAAAAAAAATATTTTTCTTTTTAAATTTTTTTAAAACAACGGTTATCAAGTGACTTCTGTTATAGATTTAGAGATAGAGTTTCGTATAATGAAAACTGAATTTAAGCGGGACAGTTTTTTCTATAACATACATTTAAAAAAAAAAATTATTTTTAGAATTTTTTTTAAACAACGATTATCAAGTGTCTTCTGTTATTATATATATATATATATATATATATATATATATATATATAGATAGATTTGTTCTATTCAAAACAAATATTATAAATAATTAAATCTAACCGCCCAAGCTATATATTGTCTCAGATAATTAGATTACATCCACGATTAAATATTTGTTTTTCTTCCTACATTTTTATTCTTTGAATTTGTAAGATATATGTCTTAAATTTGTAAAACAATCAAAAAAAAATCAATAAAACAAAAGGCGAAAACTGAAATTTCATTCCAACATATGAGAAAGGGCCCGTGGCCCTGTGTGTACGGCATTAATAATGAACAAAAATCAATTTAAACAATTTCAAGAATTTATTGGCCATCAATATATACATACATGTATATCATCAACAAGACGTGGTGTCCTCACCTTTCACACACACCGTCAAGCTGAGTATTATGTTTTATATCGTCAAGCTGAGTATTCTGTTTTATTTCTCTTTCCTCTAATCTCTAATATTTATATAAGTTTCATACAACAAAAATGTGAAATATGGTCAGTTTTAAACATCTTAGAAAATGTTTTAAAGAGTTTATAAGAGCTCAGTCAATTAACATGTGAAGGACAAAAAATAAATAATTTCTTATATAAAAGCCAAATGAATTAACAGTATATTCAAATGACTGATTTAAAATGATTGAATTACAAATTAATTCAATCAGATTTAGATTCAAAATCCACCCATATTATTAAAAATTAGTTCAAAATGAAAAAATCAGAACATAAAAATACATTATGGAAGAATCAATAGTTCCTTTTTTTTTTTTTTTTGGTAATTAATATTTCCAAATAAATGCTACCTATTTATTAGATTTTCCTGCCCAATCCAAGAACTTATATTTAAAATAATTTATTTCATATTTATAACTTTAAAAAAATCTACTTGCACCAAAAAAACTTATAAATACTCTGTAATTGTATTTAATTCATTCTGTTATATGACTACTTGTTGTGGGCCTGTGGAGCAGTCAGCAGTGGAATTTCCTCTCTCATTTTTCGTAGGCGATCTAGGGTTCGAATCCTCTTCCCCTCTTTTTTTTTTCTCCTCCATCGTCTTCAACTTTCGTCAACTGTAACGCAGAATTTTGCAGAGAACTTGTTGAATATTCAAGTTTATGAATCATGTTATCAAATGTGGAAGATAATATAAATGACCTTTTATCTTACAAGAACCTGAAGATAATAATTTTTATGTGAGGATCTTATTTTTACAGCTGCTTTTAGATTCAAAAGGAATTTTTTAACGAAGTGTCAATTGTTTTTCTCTATGACATGTCGAGCTTCAGTTTTTCAGGTAAAGTTTTATCATATTACTTTTACTATGCTTAGGAATTATTTCATTTCACACTATAGATTTCTTTTGTTTTTTATGAACAATTTTTTGTTTGATATCATGCTAACTTCCACAATTCACTTTGTAATATGTCAATAGGGTATAGACATTCCAGTGAGCACATTCCATTACACAATATAGCCATAAGGGGTGATTGGAAAAATGTAGCCATAAGGGTTGGAAAGTTGCAAGTAGATTATTAGATTCCAATAGGAATCTATCAAGTGCACAAATCACCAGTCGTGGGGATACTGCTTTGCATTTAGCGGCTGCGAATGGGCATGCTAAATTTGTGGTTAAGTAAATGGAGTTGATGGATGATCCTAGCATTTACATCATAAATTTAAAAGGATGGATGACTCTTTCATCAGCTGCTTTTCATTGGAAAACAGATGTCATCAATCTCCTACTAAGGAGAAGTTCGGATCTAATAACATATATTCCCACTGATGGGATGAACACTCTTCACTTAGCACAACGATATAAACAAATAGTAAAATTCCTATATCCACGGTCTACACATTTGGATTGGGTTGAGGCGGATCTAGTATCATTATTCAAAATAATGATTATGTCAGGATATTATGGTAATGTTCTCATTTTTGCTCCTTTACCATCTAAGAAATTTAGTTTTTTTTAATTAATTACATATTTTTATTTAGATGTTGTTGAGAGAATTTTCTTCTCCAATCCAAATTTAGTTGTGGTTGCAAATACTGATGACGAGACACCAACTTGGAGTCCTAGCAAGAATGCCTCTTGTTTTTCATCACCATAGGTGCACTATATGTAATCTTTTTTTCCTGAAAATCATAGATGGATAGATGTTTTTTTTTTTTATAATCTTTATGCATGCAAATGACATATATTCATTTCTAAAGGATTTATGGAAACTGATATCAAGTCTGGATGATACCGAACACTTCAGTCGAGTAGAAGCTATAAAATTATCATTCAGAATAGAATTCGTTTAACAAATCTACCTTTCGATTTAAACAAATGTCCGGAGAGATAGACAGTCTCCACAATGCTTAAAAGGCCACGAAAAACAATTATGATTAACTAAAGTGGTATAGTCATAGACAAAACAATACTTGAGCAAAAAGTTTTGTTCTTGTAGTTGTTCTCCGATAAAACAAAATTCCGAAATAGAATAAATTCCGAAACAGAATAATGTCAGTCAGCACTGCAAAAATCAGCATGACAAAGAAAGAACAAGAGTGATATGACAAAGAAAGAACAAGAGCATCACTCCGTTAGATCGTGGAGTATCTCGTTCTTCTTCTGTCATGCTGATTTTTACCGTGCTGACCGTATCACCTTACTCCACTGTTGAGAATGTTTTGAAGCCTATACGTTTGATAGCTGCATTGGGTTACTATATGCTTTGGTGACGATGACATTATCTATTTCGGAATTTTGTTTTATCAGAGAACAACTATAATAGCAAATTTTTTTGCTCCAAATATTGATATGTCTAATCAATATTGATATACCACTTTGGTTAATCATAATTGCTTTCCGTGGCCTTTTACGCATTGTGGAGACTGTCTATCTCTCCGGATGTTTGTTTAAATCGAAAGGTAGATTAGTTAAACGAATTATGCTATGAATGATAATTCTGTAGCTTCTACTCGACCGAAGTGTTCGGTATCATCCAGACTTAGATATCAATTTTCATATAAATCCTTTAGAAATGAATATACGTCATTTGCATGCATACAAATTATTAAAAAAAAAACATCTATCCATCTATAATTTTCAGGAAAAAAAAAATTACATGCGCTTATGGTGATGAAAAACAAGCGCTTATGGTGATGAAGACTCCAAGTGGTGTCTTGCCATTGTTTGCAATCTCAGCTAAATTTAAATTGGAGGACAAAATTCTCTCAACAACATCTAAATAAGAATATGTAATTAATTAAAGAAAACTAAATTTCTTAGACGGATAAAGAAGCAAAAACGAGAACATGACCATAATATCCTGACATAATCATTATTTTGAATAATGATACTAGATACGTTTCAACCCAATCCAAATGTGTAGACTGTGGATATAAGAATTTCACTATTTGTTTGTGTTTGCATAGGTGCTAGATGAAGAGAGCTCATCCCATCAGTGGGAATATATGTTACTAGATTCAGACATCTTTAGTAGCAGATTGACGATCTCTGTTTTTCCATGAAAAGCAACTGATCAAAGAATTGTCCATCCTTTTAAATTTGTGATGTGAATGTTAGGATCATCCATCAACTCCATTAGGTTAAACACAAATTTGGCATGCCTCACGACTGGTGATTTGTGCACTTGAGAGATTCCTATTGGAATCTAATAATCTACCTGTAACTTTTCAGTCACCCTTATGACTGCATTGTATAATGGAACGTGCTCATTAGAATGTTTATATCCTATTAACATATCACAAAGTGAATTGTGGAAGTTAGCATGATATCAAACAAAAAATTGTTCATAAAAAACCAAAGAAATTTATAGTGTGAAATGAGAGAATTCCTACGCATAGTAAAAGTAATATGATAAAATTTTGCCTGAAAAACCGATGCTCGACATGTCATAGGAAGAAACAATTGACACTTCGTTAAAAGTTTCCTTTTGAATCTAAAACTAGCTGTAAAAATAAGATACATTCAGTTCATATTAGATGCATCATCAAATAGCCTCACATAGAAATTATTATCTTCCAAGTTCTTGTAAGGTAAAAGGTCATTTATATTATCTTCCACATTTGATAACATGATGTCATCCAAAAAGAGTGCAATGCTTTGATATATTTCTTTCTCCACAAAATCTTCAAAACTTAGTTTTGCGCCAATACAAAAAACCTTTTTTCATTTGTTTGCATGGGACTATCAGTTATATGTACTACCATGAATATTGGAATCGAAAAGGATGGCAAAGTCTGGACGAAAAAGCAGAAAGAAGCAGATTTAGAGTACAGTATTGCAAAGCAGGTTGAGAAAATGATAGAGGTATTGACAAACTGAAGAAGAATTTCTTGTTTAATCTATAATTATTTAGTGAGTGTGCCTCCTATTTAGGAAGATAATGTTGCATTATATATGTATTGTGATCACAGAAGTAGTAAAAGATACCAATAAATGCATCTCCAGGTTATAATACCTCATATCAATGGAATCCTAGTGTGAGACAGATATGATGCTCTGTTACTACTTGTGTATCAGAAACTTTCATAGAATTGGTTTATTACGTTTTCACCACCAGTTCCATTTGGAGAGAGGTTCAGTATTCCATCATAATGCTTTTCTTGTAGAATTTTTATTAATTATATAGATTTTTTGTGTTAATTTAAGTTGGATTTTGTAGCAGTGTGTTCTAAATTTCTAATTAAATCTTGGTATGCTTGGTGCTGTGGGTTAGCGAATGGGTAATGGGAATGGAATGAAAATAGGTATAGGTTTGGTATTGATTTCTAAGATTTCTGCCCATCTCAGACCTCTAAATAAGTCAATTTATAAGGTGAAGCATATGTGAATGCTCGAAGCCAGATTGAGTCTATTGTAAGAATCAGCATTTGCTTTTAAGTTTGGAAAGTAGTGTTGCTTAGCCAGTTCTCTTGCAGTTTGCTCAGTTATTTTTGTTTCAAATTATGAATTGTTCTTTTACATTCAGGATTGGTTACCCATATTGATGATTGTTACTTGTGCTCGTTCATCTATTAACATTAGACATTTGGAGAAAGCTACTGTATCTACCGGCAAAGAGGGCTTACTCTCAGAGGGAAATTCTGCATATAATTGGTCCGGGTGCTGTCTCCAAACTTGTTTTTGGAACAACGTTGTATCCTTGAACACAATTCTGATCTCTTAATAAAAGCTGATGGGCATGTTCTCTTCTATTTGAGTGTCATGACAAGCATCTCGGTTTTGGCACTGCAGTTTTCGTTTAAGCTAAAGCATGCTGGGTTCGCTCTTCATTTCACTGGATACTGAATTTTGGAGGAAATTAGTTAGATAACATCCTTCACAAATGCTTTAAGAGCTCTAGGCCTGTTGGTGGGTATCTCCGTGAACTGAAAGCCTTTGTTCGCACTTTTGGCAGATATGGAGTCGACAGGTTGAACGTCCCGCTTGAAGAACATTCATCAGCTCTTCTGAATTGCATTGATACAACACTGCATGAAAATCGTGAAAATTTGGAGGCCGTTGCAGGAAGTATGCATTCTGGTAACGGGATGGAAACAGAAGCAAATATAAAGCAGATGTCTTTAAATTAGACATTTGAATAATCCTGAGGATTGATGTCAGCTTTCTGCTTGATATGTGATAAACAGTGATTATTTGTTTGAATAAAATGTGTGGGATCATCATAAAATTTACTGTAGTATTTGGTTTAATAATGAGAACCCACTTCATTGGCTAAAAATTGCTTTCTTTCAGGTGTTATGTGCAGTGCAGTGATTTCTAAAATGTGCACCTTGACAATTTTGTAACGATTTTTTTAATCTCTTATTTCACCAACACAAATAAATAAATTAACCGACGTAACTTGAAAAAAGGATCAAGAATTAGGCAACCAGTTTCTGCATTACATTAGAACCAATCATCAAGAATAACGAGGAGATATCTTCTAATGTGTACGGAAAAACACATTCACAAACAAACTACATGCATCAAGAGAAACTAATACAATCTACATGAAGCCTTTCAAGAAATCACCTAAACATACATCAAATTTATCTCTCAGTAGGCATATGCAGATCAAATAAATCGTACAAGTAGAAGGCGTCATAGTTAGATGGAGTGAAGACTTCTTGCAACAAGAGTTCATACTCTTCTGGCCTTCTTTGTGGATCCAACTCCAAACAGCTTACCACCATGCGCTGAAATCCCTTAGAAAATACCTTCTTTCTACCCTGATCCCCTCCCTTGTATGTCTTAGGAAGCTTCTTTTTCTTGTTAATCTTGCTTATCAACAAATTCAAGCCACCCCTATTAGGTTCTTTGAGCCCACCGTAAGCCAAATCTAGGGCCATGATCCCAACCAACCATACATCAGCTTTCGGTGTATATTCAATGTTACGACCATACACTTCAGGAGCTGCAGCCCATTCACAGATTTTAGCCCCAGAGAATAGTGAAGGGTCTGAGTCTCTATCCTTCGAAAGATCATGCACAGATGCTCCAAAAGCTAACTTAATTTTAGGTTCTGCACTAACGAATATGTGACGTGCGCTGACTTCTCTGTGAACTTGGCCACATTCATGGATGGTACAAAGACCTCTAAGAGCTTCACATAACGCCAAAACAATGCAGGCTTCAGGGAGGCCATCTGGGAACCGATTAGTCATTATTGTTCGAAGGGAGCCCAGGTCCATAAAAGGGAAAGTGATGCAGAAACAGCCTTCGTGTGTGAAGGGTGGTTTAATTCCTAACAGGTTTGGGTGATTCGGAATTTTTCTACTATCATCTGCCCTTTTTCTAAGATTCTCCAAGGCTTCTGGCTCTTGAGCCTCATCAACGTATGACACCGCAACAAATTTATCTTGAATGTTCGTATCAGAGAAGTAATCATGTACTACTAGGTAAGCGGCTCTATAGACTGTTATGTTGCTGCCAAAGGCTTTCCCAATGGGGTTCATTATATGAAATCTGTCCTCTCCATAACTAGGTGAATGTGTCTACTTTGCTCCATCTTATAATCCACAAAGCCTCTTTCAGCTCTTCACATCTCAGCAGACATTTGCAACCAAATTACACTCATAGGAACAAGACTAACCCTATAGTAATGACCTACATTAAAAGCAGCAAGACGTTACATTAGCATTCTCAGCTCAAAAGCAATACATTTGTGCGTTATGCAGTCACAAAATAACATCCACACAAACTAAACCCACTCATCACAATCCTACATGAATGTTGCATATATCATTTCTTCAAATACAATAACTCAATCTTTCAAAGAATGCAACTATATGGAGTACCAATAAATATAAAAATACAGTAATTCTAAACTATAAATATAAATATATCACAATTTCAATAAAGTCAATATATTACAACATTTCTCTTCTATATTTATATGAATATTTTGATTTTTTTTCTTTCTCAGAGAAACTAAATGCTATAGTAATTTAAACAACAAAATACCATAGTCATTCAACAAAACAAGTCTGTAAATCTCCTACCACATGAAATTTTTTCATAACTTCAAGAATAGATAAAGAATCTATAACCAAAATGCAAAACTATTTATCAATTTTTTCCAACTAATCACTAAACCATATATAATTTAAGGCACAATAAATCAACAATAGTAATGAAGAAAAAACAAGTAAGAAAATAATGTAAACATGGTATTTTACCTTGAAATTAAATTAGATAGAGAAACAATTGAGAGAAGGAGAAAATTAGGGTTTGTGCTGTGAAATAAAAAAGGGGAAGATTTTGATTAGGAAAGAAGAAAAGAAATGTAGCAGAAGCTAGGCTGATTCAATTTTTCTTTAAAAAAAATAAAAGTGAGAAATTACCATACTACCCTTACTTATTTTGAAAATTTTGAGTTGCCCAATGCCCCTACCCTAATATATCATCAATGTGGATTAAATTCAATAGACGCAGGATTGAGATAAGAAATCAATGAACTTATTTCAGTAAATACGTACTCACTTCAAACTACATTTTGCAATCACTCAACTTTCACATCCATAGGTTGACATTCTAGGTTCTTCTTTCATTTCTTGAAAATACAAAAATTAGAGTCAATTATGGACCAATATGTATAAGCTTGGGCTTTAATTTTTCCAATATTTCCTTCTTTTTTTTCCTTCCATTATTCAAAAAGCTTTTATTCTGCTTCTCTACTTATAAGTTACCTTATTCTTTTTGAAGGTTTTTGGATATCCCACATCTTGTTGATCATTTGATACTCAGAAGACATGTAAGTGTAGATGAGTTATTTCTTTATTTATTTTACCTTTCATTTTCTATAGTAGCCATTTACAAAGCAATTAATTGTAGTTGAGTTGTTTTTATTTTTCTTTAATTTTTCATTTGTGCGGTATCAAACTCTTGATGTCTCATAATGTGGAGATCTATTTTCAGTTCCAGCTTGTCATTTATTACTTGAAGAAACAATGGATTGAAAATTGCATATGATATTACGATTTATTTAAAAATATATATTTTATCCCCCTCAAAATTTACAAATACTAATAAAAAAAACGGCAATAAATAAAATTATAAATAAAATTTCAAATGAATTAGATATTTAATTCTACATTATAGTTTTTATTTTTAAAAAGAACTTGTACTTTTTAACTCATATTTTCTATGAAAAATAACAAGAATGAAACAAAGTCATGTTTTAATAAATAAATTAATTAAGACAGTTTAGTAAAAATATTAACCTTCAAATTAGAAGAAAATGATGAGTTTGGGTTGATTTCGGTTTATATAAATCAAGTGGACCAACCAATTTAGCATTTATATTGAATTTTATGTTTAATCATATATGTGTGGTTCAGCCTCATTTAGAAGACTACATATAGATATCTTTGTCCACTCGATCTCTCTTGCGATGAATTAACTACATATAGATATCTTTGTCCACTCGATCTCTCTTGTGATGAATTAAAGTTGTGGAGAAACGATGACAAATTTAGTGCTCGGTTTCCAAAACTATGTGAAGCCCTTTTCTGTTTCAGCATCTACTTCCTCTAATGGTACTCTCTTTCCCATTTTTTTTCTCTCATATTACAACATTTGTTTGTGGATAGCAGATATATTCCCTTCCATTCTAATTAATTGATTGTTTTAGAGCTCTCATAAAAATTAAGAAAGAATAGAAAATGAAAAATATCTAGCCTAGTCTATGATTGATTTCTTTCAAGTAAGAGGTATTATAAGGATAAAACTTGAAGATATTGTTGGTATCATAGCTAAAACGAAGATTAATTTGCAAGGATAAGTAAATATTTAATGTCGGATATTTGCAGGAAGTCCTCCTAGTGTGCCTCAAAATGGAGGGCCAGTGATTCTTGAACTTCCTTTGGATAAAATTCGAAGACCCTTAATGCGTACAAGGTCTAATGATCCACTAAAAGTGAAACAATTAATGGAAAGTATTTCTGAAATTGGGCTTCAAGTGCCCGTATGTAAGCTTTACTATTTCGCCATTTTCTACGTCATATAGTTAACGAATGAGCCAACAAGCATAGCTAGTTTCTTCATTTACTTGTGCAGATTGATGTGCTTGAAGTTGATGGGGAATACTATGGTACCTTTTCATCCTAAAGTCAATAAATATTTTTGCATTCTTACTCACTCATTCGCCCTCTAGATATGTCGTTTTGGTCATAGCAGTTTACGTTCGTGTCTCAGGCTTTTCTGGTTGCCATCGATATGAAGCTCACCAGCAGCTAGGGCTACCGACTATACGCTGCAAAATTCGTCGTGGGACAAAGGAAACCCTAAGGTAGTCCCTTTGGCTCAATCTTCTAAAGTTGTGCATTACCAAATTTAAATTCTAAATGCTAGTTTCGGTATATAAGAGAGGCTCGATGTCAATTTGCGTTGTAGGCATCACCTCCGTTGAACGGTGCACGTAGCAGATGATGGCTAGAGGAAAGCTGCACCATTGTTGTTAGCTTCTTTCATTACTCTGGCATATGTATAATAAAATATATAGCTCAGAAGGAGTAGCTTGAGACTGAATGAATGATGTTACATTGGGCTAAAGAAAATAATCAGATATTATTAAGGATAAACACAATTCCATTAGGGGGCATAAATATATCATGATCATCTCTGAAGTACTGAATATACAAAATTGCTACACATTCTAGAGGCTTATTTGTATGATATAGGACCAGACCTTGACACAGCAAATCTTGGCAAGGGACTGGGACCTGTGCTACCCGATGCCGAGCCTTCTACAAACTTCGACTTGCGACTTAAACTGTAGTCCAAGGGGCCAGATCCCCTACGATGTTTGTAGTCAATGCTTCGTATGCTAACGTTGTCCGTTTCATATTGATCATGTGTAGATGAAGGCTTAAAGTAACCTGACTCGTTGACATTTGACCGTGGAGTTCCATCACCACGGGGCTGCCTCAGCGATGGAGAAGCATGCGCGAGCGACATGGCAGGAGAATTTCGTGGGGAAGCATTCATTAGTGCCAGGGGAGTGGAAGAATTTGAATAGTACTGGCTATACACTGAACGTAGAATGGAATATGGGACATGGGATTCCAACGTGCTCCTTGGCACGTATGGTGAGATATCACAGACTTGGTCGAGAAAGATCAGCTTGGCAACAAGGTGAGATCTGTATAAAGGCATAATCAATAAAAAAGATACGCATTGCGTTTCAGAAAATGATTGAGGATTTGAACTTACCGATTGGTTTCGCTCCAAGCATCCAGAATGATTCCAGCTGAGAACTTGACGAAAAGCTGCATTGTGGACTTTATGCTTGCCTCTATGGACAAATAGCTTTGTGTTTCGAGATCCAATGATTCGCTGATGTGGCCATTGGAAAGGGACTGCTTCTGTTGATACTCTCTTTCAAGCCTCACACGTTCACTTCCTGCAATCACCGCGCATATGCACCTGATAGAAGCCAATTTAGTCATTGATTTGATTTTTCACTATTCAACCAAATACTAGACAAAATTATGTGCCTAATCGGATTAAACTTTTGTTACAAAAAGAAAGAAATTATGTGCACCTGGCCAAACAATGAAGGTTGTTGGTGAAGCCTCCAGTGTCGACATTAAAAGCAGTGGTGTTCCAGATAGTGGATGTCATAAATGTTGCGAATAAATAGGGCAACAAGCTCCACGAGCCATCTGTTGCACCCCCAACCTCTTCCAGTATTGATCTGATCCATTCATAATCATGGTCACTGACCACATCTACAGTGTTTGCCACTCTTCTCATTCTCCTAATCTCTTTCTTCTCCGGTATTTCATCAGGTAAATGTTTCGCAACACCTGATAGCAGTGAGTATATCAGAGGTGCACCTTCTTTGAGAACTATACCAGAAGCTTCTGCCAATAGGGAATCGAAAGCAATGGCCTGCCCTGCCTGAATACAGAACCTAACCATAGTATCCATATCAACTATCTGCTTTATATTTGCTTCTGTTTCCATCCTGTCACCAGAATGCATACTTCCTGCAACGGCCTCCAAATTTTCACGATTTGCTCTCAATGTTGTATCAATGCAATTTAGAAGAGCGGCTGTATGCTCTTTCAGCATCCTGTCCAACCTGTCAACTCCATAGCTGCCAAAAGTGCGAACAAAGGCTTTTAATTCACAGAGATCTGTCACCGACTCAGCAAAGTACCCACCAACGGGTCTTGAACTCTTAAAGCATCTGTGAAGGGGAGCAAAGAGGATTCCGGCACCAGAGACATCCTTAACTATGTTTTCAATGTACCAGTTGCATACAGCTTCAGTAGCCGACCCTGTCTGCTGCTCAGCAGGTTTCTCAAACAACTGTAAAGAAGAAACTGGACCTGAGTAGGTCTCCGCGAGGAGAATTTCACGAATACCCTGGGTAAGGTCCATGCTGACATGTTGCTCTGCTAGATGAACTATAGAAGTATGTCTATGAATAAGTGATTCTAGGACAGAAGGTCTCTGAAGATCAGAATCAGTTTTCAGAACTGTGAGCAACCTTCTTTTGAAATTCCCTAGGATGCACTCTCTCATATACTGCATCACAAAATCGAGAAACGTTGAGACGTATTCTAGACCAATAATACCTAGTTTATAAGGATACTGAAGATTTGAGCTAGCTAGTGTTAATTATTTGGGAACCTTTGGACAGATTTGGTAATTCAAAAACCAGTATCCAGTGAATAATTTATAAAGCGAATATGTATACTTGCCTCTCTAAGAACGAAAACATGGTTCAGAACACATATGGGTTCCATGTCATTCAAGACTGAACAGAGATTTGTCAACCTCTGCATTGCAGCTTCTAACCTGTCGCCAAAACAGAAAATGAAAAATAGCCAGCCAAAAATAACACACAAAATAGGAGAAGAAAAGAATGTTCATAAGAGGGCACTCACATTTTGATTGAACTGTTATTTTCTGGATAGCTTTCGTAGCCTGGCAAATGAAAACCATACGAAGCTTTTGGAGATTTTATGGAAGGAATAGATAATCTGGATGTCAAATTCATGAGATTCGCTGCTTGTTCTGGTAGAAGCTGAAACTTTCATAAAATTAGCTCAAGAGTAATAATATGCTAAACTATGGCTCATATCTCAAAAGCAAGAGAATAACAACCTGCATCTCCAGAGAGCCAAATCCTCCTTCCGAATCAAGAATATTTATCAAACCTTCCAATCCTCCCATTATAGATTCAATCAGGGACTCAACATACAGAACTGCATCCCGACCAATTTTCGTCACCTATATTAAAACAAGTTGAAGTTTATGGACAAAGATGGGGTTTCTAGCATGGAGAAAATCATAAAAGAAATGAACATATGGTTTATGGACTATGATTTGAACCAATGTGAGCAACTGAACTATTGAGGTTTTTCATCAATACCTCTTCTGGAACAACTGGTGAAGCGCATTCTGGAAAACTGCTAGCGACACCAAGCCAGGCACAGCAATGTTGTGGGCGCCCCTCAGGCCCAAACATGGTGTTACGGAAAACCTGTAGTAACCATTGGAGTCAGATTAAAGTTGCATAATCTTCTAAAAAGACTGTAAATTCTGTAACTTACAGTTGTAAGGTGTTGGTGGTAGAAGTAAAGTTTCTTCAAACCCCCATATTTTGATAACTGAGTTTCAAGCTCATCAACACATCTGCACGTGTAAAATGTGTTAACGTCTCATGCACCATAGAGAAAGAAATAATCTGCACTTGTTATTAGTTGATTTAGTGGATGAAATGAAGAGCAAACCCAGCATGCTTTAGATTAAATGAAAACTACAGTGCCAAATAGAAGAGAACATATCCATCAGCTTATTAAGAGATCAGAATTGTGTTCAAGGATACAACATTTTCCAAAACAACTTGGTTAATGTGAGAGACAGCACCTGGACCAATTATATGCAGAATTTCCTTCTGAGAGTAAGCCCTCTTTGCCGGTAGATACTGTAGCTTTCTCCAAATGTCTAATGTTAATAGATGAACGAGCAGAAGTGACAATCATCAATATGGATAACCAATCCTTGCGTAACTCCTGAATGTAAAAGAACAATTCATAACTAGAAATGAAAATAACTATGAGCAAACTGCGAAAGAACTGGCTAAGCAACAGTACTTCAAGAACGAAACTTTAAAACAAATGCTGATTGATACAATAAGTAGCACATAGGAAGCCCAAAGTACAGTGCAGAATGAATAATTTATTGCACATAATATCTATTCGGCCATGATTGTATGTCAATTTCGTAAAAAAAAAAAAAAATTAATAAAAAAAAAAATCACTGATTTCATGAATGACAGAGATGGAAATTATAATTATGTCCTGCTTTAGCCATTATTTATGCAGAAAATATGCATGAAAGTGCTTCATTTGACAAGAGGCCAAAATTTTCAAGAAATTCGTGCATGTTAGACTGCTCAGATAATATGCATGAAAGTGCTTCATTTGACAAAGGAGGCTTGATTTTCCAGACAACTATTGTATATTAGACAGCTCACGAGATTTCATCAAATATTACAGATATAATACTAATAGCTTCACCTCTAATTACTTCGTCATTCAGGATATACCTCAAGCTTCAGTCTTTATTTGACATGGAATTGCAACAAATTAAGTTCTGAGAAGGAAGAAAAATAACATATAAGGTACTTACTGATAAATCACAAGTGATTGCTGAAATATTTTCACCCAGAGGTTTTGGTATGTTTTCTAGATGCTGAACAATTCTTTGGAAAAGTCCCTTTAAGGTAGCATCTAGGTCAAGAGCCACCATTCCTGGAGTACTCAGCAGGAAACGTATTCTGCCAGCGCAGGATGATAGGTATGATAACGCATAGCCCCTAATGGCTGTAAGAGGGGGAAAAAATTGAGTTCAGTAATAGACAAAATTCGGAAATAAAGTTCAAATCGAGCCACTTCAACTCATTGAAGTAACCATTATTAGCACTGAAGCTGCACGACATGTTCGATGTCAAAAAGGACTGTACAAAGCTTTCATGCAAATGCTTGGTTAAAGGTACTAGATATCCATGTTCTCATATCAGTTCTATAAACTGATTACTGAAGAACATTACACTAGATAAATGCATTTTATTGACAATACCATGCAAATCTGACAATACCTAATACTTTCCAGGCAACAAATAAATGAAAGTGTAGTGATAAACAATACCCAATACTTTCCAGGCAAGAAACCTAACCTGCAATATACTTGCGAACCAGACAGCAAAGACGATCCATCCCATCCAATAAAAATCCAATGGTTGGATCATTTGGATCCTGCAATTATGAAACAGTAGGTAAAAATAGTGTTTAGTTACAGAATAATTAATCAAATCAAGAAAGATAACTTTTGTTATCTAACATGCCTCGATAGATAACAAATCCAATGAAGAACAAACCCATGAATAAAAAGGAAAAGGAAAAAAAATGAAATAAAATATTCTTACAATTTCCACAGGCACAACTCGAGCTGTTCTGGATCTTGAAGACGCTATTCTGACGTGCTGAAAATACCATAGCACCTCACTCTGTGCAAAGGCTAATGCAGAAAACACCATCTGTACAACCATCAGCACTCATTGACTTTAATATTTTTACCATAGACCCACAGGCACTATAGCAGAAATAAGAATTAATGGAGACACAAGCGAATTACTTGCTTCGTTCTTCCTCTCATGCATGCTTATTCAGAAAAGACTCATGGAGAAATTTACTAATTGACACAAGTAAATTATCTGACTATTTCTTGGATAATCCACATAACAATAGACTCTATATGACTTCAAGAATTCACAGATGGTTCACCTGAAAAATTGAATTATTTATAGGTGAGATTGGCAGGAACACTTGGGAATCTATACCAAACCTATACTAATCTGGAACTATATTCTTTGTGCTTAAGACTTTCATATCCTGGTTTTTAGAAAACCTTTTAATATATGTAACTAATATTTACAAGTAGATTAGAGCGACATGTACATAAAAATGCACACCTGAATATTAGGAGCCAATAAACTTGGCTGATCAGTAAAAAACAGAACCATCCTTCCAATCTCCTGCTTCAACAATATTCTCCTTTCGTGGTGTATAGCATCACATGAGTACAGTGCTTGCTCATGAACTTCACTGATATGATTAAATAAAAAAATATTATTAAAGGGGTGCTTGGTAATTTTTAAGGAATGGGTACGAAAGAAAGGGTAATGGGTTTCACAGATCCCCAATATATGAGGGGTTTACACTACACATATATAGTGTAACATTATCTTCCTAAATAGGAGGTACACTCACTAAATAACAATATATTAAATAAAAAATTCTTCTTCAGTTTGTCAATACCTTATCATTTTCTCAACCTGCTTTGCAATACTGTATTCTAAATCTGCTTCTTTCTGCTTTGTTCGTCCAGACTTTGCCATCTTTTTCGATTCCAATATTCGTGGTAGTACATATAACTGATAGTCCTCATGCAATAATATATACTGCAAAACAGATAAAAGAGTTTTGAAGCTATTTCTAACTAAATCCTAAAATACAAACATTTCATTTAAGTAATGATAGCATAAGATAGATGTATATAATAGAAACAGCTGTAATAGCTTTCTACCATTGTGCATGACTAATAATAACTTTTCAATTTTACCAAAAAGTGCATTGTTCCACTCGAATTATAACTAATCAACCTTAAATCAGTTTTTCTCTTGGATTTTACCAAAAAAAGACCTCATCTTCAACAAAAATCATAGGAACTCATCATGCTGCTGCAAACCTGTATGTTCCATGATAAGCAAGTTCGTAGAAAGGAGTTTACAGAGAATACTGGGCACAATCTAATGGAGGCAGAGTCTAAATTTTAATCATTCTGAGATCCGAGAGCTATACTAGGCAAGACGAAACCAACAATATTAACAGGAGATGGTGTGGTATCAGCAACAAATTAAATAATCTAGCTGGGAAGGACTGGATGGGTATGAAAACAATAAGACAGACTTTATTCCATTGGTTTCTTTCAGCTCCACCTCTTACTGGCCTTTTCAACAAATTGGAGCAGAGTTCGCAAAGTTATTTTATATGTTTCCTTGCTATCGATAAAACACAATGACAATAAAGTATCCTTTAAGAGTAACTGACATAACACTCACTTCATCCCTGAATGTCGTCAGTACTAGGTTTTCCTTCAGCACAACCTGAAAGGAGTAAATAAATAATTACTATTATTATATAATAGAATGAAGAGATGTTAGTCATAGGCATGCGACCAATATCTAGAAAATCAGACATCAGAATTCTACCATGCACACACGTAAACTAACCCAGATATCAAGGATAATATAATTATGTAAATCATGAATATGATGAAGAAGCATACCAAAGCAATATCAATGCTAGTGACTCTAAGAAGCTCATCTGGACAAACCAAATATCCAAATAATACCCACTCACGATATGAAGTAACATTTGCAAGGTCTTGAGCTCTCTGCAAATGAGAACAAGGTTCCAAATTACAAATTATCGTAAAAGTGATAAGCCTAACTTTCTTCAGTACAAACAGCCTCAGAGTAAGTTATTCATGTTCTGCAACCTAATGCCAATGGAAGGATGTATCACTATAAAACAAGATAACTCATTACCATTGGATGTGCTGAGTTTGTAAGTATGTCGGGATATCTGGGATGAAATGGGCTTAGAAAACCCTCATTTCGCAGCTTCCTTGTATCTGTAGACAAAAAGATAATGGGGCCCACAGCCTCTAAGACCTGATAAACAAATGCATCATTAAAAACAATGAACATTCTGAACAGACCAAAACAATGACAAGTAAAACTTTCTATTACCTCAAAGCTAACTAAAGAAGACAAGTGCGACAAAAAAGTTTTAACTAATGTTTGTTGCAAGATTAGGAAAAGGTTTTAGGAATAAAGTTAAACTTCATAGTAGAGATGTAAGCCAAGAAAACGAATATAACCTCTCCAATTCGAGGACTGACAAAATTAAGATCTTCATGTAACCCCTTCAACGGCGGATCATAAGAATCTACAAATTGAATTAATCTGGCATCCCAGAATGAAAAACAGATTAATAGCTGTCGCAAGAAATAATCCAGCATAAAAGAAAAATAGATCAGCAGCAGTTTGTAAGAATTTTTTTATATGAAACTTGAAATGCATGTTGTACAAGTAATCACACAAGCTTATAACATAATATATAAGGCATTTTTTTCATTCCAAAAACATAACTTATCAAATATAAAATTCAAGACATATGAACGTGTGCACTTCTCAATAACCAAGCATGTTATCTTATAGAAGGACAAGCAGTGCAGTAGAATATTGTCATCTAGAATTAAATTCTTTTTTTTTCCAGAAAGTATATGTCATAAAGCACCTCAACCTGGCAAACTTATCAAGCATATAGATAGAGAGTGTTATAGACAATACGCCAAAGTCTTGAGTTCATAACTAATGACATCCCTGAAAAAGTACATATTTATGATCAGAAATTATAGTCTCACCTATGGTAAAAGTCACAATCTCGATCATTCCGTGCCATGGCATGCAAAAGATTGTATGTTTGCAACATCATTTTCCTAGGTATCTGTAGTGTAAGTGATCGTTTAAAAGATAAAATCAACAAATTTTTCAGCTGGGAGTAAGAAAGGAAACAGGGCAATCATGATGACTGCAGACTTGCCTTCTCAGAAAATAGATTAACACGGACAAACGAGCAAAAGAGATCCATAAAGGCATGTAGTATGAGAGAGTTTTGGTGTGGCTACAAGGAAAGCAGTCAAGCCATTAAAACAAATTTATCTAATACAGACAGTGCAAATATCATTTGCATGCTTAGCATACCAGCAGGGTAATCACGGTACTGCTTAGGTCCAAGATGAGTCGGAGTGATTGTTCCCGGAATGCCATCAGGTCAAGAAGCAGCTGATCCAGAAAATGGAATCAATTGTGAAATAATACAACATAAATTTGCATGAGATGCACAAGGTAAACAAGAATAGCAAGCCAAAGAAAAGCATAATTCATGACATTTTTCCGTATGTGCATTTCTTCTATTTTCAATGTTTCTAGGGAGAGTATGTCTGGAACTGCTTTACCATGAATTTCAGAATGGTTTCCCTAAGGTCATTCAACTCAACTAAATTATACCAAATAAAAAGACAATTTACTTTTAGTCGGTAGTCAATATACCGAAAACAGAACTTGCAGGTAAGAAGCAAATTATAAACAGACAGAACAGATATGCAAGTTGATCATAAATAGAACTCTAGCAAAATTAAACATGACAAATGCGTAACTGATAACAAAAAAAAAAAAAAAAAATCTTAACACCTGAATCCAAGTGCTTGCATGATTGCATTAAGACAAATTGTAGTCATGGAATATAAGTCAAGATTAGTAGTCACACCTGAATCCATGGCTCCAAGCTCTGTAAATGAACCTCAGCGCTCTCATTTATAGCATCCAAAGCAAGCTTATCAACCTATACAGACTTCCATGAATCAATGGTTTTTCAAGCCCAATTCTAAATGACAGGAACAAAAAAAGTAGATGAAATGTTTATGCCAAGCAAAGGAACCACAAGCGCTACCCGTTCAAGCTGCAACTTGCTGTGGTGTTCAGGAAACTTCTTCTCAAGCAAAATACATATTTTTGGGTAGCTTGGGAACAGCCCAGCTTTCCAAAATGCTTCAGAGTAAATATGATTAACCAAATCAGGATAATCCAAAATCTGATTCAGTCTATACATTTTGGACATAATCCCTTCAGCTACATGTGTGAGCTGATACACCCACTGCATGTTCAAACCCTTCTGGGATGAACTGCTTGGGTTTTGAGTTGTCACACCTTCAGCTGCACCATTATTCCTGGATGCTGTTTCTGGACCCAAGTACTCAGTCCACCTCGTAGGGCCCTCCCATTCTCTAGGCCTCAATGTTGCCTGTGCAGATGATAATACATCTTGAGCAGGAAAATGTGGCCTGGACTTTGCCATCTCTATCACTCTCAAGCAGAAGTCTCAACCGAAAAAACACTCTTCTTCCTGCATATTATTGACACACATTTCAGAGATCAAAGAATACTACACGAGATTGCTCAAATTCAAAACACTGTCTTCTTTTCACTCTCATCCGGGAAGCAGAAACCAACTTACATTTCTTCTCACAAAGATTAAAATCACTAAATTTAAAAAGAAGCAAAAACCCTGGCATCGCAACGGCACATAACATATTCAATCAATGCAAAAACTTCTGACTTAACATATGCTTGCTGCACTACAATCTTAAATTTCCAAAAAACAATTACATCTATTATCACCCTGGATTCTTTTCAATTGTCTCTCTTCTAAACTATGTCTGAATGATAAAATTCATAATCCAAAACTCCCAATAATGAGCAGAAATTAAACCACCATAAACTTTTACCCGCCTTCAAGAAAACCATATTATCATTTGGGCATTACATATAAAAAAGAGATAATTCTGAAGAAATACCATTAGGATGAAATGAAGGAGTAACTGGAAAAGCTGGAGCTCTGGAACAAAATTGAGCGCGTTGCACAACAGCTTCTTCAACTTCAGATCTACCTGCTGCTACTGCAGCTATTACTCTCTACACTTTAAGTGCCGTCTAATTATGCGTGAAAGAGACAATAAATCAATTCAACTTTATAGAGTAGAGTAGTCAATTTGCAGTATACTTATGCATCAATGCACAAGCAGGGTTGACGATGCGCGTATGTATATCTCAGAGAGAGAGAGAGAGAGGTGAGTATTTTTCCCGTTGGCCCTCTTTTCGCTCTGTCTGGACAAGATTGGAGACAGAGAAAACGAACTGGAGATATCAAAAAAAGAAAAAGAAAAAACAGCCTTCCACGATCTCTGACTCTAAACCCGGAACTTTGCTTATATTCGAATTTAACCCTTTACTTTTTCAAATTACAACCACGCCCCTTTTTTTCATAATAAATTCTGAATTAATTACAAGTATCTACAGTCAAGTTGTCAACCAATGTTAATATTCGTGTAGATTTCCAAAAAATAATAATACTAATAATAATAATAATAATAAATAATGATAATAAATTTGTTTCAAAGTAACTATTGGTTTTCTACTAGACTACTATCAAGAAAAATTAACTTGTTTTCTTTCAAGTTTGCCCTTATATTATTTTGTACCAGATCTTCATTTATTTTAAACATATCACTTTGTTGGAAACACCATCTTTAGTATTCAAAAAATGAGTAGTAAGGCCATTTTATATAGATAATCATAATTAATAAAGGTTTTGTTAATTTGTCTAAAACATTTTTAAATGATGGATAAATTAATATAAATGGATTACGAATTATTACCTCTTAAAACTTAATTTACAATTCTTTACAATAGTATCTACCAATTATGTTTCATCAATTACCTTTCTGTAAAAATAAAATAAAAGGAATCGCATTGCTGAAGCCTAGACGAATTCATTATCATACATTTAATCAATCTTAAAGTTGGCTCTCATTGTATTATCTTGGTAAAATGATTATAGCTAATCAAAACGACATAATAACACTAGTTAACAAATTTGGCATACAACTTAAATTTATTTAGGAATAATAACTGTATCTTGTCACTAAAATTTTGCAGCTTATTGCACATTATTTGGTAAACTTTTATTTGTTGCGTTTTGTCCTCATAAATTTTATGATGTATTGCAATTTATCATTTTAAATGTTACCAAATACAACAATCATAAAGTTTCTAATGACGTAAGAATGATGTAATATTTATTATAAAATGTGAAAGTGGGACTTAATGGGTGACAAGGTAGTGCTGGGTCCAAAATGTGGACAACATACTTAACTTTGACATCAAGCCTGCATCATTATATATTTACTGTCGCACACATTGCAATATATAGCTAATTTAGTAGACTTAATCAAAGTATCATAGATAGGTGGAAAAGCACCTTTATATACTGCCTATAAATATATTATTTCAAAGAAAAGATAAATAAACAAGAAATAATGACTATGACAATCAATGATGTTGAACCAAGATTAAAGCGAAAGAGAAAAGTTTCACTTCCACTAATAAAAATGTTTAAATAGCAATTTTAAATTAATTCATCAGCCCCAAAATAAGTATTCCATCCTTCTTTAAAAATGTAATTTTTGATCTAAGAAGATTAGTTAAAAGTAAAACAAAAGGGGGTAAAAAGTATAGTAGTAGTTAATAATGTAGATAGTCGAGTTGTACCTGCTGTAACAGAATTCCACAATTTCATCATCATAAGTTGTGTGGAGTTGGTATTAACATATGCTATTATTCAATTTGTAGAAAGTGAGGAAAAGTCTTTTCATTCTTGTCTCATTGCAGTTTGGTAATAATTTAATGAAACAAAAATGGCATTCACAATCTCTAAAATCATGTCTTTGTATGTGAAACATTGCCAAGGTTTCTTTGAACACCAAAACATGGCCCACTGAAATACATTTTCCTTGACAAATGTCCCTAAAATACTCTGGGAAGCAAGAAAAACGGCCTATATCTTAGGCGTCGTCCGGCTTCTAACATGGAACTGTTCGTTTTTTTTTTCCGTTGTATGTTTTGTTCCGTCGTCCTCGTTGGCATTAACAAACAGGCTCAAAGGATGAAGTAGCAAGATTTAAGTGGCTTTTGATTTTCTTGTGTGCCTTCAATAATTTTGCATAACCCCTATCTTTAAGGAGATATACCAGGAATATGAGGAAGAAGGGGCTTAGCTTGCTTGGTTTTCTCGACCAGTATGGCTTGAGTGGTGAGGATCGTACCTGCAACAGAGACAGCATTCTGAAGCGCACATCTGGAAACCCGGCAAGGATCAATGACCCCAGCAGCCATTAGATCTTCGTATTTCCCGTTCATTGCATTATACCCATGTCTTGAATCACAAGCTTTAATTTTTTCTACAACTACGTCCCCGTCAACCCCTGCGTTTGCTGCGATCAATTTTGCAGGTGCAAGAAGCGCCTGAAATTCATTTCAAATAACAAATTTTAAAATGGTAATGAAATAAAATCCCAAATAGAAGTCTCATCTTATAGTTTGCATCCTCTGACTACAATTGTGAATTCATTGTTGTCTTCGCATACTATGAAAGATTGTGCTATAAATTAGACGATATGATTCAGCTGAAGTTAATTTCAAGAATGGGCCAATATAACAAGTCGCATAAACATGCTAAACTAGAAGGAAACAAGATCAGGGAACAAACCATTCCAATAATGTCTGCACCAATCTGCTCATCACGGTCTTCAAAAACCTTCTTAATTAAAGGTATTTGCTTTGAGAGATGTATGTAGGTGGCTCCACCACCAGGTACCACACCTTCAGCCATAGCTGCAAAAGTGGCGTTTTTTGCATCCTCTATTCTTAGTTTTCGATCTTCGAGTTCAACATCTGTATGAGCCCCAACCTTAATTACAGCTACCCCACCACAAAGCGTAGCAATCCGCTTACTAAGTTTTTCTGCCAGATATTTGCTGTCGGTCTCAGCAAGATCCTTTTTTATCTGCATAATTCTGGCCTGTATTTCAGCTTTAGTTGAAGGGTCTGCGACTATAGTGGTAAAATTACTTGTTATGGTTACTTTTCGAGCAACACCAAGCTGATCAGAAGTTGCAGTTTCAAGAGTCACGCCAAAATCTCCAGAAATAAAATCAGCTCCTGATTACGATGAAGCAATACCAATTACAGAACAGCTTAGAAACAAGGTACAATCTTCATTGCAACATAAAACACAGAGATGCATGGAAATATGAAGATCCTATCTTTTAGAATAGTTTTGAACACCAATTTTATGTCAAGTTAAAGGATTCGAGAACGTATAAAATGAAAGCAAGCGTAGAAATAACTTAACTTTTTCCATTTTATATTGGTTAAGATAGTATATTTATGAAATAGAAATTCAGCATTGAAACATACCTGTCATAAGTGCAATATCTTGCAATATAGCTTTCTTTCCATCTCCAAATCCTGGACATTTTACAACAGCAACATTAAGCACACCTTGCATCTTATTTAAAACTAGAGTTTCCAGCACTTGACGAGATATATCCTCAGCAATAATCAGCAGAGGAACACTCAATTGAGTAGACTTCTCCAGCAGAGGAACAATCTCTTTAACACTGGATATCTTTTGATCAGTCACCAGAACTCTGGCATTTTCAAATTCCACTACTGATTTGTCCTTGTTCGTGACGAAGTGGGGAGACATGTACCCTTTATCTATCTGAAATAAAAGATTGCCTGAAGAGAAATCAAGAAAATAATGAAAACTCAAGCTATGCAAGCATCTACTGAAGCACTAATTTTCAGTACATCATATTAGCCCTGAAGCTCAACTCTGATTTTGACATTTTCTATAAGCTTAGAACAGTGACTAAAATATTGGATATATAACTAACATAATAATTATTTTCTAACATCACGATTACTAATTGGTCCTTTTACAGAATCTAGTTCCAGTCTGCAAACAGCTTAGTTCCCAACCACCTCCCATCCTGTGAATAGAGGAGGTCGTGTGGCAGAAAGAGGAAGGAATGAATGGTAGGCTCCTAATGGCTTCAAGATAATAGAACTTTCTAAAAAAAGAAATCCAATTTAGTTTATAGAAAATTACCTTCATTCCTTCATCAACTGTCACAGAAGTTTCAGATGATGATGAGGATTCAATCGATATTACTCCATCAGGGCCAATTTTATCAATAGCCTCAGCAATTAAGTTCCCAATATATTCATCATTTCCAGCAGATAATGAAGCCACAGCTGCAGAAACATCCAAAGTCAAAAATGTAAAATGACCTATTCATTGAGCTGAGTGCAAAGAGAGAAATCAGACCTTTGATGTCATCACTTCCTTGAACAGCATAACTTTTCTCCATCAAAGCTTCGATCAATTCTTTTACTGTTTTCTCCATTCCTTTTCTTAGAGAAACAGGGTTAGCCCCATTAGTGATAGCCAACAATCCAGCTTTAATCATTTCCCGAGCCAATACAATGGCAGTTGTTGTACCATCACCAGCTGACCCATTTGTTTTGGTTGCAACCTGGAAAAACCATCCATTAGGGCATTATCTACAAAATTGAAAGCAGCATGCTACTTTATTCAGCATCAAACATATTAGCTTACGAAGATCAACCTCTTGAATTAGCAGTACTCCAGCATTCTCAATTGTGTCAGAAAGCTCTATGGCTCGGGCAATAGTAACACCATCATTTATCACTTTAAGTTTATCAGACTCTGAGAGGACCACATTTCTTCCTACAATTCATAGAACGCCGATAAGAAACAAATTACTAAAACATCTTATGAACACCTACTATAAACTGGGAGTAACAAGTGGTCCGTATAATCTTCGAAGTGTGGCACTAAAAGCTACATAACATAACCAGTCCTCATCAATAATAGGTTACTCGCGGAATTTTCCTTTTTCGACAAAAACCAATTATTGCAATCATACTATGCAAGCAAATATTTCCGTCTCACCAATGTGGAGCATAATTCAGAAACCAAGCACCAAAATAAATTAGTAAATCAAATACAAACACAAACACGCCTTTAGGTCCGAGGGTCACAGAAACAGCATCAGCAAGCTTGTTGATCCCAGAAAGTAAAGCATTTCTGCAATTCCTATCAAATTCGATTCTCTTAGGACCCGCTTTCACCACTAAAAGTGTCTTATTTACAGAATTCCTTCTCCATAACACGCAAGAATTCGATTTTCCGCGGAATTCCTACAGAATTCGAAGATAATTTAGAAACAAAGTTCTGCAGAAATTCAACCAAAAGAGGCGGGGAAATAGATGAAATAGCTATGACTTACTGAGAATGAAGGAGTAGACTGCAAGAACAGCTGTGAAGAAAATGAAAACGACATAGTTTTGATGCCGGTATATGGCATTAGGGTTTTGGGAGGGTTTTTGTTGGCAACGCAAAGCGAAGGGATATGAGACTCTGAGTTGAAAAATTAAGGGAACATGCATAATTAAATTAGCCATTCTATTTTCAGTTTTCTTTATTTTCGTCTTTGCACTTTATTTTCTATTCTTTATCTTTTTGCAAATGAATTTTTACTTCATGCATTTTTTTTTCCCATTCACAATAAAAAAAATCAAAGTTGTTTCACACCAAAAGTTAAAAAGTTTAAAACAGGAAAAAAAAAAAATTAAGTGCAGGAAAAAAATTATAGAAAAAAATCAAAATACATGAAACTATATTGTGCGAGATCCTTACAGAAATCAGATCAAAATATGAACTGAAAAATATTTGATTTAAAAAATATATATTGACTATTCGTATGGAACTGAATCAAAAAAAAATCTTTTGATATGATTCTAAACCATACAGAAAAAACGATTTAAAAAAATTATCTAAATATACATATATATGTTGTTTACTTTTAATTATACCTTGATGTTAGAATAATTTCATATAGCTATATTTTTTGAGGTGTCAAAAATGTAGTCAATAAGAAAAAAGAAAAGAAATATAAATTCAATGGACAAGGAAATAGAGGATTCATCGTTTCTATGAGAAAATAAGCATCACCTTAAAATCTGCCTATCTTTGTTAATTGCTTCCTCAGAAAAAAAGGCTGTGTTAAGGGGAAAACAAAAAGAATAAATTTACCAAAAACTAAATTAGAATCTCACAAAGGAATTAAATATTTTTCCATAAGAAAATGACAATGATTGCAGCAGTTTATTATCCTAAATTCAAATAAAACCAACACAAGAAGGGAACTGAAGGGAACTGAAGGAAAAAAAAAAAGTCTCCCACTAAAATGATCCATCCCTTGAAGACTATTGCAATGAAACTGCAAAGCTTCTCTTAGTATTATTCCAATGAAACTGCAAAGCTTCTCTCAGTGGTTAGCATCTTCTTCTTCACAGAACTCGGTGTATGCATCAGGATCCATTAAGCAGTTGAGTTCATTAGCATTTTCCAACTCAACCTTTATGATCCATCCTTTTTCATAAGGGCTTCCATTAACCTAAATTCAGAAGTTAAAAAAATTTATTCAGAAAGTGATCATAAATCTATGATGATCAAGTACTTGATGGGATTAATATGCACAATGGATGTAAGATGCAGCAGTTATTGATGTGTAACAAACTATACCCAGCACAGAAATGTTCAACTCCTATTCAAGCATCACCATAAATAATGGTGTGCCGTAACTTAGACCACAATTCAGTCACTAGGCATAGTAAGAGTGTAAGCAATGATGGCATAAACAGACATAAGGTACACTCTTTGGTTATTCTTAATCATTGTAGACTGCAATTAAGTCACTAGGCATAGTAAGAGTCTAAGCAATGATGGCATAAACAGGCATAAGGTACACTTTGGTAATTCTTAACCACTGTGCGGCGTTATCTTGGTAAAGAACTTCCAGGAAGGTCCTCATATGAAGAAAGGAAAATATAAGCAACCCTCGTATAGTGAAGCAACACCAAACAAATTGCTGCACTATATGGGAACGATGAAGAACATACAAAACACTTTTTCACCGAAAACTTTATGAATTGGATTATAACCTTATTTCTTTAACTCTCTTTTAAAGTGTTATTCCACTACGGCAATAGCAGTCAGTATAGAAGAAAACAGCATAATAAACCAACTACTGATGGATAGGATTATCACAAGTTCAACTTTGGTATGAAAAAGACTCACCAAAGCAGGAGAGTCACTGAGTTCTACATTAACTTCAATCACTTTCCCAGAAACAGGAGAGTTTATGTCGCTTGTGGCCTTTACACTTTCAACAGCACCAAAACTTTCACCTTGTGTTACTTTAGTTCCCTTCTCAGGTAGTTCGACATATACAACATCGCCTAAGTGGTCTTGAGCATGGTCAGTAATGCCTATAGTAGCTGATTTACCCTCCACTTTCACCCATTCATGAGAGTCGGCATATTTAAGGTCCTTGAGGACTGCATTCAGTGAAATAATACAAGTTAACAAGCAAAAGATACACGATACAGAAATTGAAATAAACTTGACACTGCAGATAATGCAAAGGAATCTCGTTGCTACTAGGTATGCAAGGGAATCAGTGTAAATCGCAAGTAAATCTGTTAAACCAACACAACTATTGATTCCAAGAAGAGTGCACAACAATAAGGAAATCGCCTTACTACATTTCTATACTAACTAGCTAACCACTCTGTCCATAACAAACATTTTGATTTGGCCCAAGTTTTTTAACTGATTTATAAGTACCAAGCAAGAAGGGGACTTGCCACCCTTAGCAAGAAGGTTCTACAGGTTTTAGGGTCCTCTGTTCTGCTACTCTGACTTTTGTAGACGAATACATCTAAAAACGATAGAACAACCCTTTTTAAACAGATTTTCACGTCTTTAAAGGTTATGACATCTTCTAGTTGGTGAATAATGAATACGAGTCTCCTATTTTCATAGGAATCAATGTCAGAATAGAGAATTGTCTCTCACACACCTTCTAAAGATACATAGAAAAGGCTGACACAGTGACACTTTGTGCTAATCAAACTAGAAACTAAAGTCAATATGAAGAAGATTCCATTCAGGTTCTTGTTCAAGAGCAAGGATAAAATAGCCTAAGTAGAAAGAGAAAGACACGATCTATTATGCCAATAGCAGTGCAGTGAGGGATCTCACTCTCTCTCTCTAATCGCCGATTCGACATTTCCCATCAGGCAAAGAAAGATCCCTAAGTAAACCTTCTCAATTGTCGAAACCACGCAACAACAGATCGCTGCGCTTTCAATAGGAAATCAAAATGGAAAACAAACAAGATCATTGAAAAAAAAATACCGTCAAGACATACCGGTGGCGAAACCTCTGCAAGGGACAGAGATCTTAAGGTAAGAAGCAGCCCTTGCCGCCCACAAACTTGACGCCATTGTTTAAACGGAGAATCTGAATCCACCGTTTTTCTCCCCTCAATGCAAAGATGCTCACACTCTGCAAATCTATTAATTTAGAAAAGTTGGTAGGTTAAGTTTTAAGCTCCTCTATTTTTAATAATTTTTCACCACGATCCCCGCCGATATTTTTATTATTTATTGGGACCTCGATCTAAGATTTATGAAGGAAGAACAAAAAAATTCACCAACTATCATTAAAAAAAAAAAAAAATTGCTCGGACAAATGTGATTAAAGAAAATAGAGAAATATTAAATGTAGATTATTAATAACATTTCATAAGTTTTTATATTTATAAAGTAGTAGACAATCATTCTAGCGTACACAAATTATAGCTTGGTGGTCTTTAAACTCGTTTAAAAAAATATATAAAGTATTTTAAATATTAAATTATTTTTTAAGGAAAATAAGCAAACTATTATAATTGGTCATGGTTAGGTGGAAAAAATTTGGGGGAGCTAATATAAGTTTCCAAGATTTAAGAGGGCATCCATGTAATTATCAAGTGAACCCTATATTGTTTACCTAAAATTACCTCAAAAATCTCATTTAAATAAATAAATTATAGATTTTTTTAATAAAAAAATAAGTTAATTATAGTTAGAAAATAGGGAAGGTGGTTGATGTGTCAGCAAAAGTAAACAATAGTTGGTGAATAGTGAGTGTTGTCCACCTTTGGTGATCATACTGCTGATTCTCAGACCAACACTCCCTTGTCCTCTACGATCTTGCCACGTGTCTGGACATCATTTCATCACACCAACATTCAATATTAGGTTCTTCTATTGCAATAGAGATGACAATTTAGACCAACCCTGATGAATCAACTCAAGAATAAGTCATGCATACATATTATACACTAATTGTTAATAATTATACTTACATGGTGATTTATCAAACCTGCAAAGTAGTGTCTCTATGCATGGTTCTAATAACACTAGTCACCTGCTTAATCTGTTCATCATTAGAACAAGAAGAAAGAAGCACTTTGGCAGTTCCCCCATCTGGATAGCACCCATTGTCAATCATTTCTTCAAAGATTTCAATGCATCTCATGTACTGTTTCTTCCTAGAGTAGGCCCCAATTCTTGAAGTCCAAGTCATGACATCTGGTCTCAAGTTCTTGGAAGGAAGCGAGACGAATATCTCCTCCATCTTGTCGAGGAATCCTGCGCGTCCATACGTGTTGATCAAGACGTTGTAAGTGCTGATATCGGGTTTGCATCCTCCCCCATTCTCCATTGCAGACAGAACTTGCTCCATCTTGTCCAGCTGGCCCAGACGCCCGTACAAATTCATCATAGCATTGAGAACGAAGGTGTCGGGTGTGAGCCCCGAATCCTGCATCTGGTTCACGATTTCTTCACACTTTAGCACGTCGCCCATTCTTGAATACGCTGATATAAGCAGCATGTGGGATTTCATGGTCGGTTCTATTCCAAGACGCTGCATTTCATCAAACACCGATTGTGCTCCTAAAAATGACAATGCTGAACAAAATTAGGAAAGACTTGGGCAATACTATTATAATATTATGACAGAAAAATTTAATGTTTGCCTTCATATAGGGGCATTAAGACTTGTAATTCATTAGTTTGGAAAAGATTCGGTACCTTTATGAAGACCGGCTCTGCCATACGCGTCCAACATTATATTATACGAAGCTCTATCTGGTTCACATCCCATTTGTTGCATGAGGGAAAATATTTCTGCAGCACCAAATGGAAAACCGGCCCGACTGTCAAAACAGAAAGCTGGATCATGTAAAAGTTGTAGATGGAATCAGAAAAATTGAACCAAATCATTGATGACTAGTATACTCATCAGTTGCTTTATTATGAAATATATCTCGACTAGTAACCTGTAAGCTTCCATTAGAGCATTATAAGCATAGACGTCGGGCTCATGCCCTGCTTCCTGCATTTGTTCGAAAATCTCTTCTGCTTTTTCACACAATCCGTCTCTCGCTAATGCATTCACCAAAGCAGTGTAAGTGCAAATATTAGGTTTACATTTTTTATTCATCATCTCGCGAAACACCTCTAAGGCCATGTAAGATTTATTTTCCTGCAAAAAATCAAAAGATAGAATGATCACTTATGCATTTCAATAAATCAGCAAAGTAAGCTAAAAATGCCACACAGAAAACCATAATAACTCATAAAAGTGATAAACTGATAAAGGACCACCTTCCCAAATAAATTGATGACCATTGTATAAGTCTCAGTGTTAGGCTCACAGTTTTCCCTCTTCATTCTTTGGAAGATAACAAGAGCTTGCTGAGAATCTCTTCGTTTCAATAGACCATCGATGTAAGCATTGTAAACAATGGTGCCTGTAGAGGTGGTTAAATTAAAGTTCTGATGAACTTCGAAGATCTTGCATTCATCAACAATAAAATGACCAATATTCTTAATAAAATCTTTTTTTTTTCTAAAAATGAGCATCAGATCATCAAGAGATACTTGGTGGAAAGCCATGTTTTCGCATCTCAGCAAAGACAGCTTCAGCATGCTCCATCAACCCGCATTTACAGTAAGCTTTTATGAGAAGCGCGTAAGTATCCTGAGTAGGAATGCATCGAGTTTCAAGGAGTTCTAGATATGTCGATTCTGCCTTCTTGAAACGTAACTTATGTCCATAAGCCTCTATAAGAAGATTGTAGCAAATGACATCTGGCTTGAAGGAGCTCCTTTGTGACATCCATTCACACATCTGAGAAAGCAGTGTGTAAAAATCCAAAGAAAAGCAAATAATAATTCACATTCACAGTTATAATTGTATACCACTATAATTGGATCCCATTTCTTGTTAAGACGAAGACGAACTGCAATGCTGATTAGGTCATCCCAAGTGGTGTTTGTGGGAGGCAAAGTGTCCAAGGAAGACCAGATTCTACTTACGTCCACTTCATTCTGTACAAAGTTGAGTATCTCTTGAGCGATGGGGCTCAACACTGGGAATATTCCATCGACAAATCCAGACCCGTATTTCCATCCTTGACCCCTCAACGAACCGCCTTTACCATAATGAAGAAGACTTGAGCATAGAGAAATAGAATTACAATATAGTGCAAGATATCTCTATCTACATATCAACTAGTTGGTTTTTACCTTTTTCCCTGGAAACTTTTTTATGGTTGAAGTGTTTCAATTCCCCACGTTTGTCGATGAAAAGGCTGTCTCGTTTCCACTTCTCAGTAGAATCGACACCAGCACCTTTGGCTTTGAACTTAAATCCACATTCACAGTGTCTTTGCTCAATGGTGATATAACTTGCAGGGCATCTCACAGATAACCTACAAAGTTATAGAGTATGTGATAGTTTGGCTTTTAATGGAATCCTATTTATTTTACTTCATTTTGGCATGAAATTCAATTTTGTGGCAATCAACACTGGATATCCTGATGCATGAATACAAGCAAGGAAGTTTCTGTTTCCAAATCAAAATCGTGCATAGAAACACACAATCAAGAATTCACACATAGGTGAGATGATTCTTAGTTAATATTCAACACAAATCTTCATAGCGAATACAAAACCTATAGAAAATGTATAAATAGCAGCTTCTTGAAATACATAATAAGAGGGTTTCCTGAGATTGCATATCTTGATAATATACTCAATGAGACTTTCTTGGGGCAACAAACACAGAACAATGAACTCCACCGTTAATCTTTCATTGCAGATAACAAGATAGTCATGTAAACCCATAAATCTTTGCACACAACAAAATGAAATCCAAAAAAAATCATTCAATAAAATCTTAAAAAAAAAAAATTTTTAAAAAGTACCCACCTAAAAACTGCAAGAAAACTCAAGAAACACAGAACAATGAAGTCGTTTTAATCTTCGACGGCAGATAACAAAATAATCATATAAACCCATAAATCATTGAAAGAAATAAAGATTTTGAAGTTCAACAAATTCATTCAATAGAGATTCTTTAAAAAAAATCCAGTAAATAAATGCAAGAAAACTGAAGAAATCAAGAAACGGGACTTACATGAATGCGCAAGATATAAGACCACTTCACTTTCCTTGAACTGAATAAGTATCAAATATTTGTTCTATGTACTATACAAATACACGATCATAAATTTATATATAGAGATATGTGAGTAAATGTAAATGCTATGTGCAAGAGATAATGTACGCGGTCACCTTAAATATCCGAGGCGCTAAAAGACAGATGTATCCGTTTGAAATATTTTACATTATTTTCCTTTTTGGAATTTTAAAGGTCTCTGAATTTATCACGTGTTTAGTATTTGAAATTAGACTAACCATTAAATTAAGAGTAATAATTATAGGATACTATTTCACTATTTTAATTTTATAAGATGGATTTCTAACCCGTAATCAATAAATTTTATATTAAATAAAAGTTCAAGGTGTAGGTAGTGAGGTTTTTGTCGTAAATATAATTATATGAGACGGTTTCACATAATTTTTTGTGTTACGTTGATAATTATTAATATATATAAATGAATTTTATTTTTTTTTAGTTATAGTTGGGATTGGAAAAACTCGAACTTAAGAACATACTGGATGGAGAATATGCATGCCTAGTTCTATGGGTACACAAAATGAATATATCTATACACATAATCTTTTATCTTTTATAAAAGTAATAATACACATGGCACAGTTAGATTAATCCTCAATAATATTTTTATATATCAATATATAAGTGTCAAGATATATGACATATTACAATGATTCTCAAAATTGTTCATATAAATTTATTTTAGTTTTAAAGGTAAAAGTTTTTGGAAAAAAAATAAATAATAAAGGAAGGCTGATTGAGATGTAGTAATAATTTTTTTAGAATATATCGTAATAAAATATTTACGCAAACATATGTTTAAAATACACTAGATAATTTTGGGTTAGAATATACACATCCCATTTTTTTGTAAAATGAAACGAATAGAAATATAATTTTAAGGGAGTGTTTAGTATTTTTTTTGTTACATACAACCCCACCTTGTAATTTATTTGAGAATATATGTTTGCAGTTTTTGCCAGATATCAATCAATTTATGAAAGTTATGTTACTTATTATAAATGCACTACATGTTTCAATAACTAAATTATATATGAAACAAATTATATGGTATTTAGTTTAAAAATATTTTATTTCATTCATCTGTAATAAAATTTAAACAAATGAATGAATTGTTTAAATTTTTTAACAAATTAATGGATTTAAAAATCAAATCCTTTTAAATATGAAAAGTATGAGTATGGACATTTCCAAAGTCCAACCCACAATTTCTCTGATGTAATGGAGGAGGCTATAATAGATGCAAGCATGCAGTACTTTATTTGATTTATTTATTTCAATTTAAAAATAAATAAAATTTCACTAATCATTTATTAATATTCAATTGCAATATAAACTTTAAAATCCATAAATATTAGTCATTAACTCACAAACTACGAAATATTTTTTATTACAATCTCGAACTCATTTCTCAATACTCAATATCAGAATGACAGCTACAAACCTTAACATTCGTTCTAAATTAACTGTTGCGACAATAATGAATGACAAAATATGTAGTGGATTTAAGAACACAAAGAGGATTTTAGATAGTCTCACTAACTCGCATTCAATGAAATAATGATAATGATGTCCCAAGTATGTATTGAAAAATATAGTTGCTATTGTAATTGAAATCTCACCATTATACTATCAATTAACAATAAATTTTGAAGTTGATATTGTAATAGAAAAATGACACAAGATTGATTATTTTTTTATTAAAAAGAGATTAACAAAAATGTCACTTTTACTTGAACGAAAAATCATCATACATTAATTTATTAATTGTAAAATAAAATACCACCATGATTGGATCGCGTCTTATGTAACCATATTTATAACTATATGTGATTGTGTAATCATACATGATATAAAAAAAAAAAAATTGAATAGTATATAATTTTTACAATATGAAATGTCAAAATAATATTTATCCAAATTTCCATTTAAAAAAACTAACCAATAGCTGTCATGCGTCGTGTGTGTTGAATCATAAATAAAAAAAAGTAATTAAATAACATAATTTTAATTTTCTAATCTAATAGTCCAAAACCCGCACGTTTCCACTTCTCCCACAACTCCATATAAAAGGCCTCCCAATATTTTCTTTTATCTCAATCGGCAACAAACACCCATACATACACATAGGTATAAATCTATATCGGCGATGATATTGATAATTATCATGTTCCTTTGTTTACTCCTTACTCGAACTTCGATTACATGCTCTGATTTGGTATCTGAAAATTTGATTGGAAATTGATTTCCGGTGAACGGTGAAATTAACGATTTCGCCACGAATCGCATAAGAAATAAAAATAAAATTGAGCACGTTTACCGATGATGAAATCCTTCGTTTTCAGTTTTTGAAATTTCTGAATAACCCTATCAAATCGGTAAAATTTACTGTAATTTTATGTTTTTTTGTTTGTATGACTTTTTCAGTAAGCGTTGTTACGATGATTATTGGTGTTCAGTAGCATGCTTCGATGTTTAAACGAAATATGCATTATTAGTTGTGAAGTTTTGATTGTATCTAATTTATTTGAATTGAGAGGTGGTTTCTGTTTATTGATTTGGTTTTTGATGATTTGATTTTCTATGCCATTGTTTGGGGGGATTAATACTGCATATTCATGTTTGATTCGCACTTTGAAACAGTTTGGTTTTATCTGTTTTTTGGTGTATTTGTTTTTTCGTAGTAAAGCAGGAAAAATAATGTTGCTTTCCCCATAATTTTGTTATATTCACCTACTACACGTCATTGCAATGGGGTGCAGACATTTTTTTTTGACTTGTTTCTCAGATACAGACAAGATTGGCCCGTGTAGGGTGTATGTTACACATACGAGTAGAGAGTAGTAGAGGAGATTTAGTTGGAATTGGATAAACAAAAGATATATTTGTTGCTTCTTTGCTAGATCTTGAAAAGAAGTTAAAGAAAATTAAGATATCTGCCTGGGTTCCAGAGTTGTATGAGCTTGCCGGATTGTGATTTCATCACTCTATATTTTCAATCATTAGGAAAGTTCCGTTTGCTATGCTGATGATGCCTTTCCACACCCTCCCCCATCCTTTCCAAAGTCAAAGGACAACTAAAAGACTTCTGGTTTCAATGTTGTTTGGTTTTTTATTAGCCCTGTATGTTTGCTAAATTTATAAGTCCCTGCCCTGCTTCCCTCAACCCCAAAATAAATACATTTGCTTCTTAATTTTACGAATGACATTAACCTCAATTCGTGTATGGGGCAAGCTTGTAGGTGAGTGATGGACTATGATGAGGAAGATAATGGGGCTTATGGAAGTATTCCTGAATTTGGTGCAATCTTCATGTCAAATATTGAGACAAAGAAAGAGTGCTTTGAACGTAAAATATTTGCTCTACCATCTTCCAAGGCTGAATTTGTGAAACATATAAAAGCTGGAATGGTTTTGTTCCTTTTTGAATTCAAGAAGAGACAACTATTTGGAGTGTATCGGGCTACCTCTGATGGTGCAATGAATATTGTTCCCCATGCATTTAATTATCCAGGGAAGCATTTCCCTGCACAGGTATGGGATTTAACTTTGTTGTTTAGTTTCTATTATCTAAAGTACTTACTCTTTGTCCGACGTTTTGAAATTCTTCGCTTTTCTGAATTCATGAATTTTGTTCTTTTGTGGATTCATATGTTCTATTCTTCCTTCTGTTAGTACTTAAAAGTTTCCATGTCCAGGTTTGTTTTACACAAATATGGCGTTGTGATCCACTTTATGAGATGGAGTTTCGGGATGCTATTAGAGAGAACTATTTTTCTGCAAAGAAATTCAATTTTGGTCTGTCTGAAGATCAGGTTTGACAAACTTTTCCACTGCATTACATTGACCTTTTCAGGGAGATGAAGACTGCTGAATTGTATCATGTTTCCAACTTTTATTTTTTTTTGGTTATTATTTAGGTTCGCAGGCTTCTCTATTTGTTCAGTTCTAGAAAGTTGAAACATAAGATGCCCCCTCATTCACTGTCAGAAGCTGTTGTTGGAGTAGCTGATATGGACAGAAGACTGGTTGGTGATGACAGACTTGAACTGAGTGAGAGAGGATACATGGAACCAGATGAATATGAGGAGTGTAATCCTGCAGTAATCTACGATCACCGTCTGAACTCTTCGGCTAGAGCCAAAAAAGATGAAATGTTGGTAGATGATGGGATGGTCGATACTGAAGGAGATGTGCTCCAATATTCTGGGGAAGATTTTCTGGCTAAAAGGAGAAGAATAGGTAATGATGATCAGTTAATAGCTAATGGTGTGGCAGAAAATGGAATATATAATCATGGTACTCTAGAAACCTTTCGCTTCAATTCTCCCAAGGATTCATCGCATGAGGTAAGAAGATTAGCCAATGACCGCAGGTTATTTCCAGCCGAAAGGGTAAGAGAAAATCAAGTGGATAAAATTCTTAGTCACTCCCTGGTGGACTCACTGGATGTGAGAGCTAATGATGGTTATAGATTTATTCAAAGGAGCAGATTGTTTGATGAATACAACATGCACAATGGTTCTAGGCAGGCATTTGCAAGTGATTGCTATGGGAAGTCTTTGGACAAAGTCAATCATTCAATTGATGATGACATGTTCTTTATAGATGGTTCAGTACAAAGAGACTACTATACTCATGATACTGTTAAACCTGTAGCCTACGGTGATAACAACCTGAATTCACATAGGGAACCTGGAGAATTGATTGATGATCATGAGTGCTCGATGAATAGGACATCGGAAAATAGATATCATTTGGACTGTGATGGTAGTCCTAATAGTGCCTTTGATCACTCTGCCGGCGCTCTGCATAAAATTAGAAAAAACACAGCGGCTGGGAGGCTTCCAATCAATGAGACTGAACCTGATTTTGGTACTTGTTCTGTGGAAGGCTTCTTTTCTGAAAAAATATCTCGCCCATTGCAATGTGGTCGAAAATTTATTCATGATCAGAAGTATCCAGTCACAGAAGGAAGATTAAATGAAAATATGCATGGTAACATTTCCAGCTCAGCGGGCCTGGCCAGGAATGATCGATACTTTTTTGGTGTTGACAGACGAGAGTATGATGATGAAAGGTTTAGAAAGAGTGAGAGAGCAGATAATGAAAAGGATAATTGCAGATACACTGACCCTGCCATATTGATGGAGTACCCTTCTTTTTCCAAGCTAAAGCAAAAGTTTTCTTCATTTCCTGACAAGTTATTACCAGAGAAAGGGTTCCCTCATAATTTTGACTTCTCTCGCTTCACATTTGATGATGCAACTATTACAAGAGTTGTCCCTTACTCACCCGAGCATCCAAATCTTTCTCATGGATACTCTCGACCGCATGAAACTGACCAGAATTCTAGTTTACTGCAAGAAAACCATCCTCACCATGTTTCTCCGGGGAACTTCACCCTGTCTAAGAATAGGTTGCCACAGTATATACTGGAATCAGAAAATTCTAGCAGACTCCTAGACATTGCACCTGAATTAGGAAATAAAGGTTTTCCAAATAGTACACTAAGGCACCATGGCTCTTTGCTTCATGAACCCACTAGTTCTTCTGCACACACAGATCTGAATACATCTGCTCCTGTCAATTATGGAGGTTCATTGTTTTCAAAGCCTTCTCCACCATACAATGATCTTGACAATATTGAAGGAGAAAAAAGGAGGTTTGCATATCCCCCTAAATTAAGAGGAGAACATTTTGCATTTGATGGTGATCGTCCTACAGAATCGCAACATGTCTACAAGCATGTTCCTCGGCATGAGATGGACATATTGACTGGCAAAGATCTCAGTTACCCTGAAGCAAAAAAGATTGGTGGAGGTATTCATCATCCAAAAAGAGATTTGGCAAGTCATGAGAGTCTGGACTTCAGATTCTCTAGCAATATGAATCTCAAGGAGCTCCATAAAATCTCTGAAGCTCCTCCACATGCTAAATCTAATGTTAACAGGAGAAGTGTCTTTACTCGCTTGACTTGTAAAGAAGAATCCAAGTTTGCTGAGGAGAAAAATGACATTAATTTTGATCATCACGACTGCTATATGGACGCAACAGCTGATGAAATAATGGAGATGTTACAGCAGGCCGATAATCGGTCACCGAGAAAGCTCAGAAAATCTGGAGTTGGTAGACAACTAACTTATGGAGAAAATGCAGTCAATGAAAAGAAGACCCAGTGTCATACAGAGACTAACCACTCAACAGTGGAAAAAAACAAGTTGAATGATGCAAGCCTATCAACTGAAGGTGGTACAGATGAAGTGCCTAAAGAGACTCGGATGGTGGATTTTAAGCGTCGTAGTGATGGAAAGAAGATCTTGGTAGGGATCACTACTGATTCCGATGCACATAACAATATCACTGGTGCTAATGAGAAGGTCAAAAGTTCCATCAAGACAACTCTAAAGCGCAAAAAACTGGTTAGACCCATCTTTAGTAAACCTGGATCAGCTACCGATGCTATATGCAGCAATCAAACTTTACAGAGTAATCCTCCAATTCTTGACAAGGATGATGAACAAAGTTGTGAGATCGCTGTTATTAGCACCTGTGGAGCTGAGATGCCCAATGATAATACCAGTTTGAGCAATGTGTTGGCTTCACTCAATCAACAACCTGTGGAAGGCAATAACAATGAGCACCTAAATCCTGAGGTGCAAAACAATGTAGTAGTTCATGTGTTGCCATCCACAAGCCTTGAGCCTAAAGGACATGAAACAACAAATGCTGATCTTCAAATTGGTAGTTCACAAGTCCTCAAGGAAACAACTCAGCAAGAGAGTTTTGGTATCCAAGCTTCTGCTGAATGCAATCTAACCAATGCTGATCTTCAAATCAGTAGATCACAAGTCCTCAAGGAAACAACTCAGCAAGAGAGTTTTGGTCTCCAAACTTCTGCTGAATGCATTCTAACCAAAGTTGATCCAACTATCACTAGCTTGAACCAGTCCGAATCATCATTGGAGGGGCTCAAAAATGGTGCTGGTATAGAGGAGAAACGTCCAAAGACAGTGAAAACTCGAAAGAAAATCATTAAAGTCAAGAAAGTCATAAAAACTCGGCGTAAGGCAGACATGCAGACTTCTCAGTGAAGCAGAGCAGTTTGTTGAGGCCATGTTTTTGCATCCATAGTCAGATGTCTCCTTTAACCCCCCTTGGCTTTAGGTTTTTGATGATGCCATTAATTATGCCATTGGACAAAGCTCTGTAAAGATTTGATAACTCCATTAGTGTAGATATACTGAGCTTCAATATGGCCGTGCTTTTGTCTTTCTTGCCTCTGTAGTCTCGAGGTAAGAAAGCCTGGAGTAAGGATCTTCTCTTATTCCACTGAAAGCGTGCTGGCCCAACATCTGATTAGGATTTTCCAATCCTCACTCTGCCTCGTCTTGCATTGCAAAATGTAAGAAGGTTTTTTCTCGTTTGCCTTATGTTTTCCTTGGATTATGAATATATGATCTTTTTTCTCGAAATACCACATGTACAGAGTGTCATTTCTAGTCTCTATACAGTATCCGACCATGTGTCTAAATTCTTGCATTTCTGGCAGCAATTTCTTTTGGGATTGTTCTTGTGATATCCTTATTGTTTTGTTCCATCTCCAAATGCAATGTTTTGTTCCTAATCCAGATTAATGGAAACATTGGACTTTTTGTTTCATTTGGCTCGATTGGAACATAATGTAATGATGTATTTGACATGCTACATCCGATGATGGTTGATGAAATTAGAGACTTATTATAATTATTATTTTAATTTAATTCCTTGTGAAAGAAGCTTCATATCGACTTGTCTATTTTGACATGCTCCCAGAAAATTTGAGTCAAGCTCATAGCCACTCTTTATTGACACATTATCCACTTTCTGGGAAGAACAATGGTGGATAAGATGATGCTAGAATTAGAATATTTAAATGCCTTAAAAGAGATCGAATAAAGATTATGGGATACTTGACACCACCAATTATCTTATCTGGTTTTCGATTATTCCATCTTATGTTTAACTTTCTAGAAAATAAATTCAAGTCAAATCCATAATATTTCTTGATGCAAAGTCAAAAGGATATTTTATTTCAACTGTGTTTCTTCTCTTATCCAGTGTTGAAATTTCATGGTGCGTATTCTAGAAGTTCCACTTTTCAAATACACCACAACAATCTATCAAATGCAACAGAAAATAAAACATTATTTTGAAATAAGAAGTGTTTTTTTTGTCCTACACACAAACGAGGACTTTTCACGAAGATGAATAGAATCGGATTCCATTACAAGAACCTTAACGATGCAGAATGTCAATGCCATTACAAAGATCACCTCTCCATTTCGTATAAATAGATCACCTAAAAAATTATCTGTTTCATGGTTTAAGAAGAAGAGAGGTCTAGCATGAAGATAAAGAAGGCTTCATTTTGTAGCCAAGAATGGCTTGCCTATACAAGAATTTTGACAACATCCAATATAATAACGATCTGAATGTTGTCTATAATTTTTGAGCAAGTTCATTCTTGGTTACTTGATGACTTCTTATCATTCATGTTCGATCTTCTTCTTTATTTATGATAATGATGTTATATTTCTTGAAAATATTGATAAGAAATCTATTCTATTAGTGTTGATAATGTCATAGTCCATTTGATTTGTACATGTCGTTCCACATTCTAAATCTATAACTTGAAGTTAAGGTAAGTTATCATCTTTTTTTTTCCGGATAAAATATTACAATTAAATGGATTAATATTTTAACTTGAATAGATTTATTCTTTAGAGATAAAGAACTAATGTCTGTGACATGCCCTTTTTATTTATTTTTTTGAACATTCTTTTTTTTTGAAAATAGATGGCTTTTTTTTTTTTCTTTGAATTATTTTAGGTTAATGCTTCCAAGGGCAAATCGTCTTTTGCTAGGAACCGGAACCGACAAATTCAGATTAAAGTCGGTTTGGACAGTTAAACCAAGACTATTTAAACCCTCACTCTCGAGACTCAACTCACAAGTCGGCATTCGTCGCATAACATGCTGCGGCAACTCCGATCACGGCGGCGCCCCCGCTACGGCGCGCATATCTGTGCCCTAATTGCGGCGGTGCTCCTCCTTCTCTCTGTGTCTCTTCTTCACAGCCGCCTATCTTTCTTCAATTCCCATCCCAAACACCCCCATCCTCTCCCACATGACTACTTGTTTAACACTCTTCTCGACGATCTTGACTCTGAAGGCATAACCACTTCCAATTCCAATGAGGATCGCATTGACGAACTTGACGATGTCGTTTTAGATGAAAACAATAACAATGGCGAGGAAGTCCTCGCCGACGAAGAGGAGGAAGACGCCCTGAATCAGAATAGCGCCGCTTCGTCTAATTATTTTTTTGACCACGTGAGCGGTGTCGTTCGGAGATCTTTTAACCGACGGTCTATTGAAGAATGGGAAGACTATGTTCCGTTTAATTTGAAAGTTATGTCTGATCTAGGGTTGGGAAACGATGACTCTAAACCCGTGTTTGGATCGGATGATGTTTTGGTGGACGAGAAATTGAGGAAGAGACTGAGCGAAGTGAAGAAAATTGAGGATGCATTATTGTTGAAGGGATCTGTATTGAGGGAAGGTTGGGGAGAATGGTTCGAGAAGAAGGGTGATTTTTTAAGGAGGGATCGCATGTTCAGGTCTAATGTTGAGGTTTTGAATCCTTTGAATAACCCGATTTTACAGGACCCTGATGGATCAGGAGTAACTGGATTAACTAGAGGAGACAGGATCTTCCACAAGGGTCTTTTGTATGAGCTTAAGAGAACGCCATTCTTGATGAAGAAGCCATTGAATATTATTGAATCAGAAAATAAGATTAATGGCAAAAAGGGCGGTGTGGATGATAAGGAAGTTGGGAGAGCAGAGAGGACTTTGAATAATGAATTTATCCATAAAGTGAAGATAGAGAAAGATTATTATGCTGATGGGAAGAGGTGGGGTTATTATCCAGGTTTGAATGAAAGGTTGTCATTTGGGAATTTTATGGATGCATTTTTCAGAAGAGGTAGATGTAAGATGAGAGTCTTCATGATATGGAATTCCCCAGCATGGATGTTTGGTGTTCGGCAGCAGAGGGGTCTTGAGAGCCTTCTATATCATCACCCAGATGCATGTGTGGTGGTGTTCTCTGAAACGATAGAGCTAAATTTCTTCGGTGGATTTGTGAAAGATGGGTAAGTTTCTTGGTAGTTTCAGTCAGTTCCATTCTGTACTGTATGATTTGTGGGTCATATGTGTCCTCTACGTTGATCTGCATGTGCTTCAAATTTAAAAGCAAGGATCTATGTCCATGGAACCGTTCTTTACACTTATTTTTTCCGGTAACTGCAGTTTTAGCTTCTTGTTTCTGCTGTGTATTTGAAAGGTTTCGTTATCTTTTCTAGTTATAAAGTTGCTGTTGTGATGCCGAATCTGGACGAGCTGCTGAAAGATACACCAACACACATATTCGCTTCTGTATGGCATGATTGGAGGAAGACAAAGTATTACCCAATTCACTACAGTGAACTGATCAGGCTTGCCTCTCTTTACCAGTAAGCAATTGAATTAGTTACATCATAAGATGACACTTTGTGTGTTTGTGTTTGTGTTTGTGTTTGTGTTTGTGTTTGTGTTTGTGTTTGTGCTCTCTCTCTCTCTCTCTCTCTCTGGGCAGAACCGTTTCTTAATTAAGTTAACATGATATATATGCTTAGTTTATTGGTAATAAGGAAATAGACTATAGTCTTGCTTCTGAAATGCTGTTACATATGCTATGAAGAAACCATAAATATGGTCATGGATTCATTTACAACTGTTTTAATCTAAAATTAAAAAGAGATGAACACAAGCTCCTCTCTGAGGAAAGAGCTCAGCCTCTTAAATAACAGTTGATAATTTTTCTCATTCAAACCTTCTGTACAGCATTTGAAGGTCAGTAGGTGACTCCTAATTGTTGTACACCAGAGTGATGGGAGTTATTTTCTTCAGGGTGCTGTTTTAGCAATTAGCTGGCATGTTTAGCTGGCATGTTTTGCAATGGTATTTCAGTATTGACACAGAGGTTGTTCAACAAATCTAAAGGATCACTCTTGTGTACAGTGGCATATTCTGATGGCTTATTATTGGCACTATGATCTTAATGTATCTGATATACATCAGAGTGTATATAACTTTTTTAAAAGCATTATAGAAGAAAATTGATGTCTTATTATGGTAATTGTATTGTCATAGATATGCAACAGATGTAAAGAAGTTGTATTAACTTTTGTAATGTGATTATTGATTCACATAAAATGTGCCGCTAATTTATTTTTATTTTGGTTTTCTATGAACTCTAGATATGGTGGAATCTATCTTGATTCGGACATTTTAGTGTTGAAGTCACTATCTGGACTCAACAACACCGTTGGAATTGAGGATGAGCTTGCTGGAAAAACTTTAAATGGTGCAGTCATGGCATTTACAAAGCACAGGTACTTCAGAAATTTGCATTTTAAATGGTCTCAGCTATTACAGAATTTTCAATTTTATTACTGCTGGGAATATGAGAAAGAATATCTTGAGCTATTCTGGAGAAAGAATTTTCCAAATTCTAAAAAAAAAAAAAAAAAAAAGATTTGTACTCTATGGAGTCATGAAGGAGAAGTCTTAAATTGGAATCATATATTTGGCAGCTGATGAACAAACAAAAAGTTGGATAAAAATAGCTAAAATAGGATCTGAGATGCCAAAAGATGAAAAAAGAACGGAAATTCCTTTCAGTGCATTGGCAAAATGAACACCTTATTATTCTCCTAAGGATGAAAGATTTGAGTTAATTGCTTCTTGTAAATGTCTAATTTTATATGCCTAATCATGCCTTTCAGTGATAAATCAAGATATAAATAGTTCGGTGTCTAATTTAGGCATGTGTTTCAGTGATAAACCGGTAAATCAAGATACAAGTTATTGTTCAGATGCACATCCAATAAGAATTTTAGATGCATTGGTGAGGCTTAACTGTGCAACAATGCATGAAGAGGAAACTGCACCACAACATGGAAATAATAGGAACTAATGCAAATTAGGATTTTCTAGCATGTCAAGAAACTTATGCTCATTCATTTGTATGATAAAATATGTGATCTCTGTGCAGTTCTTTTATGTTATTGTGCTTGGAGGAGTTTTATGCATCATATGATGATACACAGTTGCGGTGGAATGGAGCTGATCTTCTGACTAGAGTAGCCAACCAATTTTTGAGTAACAAAGATATTTCTGATAGAAAGAATGAGCTCCTATTGCAACCAGCTTCTGTTTTCTTCCCCATTAGCCACAATACAATTTCAAGGTATGCCTGATTTACAGCCTTGATAAAATAAAGATGAATTTGCTTGAAATTTTGATAGACGTTTACCCTCTAAATATTCCTTCTATGCGTAAGAAGGAAGATGTGTTTTTGCTTTTTTTTTTTTTTTGCAACTTGCTTGGTCCTGTTTACTAAGAATAATTATAATATTGTAACTGACGTCTACAACTGAATTCGTTCTTTATGAAATTTTTGCTATCATATTGTTGTTGTCTTTAAAATAGGATTAGTATTTTGCATAAGTATTGACAATCTATTCTCTTGTATTTTGATACAAGTTATTGATTTATCATTTGGGGAGCTTTACTTTTGTCATGATAAAGTAGACTGCCTTGTTAACTAAGATAATTTTAAATTTCTTGTTTTTAACTTTCTTGTGTTAGTTTACTCAAATTAGGTTATTTGGATATTTATCAGTTTGCTTCCTGCCACTACTAATATCTTGAATCTTTTTCCAGATACTTCACTGCCCCAGGAACAGAGATTGAAAAACTTGACCAAGATCTTCTCTTTAACAAAATCTTGTCTCAGTCAGTCACCGTTCATTTCTGGAACAGCATAACGTCTGCTCTGATTCCAGAGTCTGAGAGTCTTGTTTTCAGGCTGCTTAATCAGCATTGCATCCGTTGCTCTGATGCAATGTGATATTTATTATAGTGGAGTATATACTTGAAGAGCCTAAACAATTTTGGAATCTGCTCATTAGCATTATTGCAGAAAAGATGCAAAACTCAAGAGATTTCTACATTTGATCAGACTAGGAATTTGAAGATCGTGTTGTGATGTATAGATGTGTACAGTGGTTATTACTTTTGACTTATTGTTGAAAGCATAAATGTAACATATATTTTGGTAATACATGACTTTTTATTGAATACGATTTGTCAATGTTGTTTTGTCAGTCTAAATGAGAGGATGAAATTGGTGATGCTTTCCGTTTTCTGTGTAACCTCTTCCACAGCTTGCAAGAAACTGGAGCTTGATCTTGTTCAACGCCGTCGCTGCATCCTTCATACTGATTCTCAAGTTGGGTGATTCTTCAGTGCATTGCAGTGCCACTTCCATGACAGATAATGAACACTGAACCTTTGCATCGAGATCACCTTCTTCTTGTATTAGCAGATTAGAATCTATGACCCGGGTGATCTCATATGGTATGGACTCCTTTATCCACTCCTTAAGCCTCAATTCTCCATCGAACATGTCATCACTCGGCCTCCTACTTGTGAATGTTTCCATCAATAGTATACCAAAACTATAAACTCACTCCTTGTTGAAACTACTCCTTCAACTCCATATTCTGTATCAAAATTCATGTCAGGGGAAATAAGTACAGTAATTAGGATGTACTGAGAAGTATAGAGTGAAAAAATTCTCACCTGGAGCAATATAGCCAATGGTGGCTAGTGTCTTGGTTTGTACCATGTTCTCCCCTGTACCGAATATCTTTGAGATGCCAAAGTCACTCACATGTGCAACGAGGTCTTCGTCGAGCAAGACGTTGCTTGGTTTCAGATCACAATGCACCACTGGCATTGTATAACCATCGTGGAGGTACTCTAGTGCAGTTGCCACATCTATCACTATATTCAGCCTTCGTAAAATGTCGAGAAAATGGTTGTGAGAATACAGCCATTTTTCTAGGCTTCCATTAGGCATGTACTCTAGTATCAAAGCTCTAAAATCAGCACTGGTACAAGAGCTTATGACTTTGGTTAGATTTCTGTGACGTAGATTGCGCAGTACTTGGCATTCCATGTCGAAGCTCTTGAATGCACCCTCTAGTTTCATATTGAATACCTTCACCGCGACTATGGCTCCATCTCTCAGTTTCCCTTTGTAGACAGAGCTGTAACCCCCTTTACCAAGCACGCTGCTTTCGCTGAATCCATTAGTAGCTTCCTCAAGTTCCTTGTATGCAATTCTCTCGTATGGCACTTGAGGAGAAAGGTATGTCTCTGCTGCTCCTTTCTTTCTCTTTCGATTCCTCAGCAGGATCAGTCCGGACAAGGTAATAGTTATTAATGCAAAACCAAGAATAGAACCTAATGAAATGTATAACACTCGTTTTCTCCTCTGCCTTTTAGGTGAGTTGAACCTGCACGGTGGAGTCTGAAACCGAGCATCCCCACAGAACGCTTTGTTGGACATAAACGACATGTCTGTGAAGTTCACAAAAGGGCCGCCATTTGGGATTTCTCCGCTCAGTTCGTTGAATGATACATTCAAGAATCTGAGGTATGAGAGATCCTCTAATGACTTGGGAACCTCACCAGTTAGATTGTTGTGAGATAAATCTAAACTTTCCAAGCTGAGGACTCTGCTCAATGAATCTGGAATAGGCCCTTCTAATCTATTATGCGCCAAAGAAAGATCAATCAAGCTTTGTAAACCACCAATAGTCATAGGGATATCGCCAGAGAAGTTATTCATAGATAGATCAATGAGAGTGACAGCCTTCAGGTTACCGATTTCCTGAGGTAAGTTTCCATACAACATGTTTGAGGATGCATTGAACCTCAAGATATGATTAAGGCTCCAAATTCCAGCAGGTAAACTGGAATTCAATCTGTTAGAATCTAAGTATAGATTTCTCAGAGATGTCATATTTCCTATACAAGTTGGCAACGACCCTGAAATGTCATTGCTGCTCAAATCTAAAGCCCCTAGATTCGTCATACTGCAAAATTCATCAGGTATAAAGCCTGTGATATTGTTGTCTCGTAAATACAGCTGTTGAAGCTTCTTTAATCCTGTGATTGTTGTTGGAATATTTCCTATCAACTCATTTTCGAATAAACTCAACATATACAGATTGCTCACTCTACCTATTTCTTCAGGGATTTTTCCCTGGATTTTACATCTATAAGCAGCAAATATTGTGAGAGAGGAGGAGAAGTTGCCAACTGAAGTGGGAAGCATTCCACCTAAAGGGTTCTCTGCGATCACAAGCTCATTCAAGAATCGACACTTGGTCAAAGAACTAAGAAAAGTAAGTTCAGATGATGGATTTGTGAACATGTTGTTTCCCAAGTTTAAGAGTTGAAGGCCTTCTAAGTTACCTAGTGAATCAGGAATAGGACCTGTGAAGCTGTTGTTAGAAAGGTCGAGGATAGTGAGCTTTGTCGCGTTTGAAATGGAAATAGGAAGATTCCCACTCAAACTGTTCATACCCAAGTATAGCTCTTCAAGATTAGGTATTCCATGGCCTAAACTAGATGACAGCTCACCAGATAGATTAGTCCCAACGGATGTAAAAACCTGCAGTGATGAAATGTTGAATACACTAATTGGAATAGAACCACTCAAGTGATTCAAATTCAATCCAAGCACCTCTAGTCTCCCAAGATTACCTATCTCCTCTGGTATTTCACCTGGAAAACACAAAACTTGCTTCAGTTAGAAACTAGTTAAAAGTTCGTTTGAGCTTGGTTCGATAAACATAACACGTACCTTCTAAGTTGTTAGCTCCAAGATGCAATATTGTCAGCCATGTCAAGTTCCCGATTTCTCTCGGTATGCTGCCTATGAACTCATTGCCAGACAGTGACAATACACTGAGCTTCTTACATTTCTGTAAGCTTGAAGGTATTGTTCCATCTAGCCAATTGCTGGAAAGATAAAGCTCTTCCAGCATAGGTAGGTTATCACAGATACTCTCAGGAAGCTTACCAGTCAAGTAGCTATTACGCGTAAAACCAATCACTTGCAAACCCGAGAGGTTGAAAATAGATAATGGTATAGATCCTACCAGTCGATTACCTTCCAAGTTGAGAAAAGTTAGATGACGAAGATCACCAATTCCCTCCGGAATTTCTCCTTCTAGAAAGTTCCGGCTCATGGCCAACTCCTCTAGCTTGGAAAGATTGGCAATGGAAGCCGGGATGGAACCAGAAAATCCATTGCGCGATAAGTGAAGGAATCGAAGATTAGGCAATGAGGTGAGAAAGGAAGGAAGAGGGCCACTAAGGTTGTTTCTTCTCAAGTCAATCAATCTCAGTCTATGCAACTTAGACAACTCCCATGGCAAACTCCCATCAAAGCTGTTGTTGCTCATTTTAAGGGACGAAAGAAATGAGAGATTTCCCAACTCAGGAGGGATTTTGCCTTCTAGAGACATATCAGAAAGATCCAAGGCAGTCACTCTTTGATGCCTCAAACTGCAGTTTATTCCAATCCAGCTACAAACAGGACTGGAACCAGACCAGTTAGTCGAGACAACGTTGTAAGGGTCATTGGAAATGGAAGATTTCAGGGCAAGAAGGGCAGTTTGATCGGTCGTAATGGTGGGAGTCGCATTAGAATATGGAATCAGGCTGTGAAATAACAAGATTGTTACAAGAGAGTGTAAGAGCCCTGTTTCATCCATATTTTTTTGTAGCTAGTTAGAAATGACATTCAATAATTTATACTACATATCTGTAGTATATAGGAACATGCATGGAAAATGGACAATTTTATTTTTTTGGACAGAGTGCCATCTTTGTCAGACAAGGTGTGGGTGGTTACGATTTGAAATTTACATGAAAACACTACTAAAACCACGGCGTTAACTCATTTGAATATTGAAAAGCTGAATAAAATGTAATTTATCACTACCAATCCAAGTTGGAACACAACCAAGTTGCCAAAACCAAGTGGGAACACAACCAGGTTGCAGTTATTTAATGTACTCGTCTACACACTCTCAAAGTCTTGATTTCAAAATTAGCATTCATAATAAATCTGGATAGAATCCAAACAATAATAACAATCCAAAGTCTTGATATTATGACTATCTTGACTATTACAATTAGAAGTGGGAACACATGAAATCATGACTATCTTGATATTACAATTACATAACCAAAGTCTTCCTCTAATCCAAAGCATTAGGACCAAAACACCTTCTCCTAACAGGGTTCCACACCCACTGCACAAGGTACTTCCTCCCCTTAACCCCATTCAAATTATAAGCATTACCCCATGAATCCTTGTTCACAACCCCCATGTAACCCCCACCACCACCACTTCCATATACACCCAAACACAGATCAGCAATCTCCGTAGGCGCGACTGGATCCTCCCCCGCGTACCACGCGTTGATCAGAGGGTTGCTCGCTACCTCAGCGAGCTCGTGAGCAATCACACTTATCATCCCATCCGTCCCCACATCCCCGTTGGGCGGGCCCACGATGCCATGATCATGTGGCCTCATTCCAGAGTAGCTAGGCCATGCGAATGGATAAGCACACATTCCTGCACATTGCTTACCACTGTTGCCAATCCAAGCATAAGGCACTGTCACACCCACCACTGATGGGAATGTGAAGTAGTGGAACCCACAAACTGCCCTGCAGAATTCCTGCACCGCCACGTCATCCGATGTCAGGACCAGATACAATCCCTTGTCGTAGCTCACTGGCAATGCTCTCGTTCCGTACGAGGATGTGATCGCGTTCTGTATGATCGACTGCATTGACAGCCTGGTGAGGAATCTTCCATGGGAGTACCTCGAGTCATCGTACTCGCCTGAGAGGACTACAGTGCTGGTGATGTTATACCCTGTCTGGTCGGTGTACAGCCTTACGGTGCGCCACCAATCAGAGACAGAGGGGAAAGGGGCTGGAGAAGAGAGCGAGTGAACGAAATCACGTATGGTGGATTGGTGCTTGGCCTGCCATCCACCATACCATATGATGTAGAGCTTTGCAGGGGATGAAATGACTGGTCCCATGTGGTATTTCACATCTACAAGGTTTGATGATCCTTCATAGTTCTTGCCTTCATTGTAATAATTTCCATGGTTTTGGCTCAATGATAATGTAACTACTAAGTGAAACAAAAATGTTGAAAATATTATCACACGATTTTTTTGCATTTTGTAAGAGGTGATCAGATATAAGGTTATGTTGTTGATGATACAAGGGTATATATAAAGAAAGATTGATGAAATAGGATTCTTGTAGTGGACAAAGGACAACATAATTCAATTTTCATCATTGGTTACTTTGAATTGATGAGTATGTTATACTTTTTTCTCTTTATTCCTTACCCCACAAGGTTAAACTGTGACTAAAATTACTACATATTTCAATTGTATGTTTGTGCCGTCCTTCTATAAACTATAAACAACTGCTGAATTATTTGAAGAAATTGTAGTTTTCAAGAAAGGGATAGATGCACATGTTAAGACAATATTTAATTTTAGGATTTCTCATCAATAATCACTAGATTTATAGATCACATACGTTTTATATGAAAGCCAATTAAATTTTTTGATGATTAAATTATTAAATTACACAAAAACTCATGTGAGACGGTCTCACGGATAATTTTCGTGAGATGGAGTCTGCCCCATCACCCACAAATAACATGTGAATTGTAGGGTTTGGGTTGTGGGTTGACCCGTATCACGCAATGCATTAAAATTCCGTGAGACGGTCTCACAAGAGACTTACTAGAGTTCAAATTAAATTTGGAAACATAAATAAGTTTTAATTAAATTAAATTATGTGAGGGAGAGTTAAAATAGACATTGTTGGATGAAACTTAAAATTATTAGTATTTTTATAATAGTAATAATTAAACTATTACTATTTTAGTGATTTAATTTTAAAGTAAATATAGTTCTTAAGGAATATAGTTTAAGTAGAGAATCAAACGTTAGTCAACAACTCGTCGGCTGAGATATGTGTATAAAAACTAACTTAGTGTGAAACAAAAAAAAAAAAAATTATTATTAGTTTATGATAAAATAAATTACTAATAAAAATAAATAATTATTAACCTCTTTCACCAATAAATTACATAAATGTTTTCATGCTTTAGAGGCTGTCTAATCAAAACACTGTTTAAACCCAAACAATGGTGAAGTTGATGGAGAAAATTATTAAAGTGGGTTAAAAGTGTTAAATAGTTAATTATAAATTTGTAATGATGGTTATTGGTCAAGCAAAAGCTTGTATTTACTTTTCACTATTTGCACTTTTTGGAAAAAGTAAATTTTTGTACTTTCTAATTTCTCAACATTTGCATAGGATATTAATATATTATCGAGTATTTATTCATTTGGATCACTTTTTTTTTACTCATATAAGCGTTGTTATGGCTATAATAAAGATGTTATATTATACACGTAATAATATACTAATGAAAAGTTCATTTAATCTCTTGTTCTTTAAAAATAACTTAAAATATTATAAATATTATTTATTTTATCAATACACATGTTACGGTAGCAAAAAAGCATTCAAATAAGTCAAATTGCTTAAAGTGTTCCCAAAGGTAAAGACTCTTTTTTGGGACAAAATTATTCAATCTTCACCGCGTTTAGCGTCTCTAATTTTATTATTATTTCATTTTTTTTTTAATTTTTGTGAGGAATATTATATAGTACCAATTTTTGGAAGAGCATCTAAATTTTCATATACTTTATATTTTAATAATCAAGTGTTGGAATCTGGGCAGTTAGGAGGATCTGTATAAGATTTAAATGAAATAATTAACATGATTCCATTACAACAGTGCTTCTATTAAAATGAAAAATGGTGTAGGCTTTTCAAACCGTTTTCTTTATTAAAAACACCTCCAAAATGATTATATCACCTAATATTGAATGGATTTAAATTTTTTACAATAATAAATAAAATTTCGGTACTAAAAACAAGATAAAGAAAAAATTGGAAAAAAAAAATGGTTTAACTCTTTCTAGTAATATAAGAAAACTACAAATAAATCAGAGTAAATTATGATTTCAAAAAGGCTTAATTTTGATTGAAATTACAAATATGAAATATGGCCTTGGCAGATATTGGGCCATATTTCTTGTAGGTGTACACTAGTGGGCCTACTTTATTTGGGCCACAAAGAAGCTCCACGCTGTGAAATTCGGATGCCGACCCGTTATTATTAACGTTCACCTGAGTCTCCGAACTCTAAAACGGTGCCGTTCTTCTGTTGATCGCATCCGTACATCAATTTCATGGTCTTCATCGTCTGCACTCGTCTGAGTAGCATCCACCGCCTAAATGCAGCACCAAAAATTCTTCTCAATGGCTTCGTTTCTCTCTCTACCTCCAGACCTCTTTGTCATATGGCCATCATCGATCAGTCTTCCTCAGCTTCACCGTCCACGGTTATCAAAAGAGTCTGCTTTTGGGTCTGTGATTCTTACTATAATCAGCAGAAAAAACCCTCTCTTTATTTCAGTTCAGCGCATACTGTGCTGGAATTGCCTATAGACTCTAATTTCTTGACCCCAGAACAGGCGATAACTGTGGTGGCTTTATTGGCTGATGAGGCAGGTTCGATGGTGGCGTTGAGTTTCTTTTATTGGGTAATTGAGTTTCAGAAATTCAGGCATTTTATGAGGTTCTACATTGTTTCAGCGAGTTGCTTGATTAAAAATGGGAACTTTGAGAGAACCCATGAGGTTTTGCGTTGTATGCTGAGGAATTTTGCCGAGGTTGAGATGTTGAAGGAGGCTGTGGACATGGTCTTTGAGATGCAGAGCGAAGGTTTGGTTTTGAGCGCCCACACTTTGAATTGTGTGTTGAGTGTGGTGAATGAAATGGGTTGTTTTGACATGGCAGCGAATGTGTTCGATGAAATGTGTGAGAGAGGGGTGGTTCCAGATCCTTACAGTTTCGAGTCTATGGTTGTGGCGTATTGTAGACTTGGGAGAGTTTCGGATGCTGATAGATGGTTGAGTGCGATGTTGAGCAGAGGCTTTCTTGTGGATAAGGCTACTTGTAGCTTGATTATCAATGTGTTCTGTGAAAATGGTAGTGTGAATAGAGCATTGTGGGTGTTTAACAAGTTTGTTGAGATTGGTTTGAAACCCAATGTAATTCATTATTCTTGTTTGATCAATGGGTTGAGCAGCCGGGGAAGCATTAAGCAAGCGTTCGAATTGTTGGAGGAGATGGTTAGAGGAGGCTTAAAGCCAAATGTATATACTCACACTGCATTGATTGATGGTCTTTGTAAGAAAGGTTGGACTGATAAGGCATTTAGGCTTTTCTTGAAACTTGTTAGGAGTGACAATTATAAACCGAATGTGCACACTTATACAGCCATGATTGATGGATACTGCAAGGAGGAGAAGTTGCAAAGGGCTGAGATGTTACTCAATAAAATGAAGGAACAAGGATTAAGTCCTAATTTGAACACCTATACTACCCTTATTGATGGTCACGCTAAGGTTGGGGATTTGGATAGAGCTTATGAATTAATGGGTATTATGTGCCAAGATGGTTTAACTCCCAATACTTGCACCTATAATGCTCTTATTGATGCTCTCTGTAAGAAGGGAAGGGTGAAGGAGGCTTATAACGTACTGAAAAGAAGCTACGTAAACGGGTGTGCTGATAAATATACGTACACCATACTTATATCCGAGAGCTGCAAGCAGGACGATATGAAGCAAGCTTTTGCACTTGTTAATATGATGATAAAGAAGGGGATTTCAGCTGATATACACACTTACACAACTTTGATCTCATCACTTTCAAGGCAAAGGAAAATGGAAGAATGTGAAAGAATGCTTTGTGATGCTACCAATATGGGACTTGTTCCAACCACACAAACTTATACATCTATGATTTCTGGCTACAGTCGAGATGGTAACGTTGACATGGCAATGAAAGTCTTCAATAAGATGTCCAAGAATGGTTGTCCACCTGATAGTTTCACATATGGTGCTCTGATTGGTGGGCTCTGTAGAAAGTCCATGTTGGATGAGGCTAGAACATGTTTTGAAGAAATGATGAACAAAGGCATTTCCCCATTTGAAGTTACTAGGCTGACAATAGCTTATGAGTTTTGCAAGAATGGGAAATCTTCCATAGCAATGGCTCTTTTAGATAGACTAGACAAGAAGCTGTGGATTCGCACTGTTAGAACGCTGATTAGAAAGCTTTGTAGTGAGCAGAAAGTAGAGATTGCAGCACAGTTTTTTGATAAGTTGTTAGATGCAAACCAGGCAGTGGATCGTGTGACACTTGCAGCATTTATGAGCGCATGTTATGAGAGCAATAACTACGCGCTCGTGTCTGATATCTCTACGAGGATAACAAAAGGAAAAGGTTTGCTTCAATGAATCTTCACTGGAATTTAGCTTCTATTGGCATGATTTATTAGTCTATGTTATCCTCTTGAACCTCTTTGATGTTCTAAGTGAGTAGTTAGCTACTAAATCGAATGTCCATTATCAGAATTTCTTTAATAGATAATGAATATATATGAAAGTACACCCATTTTGCATCATGCTGGAATCTTATATTATGAAATGAATCAATTGCTTTGAACCAAATACTATACAATGAGGAAAAATTCACTAAATTTGAATTAAATTTCATTTAAAACATGAATTATTTATTTATAGTGATAAATTTTAATATGAACCATTTTTAGTAAATTGAAGGAAAACACGTCTCTACATATGTCATGAATGATATAAGCTTTGATTAATGGTAGAAAATGCCAAACAATAAACTGTCACTATCAGACTATATTATCATTGACTTTGGGAGTTTTGTCTTACTGTCTTGCGGTTTTGTTTTTCGATTGATTCTTTTGAAGGCAAGATTCAATTGAGACAAACATATTTTGGGTTTTTTATATTTATTTCAAATATAAAAACATAATATAAAATAGAATGTGGGTGGGTGCACTTATAAGATGGTGTATTTAAAAAATTAAGGGGTGCAAAAATACAAATAGCCCACTCCAATCTAATATGAATAAAAAACAAAAAGCAAACTGCTGACTAAAATAATACTCCCTATTGAGTGGAAGGACAGCAAGAATTAGTGAGGAAAATGCGCATAAAAAGGTGAAATTTTGATGATATTTTCGAAATCTTTCTCTGGTTTCAAACCCCAACTCCACTTAACCGTACTCTCCTCTCTACGCTCGGAATCAAGAAACATAAACAAAGAAGCTCTTCGCATCTTCAAGAACTCTGTTTCAAGGTATAAGTAATTTATAATTACAATCTCCATTTCTTCTTTTTATTGCTTAAATGTTAGTTAGTTCTTGATATACGGTTATAATCTTGATGGGTTTTGTGATATACGAAGCGATCATGCTGTAACCTGTTGTTGATTTGATTGATTCTTTTCTGGGCTTTCAATTTTAAGATCTTTCCCTTCAATATTTGCAAGAATTCTTCTTGATTTTGAACAAACTTGTGATCAAGGATACAATTATGTGCTGTGATAATATCTATACACTAGTTTCAGATCATGTACGTGGAAATCAATTAATTTTTTTGGCTGGTTAGATATTTAAATTAGAGTTCTAATTGAATTTGAACGCTAATAAGTTTTAGTTAAATTAGATTATATGAGGGAGGGTTAAAATAGACATTACGAAGCATGAACTTATGCATACTTTTATTGTAGAAATAGATATGCTCAGTGATAGATTCTTGATTTCTTCTTGTTTCCATTACAAGATCGATCTTTTGGATACATCTAAGTTTAGCTATAGATTTGTGGGGTTTTAGAAAGACTGAAGTATTTCTGATATTTAATTAAATTTGATGAAATTATCAGCATCTCAATTCGAATGGCACGTTCTTCTCTAGACGAGATGTCAGGAACTGGTGCATTCGTGAGGACGCCTTCAACTTTCCGTGATTCCATTTCAAGGGATCCCAATTCCCCTTTCCCTGCCGAAGCGGGGAGGTATCATTTGTACGTGTCGTATGCTTGCCCTTGGGCATCAAGGTGCCTCACGTACCTAAAGATCAAAGGGCTTGATAAAGCAATCAGTTTCACTGTAAGTGTACAATTGTAATGGAATTCTTGAAATTTGCCAAATGGAGTTTGATTGATCTCACTTGTACATTTATTGATTATAGTCAGTGAAGCCTATATGGGGAAGGACAAAGGATAGTGATGAACACATGGGATGGGTTTTCCCAGCTTCTGATACCGAGGAGCCAGGGGCCGAGCCAGACCCTTTAAACGGGGTTAAAAGTATAAGAGATTTGTACGAGCTTGCTAGTACTAATTACTCGGGAAAATATACGGTTCCGGTCTGTGATTCTTCTGATAGTAAATCTTACCTTTTGAATAATATGTTGAATTGTTTAGATGATGTGATATGTGTATGACATTTGCTAGGTTCTTTGGGATAAAAAGCTGAAAACGATTGTGAACAACGAGAGTGCAGAGATAATCCGCATGTTCAATACAGAATTCAATGACATTGCTGAAAATGCTGCTATCGACCTTTATCCTCCTCACTTGCAACCCCAAATCAACGAAGTCAATGACTGGGTATACGATGGGATTAACAACGGTGTCTATAAATGTGGATTTGCTAAGAAACAAGAACCTTACAATCAGGTGATTCCCTTACCATTCATGGCCAAGTCAATCTTGCTCCAATCTAATGTATGTTTTCTTTATCTCTCTTTTGCAGGCTGTAATAGTATTATATGAAGCTTTAGACAAATGCGAGGAGATACTCAGCAAGCAGCGGTATTTATGTGGGGAGACGATAACTGAAGCAGATGTACGGTTATTTGTGACCCTCATTAGATTTGATGAGGTACAGTTCTTTATTTCAACAAAGACTGAGTTTTTAAGTACTAAATTCATGCAGATTTCAATTCTTATGGTTTTATTTCAATGCTTCTTATAGGTTTATGCAGTGCACTTCAAATGTAACAAGAAGTTACTACGTGAGTACACGAACATCTTCAACTACACGAAAGACATATTCCAAATCCCTGGAGTTGGCAGCACAGTGAACATGGAGCACATCAAGAAGCATTACTATGGAAGCCATCCATCCATCAATCCATTCGGGATCGTCCCTCATGGTCCTAATATTGACTTTTCTGCCCTACACGATCGCGAGAGGTTCTGTTAGTAGAGTGTTCTAGTCGTATCGCTAATGCAATAAGTTGAATCCTTATGTCTGTTTAAGTTTTTATTTGCTTCTGAGCTTCTCTGTTTTTGTCAGTTAATAAAGCTCGTGTTGAACTCATTCGATCTTTTGTTTCAAATAGTGTTTCTATTATATATATACATTACTTGTTGATTTATTGAACTTCAAATGCCAGCGAATAAAAATAGATGAATTTTGAAACATGGTGGAAACAATCTCAATGCAAATTGCTCAATTCATCTTCATAAATTTCTGAACTACTAGTAAAGTTTAGACTACAAGGTACAAGCTTTGAAGCTCTAGGTACAACAATCAAATATATCCGTGAAGGCTTAAAATTTCGTTCTTTGAGGCATCATCGATGGGGGAGTTGATCGATGCCGGCGATGAAACCAGACGAGTTTCAGAGGTCTGTTTGGTGAGTAGAAAGGCAGACGGAGAGAGAGAGCTGCGCTTGCTGGCACTGGCGGCGCTTGAGGGCGGTGCCGCCGCTGGAGCAGAGGCTGCGGACGGCGTCGGACTCCTCAGGACAGGCCACCGTCACCAGGCACTCTCCCAGAGATCGGTTGAGGTGGCGGCACGCCGCCTCGCGCGACGGTCCTGCCGGGATCCGGCGGTGGCACTCCACTAATGCACGGTAAAGCCGATCGCAGCCGTGAACGTTGACGGTTGGCGGTGGTGAGTTCCGTTCGCTAACAGACATATTGTGGGTCCGGAGAGTGGATTTTTTTCCCCCTTTTTAATTAGTAAAATATTTTCTGCCTAAAGTTTGGCCCATTAAGCGTTGGGCTCCAATTCAATTCAGATCGGCCCAGATAAATATGAAGGCTAACCCAATATACAAAACTACCCTTCAATTTTGTTTTTGAAGAACACAAAACTACCCTCCAATTATATACATAATTTTGTGTCAAAATTTATGTTTAAAAAATATATATATATATATTTGAAACTTATATGAGCGTCTCACAGATACTTGCCTTACAGATATTTATCGTGAGACGAATTCTTATCACCATAACAAAATTCATTTTCACAAATTTATATATATATATTGTGAAGTGTGGGTTGACCCGTTTCATGTATAATTAAGAGATATTTATTATACAGTCATTAAAAAATATTCAATATTTCACTCACAACAAAATGCTCAACCTAAAAAATTTGATTGCAAAATGACGAAAGTTCATGAAAAATCATGTGCAAAACCCCAAAATTTTGGTTGAAATATTTGTCACGTTGTTGGAGTCTATTTGTGCAATAGAATAATCATTTGAAATGATTTTACACATAATTCTGTAAGATGGAATTTATTAGTTACAAATTAAATTCATTGTCACAAACTCATATATTAATGTACATCTGAATTTTTAATTATTGATATATCCGTTTTACGAAATTAAATCATATTATGTGACGATTGTTGTAAAATAAGTCATCTCAATTTCATCGATCTCCATGGACAATATATCAACAATATAAAATGAACAAGATGGAAAAAATATAAGAGAAATAATATATAATTTTATTGATCAACCCCTCAATATACAAATATAGTACATTATATATACAAAGAAATGAATTCCAAATGACATAGAAGAATATGAAGAGATGTAAGAGTAATGTCTACGTTATTGAATTAATTTACGACCACGATTTCAAAAAAGACAGTTTTTTATTTGTACAGATACGTCCAGAAGTGGTGGGCCTGACGGCCCAATTAGATGATTATTTTCCACGTTGATGGGGCGGGCCAGTGGGGCCGTCTAATCTTATCGCCAGGGATCAGCCCGTACAGGGCCCACAAAACAGGATAAAAGAAAAGGGCCTGAGACCATATACAACTTTCATGGACTGTAATCATAAAGTAATGCAAAATCTGTTGATTGAAAAGATATATCGCCAATTGTTAAAAGACAAGTTTCTACCTATTTTTTCTAGTGCATTGCATTCAATCAAATAAATATCATTCTTTCATTTCTAAATAAATATTGATTAAAATTATTATATAGATAATATAAAGTATTTATAAGTAAATTTATTTGTATAAATAATCTTATATTACCTAATATTTTATGTAAAAAAAAAAGAGAATGAATTGAGATGGGTAGGGATATAGCAAACGATTTTGGAGAGGATAATAAATTCTCATACCAAATTTTAACAACAAATTTGAAAATTATTTTCCAACTCCAAAAGGGAATTAATATACAAGCAAGAACAATAATTAATGTCTTTTAATGCTCTCTTTTTTTAGGAGACTTTGTACTTCCAATTATAGGAGCTAGAATACATATACCTCATCAATTTCATTTAGTTCAAGTGGGTAAATGTGTCTATGTACTTCCATTAATTTCTTTCAAAGAGGAACCAAATAATGAATTCTTTAGCCACAATTTCATAATTTCATTTTGTTTTGGAATATATTATCATCAATATATATTCCTCCCACTTTTTAATACTTATTTAAAAAACTCCATGTTTTAGTACTTAAAAGGATTATTATGGTTTTTGAATCCAAAGGTTTAACCTTGACTGCTATTATTTATTTATATTTTATTAACGCAATCATAATTATTAAATATTTTAATTTTATTTAATAAATTTAGAAAACATAAATTTATTTATCCGATTGATTGAATGGATCGGAGACGTTGAAAGTTGAATTAGCAGCCAAATCGGTTGCAGACGTATTTAATGGGATTAGAAAAAAGAGGAGTGGAGAGTGAGTGATGATGATATGATAATTGACAAAATGATGATACAAATGACAAAAGGCGAGAAGATAATGAAAAGATAACGACTGCCCGGCCCTACCTGCCCCCACCCACTCACCCAACCCCACCCCTCTCTCTCTCTGATACACACGCACGAAGGTTGTGCGAGAGAAGCTTGGGGTAGGGTTCGTGATTTTGTAGCTACTTTCAAGAGAGCAATCATGGGTTTCAATGGAGAAAACATTGTCAAGGATAAGGCGCTTTTATCGCATTAGATAAACAAAGTGTTGGGCTTTCACGAGTAAGTGATCATCTACACAGAATCCTGCTAATTTCTTTTTTGCTAGATTTCAATTTCACTACAATTATGATCTGTGATAGTGCTCTTCTGTGTTGATAAACTTAGGGTTTCTTTTTCATATGCTGTTTCCTTTTCTTCATTTCAAATATCTTGCTGAGATGCTAAATTATACGAAAATAATCAGTGAAATGTGCTGAGGATGAATGCAGAGAAGCGCATGGCATAACCTCCACAGCTTATGATAAGTGGGAAATGAATTATTCAACGAAATAAATGTGCAACTTTTGGGGAGCAAATATGTATGGGCCCATATAATCCCCACAAAAAAACCCTATAATTTCTCAGTGGAATCCAAAGAAAAATTATATCTTTTTTAGCCTCACGCTCCTTTTCAACCATTAAAATCATCTCTCTGCCCATCGATTTTTCTTGCTCATCAATAATTTGATCACCCAAATGATGAGTGGCGAAAAAGAAGACTATGACAGTGAAAGGGACAGCAAAAAGGGGCAGAGGGGAAAAAAGGTTTTAAGAAAGAGGACTAAATAAACTATTTGTTATGTTACAACACTGGCAAATACCGATACTATTAGTTTACTGAGTAGTTATTTTTATATTGAATTGTGTATTTTATAATACAGTATAGCTATTAGTCTCTTTCTAAAAACAGTTTCCCTTTCTAAATATAGCTTTCCCCTTTTATCGTCCTTTTCTCTCTCTCACATACAAGCACATTGGAAAAGTGCACTCTCAGAAACACAAATTCATTGAGCTTTTCTTTGTGATTTCCTAGCAGGGTGACCTTACACTTTCTGATTGAGAATTGAATCTTCATAATTTTATTGACAAAGACGGTTGTTGATGAGCTTATCTGTTTTAGGGTATGTTAGTTTTCTTGGGTTTGCTCTGGGGATTCAATTTTTAGTTTTTTGTATTTCGGATTGATTGTTCATTAGCACGTACCCTGGTGGTGTGGCTTTGCATCTTATGTTCTGGGAGTTTTTGGATTCTTTTTTCTAAAGTCTTGTATTGTTCACATGGACAATTTAATCCTCATTATGTGGATATTTTAGCTCCCTGGATTAAGAACTTGTTATCTCCTCTCTTTTTCCATCTCTTCAATCTTGAGGTATTCCATCTCTTGATTGTTGGTATTTTAATCATTGTTATGCTATGAAAACGATGATTATTTTTTAAAAAAAATAAAATCTGCTGTTGGTTCTACTCTGCTTGAAATTGAAGGGTAAGCAAACAAGTGTCAATCGATGATTTTATATTGACATAGAAAGCACTAGTCTTTGAGCACGTTTCTTTTAATGCATTTAGAGTTGGAGTCTTCTCTCTTTATCGATGCTGATTGGATGATATTTTCAGGAGCTCCTGTTTGATTGCTTGGCATAGAACAGTGTCATGATGATTTCTCAGTTGGAGGCGGTAAGGACCATTTCTTACTGAATCACATTTTTAGGATCCTTTTAAATTGGCTTCACATCCAAGATCTGAACTTAGAATTTACTCAATTCCTTGATCATCTGTGAAACGAGATTTGATGACTAAGTCCCTTTCTTCGAATTGTTGGCTGGTATTGTGGTCATAGGAGAAATTATACACCGTCGATCTTCTTTTATAACTTCCTGCATTTGTTTTCATTCCACATATTGGGTTTCTGGGTATGACATGAACTTGAATCTATTACTTTGTAGGGATACTGAATGAATATGGCGAAAATGGATTTAAGAGCCCATAACTCTGGATCCTCCCAGTCTGAGGAATCAGCACTTGATTTGGAAAGGAATTACTCCAACAATCTCAATCTGCTTGAATCAAGTCCACCGCCATTACAAGTCTCTGCATCAGGTGGTCAGCTCTCTGAGAACAATGCTGCTTACTTTTCATGGCCTGCTTTCAGGATAGCATCTTGTGCCGAAGATAGGGCACATTACTTTGGGAATCTTCAGAAAGGGGTTTTACCTGAAATTCATGGACGCCCGAAAGGGTTGCCAGCTACTACATTGCTTGAACTGATGACAATCAGAGCATTTCATAGCCAAACTTTGCGGCGCGTTAGTCTAGGCACTGCAATTGGTTTTAGGATAAGGAAGGGATGTTTGACTGATATACCAGCTATACTTGTCTTTGTTGCTAGGAAAGTTCACAGGGAGTGGCTGAACCGTTGCCTTCCTAATGCCCTTGAGGTTTTACACTTTCGGTTCTTATGTCCTTAGTGTTAACACATTCTAATTCTGGATGGACATGATTTTTTTAATTCTTCAATCAACTTAAAGTAACCATTTTTTCCTTTATGATTTATTCTGCAGGGACCTGGGGGTGTTTGGTGTGAGGTTGATGTTGTTGAATTCTCTTACTATGGAGCGCCTGCAGCTACCCCAAAAGAACAACTGTATACAGAACTTGTTGATGGCTTTGGTGGAAGTGATCCATGCATTGGATCAGGTTCCCAGGTAATGAATTGCTTTTTCTTGTTATTCTTCAATTGATGATATTTCGGTGTGCTGATGAACCCAAATGTGATCTTTCTAGTAAAAAAAGCAATATAGAGGATACTACAGGTTTTCTAAAGTATATTCACGAAGTAATATTTCTCTTTTTCCACACAAATCCAGGTTTTGTCCTCATTTTTCCTTCAAGTAATCAATCAATCTAACTACATGTGTATTTTAGGTTGCAAGCCAGGAAACATATGGAACCTTGGGTGCCATTGTCAAAAGCAGAACAGGAAATAAGCAGGTCGGTTTTCTCACTAATCGGCATGTTGCTGTTGATCTTGACTACCCAAGTCAGAAGATGTTTCATCCATTGCCCCCTAGTCTTGGCCCTGGGGTGTATTTAGGTGCTGTGGAAAGGGCTACATCATTCGTAAATGATGATCTTTGGTATGGCACTTTTGCTGGAACTAACCCAGGTAACACAACCCCTGATCGTATATTGCCAATGTGAATTTACATGATTCCTAAGCATGCTAGGATGTATAATGTCTTAAGCAGGAGATTACTAATAGCAAATTAAGATGTAGCTCCTTGCTTGATCAAAGATGTTTCTATCTCATGATTGCTTTGTTGGCCACTCTTACATGCTCCTTACAACGTTTTCATTGTCCAGAGACGTTTGTTCGTGCTGATGGTGCTTTTATTCCTTTTACCGAAGATTTTGACATAGCCAGTGTGACTACAGCAGTGAGGGGTGTTGGTGAAATTGGCGATGTCCATGAAATAGACTTGCAGTCTCCTATTGGCAGTCTCGTTGGAAGGCAAGTTGTGAAAGTCGGAAGAAGCTCTGGCCTGACAACTGGGACCATAATGGCCTACTCGCTAGAATACAACGATGAGAAAGGAATTTGTTTCTTTACCGATTTTCTCGTTGTTGGAGAGAACCAACAGACGTTCGACCTTGAAGGTGACAGCGGAAGCCTTATCCTACTAACGAATCCAAATGGCGAGAAACCCCTGCCTGTTGGTATTATTTGGGGTGGCACAGCTAATCGAGGCCGGTTGAAACTAAAAGTCGGCCAACCTCCAGAAAATTGGACCAGTGGAGTCGACTTAGGGCGTCTTCTCGATCTTCTTGAACTCGATCTTGTGACATCCACAGAAGGGCTTCACGGTTCGTGTTTCTAACAGCATCCAAAGTCTTTTCTTGAACCAAAAATCCTTTTAATGTATTGTCTAAACATGCTTGTCCTCCTATGTGCCGTACAGTTGCAGTGCAAGAGCAGAGAAACGCATCAGGAATCGACTCTATTGTTAGAGAATGCTCCCCACCCGAGCGGTTGAATACAAAACACAAGTGTGAAGAAGATAACTCCGAGTTACCACTTCCACCAAGCAATCTGCAAGTTTCTGCCAATGGCGATTCTCATCACTGCTTAACGTCAACATCCCTTCGCGACGAGTTTCACATCGAAAGTGGCTCTGAGGCGATGGTTCCCAGCGTTGAACACCAGTTCATCCCGTGCTTGCCATGCAAACCTCCTTCAAACCATAGCCAACAAGAAGAGGCAAAGAATCTTGAAAGCTTGTCGCTGTTAGGACATGATTGTGAAGGAGATGTTTCTGTTTCTTTGCAGTTAGGCGAACGTGAACCTAAGAAAAGAAAACAACTCGACTCTCTATAATTATGAGCTTCTGGTTGAAGATACGATGTCCCTCTTCGCTTGAAAACAAGCATGGAGGTACATCATCTTAGCAGTATTTGATTGGCAGGGTTTCTGCTGGAATTTCACTATTCTTCCACCCCTATTTTTTGTGATGGTTGTAAATATAGATATTTATGTGAGTTGTATAAATATGAGAGGCAAATGTTAGAAGAAAAAGTTGTAATGGTTTTGTTGGTTGCATCATTGTACTAAAGCCCTCTGCACAAGTGTATGCAATAAAGCAATAATCCATGAATTTTGTTTTCTAATGCAGAAATAATTCATGCCATTGTTGTTTCCACTTTCTATCCAACTTTTTATGGTGTTTCAATTTCGTTTTACATGTCGTGAGTAAACATATATATTGTACTGATAAATCGAGTAATGATAGAAGGATATGTTTGTAATCATTACGACGTCGTTTGACTCATCACTAATATCCTTCGTTAATAGTAATTATCACGTTTGGGTGTACTTTGCTGCAATTTCTGAAAATTGCAGACAAATCGGAAAACATGCAACTATCATCAATGGCGCCAAGCTGCGTTGGTAGCGATTTCTCCCTCTCAAAACAGGTCCCTAATTTTCCTCTTATCCTTGCGTAAATGTGTCCGCTATTGTTTAATAATCTAGGAACTGCATAAAAATTTCCATAATTTCAAGTTTTTTCAACAGAAACAGGTGAAGATTTTGGGGAAGTATGAAGCAGTTGGCGAATGGCGGAAAGAAGAGGCGAAGCTGTTGAAGTTGATGGCGCCACCACTCATGGCAGCGATCATAGCCTTATCTCCAATCTGCAATCCCCCTGGTAAACCGACAACCTTATCATTAATCTGCTCAATTGCTGAGTTAGGGTTTCTTTAATTGTCTTTAAATAGGGGGAGTTGAAATCTAAATCCGATTTAGGCATAATTGATTGGATTGTACTGTGTGATTATCGTTTAGGAATGAAGATTTTGAATGCCTGCATATTTCCAGGATTAAACTGCAGACTTTAGTGTGTAATTCGTAATCATGTAGCCATTTTTGAGGTGTGTTTTAGTTATGCAGTATCCTTGGGACAAACAATGGATGGTGTGAGAGGAGCAACCTTGTTCGGCCAATCTTGCATTGGATGCCATGTTTCTGGAGGAAACATTATACAGCCCGTGAGTTCTTCACCACCAAGCACACTCCACATACATAACTATAATAACGAAATTTTAAGACCTGTTAACTTGGTTGTCTTTCCAGGGCGCAACACTCTTCTTGGAGGATCTACAAAGGTGATCAAATCTGTACATTGCTTGGCCTTGGCGTTTTCACTTTTACAGCATATGATTAAACATTGCCATGAGGATAAATTCGGATAGGAGTTAGCAATTTTGTTATGGTGATCATAGTTTACTTTCACTTAACTCTGCTGATTTGTTGTCCATTCTCCCTCTTCTGGGCCGTATAGCCTAAGTGATTAGGCTACTTTATGCTTCTACCTGCTTGAAAGCAGAATGAGTTAAGTTTACTGGTTAGCTAAGTTCTTTTGTTGCACAGAAATGGAGTTGATACAGAAGAGGAGATATATCAAGTTACATATTATGGGAAGGGAAGAATGCCAGTAAGTTTCAAATCAAGAAGAGTAAAATGAATCTCAATCGTCTAAGTGTATGTATATATACATAATGTGGGCTGTTGGTGTAGGGGTTCGGTGAGAATTGCACTCCGAGAGGTCAATGCACATTTGGACCTCGACTAAAAGAAGATGAGATCAAACTGTTGGCTGAATATGTGAAGTCACAGGCCGATCAAGGTTGGCCCAAGATTGAAACTGAAGGAGAATAGAATGAGTATTGGTTTAGGAATCAGGATGGCTCATTCCAGGTAAGAATTACAGCTTCCAAATTGCCATATCAGAGCTTTTCCTCTACATGTTTTACTTAGACTTTTCATTTGTTTTGTAGTAGGATTAATATTCATTGTTTTTAAATCGTCTTGCTTTGATGGAATATGATGTTCAGAAATTCAGAACTTGAATCTGGAATAAAAAAGGAATTTTTGAAGTATTTGTTTGATAACAGCCCTTTAGATGGACCCTGAGTATTAATCAGGTATCTGGGCCAGCCCATATATGCCGGCGCTATGTAGGATTATGAAAAAGGCCCAAAACATTGTAACAAAGGCCTAAAGTCTAAAAAAAAACATGATTAGTGAATGATAACAAATTGATAATGCTATACCTAACTAATAATGATCTCATTATATTGTCACAAAATGAAACCGTAAATCAATACATGAAAATAGATAATTGACTTAGTCTGATGATGGCTGCATATCGTAATTTGAGTAAAGTTTCAAGTTCTGAGTCACCCTTCATTATTTGTAATATATTTATATATTTTTAAAATGTAAAACATTTTGTAAGATATGAATTCTCGTAATAAAGTTGTTATTAGTAGAATATATTCTATTTCTCGGGTTTTAAATGGGACTAATGCAGCCACGTGAATCAGACAAAAATGCAGCGCTGATTAATCAATTCACCTACTTATCTTTCAATGTCTCTCCAATGGAATATCAAAACCCTTTTGATTAAATTAATCAGTATTACTACAATGCATGATTTTTAAGGCGTTAATTTTTATTTTTTTTTGGAACTAAACAGCCGTTAAAATCCTAAAAAGTAATCTAGAAATATTTCACTGTACTATACCCAACTCAGCACTCGAAAACTAACTCATAATTTAGTAGACAAAAGTAGACAGAATCTTGATTGACCCTTGCATTATTGAATATATCGATTACCTCTCACTCTTTCCATTATTTGTTTTGATCAAATAGATAAATAAAACCAACTAATAATATATGATGGCCCATTATAAAATCAAATCACTGCTAACTCAGGAAAAATAAAACAAAAGGAATATGATTCTTGTGAGACGGGTCTCATTCATAAACCCACAATCCAGAGAATTCAAATTGAGTACCCAAAAATGCATAATAATTTGTATAATAATTAGAAAGGGAAGGGGACAAATTAATTGATAACCACCACAAGAGTCAAGAGACCAAAGCTTAATCACATGAAGAATTGAAGGGTTTTAAGCTAAATTACAGGGCAAAACCATGTGACTCCTATCCATTAATCAAGCTTATAAAAATTAAAGTCTGTGGTCCATTCCTTTGTCTTTTATCACATTCTTTCTCCATCATCCACCCAACTATAATCCAATACAACAGACAAAATTATTTTTCTTCTTTCAACTACATTTTTCTGTATTTGAAAACCCAAATCGCCCTATTATTTAATATGTTATCACTTTAAAATCATTTATTTTTAACTTTTTAAAATAAAACAATATTTTATTGTTGTTGGTTAACTTTTCCCTCGAAGAGATGATGAATTTTTAACAAGAATTCAATTTAATTATAGGCTAGTATTTATTTATATGTCGAAAAAAAAAAGGATGATGAATAATAAGAGGATAAAATATAGGAAATTTGGAAAATTGTCGTGATATTGAAGGCAAAAAAATAGGAGCAGTTACAACGAAAGGAGCCTGCAATCTGTCTGGGCCAACGACATAGCCCATGTGACAGATGCAAGCATGCGCCGTTTATATTCTTAAATAAAATGCTTTTTTTGGATCTATTATTTCCTGAGGGCCCAAGTGTCCTCCCATTTATTTATATCCAACCTATATTGTTATCTCCATTATTCAATCATTATTGCCTCTATTTATTTTTTGTATGCGGACATTAATTTCCCTTGCAATATGCTCAATCTTTTTCAATATAATTGTGTTTTAAGGTTGTTTCTACAGAGATAATAAAAATATTTTATATACATATATATTAATTATGTGTATAAGGTGGATTGTGTTACATAACATTTACTAGTCATAATGAATTTAATAAAATATTCATTTTTCTCTCATCCACGTATACAACCTATAATCCAATTAAATTTCAATTTTTTTATGCTTTGTCAACAATCTAACTCAACCTTTTAATAAAATATTCATTTTCTCTATAAAAAAACAAGATAGGAACAGGGTTGGAAAGAAAAAAAAATTTGATGATTATTTAATTTGAATTCAAACTTAGGTCGTTCTTGTCTAGATAAAAGGAAGCTTGAATAGTTTTTATTTTTATTTTTTATGTTTATTAAATTAGTTTTTAGTTGAAAATGAAATTGATAAAAAGAATAACAAATAAAATCATGTTTCAGCAAACATGACCCATTTCTCTCGCAACATCCTATTTTCATAATCCATCAAAACAGTTTTTAACTAATATCTTAGAGTACACAATATGTATTTTAACATTTTCGAATAATCTTTCAAACATACATAACTCTACCAAAATAGCTGCAGTAAAAAGTAATAATGGGTATATTAAAACCAACAAGTAATAAATAATTAAATTAAAAGCAGCAATTAAGCGTAATTAATATATGGACCAATTGTGACCTTAATTAGTAAAATAGTTGAGAACATAGGCGGTGGTCCTGTGCTAGCCAGCCCCTTTATTCCGTTGAAAAAAATTAATAAACTATTATTTGAATTAAAAAAACTAACTTAAATTGTTCCCTTAATTATATACTACAAGGGTTTTCGACAGCCAAGAAGTCAATGTCAATAGCTGTAAGAATAGCCTAGAAATTTTTATTTTTTTTATTAAAGAAAAACCATTAAAGCTCTCTCTCTCTCTCTCTCTCTCTCTCTCTCCATATTACACCGTTTTGAAGTTTATTGACCACGCTTTTCCATCTCACCTGCATATTTCTTCTATATATATATATATATATATATATATATATATATGCATGGCTCCTTTTGTATCTTCCTCTTTACCAACATTCTCCACTCACACAAACACACAGAGATTCTTTGGTTTCTTTGCCCTAATTTCAGAAGCTGTGTTCTGGTGATATATATGAATTATCGTTTTGTGTTGCTTTGAGAGGCTGAAGCTGCCAGCATGATCTGGTTTTGTACCAAATACATTTTTTCAAACGAGTCTTCATCTTTGACATTTCATGAAGTTTTGAAAGATGGGATTGATTTTTTTTTTTTGGATTATATCGATTTCTTTAATTAATTAATTAATTTCGAGTTCTTGGGAATATTTATCAATTAAACCTTTTATTCAGAATTAGTTTTCATTATACACATACAAGTTTTGTTTTGGGTCCATGTATCAGGTCATGATTGCAGCTTCAATTTCTCATCAACAACACTGTCACTGAATTTCTGATCTCTTGAATTGTTTTAAGAGTTCTCATCTGAGGTGAGTTATATATTTTTGACTATTTTCTTGTTAAATCTCTGTCTCTGATAATATATATGGATCTGGTTTTTGTGCATTTGATGTTCCATTTCGAATTTCATTGTTTGTAATTTATTATACCAATAAATTATGTATTAATCATTAATGTTGTCATTTAATTATTCATGTGTTATGTGAAAATTATTTTGAAATATCAAATAAAAGTTCACCACTTTATATAATAAAAGATATCATATGATATATAAGTGAGTAGCTAATTGCTACATCCAGAGATTTTTGTTTATTACATATTTATACATGCATATAAATATATATACACGATACGTGTGTTGCACTTATTTTTTTACTGTATTTTTTTCGGTTCATTTAGTTATGTAACATTCCTTTGGTTTTTTAAAATTTTTAATTTGTTCCCATGGTTTTTTTTCCCTTTATTTGTTAGTCGTCAGTTTTTGTTGAAATGTATTAAAATTAATTGTAATAAAATGTAAGACTCAAATATATATACATGTTGCAAGCATTAGTTTTTTCACAGTATTAATTAATTGTGTTTGTCTGCAAGCATTTGTCTGAAACCAGTAAGAATACATTCAGTAGTCCGCTGGAGAAAAGGGTTTAATTTTAGACAAGGAAAATTAAAGTCGTGTTTAACACTTGAGTTACCAACACTAGGTTTCAGATTTGAACCATAAAAGCGTAAAATTATATTATTACCACAACCATGAAGTGAAATAGAGGATCTCATCACGTCTCTTTAATTAACATGTGAAAACCATAAAAACGTGTTTTAAATTTAAGCATTATCAACAATAAGATATTTCTATCCTGAAAGAAGAAGATAGAAACCAGTTTGTACATTTTTAACAAAGAAAAAGCAGTGTCCTGAATTATTAGTATTATAGGCATTATGTATGTTAATACCTAGTACATTGCATATTCGTTTCGTCCTGAAATATTATCATTGTTATTAAATTTAAATAAAAACTCGAAAATAATAAATACTTACATAAGTTGCAACAGCTAGCTAGCTAACCACTTAGGTTAATTTATATCTGCTTATTTATGTGCGTGTCCCTCTCCATCATAGCTCATTTAACTCATTTCACTGCTAGTGTGTACAACAATAATTAGTCAATTCTTATTTATTAAACTAGTTATTGAAATTAAATAAGATAAAATTAAATAGAGGAGATTTGAGTGATTTGAGTTTGAAATTAAGTGCACGACTTTTGATATATAATATTGTGGTTAAGAAAGATTGTCAGAGGGCAAATCAAAGTAATTAGTGTTGGTAATTAACAAAAGCAAGCAATACTTAACCACCACATGGATATGAATAGTTTATGTTGTTTGTTGCTTTGCTAGCTATATAGTTGCCAAGTCCCTCTAATATTAATCAACCTTTTTATTCCAACTATGGTCCAGATGACACAGATCTTGACTTCTCACCTTAATTTATGCATGTCACACTTTAGTGGCCATAATTAATTATCTTATCTTATTAATTTCTTTAAGATTTTGTGTAGTCTCCAATGATCATCCATATTTCTTGGGATTTGTCAATCTGCATGCTTTTGATAGTTAGGATTAACTGCATTAATAAAAAAATTAGTGAGTCTCAAAACACCGTTTCACGAATTTTTATTACATTGTGTGAGATGAGTCGATCTACAACCCAATAATCTACAACTCAAATTCTACAATCCACATGTTCTTTATAGGTGATGGGGTTTCGTTTCATGGTAACTATTCGTGAAACCGTCTCACATGAATTTTTGTATAAAAAAAGTATCGCATTTTCAAATATTGTAATTTTATTGTAGTTTGAATTTGACAGGAAACAAATTAAAGGCACAATTATAATTCACAATTGTAATTCAGATCATAAATACTCCATATTTTTTTTGATTATTTGAGTCCATGTTTTTTTTTTTTTTGATAAATATATAGTCACATTATAAGCCACACGATTTTGAATAATAAATAGAAATTAAATTTTGATCCTCACAAAAGCGACGTTTTAGGTGAAAATATATCTTGATTTGACTTAAATTTTGTATTTTTCTGTTGTATCCTTCCAATTTATTGAAAATGAGACCTATTCCATTTTGTATTTCATAATAATTATATCACACCCAACATATATATTAAATGAAATCATAAATTAATATATAAATTTAAGATAATGTTTTTTTTAATGTAAGATGTGTTAACAAAAGAAAAAAAAATACATTAAATATAGTTTAATAACAGAAGATTTAACTGAATTCAACTAGGTTGAGGCTTATAATTACAAGGATATGGATCCCTTGTTGGGGTCAAAAACCCAGCACTTCATGTTGGGGTATATATGTCGTCGTTATTGTAATTTTTTTATTTTTATAACTGCTTTTAATTTGAAAATCAATATAACGTATTTTGGAATGTGGTACACGCGTGGTACATGAATATATGGTATAGAAAATTTGATTTGTCCTAACACCTCATGCTGGGTTTTTGGCCCAGCAAGGATCCATTTTCATAATTACAGTTTATATATGCGAGAGTTTGTTTCTTTTCCTAAAATAAGGAGCATTTATTTAATTTTCTCAACGGTCTTATTATCATTACAATAGTATTATAAGATTCTGGGCCAGATCGTTAGTCCAACTAAACAAACGGATTCAAAACTTTCCTTGAAAGGAAACGTTGGCCCAATTAAGTGATCTCTTCAGCACTTGAAAAGGACGTAGAATTTGGCCAGGGACGAACAAACCCTTTGATTAATTTTGGCGTAATTAGAAAAAATTCCCAATTTTCAAAATTTGTAATTTAACTCTAATTATTTGAATTTAATAAAATTATCATGATTTTTAACTTGCAATAACAATTCATGTCATTATTTTATTTTCGATATATTGGTCTACATGTCTAGTAAAATAACAAAACCAAATACCACATAATAATGCTACTAAAAATAAAATAATTCACCTTCATCACGTAACAAAATCAGTGAGACGACATCACATAAGACCAACTCAATATTTTGTGACTATACTTAACGGCTTATATTTTTTAGCTAATGTAAAATTAATGGGACATTGTTTTAGTGTTCTTAATCGAAATGAGGTTGTTTTAGTGTATAACAGATGATCTAAATATGAAATTCTATATATTTATTATATAAGGAGTGTTGTTGAAAAAAAAAACACACTTTTTAGAAGAGATTTCTTCAAAACAAACATACTTAAACAAACATCAGTCTTTTCTTTATATACTAATTAAATATAAACAGTAAATATCTGGTTTTTTTGTTATAAATTGATAAGCCTACTTAAACACCAACTCTTTAATTAATTGAATTAAGACAAAACAAAGCATCTATGATCTATTTTCAACAAACATTTATTTTAAATAAATAAATAACGTAGGTGACGACAAAATTTATATTCAACAAAGACGCGATACACTCTATTCCCTGCAGCGTCATCCAATTTATACCAAAGTCGTGTGTTAAAATTTATTTCCACCATTTCTATGCTTTTTTGCCCATTGCAAAAGGAAACAAGTCAAAATACTTGGCAGAAAGAAACAGAAGAGAATCCTCAATCTCTCAAAAAATGGGACGGTGCATAATTGCCTCATCATCCACGCTCAATTCCTTGCGGGTTTCTCGTAAACCCACTCCAATTCTTCCATTTGAATTCCCAAGATTCTCGTTTTCGAAGAGTTTGAGGGCAAATTCACAGCCTCTGAAACATGAAAATTGTCGAACAGTGTCCTCTGCTTTCAGTGGTCAAAGGGACTTGTCCGTAAAAGCAGTCGTATCAGGGGTTCCTCAGCAAAAACAGTATTTTAAAGTCGGCGCAGAATCAACGGGTTCCATTCCTTCTGAGCACCTTCTTCATGTGATCGAAACTGCCGCTAAGACTGGCGCTCAGGTTTCCTAGTTTTCAATTTTTTATTATTTATTTGTCTAATCTATTTAAGGAATTAGGGTTGCAGTTAATTAATTAGTCGGCTGGAATTTTTTTGAAATTAATTAGTAGAATGCAAGTTTAAGTTTTCTGAGAGCATTGGATTAGATATAGTGCTGATCGGATGCCTTTTTGTATCGTATTTAAATTTTCTTTTTCAATATGAGTAAGTAATGTTTTCAAGATTTTTTTTTTTTTTTTTTTTGATAATGTTGTTAGCTTTTGTTATAAGTGGGTGCTCTAAGTTTCTATATACTACAGGTGATAATGGATGCTGTGAATAAGCCTCGGAATATAACCTACAAGGGACTTACTGACTTAGTGACTGAGTAAGATCTGTTGCCACTCTGCATTGTCCTACTTTTTGATGGTTGTAGAAACTTTTTCGATGAGGGAGGGAATTATAATTGTAATCGAAAATTGTGGGTAAAACTAGTCGAGGCTAGGGTGGCAAATGGTCCGTTCGTCTATAAAAATATCCCATTTTGTTATTGTTTCTTGGAAATTATCTTTCATCTACTATGTTGGTGCACATTGTGAATAGTTATCCCATATGTTTGAATTTTAAGGTCTTCCGTTTTGTTTCGGTGTCATTTTGAAATTGGTTAAAATATAATGCAACCCTTTGGATGAATATTCTGCAGCACAGACAAAATGAGTGAGGCAGCTATTCTTGATGTGGTAAAGAAGAATTTCCAAGACCACCTAATTCTTGGGGAGGAAGGAGGACTTATTGGGGATTCATCTTCCGATTATCTTTGGTGCATTGATCCCCTAGGTATTTGTACATTTTACCTCCAAAAATATGTGATATCATGAATGCTATCTTTAAACAAGTTATTATCTCAGTAATGATTATAGATGGTGAAAACTGTAATGACTGGTAATGATGATTTGATTTTGAAACTTATCGTAGCTGTGGTAAAACAGTGTGTTTTAACAATGTTTCTCTATCAGGCTTTCTGATATTCTTTTAATGTTAATGCAGATGGTACGACGAACTTTGCTCATTGCTATCCCAGCTTTGCTGTTTCGATCGGTGTACTTTACAAGGGAAAGCCAGCAGCAGCAGCTGTGGTATCTGAACTCATGATTTATAGTCAATTGAACTTACAGATGTTTTAAGGTTTAGCAGGATAACAGGATTCAGAAATAATTCGTAGGTTGACATTATTGTCTTTATCTGTAGGTAGAGTTTGTTGGTGGACCTAAATGTTGGAATACGCGGACTTTTACTGCAGCTGCTGGTATAAGATTCTAAATATTAGTCTAAAGTTTTTAAGTTTAACCTTACCTTTTCTTAATATTTGTGAAATTCCAGGTAAAGGTGCATTCTGCAATGGGGAAAAAATTCATGCGAGTCAAACTGATAACGTGAGTTATCATGCAATATGGACATGAATAACTTAATCTGAATACATCTTTCTCAACTTAACTTCTATAATATCCCGTTGCTCTATGCTTTCTCTGCTTCATGTTTGTTTGGGCTGTTATGGAGTTGGTACTAGTGAGTAGTGACAAGTTAAAATACTGTTTCCCTCTCAACAATCTATTCCTAAACTTGAGCTATGAGAAAACACCATAATTCTTGGAGCAATTTTGAATAGACCTATATGACGACCTTCAATAGCTTTTCTTTCTTCTGTTCTGAAGTCCAATTGCTTTATCAATACCAGGTCGAACGATCACTGTTGGTTACTGGGTTTGGATATGAACATGACGACCCATGGGCAACGAATATGGAGCTATTCAAGGAATTCACTGATGTTAGTCGGGTAAAGCATTCTTTCTATCTTTAGTTACATGAGAAGTTATGTTTAGTATTTCATTTTTATTATAACAAAAAAAAGAAAGAAAAATCATTCCACTTTGGGTTTCAATATTCAGGGTGTGAGGAGACTAGGAGCAGCAGCAGTTGACATGTGTCATGTAGCCTTGGGGATTGTAGAAGCCTACTGGGAGTATCGTCTTAAACCATGGGATATGGCTGCTGGTGTTTTGGTAATTTTTCATCTCTCATTGGCAGTATGTATATCTGTTTACACATAATAGTCCCTTTTGTTCTCTAATTTATTTCTTGAATTTTCATGGTTTCAAGTAGATAGTTGAAGAGGCTGGGGGAACGGTTTCTTGCATGGATGGTGCCAAATTTTCCGTATTTGATAGATCCGTATTGGTATCCAACGGGGTCCTTCATTCTAAGGTTACTCACTCTGTCCAACACTGCCATCTACATATCCTTATTATGCTTTTAATGGGTTTTAGCAGTAACGAAATATATTGAGAAATATGTGTTTTTCGTTTCTTCACATGATTGATTGCAGCTTCTTGAGAGAATTGGTCCTGCAACAGAGAACTTGAAGAGCAAAGGGATTGATTTTTCTCTGTGGTACAAGCCTGAAGGTTATCACACAGAACTTTGACATTGCCCGATTTCGATGCCTTTGCACGAGTTACCATGGAAATCAGGTTAATTCCTCTCTCTCTCTCTCTCTCTCAAGAAAATTGGATGCAAATATTATTCGATTGATTCATAAATCCTGCAATGCAATCTGAAATCCCTCTAATATGGAAGTATGGATTCCATTTTCGTAGAGAATTGCTTATGTTACATAACTAGGGTTTTCTTTGGCCTAATTCTAACTTCTTTTATCAATAGCCCTTTCTTCCATTGTCCTCCCTCATACTCGTATAAAGAAAATTCCATCTCTCCAACCTTCTCAACCGAGCTTTTGAATTCTCCAGCTGGGATCTCTATCCATCGTCCTCTTGGCTTTTCCATCAAATTTTCTTTACGTTGTTGTTGAGTTCCATCTGGTAGAGTGAGTCTCAGATTCACAGGATCTTCCCATCCGTAAGCAGGATCCTTTAGTTTCACAACGAACACAATTTCATACAATTCTCCTGGCGAAAGGTTGGCTATCTCGAATCTTCCATGCACTTCTAGCCAGCAAACATCGAGCAGCTCTGCAACTGCCATATATCCATCACTGCAGATACAAATACTAATCAAATTAAAAGAATCTTTGATGTTATTAATATCATATTTGCAGGTGCAAGCATTCATTCCTGAAAATAAGGATTTCTGTGATCCCAACGAGAGAGAGAGAACCACTGAAGTATCAATTGTTGTCATTACCTCGACTCTTTCAACAAAGGCCAATGCCACATTCGATTGTCTTCTGCCCAAGTTATCGAAAGATCTTGTGCAAATATAATGAAGCAGTTGAGGTTCGACTCCTTATCAACCCAGTACTTCTGCAAAAGTCAAGCTTTCTGTAAGAACAACAATAAAGGCCGTCTTTTTATTCAAAACACAACGATACGTTCTATATCAATACACTACTTGTATTAAAACACTCTCCTATAAATGAATCAAGATTTCTTGTAGAGTAAAACAGTGTACTTACCTTTCTTTTCTGGTTCAAATACACACCTGCATTGAGTTGTTCTACTAGCTTCTCTGTCGAGGATCTATCAACAGGTGAATCGGCATGTTTCAAAATATCTTCCCAGTTATGAGGTAACGAAACTTCTTTCACTCTCTCATTTGGTGTGTTTTTGCTTGATTCTTCATCATTTTGCTCTTGCGCCTTATCTTGTGACGACCCCGCCCCCATTAAGGCAGAAAGAAAGAAACGATATGAGCTCAGAATTCCCTCTTAACGCGTTTTTATAGAAAGATTGCCCCTTTTCAGCTCCATACCTCCATTATCATTTGTTTCCATCGCGCACTTATTCGTCTTTTCAGAAGATCAGCATTTGTGGCCACTCTTTATGTATTTTTTTCGCTGTTTTTAATCGTTGTCAGAGCATCATATTCTGTTGCTATTTAGATATTGAAAGTTGGAATTTAATTTGCTTTCATCATTGGTATTGTAATGGTATAAAGTGGTGGCAGATATAAAACCCTTATCCTTAGGAATCAGATTCCGTCGATAAAAGGGGCGGCGCCACCTGTTTGGTGATTTTTATGACTTTTGCATATTGGACATATATGTGTTATTGGATTATTAAAGGTAATGAGAATTTATAAAAAAAAATGTTAGAATTCATGATAAGGAAGAAAAAGTTGGTTGTTTGATTCGATTTGCCTTGCATTGTTTTCCCATTTCTTTTTTTATGATAAGATTTGACAAAATAAATTTGAAACTAAATGCTCAACTTTCATTTCGGTATCTGCATATATAATATCCTAAATAATTCTCTAATCAGAATTCACAACATTTCATTGCATGAAATAAAACTTTTAATTTTCAGTTTGGTTACATGCAATAATACGTTAAAATGATTTTTTGTTGTTTACTAAACATTCGAACTACGTTAAATAACTGTTATTTTGTAAAAGGTAAGAAAATAGATAAAAACATTTTATTTTTTAAGTTTTTAAATTATTTAGCATTCTATTTAAATTATTTAGCATTCTAAGTAGACATCATGTTAAAAAGAAAAACTATCAATGTACAAGTTAGAATGTCAAAAGTAAACAGCATCAAATCATTATAAATTAAAAATTATACAAAGAATATAAGAATGGATGGATAAAAGACTCAAGTAAGACCAAGTTGGAAGAGGCAAACCATTTTTTTTTTTTTTTTTTTTTTTTGGGATTTAGATTCATGATTAAGAGATGACAGAGATAATGTCTTTGTTCATACATCAACTCAGCACTTTGGGAGTATGTATATCTATACGTAGCCATGTCATGTTGTCATCTATATCTTTACCAAATTGACAATAAGAAATTTGCGTGAAGTGATAGGAGGACATGCTATCCTTTTACATTTTTAACACTAAACAATCACACAATTTTATTCCTTTTGTCCATACCACTTTTGTGTCTTTTGTCATTTTCTCTCATCCAAGTTTCTAAATTGGCTACTTGAATTTATCGCGATAATTAGTTAAGAATCACGATTATGTCAGTTATAGACTCGTCCACATCAGCGATGATTGATTTTTTTGTTTTTTTTTAACCATAATCCCATAAATGAGATCAGAAGAGAGAGAATGAAATGCAGGCTTTATACATATCAAATTTCAACAAATGAAATTGCAATATTACATAAGCATTTATTGTTACAGAATAACAGCAAACCTAGTCGCCAAGAAAAGAATGTCATGCTCGACAGACTTTTCTACATATGTGTGTATGTGTGTGTATATCTTCTCTCTCTCTGGATTGAATCAAAAAATTACAAGATTATTTTGAAACTGGTGTGTGTTGATGGCATCTCAGTTCTCAGTGATGAATGCATTGTGAATCTTGAGGCCTCCTTTCCATTTGCCACTCCACACTTCATACAGACCAAAGTAAAGCTTTCGATCATCGGAGTTTTCGACATTTTGTGGGTCGGATTTTCCGGTTATCGGGAATTTGTCTTTCTTGTTAGGGTCTATCGAAGTCTTTGTCCATACAATTTTCCCATTTTTTCCCTTCTTAACCATAACGTATAGAGGATATTTACCCCATCCGAATGCATCTGGATTTAACGATACAGTAAATCCCACCTCGTAGTTCTTGGTGGGGTCGCTATTATCAACGGAACCAGTGATTTCGAGCCAACACACTTGATACAATTCTACAGGCGACTTCCTGAAATACGATATAATGTATATTCAGATTAACTAATTTTACAATTTGCAAACTTTGATCGATTCAAATAAATAGAAAAGTAGCACGAAACTCACTTGTCTTCTGGCACGTTCCAGTACCGACTATCTTTGCCCCAAACAATGTTGAGATCATTGGCCGGAATTACCATCTTCCCATCATTCTGCACCAGTGAAAATTATGTCATGTATTAGAACACAGATTTTCAAATTCAGAGCAGAAACAGAGGAGATTATTGCAAGAAATGAATATATATACCATGTTGAATGGTGCTGAAGAATTTCCTGAATGGTGTGCAGTAGAGTTAGAAGCCATTTCAAATCCAGACAAGTTATCAAAAGAGTTTGTAAGAATGAGAGCTAATATGATGTTATTGTCATTTGGTGTCCATATATATAGAGAAGAAGAGATGTAGCTTACCGTGTTCAAGTACAACGTACGGGATTCCAGAGAATATATTTTTTCTGATTTCAGCTGTCAAAAGTTAAGCAAAAGTGATTGAGTTATCTTAGAATATGTAAAAGATGGCCTTCTAAGAATATTGTTCATGAAGATGAAATGTTTTTCCAGAAAAAATAACAGCCTCCAAATTCGACTATTTTATATTCTCCTTTCTCTAATCAAGTTGGGGGGAGCACGTCCAAATACAAAAGAAGTTGAAAACCTTTTCCTCAAGTGTATTTTTATTAATGTTATTCCAATAGTGATAAATGAAGGCATATCTGTCTTTTCAAAGTAAGAATAATAGTTACGCGTTCATATATATCATACAATACAACTAGGCACATAACAAGTTGATATTCTCCACAAGTAAAATATGCTTAATGTATATGCACTCCGTGTTTGAAATGGATTCCAACCCCCACCAATAACAAAAAGAAATGTATGATCAATGCAGTAGTTATAGGACAAGAATTAGATGGATAATTGGACCATCCTCGTTGCTTTGACGTAAGCATCTTTCATTGTGCGCTCAAGCCTGAAACCATTTACGACAGTTCTTCCTACCAAAAAGAGATCATAAGTAGCCATAACAATGTACTGAATATATATACCCATGATTCTAAAACAAATCAAAAGATGAAAAGAAAGCAGAGAGAGAGAATGACAGTAACTCACATGACAACCTGGATTTGACTGTTTTGTGCAAGACAACAATTGCTTCAAGTGAATTTAGCTTTTCATTTATCCCACTGGTCCTACTGAGGAAAGGTCTGTAAGAAAGGCTAAGCGTGTCGGTGCACACTTACGTGGCAAAACAGAATAAAAGTTCATATTAGCAGAGTGGTGATTTCACTATTAGTCCTCCAAGAGCTATGAACCATGGATTTTTCATGCAACAAATGCATTATTACTTTTTTCTTAATCTCAAATTCTGGTTTGGTGAGGCCCACTTGTCTTACTTCTAGAAGCTTAGTGCATGCAGAATATGAACAATAGTTCTAAACCAAAGAAAAGGAAAGATAATCAATGAAGAAAGAACCAAATCTCTGGCTATATTTAATCCCAAGAAATTGTATCTACAACCAAATTCTAGAGCAGAGAAACAACTTTAATGATTAAATTTCATCACCCAAAATGTGTAGAAATACTTCAATCATCTCAGTCTGCTGAATAACCTAAGATGGATATACACATCTTAGTAGGAGATGGATATTACCAAGATTCTCCATTTCTCAACGAGCATTCATCAGTTGTACATACGTTGCTATCAGTGCATATATGAGTTGTACATTCCTACACTTTACCAGTGTGCAATCCCAGCTCAGATCGACGGCCATCAGCAAGCCTGAGAGCAAAGACCTTTCATCTCTGCTGTCCATAAAAACCCTAAATATAGAGATGAAAATAATTCCCAATTTAGAACTATTGAATGGTAATCTGTTTCGGATTTGATTCTTGATTAAGATGATGGTACGAAATGATACATAATCTATTCTTTAAAATAATAAAAATAGAAATTACATATTTTTCACGTCTAAAAAGGATCCATACAATAAAGATGACAATGAACACACTTTAAATCTATTTCATAGAATGTTTTACACAACTGCAAACCGACGCCAAATGAACTTTGGCAAACTCAACAAACTTTAAATGAACTACATTGTTTTACAAGATCATTCATTGACGATAAATTTCATTAAAAAGGAATTGGCTAATGAAGACATTGCAAATGATATTAACATCATGGCGATTCTCGGATAAATGCATGGCAAATCTTGAGACCTCCCTTCCACTTACCACTCCACACTTCATACAAACCGAAGTAAAGCTTTCTATCATTTGGATCCTGCGATTGTTTCTCAGACTTCGTCGACTTTCCTGTGATCTCAAACTCGCCTTTCTGATCAGGGTTCATCGAAATCTTTGTCCACGCAACTTCTCCCTGTTTTCCCTACTTAACCATAATGTATATTGGATATTTGCCCCATCCAAATGCACCTGGATTGAACACGACACGAAAACCTACTTCGTAGTTGTTGTTAGGACTTGTTTCGTGCACAAAACCCGTAACCTCGAGCCAACACACTTGATGCAATTGTACTGGCAAACTACTGCATATATGCATACAAAATGTGATCAAGCAATGTCATAATTTGCATGCTTTGATCAATTTAAAGGAGTAGAAAGCTAGCAAGAAACTCACTCCTTGTTGGGTATGTTCCAATATCGGTTATCATTGCCCCAAACTATGTTAAGATTTTTGGGCGGAATTATCATCTTCCCTTGCTTATCCTGCACCAAATAAAATGACCACACTTCATATATATACGCATGCATGAAGTCAAACAAACGTTAAGTACTGGAACCTTTGTGTGTATATAATTATTGCATGTGTGTGTGTGTGTATACCTTAGTGAATGTTGCAGAAGGGTTTCCAGAATGGTGTGGACTTGAATTAGAAGCCATTTCAAGTTCAGCCAAGATGAAAAGACTTGAGACAGAATGAGTTAGTTTGATGTTTTCGTTATATAGCCATGACTAATATATAGAGGATGAAGAATATCTTTTGCCAGATTTCTGTGGGCGAAACTATAAAAAAATGACGAAAAATGAACAGTGATTTTCGAATATCAAAAAAGATTTGCTGTCATGTGTATTTAAGAATCGTAGTTTGAATTCGGAGTTATTTTAACAAAAACGTGTCAAAAATAACGGTTTGTTAAAATTATACATCAAACGAGATATGATCACAATTTGAAATAGAAAATAATCAAGATAAATTTAAACAAGTTCTATTTTCTTGAAAAATGCAATTATTTTGAAACAATAGAAGTATTTAAGAGAATAAACTTTTTCACAAATTAAGTATTTAAGTTATGGCGAGTTTAATCATTTACCTTCAGCAAAACAAACTTCCAGACCAAATTTTCCACCAAACATTATCTTATTTCACTCGTACATCATTGTCAATGGTATGTAACACATAATTACATAGTGGAATGTAACACGTAATTACAGGACAACATCAAATAAAATAAATAGTTAACTAATTAAACAAGCAAGCACAAATTTTATGTTGTGACATTATTAATGTAGTAGACAAGAAATACCATAGAAAACTGTCTCATCCTTAGGGCTTTCAGAGCATCCTCCAAAGTCCCTCCAACTCGGGATTTTACTGAGTCTACACACCTGGTTAAATATAAACTTGGTATATTTCACAAAGTGTAACATTTACAATAACCCCACTGTGTATCAGTTACCTGCTTTGTATAACAACTGACCGTACAAATGCTAAAAGAATTCAAACTCGACCCAACAAAAACATATAGAATGGTGTGATCAATCACACTAATTTGCACATAAACATATTCACTGTTCATTAACGATGAATATGATAGCATATAGATGACTGTAGTAGCTTCAAGATGATCAATCGGGATTTTCAGTTTATTCCTTAATCCTTTGAAGCACTGAGAAAAGTCTTAAAGAGCACAATAACATTGGTAGTAGTGGTTGCACCTTAGTAGCTTCCGACATGCATTGTATTCAGACCCATACATATCTCACCCTTTGACTATGTCTAGAAAAAAGGACCTTTTGTAAACAATTTAGGATACGCTATGAGTGGGATGAAAAAAATATCATGCGAGAATTAGATTCATGAAGAATTTTCACTATGCAAAAGCCAGAGTCAACCAATCCTTACAAAGAGATTTGAACCAGCTACTTTTAAACTTAAAATTTAATTCCGTTACATCCACTTGTCTTACTCATGGAATCTAGTGTTAGTGTATGCACAATATAAATACAATATCAATTTAAGTATATAAACAGGAAAGAGAATCAATATAAAAAGAATCAGATTTCTAGCTAATATTTAACAGCATGACATAATATAGGAGCTCAGCAGTATGTGTATAATCAAATTGTAAAGTTGAGAGATAACTTTACAGAACATTTAGCCTTCATCCTAATCAAGTTGTTTATCAATGTGATAGAAACCGCGTAAATCTATCTGATCAATGGTCCCTGTAAAATTAAACCAGCTCCTAATCAATGCATGTTGATTCCAGATCTTCAGCAGTTACTGTTTGATGCAGCTGCAATTCACAGAGAGAGTTAGTTCATCTCTTTTAAAAGGAGTTGCAAGTTATATCATGATTTAATATCACATATCCTGCCCAATTCTAATAATCGTGAAGAACAAGAAATGCAAAAGCCTGCGCTATTATCAATCAGCCTACAAGTTTTTGTTGACTTGATATACTACTACTAGAAAGAACAAATCATTAATAAATACGCAAGCTGATTAAAAACCACTGCCGATCAAAACAGGTAGGCAAGATTACTTGTTTTCCACTGATATATCTAAGAAAGATTCTCCTCCAATCACATGGTATTAGGATATACTATATTACTGCTCCCCCAAATACTTTGTCAGGATGTAAAGGTGCCGTTAAACAATTAAATTATAATTTAATCTAATGAGGCTCATACGTTTCTCAAGAACTAAACAGTAGAAATGCAGTAGCAGGACCATGTTTTAACCTTCAGATGCACTGTCTGCTTCATGACATAATAGTTAAAAAAACAAACTTACAGCATTAGCAGCCGCAAACCAGTGAAAAGCACGCAAGAATGTGTCATCTTTCGAGGGCATGGCATCATGATTCCAGATTGTGACATTCTGAAAAGTGGCATTTGTTACCCAGCTGTTCAAATTTGCAGTGTTAGTTCCCTTATCACGTCCCTTTTTTCCCAAGATGAATCCTGGAGAGAATAATATCATTATAGCATGAATGGAAAAGGTTAAGTTCAATAATCATCATAACCTAAGAGTGAACACATAAAAGACTTCAATTGTATCAATTTTCTGTCTCTGATTGTGCTGGAGATTCCAAATCTTTTGAAAAACGAACATCACTTTTCCGCAGCAATCGATTTCAAAAATTATACTGCTCCAATATGAAATCAACAATAAGAATCAATGCCAACGGCTAAAGTTAGAAAATGTTGATAACTATTTACATAAAAATTTGATAGAATAAAGATTAAATGAACAACTTTCCACGCAATTATGCCGCACCATAGTTGCATACAAATTAGCTCACATTTCGGCAAACGAACTCAGTTCACATCATATACCAGCAATGTATTTTCGAAATTGAACCCAACAAAATTGGAGAAAAAAATAAAAAAAGTAAGGCAACGAGTACTACCAGAGTAGCCCGGGGGAACATCAACCGTTGTTCCATGTAATTTCCTTCCTCTAAAGTATGCTTCCTCCACTTTCAGTCCATCCACCTCCATACCTACAAATTCAACGATTGTGTTCAGTGCATTCATCAGTGTAGATTCATGTGCATACATGAATTGTACATTCATACACGTTACCAGTGAGTTTGGGCTTGAAGTATTGAGAAACAGAGGTGGGACCATCGTACTTGATGCAGCACGGCAACTGATGCACCTTCCCAGTCAAGTCCACCACCGCCGTTTTATCTCGGCTCAGATCGACGGAGAACGGCGGCGCTGAGATCGAAGATCCTTCATCTTTCCCTTCCATTGAAGAACGAAATGCCCGCCACTCTCAAACTTTTGCTTGAAAGCCCTAGTCTTATTTGCCCTTTCTTTCCCGCGCATAAGCGCTTTATTAATTATTTGTTATTAATCGATCCGTTTAAAAAAATGATAAATTTACAAATACAATCCTAACATATATGTTGGGTTTCGATTAAATCCTTAATTTTTTTTTTATTTTTATTTTTTTGGTGCAAACTGCAAATCCTCTTACATTAAAAAAATATGAATTCTTGAAATACACCCTAATGTTTAAATTATGATGTAAATTGATCGTTATTTTCTTTCATGAATTTGTTTTCACTTTCTTCCTCATAAAACTTTTATATTACAAGTTTTAGATCACACAAACGCACTTGGAGATCAATTCAAATTATAGAAAAAAATAATGATACAAATATATTAGAATTCTAATTATAATAGAATTCTATGAGATTTTAAATTAGTTAGGACTCTAATATAAAATTATTTAAATGTGAAAACTTAAATTACTATTATAATCTTAAATAATAATTTTTTATAGAAATATATTCAGCAATCCATATTTTGTGAAAAAACATCCATATATTTATATTGGTAATGGATAGATAGATAATAGATATTTAATAATTAGTTATTATATCTACATATTTCGAAATCAATCTTAACCACAAAGATGAATTTATCTCAAAAAATATTTTAATTAATATTTCTGAAATTACTTATTTTTGATACTATTATAAGTACTACCCAATTAACGGGTATGAAACACAAAATTATAAGAAATGGAATAAGACTGCATACACGAATTTACTTCATTGATTTGGTCCCCTCATAAGCATGCATGCCTGTGACAACAGATATTGATCAATTCTCAGAATCTGTCAAGACAGGGCTCTCCAATTCTTCCATTTGCGCAGAAGCAAAGGACTCTTCAGAATCTACTGAAGAGAGGGACGATGGAGAGTCATCTGAATCGGAGATGATCTCATCATCCATGATGATGTGCTCGTCTTCCTCATCGATCCCTGATGTATCTGAACCAGAGCCTCCTATCAGAAGCTTGTTTATTGCCCCTTTTGCCGTTTCCACAAACCATTCATCCTCAGGAAGGGAACTGTGAAAAGTATAAACTTGATGGTTCAGGAAATGCCGAAATGTAAAGAATCAGGCAAGGTTGAGTGAGAAATAACACTTGCCTTTGTGGATCGATTCCTCTAGCAGAGAATGCCTTGACTGCACGAGCAATTATGTCGGATGATATCTTATGCAGATGTCTGGATGGATAGCCAGCAAACCGTGCTATTTCAACAGTGAAGTGCATATCAAGCATTAACTGCAATAAATGAGAGAATTGCACAAAAGTAAATAATTTTCAAGCAAGAAGCATTAATCTGAAATCCTCATTAATATGAAGATGACATATTGCAAATAATTTAGGCAATCATCCTCCACAACTTTTTGCTGTCCAGCATAAACACAATGATGGTAAATTTTAATATGTGCTGTAAAATAATTTCAGGATTATAAGAACCTGCTGTAACCCAAGTGGCCGAAGAGGGGCTGAATCATGCTCCAGAACACACCAAAATTCCTCCTCATCAGACAGCCACATCACCACCGTTTCTGTTAGCCTGGCCAGTAAAACTTTCTGTATTTTATCTCTTCCTAAAAGAACATCTCCAGCCACAGTTGCTAGTTGCTGCAGCTTTCCAAATAATGCCTGCACAAAATGATCGACTTTCAAACTAAGCAAAAGAACCAAAATAGGAATCACACATGAACGTCCCAGAGAGAGGAGAGGGAGAGATAAATGTAAACACATGTTCAATCAGCGTAAATCAGACTCTTTGAAAATCTAGAGCTATGTCTGTTCTGGACTAAGGTGGCTTTTGCAAATCTGGATTTGGGTTTGAGAAGGATTTTGTGAGTATGAATTTTGAGTAGAATTATAGTTAAGATGTCATTTTTCACATTGGGAATTGTAGAAAAAAATAGATGTTTTTTGTTGGGAGTTGTAGAAAAAATAGATGTTTTTACTAGGAATTGTAGAAAAAGTAGGAAAAATAGAGAAGGATTGTAGGATTTTGATAATCCTTGTCCAAACATGGACTGGACTGAACCCATCCAAAATCCGGATGGGCCAAGTCCAGCCCAAACATAAATGACTCATAAACCATAAGTTACAGGATGTCACATTCATCAATTAACTTACTGAGGAAGAATAAGGAATTCCGCATTTATGGACGTGCAGATAAAAGGAAACGCAGACAGCACATCACTTGCTTTCACAAATATAACATGGTGCATCAATATATCAAACAACTACCAGTCAATGCTTTTAACATCCATAAATATGAGTCGCGCAGGGATCAGGGGAAAATCATTAAAAAAAAAAAAAAAAAAACAGCAAAATTGAGCATGTTAGTAATTTAGGGGCAACTAATTTACATGAGTGGAGAAGAATCAAACACCTGGAATGGTAATGAAGGGAGTGGATCAGAGTTCCAGATCAAATCATGTTCTTTTCCACCTAGATATATCTGCGCATCTAATCTAGCCTCTCCATCTCTTGAATATATGAAACTTAAGACATATTGCCGACAGAAATGATCTCTTAGTTTGTCCAGAGAATGCTGAAGCTGACGTCTCCATTCTTTAGGATCAATAGTACTGTTAGTAGAAGGCAATACATTATCACCTAGTCCATTCCCAGCTTCTTTGCTTTCACTCAACACATTCCAAACTCGTGACACTACCATAGGCAGTAATTCTTCAGCAATAGTAAAGGCAGTTCCCAATAATGCAAGTTGCTGAGAATCAGTCTCAGCTTTAAAAGGTACAGGATCCTTTAGCTCTGTTAAATTGTCGTCCTCAGTGGGGCCGGTTAGGGATTTTATCAAGACTTCAACATACTTATCAAAAAGCTGTGAGATTCTTGTCAATATATTTCCTCCAAAATGTAGGATGACCAAGCGAGTTAGCTGCTCAACTATCTCCTGGAAACAAAAAGTAAATGGCTCGGTCAGATCTCAAGAATTTTGCATTATAAGCGTGTTTGATCAATTAATACCTACTGATTTGTTCAAAAAATAGTTATTCCATTGGCCGCTGTATTATACAGTAACACAAATATAATTGTATAGGTGTGAGGAGGCCATTAGTCCACTAGAAGGCCACCCATAAGGTTGGGTGAACACAATCACAATCTGATTCAGTAAGACTATAAATTAAATCATCTAAGTACAATAGCTGAAATTGCAAAAGAGATGCTAATGCTACTTAATACTGTAATGTAGTTAGTCATTCAACTGACCTTGACAGCAAAGATAAATCTCATTCCACAATCAACAAGGATACGATCAGATGAAGTTACAAAAGTAGAAAGAGGAGATGCGAAACGAGGAGATAAAGGCATGTTCTCATCACTTCCAACCAAATCAAGAACAACTCTTCTAGCCCGTCGGAAATTTAATTCCAGGACTTCTTCAACGTATGGTTGCAAAAGCACAAGAAGCAACTTTGATAGCTTCAGATCCTGCACTTCCAAAGCAGAGCAGTGGTTTAGACTAGCCTGGACAAATACACTAGCTGCATGTAAAGCAGAAGATGTCTCAGAAGGTGGCGCATTTTCTTTAACCAATCGGACCAGTGATTCTATTTCCCATTCTGCCCATTGAACAATTTTATTACTATAAACAGGATTATCGCCAAACATTGGACCAGATTCTTTTGTTGCTAATGAGATCATAGAGAAGACAAGGTTAGATAGTGTAGCAGAATATGTTTCAGGATAGCAAGGGCATAGAGCAAGAAAGTCTTCTATGCTTCTTTGGAGGCGGGATCCATAAGATTTCAAAAATATCTGATGTGCCAAGGGACCTTTCCCAAGCTTTAGTAAACCAGACAACACTGTCTTCAGTTCAATTATACCAACTGAAGGCTGTTGACTTATCTCAATAAGCCGGTTCTCAAGCATTGCTTTTCTCCTCAATAGAGCAGACTTAAAAGAGGAGCATTCATCAGTCGTATTATCCCCTGGTCCTTTCAGCTCTGGATGATTTCGCTCTTCAGCATCAATTGCATCAATTGCTTCCTCTATTTTGTGCTCTGCCAGAAGAACATCAATATGCTCCAAAAACTGCATTCTTTGATCCTCAACTTCGGTTGAGAATATATCATCAAATTCATGAGTTTGAGAGTTATCATTGGCCTCAAGGGCATCTCCACCAACTCGGCTCCATTCTTCCAATTCATGAGACACACCGCTCATTAGATCCTGCACGAGAATGCCCTGGGAAGAGATGTGCTTTTGAAGCTCATTTAACTCATGCTTCATTTCAACTACTTCATCGGATAACCTACATTTACCAAAAACTATATATTAAAAGACATATAGAATGAAGTTAACAATATGTATGATTATTTAGATGGATATGAATGGAAGTTATAGTTACTTCAGGCATAAAAAAGTATCAATCTGCCCTATCATAATCTTGTAAATGAGAAAATGATGAGATATTGTCAATATGGCCTATATCTATGCAAAGTGCGTTGTATTAAAGGCTATAATCCCACATAAAATATTTATTGTAGCTCAGATAGTGCAGGTCCTAAGAGCAAAAACCTCATATCATATCTAAAAAACAAAGATCGCATGTATTCTTTTATATCAAACAAATCTAAATACATGTAGATGCATGTCGTATTATAGTGTAAGAGGATATCCAATATAGTGCATTAAAGACATCGAAAGTACATGCAACTGCAATCTACAAGTAAATCATGCATTTTATGTCAAACTTCATTTAGTATTAGGAATCTTCAAACAAATTATGGAGGGCTTTTCTTTTACCTCAAGAAGGCCAAATACTTTGTGCGTGTATTAGTGCACAAATTCTCAACGGCATCTTTCAAATCCAAAAGCTCAAAGCATATCTTTCTGATTCCCTGCAGCATTTTAAATTGAAAATTGTTAGTGAGAACAATTAGACAAGATAGGCGTTCATAAAACTGAGGTTCGTCAAAATAAGCACTAAATTTTGAAGCAATTTGAGTTATGAACTGAAAGTCAAAATGATTAGAAGCCACAACCTGACCTTCACCAAATCCAACATATAAATTCTGTAGCAAACTTAACAAACTTTTGCAATCGAGAGACAGAATTTTCAATCTAGAGAGCAAAAGGCACAACCTAAACAGTCACTACACATTCAAATATAACAGCGTGAACAAGGAATTAAGCAAACACGAGGTCAGAAATAACAATTTACAGACAGAATCATCCTTTCAGAGTGTCATCAACTCGAATACACTTCCAAGCAAGGCAATAAATTCCGTCCTAATTTCTCATTATTCTTCCTTCATCCACAGTCGCTTCGATTCAAGCAGATTCAGCTCCGAAAGAAAAAATAAAAAATAAAAAAATGAAGCAGAAGATCAACTATTCTGAAAAACTTGAATTCGTTTCACCTTTTCCGTCTTGGACTGGAAGACGGTGTCGATCTTCGACTGAGGAGTGACGGATTCCATGGATGGGAAATCATCTTCTTCTTCACTGCTTTCCACCATTTTCATCCTCTCCTGCTTCAGCTTCACAGAGCGAGTGAAGTTGCACAAAACTCAAGCTGCTCCACCACAAAGTTAAATTAAAACAATGCGGAAAAACAAAGGAAAACTCTAATTTATGCAGTTAATGGCGAGATTCTGGGTTTTGCTCAACCATTCAGACACGGGAAGATTAATTTTTGAATTTAGCGCAGTAAATTTGTGCTTTTCTCCTCTAATTTTTGCTATTTAACATTTATTTGAATATATTCCATGAAACTAACGTGAGAAATGGGCTTGGTTCGGCCCAACAATGCCCACGCTTTTGGAGCCCGCATGTGCATCTCACGCGCAATGCTGTCCTCATTGTATAAGTCGGAGATATATCTTAATTAAATCTACTTTACCTTTAATGATTTATTTATTACAAATATAGTTTTATTATTTTCATTTTTAAATATAGTTTTGGAATCTAAAGTTGTTTATAAATACCTATTTATAATTATCTATTCACTGATGTTAGAGTAGAGATTTATATTCTAATAAGAAATGTTTATCAATAATAGAAGATATTTTTAAATAAATTCAATAGAAATTTCTACATAGTTATCTAGATTTTTATTACAAATAAACATTTTAAAAATATTTCTAATTCATTACATAATGAGCATCTAGAATTTAAAAATATGTAAAATCCAATTTTAAGAAATTAGATTTTATATTTTAAAATCTAAATAACTTCGATTTGGACATTTTTACTGTTTCTTGTTTTTCTATAGACAAAACCGAATCATTAGCAAGATCACAAAACGAAGTACACAAACACAAACCAAACCAAAACAAAATCAGTTCAACTGACCTTTTAACTCTTCTCGATTGACTGACTTCATGTTGCAAATATTACAAGAACCTCACCAAAATTTATGTTAACGTGACAACAAAATCTATGAATTACAACACATAAAAAGTGCAAATAATTTACTCAAAAATTATAGTAATAATAATACAAATAAAAAGACAGAAAAACCATGATAATCATCCATGAAGTTTGTCATCAGCATGGTAAGCAACATCAGCCGCAGAGGTATCCATATCGTTGAGACCCAATTCCTCGTTTTGCTCCCAAGACCTCTCGTATTCCTCGACTGTGTGCAAAAAAACCAACAATCATAAATTTCAGACCGTTTAAACTAACTTTGCAAGCGAACATAATAATAATCAAAGAGGCAAACTTACTTGTTAACTGAGTGTCATCTCTAATTTCATCAGTTGCAGGGGCAATGAAGGAGTTAGCCAAGGCATCATCAAGAATCAAAGTCCAAGGTTCTTCCAAGCTTTTAAGCTGTAAAAAGAGAAGAAGAAAAACAATCAAGCATTTAATCTCAATGTCTAGATAGCATGCTGAACTTGAAGTTAGTATTTACAGAATTTGCACCTTGTCAAGTTTTGCCCTAAATTCTTTCCACTTGCTTTTTTTGGAATCATCAAGACTATCGCCAAAAGTAAACCCATGTACTCTCTCGAGACCTGTATAGTTTTGAGATTAGAGAAGAGTCGATGCACAGTAAAGAGATGTTTTGAAAAATCTTGAACAATGTTGAATATTGCACTGAGAAACTGACAGGGCATTTTGTTTGAAAAACTATCGATTATCTCACTGTAGCTTGCGTTTATAAACCTTGACCCCAACAATCAAAGTAACAAAGTTGTTTGATGAAGAGGGGATAGAAAATACTTACTTTCACCAATCTTGGATATCAAGCCTTCAATAGTCGTAACAAGTCCACCTAATGTGCCACTAGCCAGTTCCAACTCAAGTTCTGGTATTTTCACGGAAGCCGTATCGGACTAAAATGACAAGACGGCCATAATGAGAAATAGAAAAGAAAAAAGATGGATACTCCAATAACTAAAAGCATTGTCTTCTCTAATCTGGAACATTTCAACATAAAAGCTCCTCTCACAGGCTAAAGCAGATAAAAGTCAGATTTTCCAGAATTAAGAAAGAGCAACTGATAAGGTACATACAAAGAAAATCAGAGAAAACATAAATGGAAAGGTATGAAAAGGTATGCAGATACAAGTCAAAGGCTTCCTGCTAAACTAATATGCATGACAAGTGAAAACTCTTTTCAGCATGCAATTTTACTAACAAAATGTGATAAAACTAACAAAGTTTTTCAGTCGTGGGCATTCACCTAACATCAACCAAGGTAAGTTCTTTCTTTTTCAAGCTAAGTCGACTATGGACCACAGGCCACAGGCCACAGTCCAGGATTATTTTATAGTGCTACTCTTGACAGCTGAATGTTTATTAGTCATCCAAGTTAATCTATACTTAAATTCAATACTAATATAAGACACCATATATAATGCTATTTTATTTTCTTCATTTTCTCAGAACATTTTGATTCATGTGCAATGGAACATAAAGATGAAGGGAAAATCAACAAGATAACAGCATACCTTAATAACATCCCGGCAAAGGTCTCTATTATTCTTCACCTGAACAATAATCCTCTTTCCTTTATCAGGAATAGGACCGCCAGGCTTCACCTGCAAAATACATGATTAAACCTTCTATATGTTAAAGCAAACAGTAAAAACTGCATTCATGTGTGTAGGCTAAACCCACAAAAATGTAGAGTGATACAAACCTCTGAGTTACGGTAACCACAGGCATCACAGGAGGAAGCCATAACAATCACTTCTTGAAAGTAAGGTATATCTGTCTATAGTCAAGTAGTAACATTGATTTGAGTACAGAGCCAAACATCATGTCAAGATTCTAAATTACAAAAAATTTCAGTACCATCAAAATTTTACAGAACTTAGTTGACAATTTAACCAGAAATCTAAAGAACTTGAACCATTTGTTACTGTTGCTGCAAGAACAATTCACATCTGACATATTTAATACCTGTGATATAGAGAAGAATAAATTCCAGAAAAATGCTGACTCCAGAATCTAACTCATCACGCATGTATATTATATAAATCAAAAAAGTAAGAGTGAGTGCAAAGTTTGGGTTAGCAGGAAGAGAGGATACTGGTTACAAACATGCGGCACTCGCACTTTGTAACACAAGCACTGCACGTTGATGGAAAAGTCATGACCTGTTCCAAGAAAAGAATGTTACGATTATTACTCAAAAAAATAATAAAGAATATAAATTACTTTTAGGTTCAATAGCAGGCAATGTACCTCTTCAGGAGCAGAATATCGAAATAAAGCATCTGCAATCTCTGCACTATTACCCTGAGCAATAGCTTGGCGGCCAGCTCTTGCTCCAACAGACCCATGTGGTTCCTCTTGCCTTTGAGAAACATTTTCTGCCACATTTAAATTATTTTCTGGACCGGGTTCCTGTGATGTGTCTGCAAGATACCCTAGGGCTGCCTGTTGTTCCGGCGTTCGATCATAGAACTTAATAGTTAGTGCTGGATCAGGAGACGGAGCACACCTGTTTAAGATTACACCAATAGCCCTCACAAAACTTATCATGTATTGGCCGTGCTATCATGAAAAATAGCACTTGAAAGTTCACCATTTTGAATAATCTCTCACAATAATTCCAACAGTTATATTTAGAACTAGAGGGCCTCTTACAGATTCTCAATAAAGCTGTTTCCAGCAGGATCATCAAGAGTGAAGGTAAAATGTGACTCTCCAGTTGCACAAGCTCTCAGTTTTATCAAGAATCCATCAATTGCTTCAGCAGTCTGAGGATCAACTTTCTAAAACAAAACATAGACCATTAACAAGATGATGATGTCTGACAGAGAACAAAACACTTATGAACAATATTTCACCTTTCGTTCTTCCTGAAGGGCCTCCAACTCATCTGCCGCTCTCATCAGTATCCCTTCTACCTAAAAGAGTATCAGAGAAGATAATCAGTGAAAGATGAGTAATGTTTATAGTGAAAGTTAGATAACCAACCTAATAAATTTTATAACAGATAAGGAATTTAATGTTTCCTTCCCTTGGAAAATGTAAGAACGGATGCAAATCAATCGACTCTTATAAGAACCATATAAGAATGAATTATTAGCCACGTGATAATTATTTGACCAGTTAGACCTTAAAATAAAACAGCAAGGAAATAAAATAAAAATGGAACATCTTCAATATCAATTTTTACACTCACTCTTTGAACCATGCAGAAACTTTTTTTCGAACAAGAAATCAGTAACTTTAAGACCCAACGAGAGTGTGAAGAAGACGTACTGTTGATAAGGAACCACGCTGAGCCTCAGGAGGAATCTCAAAGTCCAATTCAGGGATCTGAAAAATAAACATCAAACTGAGAGAAATTTGAAAATTTTCCAGACATATAACAAGTGTCTGAAAACTACAGTCAACATTATGCATTCCTGCATTCAACAAGAAGCAAAAAAATCAGAAAGAGAAGTACCTTGATAGTGGCAGTCTCCGACTTTACCACTTGACGATTGAACATCTGCATAAAGGAGCAACATGATTATTTCTTCAATGCTTACACCCAGAGAGATTTCAGGGTAAAACTGATTGGAATATTTTTACACATACAAATGTAGAATGAGATAGCTGATGGAATTGATAAATGATTTATCTGAGTTAAAGTAAATCCTTAAGAAAATAAAACAATATCCAAAATACCTTACAAAACATAACACCTATAAACAAAGATTGAACTCTACAAAACACTTACGAACAAATTTCAAGGAAACATAAGTAAATCAGCATTTTCAGTGGCCCCATACTACTATTTGCAGAGCCTAACATACAACATTCAACTCCTCGGGATACAACCTTTTTATCACCTGATGGAACATCCAGGATATAGTGGCAGCCTTTAGGTTGGATTTCACCAGCGAATTGCACTTCATTATTCCTAAAAGGCATAGAAGAATTAAGATCCACAGAAGGACACAGTTAGGAAAAAAGTTTCAGCTTCTTGTATCATTGGACATAGAATTACCTTTCACCACAATGTGTACATTCAAACGCTGATAACAAGATCTGTGATAGAAGACATAAGAAGGTGAAAATAACACAGCAAACTCAATAATAAAATTTCCTGGGAACCAAAAAAAAAATTAGAGATGCAACTGTTTCAACTGAATGGCTTAGAGTTTCAATTATATCATTACAATTGTAGTTACATTTTCCAAAGATTATACTCCGATAGCAAAGGTGCACAAGATATCTCAATTTATGAGGAACTTACCTTTCTGAAATGCGGAATTTGAGTCAACAAAAAACGAGTTATCCCCTGTCAACAACATTCAATAAGAAGAGACATAGAATGTAAAATAACCACATTCAACGTGTGTGTGTGTGTGTGGGTGCCTGTCAGGGTGTGTGAGAGAGAGTGATCAAAAAAAATTGTCTAACTTATAAAAACTAGGACTCCTGAAGAAATAAGGAAGTAAAGAAAAGACTCCTGTAACAGCAATTTTCAAGATTCATGTTCCAGTCGAAAGCACGGCAGAATAGAAATAACAGCAATAAAGAATCATGAATTTCCAGTAGAAAGCACGGTAAAACAACAGCATTAACTAATCAAGAATCTTGTCAAAACCTTCTCTCACAACTACAATTGAAAGAAATAGACATAGAACAACACAAAACCTTCTCTTCAACCTAAACCCATGAAACTACTATACAAAGAAATAGACATATATATTTTAGCACAAATAGATAAGAAATAAATAGCAAACACAGACAAGAAATAATAAATCAACACCAAGAAAGCCCATCATCACAAAACAGCAAACACAGGACACCATGAATCAACCAAACTCAAACAAGAAATAAGTCCAAATAGCAAACACAGAACACCAAGAATCAACGAAACACAAACAAGAAATAACAAATCAACACCAAGAAAGACCATCATCACAAAATAGCAAACACAGAACACCATGAATCAAAGAAACTCAAACAAGAAATAACAAATCAACAACAAGAAAGTCCAAATAGCAAACACAGAACACCAAGAACCATTAAAATTTAAGCAAGAAACAATAAAAATACTCCAAGAAACTCATTGAATGACCGACCAACACTCCATATATCAGTAAGAATACGACACCGAAAAATTACTCAATGCACTAAACTACAACAATACGCAGAGAATGAGAAGACATACATTCTCACGGCAGCGCATGCAAAGGCTCTCCACTACGTAGAGTGGAGCGTCGGAATCTTCGGCTGAAACCGCCTCGACCACGGAACCAACGTCCACGATTTGGGGAGCGCCCTGTGTCGTACTCATCTCCATGGCCTGGACGCTTCAAAAAACTTGAATTCTAGGCTGCTTCTTGAGATTTTCCTGAACGATTGAAGTCTGTTAATTTTGTGTTTCTTCAAAAAATTTCCTCAAGAAACTTTTTTTTTTTTTTTTGGTTGAGAAGAGAACGGAGGCGGAGTGTTGAAAGAAGGATCGAGTCTAGAAAGAATTAGAAGGTTTAATTTGAGGGCGTCTATTAGATAATCATTTATATATAAAGTACACGGAAAACCAATACCGTTGGACTTAGATGAGCTGGCGGAGCGCATGTTTTTAACCGCGTAGTCGTGTGTTCGATTCCCTCAGACGGTGTTAATTTTCACCGACCTTTTTAAAATAACGCGGTGAAAGTTACCGTTTTTTAATTTAACGCGGTGAATTTCCTTTTATCCACGTGAGTTCTCGATTCCAAAGGTTGTGTCAATTTTTGACGGCTGTTTTTAAACTAACGCGGTGAAACTTTGTAATTGGCCGTCTTAGCTCAGCTGGTAGAGCGCGTGGCTTTTAACCACGTGGTCGTGGGTTCGATTCCCACAGACGGCGTTAATCTGGCGGGCCTTTTTCAAGGCCCAACTTATTTTTTTCTTGGGCTGGGCTCACTTTCTTTGGAATATGTTTTGTTGGCCCAAAATTAGAAAACATACTGGTCCAACCAACTCTATCTTGGGCTTGGGACTTCTAATTAATTTTTTAAATCAACGCAAAATTAATAAAATGGTTGAATAATTTAATTTAATAAAAAAACGATAATATCTTAGAGAGTAGATGATATGGAACGTTGATATGATGCATGGAGCCCCGAGCTTATTTAACTTTTAAGGACTGGCATTCATGAAAATGACAATTGCTTTTATTAATTTTTTTTATCAAAATTAAAGTAAAACGAAGTATTATTTATTTATAGAAGTCCTTGATTTAATGAAATACATTTTATTCATCAGATATATTACAAGTTTGTTAAAGTTAACAATAAGAGTTTTACAATAATATCAATTGAAAAAGATTTCAAGCAAGACTCCTTTATAAGAATTTTTTAAAAAAAAAATTACAAGTTTATTAAAGTTAACAATAAGAATTTTTCAATACTAATAATATCAATTAAAAAAGTTTTCAAACAAGACTCTTTTATAAGAATTAAAAAGAAAAATGGATATATGTTGTTTATTTGGATTTTGGAAAAACTCTATAATCAAATTGAGTATTGAACTTTAATTTGTTTTTAAGTATATATAAAAAATTTATGTCTATATATTACTAGTGGTTTCATTAATAATTTACCATCAATTTTATTATATGTAGCAAACAAAACTTCTTGTTGATTGTTTATATCCCGAGCTAATCCATAAAAAACTTAGATCAAATTGAAGACACTAAAATATTATTTGTTATATCAAATTATATAATTAATATCGAACTTGATCTAGGACGGAGTAGTTTGTGTTACTCAATTTGATCCAACTTTTTAATTTGCTGCTCAATTTGATCCAACATTTTTATGGATTGATAGTTCATGTGAAGTTTTGATCACTGAGACTTCAACCTTATCCATCTTTTATCCAACTCTGAAAATTAACATTTATTTAAATATATTATATAATCGAGGTTCATGTTTTACAATTAAAAAATACACTCTTCTTGAATTCCTTAGCTCAAAACTATTACTTCAAATACTCTAAATAATCAACAGCTCGCAGACTGAAACTTACCATTTTTTTTATTTCACAATTGACATCATTAAACGAAACAAAATAAAGTTAAATATTAATTTTGATTTATATAATTTAGTATCTAATTTGAGTTGTATAATTTTATATCCATTTTAAGACTATATATATATATATATATATATATATATAATTGAAGGGAGTTAATGTAACACACAGTTACAAGTTTCTCTCTTATTAAGAAAAAGAAAATTCTAAATTAGAACCGAGTGTATAAAAGAAATTGAATTCAAATATTAGATTTTTCAAACCAGGCAGATTCAAATTCTTGGTTTTATGACTTTATCCTCCAAAAAAAGGAAAAAGTAAACGAATTCTTTGTTTCTAGATTTAAGCGGGGATTATTTATGGATATTACATATTACATATTATAATTATTATCCTTATTTATATAATTACATTTAATATTTGCCTTCCGCGCTCCATTTCGTACTAGTCTTTCTCTCTCTACATTTCCACTTACAAAGGCAAAAAAAGAAAGAGAAAGAGATAGAGAGAGAAAAAGGGTTTTCGCAGCCTACAAAATTTCATCACTATTGCTTCATCTGCAAGATCTGAAGGCGAGAAGAACCCTAACCAACGCGTTTATAATCGTGCCTATCAAATTAGGACTCTAAAATTCGTCGAAGATGGGGCAAAATAGCCGGAAGACGCTGATCTACGCACTGGTGTCGCGTGGCACGCCGCCGGTGGTGCTGGCCGAGTACACGGAATTCAGTGGAAACTTCAATTCTATTGCCTATCAGTGCCTCCAGAAGCTTCCTGCATCTAACAATAAATTCACCTACAACTGCGACAATCACACCTTCAATTACCTTGTTCACGATGGCTTCAGTAAGTTTGACTTTTTCCTTCTGGTTGATTATTATTGGTGCTGTTATTTGTGGTTTTGAATTCGTCGTTTTGAGTGGGGAATTGCTGAATTTTGTTCGTTTTATTGTTGTTTGTTATCTGTTCGTATAGATCGTGTTAGTGATTTATTCTTGTGAGATTTGGTGACTGAATATTGACTTGATCTGATAATATTTGATTTTTCCCCGATTTGTATGTTTGCTCGATTGAATTGCAATATATCATCCCCTTTTCATGATTCATTAGCTAGAAACGTAATTTTATGCCTGGAATGGACTCTAATTGAGTTTGCTAATTCTTAAAATGATACTTTAACTTAATAAAAGTGATACAACAAATTACTAACGTGAGATTTGGTGACTGCATATTGACTTGATCTGGTAATCTTTGATTTCCCCCCGATTTGTATGTTTGCTCGATTGAATCGCAATATCTCATCCCCTTTTAATGATTCATTAGCTAGAAACGTAAATTTATGCCTGGAATGGAGTTTGCTAATTATTAAAATCTTATTTTAACTTAATAAAAGTGATGTAACAAAATTAATTCAGTTTGCTGCAGTAATCGGAGCATCGGCGCAATAAATAATGCTATTGTTTTTATATTGTGCTAGTAATGCCAAATTTGCAATCACTCTTAAATAAACATGCTTTGATTTCCAAGTAATCAAGTCATAAGAAACATTGACTCGCTATGCAGCATATTGTATTGTTGCTGAGGAGTCGGCTGGAAGACAGATCCCCATGGCTTTTCTCGAGCGTGTGAAGGACGATTTTGTAGCTAAATATGGTGGTGGGAAGGCTGCAACAGCACCTGCTAATGGCCTTAACAAAGAATTTGGGTATGTAAGGATCAAGATGTACAGTGATATATTTTTTTAATAAACAATCTGTAATCTGGAATTCTGAATCGCGCATTCTGTGCAGACCAAAGTTGAAGGAACATATGCAATACTGCATTGAGCACCCTGAAGAGATTAGCAAACTTGCAAAGGTCAAGGCACAGGTTTCAGAAGTGAAGGGTGTTATGATGGATAATATCGAGAAGGTATTTTATTTAAACACTGAAATTACAATGTGTGGTTAATTATGCGTGAAACCTGAAGGCTGAAATTTTAATATATGTTCATTTTTCTGTCTGGTCAGTCACACAAGTCAAATTTCGTCTATGATCCTTTATTTCTTTATCTATTCAAATGATATTGATAAGGTACCATATTTAAAGACTGAAATTATAATGTGCAGCTAACTATGTTCATGAAATCTGAAGTTCGGGTGTTGTATTTTCAGTTTTCTCTGGTTGGTCAGTCTCACATAGCCACATTAGGACTCTGTTCCTTTCTTTCATTCTCTTTTCAATTGGTAGATTTTAGTTAGAAAACAGTGAAATGAGACATTGATGCACCACTTTCCCTCTCCTGTTCTCTGTTTCTTTATGAAGAACTATTTGGTGTCTTTTTTTGTGTTTCTTTGATTGAAATTTGGTTGTATGTTAAAACTAGGATACTACCTACATCTTTTGTTGTATGCAGGTTCTTGATCGTGGAGAAAAGATAGAGCTTTTGGTGGATAAGACTGAGAATCTTCATAATCAGGTATCTTTCTTTCTTTCTCTTACCCTTAAATTTCCTGTGTTTGCTTGTGCCCCTCTATTTACACTTTGGGATGTGATATAAAGCTCTTTTGTGATCTGATTGGCTAATAAATTACTGCATTTTCATCATTAGTTCTGTTGTTTGGCCTGCAATATAAAGTTTTCTGAAATTGTGCATTACTAATTCATTCTTACAAGCTTTATTTCAAAGATCGTAAATGTCCATACATTCTCTTTCATGTACATTTTGAACAGGCCCAGGACTTCAGGACCACTGGAACGAAAATCAGGAGAAAAATGTGGCTGCAAAACATGAAGATCAAGTTGATCGTTTTAGGCATTGTAATTGCACTGATCCTCATAATAGTCCTCTCTGTGTGCAAGGGGTTCAACTGCGGAAAGTGAGTCATTTACTTACTCATCCGATCATTTTTACATCTCTACTGATCCAAGCTGCGATAGCTTCTGAAACAATCGTCGTATGAAATCCATTTTGTATGTATAAAAGCAGTACTTTTACTATATTGCTAGGGGAACTCTTTTAGTGAGCTGTGCCAAGTATAACAATGATAGTCATATATATATTCTGCAATCCTTGTTCGATTTTAGTAAATTCTATCTCGTGGACATATACTGCAATGTTCCCATTGTGTTTGATTGTTTTCTTGATTCTGAAAGGTATAAATTTCATTGGCACTCATTTCTCCTTTGAATTCCTTTGGTGCTATCCTTGTCTTTAACAATACTTTCTTGATTCCTCACATTCCTGGGGACCTTTTTTCTTCTCACTCACATCTTCCAATTGTTCAAATTCTGATTCCTAAAATTTGATTTTTAAATCCTTTGGAAGAATCACGTACTTGTTATGGTCTCGTATAGATCAAACTTAGAATTAGAATTCTTTATAGATATGTTTGTGATGGACTTAAGGTGGCTTTTGCAAATTTGGATTTGGGCTTTAAAAAGATTTTGTGAGTATGGATTTTGAAAATTTTGTGTTTGTTTTGAGATTTTGTAGAGTAAGATTATAGTTAAGATGTCATTTTTATATTGGGAACTGTAGAAAAAGTAGATGTTTGTTGGGATTTGTAAAAAAGTGAATAAAATAGATGTTTTTATTGAGAATTGTAGAAAAGTAGGGTAGGATTATAGGATTTTACAAATCCTTGTCCAAACATGGATTGGACTCAATCCATCTAACTAAAATTCAAATTGACCAAGTACAGTCCAAAAATACCATTGTCTTTATACTATGTTTTTTGTGATGAGAAGATCAGAATTAGTATTTAGATTTAGAACATCAGTGACGAATTCTCAATGAAATTGGCGGATATCATGTTGCCATTGTTTAAGAAAAATTAACAACTAAAACAATACAATTATAAAAAGAGAAATCGGAATAAAGAATGATTAAAGAACAGAAAGTATGGCGCAGAATGAGGAACCCAGGAGCGCTTCTCTGGGTAAAGCGTTAAACAATCTAAAAAAAAAAAAGTCGAAAAATATTTAAAATCGACTGTTTTGTAAAGTAACCAATGTGTTCCCTTTGAAGATTAAATCGTATAAAGTATTCATTCTAAAATCATTATTGTTTACTAGTTTTCACAAAGATTAAGAATTTTTAATAAGTTAGATTATGTGAATTAAAATAATGACATTACTCAGTGTTTAATACTTAATAGACATAATCAACGTATTCTAAAATAAAAAACATCAGTACAGTTGGGAAAATCATTTATTTTTTAATAATTAAACAGTACAATAATGTTGAAAAAAAGAAAAACAACCAAACAAACAAAGCGACAGCTAAATTAACAAAGTTGTGCTCGTTGGGCCATGCTCTTTTTTGATCTTCAGCCCACTTAAATGCCAAGCAAAGTGGGCTTTGAAAAGTGTTATTTGACCAAACTCTACACAGATTAGTTTCGTGAAGTAGCAATTGTAGGCCTTTTATGTCTTTCGTACGACCAATTTATTTTGATAACAATATAATATCATCTAAAGTCGCGCACGCAAATCATGAATGATGTTTTTTTTTGTATAAAATTAGTAATTTGATGATAGTTTTGTACACAAGTTGTATTCAAGTGACAATTTTATTCGACAAAAAATTGTCGCAATTACTACTACAAACTAATCGTTGGGAAATTGGGTTTCCAAATTTTTAAATAGACAAAATAAACGTATCAGCAAACTAAAAAAATAATGAACAGTACCTGAATATAGTCAAATACATAAAGGCTAATTCAAATAATTTTCAAGTAGACCCTTATAAGTCTAATTATTACCACCAACCTTTCCATTAAAAAAGGAGTTCAATATTATACAAATAAAAAAATTTGAAATTAAAGTTTCAACATCAAAAGGCTGGAGATTTTGTAGGTAGGGCCAGAAATAGTAGGATTGGATTATTATATATATGCGATTAATGACCTGATATAGGCTACAAAGTTGAACAAAACCTGAGGCCATAAATTATATTGAATTAATTGGCAGCCCCAAACAGATAAACATTAAATGAATTGAATGATTTAGCAGGCCTAATGTCACTATCATATTTGGTTTTCGTTTTATTATCAACTCCACTTTATTTCATTTGTCACTACTAATAATTTCTTCCAATCTTAATTTCTTTGTTTTGAGGGCAACTTTTTGGATATGCATAAAGTTGGTACAACTAAGTCAAATACATGAAAGAGATATTAATGTACTCTACGAAATTAATTATTTATGAATCTTTCTTTAAGAAATAATTTATGTATGAGAAAATTGTTTGTTTTCTTTTAAATTGTGTTGTCTATTGAGTTTTTTTATCCCAAAATTTATGATTTTAAAACTATTTTACACTAGTTATGTTTGTACCGATTAATACAAACTTTTGGACACCGCATAAAATGAGACTCGTTTTCTTGATGATTATTTAAATTTAATTACTTTAAAACATCACCCATTATTTTTTTCCCAAGTCAAAAAAATTAAAATTGTAGTAGTGACATCAATTATTCGAAAGAAGAGGTTGCAACTGTTGAGAAAAGGACAATTTGCGTGCCTAATACATATAGCATTACGAGTTCCTTTTCTCATCTATGACGTGACACTATTCGTGAATTAACTCAACAATAAAATTTAATAATTAATTTCTCAAAGTCAAATAATTTTTTTCAAGATTTATTTAATTATGTTTTATGATGAGTGTTGGCTGTAGTTGACAACCCATCCTAAGCTTAGTTGACAAACAACCATTATGTGATGCATCATTTGTTCATTAATTCTTGGTGTCATGCTTCACAACTTGTTTCTGTTTATTTAGTCTTTGAATTTTCACAAATATATAGATTTCTTTTCAAAATAATATTTATTGTTAATATCCCAAGTTATATCAAGAATGGGTCTAAATGATCTTTGATGCTAACATCTCATATTCATGAACTGTCCATTCTATATTGTTCATTTATTACAATGTTGATGTAAGATAGTAAATTATAATGTGAAGTGTCATCTTGACATGTTGCATGTTTGGATGAATGAAAAAACCACACCCCACAAATTAAAAGGTAACACAGGTAAGTAATGCAAAAACACATGCCAAAAAAAGTAATTAAATGTCATCATGTGTATCTATAATTATAATTTTCTAGAAACTTAAAAAACTATTTATAAGGTTTGACATATTAAAAAGAAAAAAAAATCGTAACTATCTTTATAAATTACAAAATATGGTTTAATAATTCAATTTTCTTATTATTAGTATTATTGTAGTCATATTACCCATCTTGATTGATTGTGTATTAGTTTTATTGAATGAATGATATTAGCCGATAAAAAATTCAACAATTAAGATTCTTTAAAGTTGTTTCAAATAACACATCACATCAAAGGAATCGATACACAACATTAGAAGATAACATAGAATTTTCCGTAGTTACGTATTCAATCGATCCATCACAAAAAAATAAACAAATAAAAACACTATTTTTCAAAGATGACTACAAAAATATATATGGTCCAATTTTCTTAAATTAGAAAGAGCCAAAATATGATGCTACTATAAGGTAAAATATCACATCATATTTTATCAATGTTTGATCTTATTCTATCATTTTCATTGTATAGTAAATTGAGATGGCGTGGTGGACTAATAAATTAATAATTAAATTAAATAAACGGGAGATTGCGACAAGTGAATAAAGGAAATTCAGGCAAAACAACGTGCATGGTGTGAACTGAACTACGTTCGTGGTCCAAGATACGGAGATGGGCCCCACACCCCACATATATTTGTTCTTTAAGTGTCAATTGAAAAGACACGAGTATTGATTTTCCAACTAAGCCAAAACCAAAAGCGTCCTTCCTCCTAAATGGCAAACCCCATCATCATCATTCATATTTAAATACAAAGAACGATAAATCATTAACAGATATGAAATGTGAAAGATGGAAGTGGTCCCCACACATTAATATTAATATAATTGATAATGTGATTTCTAACTATTTTCTTAATTAATATTTCATATGTTAAATTCATTATTCATTTACTGTGGTAATTGGTGTCACAAACGTCGGTAATAATGATGTGACATTTTAAACTGGCATTTTAATTATACATAGAAAAAAAAATGATTTCTGTGACATTAAAAAAAATCTTCGATCTGAAGTTTATAAATCAATTTTCATGCACAACAATAACACCTCCTAAATTTTAAGCATCAAATGTTTAAAGCTAGCATTTATGTCAACATTTATGATTGGAAATTGAATTCTCGATTATAATCGAATTAAAAATCAATAAACTTTCCTAAATGCTTGAATTAAGAGATAGAATCAAAATTAAAGGATCAAAATTGATGTAACAACCAATGTCTAATAATCGGTTTGATAGTTTCATGATGTATCTTTCCTAAATGCTTAAATTAAGTTATTCCAAATTACAATTCAAACTTTCTAAGTTTAAAAATAATAAAAAATTCAACAAAATATAATAAGGAAATGTCTAGAAGGCAGGCACGATGATATACGTGTCATTAATTTTGAAGTTTGATTTCTATACAACTCATGAGTTATTATCATTATTATTTATTTTGAATGATACAAAAATTGAATGTAACGTTTTTTGGCTGCTTATGTTGTTTCTTTCTTACTAAATGTCAAAGGCAGACTTAATAAGAAAGAAAGGAACAGAAAAGTAAAGCAAAAGAAATTCGAGGGCCACTTTTCTGGCTAAGTTGTTAATCAATCTAGAACCATTATTTTGGTAAAATTAAAAACGTTATTAAAAGCATCACCTAATTAAATTGAAACCAAGTCATTATCCCCGAATTAAATAAATGAGTTAAGTTGTTTGGCTAATGCTTTTTTAAGCTGGTAGGTATACTTTTTATCTACTTGAAAAAGTCCTAAAATATATTTTGGAAATGTTTGAGGGGGAAAAAAAGAAAAAACAAGATTCTTTAAGTATATAATTTATGACATATGAATCATAAAATTGTATTAACACTATACAATTAAAGGTATATAGTGTACAAAGTAACACAAAATAAGTAATATTTATACGGTACGTTTGGATCATATTAATACGATTTACGAATATCATCTCCTTACTATTCTCGATAAATTAGGGTTTTTCAAAATCCTTTTATAAGATTGAAAAACCATCTCAATCAGAATAGATAAAAAAGGATCTCAAATTCGGATTTTATTATCATTCCTATTTTAATTTGGATAACTTGTAATAAATAATCCAAATGAGGTGATCTATTAACTGCTAAGTGTTGGTTCCGTCCAACACAATAATTTATTTTATTTTAGGTTAAAGTATTTAAGTCGGCAAGATAAATCAATTATTATTGATGTCAACTATGTCATTGATGTCATTCAAGTGTTTTAATCGAAAATAACTGTTGCATGCCTTTTAGAAAATTAAAAATTGCTCTTTCTAAATTCCATGAGACTATTTGAAAATTTTAATGGATTAATTGTTAATTTACTACATTGGAAATTTATTTATTTATCTTTTTTATAAGACATAATATGTTAATATTGTCTTAGTATACATAATATTACATGCATATCGAATGATGCGTTAGTATTATGTTAACTTTAATCGGTAACAAATTGAAAGTATTTATTTTCCGCGAAAGCAATTTAAGCTTTTCCTCATCATAGTAGCAATAGTAACAGTGATGATAATAAATTTAGTGTCCATAGATTTTTTTTGTCTTTTTGATAACATATTAAAATATACCCTAAATATCTGATTTATTTCGTTATATCGGACAAATAATGGAATCCAAAATCAAATACACTTTTTTTAGGGAACAAAATTATTTACTCCTTTAGTCCCTATCCGGTTAGTCTTCATTTAATGTTTTTAATACTACCAATGTATGCTACCTCTATAATCATAACACTAGATTCTACATATCATGACATATATATAAATAAAATATGTTATGAGATAAATAATAATAATAATAATAATAATAATAATAATAATAATAATAATAGTGGAATGAAACTGACAAAAAAATAAAAAATAAAAATTGAAAAAGGACTAATTAATATATGAAACAAAGCTCACTATACACAAATTCAAGATTAATTGAAGTTCAAAAACTCATACAAATCGATTTTATGAAATATATATAATTTTGTGGGGTATAGTTCATTATCTACAAATCAAATCAATTCTTGCAAATTCATATACGGCATTTAAATATAACCGTTTCACAAAATTAAATTCATAAAAATGATTAATTTATTCTAATTAAAAATAGCAACACATATTAATTTAATAATTTCAAGAGTTAGAATAATAAGGATTAAGGACAAATGAAAGTGGTGAAAGGGTAGTAATTAATTAATTAAGGGAGGATCTACTTAAAGATTGCCAGCCACATTAGAATCAATTTCAGTCTCTGTCGAATATCGTGACCAACTTAAGAATAAAGTAATTAAAATATTAATTTATTTAAATTAAATTCTAATTTGGTAATGATGTCTCTGAACGTGTGAAGATGCGCACTCTATATTTATATATGCAGAGAATTTGAGTGGGACCCACCATCTCTTAATCTTAATATCTTATGATTTATTTGATTTGATTGGCAAACAAAATAAAAAGAGAAATTAGAATCTTGTCTATGGCTGTACCCTTCACTTTAAGCCTAATCTTTGGGCAAACCACTCAAGGGATATTATTATTTATTACCGATGATTAAGCATAAATAATTGACAATTAGTCTTTTGAGCCCATGATTGATACTCCTCTCATTTCAAACTACTTGCCATTTTTTTCTAAAGAGATTATAATCTTTTATTTAGTTTTTTTATGGATGTAGGATAGTTATATTATCCAATATTCGACAAGTATAATTAATAGGTTTAGAGTAAATGAATAAACAAAAAAATTGATAGAGAAATGTTTTTTTTTTTAATCTTTTATAAAATTCAGTATGGTGGTTCGATTGCACACTAGTGGGTTACCTTGAGGACAAGCCATCGACTTTCAAATGATTCTTACAACTTGTTTTAGATTATATTTTCATGACTATCCATTATATACAAGTTGTTTAAACTTTTAAAAAGAGTACTAAAACACATGCTATGACTCATAATACACATTAAACAAATCCTTTTGGGTTGAACATATACTAATGCATGATCATTGGCAATAAAAATTGAAATTTGATTTTTTTTTTCTCATAACATTTCCTAATTTTGATTCAATTCACACTATTATGATCATTCAACCGTTATTTCATTATTTGTTTTTTAAATTCTGAATTGTGGTTAAACTCAAGTCGGAGTAAAACAAGTTAATGATGTGAGAATCTACAATTACAAGAATATTTAACTTCTTTTTTGATTTGTATTATTTAAAAAACTCACATTAACCAGTTTAATTGATATAATTTCATGAGTTGTGGATTTTGAATTGATTTGTCTTAGGAATTAGATTTGTATTTGTAAATTCTTAAAAAGTCATACTCATCTTTTAATCAGAAATTAATTAGGAGATAATCTCGAAAATAGTTGTTGGACTAGATACAATGATACAAGCGCTCCACAATTGGGTTTAGTTAATGATCTACGTAATGGAGAATAAAAAATTAATAAATCACTAACCTGAACTACATCCATATATTTATATAAGTTATTAAAACATATAATAGCATGTGACGTTCTTATCACGATTTTAAAAAAAATGAATAAACAAATAAGGGCAGGTGAAATTCTACAGGCAGTATTAATAGACCAGTTTGCAATGTTAGGTATAGATTAGATCGAATATGGTACTAAATAATAAATATTCAGTTTAAGTTTCAATCTTGGACATATCTTTAATATTTATTACAATAATAACTATTTGGCAACTCTAGCTAACACGATTTTACTTACACGTCTAGGACGTCACATGCGCTTATTAGTACGTTGCAACTCAATTGTTTGTCTATAAAAAAACATCGCAATCACCATTTCAAACACTTTTTTTTTTTTTTTATCTTCATGATATTCTAATTATGTTAATTTTTTTAATACGTAGAATAATCAATATATGAGAATTGAGAATAGGAGTTGGTCTTGTGTGCATTTGGTGTACATGCAATTCGGGTCGATCCAGTTTTTGACCCGAATCCGCGTGTTTTTGAATTTTGCCTTTTTTTTTTTTTTTTGCTTCAGGTTATGACCTTTATGTTGTAAATGTGTGACTTTTACGTTATAAATGTGTGACCTTTACGTACAACTATTATGACCTTTATGTACTGTAACTTAGAAAAAAATGAAGATTTTTAACATAATTTGAACTGTATACCTTTATATGATATTAATGCAACCTTTATGTGATATCATGTCACCTTTATGTACAAATATTCTCACATAAAGGTATACAATACAAATTGTGTTGAAAATCTTCATTTTTTTTTTAAGTTATAGACATAAAGGTATGGATGTTTGTACATAAAGGTATGAAAGTCATAGCATAAATGTATGAAAGTTATAATTAAAAGGTATACATATTTTCCAGAAAAATGCAGAAAATAAACTAAGTATGTTGCGCCTTCTTCCCGATGTCGACATTCGATTGCATCACCGATCATAGGCTACAAATATCTTCTTGCACATTCAAGCATTTAACCTTAGACTAAACACAAAGCCGTAGAGAAGTCCATTTTTTCCAAATTTAATTGATCGAACCCAGCATCCAATCAAAACTAGCTATTAACTAATTGACGTGTTTTCCAAATTAATTAACAACCGCATTAAGTTCCAGTGAAAACAGTTAAACCTAAACTGAAACCTAGAACCTAATAATCGAGATAGCTGCAATTATTAAGCCTATGGTTCCGTTAGTCCCGTTGATTCATTAGACAATTACACAATCCCAGCAAAAGCATAATCAACCTACTGCTACTAAGTACCAATCATTCAACAATCATACATCCCAGCAACATATAAAAGAGAACTCATGGATAGCATTAGCAATATATAATTCAAATCGAATTGTCAGATCAACCCAAACTATATATCACTACATGGAATTAAATCATTAATCAACAAATACTTGAAATAAAGCAAGAAATAAAATCAAACACAAAACCTCATAATGATAACAATCGAATTAAACGACCCTTGAATCGAAGAGAAATTTAGCCACTTATTCTTTGATTGATCTTCTCCATGTAAATCTTCAAGAGAAAAACTAGAGAGAGAAAACCTAGAATGTGTGTATGTAGAGCATTATAGGAATGATTGGAATGAGAGGAGATGGGTGCGGAGCAAAGCAGCTGTGAAGATGGTGGTTTTCGGAGAAGCTGTGACGTTGAACAGCAGCGACGAAAAAGGCTGATGGAGAAGAGGGCGAATCGACTGTGTTCGGCGGTAGAGATGCTCGAAGAAGAAGAAGATGGCGGCGGCTGAGAAGGAGATATCGACGACGGTGGTGTGAAGCTGCAGAGGAAGAGACGATGAACAGTAGATTAGGGCTCAAAATTCGATTTCTGAATTTTTTTTTGATTTTTTTTTAATAAATGAAAAGGATAGAATGGGGGCTGCATACAAAAATTGCTGGAAACTCTATTGAGTTAGGCGTGATCACGCCAAACTCAACGTAGTCTCTGCAAAACAAAGAAGAACAAAATTGCTGCAAACTATTTCAAGTTAGGCGTGATCACGCCTAACCCAACGTAGTCTCTGTAGCAAAAATTCGAAAAAATGCTGGAAACTCTTTCAAGTTAGGCATGATCACGCCTAACTCAACCTAGTCTCTTGCATCATTTTCGAATTTTAACCCCCTTTTTTATTCTTTTTTTTTTGTATAAGCAAAACAACTAAATAAAATCAAACTCTTTGGGTTGCCTCCCAATAGCACAATTATTTAACGTCGTTATGCTCGACGTGATTTCTTCAATGCTATCCAATTCCACGAGCATTGTCTAGTATCTCACTCGTGTTTGGTTGAGCATATGGTTCAAACTCATCATTAGCATATTCTTCAAAATAACCCTGCACAATCAAATCAATATTGACAATTGAGTAAATCGAATATGGAATATTAGGATACTTTGTATCAAAATCAAATTTAAAAATCTCTCCGTTAAATTTAACGGAGAGGGTACCCTCATCCACATCAATATTCTCTTCACTTTCCATCTTCTTTGTATTAGTGCAAAAGTCATCAATTGAATATTCTAATCGTATTTCCTCGCAATCCTTTTCGACTTTCAATCCAACTTCCGTGGAAAGGGAGGAAAACTCCGACTGAATTTCATTCTCACTTCTTATCTTGATTGTACTAACATCTTCATCTATTTTGACCAATGTTTCCGATGGTAAGTGCTCAACATTTTGTTCATCCAACTTGCTCATAGAAATAGCTAGTTGGCTAATCCGACTTCCCAAATCATTGATGTTTGCTTGTATCCTTTGAATGCTTGCTCTTGTCTCCTATTGAAATTGTTGAGTGTTAATCGCTAAATTCAAGACAATTTCGTTTAGAGCCATACTTGAGTCATTGGATTGTGCAGGAGTCGGTTGTATGTCATAACTTTGTGGTGAAAATCCTCGACTGACATAATTGAAATTCATATGGTCCTCCTCTCATTGTACCAACTTGTCGCAAGGTGGGACACACCTCATGAGAATGTCCAACAATCAAGCATATTCCACAAACATTGACTCGTTGAAACTTGCTTACAACCAACTTTTCCACAAGAGAGGTTAATGCATCTAACTTTTGATCAATGGAACTAACACTAACCTTTGGTGGAATGTTGTTTCTCAAAATTTCATAATAGTCTATATATGAACCCATGTTAAACATGAATGATAGTTAGACCAAAAGAACAAAGAATAATAGAAAAACACAAAGAATGGGGGCGCGTGCCGGCGCGTGAATGACTGTTCCGGCGAGTGGATGACCGTGCCGGATCAGATTGACCCAGATTGCACGGATCTAAGATCCGTGCACCTGGTGCACAGGAGTTTTTGTGTGAGAATAGAATAGGATTCATGAGATCTAATAAAGAAATAATAGTTTTTATACGACAAAATCAAATAAAATTAATTTTTCTTATATTTGTTATTGATGTGTTATCAATAAGGCTAAAGTTGTCATTTTTTTAAATTTGTGGTGAAAAGACAAAATACATATTATTTATTGTGGTAGAAAAGTAATTCATTATTTTAAATGTGGTAGAAAAAAGTGATATTCTTATATCCCATCTAATAAATCCCTCATTACTCTGAGAAATCCAACAAAAATCAAGATATAATATTTGACTCGCTTTTTAGATCTACAGGAAGAAAAATCATTAAATTACTACTAATAAAATAAAATTTTGGATGAGACTGATATAATAAGCGTTATATGATATTTATCTCACATCGAGAAATAATTAATTAATCTCCACCTATTTATTTGAATTTTTTTGGTTGTGAGATTTATTAGGAAGAGTGAGAAGAGGCGTGACACACAGAGAGCGAGGACCATGCCGATTATTTAACATCATTAACATCATCTCTTTGGCTTTTACTTCATACCCATTCTTTTGATTTTTCCCTTTTATCAAATGGGTGGAAAAAATATGAAATTAATATATTTATAATTATAACTTTAAAAGTCAGAATTTAAACCAACTTTAAACGCAACATTAATGATCCAAGCAACAAGATTTCCAATTACTCAAAGGATTCAATCAGGCAAAATCTTGTTGATTACGATTTTAATCAGGCAAAATTTAATTAATATCAATACACACGCAATCAAATATGCACAAATCCACATAGATTTATTTCCAATATAACTATCTAATATTTTCCATTCACTTCAAAATATATGACACTGGTTTCAATGTACATCTCTCCCTTTTTTGTTATCAATGATAATTTAGTTTTCTTCCGATTTTGTTACTGATCTTTATTTACCATAGATATTCATGACTTTTATTGGAAACTCATTATTAATATTTTCTAAGTCACAAAATCTAATAATTAATGGATCACATTTGCCAATATTTACTAGACATAATTAATGTATTTTACTAACTAAAATCTTGGCAAAATAAGACCTAATTGGGCAAATTTGGAAAAAAAAAACTAATTCCTTTCTTTATTAAAAAAAATACAATTAAATTGAAACTAATTTCCATTTTAAAATTATTTAAAATTCATTTTATATATATAATCGTATTTATATAGATATAAAATATTTTGAAGAGATAAATAAAAAGGAAAAAGAGAGAAGCATCTAGGAGACGAAAAGCCACGTAAGCAAGGTTGTCTGTGGCGAGACACACATCATCAGTTAAGGAATGGGGACAAGGAAGCAGAACCGGGAAACCGCATATAAAACAGAAACTAGTGGGGCCCACGCAACGGCCTTTTCCCATCAGAAGCCCGTGGAGGACGGGGTTGTAAAATAAATAAATTAAATAAAAAGTAAATATCCACGAAAGCACACCTCACACGTGCTCTCTGTGGACCCCACGCCCTTCACGATTTCGGAACTTCCTCGCTTGACCCACAACTATGGCGTACGATGTCGTGGGTCCCAGTACCTTCATTTCCAACATGCCATACACCGTTCCTGTCAGTTACCGTATCCTATAATTCATCCACCTCACCCTACTATACTTTTTTTTTACTCTTTTTTTCTTTTTAATTTTTCAGAAACGCACGTTATTAAATTTATTTACTAACAAATAATATAAAGATAAGAAAAAAAAGAAATGTAAGGACAAAAAAGGATAAAATAAATGAAAATAAAGTTCTTAATTGAATAAATTACTCCTGCTTGTTAGGACAATTTTATCTGTTTTACACCACTTACACTTCTACAACAAAAATTTATTGTTTAAATTTTTAAAAATAACGAATAATTTCAATTAAATAATAAGGTAATAATTTTTCTAGACCCTTGTACAATAAAACGATCACATTAATATCATAAAAATATCTCGAGAAGTTTTTCAATGGTATAATTGTATAAGGAGAATCTTCTTTTGAAAATCAAATTATACAAAAATTTATAATTAGACCCCTCCACAACTTTGGTGTGACTTTTTTATTGAATTATTTCTAAATTAATGTACTTGAATGAATTGGCGGTATTGCCCCCTGAGATAGGAGTGAGGCTGACTTGGGAAATGGGTATATTTAATACATATAGGTCAGCCAGATTTTGTACTCGTACAATTTATTTATTTTATTAATTGAGAGATTTACATTTATTTAATCCAGCAAAATCCACTATTTGCTGAAATCAATGTAAATTTAATAATTCCCCCCCCCCCCCCCCCCCTCTCTCTCTAAGATTGATTGACTTTCCAAACTCGTGAAGAAGTTCTCAAAATCCCAAAAACCAAACGCTTTAAATAATTCCCACAACCCCATCCATTCCCTCTAGTCGCCACCACCTCCATTCTCACACTGCATGCCTGATTTCTCTCTCATCCACCCTCTCTCTCTCTAAATCAAACAAACTCTCGAAACAGAAACCCACACACACTAAGGAAACGCATCTCAGGCGGTTTTAATGGCTGTTGAAGCAAGGCATCTCAATCTCTTCCGGCCACAACTAATCCAAGACCGGTATGTTTCTCTCTATTCTTCTTCTTCTTTTTGGATTTTTTTTTTTGGTGGTTAGATTCTGAATTTCTCGATCATATGTATATGCAGAGAGATGTTGAATCTGATGAATCAGGGGAACGGCGTTGCGGCATACAACTCGGCGCAGATGCGGTTTCTCGGGATCCCCAGCGCCGGAGCAATGCCGGAAAACCAATCGTTTTATCAACCGGCTGCGTGTGATTCCGTTCAGGCGAAAACTTCCGTCAACACGGACAGTGGCCTAACGTACAACATCTCCGCTCCGAGAAAGCGATCCAGAGACTGCTTCGATCAATTGTACGCCGCACCGAATTATCCTGCGCCGCAGAAGCAGGGTAGCATATCTCAGTTGCCGTCGTTCGCCGGCGAAAATATGTTGCCGCACATCCAGCAATACCAGTTTGAGATCGACGCCATTATCTCCCAACATGTATGTATTTACTTTCAATCACGCCATCACCTTGCTACATTTCTGGTATTGATTTAATTTTTCTGATTTCTGATTCCGATTTGATTTTGTTATCAGACGAAGAAAATAAGATTGGAATTAGAAGAGAGGCAAAAACAGCAGGCGAGAATGCTCGCGGCGGCGATCGGAGAAGGAGTGATGAAGAAACTGAAGGAAAAGGACGAGCAAATCCAGAGAATGGGGAAATTGAATCTGGTTCTTCAAGAGAGAGTCAAGAGCCTATACGTAGAGAACCAACTCTGGAGAGATTTGGCCCAAACAAACGAAGCAACCGCGAATTCCCTTCGCACCAATCTGGAACAAGTCCTGCTCCACGTCGGCGGCGAAGATCGGGTCTCCGGCGGCGTCGCGGCGGTGGAGGACGACGTAGAGTCGTGCTGCGGCAGCAGCGATCATGGGGAGGCGCAGGATAATAAAGAGGAAGGGAGCAGTTGCTACAGTGACAGGAGGTGTAAGATTTGTGGGGAAAGAGAGTCGTGCGTTTTGCTACTGCCGTGCCGGCATCTCTGCCTCTGCAACGTTTGTGGTAGTGGGTCCCACCAGCTCCAAGCCTGCCCCGTCTGTAACTCTAGCATGAACGCCACATTGCATGTTAACATGTCTTCCTGATTTTTCAAATCACCAGAGAAACAGCGTAGCGACGAACAATAGGAGGAAATTATTCCCAGAAAAAAAAAATCCAGAAAAGAAAAAGAAATTGGGATTATTCATTTTGGTTGTATATTTTTTTTGTTCTTTTCCTTTTTGGTTTAAACAGTAGGCCCTGTAAATTCTTTTTAGAAATTAACAGTTGAAATCTTTATTCTTTATATAATTCGGTTAATTTATTATTTATTTCCATAATTATTTCATACAATGAATTATTCGAAATAAGAAAAGAAAAAAAGGGGGACAGATGATCTGATATACAAGATTTTTGTATTCCAATAATCTGATAGATTGGAATGGTCAGAAGAGAGTAATGTGGACAATCTTCTGCCATACTTTAAGCTTTTAAAAGATACCTTTTCCTTTTGTTGGCAAAAACATGTCAATTGTCAAACAGTGATATGATGATATCTTTCATCTTTTTTCATCGGTGAAAAATCGTGGTTTCGAAAGTGACAACTTATGTTGGGAATCCCACTTTTTGAAAATTTACTTACTTTGTGGTCCTCTATTGAATTGTTATTAGGTGGGTTAGGGGCATAGTGGGCATTAAGTGATTATTACTAGCACAACACCATAAGCCTTTGTGCTCATTAATGCCCTTGTCTTTGCTACATTTGATTTGAGAGACAATTATTTCTAATCCTTTATTTTTTTTAAATTCAAAGAGTGATGCATATTAGCATATGGGGATGGGAGTGGCCCTCTACTATACTCATTCATTATTCCTACATCTTTATTTAATGTCAATTGTACACTCATGAAATATCATGTATTGTGTAAAGTAAAATGTCAAAATTTAATAAAAAATACTATAGTGGCATTCATAATGTTGGTTTGGTTGGTAGTGTGATGCATGACAACACACAAAAGCTAGGTGGGATATGAAGTGTTCTTCTAGAATAATTTAAATATAAGTTGATTTTTGTGTTTGTATTTAACTACATAGTGAATTTAGAAGTGATCTGCTGGGTGCAGGTCCACATTTGAATTAACTTGACAAGATTATTAGGGATTAGTTAATTGTTAGGAGCAGGGAAAATCTTAATTGACTTTCTGAGATTAGTACGGATTTGTTAGGGGTAAATTTGCTTTTAGGGTTAATTAATTCATTTATTTTAATTGTGTGATTAATTAAGAAGTGAAACGATAATTTCTCCTTCAAATCTACCCCCCCCCCCTGTGTGAGCAGTATATTCTATAATTCTACAAACCCATATTTAAAATGAAGCAAATTGTATAGTGAAAAAAATTGGCAAATTGTAAATAATAAATATTCGAAAGTAAAGCAAAAGGAAAATAGTTTTGGTAGTTTTTGCTTGGAAGATATATATGCATTAAAAAGGGGATGGACCAATTTTTGGCTCCTAACTTTATTATATTTTTCCGGCCATGTGAAAGCAACAATTGAATTGAATAAAATGGACCAAGTTGAAATTCATGCCCCCCAAGCTTCCTTGGGACTTAGCCCACATTTAAAGCCAAATTCAATTAAATTTTTTGGAATAGGAAAATTATTGATTGATTGATTGACCAAAAATAATAATAGTATTATTGTTTGGTCATGCGTTGTTTGTGTATATGAATTGGTTATCAGTCATCACATCTATCCGTGAAATAAGTAGTATAGTCAAATCATCAGGCATTGGGTTATGTCAACTATTTAGGTGTTTATTTATATCTATCTCATTTATTGTCCTTGTCACACAATACATCCCGTTGCATACATTTATGACATAGGGACCATTTATTTTATTTATAGCTACATAATTTTAGGCAATTTGTATAAACATTTGATGCATATTGTGAAAATAATAGATGTATGTATGTACTTGAGTCTAATTATAGGGTTTAGGTTGATTCACGAGATTTCCAGCGTGTGCATATCACGATTTGAGGATGATATAGACTCGATCAACGAACTCGATACAAATTGGTAGGTAAATGTTACGCTTGTTAGACAAACATTTAAATGTCTGGTGAAATATAAAAATAATGATAGATGATGAAAATTATTTCTTCAATTTTATTGAGTATTTCAAGTAGTGAAATTTCCACATGAGATGTTTGTATTTGATTTAGTAAGTATCGTAATATGTTTCTTAGAAGATAACAAGTAATGTGACATGTGATTGTAAGATCAAAGAGAGATCATGTGGTTTAATTATATAATCATCCATCAATCTTAATGTGATTTGTATGTTTGAATTAAGAAATTTATATATCTTTCGTTTTATTTTGACATTTTCAACATTTTGAAGAGTAAAAAATTTGATGAAATATCAAATACTAGATATTTATTCAAAGTTTGCAGGAACTTTAGGTCATCCAAAATTTTATTAGGCGAATTTTGGTTGATTTATTAATAATACCATTCCAAAAAAAAAAAAAAAAAAGAAGATTTGGAGTAATGTACGAAGTTTTGCAACAGACTTCTTCGAGTTTTACAAGTTCGACACAATAATTCTCAAAATGGGATTAATCTTTTTCAATAGGATTAATTCTTAGGAAAATAAATTTATCAACTCCCCCCAAATAAGGTATTAGGGGAATTTAAAAACACCAAAATTCATATAAGATAGACTCCCTTTAAACAAAACTAATTTTCATAAACTCAGTTATAATAATATAGCTTAGATTCATCTCAGTAAATTAGATTCATAGAAAAATCACATAAAAAATCAGATTCTGTTAATCTGTTTAAAAGGAAGGTATTCTATTCCTTTTCCACCTCAACAAAACTGATTCTAAAAAAATTCTTGGAATTTAAGTCAATTATAAATTCTCATACTAATGTTTTAATAACTAAAAGATCTTATTACTTAAGGAAATAAATTATGCGATTTAATATATTTGATAATAACAACTTATAATATTTGAGATGAATTATTTAAGTAAATAAAATTACCCAAATTAACATCCTTGAAATTAAAGGAGCGTAAAAAGGGCATTAAATTCGCAAGAATCTATTGTTGGAGTTTTCCTTGAAGGGCACAAATACTGGTGCAGTCAAGACAAACATGTCAGTGGAAATTTAAGAATTTTCACATTTTCTATTATTGCTTCTTCAATTTTGGTGGCTACCATTTTTTTTTTAATTTTTTTCTTTTTTCTTACTTTTGCTTTTCCCCATCAATTTTCACATAATGACCAGCAGGAAAAGGCCAACATCTTCTTTCCTTCTAGGAATTTCCCATCATTATCCATTCTATCTCCAGTTCAAATCCTAATAAATGTGTAAATTGAGTGATTCATTTTTTATTTATCTTTTACTTGTAGATAGAATGATAGATACAAATATCATTAAATTTGCATTATAAAACAAGTCACATCCAACCTGTGGATATTACCCATTTTTGTTATTAAACCTTACATATAAATTTATTAGAAAAATATAATGGTAAATTATCACATGCAGGTCTGGTTTTGATATTTTAGGGTTCATGATGAAAATAGAAAAAAAAAGTGTTTTATGAAAGAAAAAAATATTTTTACATATCACATGCAGGTCTGGTTTTGATATTTTGGGGTCCATGATGAAAATAGGAAAAAAAATGTTTTATGAAAGAAAAATATTTTTACATAAACAACAAATACAATATAAATCTCTTAAAATAAGAAAAAAAATTCACATTCAAAAAATTGTGCATATAAATCAAGTTTTAAATATATATATTTTTTGATATTTAAGTCAAATGATAAAAATATTTTATCATGGATAATAATATGTTTGGTCAAATACAACAAATATAACAATTATATATACCTAGGTTGGATGAAAGTCTAAGCTGCTAACCCGAGCCCATCTTATCCTAGCTTAGAGTTGGCCCAGATCACATGTATAATATACATATTTCAAATATAAAAAACGATGAATTGATAATAATCAAAATTAGATATTAGTTTATTTAAAAAACACAAAACATAAAATGTATTAGTTGGTCCTCTAAAATAAAATCTGTATTTATCACACTATATTCAGTACACAACTTCAATAGTAACTCGGAGTTATTAAGTTTTAAAATAAATTCTCAAAATTAAAAGCAATACAATTATGGAATTAATTTTCCCTGATTTAGAAAAGCAAAATAAGAGAATGAGTCCAAGAATTGGAGTCATTTTCCGGGAATCATCATATCTTTGGTCTCTTGCCTTTATCCTTTTCCTTATTCAACAAGACAATCATAAAAGATGTACATCTTGATTGTCATAATCATTGTTATTTATTTTATGACATTAACGCATTATTACAATAATGTTTGATGCTCTTTTTTTTATAGTAACTTTATGCCATATATATGTCTACAACCTTAATATATTATTTTATTGGCCTGGTTTATTTTTTAAAAATGAAGTAATTATTATAGTCTAAATTTTGAACGTGGACTTGACATCTAACACCAATTTTGTTGTTTGTGGACCCCGCTCATATGGACACCACTGCTTTTAGTGCTTATAAGAAATTAGAATCTTGTGGCATTATAATTTGATTTTTTTAAAGTTTATTACTATTGTTATACATAATCATATCTGCTATGAATTAATTCATAATAAACAAGGGAAATTTAATCAAGGGGTATGATTTTCATGTCTTGTTTTATGTTTGTGTCATATCTGTTGTACTTTGTCATATAATATATTTTTATATTTTAATAATTCATATTTATAAATGATTTCATATTTGTCTGAATGCCCTAATTAGAAATGAGCTGCCACGCTTTATATAATAAATCGATTAGCATGAATACTGAACAGATGAGCACGTGCCATGTGGCTGCCAAGAAACTGACACTCCACTTACAGAAATTTATTTAATTTATTTATTTAAAAAAAAAAGGGAAAAAATTAAAAAAAGGGGGGTCAGGGTTATTATTTGGTGCATTGATGGTTTATTGAGCCCACAACGTGTGAAGCGAACTTGTCTGGAAATCTGGTGTACTCGCAGGGCGCATTTTAGAGCACTACCTCTCTGTCGTATTAAAATCAACGCCACTGTGAAGGGTGTGGGGACCACAGCGAGGAGGAAATGAACCCTTAAAAAACGCCGGTCCTGGGTACTGAAAACAGAGACCCCACGGCGTACGTTAGTCGGCCTGTCAGAATGTTGTACCCGATGCATCATAATGTGTACTTGTCTATTCTTTCTTTTACTTCACAATTTTTTATGCTACAGAGGTGAGTTCCTGCACCATATTCTTTGGGGAATACGATGCCGACAATATCATATCTTTTATTACCATTTCACTTTCTTTTAACTAAATTAAAATTTACTACTTTTATTTAATCTTTTAGTCCACATACTTTGAGAATACACTTCCACATTGTTTGAAGTTCAAAAATATTTTCAAGCGTGATGATATCTTATTTGATCTAAGTTAATTGATGTGTGTTAAAGTAATTTGAATCCTATTTTGATTAATCACCAATTTTGTCATTATCTTTTAAAACATGAGAAAATCTGGTGTCACGGCTAGTTTTTTATGATAGAGAAATACTTATGTTTTGGATTTGTGATTTATTATAATAATGAGAAACAAATTAAGGTTAATGTTGATTTTGAAGGTGAATCAATTAATATAAGAGAAAACAACAACAATATCACATGCAACGTGTGTTTTTGGATTGAGAATTTGCTATAGGAATTTGTGAAATTGAAAAAACGTATAGTATAGTACCGTTTTTGATTGGGAAAAAAATTAATTCAGGTTGCAAAATGAGAAAAACGTGTATAGTATACATTGAGAAATGATATTAACCCTAACTAGAAATAATAATTAGACAATAACTAAATAAAGTATATATTTTCAAACATGACTATTGATTGAGGCATTGTGTATCTATCGTCTGGATTGCTTTCAAATGATTTATTTATTTTTTAAATTTTCATAATGATAAAGAAATAGGAATTTGAGACGTTAGTTTAAGTTGAACGTAAGGTCGTGGGTCACATGAAAAATAATGAAATGATATCTTTTTCGCATTTTGGTTTGTTTTGGAGTGAAGTAATGGCAATTAGTTCAACATACCTTTCACAATTAGTGCTGCTTCATTCTCATTTGGAGTCTCATTACTTTCCACATGATCCATAACTGTTCATCTGTCATAAAATATTAATTAATAAAGATTATAAAATACTAATATATATAATATATATATATATATATATAGAGAGAGAGAGAGAGGCATGGTGACGGTGGAATGGATGTGGAAATCATATATGTGGAGCCCACATAATGGGACACTTTTGTCTCTCTATGCCCAGCACAAAGTACTCCTCAATATCACCCAAGATTTTAATATTTTATTTATATTTTTTTTAACGAGTAATAAGATTATTGGAAGATCCTCTACTATTTTAATCTACAAAATATAAATTAATTTATGAGGTTGGGTTTGAATTAATTTCATTTCACGTAATTATATTTATCAAAACAATTTTATGTGTTTGAAAGGATTTGTTCTTAAAGATTAATATTTATTATAGTTGTCCAAAATAAACGTAGGTTCCAATTAAGACGTTTCAAGTAGAGAATTAATGCGTTTATTCTGAAAAGATAAGAAGCATATTATATTCAAATATTAAAAATTGGAAATTTGAATGTCAATAATTAAGGTTGGGTGGCCTAATTATTTTGACTAGATTGGCGGTTTACCTTAAACGGATTTAATTTTGCCATCTTAAAATTTTTGTATTATTGTGAAAATGACACATGATATTACCTTCTTAATTAAGTTAATTTTTCAAAAAAGGAACGTTCTAATTTAGTTCAAATCTTGGAACAATTTCTACAAACCGTTTCAAAATCAAATACATGTGAAAATCATGATATAGTACCATTTAATAGCTGGATTTAACTTTTATAATCGGGCAACTACAATTTGGTACTTGGATATGCAGTTTTTTTACTCACTATTGTACAATTTTTTATAATTTTATAACTTGTCGTATTTTGCTATCTTGTATATATACGAAAGACGACAACGAACGTTTAAACGGTGAAATGTCAATAATAATATAATTTAAATGACAAATTATAACCATTTTTATTACAATCAAATTTAATTTACATATTCGATGTAACTCATCACACAGTAAAATTTTCAAATTATTGATTGGAGATAGAAAACAAAATATCTGATAGATAGAGAATAATTTATTTTTAATTTGTGAGTATAATTGAATTATTAAATATAAATGTTAGCATAGAGTGTTTTGTATTATAATTGATTAAATTAACGATTTAATTATCATGAAGCTCATTGATGATGTTGCTTTGAAGTCATGCGATGCTATCCTTGTGGAGAAGCATATTGAAAATATTTATATTATTTATTCCAAATAGTTTTATTGTTAAACTATATAGTCTTGCTTTTACTCACTTTTTCTTTCCTATAATTAATATCTTGACGCTTACAAATGTATAGTTGACTTGCACCTTTTTTATTCCGATTTCTTATTGCATTACTTGAACGCAATTTCAACGTCTTCCACTTAGATTTGCTATTTCTTTGAAATCTTGCCCTATTTGAATAATGTACTATTAACAATTAAGTGACATGATGTATTCTCATTGCTTCTTCTAGTTAAACACAAAATCTTATATAAAATAGTTTAATAAATATTACATATAAGATTAAATCTAATTGTCCATAAATGAAATCTATTTTTATAAATCCAAATAAAATTACTTTCAAACACGCGACTCTATTATTATTTTGAATATGAATTTTTATTTATAAAAAGGATTTGTATCGAAAGTTGTTCTCTATTTTTTAATATTTAGGAAATGATTACCATCACGGGCCTTTCAAAAAGCTGAAAGCTAGGTTTTTTATAGGAAAAAAAAAAGTCGGAGAAAGAATTTTAAATTGATTTGATTTGTCACATTAGGTTTTTGGACATAAAAATAAGACAAAAACTTGACAATTTAGATGGCATAATTATAATAGCGTTGATCCAAGCTAGAATAGACATCATCATGAAAATGCCAACCTAACAAAAACCCCACAATTTTATCTCATAAACCCAACTCCCCACCCACCCAACTGTGGTGTCTAGACTATGATTTTGACAATGGAAAGTGATATCTTTTATTGGAGAATTAATTACATTAAAATACATGGAAATATACATTACATATTTACCCATGGTGAATAAGTGATTCTTGTGGTTCATGACACGGTAAAATTATACTCATTACCATTAATGGGCCCACACCCCTCCAGAATTGACCCAAACAAAGAATCCCAGTATTCTTGGCCCATGTTTGTTTCTGTACTGATTTATGATGAGAAGTAGGTGGGCCCATTAGAAAGGGATTTCACCAAAAGTTGTCCACTTTGTACATTTATTCCCATATTCCCATTTGCATAGGTAGATAGATGATATATATGAGAGTGGACAAAACCAGGCATGAATAAATTGACCCTATTTAACAGGGGGGTGGGTGGGTGGGGGTGGGGTAGGGTGGGGACCTTATTCTTCAAGTCCAACTTTATGGTTATGATGGTTTTGGGACACATACAAATCTTAGCCCATCATCATCTTTGAAATGATGTTTTGTTTCCTTTGAATTGCAATATAACTTCTTTTTAATACAAATTGTTGATTGTAACTCTTTGGTGAATTACAATGTATATGTACATGGACATTATGTGTAAATATGTAAAACATATAATAGTGAAAAACAGGTGTACATATTCTATGGTCCTTTTTGTGGGCTTTAGCCAATTAACCAAATTTGATTAAATAAATAAATTAGATTGTTGGTTTAGGATGGAGTGTCAAGTCTAATCACCTAAACTATTTTTAAACACCATGTTTGATCATACTATCAAATTCTTTCATTGATAAGAAAATATAATATATTACATTCCCGTACATCTAGTAAATTTATCGTCCTATTTACATTGTAAAAATTAACTTATTCGTGCAAATTTATTGATCCGATCTAAACACGAATATGTATCTCATTATTCTCATGGTAGTGAATGAATTATTCACAATGAGTCTTCAAGAAATAGTGTAAAGAGAAAAATAAATTATAAAGATAGAAGATATTAATTAGGTCCTATTTCTATATTGGAAATTTCATATATAGATCTTAGAAATGTATTCCCTTTACATGAAAGTTTACTAATTCTATTATGGATGTTTGTAGTAAAACAATCAAAAAATATGCTTGACATTCCATATTCTTTAAGTGAAGAAAATGAATGGCCCTCCAAGATTGGGATTAGATATCTTTAACAATGAGAAGCAAAAGCGGATTGAAGGTAAAGGCAAAGGAATTTTTATTTTTTTAATTGTTAAAAAAAAAAAGATCTAAAAACCCCTCCAAAGTGGGAATCTAAAACCCAACAAAGAAGAATGATTGGGAAAAGCAACATATTTTCAAAGAAATATTGCTTGAACCGAAATCAAATGTTATCAATAAAATCCATAGCATTTTGTTGACAAATGGTTGGTGTAGACATCATATTCCCCCACTCAAAATAATCACACATATTTAGTGGAAACCCAACTCCTCATCTATCTTGGGTACTATGATCATGCCCACCTTTTCCTAGTACAAAGTACCACATAAATCCTATTACTCCAACATTATAATATATATGAATTTAATTTTCCTAGTGAATTGGATTTTTACTTTTTGAGACACTTTTTTACGGCTTTTTTACGACTGTCACAAATATTGATCCGTAGAATGAAGTTCAATATAAAAAAATTAAATGAAAGTGATCAATTTTGATTTAATAATATGAATTGAATATAAGCTTCGATTAACAAAATGTGATCAATGAGATGGACTCATCAAAAATTTTATCTTGATTTTCTTTTCTTTAAATGAAAAAAGACATTGATATACAAAGACAAGAAAAGAAAAAGAGATTCTATGTGAGAAAAAATGGAGTGTAGTGGACTCCCAATAGCACCATGCATAATTTCATTATGACCCCTCTCTCTCTCTCTCTTGAAGAATATGAATCAAATATAGGTAGTGCTAATTTTACTATAAAATAACATCACAAATAAGAGTTCAAGAATGTTGCCTTTGTTGGGTATCTGGATAGACTTTCACCTTTTCTTTTCCTTTTTTTTTTTCTTTTCTAACCTTTTCTATGCTATTATTTTAGATTTTTTAGCCGCAAAGTGATTAAGTTTTTTATTTTAGAAAATTTAGCTGTTTCCTCCACTTATCAAAATTTCCATGTACAGCAAAGTTAAAGCAAAATCCTCTCTCTCTCTCTCTCTCTCTCTCTCTCTCTCTCTGTGTTAAAACTGAAAGTATACAATTTAAAGCATCAGCATCAGTATGGGCCTATTTTTAATTTTCAATCCTTGAGATCATATGCTCTTTATACACGGTATCATTCTGAGACCAGTAAAGCCCATCACGGACCCTAACCCATACGGGCCTCGATATCGATTTATTCATGGGCCCCTTATTAAGTTTATATTACTTCTTAAACAGGCCTCCAGTGGCCGTTTCTCTTGGCCCAGTTCCAAATTTACTGCTTGATTAAATGTGATAAGAATCATTAGTCCTTACAATATCAAAAAAAGGCCTCAATAATTGAAACAGATTTTATAAGATTTGAACATGTAATGAGATTATCGTTAAAAAGTTTATTTTAACTCACATGGATCATGTGGGGTCTATACTATGGGGTTTCGACATATTTTTATAACTACCAATAATTATTTTGAATTTGAAAATCACTGTAACAAAAAAAAGTTGATTTTTAAGGGTATTTTCAAATAATTTTATAAGTTCCAATATCTCGCAATTCTTATTTACATCAAAACATATGAACAAGTTTTAATCACTAAAACTATAAATAATAATTTTAGAGCAATCCATAAATGTTATACTTAAGCTTTATTCAGTTCACTAATCTCCTCAATTACTGGATGCATATTTGGGCTCGGAGTGATAAATGGGCCGGTCATTCGTTTTAATTTGGGCTTTTATACCAGAGAATTGAATGAATGTGCAAGCCCATCTCATGCGACAACGCAATTATGGTGGCTGTCTCCATCATTATGTCTAAATGTGTATTTCTGCTCTCACCCACTCCACCAACTCCCACCAAAAATATGATTAGACACCACTTTTTTATTTTATAAAAAAAATAAAAACATTTACATATTATTAAAAATACGGAAAAGTCTCTTTGTTTTTATAATGATTCCATCAATTAATAAAAGATGATTTATATTCATGCATAATTAATAATAATATTTTTATAATATGTATTATATATTATACAATGATTTCTTTCTTAATTAAACAACCTCTTTAATTCCTGAATCCATTAATTCTTCAGTGTGAACCTCATAAATTTAGCATTTGATAATTACGAAACACCTCCATCAATAATCTTATTAATCTTACTATTTATTCTAAATTAGATTCGAATTTACATTTATATCTTCAATCTTTAGTCATTTAAAAAAATTAATTTCTCACAAAATTTACATATACAAAATCATTTTACAGATATAATTTTACAAGATAGAATTTTATTATTTATATTTAAAACCTAGTTTTCATATTTCAATATTTATTTTATGGTTATGAAATAATATAGAATATGTTATAAAACTAGATATGTGAGATTAAGAATCATACTTTTCATTTCTATGGAGTAAAAATAATGACAAATGGATTAGATAATGTAGCTAAATTTCTTTAATTTTGTGAAAGCAAATAGTCAAACAATTTCTGTGCAAAGTACTGACTTCTGACACTCCCACAGTAATGAATTTCTCCCACTTTAAGGATACCCTAATGATGATTTTCCAAATATCAATATAATTAAACCAATTAATAAATTTTAAAATCAATAAAAAAATATTAGCAGTGGATAAAACAGTAAAAAAATACAAAATAAATATATAAAAAAGTGGGTGGCGTTGAAAGTCAAAGTGGGAATTACGTATTTGCAGGCTTAAAACAAACGCAAAGGAAATGTGCTTCACAGCTGCTTCGGTTTTTTAAGAATCTTTTTTTTTTTTTTTTTCATTTAAATAAAATAAAAATTCCTATTTCAATTAATTACGTCATTCTAAACATGTGAACAGAATATAACGGGGCTCATACGGTGCGCTAACCTCCAAATTAAATCATGCTCCTTCGTCTTTTTAACCTGCCACGTGTACTTTTTAATCAATGCGTGGCCCACAACAACTGTGTATTCGGCTTATAATTGAGAGTGTTTTTTAATACCAAAAAGAACCAACTCTCTTTTCATTATTGAGCAACTAATTATACAGTTCAAAATATTTATTTTGAATTAATCTTCATTAAATTAACATAAACCAAACATATATAGTATAACTACTATATGTATAGTGTGTACTTATAACATATAATAGGAAACTATTATTGTATATGAATTTATTATTGTTTTTGTTAGAAGATAAGTAAATAGAAATATTCGTATTTTAGGTAAGATTTTTTTTAGAACACATGTCATTTTATTTCTTTTAATATGTAGGAATTCTTTGATGATCTTTCACGTTTTGACAATTAATGAAATTTGGTTTAAAACTAATAAAAGATGTATTTTTTATTATATAAAATTGTATATTTTGTGTACTTTAGGATTATTGCTATGTAATCAATTAACATACATCCAACAAAAATAAATCAATCATGACTATATGTATAGTGGTACTTATAGCATATAATAGGAATACAATTATTTGAATTTATTGTTGTTTTTTTAGACGAAAGTAAATTAAATCGTTCATATTTAGATGACTTTTCATAATTCTTTTTATTTATTTTTATTTTATTTTTTAGTGTACGTGCTCCTTTGATCTATGAACTTATGCATTCTGGTAATTAATGAAGCCTGGTTATCAAGAAAAAGAAAAAAAATATTAATTATTTTTTAAAATAGTAATTTTTGGTACATTGTAGGATAATTGTTATTTTCCTGCCTTTTAAAACCTCTTTAATTAAAAAAAAAGTAAAATCACTCGGATACAGAATAAGATTATCTGCCAAAAGCCGCTTACACCAACAGCAACTGATTTCTCTCTCTCTCTCTCTCTCTGGAAATCAAGAAAATAAAATTATGGAAAGGAAGCCTCTGTGCAGACACAAAACAGGATTTGCCAGATTAGGGTTCTCTGATACACACAAGATATATTAATAAATAAGGAAATTCTCTCAGAAACAGTGTCGGGTGATTAATTCTTTTAGCCATGCTTGATATATTGATTTCTTTGCTCTCTACTTATTGCTTCTTTATATATATATATCTGCATATACAGTTTCTGTTTTGATTTAATTCAATTTAATTTTTAGTCCTTTTTGGAAGCTGAGAAGTGGGTTGGTTCTTTTGCTTTCTTGGGCTGACTTTTGTTGAAGAACAAAGAAAATTTTGTTCCAACCCCTTTTTGGGTGGTGGGAACTTCTTTTTTGTGCTAAATTTAATGCACTTACAGAAAATAATATTTTTATACTTCTTTTTTTTGAAATCTTGGATCTTGTAGCTGATGAGTAATTATTGAATGTTGATACAGAATATTGATATTGTTGAAGGCTGTAGATTGATTTGAACCTCTATTGCTATGCTGATAAGAATTGATTGAATTGTGGAGAGTTATCTTTTCTGTGGCAATTCTCTCTCTAGATTTGTTGTGAGGGAAATAATTGCTTTTAGTGAGATAATTCTAAATCTTGAATATTTGTGGGTAGTTGGAAGGTGTAGACATGGTAATGGAAGAAGAAAGAAAGATGGGTGAAAGTGAAAGATTGGAAGAAGATGAAGATGAGTTTAGAAGCTGTTGTGAGGATGAGGATGAATTGAAGAAGAGGGAAGAAATTGCCAATTCGGATTTAGATGGCAATTTTGATGAATTTTCAGTTAGAATGTATTTTAAGGGTGTTTCTGTTACTTGCCCTGGAGATTCTGGTTCTAGGGTTTCTGGAATTGGGGTGGTCATGGAGAGGCCGGGCGGTGATTCTCCGATTCGGGTTCAGAAAAAGCTCGATTTCTATGTTGAAGAGATGGTTGCAGAGTATTTGGCATTGCTGGATGGTTTGTCTGTGGCTATACAGAATGATATGAGACAGGTTTTCGCCTTCACCGATTCTGAAATCTTGCATGATCAGGTCGAAATTCCTATCCTAAATCTATGATTCTTGTGAATTTAATGTTAAATTTGTGATCTCTCTGCTAATTTAATGCAAAAGCTTTAATTGGATGATCATGTAGATTACTTATGTTGTTATTGTGCGATAAAGTGTTGAATGTAGTATGTTTTCTTTCAGATTGTCCATGATAATGTTGTCGAGAATCCTCTTCTAATCGCTCTGAGACAAAGGATCTTGGAACAATCTAGTAATTTGGAAGCTTTTGTCCTGAAATTTGTCCCTACAAATGACATAGAAAAGGCGTTGTGTCTATCTCGAGTAGCTGTTGGTATAGTCTCGTTTAATGCTGAGGGAGACGAGTCGATGGAGACTTGTTCCATTTGCTGCGATGAGAAGCTTTCATCGATGATGCTCACGATTAAATGTTCTCACAAATTCTGTTCCCACTGTATGAAAACATATGTTGAGGGAAAAGTACAGTCGACTCAGGTGCCAATCAGATGCCCACAATTGAAATGCAAGTATTGTATCTCACCAGAGGAATGTAGGTCGTTTCTTCCGGTTACATCTTACGAACGTCTTGAGAGAGCTCTTGCGGAAGCCAACGTTGATAAAATTTATTGCCCGTATGCTAGTTGCTCGGCGGTGCTCGATCCCCACGAGTGCATGTCTACCAGGGCAAGTTCGTCGAGTCAGTCCGATAATAGCTGTGTCGAGTGTCCTGTTTGTCAGAGATTCATATGTGTTGATTGTGGGGTTCCTTGGCATTCGTCGATGACCTGTGATGAGTATCAAGATCTCCCGTTGGAGGAAAGAGATGCCTCCGATTTAACCTTGCATCGTTTGGCCCAAGATAAGAGGTGGAGACGTTGCCATCAATGCCGGAGGATGATTGAGCTCACTCATGGCTGCTACCACATGACATGCTGGTAAGCTATTTCTTTCGAACAACGGTTGCAACATCTTTGTATGACATTATTGACGTTATTATTACCATGAGACAGACATGATGCTGAAACCACACGATTGTTTTCTGGGAATTTCATTTTCTGTTGAATTTTTGCTTGAAAAGGCATGTGCATATTTGGCGGCCGTGATCAAACAAAGGGCAGTCGTAGACAGAAATCGAAATAGACGTAACTTTTGGAGTTGGTTTCAGAATTGCTGTTATTATACATTTCTGGAAGCAGAACGACGATTCTGGAAGCAAATTCAGAATTGTCGTTCTACTTTCGAAAATGTGTTATGAGAGCGATTCTGAGCCCAAACTCCAAAAGTTATGTCCGTTTCGATTTCTACCAATGACTAGCCTTTGCTCGGTCCTCGGCTGCCAAATAAACGTCTGCCTTAAAAAGAAGTTGAAGAATGTGAGTACATTGACTCTAACCCCTTCTATGTGTCCACAGGTGTGGCCATGAGTTCTGTTATTCTTGTGGCGCGGAATGCAGGGACGGGCAGCAAACATGCGAGTGTGCATTTTGGGACGACGATTATCCTGAAGAAACGGCAGTGTATCCGACCCAACATTTGGAACAATGGGCATGGGACTCGTTTGATTCCCTCCCAATGATGATGGATGCGTACTCCGATCAAGAGAGATCACAGCTGGCACTCATCCAGAGGTTCCTCGCCGGAGGCATCAGTTTGAACGACCACCATCCCTACCAATCCCCACCGCGCTGTACAGACTCGTACGCTGATGCAATGAAGGATCTGCACCAGCTCCCATGGCTCGAAAGGTTTGTCTCTGTCATAAGCGATAATTACTACGAAGAGTACATCCAATGAAGGAGGTAGAGCATCTCACTCTCAAACTCCTTAGCAAATTCATGATCCATTGTTATATTGTTTTCGTTTACATTACAAGCTCGTGGATCGGTTATTCTTTCTTCTTCTTGAAGAAAGAAATTAAAGAAGAACACATTGTTGACATCAAAAGCTTAAAAAAGCATCGGTATTAGTCGAAACTCGTTTATATTTATATTTCATGTTTATCGTAAACTCTACATCGAACGGAGCAAACAAAAATGAACTAAGACGATCGAACTATGACAACAAACAGACTAGTAAGTTTTTTTCTGACTAGTTCACCCAAAGATAAGAACATGCCAGTTGAGATCAATATGATAACATGAAAAATAAGGAATATTTCTGACTAGTGCTCTTTGACAACTCCCTTTGCTCGCAAAACATGTTCAAACACAACCTGGTAATTTTCCCATTTAACACACAGTAATCACATATCAAATGAGATTCATGTCCATGTACCAGCAACCAAACCAATACTAAAACAATCAAATAAATGAAATGGAATCAATAGCAAGAGCAGCAATCTGAGCTTGAACCCTAGCTAGTTCGCATTCTGCGTCGCTTATCTGTTGATGCAATACGGTAATGATTCCGACACAACCGTACACGGGATCTTTGATCCTGCAATAGGCCTCGTAGTACAAGCAATCTGCTGCTTCGCGGCGAGAGTCCACCGGAAGATCTTGGAGCATCTTTCCGACATTGCTGGCTCCGTAAATCTTGTGGACGTACGTGAATCGTCGAGGATTATCCGGCGGGAAATAAGGAGAGAAAATGCAGTCGGATGGGCATCTTCTTCTCAGATGCTTGCAGGCTGCACATCGACCTGAATCCATCAGATTTTAGTGTGATCGAAATGTGCTCACAAGATTGATTAAGATTGTGAGTATCTTAGTGTATAAATTCAAGAAAATCTAATGCTAGATTGTTTGGATTCTTACACCCGATTTATAGTGAAATGTCAAATTTTGTAACGGCTATTAATTTTAAAATTAAGGAAACATAAGGAAAGTTTTTAGTAAATTTGAAATACCATACAGAAAATTGGGTAAACTGGGAAAATTGACTCAAATTATGCATTTTGTTCTTGGTTGTGTGCTTGATTTATATGGAGACTAATTGTCTTTAACACCTCATTTATAATATGCTCTTTTGCATACACGGAATAAAAACGAGGAAACAAGAAAGGTTATTATACATTTGTTTTTTAAATTATTTGTCTGTCTAGGTTGTTTCACAGAGAATAAAAAAAATCATTATATATGTATTATTACTTTAATGACATTTTATGTTTCTTTATTTTTCATAATATCTATTTTAACTCTTTCGTATATAATTTAGTTTAATTATAATTTATTATTGTTTTCAATATCAATTAGAACTCTAATTAGACAATCTAACCATAAAAAGAATGCAATTAACCTCCACATACAATGTACATGACTTAAAACTTATATATAATCGATTATATCACCCAAATATTAATATATAATAATATTTAATAAAAATCATATAAAAACAAGATAAGAATAAAGTTGGAAAAATTTTTTTATCACAAACTCTTCTTGGTAATAAAAATTGATAGATAAATTGAAATAAACTATATTTTTGAAACTAGAATTATTTTATAACGAGGGAGTATATTAATTACCCAAAACAAGTGTAATTATATATACAAAATCTATAGATAAGATACAACTTAACTCTTGATCCAACATCGTAGCATAATTAAAAAAAAAAAAAATAATAATATATATATAAAACAAATTTCAGTTTAATTATCATCACTCAGAAAGAAAAAAAAAAAGGTTGTTTCCATCTCTGTCCCTGAACGATTTCGCACAACTGGCGCTTATGAATTCCCTTTTTTTGTCATTAAAAAAACATTCTCCTTCCCTCCATTAATGGGCTTTTTTTGCGGCGGTCTTCGACAAGTCCGGCACTCACTCTCCTAGAATGGACGGCGGTCGCCACCACTACGGCCGCGGAACCGGCGGCGGTGATCAGGACACGAGCAGAGAAGGCCTCTGTGTAAGTCTCAATATTTTTACTTCAATCATTCCCTTTAGCCCTAACACTACTTCTTTATGTACCAGCAACCTGCGCAAACACAGCCAGGTAAATACAGGCCCCCGCACCTCCGAAACCAGGGCAGTGGCTCCGCCTCTGGGCCACATACGACGTCGCTTAAGCGGCAGAGTGCGGGGAGCTCCAGTGGAACTGATCCCATTCCGAGATCGTGGGTCCCCCCTCCTGCTCGGATCACTTCTCAGCTTTCTTCAAGTATGTATTATTTTCTATCTGCTCTTTGAAGTGAAAAATAGAAGCATTGGTAAATTATTAAATGTGCTGGTTTTCGTTGTTTATTATGCACTGTGGTTGAGTATGATTGTGATAGTATTACTGGATTGGTTGCCATTGAATTTTAAATTATTAAATGTGCTGGTTTTCGTTGTTTATTATGCACTGTGGTTGAGTATGATTGTGATAGTATTACTGGATTGGTTGCCATTGAATTTTTCTTTGCTTCTGCTTTATTGAGTATAACTGTGATGTAAATTTTGGATTAATTGCTTAAAATTTCCTGCATAATTGAGTTGCATCGATGGTATGAATTGCTGGTTTGTGGAGAAACTGGCAACATTGAATCCAAATTGTTTAAGATCATTGAGTATATAATGTGATGGATAATTGCTTGAAATTTCCTCTGAAATTGAGTCGCATTGATAGTATGAATTGCTGCTTTGTGGAGAAACTGGCAACTTTGAATCTGAATAGTTTGGATTTTCAGAACAGCAGGCTCTATCATCAGGTCCACCACAAAAGATCGAAGACAGAATTTTACCTGTTAGGCGGCCGGAGAGCAGGGCGACTGGGGGAAGTTCAGTCAATCTTCTTGTAAATCATTTTCTTGTTAAGTTCAACCCAAGGGTCACTATCTATCATTATAGTTTGGATGTTAAACAGGCAATTTCCCGTGGGAAAAGACCAGTAAGAAAGTTAAAAAACAAGGCTGTCCTACGCATGATACTAAGGAAACTCTTTCTTAATGACCGCGCTCGATTTCCAGTGAATCGCACTGCTTATGATGGTGAAAAGAACCTGTATAGTGCAATTCTTCTTCCCACTGGTCAATTCATGGTGGAGCTGTCTGTCAATGAAGATTTGTCTTCTCAAAAGTATGTTGTTTCGATAAAGATAATGAATGAGCTGAAACTTTCCAAGTTGGAAGACTATTTAAGTGGTAAGGTTGCTTACGTGCCTCGTGATATACTGCAAGGGATGGATGTGGTGATGAAGGAGAATCCTTCCAAATATAGGATCTCCATTGATCGACACTTTTATCCATCCAGTTTCAAAGTTGGAGATGACCTTAAGTGTGGCGTTGCAGCTTATAGGGGCTTCCAATCAACTTTACGGCCTACTGCTCAGGGTCTTGCCCTGTGCTTGGACTGCTCGGTTCTGGCATTTCGCAAGCCATTGACGGTTGTAGAGTATCTCAAGGAGCATATTCCTGAATTTGATGGGGCACATCTTGATTCTAATTTGAGGCGAAGAGTTACAAATGCATTGAAAGGATTGATAGTTAGAGTAACTCATCGTGTCACCAAACAGCTGTACACCATATCCGGGTTGACTGCAAACAGCACACGTGATCTTTGGTTTGATTTCGTTGATCCAAATGGAAGGGATCCAACTGTTAAAGTCAGCCTGTTGCAGTATTTCAGGGAGAAATATGGTAAGGAAATTGCTTACCAGGATATCCCTTGCTTGATTGTTGGCAGAAATAATCGAACAAATCATGTTCCAATGGAATTTTGTATCTTAATTGAGGGGCAACGTTACCGAAAAGAGCTTTTAGATGAAGTTGGACAGGAGAAACTGGAAGAAAAATGTCTGGCTTGGCCATCAGAAAGACGAAAAACAATCAGCGAGATGATGCAAGCTTATGATGGACCTTGTGGGTGCGTTGCATTTACTTTTTCGACAGGATTATTATCTCACTGCTTCCTTCAAGTTGTTACTACTAAGTAAAATAATGGCCGTAACACACCTTTCTAACTATAACCTCACACAACTAGCTAATTAGCATGCTATTCTGTGTATATTCCTTTCATTTAATTTATTATTATGTGCATCCAAATTAACCATTCTGTTTCTCTGTATTGGATTATGAACCTCACTGGTGGTTCCATACTTTAACATCACATGCACACTAAAAATTGTTGGATTTGTTATAATATTTAGTTCTAGAACTACTGATTTAAGGAAGGTAGCAAAAGCATGAACTTGAATTATAATTGTTGTTGTCCTAACATGCATTTGTGTTATAACAACACTTTCTTGCAACATGAATCTGTAAGTACTGCATAATTTACTATTTAAGGTGAAATACAAGGCCACTGTAATTGACCTCTCCTATTTCTATGTCAGGGATGCCACTCTAAATTTTGGTCTCCAAATTGACAAGAACATGACATCTGTTGAAGGTCGAGTACTAGGTCCACCTGATTTGAAGTTAGGTACTCCTGATGGTACAGTTGACATAGTAAGAGTTGAAAATGAGAAACGCCAATGGAACCTAGCCGAAAACTCTGTTGTGGATGGAAAACGGATTGAGCAATGGGCCTTAATCGAATTCAGCTCTTCTGGTTTTTTGAAGCTTAGAGGAAATGACTTTATCAAGAATCTAAGAAATCGATCTAGGAGTTTAGGGATATTCATGGAAGAGCCTTTACTTTGCCATTTCACTAGCATGCGTGAATTCTCTTCAGTGAGCAGGCTGGAAGAACTTCTCCGGGGTGTTGTTCAGGAAGCTAGCAAGAAAAGTTGGAATAAATTACAGATAATAATCTGTGTAATGGCAGAGAAGCATCATGGCTATAAGTATCTCAAATGGGTGTCTGAAACACGGATTGGCGTTGTAACTCAGTGTTGCCTGTCCAATCATGCCAACCGAGGAGACGACCAGTTTCTTGGAAACCTCTGTCTCAAGATCAATGCCAAGCTTGGAGGAAGCAACGTGGAGCTCACTCATAGGCTTCCTCATTTCGAAGAAGAAGATCACGTCATGTTCATCGGAGCTGATGTCAATCATCCGGTCTCAAAGAAGTCAACGACTCCATCTATAGCTGCCGTCGTTGCCACAGTCAACTGGCCAGCTGTAAATCGCTATGCTGCCAGAGTTCGCCCTCAGGACCATAGAACCGAAAAGATTCTAGGGTTCGGGTCCATGTGTCGTGATCTCATCAATACTTATTCTCAGCTCAACAAGATCAAGCCAAAGAAAATAGTGATCTTTCGTGATGGTGTAAGCGAGGGACAGTTCGATATGGTACTCAACGAAGAGCTATCGGACCTAAAGACCGCTATATGTGATGATAATTACCAGCCAAGAATCACTCTCATTGTGGCTCAGAAACGGCACCAGACTCGTCTCTTTCTTGAGAATGTGGCGGATGGGAGCGCCACTGGAAATGTGCCTCCTGGGACAGTTGTGGATACGAAAATTGTTCATCCATTCGACTTTGATTTCTATCTCTGCAGTCACTATGGACGGATTGGGACGAGCAAGGCTGTGAGGTACTGTGTGCTATGGGATGAAAATGCTTTCTCATCCGAACTATTACAGAAGCTTATATATGACCTATGCTTCACGTTTGCTCGGAGCACACGGCCCGTTTCTCTTGTCCCTCCGGTTTATTATGCCGACTTGGTGGCCTATCGTGGCCGGATATTTCAAGAAGTGGCGAAGGAGTTCCAGTCTCGATCGCTTCCCCAATCGAAATCAAATACATTTGATCAAAGTTTCTATGAACTTCATCCTGATCTTCAGAACATCATGTTTTTTGTTTGAAACATTTTTGTGGGTGATACTGATACTGTAGTTTGTAGAAATTTAGGTACATTTGATGTCTTTCCCCTTTCTAACTAACATTTATCTATTCCCTTCATCCGTCTTAATTTAAAATTCATTTTAGTGCATTTCACATATATTAAGAAAACAATTAATTAATAGACGAATATTAAAAGACTTCATAAAAAGAGTTTATTGCCAAATTTAATTTAGAATATTTGTTTAAAGGGAGTAAATCTTATCAGTCCTTGGTTGTGGGACCCATCCATGGCCACAGCAAACTAAAGTCAGTAAAGTGGCCGACCAAATACTAAAGTAAATTCCGATAAACTCGTACTCTAATAAAAAATAAGAAAGAACCTTCACTTAACGCGTTAATTGTTTTTCCTTGTCCTTTCTGTTGCTTGCACTCCACGATCTTTGATTCTTATCTGACTATAATATTCATTTTTTATTGTCATATATTTATAGACATTTATATAAATCATAAAATATGAAACACTACTCAAATAACATTTACTTGCATGAAATTACAACATTTCTACTTATAGTCTTGTAGAGTTCTAATTTTATGGTGGAAGAATCTGCTCTATTAGTCATTCCATATTCTATGTAACTCACAAGGCTCCCCTACTTCTACTTGTTATGTTTTATAGTTTTGTTTTTGGAATTACTCATGTTCGATGATTTGAGATTGAATTTTTTTTTTCAAATCAACTTAAATTTAAATGAATTTAAAATATACATATGTTGCTAAAAAATTAGTTAAAATAAAAATGATAAATTTTAAATTTACATCTGATCGAACAACATCAATAAATTTAGAACTTACATTTCGAAATTCCTCCATGCAAATGGAATCTAAAAGAAATTGCATGGTGTTTATGTATTTTACATTACACTAATTAAAAAACTGTAAAAAGAAGACAAAGAAAATAAAAACGGTAGGACCCTTCTGGAGTCTGGGCACATCATCGCGGGGCCCATCAAAGTCCATAAGAAATATCAGGAAATTGAGTCAATGACCAGTCAATACCCAATTCTTTCTTTATTAAAAGAAAAAAAAAGAATAAAAATCCCCAAAAGTCTTGGTATTTGCTGGAGGACCCACACTTGTAACCAATATTTTATATTTTACATTAATGTCTTTATTTACATAAATTACGTTAATATTAATTTAAATATGGTTAGGCAATCAATCATATACCATACTGGTCCTTACTGCAATGATTTTGCATGAGCACATATTAATATAACATATATTCATTTATTCCAATCGACATGACATACTCATTAGACATGTAATTTATTTCTTCATCCTCGTTTACTGTCTTCTTTTTTTACATTTTCATCTCATCATTATTATCCTCATTTATTATTTCAATCCACAGACACGTCTTCATATTTATTCTATAAAAGGAATAAATATTAAATCCATACATATATACCAATGAATTACTCTAGTAAATATATATTATAATTTATAAATAGCTATTACTCCCAAACAAGTACAATTAATATAATAATATAGTATATATTATAACTTAATTGGCATATAAGCAAAATTCCTTAGCATATTGTGATAAAATTTAGTTGAATGACATCTAACATCCTCAAGATTTAATTATGAAAAACAAAAAATCTCATGCAATGTTACAACTATTTCATATCTTATTTGATCAAAACCAACCTATTTTTATATCATATTAAATTATTATATTTTAAGTTTTTAGGAGGAAGTATGTTGAATATTTAATTGTTGAAGATGTTTGGATTATAATTTTCAGAAATCTTGAAATTTTATAATTAACCAAACATAGAAATTATAATTTATAAATGTAATTCACTAAAAAATGTGATGAATTTAGTTGATAAAAATTTGATAGAAACTTGTGATGATTCGGACACATTCACTAGGATGAGGTTGGTTGAAAGATTCATATGGTACCAATCCAAGAATATTATTGGTATGACCATCATCATGTATGAAGTGTATTATTAAAGAAAAGAAATTAATTATCACGTGGTAGATTTTAAATAAGGGAATAAATTAACGTATATATTTTAAATAAGGAAATAAATTAACGTTTGTATTTTAGATAAGGAAGTAAATTAATTATCATCATCATGGGTACATTAATGACAACTAGAATTTACCATAAATTAAGGCGAATTAACCATATATAAATACAAATTGGCGGTGGACCCCACTCCATCACATTCTAGTTCCAACCTCCCAACAGACTTTCTACAACCAAACCCGACACGACGACATCCTCCCACCTTCCGGTAAATTTGATAAGCCTTACCTTGTTTCAATCGAATCTTCTGGAATCTCCTAGACTTGCTTCCTCCTTAAGTTTGAGTTCTGTTTAGTCATTTCACATATTTTCTACTCTACTATTAATATCTCTCTCTCCAAATCATTTGCTTACACTCACGAGCTTTTTATTTTTTTATTTTTACCAATTCTACCCCAAAGAGTTTTGCATTTTCGACTGCGATGGACAGTGGCAGGAACTACAATTACGGTCGCGGCGGTGACGGTGGAGGTGGCGGTCGAGGCCGCGGCCGCAGCGACGGCGGTGGGCGAGGGTATTGCCAGGATCAAGGTGGCCGCGGGCGCGGAACCGGCCAGAATCAGGGTGGTGGGCGAGGGCGGCCACGTAGATCTCAGCCACAGCACCCAACTCAGGAGGAGTGGGTCAACCGACCTCCAGTGCAGTCAAACCAACAGGCAGTGCCTTCAGCTGCGTGGGGCCCCAGGCCGCCGCTGACGTCAGCTCCTCAGGGCGTGGGATCCGCTGGTGGAAGAGGAGGTCCAGGTCCTGTAAGGCCATGGGGCCCGGGTCCTTCTTCTTCTTCTACTCCACCTGTTCAGCCTCCTCCCCCTCCTCGACCATCTGCTGGTATGGGTGGTTTTACATTTTTTATATGTTAGACTTGGAACAATTACTTTAATTAACTCATGTATGAAAATCTTATCAATATTTGTTGTATTGAACAGATGAGCTTGAAAAGCCTCGATCATCTCAATCGAATACCAAAGATGGCCAGATTCAGCCTATCAAGAGGCCTGATGGGGGTGGAACGCTCTCCATAAGATCGATCGGGCTTGTTGTCAATCATTTCCACGTTGATTTCGACAAAGGGAGCACCATTTTTCACTACGACGTTGATGTGAAGCCATTGCAATCAAATGGTGGTGGCACTGTGAAAAAAGCATTGAGGAAATCAGATTCTCGTTTCATCAAGGACATTGCGTTCCCAGGCCATTTGCTATTGAGGACTGCTTTCGATGGTGAAAAGAACATTTTCAGTGCAATCAGGCTTCCAGAAGGGCAGCACAGAGTGGAGGTTTCTGAGGGCGAAGATGTGAAAAGGGGTTCGTATATTGTGACAATCAAAGCTGTGAATGAATTGAAGCTATCGAAGCTCATTGATTACTTAAGAGGGAAACTCCCTGACATTCCCCGCGATATACTGCAAGGGATGGATTTAGTGATGAAAGAGAATCCTACGAGGAAGAGGATGGTTGTTGGTAGGAACTTTTACTCTACCAGGCATGGTGATGACCTCGGTGGTGGACTTGCAGCGTACAAAGGCTTTAACCAGAGCGTGAAGGCAACAGAACAGGGCTATGCTTTGTGCTTGGACTACTCGGTTTTATCTTTTCGTAAACCTCTGCCGGTGTTGGAGTTTCTGAAGGAACATATTCATGGATTTGGAGGTGCAAATGATGTGAAAAGACTCAGACGAGAAGTTGAGAAAGCTCTTAAGGGGTTGAAGGTCAAAGTCAACCACCGTCGCACAAACCAGAAGTATACCATTGCAGGGTTGTCTCCAGAGGATGCACGTGATAGTTACTTTGAACTTGTCGATCAAGAAGGCATTAAGCCTCCTGAAAACGTTAGCCTGCTTCAGTACTTTAAGGATAAGTGGGGAAAGGATGTCATGTACAAGAATATTCCTTGCTTGGAGGTTGGGAGAAATCAAAGATCAAACAAAGTGCCCATGGAGTTTTGTGTGTTGGTTGAAGGGCAGAGGTATGCCAAGGAGGATCTTGACAAGGATACTGCTTTGTTCTTGAAAAAATTGACACTGGCTAAGCCTTGGGATAGAAGGAGGACAATCTCTGAAATGGTGCAAGCTGAGGATGGGCCTTATGGGTATGTTATTTTACATGCGTTTTCCTTATGCTTATAAGTGCTTGCCAAATCCATGTTTCCATGTGATGTTTAAATGTTTTTGTGAATTAAAGCACCATACTGAAGGAAATTCTTGATTGATCACTTCATTAATAGTGTATGTTTGACAATTTTATGTTTGAAGTATTTAATACTCTCTTCTTGCTTGTTAAAGGGATATTGCAAGGAACTTTGGGATCAAACTTGATGTGAACATGACTAAGGTGGCTGGTCGTGTAATTGGTGCTCCTGAGTTGAAAGTAGGAGCTTCTCGTTCCGTAAGAGTGGATGCAGATAAATGCCAATGGAATCTTGTTGGCAAATCATTTGTGGATGGCAAATCTTTGGACCGTTGGGCCTTGATAGACTTCACCGATGGTGATCGTTGTCGGCTACATGGGGATGCGTTTGTCAACAATTTGATGGCTAGGTGCCGGAATCTGGGTATTCAAATGGCAGAGCCTCTTGTCTATCGTCTCACTCGAATGATCGAATTCTCTTCCATGAGCAGGCTTGAGAATCTTCTCAGAAAAGTGGTGGAAGAATCGAGCAGAAGAAGTAGAGAAAAGCTTCAAATGATTGTCTGTGTGATGACTAGGAAGGATCCTGGATACAAGACCCTCAAGTGGGTTTCTGAGACTAAGATTGGTGTAGTGACCCAATGCTGTTTGGCCTTTCCTGCCAACAAGGGACAAGATCAGTATCTTTCCAATCTCTGTCTCAAGATCAATGCTAAGCTTGGGGGCAACAACTTTGAACTAAGGGGCAAGTTGTTGAACTTTGAGGCTGATGAACATGTGATGTTCATAGGTGCAGATGTGAATCATCCTGCACCTATGAACAAATCGTGCCCGTCTATAGCTGCTGTTGTTGGGTCCGTTAATTGGCCGGCTGTGAACCGTTACGCTGCAAGAGTTAGCCCTCAGGCCCACCGCTGTGAAAAGATAACCAACTTTGGAGCCATGTGTTTGGACTTGGTTCAAACTTATACCCGGCTCAATAACATCAAGCCAAGAAGGATTGTAGTATTCCGAGACGGGGTGAGTGATGGGCAGTTTGAGATGGTATTAGCCGAGGAGTTTCTTGATCTGAAGAAAGCCATTTATGTTGGTGATTATCAGCCACCCATAACTATTATCGTAGCTCAAAAACGGCACCAGACACGCCTGTTTGTTGAAAACAGAAACGATGGTGGTGCGTCTGGCAATGTGCCACCAGGGACAGTGGTGGATACACGAATAGTGCATCCGCATAACTTTGATTTCTTCCTTTGCAGCCACTATGGAGGCCTTGGGACGAGCAAGCCGACTCACTACTACGTTCTCTGGGACGAGAATAACTTCACATCTGATGAGTTGCAGAAACTGATATACGACATGTGTTTCACTTTTGTTAGGTGCACAAAACCTGTCTCGCTCGTCCCGCCAGTCTACTATGCTGATCTGGTGGCGTACAGGGGACGCATGTTTCAAGAAGTTTCAATGGAGACGGATGCATTCGATTCGTTTAATCAGGATTTCTACAATCTGCACTCGGAGTTGAAGGACGTAATGTTCTTCGTCTAGAGTGAGCCATAGCATGTTCAATCTCCTATTCCATTTCGATGTGAGTGAGGAGTTTGTGCGTGAATCTAATGGGGTTTTGCTTCTTTGTTCGAAGCAACACCCCATAGTTTCTACTGCTTTTCAAAATGGACTCTGTCCAATTTTAGTTTATTGCTTTTGTGTGGGTGCTGCTACTTATGTTTCTTGGAGTTTTTCTGTTTCATGTACTGTGTGTGACCAATGTATTTGGTTGTCTATTTTGAGTCTCTTGATGTATTTGTGAGATATGTTTATAAATTGAGTTTGTTTTCAATAAAAGTGATTGATGATATTATAGTTCCACATGAAATAAGTGGTGATGCAAAATGTTATTTTACGAATGAGATTTCATTTTTGGCTTTTTGTACTCTGATAATATTCACTTGTATGTTATAAGCATACTCCACTATGAGTGGCATAAAGATTTTGAATTGTATTGAGGTGAAAGACAACTCGAAAAAGGTATTGTTGTTTGTATTGTTATTATTATATTTACTTTTTTTTTTTAATTCTATTAGTTTCACATTACGAGCCTTTTTTTTTGAGTGGTTACATTATTTAACTAGATTTCTAATTGAATTTGAAAATACTAATAAGTTTTGATTAAATTAAATTATATGAGGGGAGTTAAAAAATATACATTATAAAAAGAGATGAAATATAAAAATCATATTTTTATTGTAGTAGTAGTAATATATGATTCATATTGAATTAGAGTCTTAATAAAATTCTAACTAAATTAGATATAAAGAGTTTTATTTAATTAATATTCTAATTTAATTTAATTTAAGGTATTAGGACAAATGGAAAATATTGCAAGAAGAAGCCGAACAATTGTGAATGGTATACCTCAATTGTGATAAATATGCCGATATCTTAAATTTTAAAATTTTGGATATTTATTTAATAAATCCAGAAGCATACATATATATATATAATATTATTTATAGTACTAATAGATATCATGCTTTATATTTTATTTTTGTGTCGTCGAACATCATACATAAATAATATTGCTAGACGTGCAACACCAAAATATTGAAATAAGAAGATCACCATTTCGCAAATAGACTCAGCGAGTCTAGTTCCATTTCAATAATTAAATGTTAGATCATTATTTATGTGTACGTACCATGAACGTACATATTGATATACTAACGTAGCATATATAGATATATTTTAGATAAGGAGGATATTAAATATAGTATTGTGACACATCATAAATAATAGTATAATATATGGACACACGACTACAATAAATTAATCACAGATTAGGCGGTTTTCCCACAAAATTAAAAAAAAAAAAAAAAAAGGTAGTGGACCCCACTCCATCACATTCTGATCGAAACATTCCATTTTCCTAACGAACCCAAAGAATCAGTACGTAACCTCTTTCATCCCATCCCCTGCTCTCTTCCTCTGCGAATTTGATAATCGTTTCGTTGTTTCAATTGAACCTTCTAGAATAGGGACTAGCTTGCTCGCTAAGTTAGAGTAGTGTTTCGTCATTTCACACCTTTTCTACACTGCCATTAGCAACTCACTCCAAATCATTTGCTTAACCTCCATAGCCTTTTTGCTTTAGCTACTCTACTCTCCAATCCAAAGCAGAGTTCGCATTTTCGAAGACCATGAGCAGTGACAGAAGCTACAATGACGATCGCCGCGGTGGAGGTGGAGGCCGTGGCCGCGGCCGCGGCGGCGGTTGGCGTGGCCGTGGGAATTACCGGAATCAAGGTGATGGAAGAGATCGGCCGCGCGGATCTCAGCATCAGCATCCAACTCAGCCGCAGCAGTCAAACCAACCGATACCCAGATACCCAACAAAGGCAACATTCTTGAACTCTCATTTGTGATGTTATTTTATAGTAAAATTAGCGCTACCTATCTTTGATTCATATTGTTCAAGAGAGAGAAAGAGAGAGAGAGGTCATAATGAAATTATGCATGGTGCTATTGGGAGTCCACTACACTCCATTTTTTTTAACATAGAATCTCTTTTTCTTTTCTCGTATTTGTATATCAATGTCTTTTTTTCATTTAAAGAAAAGAAAATCAAGAAAAAAGTTTTAATGAGTCCATCTGATTGATCACTTCCATTTAATTTTTCTATATTGAACTTCATTCTACGGATCAATATCTATGACAACCGTTAAAAAGTGTCTCAAAAATTAAAAATCCTATCCACTAGGAAAATTAAATTCACATATATTCTAATGTTGGAGTAATAGGATTTATGTGGTACTTTGTACTGGGAAAAGGTGGGCATAATCATGGTACCCAAGATGGATGAGGAGTTGGGTTTCCACTAAATATGTGATTATTTTGAGTGGGGGAATATGATGTCTACACCAACCATTTCTCAACAAAATGCTATGGATTTTATTGGTAATATTTGATTTCGTTTCAAGCAATATTTCTTTGAAAAGATGTTGCTTTTCCCAATCATTCTTCTTTGTTGGGTTTTAGATTCCCACTTTGGAGGGGTTTTTAGATCTTTTTTTTTTAAACAATGAAAAAATAAAAATTCCTTTGCCTTACCTCCAATCCACTTTTGCTTCTCATTGTTAAAGATATCTAATCCCAAATCTTGGAGGGCCATTCATTTTCTTCACTTAAAGAATATGGAATGTCAAGCATATTTTTTGATTGTTTTACTACAAACATCCATAATAGAATTAGTAAACTTTCATGTAAAGGGAATACATTTCTAAGATTTATATATGAGATTTCCAATATAGAAATAGGACCTAATTAATATCTTCTATCTTTATAATTTATTTTTCTCTGTACATTATTTCTTGAAGACTCATTATGAATAATTCATTCACTACCATGAGAACAATGAGATACATATTCATGTTTAGATCGGATCAATAAAATTTTCACGAAAAAATTAAAATTTTCAATGTAAATAGGACGATAAATTTATTAGATTTAGTGGAATTTAGAAAGGGCAATTTATAATTTTCTAAAAGGCATGCAACGGTAATTTTCGATTAAAACACTTGAATGACATCAATGAAATAGTTGACATCAATAATAATCCTCATTTGGATTATTTATTACAAGTTCACCAAATTTTATCTATTCTGATTGAGATGGTTTTTCAATCTTATAAATATAGTAGGAACGGATTTTGAAAAACCCTAATTTATCGAGAATAGTAAGGAGATGATATTAGTAAATCATATTAATATGATCCAAACATACCTTATATATATTACTTAGTTTGTGTTGCCTTGTACACTATATACCTTTAATTGTATAGTGTTAATACAATTTTATGATTCATATGTCATAAATTATATACTTAAAGAATCTTGTTTTTTCTTTTTTTTTTTCCCCCAAACATTTCCAAAATATATTTTAGGACTTTTTCAAGTAGATAAAAAGTATACCTACCAGCTTAAAAAAGCATTAGCCAAACAACTTAACTCATTTATTTAATTCGAGGATAATGACTTGGTTTCAATTTAATTAGGTGATGCGATTAATAACGTTTTTAATTTTACCAAAATAATGGTTCTAGATTGATTAACAACTTAGCCAGAAAAGTGGCCTTGGAATTTCTTTTGTTTTACTTTTCTGTTCCTTTCTTTCTTGTTAAGTCTACCTTTGACATTTAGTAAGAACGAAACAACATAAGCAGCCAAAAAACGTTACATTCAATTTTTGTATCATCCAAAATAAATAATAATGATAATAACTCATGAGTTGTATAGAAATCAAACTTCAAAATTAATGACGCGTATACCATCGTGCCTGTCCTTATTATATTTTGTTGAATTTTTCATTATTTTTAAACTTAGAAAGTTTGAATTGTAATTTGGAATAACTTAATTCAAGCATTTAGGAAAGATACTCATGAAATTATCAAACTGATTATTAGACATTGGTTGTTGCATCAATTTTGATTCTATCTCTTAATTCAAGCATTTAGGAAAGTTTATTGATTTTTAATCCAACATTTTATAATATGGAAAATGGGAAAATATAAAATGTCATTATAGTAATAATATATATATATATATATATAATGATTTTTTTTATTTTTTGTGAAACAACCTAGACAAATAATTTAAAAAACAAATGTATAATATCCTTTCTTGTTTCCCCCTTTTTATTCCATGTATGCAAAGTGTAAAGACAATTAATCTCCATATAAATCAAGCACACAACCAAGAACAAAATGAATAATTTGAATCAATTTTCCCAATTTACCCAATTTTCTGTATGGTATTTCAAATTTACTAAAAACTTTCCTTATGTTTCCTTAATTTTAAAATTAATAGCCGTTACAAAATTTGACATTTCACTATAAATTGGGTGTAAGAATCCAAACATTCTAGCATTAGATTTTCTTGAATTTATACACTAAGATACTCACAATCTTAATGAATCTTGTGAGCACATTTCGATCACACTAAAATCTGATGGATTCAGGTCGATGTGCAGCCTGCAAGCATCTGAGAAGAAGATGTCCATCCCACTGCATTTTCTCTCCTTATTTCCCGCCCGATAATCCTCAACGATTCTCGTACGTCCACAAGATTTACGGAGCCAGCAATGTCGGAAAGATGCTCCAAGATCTTCCGGTGGACTCTCGTCGCGAAGCAGCAGATTGCTTGTACTACGAGGCCTATTGCAGGATCAAAGATCCCGTGTACGGTTGTGTCGGAATCATTACCATATTGCATCAACAGATAAACGACGCAGAATGCGAACTAGCTAGGGTTCAAGCTCAGATTGCTGCTCTCGCTATCGATTCCACTTCATTTATTTGATTGTTTTCGATCGTTTAAGTTCTTTTTTTTTCACTCCGTTCGATGCAGATTTTACGATAAACATGAAAAATAAATATAAACGAGTTTCGACTAATACCGACGCTTTTGAACATAAATTTATTAAAGAACATAAATTTGGTCACTAAATATAGTGATGACAATTTTCCATCTCTCAATTTTAGCTGCTAACAGTTAAATGACTAACAACGTTGATGTGTAATGCATGTATTGGGGAATAGTTAAAAGTGGGGGGATGACTAATCCCTGGATATGAGAGTAAGGATTTATTCGAAATGATCATTTCTCAACAAACACTCATAACAATCATGAAAGTTAGAATGATTTGAATGATATGTTAGAGCAATAGTATAAACAACTTATGCATGAATATTTTCTCTCTGAATATTTTGCTTGGTTGCTGTCGATTTTGTTTGAAGAAATCTATCTCCATATTTGTTGTATTAAACAGATAAGCTTCATAAGCCTCTAACATCTCCATCAGTTACCAAAGAAGGCCAGATTCAGCCTATCAAGAGGCCTGATGGGGGTGGGACGCACTCTACAAGGCCGATTGGACTTCTTGTCAACCATTTCCACGTTGATTTTGACAATGAGAGCACCATTTATCACCACAACGTTGATGTGTCGCATCCAGAAGGTGGTGGCATTGTGAATAGGAAATCAGATAATCGTTTCATCATGCACGAGATGCCGTTCCAGAAAGCGGAGTTCCTGGACAATTGGCGATTGAATTTTGCTTATGATGATGAAAAGAGCATTTTCAGTGCAGTTAAGCAAATGATACTGCAAGGGATGGATTTAGTGATGAAAGAGAATCCTAAAAGGAAGAGGATGGTCGTTGGCAGGAGCTTTTATCCCAAGGAGAGGCTTGAACCAGAGACTGCTAAAACCCTGAAAACATCAACACTGGTTAAGCCTTCGGACACAAGGCAAAAAATCTTGGCAATGGTGGAAGCTGAGGATGGACCTTGCGGGTATGTGATTTTAATCATTTTACATGTTTTCCATATGCTTTAAAGTGCTTGCTTAATCCATGGTTCCACATTTTGAATATTTAATCTTCTATCATGATGCACACAGTACCTTTTGTTTGAAGATGTCATCTAAATTGTTTATATTTGTTCATTGCATGGATGATTTATCCAGTTGCAGTGTTTTCTATAAATCACACCCAGTTGATATCCCTGAAGCTATTATCATAATCTTACTGATCATAGGAGATTTTTATTTGTTATTTTATAACATTGTGTTTTGTAAAACATATGAATATAAAGCACCAATGAATTGAAGGAATTCCTTGATCATTGAAACTGTTGTCCTTGGGTTAAAGGAGAACTGGAAGGTGCATTCATCTTGATTGATCATTTCATAAACTATTAGATCAAAAGTTTGTGCTTGAGAAGTCTATGAAGTATTTAATACTGTTTACTTGCTTGTTAAAGGGATATTGCAAGGGTCTTTGGGATTACACTTGATTCAAACATGACAAATGTGGATGGTCGTGTTATTCGCGCTCCTCAGTTGAAAGTACGAGATGCTCGTGCTGTAAAAGTGTATGAACATGTGATGTTTATTGGTGCTGATGTAAATCATCCTCCTCCACCTACGAACAAATCATGCCTGTCTATAGCTGCCGTTGTTGGGACTGTTAATTGGCCTTCTTTGAACCGTTACGCTGCAAGAAATGATAGAGAAATTCGGAGCCATGTGTTTGGATTTTGTACAGACTTACACCCGAATGAATGGGGTGAAGCCAAGAAGGATTGTGGTGTTCCGTGATGGTGTAAGTGAGGGGCAGTTTGAGAAGGTACTAGGTGAGGAGTTGCGTGATCTGAAGGAATGCGTTTATGCAGGTGATTATCAGCCACCCATAACAGTTATTGTAGCTCAAAAACAACACCAGACACGGATTTTCCTTGAAAATGGCAAAGATAATGTGCCAACAGGGACAGTGGTGGATACTGGAATAGTGCATCCACACGACTTTGATTTCTATCTTTGCAGCCACCATGGAGGTATCGGGACGAGCAAGGCAACTCACTACTACGTTCTCTGGGATGAGAATAACCTCACATCAGATAAGCTGCAGAAACTGATATACGAGATGTGCTACACTTATGTAAGGTGCACCAAACCTGTCTCCCTCGTCCCACCAGTCTACTAGGCTGATCTTGTGGCATACAGGGGAAGGCATCTGCTGACAATAACAAGATGAAGAACAAGTCTGGAGAAGAAGATTTCTGCTATCTGCACACAGACTTGAATCTATTGCTTCTTTATCTCAAGCTAAGCTTTCTTTCTTTACTCAGACTCGTTCATGCTTAGGTTTCTTTCTACTGCGTTTCCATTCACTACTCATCTTGTTTGCTCTCATGGGATCAATCTATAATATTTCTCTATTTTCCATTCTCTCTTCTTTTCTTCATTTTGTCATTCAAGCCTCTCTTCTTTCTATATTATATGTTTTATCTCTGTGTTTCTTTCTATAATGTATCCTAGGTATTATTATGTTTACAACAAAATAAAACGGAGTGGATGAAAAAATCATGTTTCAAATAATTACGTGTTGGTCTTTAATTGAAATTCTATAAAATTTCTATAATTTTGATTATTTTTAACAAACTTAGAATGATGGATTTGATAAATAAATAGTGATACAAGTAATACTTTGATCATTTACAAAGGGTTATACTTTTTTTGTGCTACAAAAAGATTAAAAAATGTACTTTAAAACGGAAAATCTCAAATTTTAACCACAAAAAGGAAATAGAGAAACAACGACAAAGGAATTCACACAAAAATGATAATATGATACAAGAATAATAAACTATGCCTCTCTCTCAACAACTATTATTGAACTAATATTATATATAATATGTCTGAAATACATATTTGTAAACAGAAAGCAGTTGCTACCACATTCTATGCAATGAAGTTGAATAATAGGTGGGATGTAAAAGAATAAACATCAAGATTCAAGACAACCCCCTGTCTCGATTCCCTCTCTTCGACACTACGCAAAATTGCTAGGCTCTCTCTAATGGGGTTTCATGTTAGTCGTCATCCCCTATCAATATCAATAATCGAGCTCATATATATTTACGCAGACGTCACGAGAGGCGTACCGTACCCGTTCAGGTGCGCCTTCTGCCATCTCCATGCAACCTGCAAACTCGATTGAAGGTTAGTGTACTTTGCCGTCCAGTTCAATTCCTTGTTGATCTTCGTCGGATTGCTGTATACTTCCGCATAATCACCCGGTCTTCTGGGTAAGAAATCCACTTTTATGGGCACACCCGTAGCCTTCTTACAAGCCTCCACAAATTCCTTCACTGATCTTCCTGTTACATAGATAGATGCAATGGTTTCAGAAACAAGATTATAATTATATCAATTTATGTAAACACCAACATTAGAAGGGAGTGATGTTGTGTTGACCTCTTCCAGTGCCCACATTGTAGATGCCCACGTGCCCAGGTTGTGCTTTCTCCAGAGCTTTGACGTGAGCGTCTACTAGATCAGTGACGTCTATGTAATCGCGTATGCACGTCCCATCTGAAGTCTTATAGTCTGTTCCTCTAACCTGTATTAGAATGAAATTCAAGTTTAGTAGAAAAAACAGGATATGTTTGAAGGAAAATGGTAGGGATGGAGAAACCTTAAGACCAGGGATGATTCCACGAGCAGCATCGAAACAAGCACCAGATATGCGTCCATGTTCGCGTAGTTCTGGTCGGGGAGCTTCACCGAGCCTTCCCTCAGGATCAGAACCGATCACATTGAAATACCTGATTATTAAATTAACAAGATATTAAATGATGCTTCCTCGTCTAAACTTCAATTATACGGAGTAAATACCATGAATGAGGTTAAATACCTACCTTAGAATCATGACAGCCATATCAGAGTTTTTATGAAAATCCAAAATAATATCCTCTGCCATTTTCTTGGCTTTTCCATAAGGATTTATTGGAAGCTGAAAAACGTGACCAAAAAAAAAGATGTATGTCTCAGCAGAGAGTTCTCATCATAGAAAGCAATATAAGCACTGGAATGCAAATCTGACCTGTGGAGTTTCTTCTGTAATGGGCATCTTTTCAGGTTCGCCATAAGTTGCGCATGTGCTTGAATAAATTAAAGTATTCACTCCATGAGCTGCCATAGCTTCTAATACTACTAGAGTATTTGATGTGATATTGTGATAATACCTGCCAACGAAAAGATACACACATTACAATTACTAGAATTCTGGGTCGTTCTTTTAGAAATTAAAATAAAGGATAAATACATATAGAGAACACATTCTTCACTTTCCCTGATGCACAACAAACAATGTAGTTTATAAATGAATGGATCACAAATCACGACAAGAAAACAATCAAATTGTATCACGGGCTATTTATGATTCTTAACTACTGATAAGAAAACATTGGCATAATCAAAGGACACAATTGAACAAAAAAATCAATTTTTCATTTCAAGGAAATTAGTGATCTGGATTTGGAACAAAGATACAGCTAATCAGAAATTTACTTATTCAATGAAATTTTTCTTTCAAGCAAAATTCCAAACTATTTTGGTTTCACCAAGACTTTACAAATTCCAGATTGAGTATCCTAAAGTACTGGACTTTAATAAACACAATGTAAAAGTCAGGGGATCTCATGCACATTCTGTAGTTCTGATATATTCATACATGCTTAAATATAAGGTACTCACTTGAGCGGATCGAGGGTACTTTCCCCAACATATGCAACAGCGGCAAAATGTATCACCGCGTCAAATGCATTTTCTGAAAATATTTTGTTCACCTGAATTTTAACCAAGGAAGCAAGAAAGAATGAGAAAATCTGAACCCCTCACCCAAAGAAAGAATCATAGACAAATACAACATTTATCATACCGATTTTGCATCCCCTAGATCAGCATAAATAAACTGAAGTGCCCCTGGTTCCGGAAATAGTTGTTGTAGGACATGAATGGCGCCAAGGTTTCCCCGTGAGAGATTGTCCTGTCATTTAAAATGCAAACTTATTGAGTCAACCTCGTAGATACAGCAATGAAAAATTAAAGAATCAGAAATGTACCACTATAGTCACACGATATGAATCCTTAAGAAGCCTTAATGCAGCATGTGAGCCAATGTATCCAGCACCTCCAGTTACCAATACATGAGTGACACCTGGTTCATGACTCGAGAACTATACAAAGACATCAGAGATAAGCATTTTAGAGTGGCAACTTAAAAACGAACGAAAAATGCAAATGTGAAAACTGAAATCAAACATAGTCAATGCTGAAGCAATTTACTTGGCTGGGGGTGTTGAAATTTGGAGATTGCTTGAGCATAAGGATGCACAAAGCTGTAAGAGTAGAAACCATTATAATTTTTCCACAATAATTGTTCTTCTTCTTTGGGTCTGCATAATCCATGCCTGAAAGAATAAGACAAGTCAGGACCAGAATCGACAGAAAAAACAAGAACGATGTTGACGATTAAGTAAAGCTGCTAGAATGAATGAAAGCTCCACCTCCTAAAGACATAGATCTATTGGACCTCTGCTGAGTTCTGATCCTGTTAAAACTCAGCATTGGGAAATCTCTTCTTTTATTCTAATTTTGAGAAATAGAAATTTTAGATATCAAATCCCTTCATCAATCGTCAACTGATACACTCGTATCGTCAAGTATCCTGCAAATAATCAGTGAGATCAAAGACATGATCAGTAAAAAGGACAAAAAAAGAAAAAAAATCAAACATGTGATTAAATATTCAACTGGGAATGGAAACAAAAGCTGGGCCCAATTGAAAAAGATAGAAATAATAACACATCAGGAAGAAAATTCAACCCATGATTTGAAAACCAATCAAACGTATCGATATTTCAATTTTCCACCAACCAAACAAGAAAGAACAGAGCATTAGAATTTCCGACAATCTTTAAGAATATTGTAAGAACAAAAAATAAGAACAAGAACAACACGCATTTGAATTCAAACACCAAAATGGATTCCAAACCCTCAAGATCCACGAAAACCAATCAAATTCCCCAACCCTACTGTCCAAGAAACTAAAAGATAACCAAAGAAGTGAAATTCGGGCGACAACGAAGTGTAAGAAATTCTTGAATTTTCAATAAAATAAAAAATGCAATTTTTTTAACTAAAACCTTAGAAAGTTCCCAAACTTCTATCCGACGAAATTGAAGAACAAAATTGGCAGTCCAACTAAACAGTGATCAGAGAGAAAACTTTGTTCTTTCAACCAAATTTCTCGAGTGAATTTATGCATGTGTTAGAATAAAGCGAAGATCTGAAAAAACGATAGAATCAATTTAAAGAAAACTCAGCCGTACAACAAACCGACAAATGACGAGGACTCATGCCTCCCCAAAAATATCCAATCACAGCAAATTTTGGACCAAAACCCACGACGTCAACCATGAAAATGAAGAAAACCCAGAAAAAAATAAAGAAAAAGTAAAGAAGAGAGAGAACGTACAAGAAAAGGGAGAGAGCAGGTGGTGGTGTTCGTACTTGGGACGGGGCTTAGTTTTTGAAATTGCTGCAAATTGGAAATAGGAAAAGCAGGGAAAGAAAAAGCTTAATATAATGGATTTCAATTAAACCATTATTATAATTATAATTTAATTAATAAAAAATGATTAGATATTGGGGGGGACGCGGAGGAGGTGTGAAAAAATCAACACCCAATTTTCCATGATTTTGATGTGTGAGAAATTAGAGAAGAATCCGGGATATAATATAACAACCAAACCAAATTAGAGAATCAATACAACTCTTTTTGTGATTAAATTTTCAAATAAATTTATTTTGTCTATGATCCACCTATAGTTGAAAATGAATTGAGTTAGGTTGAATGTACTAATATCATTTAAATTTGTTAAAATGTTATTAGGTTTTAAAAGTTATGTTTGACTTATTTGACAGTGAATTGAGTCGAATTTTAATGGATCTAACATGAATCATTGATATTTTTACACATGTTTTAAATTTATTTTTAACTTAATAAACATGAGTTTAATTAATTTTTAGATTTTATAAAATGTAAATGTATGTTCGAGTTTACTTTATGTACCTATTTTTGTTCAAAAACTAAAAAATGGATAAAAAAATATCTTTAATATATAATATATATATATATACTATTATTACTATATATGTAAGTGAATGGAAAATTTCGATCAAGAGTTGTAATGACAATGTATCAATTGCTAGCACGTTCATGTTTAACAATCATATACATATACTATCAATTACTTTCGATTATATATGTGAAAATAAGTATAATTTCAATAAAATTTAAATATCACGTTTTCACATCGTATATTATCATATCATTTATCTCTATGATTTATGTTTTTTGAATCATATCGTTAATCGATTTATCATTATAACTCATGTTTTAAACCATATCGTTTAGAATTGCATACCTATTGTTGAGACACCAGACCAAATTGGGCATGTAAATTGTAATTATTTTATTTATTGATGCCTCAAATATTAAACCAAACTCCAATTTTAATTAAGAGTGATGTTGAGATGTGTGTCGACTTCTAAACGGGCAAAACATTAGAATGGTATTTGCTCCGCGAGGTGGGAGATGACACGTGTAGGGACAGATTTTTCTGTAGGAGAAAGGTGTTGTACAGTACAACCCAACTGTGATGCATGTGTAGAGCATCATCTCCTCCCACGTAACGCCACGTGTAACCAACTTTTCGCAACTTTTTAAACTTTAGCAACCAACCAAACGTCCTACTCTTACCGACTCTTTACTAAATTAACTTCACTACAATTATTTCTGGGCGTGCCATTTCTGTCTTTGGACCTGTGATTTTAATTAATGCATGTCCTTTTTTGAAAAAAATATATATTTATTTACAAGAATTTGTGATCATTTTTCCATACACACGAGTACAGAAAAAATGATTGTTTAATATATGTTTCTTGGTTTTTTTTTCACAATATTGATTTGAAATAGAAGATCCACGACAATATGTTAGTTATTTGTGATAAGTGACAAATCTAAAAATTAAAAGTCGATATATTTACATATTGTTACTCTTAAAGAATTGTTGTTGTCGAATTAAAAATCATAAAATAGCTTACAAATTAAATATCAATAATCGTTCTTACAATTTTGTTATCTAATGAGTTAGGTTAAGACTTTTAGAGGGAATGAAAGAGAGAATAAAGAATAGAAAATTTTATCGATCCAGATTTAAATCATGATATTTACAATCTACATATCTATAAAAGTGGAATACCATCTAAGTTACAAGATTTATGTTACAATTTATTGATTTTTCAGTTGTTATCCAGCACCACTGGTTAACTTGTTGAGCACTTGGATACAATGTGGGTGTCATGCTATCAACCATCCAAATATTGACCACTTAATATGAGACAATTTTAAATATGTACTTTGATTTTAAATAAAAAATTATATGTTTTCATTTTAACACAAAATTAAGTTTTGATGTGATATCATTAAGTTAGTTTCGGATAACAGTCAACATGTGATTTTTTTGTCCAATGTGTCGATTATATGTGAAACCCATATTAATTTTATTAAAGGAGGAATTTAAAATTTAATAAAACACGACTGTCATATGTTTTGTTAATAATTTTCAATACATTGATTTTCATACTATTGATTTCATAACGTGGGTCTCATATTATTTGACACACAGACACGAAAGTAACATGTTAGCTAAATATATCGACGAAATGAACCTACTTTCATTTCATATAGAAACCCTATAAATTATTACCATCTTAATTGACTTTTAAGTGACCCCAATTAATTAATTTGACAATGTCCAAGAATAATCCATGTGAAAGATGCTGCACTTAATTAGAATATGCCTAATAGTAGGTGTAATATTTGGAGAACAATTAAGAAAATAACTTTAAAATTCATACAAATTCACTAATTAATACACGTGAAACAGATATGAAATCAATTTTTATAAATCCATATGATATGTTATTGAAAAAATAACCTCACACAAATGATACTCTAAAAAACAATACAAGTCCACATGCAACAAGTCAAGGAGATTGGCACTCACGTTGTCTCAATCAATGTCAAGCTATTTAGTTAGAATAATTTCATATTTTCTTGATTTTAATTTTCTCATTTCCTGACCCACCTCCAACCTTTTGCTTTTCATAAATAATGATATTATTAACAATAATAATACGAAAGTGTTTCAATTTTTTTTTTTTTGTTGATAAATGACGTTGCAATTTACCTATTAAATATTAAATTTAAGCAAATATATGGAATGAGTGTCTTTTGGTTGGCCTAAAAAGTAAAATGAAAGATAGAATAAAGAAATGAATAGAAGGTTTGGAAATCTGAATCTGTGTAGAGATTTCATTTTCTCATGTCATAATAAATAATCAAAGCAATGATTATCAACACTTTTTGTATTTTCACGTACGAAGACGATATGACTTAAACATAATGTTTGCCAACTTGAATCACTTGTTTTGGAATGACTCCTTTAATATCTATTTGATATTTAACTAAATAATTACTTTGTATTTTTCAGATTTTTTTGCGGTTGATTCGGTGAAAATACAATTAAGATATATTCATGTTCATATGGAAATAAAATCACTCGAAATGATCATATCAAACACGTTTATACATACTAGTTTTAGATCATGTGCGTTGCATGTGGAGATCAATTCAAATTAAATAATAATAATAATACAAACACCTTATATATTAGAGTTCTAATTATAATAGGATTCCATATGATTTTGTATTAGAATTCTAATATAAAATTATTTAAATATAAAAATCTTAAATTACTATTATAACCTTAAATAATAATATTTGATAAAGATATATTTGGCAATCCATATTTTATAAGAAACATCCACACTTTTATATAGTAATAGATGTTCTCATTAAAAAAATCTCTTGCTTTACAACATTTAAATCAATTAAATTGTGGACTTGGCATTGAACATATTTAAAGATTTTAATGATTTATACGATGTTTGAGTTTTAGTTGGTTAATGATTTTCTGAAATTGAAAAAAAAAATTATTAAGTGATTTATATTTACAGGAAAATTAAGATATTTTAGATTTTATTAACATTTTCAGTATATTTTGTATTCAATAGACATTTGACTAACACAAAAACTCATCTGAGACCGTCGCATGTGCGACGACCATACTTATAGCAGAAAAAGACATACTTGAATAAAAGACATACTTGAATAACTCATGTTTTTACTGTAAAAAATATACTTAAAAAACACATACTTATAGCTGAAAAACACATACTTGAAACTCGTCGCATGTGAGACTGTCTCACAAGAGACCAACTCTTTAACTAATATGTCTATAATATCAACTTTAAAAATTATTTCATCATATTGTTAACAATGAATTATGAGAAAATTGTAGACTTATAAAACAATTGAGAAAAAGGTTTCTGTATCCTGAAAAGAACTAAAAAAAATGGCGGTAAGAATGAAATTAGTAAAGCTTTTTATTTACGCAATTCGAGACAACTTATTATTATTATTATTATTATTATTATTATTATTATGCTACATATGAGCTTTGATTCATCTTCTTACTATTCATACAACCTTCAATCATCGAAGAAAATAGGAGAGGCGATCTTCCAGAACTTGGAGTGAAGAAGGTATATACGATATTAATCAGAGAATTTTTTATGCAAAATACATGGTTTATGTTTTCTGTTTCTTCTACTCTGTAGAGCAAATTTGCAAAGAGATTTTTTTTTTTTTTTTTTTAATTTAGGAACATTAGCATATGCTTTAGAAGGTTAACTATGGATGGCAAGTGCACAAAATGCTGTAAGTCTATTGATATAATAGACTTAACTCAAGAAGATAATAAGATTTCTGGGGCTTCCAAGAATGTAGGAGTTCAAAAGAAAGAAAGGGAAAAGTAAGTTCTTATCTTTCTCTATATATTAAGATTACATTTTTTTCTGTCATATAAAACTTAAAATCCATATCTTTTTGGAACTCTGAATATATAAGACATTTTTCTGACTTATGGACATATGATTTTTTTTTTTTTTTTTTTTTTTTGCAGTTCGGGCCCAGCAATTCGTAAAATGAGGCGGAAAAGACGCATGTGGACGACTGAAGAAGAAGAAACGTTAAAGGTGCGAATTCTTTTGCATGTGCATTGGACATTTAGTTTCAAAATATGTTGCAATGTTTCCTACATATCTTATATACTAATTCTCTTCTTGTTTTATGTCATTTCTTGATATTGAGATACCAAACCTTTGCCAAGTACTTAATTCATTATGTGTGTTCATGAACTGTTTACTTTCCTCTGTCGAACAGAAGGGGATTCGTTTATTCACTAACCCAAAAGATAAAGTAATTCCATGGGAAAAGATCTTGGACTTCGGTGATGATGTTTTCAAGATTCATCGCAGTACGGTGGACCTCAAAGATAAGTGGAGGAATATATGCAAAGCAAACCCGAAATCCAAATAGAAGCCTCTGAATATGTCGAGTTTTTGCAGGTCTTTTTGCTGGGTGTGCCAATGAAAATCATCATTAAAGACACTATTAGTGTATATAGATCACTACTATTCTTCTTTTGCTTATAGTTGTTTTTTATTACAAGTAGCTGGATCCTATTGGAAATATATGTATGGAAATATATACATTATGCATTTATGCTATCCTATTTTATCACACTTTCAACCTTGCTTTGAAAGTACAAATCATATAAGATGGATACTCTTTCCTCATATAGATGATTTCAGTATGGTCAAATTTATACACTAAATTTCAGCATACAAAAACAGCTTCACTCTGAGAACTACTTCCTACTTCAACTCTCGTCACACTATTTGACCTCTTTAGATATTCTTTACAAGAATCTATAAGATGCTCGAGTGCAGCGTTTTCGCTCCTGCAAAGGACGATACTACCCTCGTGCAGTAGCTCCTCGAGAGCACGATCCTCAAACCGAAGGGCGTTTTCAAGTAAAACTTTCAACCAAGTCTTTCTAGAAAACACCTGTGACTCCCCCGAGGCAAAGTTAGCTACATAAGAGAGGGCAGCACCATAGTCACCCGCTTCCAATCTCAACAAAAACATTTCTGAGACGAGCAGAGGAGGAGGAGACCGTCGAGTCTCAACCAGGCGCTGCCACGTCATCTCCAATACCAATTCCTAGTAAAGCAATTATCAATTAGTTACAGATGAGTTATAAAATTAAACCTAGGTTGATAATATAATGATTGGATCTTATACCTTTCCAGCACGACGAGCATCCAATAATAGACGAAGATGACGTTTGGCGTTGAAGTGGTGACCGTATCTGAACATTTGTGCATATACGAACTCGAAATCATCCCACTTTTTCGCCTCAACACATCCATCCAGCATTGTATTGAATGTATATATATCTGGTATAACCTTAACTTTATAATCTTCTTCGGAGCTAATAGAGTTGCCGTTTTCCAATAATGTTAGAAACAACTGTTTAGCTTCTTCAAACCTCCCATGATCAAGAAAAGCTTTCAGCATTATGTTACATGTGACTAGATTTGGAGAACATAACTTCTGCATATGGTTAAAGATATATGCCCCGTTTTCAATGTTGCCCGAATCCAGACATGCTTGAATTAAACCAGTGTAAGTCACCACTAGAGGTTTACTTGCAACTTTGCATATTTTGTCAATCTGCAAGAAATATTAAATGAAAATGAGAACGAGAAGACTTGGATTACTGATCGACAATCACAGAACAAGGGAAGCAGAATCAGAGTATTAGCCTACTTGTTTTAGTGCTTCATGGCACCTCCCTGCACTACAAAGGCAACGAGCAAGGTCATAATATAGACCAGCATTACCAACTATTCCTCTTCTCTCCATTTGTTCGACAGCCATCATGGCCTCGTCAATTTTGCCTTCCCTCCATAGAGTATTCACGAGAACTAACACAATGAGAAAAATGTTTAACTGAGGGGTATTCTTCAATGCAGCAGGGCTAATGGATATATCGATGAGTTAGTTACCTTTATATATTAAAGCATTTGGGATGTATGATTTCTGCACTTTCCTGAAAAAATCATGAACCAAGTTATACTTGCCGCATGCCAACATCACCTGCTCCAGTTGAGATAAATTTAGGTAAGTGACTGGAAGATATCAACGGAAAAGTAGCACTATTTTGTTGAGCATTGAAATTTCAACAGCATATGATTCACAGTGGCATATCGGAAGGACACCACCAGAAGTAGTAAATTAAGGCATTACCTCCATAACTAATCCATAAGTTGTGCTTGAAGGTTGTTGACCCTGTTGGCTTAGCTGTTGCAGAACCCAGAAAGCCCCTTCCCATTTCTCACGCCGAACACAAGCATTAAGGATCTAGGTAAGAAAAAGCAAGTGCTCAAATTAAACCTCACAAAATTCTCCCTCTATCTAGGCAATTACTGTGCAATGGAGAAGACCCAATATGTTAACAAAGAAATGAGATCTATTAAATGGATTACACTGCCTACAAGAAACAAGTAAAAAACATTTAATAACATTATTAGATTCAATTTTCATGCAGTATTTCGAGGCTAGAAGGCTTCATTTTTATTTGTATCCCATTTAAAACATGGACACAAATAGGATTTCTATTACCATAGACCAAAATCAGAAGATACATGGAATGGTCCACCAAATGGAGCATGCAAATTGTATATAATGCTTGTGACCACCAATGATTTTAGTAAAAGTTCCCTCATATACAATGGGATAGCCATTTTTCATACAATTAAATAATGGTTGAGTAACAAAAAGATGCATCATTTGCAGATGCTACTCACAGCATTATAGACTATAACATCCGGTTCCAATTGTGGATCCCACTTGTCAAGAAATTCAGTCTTGAACTTCTTTTTGGGAGGAGATCTCATGATATCAATCACGTCAAATAGTTCCTTCATATACCCAGCTTGTCCAAGAGTGACAGTAATACTGTGATAAGCCGCAATGTCAGGATAGGTAGCCATTTGTTCCTACAGACAGTGATCAGATAAATAGAAAAAGAAAAGATGTAATTATCTTCTTAGTCATGTACTAACAAAAGCATGCATAGTGCAAAATTTTACCAGCATTCTGTGAAAGAGATTGAGAGCCTCCACTGGCCTCCTCGCTTTTCCAAGAGCATCCAGTGCAGAGGTATAAATATATCTGGAAAATAACAAATTACAAACAATTCTATCTTACATCATGTCGAGCTCTGAACTTGTTCTTTTTGAACATCATTGCAAGATAGTCATAAGAATTTGAAACAGGATTCTTCTCGACAGTAATCACTTTAGCGCAACCCAAAAAACCATGTATCTTTCTCAAACCATTTATTATAAATTAAAGAAAGAAATCTTGGATGTGGTTTTAAATCATATGAATATTGTTTTTATCAAATCCTTATTTGAGTGTCTAGATGTTTACTCATGGATTGTCAAGAATCCTTCAAACAAAGGAATAGATAGAATGTAGCTCCACAACTTAATGACAGCTTAACTGAGTGAAGTTTCTCTGGTAATAAATCATACTGGATATATATATATAAGGTTCAATAGGTCAAGTGAAAAGGGGTTGACAAAGAAGTAGAGGCAAAGTACCGTATTCTGTGGGATTTGAAGCGCTCGGAGGATTGAATCCACTCAATGACTTGAAGCACCCGTCTCCAGTTTCCCAACTTACCCAATATATGGACAATCCTCAAAATAGAATGATCCGAGAATCTTATTTGAGCGCTTCGCATCATTTCAGTGAACTTCCACTCAGGTATGTCAATGTCTGCACCATTCAGACTGTAAAAGTAAACTACTTTACCATGAGTAGAACAAAGGATTCTGTTTGATAATATTCTCTACAATTTGGCACACTTAAGAGCATGCTGAAATTAACATATGATTGTTTTACCTTAATGTGAATCCCAAAGAATTAAATACAGCAACACATCAAGCATAAACTGAAACATACAAGTTGAATATCTGAATTAAGTTCAGCCTAGTCAAAGAATTTTAGGATTCATACACTTGCTTTATTCTTAAGATGATCAAGCTATCACAATTCACATGTTCATTTACCTCAATTAACACCCGAAGATATAAGTCTGCAAGCAAATCAAATGTCCCAAATCAGGCAGAAGAATGTAGACCACCATCAGCAGAATATTCAAGAACGACACCATTATAATTTGAAGAAACAATAACACAACAATAGTCTCATGCTTATTGCCATACAGAATCTTATTATCAATAATCATGCAAATATAGCACATCTAACCCATAATATGAATTCATAACTAACCATCTAAGCAAGATTGGCACTTGAAAAAATCCATTCAAGCACATAATTTCATGTAATCAGTTGATTATATTGACTAAGCATGCTTGATTACTCACCATTTAGCAAGTTTCTGAATTCTCTCCTCCATATCCACCTTTGTAATTCTTGGTTTATCTATCACATCATCTTCACGTTCCAACGACCTGAATGCAGCTCTTTCCACATTAGAGAACCTACCCCCACTGCAATCATTTTTCCTTCCATTAAAATTCTTAAAATCTTTATTCTGCCTCTGCTTTTCCGAATCAATTCCGTTGCGAAAATCACCCTTTCTTGAACCTTCTTGAGAAACTAATAGACTTTTCTTATGAAAGCCACCATTTCTTGAACTTTCTTGAACATCACTTATCTCATCTGTGCTCTTCTCTTCTTCTTGAAGACTTCTCTTGACAACCTTCTTTTTCCTCAGACTATTACTACTACGAAAAGCACTATTACTATCACTATTCCTATTACTACTAGTATTATTATCAAAATTACTTCCCCTGTCGATTTTGACAGATTCCATGGCCTTCAGATACTCATCGAACGACCGCGTAAACTCAAGCTCTTTATCAACAACAACGCCACCGCCATCGAACGACCGCGTAAACTCAAGCTCTTTATCAACAACAACGCCACCGCCATCACCTACAGCACTTCTTTTCGCAATTCTTTTCTGCTTCTTTTTTCTCGCCGGAATTACAGAAACGGGTCTCCGCACAACCGGGAACCCACATCGGAATAATATATTATTATGGCTATAATTGATCAAAGAAAGAACTTCTGGGGCCGATTCAGACACAGAAAACCCACCGATCATCTTGAAATTTCTTGAATTCGATGTATCATCAAAGTTTTCAGCTAATTATGCCAGCGAATCGAGGAAAAGATTTGAGGTTCTTGATATATTGCAAAGAGAGAAGATAATTTACCGATAAATAAATTAACAGTCACTGGGCAGCGCCGTTTTAAAGTCGCATTTCAGAATCTGTGCATTAAGAGCGACGACACGCTTATGTTTATATATAACGAGTTCATAAAGGTCGGTGACGAAATAGGGTTTTACCTATTTGCCCTCACAGTGGTCGGTGGGTGTTTTGTAAATAATTAAAATTTCGCAGTAATATCATCACTTACTAGGAATAAATAATTTAATAACTATTCCAATTAAGAATATAGAATTTCAAAGACCTATACAGACGATAGATTATATTTAATGGTTGGGATTATTTGGTGATAAATATTTTATAAATAATATAAATATGTAATCCAATCTAAAGGTTTAATTTGTTTGGAGAAAATATTTTAATTTCTATATTTTCTAAATCTATCTTTTGTGTATGTGTGTAATATTGATAATTGAAAATTTTAAATATCAGTTCATTGACCAGGAAATTGCTAGAATGCAATACCGTCTTTGAAATTGTTTAGTACCAATAACAATTTATTTACTACTCATTTTTATAATGAACAAATAAATAAATATATTCATTCAGAAACAGAAATATAAATGTATATCTGAAAAATAAAATGTAATCTTAAAAAAAAAAAAGAATGTATTACCCAGGGAAAAAAATTTCGCGAAATTTCACCGAAATTTCGGTAAATTTAGATTTCGATTTCGGTAAATTTATACTATAAAATGTTTGAAAATCTCGATTTGTTTCAATTTCGATTTCGGTGAAATTTTTATTTTTTTTACCCAAAATAATTATAATATTTTATAATGAATTACACCAATTTTTTAAGGGAAAAAATTGTATTTTTCACATTATAATTATAACGTGTATAACACAATCAAATAATTTTCTTACATATTTATCGTAAATGGCTCACAGATTGAAAAGATGAGATGGATTATTCAACTCAAACCACATTATCTAATAATAATAATAATAATAATAATAATAATAATAATAATAATAATAATAATGTAGTGTCATTCATAAGTTATTCAATTATGTATTCAATTATTTTTTGTTATAGTAATAATGTATTCAATTATTTTGAATTTCTCATGTTATTATACCAGACAACATTTTAATAATAGTTAATTCCAATATTGGTTGTAAATATATCATTTTGTTTGAAATTTTAAGTTGAATATATGTATTAATGTTAGTTATAATATTCTATACAATATCATATCCAAATTTCCAAATTTTAACAAAGTTTCTGACATTTTTCTAAATTTCCACCGAAATCGAAACTTTCACCGAAATTTCCGTAAAATTAATGTACCGAAATTTCTATCGAAATCGAAATTTTCATCCTTGGTATTACCTGAAAAGGAAAATAAATAAATGAATTATCTGAAGAAATAAATAAATGTAGAAATGATAATTAATTAGTATGCATTTTAGAAAAGGCGGCCCGGGCTCGAAATTCGACCGTTGGTGGAGCGGCAATGAACTCGGGCCTAGGTCTTACACGTCATCATCGCCACCCTTCTCCACCGCATCTCAGCCGTCAAATCGGCTACGAAGGCTCGAATCCAAATAGAGATTCAAATTTTCAAAATTCAAATGCAAAATATCGAAAGAAAAGCAGAAAAGAAGAAAGATAACAACAGAGAAAGCTGCGACAGAGCGCCACTTTTTACTCTTTCGAGTTTCAGAAAACCACAACAGAACAGAAACATCCTCGAATTTTAAACAATAATTTTGTCAGAACATTAAATATTCTTATAAGATTTTTAAAAGCCCCCACTGCCTTTCAGCTTCTTAAACCCTGATTTGAATCTATCTTAGGCCACCTCTGTCGCGATAAAGAACCCATTTTTTTTAATCTTGATTCTGTGTTTTATATTCAGTTGGAATGATTTGCTGCTGAGTTTCTTGACATTTCTTGAACCCCATTTGCGGTTTTATCGACGGGTTTTTCAGGGTTGATTAATGATCGTTGACAATTCTTGAATCTGATTTTGAATATTGTTGATGATGAGAGAGGAGAACTCATCTGAGAAGAGAGTGAAAGCGTCGAGATTTGCTGATCAAAACCAGGTTCCAAAAGATAGCAATGTGAAGGGAAACGGCAATTTTTCGAGGATGAAATCGACGTGGGGTTCTCACATAGTGAAGGGATTCTCATCTGCAGATAAGAAAACCAAAACCAGAGTGCTTCAAGTTCAAACCAATGCTCAAAGCAAGAAGCTGCCCCTCAACAACTCAGACATTGCCAACCAGAAGAATCAGCCACTGGTTCCAAATTCAAGAACCAAAAGATCACTCATTGGCGATCTTTCTTGCTCGATAAACGCTATTCAAGTGCACCCACAAACAGTTCAGAGCCAAGGCAAGGCCAAGCCTATTGGTGCTTCTGAAGATTTGTTTCTTGAAATCGATCACTTGAGGAACTTGCTGCAAGAATCCAAGGACAGGGAGCTGAGTCTGCAAGCTGAGTTGTCTGAGCACAAGAGAAGCTCTACGAAGTTGGAGCTTGAATCGAAGAAGAGTGAAATCGATGGCCTTCTCAAGAAAGTGGGGTCCCTCGAGAAGGAAAAGGCGAACCTTTCTGGCCAATTGGTATCTTTGGCTTCTGTGATGGGGAAACACGACGAGGTATTGGTGAACGAAGGGCAAAATGATTTTGGTTCTGCTGAGATGGAGGTTGTAGAGTTGAGGCGATTGAACATGGAGCTGCAACTTCAGAAGAGGAATCTTTATGGAAGAATTTCTTCCTTGGAAGCCCAATTAGCCACCATGGCCAAACCTTCTGAGGTATATGTATATCACAATTTGATTTGGCTTCATTGAATAGGTTGTTCTTCTCTTTACTGTTTCCATTTTGAATTGTTTATGTGCAGAGTGACATTCTTGAGAAGACTAAAGCAGAGGCCTCGTTGCTAAGGCACACGAATGAAGATCTCTGCAAACAGGTTGAAGGTCTTCAAATGAGCCGGATGAATGAAGTTGAAGAGCTTGCTTACTTGAGATGGGTTAACTCGTGTTTAAGAGATGAGTTGCGCAGTTGCTCTAAGACGAGTTCTGATCACCCTTCAAGCCCGAATTCTAGTGATAAAAGCAGGGCATCTATATGCTTTTCAGCATTGAGCATTGATGAAGATTCCAATGACATGGCCACAAAGAGATTGTACTTAATCAAGAAGTTCAAAAAATGGCCTGTTACCGATGAAGACTTGCAACTAATGAACGGTCCTGGTAATCGCAGTTGGGATGATCTCCTAGGTTCAGCACGAAGGCACTCCATTAGTGGAACAAATTTCTGTCCTGAAGATCTGATTCTCAACAAGAAACGACAATCTGATAGCTTTATGTGTTCCAAGGAATCGGACAAGAGGGCCGAAGTTCTAGTTTCCCAAAAATACGATTTAGAAGTTTGCAAAGTGACAGCTTCGTTGGATGTCGAGAAACGAGCCTTGAGAATCCCTAATCCTCCTCCAAGGCCTTCGTGCTCTGGTTTAGCCTGTCTAAAAGAAGACAATTCTGCTCCTAGTCTTGCTCCGTCTCTTCCTCCGCCACCACCTCCACCGCCACCTCCACCAAAATCACTGGTCAGGACCTCGACTGGAGTGGTGAGACGGGCCCCACAAGTTGTCGAGTTTTATCACTCACTCATGAGGAGGGAGTCCAGAAAAGACTGCTTGAATTCAGGGACTACAGATTCATCAGATGTTGCTAATGTTCGTAGCAGCATGATCGGTGAAATTGAGAACCGATCATCTCATTTACTCGCGGTAAGTACTTTTAGCATTGTATAATAATGTTGTATGAAAATAGTTAGACTCAGAAGCTCTGATTTCTGTTATGATCAATTAGATAAAGGCGGATGTTGAAACTCAAGGAGAATTCGTGAACTCCCTTATACGAGAGGTGAACGATGCAGTTTACCAGAATATTGAAGATGTGGTTGCATTTGTAGAGTGGCTTGACGATGAGCTATGCTTTCTCGTAAGTTTCTTATTAATCAACGCGACAATTTTGTCGAGCATTTTGAAAAATTCTTCTGGTTCGTCTTATAGGTGGATGAAAGGGCGGTTCTGAAGCATTTTGAGTGGCCGGAGAAGAAGGCCGACACATTAAGAGAGGCGGCGTTTGGATACAGAGACCTAAAGAAGTTGGAGCAAGAAGTTTGTAACTACAAGGATGATCCTCGTTTGCCATGCGATATTGCACTAAAGAAAATGGCAGCTTTATCCGAGAGGTAACAAAACCCTCATAGCTGCACATTTATTGAATGCTTCGACTTTTCTAATACACAAATGGTTTCGTTTTTCAGGATGGAGCGTACGGTGCATGATCTCCTCCGAACACGAGACTCGTTGATGAGAAACTGCAAAGAATTCCAGATTCCTACAGAATGGATGCTAGACATGGGAATCTTAAGCAAGGTTTGGTTTCTATAATATCTAACTTTGCTTTCTTTTAAAAGAGAAGTTGCAAAGAAGAGAGTAAGTAACATTTTCTTGATTACAGATAAAGTTTGGATCAGTGAAACTGGCTAAGATGTACATGAAGAGAGTAGCAATGGAGCTTCAATTCAAGGGAACATCGGAGAAAGATTCTTCCTTGGATTATATGTTACTCCAGGGAGTCAGATTTGCTTTCAGAATTCATCAGGTTCGTTTTCTTCAAACACTTTGCTCGTTGATATCTCGACTCATGAACTTAGTTAAGATTTTAATGGTTTGTACCTGAATTTATGAGCAGTTTGCTGGAGGATTTGATGCAGAAACGATGCATGTTTTCGAGGAGCTTCGTGACCTTGCTGTTGTTTTGAACAAAAGTCGAGATTGAAAAATATGAAGAAGGCTTGGCTTACCACCTCAGTAAGCATAAAAAAAGTATTTGAACAACACAGTTTTGTTGAAAGTAACTATGTTAGAAAACAGAGAATTTTTGGTATCAACTAATGCGCACAACAAAAACAGCTTCTCCTTACATGTTACTTAATAATTCAAATATGAATAATTCCATTTCTTCAAAAACAAGAGAAAAAGCAAGTATCTTCCTAAGCTTTGCCATTTTATAAAAAAGAAAGTATATTGCGATGCCAAAGAACATGTTGCAACAATTTTTTCAATAAAGTTCGCAAATAAGATCCAAGCAAGCTTATTACAGATAAACGAATAGATCGGAGATTTGCGTTATGAATTACCATCCAACCGTAAAGAACTTTGAGCTTTAGCAACCAATTCTACGAGCTAGACAAATAAATGTTAAAATGCCATCCAAACAATCATGATTTTACTTCCCTACAACCACTACATATATATATCAGCAGACTCACAAACTGCCAATGAAAACTTCGTTATGAAGGTACATCAAGATCGAAACAACAATTTGAGCTCTAAATTATAGATCAGATTATTGGTATGAAATACACTAGCAGGTCACTGAATGCTACTTGGCATTAGATTGAAGTAACAAACTCAATAACAGTTACTATTTAACATTACCAGAAACTGCTCGAACATCAATTGACATTAAGGTCGAGGATAGTTTAGAGGCAGTGATGATGGAAGCCAGAGATGATCGAAGAAATTACAATGCTTTTACCTTCTCAGTACGACTTAGTTCCTATTTTCTAATTTAGGCTTTTCATATTCCCAGTAGATCCAACGTTGGTTTTTAGGATTTAAAAGTCTAATAAGAACTATATATCATCTTTTTCTAATCTTGAATCAGCAGAATCCATCAAATACTAAGTTGAAATAATCGCATAAGCTAGCTTTCATTCTTGCATTTAAGCCTACCTATCAATTATGATTATCCACACAACCATAAACTAGAGCACATAAATTATGATCACTATAGAAGAATATGCATAAAAATTCGAAAGAAAACAGAGGGGATCAAGAACTGTACAACAGATAAAATACATCAATGGAGTTTCTTCTTATTTCTCTTTAAAATCAGTAAATCAAAAATCCCAAATCATTCATGGGCAAGGATACAACTATACTTGAATAGAACCCTCAATCAATAATCTTACTACAACAAGCAATTCAATTAGGCCTCAAAAATATCTGAAAGTGCAACGAAAAATATTTGAAATTTATACCTATTGAATACGAAGAAATCACGACGATTTCTCTTTCTCTTGTTCGATCAACTTCTTGTTTTTCTCGATCGCATTGGCAACCTCAGGCGGCATATATTTCTCGTCATGTTTCGCCAACACCTCCGTTGCTGAAAAATAGCACTGCAAACTCCTCGCCTTCTCAGAAATCCCCAATTTACTGCTATTCCTCAAAGCAACTTCCTCCTTCTTCTTGATTTCGTCATCGTGAGGCTTGATAAACCCCTCGACGACGGCGGAATGCCCCTCGCGGAAGAGATCTGGCAAACTGCCCTCGTATTTGACCAAAATGTCGGTGATCAAATCGGTAATCACGAACTGGATTTCCGGTGAGGAAGGGACTTGGGTGACGCTGTTCTCGAGGACGAGGCCGCCGAGGCGGAATTTGGATTTGGTAGGGTTTGAATTGTACTTCTCCAGAGCCTCCGTGGGGGTGACGTAGAAGACAAGTTGGTCTTGGAATTGGTTGAGGACTATGATAATGAAGCCGGCGATGCAGCTGAAGGTCAGAGCGTAGGCCCAGAGGCGGCGGCTCTGCATCTGACGGGCTCGGGCTCCGATATCGGGCTTCTTTGGGCGGGTCGGGCGAATTGAGCGAGTTGATAGCAGGCGTAGAAACGGGTGTTGGGGATGGTTGAAGATGGGGGATTGGTAGAGGGGGTGGGTAAACGGGAGGGGTTTTGACGCGAGTATGGCGGTTGTGAAGTGGTGGCAGGGGGCTGGTGGTGAGTGGTGGCGGAGGAGGAGGTGGCGGCGAAGCAGGCCGGAGAACAATCTGGAGGCCATCGGATGAAAGAAGCAGCTATGCTGTGGGCATGTGGGAGATTTTGGGAGGGTTTTATTACTTGTTAACTTGTTTTGTATTTTTATAATTTAATAAAATTTTAAAATGAAAGAAAAAGATTACATTAAAACTTCTGTTAACAATTAAATAATTTGAGTTAAAGAAAATAAAATTAAAAAAAGTATGGAAATTACTTATATTAATATATGTTGTAATACTATTAATATATTAGGATACTCCTCTCGTAATTTACTTTCTAAATTATTTTACTATTATATAACATGCTTGCACTTGCACTTGCAGATGGTCAACGAAGTTACATATGTAGTTAAATTACATCTGATGCATAAACAACAGTCAAATTCAAGCAAATTTCAAATATCATACACAAATTGCAAACACCACAAATTGGTTTCACAGATGTTTTCATGAAAACAATGTTTATACATAGTACTCATCATGATGTACTCTTAATCATCGTCCATTTACACATATACATGTAAATAATATGTTTGATTGCGAGCAAATGAACGATAATTACTGCACATAATATATTTCATTATTACACTAAACACAGAATCTACAAAACCATAAAGGAACGAGTTGAGATATATTGTATGATTATCTTTATCTGTCAAAGAAATAACTATACAGTGAACGGATGAAGTAATATGTTCGATACATCACTATGCTAGGTAGACCAGATACACCATTAACACAAGCATATGAAGACGACCAATAACGAGGTAAAATTGCACTCTATAACGAACTCTGCCTATGTTTATCCGTGCGAAGAAAGCCACCTTGATAGACTATATGTCCTCGAAGGTGAAACACGTAAAGGATGAAATTTGATAATTTACATCTACAAAAATATGCACAGCTCCATCAAAATACTCATCAAATTTTCTGCTTTCTCTGCAGCAACCATGATGGGGGACTCATGAGCACATGGGGGTACATGATTCCGGATGCAATGCAGCATATTCCTCGGCTATCATATGTCCAAACACGGAACACCACTTCATTCACCTCAAGAAGGATCAGATTATACCTTGATTTTGGATAGAGGGTAGTATAACCTACTCTCCTTGCTGGAAGAAAGTATAATCTGAGCTAGATTCATTTTTCAGAACCTGCATGCGGTTAATTGTTTCGTCAGCTATGATTTCAATATGCTGAAATAAACAATAGACAAGTACCAACATACAAAATTCCTGAGGTTATAGGTTTGTCTACTTTGTGCCTCATTGCTCAATATCTTCAAAAATTGTGAAAGTATCTAGGATATTTGCAATTTAGGAAAGGTAAATTGTGCTTTAAATAAGAAAGAGTACAGCGTGTATTCTTGAAACATGGTGCTCAAACAATTTATAACAGTGAAAATATTCACAACTCAGTGAATCATGATTGTCAAATTTATACATCTCCAGAAGCAAATATATGAAAAGCTCGGAAAAAAGAAAGCAGACCTCATTTGTGCGTGATGACCCAGTAGGAAGAACAGGAACGAGAGAACTCCAAAGAAGAGGATCAGTTAATGGGTCGATGCTATTATAGCTGGTAAGAAGTGGAGCAGACAGAAGCGGGGCCAACTGATACACATTTCTATGAATAGGTAATCCTCCACTTACTGCATATGCAACATCATGTCTCTCACTTCCAACGTCATGACATGATTTTTCAACTGTCTTCCCAAGCTCAATTTTGTCAATGTTGTTTTTGTTTTCATTCTCATCAATCTCATCCTTCCCTTTCTTTTTCGAGATTTTCTCCTCAAGGCTCTTGTACGCTGCTGACTTCAACAAAATGCTCATAGCAGATATCTTTTTGTGGTTCAATCTTTCTGGTGACACACCTAGTCGTGGCATTTCATAGGGTTCAGTGGGCTTAATTGACCATTCCAAAGCTTTAAGTTCACTTGCAACATCATCAGGGCACCCGAGATTTGTTTCATCTACTGATTTTGACTGGAAATCAGTCAGACTAGATTTACTTGCACCCCACCACTTGATGTAATTTGACAAATCAATCTTCCTGTCAGAACTATAACCAACTGCATTTTCACTTCCTTTAGCAGTTTCATCACCTGCACTTTTGATAGTATCAAACTTAGGCTAACAAATGAGTCATCAGGGGAATAAAATCTCACTACCATAAATTTAGATTTACATTTGCAATTACAAATTAAACCAATGTATTTTAGAAATCAAAGCAAGTCTCACCATATAGTGGGTTGTTGATGTAGTCAGTTCCAGGAGTACGACCAAATTGTGAATCCCATCGACTAGGTTCAGACAGGGGAACAAAATCAGTATTATGATCATTCAGGCATACCGAATCTAATTGTGGCTGGCTCTCCAGTTAAAAGAAAGCACAAGGCAAATGAACCTAAATTTTGTGCAGAGCCCTACTAATAACATGTACCAAGGTATTATACAAGAATATACCTGGAAAGGGGACGATATTTGGAAATACCCCTGGAGAAACCACTACTCTTCCTGCAAACACACACATGTGGCTAGTAAGCAAATTCTTTCACCAATAGTACTAACAAAAAAATCTGTGTATTGACCACCTCCTAAGTGATGCAAGATAATCCTCTCTTGAGACGTTTTGCATTTCTTCAAGATCCCTCGTATAATCTGTCACCTGCACTAGCCCCATTACTACAGAAGGTAATTGATGATCTCCATTCATCCAATGGAATCGAAAAAACTTCTTACTGGAAAGTTAATGAGCGTTCCAGGGCCCCAGTATTTAAGAGCGGCTAGATCATAGGCTCTTGCAGCAGCTTCCTCGTCATCATATGCACCTACAACGATTTTGGATTGAGAAGATCAGTATAATATCACTCTTTTACCATTTGTGCTCCAATACAGAAGATTAACAGATTACTTACCCAAGTAAACTGTCCAAATCAATCACACACCATTATTTGATTTTCCGGCATTGAAGATATCCTCGTTTTACAAAATTGAAACATCAATTAGCATTCGTGCCAGAAGAAAACACACACACACACACCCTATATATACATGAATTCACCTTGTTTTCCTTTCTTATTCTGATTTTGATTCCAAGTGCTTTTATCCCATAGATGAGCTTCATACCGACCAGTCCATCGATGCCTACTCTTGAGGGAACAAAAGCAATATCAGAAGCTAATTACTCAGTAAAAACATGATTTAGAAACAAAAGTGATATTGATCACGCTTTCAAGCAAAACAGCAGGCTAGCCAATAGTATCTCACGCTTCAAAATTAATACTATCAACTCTGATGCCCATGATTTCCATCCCCGCACAAAATTAAACTCATCAACACAAAATAACCAACTCCAGTACTTGGAAGCACAGGGTACAAGCAACGAAGCTAAGCGCACATAACAGGTTTGATAATTAAAATACCTAGTGACGCCTCGATATATTGAGCTGCGCTTGCCGGCGGTGCAAGGGGGCATTCTGCTGATGCGCTCTTTCGCCGTACATCCCCTCTCTTTCTTCGCTTTCTTCAAACCTCTGTAGAGTAAAAGCTGATCACCACACAACGGCGGCGGCGGGTGCGCTTCCGAGCTTTCTCCTCCTCCGGTTTCTTCTGGCTTCGCGGCGTGTTCCGATGAAGACGAAGCCATAACCGTCACTCTCGATGCGGTTAGAGAGAGAAAATCGAAAGTAATCGTTAGAGTGAGGAGAGAGAGAGTGGACGAATGTGGAGGTGTGGAATTGTTTGATTTTTGCACCGAATGAGGAAATCTACAGAGAAACTGAAATGACGATAATATCCTCAGGTAATTTGTCGATGCTGTTGGGATTGATAAGGTTTTCGGGGGGCTATTTGGTAGTCTCATAAGTAACGGCTACCAGGAAACACCTGTCATGCTGGTCTACTTAAAACTCATTATCATCATGTTTTTGAATCAAACAGGCAAACTAGGCCTAGCTAGCCCACAATGATGGGCTACCCATTCAGCCCATTCCGGCCCAAACATTCCAAAACAGAATCCATTATTTTAATAAAATATAATAGAACAACAACAAAAATATACAAATTAAAGGAAATCGGATGATAAATTCTTAAATCAATGAAATAAATAAAATCGAATGGAACTAATTATATTACTTGTTAACATATTTTTCAGTTTTCTATGACATAATTTTCAAACCACAACTTAGCTGTGGTATGATCTCTTACTTCGTTCATAAACCGTGATTTTACATTAGATTTGGATTAATATTTATGACTTGACAAAATGTATTACGATCTATTTACACACATTATTTAAAAATAATAATAATAATAATAACTAAATCAATATTATTTTCCCTTCTTTCCATTGAATGAAGATAAGAGGGATACTGGGAATAAGGTGGTGACTGGTGAATGAAAAGGTTGGGCCTTGTAACTTGTAAGTAGAATGAGAAATGTGACTAGTATAGGTTTTTCTTGGATATATTTCTTCTATAGTTTTTTATTATTATCATTTTCCTTTTTAATGTGCGTATATTAATATAGCAATGTTTGTATAAATTGTTAAGTTAGAATCAAGTAAGTTAATTGACCAAAAGATGTATCAACTAATGAATAAATTGATAATTTATTAATGTATAGAGTGAAAATGTTTTATCACACACTGAATAAGCTAGAGAACCATCAATCTAACAATTTGGATGTGAACTAAAATGCACTTACAATTTAATAGACATACAGTTAATCAACTAAAAAAACAATTATATTTTATCAGGCTAGTTAATCCTCTTATATCAACAAAAAAGTTATGTTGTCGTATTGATTTATTTTAATGTATGCAATGACTTGGATTGATAATTAACTTTTTTATAAAATACTTTTATCTCTTCCATTCAAATTAATTCTCATTGCATACTTGAATATTTATTGATTTTTACTCAGAATTGATAGAGTTTTAATGTAAGGGATTTCTTTGAATTTGGATAATTTAATATGGAGTGGAACTTTTATGATACCACCTCACAAATCGGATTTGTGAATTAAGTCAACCCACAATTCACTAAAATAAATTTGAACCGTAGACAATAAAGTGCCTCTCACGGATCTCACAAAATAATATCGGAAACATTTCTATGTGAATTTTTGCATTTAATCCGTATATTTTTTTATTTCCAATATGTAGAATATATAACATTTATAATTGAAAAATAGCCTTGAAAACATGCACCACAAAAACTTCAATCAAGTATACGAAATGCATGTTGGTTTTATCGGCTTTGTCCTTTGTCGTTGATATTTATTTTTATATTCAATTGAAAATTAAGGGGAAATTTGTATGAACCAAGTTTGGATCAAATTAATTTATTCACGCACCTAGACACTACACATGTTGGGGCCTTTTATGGTTGTCACATCCAAATTTGGGTATTTTTAGTATGGCCAATCAGCCTAATCTTTTTCACTTCAAGAAACAAATTAAATTCACAGATATGTGATGCTGACGTGTCTTGAAAAGAATAAAAAACAAGAAAATACCCTTAACTTATTGAATAAAAGTTTGCAAAACTTTAATCAAATTTCAATTACAATGCAATTTTTTTTTTCCAATTAAAGCATCGATTTAACTTATGGCAAATAATTACTACATGACCACTATAATTTTATATGCCTCCATAAACTATCTTAAATTCATCCATATTTTATCATTTGGTGCCATCGTGGTCATTAATTTGAAGTTAGATTTTTATATATATAAAACACAATTTATATTTTATCCTATAGCTCTTTCAAAATCTCCCCATTGAACTTCATGTCTCAGTGCGGACGATCTCAAAATCTCAATTGATTTTATTTATTTTTATTTGCTTTTCAAAAAAATTAAGATGAGACAACAACCTAACTAATTACAACTCAATATATTATAAATGTTATGAATATCTCTAAATTTTTCATATATACTATACTTTGTGTTTTAATAACCCAAGAAATGGAAAATACACACAATATATAAAAATTATTATAAAAGTAAGTTTTTGACAAACCGGATTAATCAATCGTCTTTTTAGTAAAAATTTAAAATACACATAATATATTTAAATTATATAATTAAAATGCAATATGTATAAAATTGTTTAAAAACTAAATTAAAGATCCAAGATCCTTTATATGTCATCGGTATCATCAATCCCAATTCCCAAGGAGAAAAACGAAAAAAAAAACTAAGATAACCATAATATAAAAAATGCCAGATATCTGTTGTCGATTAAATAAATCATGCATAATTACACTAGTAATTTATAATTTATTCAATCCCAATCTCACCAAACGTAGTGGGTATTATTTAAAAATAAATGGCAGGAAAAGTAGTATTTTAATTTAAACTGATTTAATCAACTATAAGTAAATGAATAATTATAGACAAAAGTGGAATCAAAGTCACGTGCAGATGCCTGTGACAGAACGTGACCGCCAGCAATGGCTTATGGCCGCGAATCGTGGTGGGATCCAGTTTCGAGATTTTCGCTTACGATTTGTTCATTTTCCAACTATTTGTCATCTTCCATTTTTACATTTTCTTTTTACAATTATTTACATTCACATATTGATGGAGGAAAAAAAGAAAAAAATTGTATACCATTGGCCTATTTGGCCTATTGAGTAGTTAACCTCAAATTATAGAATTATTTTTTTTTACATCACTTATGCTTGCAAAATTTTACTGCCATCCACAATTTTTACCGATTAATGATGATTTTAGTGTAAATTATTTAGGGTGAATAACATATTCAAGTATGATATTTGATTTGGTGAATAGTGATGATGAATCATCAAATTTATTATCAAAACTACTTGGTAAAAAACGACTATAATAGATTGTATATTCAAAAAATATGAGTCATCAAATTTATTATCAGAACTAACTGGTAAAAAACGATTATAATAGGTTGTATATTCAAAGAATAATAATCCAAAGTACAATATAAATGTTAAAGAGTTTTTTCAAATTTGGAGGACTAAAAACCCAATTTATAAAATATTATAAATGTTACTATTTATCCAATACAAAATTACAAATTATGAAAATGTGGTCTTAAAAATATACAACTAATTATTGTTCCATTATTTTCCCACAATTATTGTAATAAAAATACAAAAAATACACCCTACAAATTATCATCTACAAAAGTGCAGATTTCATATTTACATACCTTCATTCAAATAAAATTAATTAATTGAATATTCTAAATTTCTGATAAGGGACCGAAAATGCAAACTATCAAATCGTTACGATAGCAACAGTGGAAAACTGAAAATGAATAGGGATAATCAATTTCACATTAAATGAAATTAAATTTAAATCATTATAATAGATCAAAAGATGGGATCTATGAATTAATTTCACTAACCACTTTCTGGGCCCAATAAGGCAATAATATTTAATTTATTTCCCTAAAAAGCCCTTATCACTGCCCCTCTAGAATATTTAGCAACCGCACTCTGCTGTCACTCTGTAGTCAACACTCAACACACCTCAGGTACTCTTTCTCTCTGAGCCTCTGAGTTGATTATCTGCAGATTTTTCGTGTTTTTGTGTAAATTTTTCAGCATTATTCGACGGCGATGGTTTTAATGTTTAGTTTGAAGAGGTTTTTTAATTAAAGCAATGGTATGATGGTTGTGGTAAATCTTCGGAAACGACAACGGATTTCACTTTCTCCATTTGTAATGCTGTTCTCTATAGATCTGGTAAAATTTGGGGTCGTTGATGTTGATTTGATGTATCTGCGTCTTTTTTATGTATACTGGGATGAGGATTTAGACTCGTCTTGCAAATCTCGCTAGCTAATGCGTGGTGGTTCTATCTGCTTCAGAATAACCTCCATTTAGATTACTTACTGCTGAATTTCGAAATCTTGTATTTTAAAATGACTACAAGAGCTAAAGCTTTCTGCATTGAAGTTTGATAAGTTAAATTTATATGCTGGATTTGTTCTTTGCTAGTGTATATGCGGGTTACAGCATTAATGTGGACCGAACTCGAGAGACCAATATTTTTTTTGTTATGCGTTGTATTTTTTAGTAGATGTTTGCAAGGTGGTGCTGGATATCAGGATATATGTATGTGAACTAATAATTTACACGAAGAAGTTGCTAAGTTTTTAATCTTACTGTTAAATTTGATATATTAATGTGTCTTGCTGCTACCCACACTTCAAAAATTTGTATCGTTTAAATATTTACTGTATATCTAAAGTAAGATGTTCATGGGATTGCGGTGCCTGCATGAAATATATTGGATAAACAAGGGGTGAAGATTTTTATGAATGATGCTCTGAGCAGTTTCGATTGATAATGAAGCAAGTGGTGTGAAGCATGCTAGTAGCCATGCTGCTGGATCAGATCTGTCTATCTGGTGGCCTGCATAATTGTTGTGGTATTTACATGTCTTATAATCTGGCCTTTCCTTTTCCTACCATGCAATAGACTAGCTAATATTAAATGAATAATAAAATCCTGACTGGAGTTGTTCCTTTTTGTGTGAAATAATTCTTCAGCTTACATGATTGGTTGACTGTATCTTATGAAAATTTCATGTCTAAATTGAATGTCTGGATTCTTTTATTTTTAATTCTGTTAACTGCTGTTGGCCTAACTTGTTGCTTATTACCCCATATGTGCATGCTTGTACATATATATCTACATGATAATTGTGAACTGACACCTGGTCTTTCCCATACATTTTTCGGTATTGTTTTTCTCATAAATATTTGTTTCAATGGCTGTAGGCAGGCTTCTCCACTCTTCACAATGTCAGATCTGGAGGCCCCCCTACGCCCCAAGAGAAAGAAGGTTTGGGTGGACTACTTTGTCCAGTTCCGATGGATAATTGTGATCTTTCTTGTTCTTCCAATCTCCTTCACACTGTACTTCCTCACATATCTTGGGGATGTGAGATCTGAGTGTAAATCATTCAAGCAGCGTCAGAAAGAACATGATGAAAATGTTAAGAAAGTTGTGAAGCGCCTCAAGGATAGGAACCCAAAGAAGGATGGTTTAGTCTGTACAGCCAGGAAGCCTTGGATTGCGGTTGGAATGCGTAATGTAGATTACAAGCGTGCTCGGCATTTTGAGGTTGACCTTTCTGCCTTCAGAAACATTCTGGACATTGACAAGGATAGAATGATTGCCAAAGTGGAACCTTTGGTTAATATGGGTCAGATTTCCAGGGCCACTGTCCCGATGAATCTGTCCCTTGCAGTTGTGGCGGAGCTTGATGATCTTACTGTTGGTGGTCTGATCAATGGTTATGGTATTGAAGGAAGCTCCCATATCTACGGCTTGTTCTCAGATACCGTTGTGGCTTATGAAATTGTTTTGGCAGATGGTCGGGTGGTTAGAGCTACAAAGGACAATGAATACTCTGACCTTTTCTATACTATCCCATGGTCTCAAGGTACACTGGGACTCCTTGTTTCAGCGGAGATTAAGCTTATACCCATAAAGGAATATATGAGGCTGACATACAAGCCCGTAGTGGGTAACCTAAAAGAGCTTGCGCAAGGGTATATCGATTCTTTTGCTCCAAGAGATGGAGATCAGGACAACCCAGAAAAAGTACCAGACTTTGTTGAGACCATGGTTTACTCGCCTACTGAAGCCGTCTGCATGACGGGACGATATGCTTCTAAAGAAGAAGCCAAGCAGAAAGGTAATAAAATAAACAGTGTTGGTTGGTGGTTCAAACCATGGTTCTACCAGCATGCACAGACAGCATTGAAGAAGGGGGAATTTGTGGAGTATATCCCTACTAGAGATTATTACCACAGGCACACAAGGTGCTTGTACTGGGAGGGGAAACTCATTCTTCCATTTGGTGATCAATGGTGGTTCAGGTATCTCCTCGGCTGGATGATGCCACCCAAGGTTTCTCTTCTCAAGGCTACTCAAGGTGAAGCTATCAGAAACTATTACCATGAGATGCATGTCATTCAGGATATGCTTGTCCCGCTTTACAAGGTTGGAGATGCTCTGGAATGGGTCCACAGAGAGATGGAGGTACATTGCTACTTCTTCCTATTTTAAAATCATTGCGACTCTAGGTTTAATTGTTAAATTATTCTAACGAGTGATTGTTCTCTAGGTATATCCCCTCTGGCTCTGCCCACACAGGCTGTACAAACTCCCACTGAAAACCATGGTGTATCCAGAACCAGGTTTTGAGCTACAGCGCAGACAAGGAGACACTCACTATGCTCAAATGTATACAGATGTGGGAGTGTACTATGCTCCTGGACCTGTCCTAAGAGGTGAGGTATTTGATGGATCTGAGGCCGTTCGTAAAATGGAGGATTGGTTGATCGAAAACCATGGATTCCAACCACAATATGCCGTGTCTGAGCTGAATGAGAAGAACTTCTGGAGAATGTTCGATGCTGGTCTCTATGAGCAGTGTAGGCGGAAATATGCAGCCATTGGTACCTTCATGAGCGTGTACTACAAGTCGAAGAAAGGCAGGAAGACTGAAAAGGAGGTTCAGGAAGCTGAGCAGGCTATTCTCGACACTCCTGATGTTGAAGCTGACGACTAGCGTGGGTGATGTTGAGTGTTGTTGATGAATTCGAATAGGACTTATCGTGTCATCCCAGTTTGGTTTCGTTTCGTTTTTCCTTTGCTTCATTTACATATCGAGAACCTTAGTTTGCTTATTTTGAACTATTGACTTTTAGTTGGATCAGAAATGCCCTGCATCTCTCCCTTTTTTCCACCTCATAATGTGATGCTGACTCTCACCTATTTGAAATGGAAATGGGTTCATTTTCCGTTGCTTGTCCTCCACTTGGTTTCTTCTGTTACAAATAGTGTTTTGATATTACTGGACATGATGTGTGTTGATAATTTATGAATACGAGATGAAACACTAATAATGAAGGTTATGTACGTTTGCTGGATTAAGCAATTCAAAACCGGACATAATTGACTGACTCAATTCATTCCACCTTATTATTAAGTTAAATTAGTACTTAGATTCTTCTAAATGAAACTCCATGAAGTGGATCTTGATCATTGAGTGCCTCTATTATGAATTGTTATTTTAACTTTGCACAAATTTTAATCAATATTTTTAATTTAATAAATTTAATATATTAAGTGAGTAAATATTTTATTAAATAGTATTATTGTTAAATTTGTTAATCAGTTATAACATACTAAAAATATTAAGAAATTTTCTTTTCATATAAAATTTAGTACAACTGTTGGAAATCAAATAAGATGTACTCGTGCACTGAAATAATGCAAATTGCAGAAGATGCTCTAAAGAAAATAATAAAAAAGTATACGTTAGAAACTCGAACGTTAAGCTTACCGTTACATAACACTCGAACTTTCTACATTGTTCTTTATAAAGGAAACTTCACTTCCAGAGAGGCAGATTCTCATCATTTTCTCCTTATTTAGAACAACTCAAGAAGAGAGAGAGAGAGATGGGGATGGTAATAGTTTTATCTTTGCCACTGATTCTGTTTTCATTACTTGTTGGATTTGGGTGTTATCTGTTTGGAAGGGCAAAGGGGCGGCAAGAAGTTTACACCAATGCTCAGGTTTTCGGGGCCCCTGCTCCGCCGCTGGGAAGCATCGCCGGCGCCGCCGATTATCATGCTTCTCAGCCTCCCCAACCCCACTTCAAACCCGACAATTCTGCTAATGTTTAGCTCATTCTGCAAAGACACGGATATTTTTATTTGAGAAAAGAGTTGTGTTTGTGAGGCTTTGTCCTCTTTGATTGTCAATTGAGTGTGTGTATAGTGTAAGCAAATTGATATATTTGTACACCTTGTATGATGAATTTCTTTGTAGATTTTTATTAAAGTTTTAGTGTGGGTACTTGTAATAATAAATTAAAGTAATAATATGTAATTATTTACTTGACTTCAAAATCACATATTAGTTTCTAAAATATTTCTATTACAATAATAAATTACAAGGTTTTTTTAAATATTTAAATCAATCCATCAAGCAAACAACATTTGGTCGCTATTATCTGATATAAAGTAAACCACGTAAAAACTAGGAAGTTTTTGAAATTAGAGACAAAAATATTTGATAAAAAAACGGAAAAAGAAATAATAATACTATAGTGAAATTTGAACCTGTGTTTGCTTTCATTTTCACAAGGAATCCTTTCGAAATTCAGAAATGGTTTACATTTTTCAATTAATTTTATAAGAACACAAACAATACTTTTTAGCTTTTACCTCGCGACCCAATTAACTAATAGAACTGGGCCACAGGCTTTTTTAGAATTGATTGGGCCCTGGCCCGCTTATATCCTTTGTGGAAATAAACCGCTTATTATTATTAGTTATAAATTATTCTCTGAAAAAACAATAATTATAATTCTTTACTAGTATTTTATCCGTGCTTATATATTAATTTCAATTTTGTAAACCGTATTATTAAAATATTTTAAGATTTTGGCTCTTCGTTAACAAACAACTAAAAATGCAGAAATTATAGGAGGTAAAAAAAAAAAAAAAAAAAAAAGAAAAAGCCACAGGGGCAAAAAAGGGACAAAAGAAAATGATGTATATGTGTTCACACGTGTGACGAATTTACTTCTACAAGATTTAGGACTTGACTTAATTACTTTTACAGTTCTACGAGGTCTCTTTAAACAGACGGTACGACCAAGTTTCCGACCGTTGGCGGCGGAGGTTGCCGTTAATCTCTTGCAATTTCAATTTCAATTGATTTAATTTCAGTTAAATTTCCATTCTATCAATCTTGAATTCGTAAACCCTAATCTTGTCCATGGCTGTAAAACCCAAGTCTCGCGCGATTCTCGAACCCCTTGCTGAATCCGCCGTCGATTCCAACAACTCTCCGATCAAATACGTCGCTCTCTCCAAACTTTCCGGCGACGAAACCCTAATTTATCTCGGCACTCTGTCCGGCGTTCTGTTACTCTACTCTCTCCGCACATCACAAAGTGCTCCTCCCCAAATCGCTTTCATCAGACGCCTATCTTTGCCCGGCGCTGGAAGTGGCAGCGTACTGAATTCGATCCACCCTCTTAGTCACATCGGTAAAGTTATTGTGCTTTTTGATGGATTTTTGTATTTGCTTGACTCTCGTTTACTCGAACCGGCTAAAAGAATTAGTCTATTTAAAGGCGTCACCGCTGTTTCTCGTAAATTTCGAAGTCAAAGAAACGATTCCTCTGTTTATAGTAACGGCGGCGATCAAACTAGTTATGTTCATAGCAATGGCAATAATGCTGATGGCAACAGTTTGTTCGCGATTGGAATTGGGAAAAAGTTGGTATTGGCAGAGTTGATTTTGAGTGGGTCTCTGGTAATCTTGAAGGAGATTCAAGGGATTCTTGATGGATTTATTGTGGCTGTGTTATGGCTTGATGATTCTATATTTGTTGGTACCAAAGCTGGGTATTATTTGTATAGTTGCCTAAATGGGAGATGTGGGCTGATCTTCTCTCTACCAGATACTTTTGGTGCGCCTCGACTGAAGTTGTTGGTTAAGGAGTCAAGGGCGATGTTAATGGTTGACAATGTAGGTATTATCGTGGATGTGGAGGGGCAGCCAGTGGGAGGCAGCCTGGTGTTCAAGGAGGCTCCTGATTCGTTTAGGGAAATAGGAAGTTATATGGTTGCTGTTAGGAATTCGATGGTGGACGTGTATCACAAGAAAACGGGATTCTGTATTCAGAGATTTATGGTTGGGGATGGAAGTGTGGGGCCGTGCATGGTGGCGGATGAGGAGAATGAGAGTGGAAAGCTCGTCGCCGTTGCAACAAGTCAAAAGGTATTCTTTAAGCTTGTAAATACTTCTTGAGCTTGACTTAAATTTGATTCTTTAAACAGTATGTGTTACCCACTAATTAATTTGCATGTACTTCATATTGTTGATCATTATTATTTCCCTTTTCTCTATTTGAGAGCTTACATGGCTTATTATATAAGACATACAAATGAACTGATCACAATTTTCTGTTTAGATTGTCATATAAGCTAAATGCAGTTGATTTAGGTAATATGTTAGTGAAGCATGCAAAACAAATCATTGAATAAAGATGCAAACACTTCAAGATCTCAGATTATAGACTGGTATAAATTTCCAATTGAATGTACGTGTCCAATTTAATGATACATGAACTCCCCCTATTGCCTCATACACTGTCACACATGTATCAAATGCAGGACTCAGCATGCCCAGATCATACAGGAAAATAAAACTGATAAATGATGTTGGTCACAAATATATATGATTAGTCCATAGTATTAGAATGGTGCATCATATATCTAAATCTAATTAAGCTTCTCAACAGAACACTCACCACAAACTTTCTGGTACTTATTGATGATGCTTGAAAGAGAAGATTTGTATTTCTTAACTAGTAAGCACACTTTCTCCAGGACTCCAGTATGAGACTTAATGCTGCCGTCAATTTTAATTGAAAACATAAAAAAAATTGATCACTCGTTTTCTTTGGATCTTTCTTTTGTACTAATGAGTTCCCAAATATTCTCAAATTGAAGCTTATCTGCTATGGAAAAGTTTCTGGAGAAGAACAAATTAAGGATCTGCTCAGGAAAAAGAGCTTCAAGGAAGCTATAACCTTGGTTGAAGAACTTGAGAACGATGGTGAGATGACAAAGGAGACACTCTCTTTTGTCCATGCACAGGTGGGATTCCTCTTGCTCTTTGATTTGCATTTCAAGGAAGCAGTGGACCACTTCTTGCTTTCAGAAAACATGCAACCTTCTGAACTTTTTCCATTTATCATGCCGGACCCCAATCGTTGGACTCTGCTGGTATGTGCTAATATATTTTATGCTTTATGGTATTAGGTAGCATAACTTGGCTCCCTTTTGTTTCTTGGAATCTATATAAAGCATTGAGGCATATTATAAGGCGTTAAATGGCCTTTCAGTTTCATTCATATTCAGATCAAACATAATTTTCATTAACTCAAATAATTACTCGTTTGAGTCACATATAATGATCTTTATCCTGAAAAAATAACCACTTATGGGTTTGTACTCGTGTCTTTTGAGATGTGTATACTGGGGAGATTTTTCAACAAGGACTTGAAATTTACAGGATAGTGTAATGTGCATGCGCTCGCTCTTAGGAGCATCCTATAAATGTGAGGATCTTATATATTAAATATAATACTTGATGTGAAGTTCTATATTTTTCTTCTTACGATCCTTCTTATACCCCCGTAAACATGTACATGACATATTTTACTTCAAACAATGATACTAACAAATAATAAATTGTTTGAAACTTTCCAGGTTCCAAGGAATCGATATTGGGGCTTGCATCCTCCTCCAACATCTCTTGAAAAAGTCATAGATGATGGATTGACAGCCATTCAGAGAGCTGTTTTTCTTAAGAAGGCAGGTGTAGAGTCAGCTGTTGATAACGAGTTTCTTCTGAATCCACCTAGTAGAGCTAATCTATTAGAGGTTGCCATAGAAAACATGATAAGGTGTTTCTAATTTTCAGCTGGTTGTCTATGTGTTCTTGTTCTGAATGGGAAAGAGGGTGTGGTTCTCTTTATGCTTGGTAAATGTTTGTGTTGTATGCTCTACTACTAAAGTTCTCACTTGTTTTTATTGTCCAACTGTCACTACTTTACTACAGGTATTTACAAGCCTGTCGTGAAAGAGATCTGGACGTTTCAGTGAGGGAGGGTGTCGACACCCTTCTGATGTACCTATATAGAGCTCTAAATCGTGGCGAGGATATGGAAAGACTTGCCTCTTCAGAGAATAGCTGTGTAGTGGTATGGCTTACCTTCTTTTTCCCTCACTTAGCTGAAGGATCCTTTTCTATTTATTGATTTGTTACGTTATGTTTGTATGTTTCTAAAATGAGCTAATAAGGTTAATACTTGCATAATTTGTGTTCAATATAAACTTAGTGAGCCACCTAAACAATGACCATTGATTCAATGGGCAGTGCAGGAGGAGCTAGAAGCACTACTTTATGACTCTGGGCATTTACGTACACTTGCTTTCTTGTATGCTGGTAAAGGGATGAGTGCAAAGGCTGTTTCTACTTGGCGTATGTTGGCAAGAAATTATTCATCTGGCAGCTATCACAATGATCGGTATGAGGAAGCTGATTTACAAAATCCCTCCAGAAAGTTTACCTTGAATAGACAGACTGCTGCGGTAGAGGCGTCTAAGATTCTTGAGGAGTCTACAGACCAAGATTTGGTACTTCAACACCTAGGATGGGTGCGTAACCAAGCCCTTTAGATTCTTATAAATTAACTACTTATTTAATTTGTCGACAGGGAGAACAATTCATTGTCTCTATGCCATTGGATTTGACCTGAGTTTCAGCTTTTCTGATTGATATATTTGATTGCTCATAATCTTTTGCGTGTGTTTAGATTGCAGATATCAACCAGGTTCTTGCGGTTCAAATTCTGATATCAGAGAAAAGAATCAATTTATTATCACCAGGTAAGGCTTACACGAACCATTTTAAAAGCATTATATTTGAGGCTAGAAATCTGTAGTTTGTTGGGCCTATTGCCTGGTTTTATGAAATTCAAAAGACCATGCTAATTTGAATGATGATCTTTAAAAATGCCTTTGCATGAAATGAATTCTCATTTGCACTAGAATTAGTCCATCTTTTGGTTTTATAGTTCTTAAGTTTTTCTGTGACAGATGAAGTTATTGCTGTGATTGATCCCAAGAAAGTGGAAATTCTTCAAAGGTATGGCCTGGTTTATTCTTTCTATTTCATTATGAGCGGTGGTGCACTTTTGACTTTTTTTTTCTTTTTTCTGGATTTCTATCATTAAAAGTGTGTTCATAGCATTCTTATCTATCACCTGCTACACAATCTTCAAAAATTGTTTTGTATGCTGACCTTGTTCTTCCATTTTATCATATATTTGTTCCAGTCTACAACTTCCAAGTTGGCTTCTGACATATTGATATTTATTACTATATCAGTACATTAGAATTACTTGACAAGATCAAATGACTTCTTTTAACCTTTCTCCTTATATATATTTTGTTTTTGAGTGGTGGATACTTGCACATAGGTGCAGACATACTTTGCTGGTCTACACTGGCACTCTAACCTAGTCGCTTTAAGAAATACATTGGTGTTGCTCTTATTTATAATACAATGTGTAACATAATACAGATATCTCCAGTGGTTGATAGAAGATCAGGAGTCTGATGACTCGCAGTTCCATACTGCATATGCACTCTTGCTTGCCAAGTCAGCACTTGAATCTTATGGTTTGGAGCTTTCAATTCAAGATTCTGTGGTTGGAGTGTCTGATAATGAGATGATAGTTTCTGAAGCTGGAAGGAGCTCGATTTTTGAAAGCCCTGTTAGGGAAAGACTCCAGATATTTCTACAGTCATCGGACTTATATGATGCAGAAGAGGTCCTTGATATGATTGAAGAGTCAGAACTCTGGCTAGAAAAGGTTGACTAGCATTTCTCTCATTGAATAGTTTAATTCAGTATGTGTCCCTTGAGACATGCTTTTTAAAATGTTTTTTGCCATGTTAAACAACTGGTGCTGATATTAACTTTATATTATTATTGCTTTCTCTATGTTAACTGATCTGACTTGCTTATGTTTGGCAGGCTATTCTTTATAGAAGGCTTGGTCAAGAAACGCTAGTGCTAAATATTTTGGCCTTGTAAGTTTGCTGTAATATTAGATTATTGGTGTATTTGTGTAAATATTTTATAAGAGCTGATTACATTTTAATTATATAAGCCTCCAAATGGAAGAGGATTGTTTGATTGAATTTATCAGTCGGTCATCTTTTATAATTGAATTTATCGTGATGGAGACTGACAAGATTATTTGATTGACCTTTTCACTTGACTAGAAAATTGGAGGATTTTGAAGCTGCTGAACACTACTGTGCTGAGATTGGTAGACCGGATGCTTATATGCAGTCAGTTGTTTTCCTCTCTTTCTATTAATGAATGTTGGTGAAAGTACTTTCCTCAGAGCATAATATTGTCATTCTCTGCATGACATGATACTATCAGGTTGCTTGAGATATATTTGGACCCTAAGGATGGTAGAAAACCTATGTTTAAAGCAGCTGTTCGTCTTCTCCACAATCATGGCGAAATGCTAGATCCCTTGAAAGTGCTCGGGGTATAAGTTTTCTTGCCTCTTTCTCGATTGGATTATGATATAATGTTCCTTCTGGTTTATCATTTATGTCACTCAATGATCCTTGCATCATTTTCTTGAGTCTCGGTATAGTGATTCATTCAGGTCTAATGAGTCGTCTCTCTCTAGCTTGTGTATTTAAATATTCCTAGTCAAAAAAGAAAGCTTTATTCTTTTGTCTTGTGATTTTATACAGTGTAATGTTTTCCACTGTTTATCTGACTTGGGTTTCTCTTGCCAGAGACTGTCCCCAGACATGCCCCTGCAGCTTGCTTCAGACACAATTTTGAAGATGTTAAGAGCTCGACATCACCACCATCTTCAAGGACAAGTATGTTTTTCGATTGAGCACTGTCAGTTTGTCAATATTCGTTCTTTCTCTTAGCTATTCTTCTACGATTGCAGATCCTTTGTTAAGGATTGATGGTGATTTGGTGTTTTTTGTTTAATTTTTCTCTTGGAAATGCTGCTTCTTGTTGTTGGCTTGGAATTCTAGTTATCTGTAGATAATAGATTTGACATTCGATCAAGTTGCTAGGTCCAAGGAATATCTGATTTTATTTTTGATCTTCAAAGTTCAAACCTTATTTTATATGGTAAAAAAATTCTGTTAATTTGTACTAATGGAAATATTTTGCCTTACCTATAGTCAAATGCTGAATAAAGTGCTTATATGCATGCATTGCTTTTGACAGATTCGTCATAAGCTGTCTCATGCCTTGAACATCGATGCAAGCTTAGCTAGAATGGAAGAGAGGTCCCGTCATGTGCAGATCAATGAAGAAAGCACCTGCGATTCTTGCCATGCTCGTCTTGGTACTAAACTATTCGCGATGTATCCAGATGATTCTGTTGTTTGTTACAAGGTTAGTTATTCCTCTTTTTTTTTTTTTTTTGGTCGTTCCAATTTTGACATATGAATGCAAATCCCATAGCTTTCAATTCATTGCATGCTAACTGATTCACCTTTCTTGCAGTGTTACCGCCGGCAAGGTGAGTCCACCTCCGTTGGTGGACATGATTTCAAGAAAGATGCTCTAATTAAACCTGGTTGGCTGGTTACTCGATGACACTGCAAAACATGTATTAGAAAGTGAAGACTTTGGTGAGACTTGACATAATTGACATGAAGATTTTAGACCCTGACAACATGTGTTTGAGGTCCAGTTCTCCTCTTTGAGCAAGTCAGTAGATGAGCCATTCAGAAAGTTGCTCCCTTTCCCGCAAGTCCAGAGTCGGGACCCATCGGAGTTGGTCGAGCTAGCCCTCGAGCCCCGTCTGCTGCTTGCTAAAATAATGACGGTCCGATGAGTTGATGTTGCCACGTAGACGAGGTCTATTGAGGGGAATCATGGAGATATATGGAGGCAATTTGCTTTTATCATGATAAGTTAATTAAATTTAAAGAATAGAACAAGGATACAGTTACAGATGTATATGGTGTTGTAAGTTGTAACTTATTAAATTTCTTCTCTCAGCTCAGCTCAAAAATCCTTTTTGAGTGTGTAACTCTGTTTATTTTCAGAAATGTCAAAAAAAAGTATATAGTTTTTGATGATTGGCTTCTCATTTTACAACTCTTTTACTTGATTAACAATCTAATTGTTGCATTTAAATTTGATACCCTTGTGTGAATTACATATAAATGCAGGCCCAATTTCTTTAATAATGATACATAAATGAGATTATCCACTATCCCACACACATATATTATACATAAATAATGAGCTCTCCAAGATAGACAGATATATGAATATTGGATTGTTTCAATAGATCTTTGAACATGTGGAGGCAACACGAACAATCTGATGGATAGATTGAAGAGAGAAGAAAAGTAGCCAATCACAAGTCTCCAAGTCAGCAACACAAACTCAATCCCACCTTATCCTCTTCCACAACCACCAATCCCAGGCTCCTAAAATCTAAAAACCAGCTCTCCACACTCCACTCATCTCCCTCCTCCCTATCAAGAATCATCAAAACACAGAGAGAGAGAGAGAGAGAGAAGAGCAGCAAAACAATGTCTCTCACAATCCCCACAAACCTCTCCAAATCCATCTCAACCCCCAAATTATTCAGCTCAAAACCAAGAAATGGCACCATAGTTTGCCAAGCAAATGCACCAAACCAAGAGCAGCAATCTTCGTTCAAGGCCTTCTCAGCAGCCCTGGCCCTTTCCTCCATCATCCTATCAGCCCCCGTCATGCCCGCCGCCGCCGACATCGCCGGCCTGACCCCCTGCAAGGAATCCAAGCAGTTCGCCAAGAGAGAGAAGCAAGAGATCAAGAAACTTGAGTCCTCACTCAAGCTCTATGCCCCTGACAGTGCCCCTGCTCTTGCCATCAATGCCACCATTGAAAAGACCAAGCGCAGGTAACTTTTCCTATCCCTTTTTGGTGTTGTTGTTGTTGGCCTGTTTCATACAGCATGAGAAAACGGTGTCGTTTGATGCAGGTTCGACAACTACGGGAAACAGGGGCTGCTGTGTGGATCGGATGGGCTGCCTCACTTGATCGTGAGTGGGGACCAAAGACACTGGGGTGAGTTCATAACTCCAGGCATCTTGTTCCTGTACATTGCTGGGTGGATCGGGTGGGTGGGCAGGAGCTACTTGATTGCCATTAGAGACGAGAAGAAGCCGGCCCAGAAGGAGATCATCATCGATGTACCTTTGGCCAATAGTCTTGTCTGGAGAGGCTTCATCTGGCCCGTTGCTGCCTACAGAGAGCTCGTGAATGGCGAGCTCACTGACCCCAATTTCTAAATTGGATTTGATGGTGTGATCTGAGGTTTTTAGTCTGGGAATTTCTTGTATCTAATACCCTGTAAAACTCTGTCTTGTGTACTCATGCTTTTGTTTGATCAAGAAGAACCAACTTGAATCTACTTATGTTGTCTAAAAAGAAAAGAAAAGATGCTTGTTATATAGTAGTGAATTGTCTGTATGTATCATGAATGTATATATATATATATATATGTCTAAGTAGTTGACCACATAGACTGTCTGAAACTGGCTTGTTCCACAACCATATCCATGTCATATGATGGTGTGGAAGTGGAATGTGACAGCAAGGTGTATGATGATGGTGAACCACTATTACTGGGGCTCGTCGCCTCACGAACCCTAAGGTGCACCACCTCGGCCTGAGCCACGGCTAGCTGCCTCCTCAGCCCATCAATCTGCTGTTGTAGATAAGAAATCGCCCCTACGCATCCGTACACTGGGTTACGCACTCTTGCATTTGCTTCATAAACCATGCTACTCACTGCATCCCCTCTATGCTCTTCTGGCAACTCCTACAAAATAAATTAAACCAAAATAAATAATGGAATATAAGATGAAATTATACCAACAAAAAAAAAAGGTGTTTACTTGTAACATCTTGCTAACGTTGCTGGCTCCGAAGACCTTGTGCACGCTGGCGAACTTGAGGGGCTCGTCGGCAGGGAAATACGGAGCGAAGACGCAGTCGTGAGAGCAGCGGCGCCGGAGGAGCTTGCAGGCGGCGCACGGTGACGTGGCGGTTTGCTTGCCGGCTTCTTTCATCCTTAGTAAATGTTCCATTTTTTTTTTGCCTATCCAAATGAAGAAGGATTGTAGGTTTATAATGTTTGTAAAACCAATCTAAGTAGTGTAAGAATGTGGAAAAGGGTGGACGACTTTTTATAAGCAAAATTTGGGACTGTAATTCTGTGGGTCCAGTTTCTTGAAATCCCATTTACAATTACATCGTTTATTTACAAGATTCATAATGAAATGATTTGAAATGTGAGTTTTTTTCTTTGGCAAAAATCTAATACATTTATCCTTTTGGGGAAAAATTTGGTTTATAGATCCGAGGTATGTTAAAGGAAGAGAGAGATAGGAAAAAGAAGAGAGAGAGAGAGAAATAAGGTATCTTTACTTTGTGTGCTGCACGCAAGCACGCTTATAGTGTATCCTTCTAACTTGCATATGCGAGTTTAAGACTTTTCATAATAAGCAGTTGATGTGTCCAATTTTAAGAGGGTTTTATTTTTTCTAAATTGGAAAAAGGCGACAAAGAGTTCAACAATTCGGTCTAAATTTTGCAAAGTAGTACTACTTATGTTTGTTGGGAAAATAAATTAAAATATGTTTGAGTAAGCCGTCATTTTCTTAATATATTTTCGATATCTTTCACATTAAAAGTTGATAAAGAGGTTTATTTTGAAGTGATACATATATTATTTGGTATTTTAATTAGGAAAAGTAGTATTGTATGTATAATAATAGCCATATATATACTCCATAAAACGAGTTAAGTTTATAAAATGAGAAAAAAAATCATGTTTTATAAGATCTTAATTGAAAAAAACATATGATATTCTTATAACTAACGCATGATTGGTTATAATAATTTTTAAACGATTGACTTAAGAAATACATAAAAGGTTATAAATGTGTTTCATGCTATTACAATTTACAAATATTATACATTCTCAAAAATAAAATACTTTGATAAAATGTGCTCGTTTTTCGTTTTTTGTAGACGGAGAATTTACTAAATTTGTGTTTTTATTTTCAAAATTACTCTCTATTGCTGTTTTTTTTTTTTAAATCTTATATTCTATTCATTAATATAATATACACAATATTTCTGAAATAAAGTGTCATGTGAATTTCGTAGGAATGATGTCACAGATTTATAATGTATGATCTTAGTCAGAAAATATGTAGCGCAAATTAATTATTATTATCTACATTGTTTTTCTTTTGTTCTTTACGTAACGCGTAGACATTTTGTCGGGAACATGCTGGAAAAAAAAAAATCTGACATAAACTAAAATATGGTATGATAGAATCTAATTCAACATCCATGGTTGAAATTTAATACTAACTTTTGAGGAAAAAAAAGTATTAATAATCAGTTATTTAATTTATTTGCTTTATTATTTATTTATGATTATTAATGAGTATTTCAGAGTAAGATAATGTAAAACCCCTATATAATATTTAGTTTCATAAATTAATTTAAAATGAATTCAAATAATCGTATTGGTTATATTGAGTAATCAATAATATCATATGCATATACGAGTATTATTTAGTTTTATTTAGAAAAAAAAAACTAAAATGAAAAAATATAACGGTATTTATTTGAAATCTTCTGTAGACTTGCATCATCACTCAAATGTTCATGATATAAATAAAATAAAAAGAACATAGACACATGCATATATATACTTTATAGTTTTTCTTACGTCAAGATAGATACGTTAAGATCACATCTTTGAAAATACGTTACTAAATGTTAAAATTGAGAATTATAAGTAATTCTCCACATGTTGAATAAAATTTGGATTTACCTAATGCCTGAAATTTGAGGTCACTCAGAATTAATTTATCTTAAGAAAATGATTATTGTGAGATTGTTTTACAATTTTAATTTCGTAAGAGTCATTCCATAATTTATAATCCACATAATAGAGATTGACTTGAGAATATTTGTCAAGTGTAAATCAATTAATATATATGTGTGAATAAGAAAGTACCCAGAACTTTAATTTACAATTTAGATTCTTTATTATATTATTTGCTTTATATTGTATGTTATTTTATTAGTGTTAACCCCAAAAAAAAAGTCATGGTGAATTAATAAAGCAACAAATAATCATCAATCATTCTTTTGCTCAGATCAAAATTTAATATTTTTTTTCAGGAGAAAAAAAAAGTGGATGATTTTCAGACATGAAAGTCCCACAAGCTCTTTATGCTTTGAAAATTCTTGTAAGCATGGCTAAGATGATTAAGACTACTCTTTTCCTAGGTGCCATTGCAAGAAAGAATGTTCTCCTGAATAAAGTTCTTAATTTTGAGAATTTAAAAAAAAAAAGAAAAAGAAGATAAAATCTCAAGTTTATATATAAATCACTTGTGGAAGAGTGTCAATTTGGCTCTCAACCTTTAGATTATGAGGGCTTCTTTTGCACCAAGTGTTGATTGACCAAATTTCTAAAGCTTAGATGCATTTGACACTAAACAAAACTTGGAGGGTAAAATTGACCATTTAGTGAAAGGTGGTGCCAAATTGTTAATTATGCTAAACTTGAAAATTTTCAAGAGGAAAGAAGTTATTACAATACATTAGTGACTAAAAAAAATGTGTATAGTTACAATTAGTAACAAGTGGATACACACACTACTAATGTGGTGTATTAATGTCTCTATGTACCACAGATCTATAAATAGGACTATTAGTAACAGACAAGTACAAAGATTTCCTCTTTCTATGAAGTTGTTCTTTTAAATGTCTGATTTTGGCATCAACTCTAGCAGAATATCCAACCTGTGTCAACTGCTTAGACTTCTCTTGCTCTCTCAACCACATTGGAGTATCACTAACATCACTCCCAGAATGCTTCATTTCCTGCAGAATATGATCATCCATGGGGAAAAACGAGCGCTGCACGACAATGTGGATGAAGTACGGAAGAAGGGAAACAACGAGCACCAACAACGTTGTTGTCCAGTAGATGGGGGCCGCCCCAATCTGCTCGTTCAGGATATGGAACACGTTTACTAAGTTGGCCGGGGACATGAGCCCGTATATGTAGAGGAAAATGTACCAGCATATAATGCTGCCCCAGATTAGGCAATGGTTGATCAATGTGAAGTGTGAGATCATCAGTGCTATCTGGCAGTTAACGGTCCAGATTATGCATGTGTATGTGATCGTTCCTACGTGCTCAATGTCCGCTTGGTTCCCATCTTTGTCGAAAGCAGAATGAGTGAGTGCGTGTATGTTCAATATGAAGATGGATAGAGATGCTATTATTGCATTTGAAATCCATCCGATTATTCTTTTCCAGCTGAAACATATGTTCTTCTGGCCCTGTTGGTAAAGTGCTGGAAACTGCACCAGATTTATAATTGAGTTAGACAGAAATTAACATGGAAACGTATGTTCAATGAATGTTCGTTCGTACCTTTAAACAAACATCGGATGGAACATCCTGTTCGAGGACACCTAGAGATATGACTGGCAAAGATGTTAAGAGCACATTGAACATCACCATATACCAATCATCGTATAAATCTTGTCCCGAGAAGCCTGTGAAGATGTTGTAGTAGAACAACGTAAGGCCAAACGCTACGTTTTTGTACACAAAGTAGAGAATCTGCATTGAAAAAGATGAACAACATTAATGGAGTCCAATGGTTCATTATCGTCTGGATTTGGATTGAAATATGAAGAAACTTTCACCATCTTAGAAATCCTTCTATAACACCAGTGTCCATGAACTATAAGCAATCTCTCCAAGAAACGAAATTCAGGCAACGAAAAGTCACTCGCCATAACTGCCTGCATCCCTTCCATACCACTGATTCCAACACCAATATCGGCTTCTTGAATCATACCAACATCGTTGGCTCCATCTCCGATTGCCAAGATTGTCTTCCCAGAACACTCTTTCACCCTCCTTGTAACCTAACCATGTTTCAAGCAATGCTTCAAGAGACCAAAAACAAGCCAAATGAAATGTATTGTTAACTACTTGTTTTTTTTCTGTCTTACCAATGCCTTTTGCTTGGGAGAAACGCGACAACATATGACAACGTCGCAGTTCATAGCAACAGATAAGAACCGGCTCCTCAGATCGTCGCTGAGACTCAGCTCAAGGGCTTTTCCGTCCACCACCATTGCGAATGGAGCTTCATGCCTGCTTTCTTCTGTGATCAATTTGTCGTAGCTTTGTAATTGGCAGAGAATGTCGTCTTTTACATCCTGAAAAACTAAGAACGAAGAATACTTGATCCTGATTCAATGAGTTGGAGAAAGAATTTCGAATACACAATCATGTCCTGACTTTGAACCGATCTTCACCTTCACTTGTTGGTGGATTCTAGACTCTTTACTCAAGGACAAATGCAGCTGCTTCATGTCATGTCGGAGTAAACTGCAAGCAAATCTGCAACGAACGCATTCAAGGTTTTATACAGGCCGATCAAAACCCTAGAATTTGGGGGGAAATTAAGGAAGAAAGAAATCGGGAGTTAAACAGAATTCTCACCCTATATTCACTGCTGTCTCCTTCTTATCGCCGGTGAGCAGCCAGATCTTCAAGCCGGCTTGTGCAAGTTTATCGATGCATTCAGGAACCTATGATCAAGCGATGAATATATTTTCGAATTTTCTATGTAATAACGGAATTGAAGATTGAAGAATGAAGATACAGAGAAAATTACGAGCATACCCCTTTCTGCAACTTATCTTCAACTGCCACAGCGCCTAGCAGCATCAAATCTTTCTCGATCAATTCCGAGGCGTTTTCGAGTAACTCTTCTCTTTCTGGACCTATAGTGGCCTTAGCTTCCATGAAAATGGAGCTCCAGCTTTCGTATTCATGGACCTCTATTCTTTTGTAGGCAAACGCCATGGTTCTTAATCCATCTTCTGCGTAGTTTGAGAGGTGCATCACTGTTGCCTGCTGATATGTTCTACCGTTATCAGCAAGCCTATCGAAGATTGCCCTAAATGAAACGAATCTGGATTGTGAGAAAATCGGAATAGATTGTGAGTAAATTGTGAAGTTTTGAATAGAGTAGTGGGAATTATACTCATCGGCTCCTTTGCAGAAGAGAAATATTTCACCATCTTCATTGCTTACTATCACTGACATTCTTTTTCTTGAGCTATTGAATTCCAGTAGATTCAATAGCTTGTATTCCCTGCAAGCATGTCCATGATTCATTCCGTTAGAAAAATTCGAGAAATTTAAGATTGTTTTCAACACAAATTCTCACCTCTTCACCTCCATTGCCAATGTAGGATCAAGCTCTTGAAGAACAATGGTGGATTGAGTTCTTTGACAGAATCTGAATCCGAATTCTCTTGCTGCGATCAGAAACGCGACTTCTTCAGGCGACTCAGCCTCATACTTTTCTTCGACAGGAATGCCTGTGTGACACAGAGCCATGACTCTGAAGAACATTATCATATCAGTTACATTAGAGCGATAAATCCACATTTTGTCTGTAAGTCTACCATCTCTGAAGCTGAATCCCTTGATCACATGATCCTTCTGAGAATTTGAGATTCTAGAATTTCCTGTTTTTGTATCGTCCAAGCTGTGATGGAACCCTAAGCCATCCTTCTCCGTGCTGCCATCGCCTGTCGAGAGATCAAACATCTCGATGCTTCGTCCAGTGGAATCCGATCCATCCAGGCTAAACCTGTGTCTCTCCACGTCTATGTTCATTCTTCTAGAAGCTGCTAGATCGACTTCAGTCACCTCACCACCGTACGAAATCCCTTCAATCGAACACTTCCTGAATTCCATCTGATTGCAGGTTAAGGTTCCTGTTTTGTCTGACAAAATCATCTCCACCTGTCCCAGCTCCTCGTTCAAGTTGGATGTCCTCGCCTCGACTGCCTTCCCCGTTGCTTCATCGTACAAAGCAAGATCCTTGTTGATCATCATGGCTTGAAGAACCTTCACCACTTCAATGGAGACGTAGAGAGAGATGGGAATCAAGTAGCCGTACAACACAAGAGCCCTCACGAATTGCAAGAAGCCAGAGAACATGGGATCTTTAGGATCAAACAATGAATCGACATCTTCATGGAACTGAAGGTACCACTTCTTGACATCTCCAGACTTTGTGAACATAGCAGAGCCAATTGCGGAGATGAAAGAAATCAAAACCATCATACCAAAAAGAAGATAAATCACACGGTCCATCTTCTTCTCCACTCTGCTTCGTTTAGATGGAGATCTCGTGGAGTTTCTCATCGCCTTCGTGTCTGCCCCTGAGAACACCACAACTCCATAGACATACTCGGTGTTTCGAAGCTTGGAGTCTCGTAGAAGAACTTGAGCTGGACTTAGAGGATACGATTCTTTATCCATATCCAAATTGCCCACAAAAGTGTAGAGACTCGGGTTTGGATCCTCACAACGGATCGTGGCTTTAAACCTGGAAAATTCAGTATCCTCATCCAGACAAAGAGTGGCTTCTAAGCTTCTCTTAGCTTTCAGATTGGTCTCACCATCAAGATTCATCGTCTCAACATAGCAAAGCCCATCTTCGTAGCTAGAAGACAACAGAAGAAGATCACTAGGAAAGTACTCGTTTTTCGTAATCTTGACAACATCTCCCACCAACAGAGTCTCCCATGGCTTCTCCACAAACAAGCCATTGCCAACATGAGCCTTCACCTTCCTCGAGTTCACTTTCCTATCCTGCAATCATTCACCATTCAATGCAATCCCAGTACCATAAAACCGTCAGAAAAAGACAAGAAATTCAATTACCTGTAAGAATCTATGCCAGTCCTCAATGGCCTCCTTGAGCATGCTGATCCCAATAACGAAAACAAGAGGGGCAATCACACTAACTGCATTGAAAGCAGCTATGGGTGTAACACACAGAATAGCTGATAAGAGAAAGTACAAATTGGCCACTCTACGAAACTGCTCGAAAAGAGCTCTTGGCAGAAAAGTGACAACATTGTACTTGGTCGTCGAGACATAGTTATTGGGATACTTATGTGGCTTCCTCCTATGAAGCAGAGGCTCATTACAGAACACCACACGAGAAAATCCGGGCCGTCCAAGACGATGCTCTGTACGAATAGATTCATCAGTGGTTGGGCGCAAACACGAGAATGTATACAGATTGCTCCATCTCAGCTTCTGCTTTCTTTTCCTCCCTGACATCGTTGTGGATGAAACCTGTTCAAGAAAACAAAATTTCTTGATTCCTTATATAAACACAGACTTCATTGAATCTTTCTATGATCCCATTATTAGCTGTCTCTCCACTCGAAAAACCACGTCGAATATAATGTAATCTCAGGCCATGCTGAAAAAACTAATGTATTTGTCATTTCTGCTTGTTTGTCATTCTTAGTCAGAGAGAGGGAAACTTCTAAAGTCAGAAAACAAATACTTGGATCAATCAGGCAGCAGGCCTTTAGCATAAACAATAGATTGCACTAAAATCCAAGTGCCATGAACCTCTACAAAGCATTGACATATCCGAAATTAACAACTCTTTTAAACTGATTTTTGCATTAAAATAATCAGGCTAGCATGTGATAACTCTATTCCAATTAGTATTCCATGCATGAAACTTGCCACAATTTATGGCAAGTAACTCCATTGTCAAACAAAGTAGAATTAAAATTGCCATCAAATTTAATTCCATATTCCTCTAGATTTGCAAACAGAATCATTCTTGCACAATCTTTACTTAAAGTAAATCACCATACTGTTCTTTACGCAAAATGTTCACCTACCCATTGTGCGCATATGTTAATTATAGATAAGCGAATTAACTCTCTTACTATATGACCTCGACATATAAGTTACTGGGTAGTGGATAGATGAGCGATATTCCCGTTTGTAAATACGCATTGACTAATTCTTGGATAAAAATTGTTTCTTTATGCCGGCAAATCTCATGGTGTTAATTACAAGATCATGCTGTGTCCAAGAAACAGAATTAAAATAGAGAAAAAGAAGAATAATATATTGAATTGGCAAGAATCTACATTGGCCACATTCTAGAATTCAATGCACAACGTAATACATGTAAATTAGTATTCATCGGGAAAGTAATCAAGATTATGGTTCATAGCATTCATTTCAAACATGTTTTAGTTGGATGATAACTAATAATAATAAGATGAAACTGGAGATTATTTAGATTTCACGAATATATTAAATCAATAGTTATTATTCGACGAAATTAATGAGCAGCTTGGTTATGATCGTCGTTCTTTGACTTGATAAAACGGTCGGCTGCAACCCTAACAGTGTCAACGTACGCCGCGAATTCCTTGTTCCGGTTCCTAATATGAGCCGGGTCGAATGAATCCCTTTTGAATTCATGCTTGCAGCTCTTCAATTCGTCCTTGACATCATCAACCTTCGCCGGAATCGACAGATAATCGTCGGAATCGAGGTTTCCGATCGCCGTGATGAGGTCGCGATTGGCGTCATCGTAATTCTTTGCACAATATGAGTACTTCTTCTTCAATTTATCATCGCCGGAATCCTGGTGCAGCTGCTTCAGTTGGCTGGTGATTTCGTCGGATTTCGCTATTGCCAGGTCGAAAATGACGGTGGCGACGCTCTTGGAATCGGCGTCGCTGAACCTGCCCAACTCCGGCTTGATGATCTTCCAGCATCGCTTTGATTTCTTAGTTTCAGAGCAGAGATCTCTCAAGTAACGTTCAACATCGGATCCTTCTCCAATGTCGGGTTCGGATCCTTCATCCGAATCGTCTCCATCATCATAATCCGAATCATCTTCGCTTTTAGTTTCCGAGTTCTCTCTCCGGTGAGTTTCCGATGTTTCTCTCCGGTGCCGTACGGTTTCTGATTTTTCTTTGCGAGCAATTGAAATTGAAATTTCTATTGTGAAAATTAGAGTAATAAAAAGCATTGTTTTCAAAGAAGCCATTTTTTTTTCTCTATTATTGATTTTTTATTAATTTTTTAGGAGATTCAATTAGTTGATGTTGAGTGAGTCTTCAAATGGCTTTGTTTATATAGTGGTTCATTTCATTAATTTTGATAGTTAATGCTTGCATATTTATTTAGTTTCAGTTTCGCCTTTACAATTTATTTAATTCTCTCTTTATTTATTTCATATATTTAATTCTACGTTCAAAGTTATAAGGTTTATCATTACGTTAGTATGGTTTAACTTAATGAAGGGGAAAAAAATTATATGGTTCTTTAACTTTGCCGTTTTAGATTATTATTTTATCTATCCATATTTTTATTTAAATCCTATAATTTTACAAAATTGATTTTAGAAGTGCATTCATATTATATACACTTTATAATGTTACATTAAAATAATAATGACAAGTCATATATTTTCATTTTTGAAATAAACATTCATATTATAATGAATACAAACTCCTAGGAGAACTGCAAATAAATTTAATTTCATTGATAACAAAAAAGGAGGTATGCATACTAATTTGAAAATAATGAATAATTGTACATGGTGAAGAGTGGAACCAAAGAGGCTCCTTTTGCCTACATTCTACACTCTTTCAAGGCACAAACAAAACTTCTACAAAGCTGCAAATGAAAATTGGAAGGCCTTCAAATCAATCCCTAATAAGATTAAAGAAGTGTGGAGATTCATGGAGCAAGCAACTGCCCAGCTCATCAATTACAATTGCAACTGCAAGCTCCATCAAACACCATTGATTCAAGAACCACGTTCCGGCTTCGATCCTTCTGCACTTTTATATCTTTACAAACGACTGTTTCTTGTGCTTATTAGAACCCTTGGTCATAGCCACCAACCGTTTCTTGAATCGAGGCAAGTCTACGTACAATATGGATCTCCACATTTGTCAAATCAAGAGCTCTGTATTCATTGGATTGTCCTCGTCAGCTTGCACTTGGAGATGAAGATCGTGTCCGTGAAGTTCAGACTGCAGAGCTTCAACAGCTCAGCTGCTCGTTGCTTAAGTGTCGGATTGCAACCACTCTGGATTACAAGAAGGAGCTTGGCTGCGAGCCCAGCATCCACCGCCACGAGGGAGCATTCATCGGGGGACAGTTTGCATACGGCCCACAAGATCGATAGGGCGTATTCTGTACAGTTTTCAGACACCCTCATCAGTAGTTTGACTACATTTGGTATAGTGTTTGAACAATCCTTCAAAGCTTGTCTCCCTTCAGGCACGGACGAGAGAACGTCCAACACGAACAGGGCTAACTCGAGGCAATCTTGATTCAAGATTGGTATCAATTCCACCAATTGAGGTATTGCTCCAATGCTCACAATCAAGCTTCTTACTTGCTTATACATGCTAATTAGCTTGAGAAGCGCGAGGCCCGGAAAATGCCCTTTAGGGTGTCTCTTATCCCGGACCAGCCTCATTAGAGCAACCAACAAGCTATGGCTTGAGACCATTTCTGTTCTGAAATCCTTCTCATCCATCAATGTCTCAATCAGTTTAACACAATTGACCTTGGTTTCCAAAGACCCTTCATTCAGAATGTCCACTATGGATGACACCTTTGCAGGCTGCATTAAGTTCTTCTTCGATTCAGAACTCAGGGCCAGATTCACAAGAATGGCTATGACTTGAGACCCCACGGCATAGGAAGTAAACGGGCCAAGAAACGACGAAAGGTGGGCCACGCCACCTTCGTCGACAACGGCCTTTCTAGCAGTTGAATGAGCCATCACAACTTGCTTCAATTCTTTCAGTGTTTGGATCCTGGCTTGACCCTTGACCTTTCTAAGGCTGGCAAGAAGCTCCATTGCCCTGCCTTGAGCATCCTCGGATCTCTTCTTCATCTGCACATACTTCTGGGAAAACCAGGCATAGATCAAATGGTGGAGAGTCTTGTTTGATGTGATTGTATCATCCCAAAGCTCTTGCATCGTGGTGGGACAAGTGTAGTGGCCCAAGCTAAACCATTTGAGAATGTTGGATTTCTCATAAGTTTGGCCAGTGCAAAGAGTGACAGGATCTTGCATTGGCTCAAGAGAAATGGGGCAAATAAACACAGATGGAACTTCACTTAAATTCAGCTCTTCAATCATCTTTTTAAGATCCAATTTCTCCACAATCCCACACCCATAAACACCACTCAAAACCCCATCTATCAACTCTGCATTTAGATCTAAAACACACCCATCTCCACTAATTTCAAACCCAACAATCCCATCTCTCTTTGAAGCCTGAAACATAGGCATTTTGGGCAACACTCTTATGCTACGAAAAAACCCTTTCAACAAAGCACATTACATCTATAAGCCTCACCACTCATGTGCTTGAGCTGAAAAGGATAATGAAAGAATGAAATTTCGTCAAAGTATCTACCTTTCATTGACATTCACAAGCAACATTTCACTGTTCCAAAGGGAACATCGTCTTCTCTCTCTTCGTTTCTCTCTCTCTCTCTCTCTCTCTCTCTCTCTCTCTCTTCACTTTTCTAATTTTCCCTTTTACTGGTCAAAAGATTCATCACCATCATATTCAACACATCATAGAGCACTCATAATCCACACTCTTCCCCAAAATCCGTTTCTCCCTTTCTCTCTCAAACAGAAATCAACCAAACCAAAAAGGGGAGCAATAAATGAACAAATTTAAACCAACACAGAAAAAGACTCAATTTTGAGCAAAATGCAGCAGAAATTCAAGAAAACTACTTAGACCCAGATCAATTGAACCTGTTTAAATGAAAACTAGAGAGAGAGAGAGAGAGAGAGCATCTCCAGCAAAGGCTCCTGTGCTAAGCTCCTTTTCATTGTTCTCCTTTGTTTCTGGGCCCAGATCCACTTGTTCCTACTGACCCTTTCCTTGACTCGATTCAATAATATTGTTAATCTAAAACCCAAAAAAATATAAAAATATATTAACCTCGAAATACCAAAAAAATACGAATTTCAATAGCATATTCTAATATATAAACGTTGGAAATTCCGTAAAAAAATATACACACACAGAGCCTTGACCACCGTGACAGTGTTGCTTTGACTGTACGCCTCGGCCTTTTCCCGTGTGCCTTTGACTGCTTTTCTCACTTTTGCTTGCACTTTCCGCCAATCACCTGCTGCCACGTTATCTATCTTGCCATTTCTCTTTCCCTTTCTCTCCCCAACTTTTGCCTTATTCCGACTTTGCCCCTAGTTAATTTCTGTGGAGTTTTAAGAGATTATTTTGAATATTTCAATAATTTGTATTTTTCAAAATTTGTCTTTTTATTTATCAAGCTCGAGTTGAGCTCGAGTTCAACTCAATTCAATTTTAAATTTTATCAAAAATAAAGTTATGATCAACATTTTGAAACAAATATGCAATACTTCCCTCTAAAAGGAAATGGAATATATATTTTTCTGCTGTAATATTTTATTTTTAATGATACAGAGAAAATAATAATTTGAATAGTGAAATAGTTAGATGGTGGGTCCCAGGGAGCAGATATCTACTAGTGCCAGGGTGGAGTTTGACCATGACAGATTTGGTTTCCCTTTAACCGGGTCGGGCTTTTGGTTTGACTGGAGAAACCAATAAACGAGTGCCAACTCAAGTTGCTTAAATTTAATTATCATTCATTAATTTATTCTCATAAAAATCAGAATGTGCGACACCCAGTGCAGTCTTCAGTTCCGCACGTGCGGAGGCATCCTCGCTCGTGTGCTTCTACTTTCTCAATTCTCTTTCAGATTTCAGATTCAAATTTTATTATTTAACTACATTCAGTTTGAATATTATAAAACTTGAAGGTTAAATATGCTTATCATCCTTAATTTTAATTTTATTTAGTGTTAGTCATTATATCATATATTTATACATAATTAAACGTTTTCTCAATCTAAAAATAATCTTAAAGACAACTTATTTTAAAACCGATGAATTATAATTTTCAAAAATCATGATAATAAGATTTTGTGTTTTTAACTTTTGTAGAAAAAAGAAATGGGTAGATTAAAGATGAAAGTTTGAAGGCAATCATAAAAGGGACATATACGTCAAGAGACTGAAAATAAAGGGGACAAATGCACAATAAAATGGGAAAGAGCACGAGACATTGCCTTAAATATTAAAGGGAGATTTATGGTTGCCACTTGGAAAAAGTTTGACTAGATCCATTTATTATCACCTTTTTCAAATTAAAAATATAATTAATTCAAAAAAATTATTGAGACTTCAATAATTTTGTCAATAGTGAGATGTAAATGGATTCAGTTGTTAGCAAGCCATTCGGTTTTGGTTCAAAATATATCAGTTTGATATTTTTGTTAGTTTAAATGAAACTTGTGAATATGTATGTATGTATGTATGCTTGAATGTTAGATTCGTGACCAAAGTTGAGCAGTTTCTTATTCTTATTAGACTTGAATTAACTCAATTACACTTCTATACTTGTCATGATATTATTAGTGTGTATATATATATATATATGTATATATATATATATCTTATGAAATAAGACACAAAATATTGTATCCACTATCAAATCTTATTATCATATAAAGACATACACTCATATTTTGATATTATTATCTTCTTTTTAAAAAAAAATCAAAATGAACAATTAATTAATGGATACAAATACGAGCAGATTCGACAAGACTAATATCATATTCTGATATTATTAAGAACTAAAATTAGCAAATTATAATAGTTGAAATCTTCTACTATAAGGTAATATTTGATTTTGTTTTCTATAATTTCAATGCACTTTGCACATCATGAATACTATCAAATGATAGATATAATAATGCAATAAAATATAGGTATAATACATTATAATAAAAGATTAAATACAATTATGTCACGAAAAACATGAATATCATCATATGAGTAGCTCGCGTTTTTATGAAAATAGATAGTTGGTACTCTACAAACTCACAAAAACAATTGGCTATAACACAAAATAATCAAACCTAAATAATAATTATTGTTAATTTACATTTTCTAATAGCCATTCTATCAATACACATAGATTATACAATATAATGTCATAAACTATTATTATTACTACCTCAAAAATTAAGATGTATTAATAAGATTTATACAAAAAATAAAAATAAAAATAAAAACTAATGTAGCACCACGAGATTCAATAAAGATTCAAATCTTTGCTTTCACGTACTTTAAGCATTAAACATTAGTCTTTAAATATTCTTGTCTCCTTGTCACTTTTATCGAACTAAAGCTATATCAAAATCCATTTTAACTTGCAAGTTTAACTAAAAGGATTAATTTATTACGATTTTTAAAAGATCATATCATGCATTTAGTTTTATAAAATGTATTAATTAATGTACAATTCATAATCCATAAAATAAAATGGATCTGTATAATGAAGATTGGATTCTCATAGAATAATATCATGAGAGTGCCTATACAATAAAGATTGTTGGGTTAATTTATACTTGAGGGGGAAAAAAAGTCGTTTTAATTTGATTTTCATTTATTTATGACCAATAATGTGGTCCTCGTTTGTACGTTACAACATCATAAATTGGCCATCAATAAGATTAATATTTATGATGTTTTCCTTCATCTTTGGTCTTTGAATTCTCAAATTTTGAATTTTTGATGCATTTTTTCTCCGTCTGAAAACTTTCAAAAATTGTAAAACAATCAAAAGTTTTTGTGGCTTAGAGCCATGACCATGACGTCATTCAAGTTCAAATTAATAAATCGAGTAATTAATGATTTCTCGACAGAATTTAAGTAGAAAAATGAATGGCTAATATCTTAGCATTTATTTTGAAGACTAAGAGAGAAAAAGAATGTACATATTTAATGCATCAACAACTTTGTTTTCTCGATCCAAATAGAGTATTTGGAAAGAAAAAAAAAAGGCTACTAGATTGTGTTTGGATTAATGGATTTAATTTATGAATTACAAATTTATAACAATAACTTTACCTAGGCCGAAATAGGACGGCCTAGGTGGGCTTGGCATTGGGCCCAATTAGCCAGGTGGGCCAATCCAGTTCTCAGCCCAGACTCTACGATCTAATTTCTAAAATGACTATAGAAATCGGTGTGAATTATCTTGAAGCTGTGAACTAAAGTTGCATTCTGTTTATTCCTCAAGTATTTATTAATTCAGGACCATCATCTTTCACATTTACTTCTATAATAATTACTAAACTTATTCCAATATTCCTCTCCAAGCTTTTACCTTAGTACTTATTTTCTCGTTTCATCAAATATAACTATATTACCTACAAATACTTAAAATCTTTATAGATAATTTTTATAACATCTATAATCATAAGCCACTTTTCACCCATTATTTCTGTAATGAACCAATAAAATATTATAATAAACAGATAAAAATACTCTTACCTTTCATCTCCACCTTCTTCTTTCAGCAATGGCCAACAGGCCAATCCCAATGAATCTCTACAAAGAAACTCAAAAACAGGATCACAATGTAAGTTGTTAGAATAAACACAAATTAACCTTGGCACAGAGAAAATCTACACAAACTCTTTAACATAAGTTAAGTGCAAGGAGATATTCACACAAGGGACTTATGTTCTTCGTTGCAAGTGGCCGGCCCCTCAAAAGCTCGTTTTTTACAACTATCACTTAGTTCGGGGCCATGTCACTAGACAACATGTGAATATTTACCACCTATTATTTCCAGTATGACTGTCCGATTAGTACTAATACAAGGGTACTTGTTTTTCTTGTGGATGCAACGGTCTCCTATGCGTAACCTGAGGGCTCGGGTATTCTGACCCAATCTCACTTGAAACGGTGGAATGTTGAGAGGAAGTGGAAACAACAGGTTCATGATGTTCAAGCCGTTGATAACCTTCACCAGCAAGTCTACTTAGTATATTCATGAGAGTGGGAAAGAATCTCGTTGAGAGAACAAAAAGACCAGAAACCTGCACAAGAAGAAAACGCCATAATTGGCCCTCACATTCCATAACTGTAATAACGATAAAGAATGAGTTGTCGAGTCTACTTACAATGCCATTTTGAAACAACCTTGGAATGTCTGTCTGCACCCATATGGCTTTCCCAAGCAAGTATACAACAAACACCACAAGAAGATAGAGCGGATTCCTGTTGTAGGATTGATAGATACGCTATAATTTGTTGCAAGAGGACATGGTCATAAATGCTCTGAAATACGCATTACCTTAACAGAAGAATGAATTCATTGAACCCGAGAACAATCATCGCCATGATAGCCCATGCAGGAGGTAACCAATTGTTACTTCGCTTATATGCCTCCTGTACACATGAAGAAGGCTCTTTTAATACGTAATCTAAGAAAACAAATACTAAATACCAAAACTGTACCTGTGCTGCTATTGCTTGGCTGACTGTATACTCGGTTTCAGCCTTAAACTGTCTCCATAAAGCTTTGCACTGAACTGGTGTGATCAAGGTCTTTTCTGGAGGGACCTATTTATTACCAATTACAGCTTATGAGACACTTATTAATTGCATAAAACAAAGACAGAACATCAACTGTTGGTAAAGACCTCTTCCCACGTGCTTGAAGCAAGAGGATCTCCAGCAACTCCAATGACATCTGTTCTGTCCACGAGTGCAGAGAAAAGAACATTCTCCACACTGTCAATTTTATCCTCTAAACGTATTACAGCCATTGTGGACAAAAGCTTCAAACACTGAAAAATAACAACTTTCTATTCAAAATGAAAGAACCTGGTTAATCTAATACAATAGATTTTACTCGTTGATGCATTTGGAAACTACCTCGTGGTGGGCCTCCTTCGTAATTGCTTTAATGTCTTCTTTTCCTGTCCAGACCCTTGGCATGAAATCCTTGTCATGATTGAGGACAGTAGAAAATCTGCAAGATCCAAGGATGGTTATTATAAGAAGACTGATAAAAATAAAACATTGAGAGACATTAAGTTAACCTGTCCTTCATGCGAATCAGAACTTTCCCAGCTTCCTCTTTCGATTTCCTCTCCACCAACTTTCTAGCGTATTTCTTCAAATCATCTACCATTTTTGCAACTGTTGATTGGTCCAATTCAAATCCAGCAATGGCAGAAGAGAAGGCCAATGCGGCTGCATCAGTCTCACGCTTTAGGAGACTTCTAATAGAAACCCAAGTGTCTGTCCCACCAGCTTCAAAAAGGGACTCCACAGGTTCGACCAGTGCCACCGAAAGTTGCTTCTGCATATGAATGTACACATTGTAAACAAGAAGACTTGGCTAGAGTAGAGAAAAAAAATTCCTATTAAAAAAAAATATGTACCTCAAATTCAGCTTGTACTGCTGATAGTTTCTCACTTCGTACAAGAGATGCATGAGCTTCAATATCACGGCGAAGTTTATCACGAACTTTTGAGGAATCCCAATTTGCCTGCTCTATGGAAGCATCTGAAAGAGGAGAAAGCATACATGATTGGACAAATATGTAAAGGTGATTATCAGGACATTGACTTGTACAACAAAGAAACGAATAAAATTCCCTGAGTAGTGGACTGACTATTTTTTAATATATACCAGAAAACTTCGTACAAGTAAGATTTTTTGCAAATGATAAAATAGGTTGATGGTACATGCACGCGTGACTTGGATGAAGTTTGTTTATACTGCACCTGAACATCCCTGATCAAACTGAAGCATAGAAGAGTGCTGGCATGTACGAACGGAAGCAGCAAATCCTTCTCCTTTGCTTAAAAGTTGTTCTAATCGACTCTTGAAGTGTTCAAATGCATTTGAACGTAAATGTCCCAGCATGTTGATATAAGAAGGATGGATCAACTGCAGAATATATATAAATAATGAAAAAATTAGTCAATCATCAACAGAACACACATACATATGCGACAATCCTTAAAAATAAAAATAAAAAATTTGCATGATTACAATCAAAGAAAATTAATGAATGAAAATACAAAATGATCAATCGAAAGGGGAAAAAGAAAAGGAAATCACATTACAGAAAAGCTATCTTAAGAAAAAAAAAATGTTGATGCAAAAAGAAAATATTTTTCCTTTTTTTTTAGGGGTGGGGAGTTGAAAAATCAACCAATTCATAAATTATACAAGTCTACATTTATTTCTTCGATAAAGATAAATACTCAACAAAATCAAGATCCACAACCCAAAAATACTGAATTTTTGCAACACCAGTAATGCACAAATACCCAAGTGTGTGAATTATAGGCTAAAAGTAGAACTTTACAGCAAAGTCTTATGTTTACCACATGTCAAAATGTATCCACAAAACTTGCATCTAACCTTCCAAAAGATTACAACAATGTTCAGCTCACCTGCAATGCTTTTGATTCAAGATATTTGCGTTTTGCATTTCTTACGTCTTCTTCAAAATATACAGATTCCAAATCATATCTGTCAACGACGATAATATAGTGTGTAAGCCAGCACCTCTATCGACTAATAAATTGTGCAAACAAATCTCAAGCTTTGTGATGTTAGCATAAAACAAAAGGTCAGTATTTATTGCTTTCTGTGAGTTGTGTTTATCTGCACAAGAGGTTCAGTACCACTCAAATTTTATCTAGCATCAAAATGTCCATAAAAGGAAGTGTCAAACAGAAACTGTGATAAAATTAAAAATGGGCAATTTGAAAAATTATCAACCACTAATCGTAAAAGGGTGCATGTTTCAAAGTATATAAGAATAAGAGGCACTTAAAGTAAAACCATTTGACTGTATCACATGAAGCAAATTCATAAACACGAAGTGTAAAAATCAACTTACTCGGAGAGATATCTCCTCAAGATTGAGCTTATACATCTTCCAAAACCAGAAACAGCATCAGTTTTCACAGCTTGTTCGAGAGCTAATAAATCCTGCATTAATTTAAGAACTTAAGCAAATAATAATGTCATAGTGATTACTACTTCAGAAAGAAACAAAAAAAACCTGGTCAGATGCCAAGCAATTGAACTTCTCATTGGCAATCTCTTCACACCGCACAGTGGCAACCATGACCTGAGAAAAAATAGTTGCATGGTGTAAGAATATAAATAACAAGTCAACCCTCCTTCCAAGCTCACATGAGTTGTTGCATGGTGTAAGAATATACGTTGTGAGCTGGCAGGTCAAGGTCCTTATTTTCTTTGATAATTTTCCATATTTGAGATGCACTATAAGAAAATCCCGATGCAGGGACAGCACCCCGTCTATCACCAGCTAGCCCTCCAGGAGATATAGAATGGAAAAATCGCTCTCTAAGTTGGCCGACCTGAAATAGTCATAATCATAATAATAGTAATTTTGCAGTAACCCAAGAGAGTTGTGCATTTTAGCAGAGCTACCTGTTGCTTAAATTGTTCTTCCTTCTCTTCATAACTGGACAAGGCAGTCACTTCTACCTTCAAGTCCAAATATGACAAACATATAAGAAAACAAAACTGGAGAACTAGAATCATCAAAGATCATCAAAGATATTATTCTTGCATTGAAAAATTCACTGAGAGGAGTGTCCTTGTAGGCCTGGGGCTTAGGAACTGTTTCCCATATCTGTGGAGGACAAACAAAGAGAAGGTAAAAAAGTTAAGGCCTCTAAAAATGAGAGAATTTTCAATACTTAGTATACCAACGTCAAAGCGTAACATAATTTGGAACAGTTTACCTTCTGAATATCCTCTCGCAAGATAGGGTCCAGATATTCAAATGGGGTCTACATGGACATAAAGGCAAAATCAACTCAGGAGAAAATTGTAAGCTATAAGATTGCAGAACACTCATCTTCCTAGCATACCTTTGTTTTGTCACGTATGACAAAAAGGAGTGTTGTTTTACGAGGACTAAATAAACGCATCATAACCTATCAAAATCAGTCCAAGTTATTAGACATACATAAGGGGAAAAAAACTTTACAATACTAATGTTACATAGAAGTCTAACACACCTGAAATACGGTCTTCAGAAGAGGTTTATTGGCAGCCTGCTCTCTGCCAATATCATGGCACCACCTGAAAACAGTATAATACTCTTGAGGAATTAAAAAAAAAGATATAATTTCCTTGTCAGTTAAATTGCATAAGCACCAGTGTCTATGTCAGGTTTTTGTCATACATGCATGAAAATGAAGAGGAAAAACATCTGGTTGAATATTAAACTGAACAAGAAATACCCAGGTTGCTGAATCATAACAATCAACAGCATGTTAACCAGCATACTGAAAATTAACTTTTAGGACTTCACTGAGTTCATACTCACTAGCCTACAACAAGAATCTTGATAGGTTCAGGAGGCCAAATATAATAGCATCCCATCGATAAAAAACCAACCTGGTGCACCTAGCTCCTAACAGTTAGAGGCATGTTTGACACCAAAAAGAGCACGCAAGACTGTTTTCTCATAAAGATTCATTGTGTTTTCTAATTCACAGAAATGGACATGATACTCTGAAGAAGTCTTGGTGATGCATCGGACAGAAAGAAAGAAACAGTGAAAGCAATTAAGGATCCAGCTAGAAGTCCTAACTTTCACCCAACCAACATGTAAATGTAAATACTTGAATTATCTGATATCTGATACTACCCTCTGCTTCCGGTCAACAGATGGATAGCGACGAACAAGACAAACTTTACTCAAGCTGAAGTCAGAGGCCGTAGTGGTGTTGGACAAGGATGGAAAACAACATTAATCTAGGCTGATCGAGACAAATATTGGTGTATGAACATTAGCTAATATGTCCTCTGACCATGGAGCTAAAGGTTAGAAACTTACATGTTTATGAGTACAATGTCAGCAACTGCTAGAGCAAATAGAGCACTTTGTTTTTCAAATGTTGTATCATCCTGAAACCAAAGTTCAACAAAAATGAATTCCTTTGTTCCAGTTATGGTTATTGAGGGCGCTAAAAGGTACTAAAAAATTGAATTCGCAAAAGCATGCACTTAAAATGTCAGTCATTCAAGATAACATGAATTAAAAGAATGACACATGCTTGAATATTGTTTGCAATTCAACTCCCTTGCGCAGATGACAACAAATACTAATTAAGGCTAACAAAACTTTTCAAGCTTTTCAATTATGTGCAAACACTACTTTGATTGTATTCAATATTGAGTTAGAAGTCCATGAACTTGATCTTCCGGAAAATTACAAATATCCGTTCAAGCATAAAATTAAACTGAAGTTTTCTAGCATTGATATAAGAAAATGTCGAAAACATATGAACCTAAGTTGGCTTCTTTCTCGGCCATATCTGCAGCAACCCAGACAGCATAGATTAAAGAAACAGAAGAAAGAAAATACCTCACCCCTTTCTCGGCCATCGGTACCCTCCAAGTCCATGACCATGGTAAATGGTTCTATCCCAACAGCCTTCGCTATCCATATTCCCTTTGTCGTCTGGTTCCTAGCGAAATGTAACCACAAACTCTTTGTTATCCATTTTAGTGGTCTGAACTCTTTAACATGTTAAATCTAGAATACTGATGCCACCAAGATACATGAATATACAAAACCACAAACTGAAAAACAAGCAAACTAACCTTCCTTTATATGCATCCATCTCCCTGAAGTTAGTATGAAATAGATGATTTAACAAAGTACTCTTCCCTGTGGATTAGCCCAGTAAGCATTCAATATAAATCATTATTTAAAAAAACAAAAAAGATGATTATGGCCACCATTCAAGAAAATTAATAAATCAAGAATATTCTCCGATTCTGCCATTCACGAGAATATCAAGTCAACTATACTCAAAGATACATAACTAGTAATACAATACAGATCAATGTTGATGGTGAAAAGCATCCACCACCGCCCATCAAGATTTTTCAAACTGGTTATTATAAAACAGTTCAAGATGATGACAAACAAGATTCAGAAGTTGATAAAATATTTATATTAATGAAATTTGAAGTTATAAAGATAATCATCCACCATAGTCAATCAAGATTCCATGCTAGTCACGATAAACCCAATCCACATGCAAAACAATCAAGATTCTAACCGCCATGGCTCAAGATTCTAAACGCTCTTCTAACCGCCATGGCTCAAGACTCCAAACTCTGTCACGATTGATAAGAAAATTTTATGTTATCAAGATAATTCCTTTCACCAAAGCCGATCGAGATTTCAAGAAAGTCACGATAAACCTATTTTACAACAGTGAATTATCAAGATTTCAAGAAAGTCATGATAAACTTATTTCACAACAGTGAATAATCAAGATTTCAAGAAAGTCATGATAAACCAATTTCACAACTGTGAATTATCAAGATTTCAAGAAAGTCATGATAAACCTATTTAACAACTGTGTATTATCAAGATTCCAAACGCCATAACTCAAGACTCCAAACTCAATCAAGATTTGAAGTTAGCCATGGCAAACCCAATTCGCAACTTCGAAACGATCAAGATTCCAACGCCCTTCTTAAAAAATGAAGACCTTCATTCTTTACACTTCTGACCGCCATAGCCCAAGACTCGAAACTCCACTCGGCGCTCAATGAAATACAACCAAGAAATCATAACAAGGATTAAAACAAGTTCACCGGAAACATACCACTACTCTGAGGACCCATGATGGCAACAACCGCATAGGAGAGGCCACACTTGTGAAATTTGACACAATTGACAAAGTCCTCTAAGCCAGCCGCATTGAATTCTCCATCGCCGGAAATCAGTTGCGTGGGGCAAGAATCTTCAGCCATCTGCGCGTTGAGTAATCACCGGAATTATGACCGTTGTCAAGCTAGAGAGAGAGAGAGAGGAAGGTTGTAGAAGTTGGAAAATTTATAGAACAAGGAAAGAATACGTGTAGCCTATATATATAGAGACATTTAGTATATTTAAACCGACATTTATGTATGTTGCCGCCATATCGATCTTAATGTATCTATATTTGTAAGAATAATATAAAATAAGTTTTTAGTACTCTAATTTTTTTTTAATTCATTTTCTCATCTTATTCTTCTAATTTTAAAATTTCTTAATTTTTAGTTTGATTATTTGTAATAATTGGTTAAATTGTGATTTGTTTTCAATTTTTCATGCCCATCGTTTTCTTTTATTTTTTAGACATATTTATACTCCTAAATATTTCCTCCTTCAGCAAACAACATTATTCAAAAACTTTAATAATATTACTAATATTTACAAAAATTCAAATGGGAATAAAAAACTTATATTTACCGTTTGATCATATAATCACCTGTGTTTAATGAAGAATCATATATAATCACACGTGTAAATGCAAACCCAAAATGCGTTTTGGGCTTTTTCTTTTTGATGGACTGAGGATGACTTTGGGCCTACGCTCAAAGTCTTAAGACAAAAACATACTTCTCTTTCGGCTTAGAAAATAACACTTCCTATTTGGGCTTATTTTGATAGCCTGAAGTGGGCTTTAATATTTTGATTTCTTGAGTGGGCTTTAATATTTTTCATGGGCTCATTCATGTTTATAAGCTTATGCTTATGCCCAATACAGTTTACACTTGAACATTGAACTCTTAATTAAAAATAAATCAAATAAATATACTCCCTCTAGAAAAAGCATGCTATTATATATTAATTTTAATGTAACAAAACCAACTTTCATTTATAAAAACATGTTTGTTTTAAATAAACTAATAATTTTAAGATCTATAACGTTAATAAGATTTTCTCTGAATGGCTATCCAAGAATTGGAAATGATCGACATAGGTGGGCCACAAAATAATTTCAAAGAAATTAGCAGTTGTGAAATTTCGAAATTAGCCTTAGGCAGAGGCAGGCTAGAGTCCAAGAACTAAGAACGACAGTGACGTGTTAAGGGTTAAGTGGGCCCAAAGAACCGTCCTTGTTCGGTCAAAGACACAGAGCCAGTCAAAGAAGGGTTGGCCCACTCTGCTATCCTAGCTGGCATGATATAAAGTGGAAAAAGTTCAATGACGTGGCATCACAGCTTTAAATGCTCCTGACTTCAACAGATGAAATTGACATCTGTATTTTTCCCATTGACGTAATTGCCATTCTCCACCTTCATCAATTTTGTATTTTTTTTTAATTAATTAACATATGTGACAATTATTCTCGGATTTGTATTAGCGACATCTACGCAGATCATTGTTGCATATGATTTCTTCAATAATAAATGCTTAACATATCACATGCTAATAATATCTATAGACTATAAAGCTAGTTTAGACATATAACTCGCTAACAACATTCATAGAAATTATTGACACATTCCACTCATCGAATTTACTTCTATCAGTATCTAAAGGTGAATACATCATCTTTATATATATATATATATATATTTTTTTTTTTTTTTTTTTTTTTTTTTTTTGACATGCACAATATACATTGAGATTTAGAATTTGTTAACAGTATTTTATAGAGGTAATGAGCATATAAAACATTTTATCACCACACCACTAGGTGAATAACAATACATATGTTGAAATGCACATGTTACATTAATATGTTACATGTGATTAGAGATGAAACACGATTAACTAATACGAGATCTTATCCACTCCTTTAATATTAGTAATTCATCGTAAAGTAAAAAGTCTCATTATTCTCATCAAATTATCTATTATAATATGGTGACATATAACATTATACATGTGTGGTGTGTATTAAAAGATTTGAACCATGATATATAATTCAACTGAATTAAATAAGAGAAATTAATGAAGTCCACCTCAAATATTTCATATATATTGTTTTATAATTTTATACATTGTATTATGTACAATGCAATACAAGTTATTTTATAATATATATATATATATGATAATAGAGTAGCAAACAAATAAAATTGAGGAGACATATTAATTAAGTCACATATTAGATTACAAATGATATAAAATGTGTTTGAACTTGATCAAACTCTAATCAAACCGAGCACAATTTCAATTCGATTACTTAAAAATTTGTACACTAATTTTCACCCCTTTTTTACCCATCGATTTGGAGTTCAAATCTATACTCAAACAGTCAAACTTACCTAATATATCGACAGAAACAAGCTTAAAGTTTTCACAACACCAAAATCAACTATTCATGTGACATGTGAATATGATATGGAATAGTGTGAGTTGATTTTGGATTGGGGAAATAGTGTAATCATGGGATTAGAGGGAGAAGCAAATGATTATTGCACTATGAGCATGGGCAGAGAATCTTGTCCTCTTGGAAACAGTGTTTGTAATAGAAAAAAACCAGTCACCATTGTTGATGTGAAATTTTCTTGGACTTCCAAGCCGAATCATTTCCACGACGTGGTTCATCGCAGGATTTTCTGCTTTCTAGCAACCTCGTATAAATCTAATACATAATTAGTTGATGAACCAACATGTGCACTAAATTATCATCTCTTTTTGTTGTTAATATTTATAATTATACCAAATAAGAAAAAAATGCTAGATTGTTAGTCAAATTAATTAACAGTCTCTCTCTAATATTTTTTGGGGTTGTGGGATGTGTCAGGTTGAATGGATTTGTTTGGCCTTTTCTTATAATGGTTTGCTTCTCTCTCTCTCTCTCTCTCTCTCTCTCTCTCTCTCTAATATTTCCATGACTTTCCTGGGGGTGGGTGGGGTTAGTGACTTCCATTAGTAGTTTTAGATTTTATCTTTTAGCTTTGAAGATTTTTTATGATTTTAAGGGGAGATTTTAGGGAAAGTGAAAAAGGCTATAGAGGGAGAGAGAGAGAGTGATCTGAAAGTGCAAACTGTGAATATACATATGAGTGTGTGTATATATATAAGCATTAGAAAAACCCTCCAAATTTCTTGAAGAATGCATGAAACCAAATTACCCTTGTTGAGGAATGTATATTACCCTTTTTGCCTGAATTAGCAACCCGATTGACTGCTTTGAACACCACGTATTTGATGAAAAGCTTCAAAGAAAATCAAAAGCTGAGAATTAGATTTAGAAAAGGACCCTTTTTCTCCATCTCTCTCACGGGTGCCTCTGTCTCTCCCCCTCCCTCTCTCTTTCTCTCTCTCTCTCACACACACACACACACACAAACACTGTCTGTGTCTGAAATCCACTGTTTGTTTCTTGCATGGATCTGACGGTTGGTAATCAAGGTGGCACTAATAATGTGCTGAGAGACTACAGAAAAGGGAACTGGAATCTTCAAGAAACCATGACTCTGATCGAAGCCAAGAAGATGGACGATGAGAGGAGGATGAAGAGGCTGGGCGACACCGGCGAGAGGGCCAAGCCGGCTGAGCTCCGGTGGAAATGGGTGGAGGATTACTGCTGGAAAAATGGGTGCTTTAGGAGCCAGAACCAGTGCAATGACAAGTGGGATAATTTGATGAGGGATTTCAAGAAGGTGAGGGAGTACGAGCGGAGAGCGGCGGAGAGAGGCGGCGCCGCTACCGGAGATGATCACAAGTCTTATTGGAGAATGGAGAAGCCTGAGAGGAAAGATAGGAATTTGCCTTCCAATATGTTGCCTCAGATATATGAAGCCTTGGTGGAGGTGGTCGAGAGGAAAGCTCCAAAGACGGCGGCGCCGGCGGCGGTGGCTAGTGGTGGGGCCGGAAGTTCCAGCCTACGTGTCAATGTACCTACCGTTGAAATATCCATGACTCCATTTTTAGGTCACCATTCAATGCCTTCTCCTATACAGCAATACCCAACAATTCCACTACCACTGCCTCCGCCGCCGCCGCCGCACACGGCGGCGGAGCCGCCCACCATTCTCCCCTCTTCCAATCCGTTACCCACAGTAGGTATTTATAAGAACATTTACACATACATTCCAATGAAAATTTGACCTAATTAGTTTAATTATTTTTATTGGTTCCTGAATTTGACCTAATTTTACGAAAATTTGCGATAGTCAGATTCCGAGACCAGCGGATACTCAGACTCACCGGCGAAGAGAAGGAAGAGAAGAGGCGGCGGCGGCGGCGGAGGAGAAGGAACGAGCGGCGGCACATTGCAAGAAGTAGGGTCTGCAATATCGAAGAGTGCGTCGACGATCGCCGGAGCAATACAGACATGTGAGGAGAGAGAAGAGAGAAGACACAGAGAGCTAGTGAATCTGCATGAGAGAAGACTGCAGATTGAGGAATCAAAGGCTGAGATCAATAGACAAGGCATTAATGGGCTGGTGGACGCCATTAACAAGCTTGCCAATTCTATTTTTGCTTTAGCTTCACACACTGCAACTCACTCCACTTCTAAATAAACTATTTATTTATTAATAACTACCTCTTAATTAATTTCTTATATATATATTTTTTGTTATTATTTAATCATTGCTAATGTCAATAGATATAGAGAGAGAGGGATTAGATTGATCATCAAATTGTTTGTATAGACCAGGTGGATCATCACATGTCTCTAGATTGATGTCCATCTGGTTTTTTATTATTTCATGTTCATGAACTAATTAGGTTAATCTATTGAGGGTTTTAATATTTATGGTGTTATTCTATATATGCTTTATTTTGATATAATGTTTTCCTTTTCTTTTTTTGTTAACATTATGTATCTAGTGATGAGTAGGTTTAGTTAAAAGGGATTTCCGATCTTTTCTTATCCATTAGAAGTCAAATTCATTGTCACCAACTTGGTTGCAGGATTCCTAAAAAATGATAGTTGGACAAAATTTGGACATAAAAATTAGAGAAAAAACATGTACAAAAATGTATGATGAGTTGTGTATTGGGATATTGTAAAAGGAAAAAAGAAAACATATTTTATTATTTATTTAAAAGCATGAAGAAATAATGGAAGAATGAAGATGGTCAAAGGAAAAGAAATCGAGTCAAGATTGAGTGTGGAACTACTGAAACACCATTGCAGAGTGGCCATTTATGCGTTATTATTGGTGTCAGCGTTGTTATGTTATCTCTCTCTCTCTCTCTGTACTTTCACAAAAGGTTCCTCCCCTTCTCTCTCTATATATACAATATAAATGATATATTCCATCCACATTTGTAAAAAAAATTAAAAAATTGAAAACAATTTTCCCAATCAATAAAATGGTGCTACGTATTTTATAATTTTTAGTGAACAACACATCGAAATTGAACTATGTTTGAAATTGTAACTTAACAGAATTATTTTCGAACAATATCATACCACATTAGATATTCATGCAATGACAAGCCCACTTGTTAATTAACGTGAAAAAATATGCAGAATTTATGTGAAAATGTGAAGTTACTGAACTGACATTGCAAAGCAGGCATCTATGTAATGGAGAGTTGTTCGCTGACAAAAGGACACAATAGGTATTTCAGCTTTTTGCTTTTGATCCCATTCGTGAGACCGACTGCTACCTCCACTGTCCCTTTGCTTGCACCATATTATGCACACATATTAGAACCTACCAATATACTGCTCCCAATTTCTACATTTTATATTTATTTATTTAATTAAATGATGTATATTTCTTACATATAATCATATTTAATTGTCATGGATAATCATAAATGGTAGTTTATACCCATGTGTCAGTTTACATGGGTCTCTATTGTAACTTACCTAATTTTAGCCCTATCAAATTTGGGACTAGAAAGGTCACTATCAAGTTATGAGTAAAAAATTCAAATTTAGGTATTAAATTTAAAATCTTAAATCCAAATATAGATAACCCTTAAAAAACAATCATACATGATACAATACAACTATTTGCCTTCCGGAGTCTCATTATCTGCATTATCATTGACATTGAAATTTTTTACTTGTTACAGTAAAATATTATGGATGAGACATTAAAAAGATACAATAAAGCATACTTATTGTCAACATTAATAAAATTTTAGGGTTAAATGCAAAAAAATAACCTAAATTATTGATTTTTTTCATTTTCAATCTTTCTTTTTTTTTTATCAAATTGCAATCAAAACTACTAAAATTTATTAAATTGCAACTTTTGAACTATTTTTCGGCAAAAACATGAACACGTAATACGCATGCTGACTTCATATGAGGTTCACATGAAATTACAAGATTATAAGAATACCCTTATATTTTCAGCATGTGTTTACGTTTTCGCCGAAAAATGGGTTGGAAGTTGCAATTTGATAAATTTTAAATAGTTCAAGTTACAATTTGATACAAAAAAAAGTTTAGGTTGGAAAATGAAAATGATGAATAATTTAGGTTGTTTTTTTACATTTAACCCTAAATTTTATATTTACCTTAGCAGTTTGGATAATTACTACTGGGTTGATTTTTGCAAGCGATAAAAGCCCAAACCCAAATATTAATTTTTGTTGGCCCATTTTGTAAACCCAATACAGCATCAATATATTAAAAACCAATCGGCATTTGGCAACTGTTATAACACACACTCACATATAATACATCATGAATTAATTTTGAATTTTCAAAATTGACAAAAAAAAAAAATAATAATTAATATTATTTACAATTCAAATAATTATTGATTTACAATGACAACTTATTGTTATGTTCGGTCAATTTTATCTATTTTTATGAAGTGTTATCTCTCAAATATAACAAGAATAAAAATTAATGGAATGTAAAATAAAAAAAGTTCTACTCTTCATTAGACAATTTCAAAAATTTGATGTGAAATAAAAAATCATATTATTTTGTTCACCTCTAACTTATTTTTATTTGACAAATATTAAGGCAACAAATGTGAACAAATTTTTTGGCCAGATTAATGTTGATTCAAATTATTAAATAAAGTTAAGTTTATGATTTATTTTGTTATATTTGAAAATTTATATTGAATAGTTAATTTTATCTCACATATATAATTATGTGAGACGAAGTCCCACTCTACATAAACAGAAACAATTTATATAAATTAATCTCTATTTTATTAATTATGAATTATATTATGAAAATTAAATTACAAACAATACTAGTCAATATATAATTTGAAGGAATGCCATATATTTAGGACTCTAATATGAGTTGGGGGTTTTTTATTGCCGAACTTCAAAGGGAGAAGAATCGTAAGACTTTAAATTTTATTTTTTTATTTTTTTATTTGAGATGAAGACATTAAAACTGAAGAACACGCGTACAATTAAATCTTCATAACTATATAAGTACCCTTTTTAACCTTTTCTTGGCGTCAACTCATCATTGAACGGCTGCACAACTTTGAATTCCTTTCTTTCTAAACAATTTTGTTTGAATCAAATTAACTGGAATTTCTTCTTCTTCTTCTTTTTTTTTTTTGTTTCCCCGTGAAATTTATTCATCGAATTTTGCTTGAATTTGGTATGGCATCGAGCGGAAACAAGAACATCAACACCAAACTGGTTTGTGATTTTACCCCATGAATTTTACCCTATTTTACATCTATTTAGTTGCAACTTTTTTTTTTTTTTCGAAATTAAATTTTGCATCTGGGTTTGCTTTAACTCCTCTTTATCGCCGTGGGTTACTTGCTTTATTGTGAATTTCAGTTGTCTGAAGTTAATAATCAAGAATTTAGAAGTTTGTTAATGAAAATTGTTTTGTTTACGGATTGTATTCGATGGGTGTTATTTCTTTGTCGTTTAGGTTAACCGTGAGTTGTTGTTGATTTCACAATCTTTATAGCGAATCAGTTTAAATTATTTGATTGTCGGTGACAAGTTAGATTCATGGGTAAATTATTTGATTCGTAATTTGTGGTTTTTCGTTTGTGATACTTGAGATTAACAGTAGTTATCTGTCCTTGCTGGATATTTTTAACACTTAAAATTTGATCTAGTAAGGATAGGGAGAACTGTGGTTGATCGAATCAAGTTTATGCAGCTTTGAGCAAATTAACTATTTGTTCATAATGGGATCCTTTATGATATTCGTGAAGGGCCATCTGATTTGGTATTTTAGCTGCCTTTATTTGTTTATGTTTAAGGAGTTTAAAGCTGCAATAGCCAATAAGGTTATTTTTGGGTTTATACTTTTTCTCTTTCAGATTGAACCATATAAAAAAATCTTGTAGAGATGAGTTTTTGGTATTGTTGCTTTGCAGAATTGGTTTCACTCTATTGTTTCTTGCAAAATATGTATATATTTTGCTTGCTCCCTATGCTTTAAGAGTTTTGAGTCTTACTGTATTTTGTTCTATGGTTTAGTTGTTGGTATTTTATAACTTATTATGTTTAGTTTCTCGCCTCACTTCTCAATTTGCAAAGTTACGTTGGAATTCTTAAATCTTATTAATCTTTTTTTCCTCTAGGTACTCCTAGGAGACGTTGGAGCCGGAAAGTCAAGTTTAGTGTTGCGTTTTGTGAAGGGACAATTTATTGAATTTCAGGTTGGTATAATTGTATAAAATTAATAACGCAAATCTGGTTGGAGTTATCGTGTAGGCTCAAGTGTGACTGAACTGGTCTTATGTTATAGGAATCGACTATTGGGGCTGCCTTTTTTTCACAAACAGTTGCTGTTGATGATGCAACTGTGAAATTTGAAATATGGGATACGGCAGGTCAGGAAAGATACCACAGCTTAGCTCCAATGTATTATAGAGGAGCTGCTGCGGCTGTTATCGTCTATGATATCACGAATCAAGTAAGTGGGTCAATTTTTTGCATGTTATTTTGGTCTTATCACCATAATTTCAGCACAGAAACGTGAGTAAGGCTCACAGCTTATCGATAAACAGTTGTAAGATGCTTGTTTTATATTCACTGAATCATGCTTCAACAATGAAATCCCTATCTTGAAATATTGGAATTTTTTTTAATGCACTTGTTGAGTGTTGGCTCCTGATGATACTTGATCATTTGTGTCAATTTCTTGGTATCATGATGGTAATCTTTCTACTCTGTAGGCCTCATTTGATCGAGCAAAAAAATGGGTTCAAGAGCTTCAGGCACAAGGTAAATTTGTTCCTTTCTTAGTTACAGAAATTGGTAGCAACTTGGTTTGCCTTTCTTTTTTGTTATTATCAACTCATCGATATTTTCTTTGTTATGCTTGGTTTGGGTGGGCTAGATCTTGTTTAGAGTTACCATTGGACTTCTAAAGCTAGTTCATACTCAGTGCATTAGAAGGGGATTCAATGCTTATCATTTTAAATTCATTAATAACTGGAATAACTTTTTCCAGCCCATCTGTTTTAGAAGGGGAACTTTATATGTATTCTCAAGATGTAGTCGTGAACTGAAAGTGAACATTTGCCTTAATTACGTAATCGAGTTTTGAAGTCTTTGTTGCTTTCTGTCATTAGGTAGCCCAAATATGGTTATGGCACTTGCTGGGAATAAATCGGATTTGTTGGATGCAAGAAAGGTGGCAGCAGAGGCAAGCAATTATCCTTTTCTTCTTTTTTCTATGTCCACACTGTTGAACTTCATGCAATTTTACTCATCTAAGTTGCCTAGCTTTTACACTTTGGAAATACTGAGATTATGAAAAGATTGATAGAAGTTACTGCAGTGTCACAAGTACTTTTAGTGGGTGTGAGCTGTTACTAAAAGAAAATGCAAACATTTTGGATCACAAAATTGAATTAGTGAATTAACACAAACCCAATTTGCATCAACTTTTCTTTATGTCTGAACATCAACTTTGGTTACAGGATGCACAAACTTATGCTCAGGAGAATGGTCTTTTCTTCATGGAAACTTCTGCAAAGACAGCAACAAATGTCAACGAAATTTTTTATGAGATAGGTAAGAATGTTGGCTGAACAAAGTAATAACAGCTCCTCTTCAATAGAAGATTTTAAGTTGCATGGAACATTTTTCTTTAGGAACTGAAAACATCTCTCTTATAAATCATGTCTTTTCTTTATAGCAACTCCTTTTGTGTTTCTACAGCAAAGAGATTGCCCCGGCTCCAGCAGACACCGAACCCGTCAGGCATGGTCCTCGTGGATCGACCTGCAGAGAGAGCATCCGGTGCTTCTTGTTGTTCTTAAAGCCGATGATCCAGATTTGTACAGGAGACCAACTTTCTGTATTTAACATGGCACTGGATAAAAGCTTTAACGTTGTGAAATTCTGTATATCTTGGTTTTTTTTTGTCATGGCAGACTTGTTTTCTGTGAAAATATTGTGTTTAAAGACACAATCATACAATAACCACCTGGTGGTCATCAATATCACCTCATCATTATTCAATGAAGACAGAAGTTTTATTATTTATTGCAAAAAATTGTGTATATTCTAAATTCTAACATTTTAAAAATGTCTTAAACTGCTTGACTTTTACTTCTTTGATATATATTCAATATGTATAAAGAGGAACAAAACAACTAAAAAGACCAGATGCTCTTTTAAAAAAAACAAAAAAAAAAAAAACTCCAACTGAAGAGCAGGATATGATTCTTACCAATTACTGTAATATAGACAAGACTACATATATAAGAGTCCTCTTACTCTGTCTCCCCCTTTGTTTTTCTTGTTCAAACAACCCCTTTACACATGAGGTAGCTAAAATGCAGAATTGTTGTATATTTTAGTCTTTAGTCACAATAAAAGTGGTATCAAACTTGATGTAGGTATTCACAGCACGTTGATCTGCTTCCTTAGGCCGTTGTCATTGCCACTCTCCCTGGCCTCCTCCGAGTCCTCTCGGGTCAAGGTGGGCTAGGGAAATATCTACAGCATCATTTTAACCCGGTTAGGTAGTCTACAATGCTCGTCATTTCCTTTTCGCTAATGTCTTGATCAAACCCTTGAGAATCTTCCCAAACCACACTAAGTTCATGATGGCTAGTATCAAGGGTACGAAAAAGACCAAAAGACGACCAATAATGTGCATCTGCATGACCTGCAAATTATTTATCAACATTCGTTATGTATGAAAGAATAAACAGACAACTTCATGTAAAATCAAAACAATTTCATTAACGAGAGAAATCATATTGAGGAGGCAAATTACCTGCTCATGGTGAAGATAAACGTGGTAGAACGTATAAACAAACAAAAGAATTCTTGCCACCTGCATTCCCAGATATTAACTTCAATAAATATTAATGAAGACAAGTAACTAATAAAAATTAAAAAATAAGGTCTCATCCACCTAGTATTACTACATAAATGAAGGAGCTGTATTCTGAATACGACTTATCATGTTTACTAAGGTTGCATTTTGATTGAGTGATTTAAAATGCAAGGATTTCAAATAGAGTTTGAATCCACCCAGACCAAGGCAGATTCAAGTCAATCCAAACAACTCAAATTAGTTTTAAAACAGTTTAAAAGAGTGATAGATTTCAAATTTATCAAGTCTTTTGGTTCAAATACAACCTTGGTGTTCTGTCTCAGAAATCCAACTTTTGCAGTGCAGTTAACATCATAAACTCATCAAAGAAATTTAACAGAGGCAAATAAAAGTAGAATGACGCACCAACCAACTAAAAAATATCACAACTCCGTTGATGAGATATGCACGAGATTTCTTCAATCCACACACATCAAGGTACCTGTGCAAATTGCAGATAGCTTCATTAATCACATTTTCGTGGTATTTCCCCTGATTTCCTCAGCCCACATCCTGAAAACTTACCATCTCAAGTTGATCTCCGGGGTTGTTATCTCAGATATCAGGACCATGAATGTGTAGAGCTGCCCCTCCCCCGTGAACATGGAATATGCTACTGCAATTGCCGAAAGCGAGTGATGAACAATCTGAAGTCCAAAAGTAACAGAATTTTTCTGGTAAGTATATCCTGTAAAGCTGATTCAGGAGCAACAGAAGGCATGCCATTTATGAAAGAAATCACAAAAAAAAAAAAAAATCCTTCCATTAAGCAGTTTACTTACATACTCTGCTCCACCCAAAGAAGGATACCGCCAACAAATCATTCCAAGGTCTGAAAGAAAGTAGCCAACAGACACCTAGAAAAAATAACGAGACCAAACAGAGAATATGAATACTATGGGTACATTGTAACTATCTTAACAGTAAGAGCTATGTAAATAAAACAACTACATAGTCATTCAGTATGTTTTCATGAAAGAAGACAAATATGTAGTGGGTATTCATTTGGGTTCAGGAAGTGGTTCTTCATAGGACCGTCGAAATATATTTTCAAATTAAAGACCAAACAAAAGGCCTTTTCAAACTAATGAACAAACACCACAACTTGTAAGAAATATCAATGCAAAAAACATCCTCGAGATACATTAGGTACTTACCCCTAGTGCAAATGTTGAGAGAGACGAATTTCTGAATGTAATTATCCCAGAAGAATTGTAATCAGAAAAAAGTTCAGACCAGAACACGAAGTAGAAGGACATAACTGAAATAAAAACAGCATGAAGAGTGGAAATGCCACTGCAGGAGAGTTTATATAAAGAAGTCAGTACAATGTCAAAACTGAATAAGGATAGAAAAGAAAATTAAGAGCAAGTGGTTCACCGATTATTCCACTCAATTCTTTGAATCTTAGTGAGGCCATTATAACTCCTGAAGTAGAACGTGCTGATAAGCTGGGTCAGATCATAGACCTGTAGGATGGCCAAAGAGTAACTTACATTCAGTAAAGTCTTAAGAAAAAATAAAATATAAACAGAGTATTTGGCTCTGAACTTTCAAACATGATGGAGAGCTCAAACATACCAATTTGCATGTCAGAATGCCACCAAGAACAGAACTGTATGGAATATAAGGATCTGCAAGTACATAGTTCCTGACCAGCACACCAGCCTGGTTTTGGTAAGATTTAAATGCCAAGACAGTTCTCAGAGAACGCGCCATTGTTCTGGGTTACTTGACCATGTAGTTTATTCTCCTCTAGAACATGATAATTCTCAGGTTCCTGCACAGACATGCTTTGACTTAATAAAAGAATAACACATGCATTGCTGTCAAATTATAAGACAGACAGTGTGACAAAGACACCAGGATGTTGTTTGTAAGATGAACACCCCACCCCACCCCACCCCAACCGTGTATGGTATGCCAGTTACTTTACTATCATTATCATTAATAGGTAAAAAAACACTGTTTTTCTCTCTTCATCCTTACAAAAACGTTGCTGTAGAAATATAGTAGATAGTCTGCATAGAAATTATGCTAAACAGAAAGACGAAAGGTTCCTAGGCTAACCACCTAATTTTGAATCATGTAACTGAGGTGAAATATTGACTTTGAATAAATTTATTCTATACGAAAAGACATGAAGCTTCTAGGCCAACATCATAAGTTAGAATCATAAGGCTGAGGTGAGATATTGAACCAATGAAAAGAAAAACACCTTGCAGGTAGTGAAAGAACAGATCTATCAGTACCTAATCCATTTTTCTTACATCAAACACAAAAATCAGCAGTAGGGACACAGTCACATCAATGCCAATGTTGGCTGTTAACATTTTGAAGTCAATGAATGAAAAGACAAGCATCAGTTTTCCAACATAGATGGCACAGAGAAAGAATTTAACCAGGATTTAGAATCATGTGATCATCACACATTTGCGTATGATAATCAACCACCAATTTCCCATTTGCTACTTGCTTACACATTCACACATAGAGAACCATTAAAATTCAAAGATTTAACTCCATTACCTGAATTCTCTCTAAACTATAGAATCATGCGCCTAAATGTAAATGGCTGATCATATGAAGACGGTGGACGAATACAAGTGGCAGAATAGTAAGATTACTTGTTTGATTACATCAATGAATATGTAATAATGACAAACCATTTATTCTGGCTTAAAGATTTAAGATTGAAGCAACTAAACATTGGATTGAATCAAGTATATGTCATCCTTTACGCACTTGAGCGTGAAAACAAACAGCACAGCTATCGCAAAATCTAGCAACAGAAAGCTATTTGATGCAGAAACTCTGATCTCAGATCAGTTTCAAGCTTACAACTAAAATGTACACAATCACAAGTTAGATTAACAACGCACCTACATCAAGAAAACACAAATCATGGCAAATGCACCAAGGGATCAAGATCATTACTCAAAAACAACAGTTTTTAGATTGAAAAAACATAAGAAACACGCAAATAAGCCACATGATCATAAACAAACATCCCAAAATATGCAGAAGAATGGGTTGTTCGCCATACCTAAAAGTTCCGAGATCAGAAAACCCTCCACGGCAATGGATCACATTATTGGCAACAACAAGAAAGATTGGGGCTTTGCTTTCTAATTGCGTCAGGAAATTAATACAAGGCAAGAAAAACCTGAACGGAAAAATCTAAAGCGAGAGTTTTGAAGAACCCAGGAAGTAAACACGAGAAAAAAAAGAGGAAAAAGGTAAATCGATCGAGGATATGAGGAAATCAAGACAAAAATCAAGAAAATATTGCGTCAAATGTGAATGCTTTTTTTCCTTTGTGGTTTCTCGGTAGATGGTGTTGTGCTTGGAATCCCCAACCGAACAGAGAGAGAGAGAGAGGGAGAGAGAGAGAGAGAGAAATAGTTTATGTTTTTGTTTAATTTATGAGAGAATTGATGAATGGAATTGCATTAAAAATACAAATCCTACTGTTCTCCAACAAAATAATATAAATAAATATATAAAAGAAAAATAATTAAAATCCTAGGGGAGAGAGAGGTGATTGGTTAAGGGCAAAGTATACGTGTTGGGCCTTCATTGGTTGAGAGTCATTAACCCTATGTGGGTTAGTAACGCTTACTCCACTTAACTTGGATAAGGCTGTTAGGGTTTCAAAGCATAGATCAAGTGGATCTCAATATTGCTAAAATCATAGAATGGAAAACTTGAGTTAAATGTTTTACGTATTGATATCATGTACATCTAACTCATTTAAAATCAAAGAATTGAGAATTTGGAGTTAAATGTTTTATGTATTGATTTAATGTATATCTAACTCATTTATAAAGTTTTAGGAGTAGGATAGTGAATGCTAACATAGTGTATATGTAGTTAGTTGGGGCCCAAGAATAGGGTTCATCCATTTTTGGATAAGGCGATTCGAATTACATATTCTATCTTTTTAGTATTTTCTTTATATACTATTGTCAAAATGATATTATTTTGATATTTAATTAAAATTGTTGATCATAATTGTTGTTAAAACAACATTGTCTTGGTAGTGATATGTAGATGTAATATGAAAAAAATTGAATAAATGATCTTATTTGAGGATAAAATTGTCTAGTAATAAAGTGTCTAAAATTGAGACTCGATAAGTTTAATTATGATTTGAATAATTAGATGTGATTCTTGCTAATCTGTAAAAAATCGTCAACATTAGCTATGTGCATAATAACGTGGGAGACACATTTAATTAATTTTATTTGTTGTCTGTCTGAGGGAATTTTATCATGTTGCATCAAATTAAGTATATTCAATGTAGTGTATATAATATGTGTATGTATTCAAGTATATATTGTTACAAATATAATTTCTACAAATTTAAAACTGTTCTATCCTCAAAATAAAATTTAAAAATGTTTATTACTATTAATTACTCATAGATTGTACGTGTTATTCAAAAATTGATTAAATATTAATAAAGAGAAATTTCTTTTATTACATAGATATTCAAAAATTGATTAAATATTAATAAAGAGAAATCGATAAGTTGTTTTTTTATGAACCTTGGTTGTCCACGAAAAACACAATTATATTACATTAATGTACGTCAATGGATCAAATCATCCGATTATGATTCTTTATGTCGTTTTACAAAATAAAATTTATTACCTCGTCCCGTGATTTTGGGATGTAGGGAAGGAAACCGGAAACGGTACCCCCATACAATTGGATGAAAATTTGCAAGAGGGCAAGAAGATTTGCCATTTCCAATAGTTTTGTATTTCGACTCCATCTTATGATCTCGGATTTTCAAATAACGGTTGCGATTTAATTCTGAGATAATCTGTTGCTATAAATAGAAATTTCTTGACCAGGAAATATAATTTAGTTGTAATAATTTCCTTATCCAACGTGATTCACAGCCACAGTTAAAATCTTGAATGATTTTAGTGAAAAGATACTGTCAATCTTTATGATAATTAATTGCTAGTAATGATATACGTGTTCAGGTGTGCTATTATTTTTTCTAATGAAATCATTATCAACCAACTACTAAACACTCTAAAACTATGATTTTTTCTCTTATTTTTGTGTCTAATTAATGTACCATTATTATTATAATGACAAGAAAAATAATCTGAATACATGATCTTATTTACACTCCACACTACATTTTCTTGACTACACACTTTATCTCGTATTTCATGCTATAAATACATACTGCACTTTTTTCACTTGTTTTTGGTTTTAGGCCACAATAACTTATGACACGAAGAAAAAAAAATTGATTAGAGAATCTTATTTACACTCCACGGTTCATTTATTGATTATCGTATTTCATATCATAAACAATGCATTTTTTTCACTTGTTTTTGGGTTTTAGCCCACTATAATTTATGACACGAAAACGACTCGACACCCCCCCCCCCCCCCCCCAGGAGGAAAAAAGGAAAAACTATAAAAGACACAAAATAAAAAAAATCAAGGGGAAGAAAACATGAGTAAAATGAGTAAACAAAACACGAAATAGACACAAATTCGTTTTATATGATTTTCTGGTCAAAACATATTGTTTCAAAGTTATGGATTAAAACACATTGTTTGAAAACACAACAGCTTGTTAAGGCTGAAACAAAAACTTAGAAATTAAGTGGCCCAAAAATTGATTATTTTCCTCTTCCCTCAAATTTGTGAATGCCAGAAATTAATGCATAATGGGCTGGGCTCAAATAGGGAGAATAATATTTTGGGCCTTTGGAAGCCCATAAGATTAGCCCAGGACTTCTTTCCAGGTTCTTAAGGTTATTTTGGACCGACACCGGCCCATCTGGACGTTAGTAAATTCTGCGAGAAATATAACTTTCATAATGCTCAAACTTAGAGATGCAAGTAAAGATATCTTGGAAATACAACTTACATCCAAAAACTTACAAGAAGACTATAGATAATACAGTAGTAATCTTGAGAGTGAAGAAAATATCCCTTTCCAGTGTATCAAACTTTGTAAGTTACGCGATCTTTGAACGAAGATGACGATGTTGATGAAAATCCAGAACGATGAAGCTTTGCTTTGTCCTTGTTGAATGCTCTATGAACCTCGTCTTTGAGTTCCATAAAACGTGTTCGCTTCATTCTCTGCTCTTCTGGGGTGCCCGTCTCAAGGTAGAATGCATCCGGTAAGTCATCCTCCATAAACTTATCCAACACTTGCGAGCAATTAGGAAAATACCGTCGCCCCAACTCAACTGTCAACAAGTTCATCAATCAACATTACAAAAGATAATGAGATCACTCAATTCAATCATAACAGAACTCAAGTGATTAGCTTTCAATGCATCTTTACTGTGAGTTGGTTTCTTGAAATTTGATTTGATTAGTCAAAAAGGCAGTATAGTATACCTGTTCTAGAGAGGGTCTCTATTTTTGAAATAAGCCTTTTCTTCTGAGAATTGGGCGTCTCGTTCAAATCGACCTCCATCAAGTTCCCACTCGAGCCTCTTGAAGACAAAAGACCAGCAAGGTCAGATGTTGTCTCAGCATGGGCAATTTCCATAGCTAGTTTAGCTTCAGTAGGGAAAAACATTCGCGCACACGTCACTGTCGAGACATGAAGTTCAAACATGGTTAATAATAGAAGAAGACAAATGATATGATGGAATAGAAATAGACAAGTTAGCTACCTCTGTCTTCTAGGCATAGCAATTTCATATGTAGATCATCAGCCATTGCATGAGATGAGACCAATGAATCCCCTGAAATAGGGTTCCTCCGCATTTCTCTCTCCAACACATCAATGCATATCCGGTCTTTGTTAGCTTCCTGCCCATTCTCTCGTTTCATCTGATAGTCCTTTAGCCTCGTCAATCTCTTGCAAATACTAACAGCACTTTGTCCCTCAAACGTTGGTTCTGATGCACAAGCTCCCTTGGTTAAAAGCGACACCAAAATTGAGGGCTCCTTGCGCCTGGCGGCAACATGAAGTACCGTATAGCCCCTTGCATTCCGTAGGTTGACATCAGCAAGACCAAGACTAAGCACCTCGGTCACTATCTTGGGATCACAATATGCAACAGCATAGTGGAGAGCAAATGCGTCGTCTAAGGTTATATCAGACTCGGTCAGAAGAAGTCTGACGAGTTCAACATCATCCGAGTCCAAGGCTTTATGTATTCTATTAACTCGTTTCTCATGTAAAGGATCTGTGGGGGCCACTTGGTTTTCTTGTTCCGCCAGAGAATTAACACGGAGCAATCTGATATTCTCTGCAACTTTAGATGGGAGCGTTTTCTCTATGAAGATGGTCTCGAGGTCTGATTGAACCACTCTGTGGGCACACTGGGTCAGAAGCTGAGTTAATTGACAATGGAAGGCGACCGTGAGAATGGGGATCACATCTTCCACAATAGCCTTTCCGACCAAATTAAGAAGCCGCCTCTGCAGTTCAAGATTGAACATAAACAGAAAACATTATCCACTACAAAAATATCAATTAGTATATTTGAAACTTTACCCCAAAATGCTTGGTGTATGTATAACAGTTCCTTTTTGTTCAACTAACAGACTAAAAGGCAATTATGCATCTAAAATACACAGAGTACCAACATTAGTTTTACTTGCCAATCTAGAACTAGAAGATAAAAATATCAATACATGATTCTCAATGCAGAAAGAACAGAATCCAAATCAATTCATCTAGAAGCAAATATCTAACAAGTGATCAAACAATTAGCAGCCATGGTTACCTGAAAAAGAGACACAAGCTCTACAACCTGAAAAATGGCTGATGCATACATCAATTCAACAGCAAAGTCGATAGCAGGTCTACACGCATCATGGTGGCACATGTTATCAACACATGTCGAAACCTCAGGTGGAGATTGCCTAAGCTTTCCCGTGTACATATAGTTCAAGAAGATGAGAAACGCCTCGTGTCCAATCTTGCCATAGGGCAACAAGTTAGTCATGTAATACTTGGGTTTTCCTTCCTTGCCAACAAAACCTTTATCCTTTCTAAAAAGATCATCGAAAAACTTACTCCTAGCAGCTAAAATGCACCGGTGTATGCCTACACTATTTTCTTCTACCACAATTTCCGCATCACTGAAATCACTACCTGTCTCAGATAACAGCTGCCCCAAATTACTACTCAACTTGTTCAAACTGATGATTTCAAGATTCAACCCCGGCTCGGGACCACCCGAAGCGTATACTTTATTGCTCGTTGATCCGTTCGACAAATGAGATGGTGAGGTGAAACTGATGGATGATGATGGTTCAGCAGAATTTTCCATTACAAAACTTTGGTGCCTATGTAGTATTATTTTAAGCTAAAACTAAAACTAAAATTGGGATTCATTGCATCCTCATCACACACCCTACACCAGCAAGGATATGACAGCACCATTGAATTCCTTCCTCTATTCCATAAACCAAACAGACTGAGCATCATCATGTAAAAGACGAGCAACACACACCCCAAAAAGCTTTCCCAAAATGCCAGAATCGAATACCATGATTCCTTTCTTCAAATTCAGACTAAAATGTCATTATAAAACGCTAATTCTATTCTCTCTCTCTGTTGATTTTATGTCTATCGACATGATAATCTCAAGCGCCTGGAAATTCCAAAATTTCAGAAAAAAAATAAATCAGAACAGAAATCGCGTATCCGTACAAGAAATTGACAGTCAAAAAGGGGAAGGCAAAATCCAGATAAAATATAAATAAATAAATAAAGGCTCCATCTCCATCAAGAAGAAGTCTTACCAAAGTGAAGAAGGCATGGAGAACATACAATCAGAGAGGAAGAACCAGATCGAAAGAGAAGCCATTGAAAAGGAAAAGAGGCTTAGAATTGAAGAAAAACATTTAGTCATAAGGTGGTCCCACCACTGTCTAAGGAAGTTTCGTGATGAGAATCAAAGTAAATGTGGGTGGAACTAGTCTATAATTCCCTACAGTGATTTTAATTATACTGTAACTTATTTTTATTATATGATTATTAATACTAAATTCAAGTCGTTTTTAAATATTAAATATAATATTTGCAAAAATGTCATCAAATATTTTGTCACAGATTGCTCTTCGTCGAAATAATTCGACCCGTATTAAATCCGGGTTTTCGGTTTGGTGTATGTGGGGACTAGGATGGGGGGGTGGTTGGGTTTTTTTGTGAGTTGTGTTCAGCTTTTTTTTTTTTTTCTTCTTTAATTTTTAATTTTGGTTTTATGGGATTTGATTAAGTAGTTGTTACGTGTAAGTGTGTTCGTTGGCAGGTGACGACATTGATGATGTCATGTTTCCAATGTCGGCTTCCGCTCACGCCCTATATGACGTCACCCGCCTGTCATTATCCTACACCGCCTTTTTTACGTAAGGTTATTTTCTTTTTCTTTTCTTTTCTTGGAGGAATCTTTTTGCGTAAATTATTTGTTTTTTCTATTTATATTTCTGTATGCCGTTATTTTAATAGTGTCCGCATTAATTTTAGCTTTTGTATTTTGGGAGATTCTTTACATAGATTTTTTCAGTTGAAAAGACATAATGTGAGCAGTAAATAAAGAAAGAATTACTCCCTCCATCCCGGCTCAACTTGCCTACGTTGACCGGGCACGGAGATTAAGAAAATGCAGTTGACTCAAGTGAATATGCACTTTTTGATGGCATTTTTGTAATAATATGCACATCAAATCAAGTGGATATGCACTTTTTGATGGCATTTTTGTAATAATGTTGAAATATAGAGATATTAATGTAATTTTTTTTTTGCCATTTATGGGCTGACAAGTTGAGTTGGGACAAACAAAAATGGCAAATAGGCAAGTTGAGCTGGGACGGAGGAAGTATTTATTTTGAAACATGAGAGAGGATTTATTTACACATCTATTTTTGTACCACATGAAATACCATAAATATAATATTGTTATTTACTTATATATATACACTTAATTTAATTACGTGTATTTGTATTTTTCTCAGAAAATGAGTAACTTGTGAAAATTGTATAGTGTATTTCATTTGATATTGCACGGCCTAATAGTAATAGTCCAGTTAATAGTCTATTCAAAATAATAAATATATTTTTCTACATAATAAAAGATTTAAATATATTCTTGTTTCTCATTTAATGGTCCATTTAGAAATTTTATCATGAAATAAGAAACGTAATATTAAACACAACTTGCCCTGCAATATCCATTCTATGCTCACTTCTATATTCTCTCTTAACCATTGTGATTTTTTCTCTCTCTCCTTTAATTTTATTGTTGAAACTTACCCAATTATTCTGAATTTTCAAAATTTTACCCTTCTCTCCCAAAAAATGTAAAACTTGAGCCATTGAACCAAATAAAACGATTAAAATGTGGTGATTTTTTGTTGTCTATATACACATACAATCAAATTTAAGAAATTGATTTAGTCCAAACCAAAAAATTAGTGGTGTTCTTTATGGATATATCACAAATGGGCTAAATGAATTCGCAAGCGAAATCAACACGTACGTAATGTAAGTTTGGGCCCACTTCTCAACTATATTGGGCTCTAACTTAACACTCAATGTCATGGGTAGTTTGGGCTTGTAAATGCCAATCCACCAACATCATCACGCAATAACTAAAACATAAAAATCTTCAAAAGACAAAGTAAGATTTTAATAAAATTGTCTCACGATCTTTCTTTTTTCCCCCAGATAAGTCAATTCAGACTCATAAAATAGAAATTATTTTATAAAAATTGTTCGGATTTTGAGGCTTAATCTCAAAGAATTATATTTATAAAATGATTTCATATAATTATTTTAAAAGATAAACTTCAAATTGATGATTAAAATTCTTATGAGTATCAAAGGGAATAAATAGTACAAGCTAAAAGAATGGCTAAAGACAAAATCCATTTTTCAAACTCCTTTTAAAGGCAACCTACAAAAAGAATAATCCATGGTTACAAATTTTATTAAATTAGATCATATCATTTAACTAGTTTAGGAAAAATAAAAAGAACTATTTAAGAAAAAAAAATGAGGGGAAGAGAGCAAAAGGAATGATGGAAAGAGAGGAAAAATGTGAGGAGAGAGATAGAGATATATGAATAGTAGGGACCCACCATTACCTGTTTGTCACTTATTCCTTGCTTTGTGCCAACAATTTGACTCTTTCCATCTAGTCACTAAAAAAGTTATATTTCTATTTACATTGTAACACATGGTTACTTTAAATATTCATGTATATGTCTAGTCTAAAATTTGACACTCAAATAATGTAAGAGAATCGTATCAAATTATCAATCAATCAAGTGTGCTGGGTCCTAAAATTGAAATACTAAAGAAAATAATGCTTTGTTATCTATTTTGTAGGCTTTTTTAATTTTACATAGTTAGTTTAACATTGTATTAATATATGTTAATCGATAAATAGAATACAATAAAAAATGTCATCGACATATTATATTGAATTTTGATTTCACCACAATGAGTGGATAAATGTATTCGGAATTTCAACTCTTAAATATGTACTCTATTTTTTTCAATTTTAATATCGATAAAAATACTAAAAAATTCAAAATTATTTCATTGTCAAGCTTTTCAAAATGTAATTTTTTCTCCTTTACTTCAATAATTTCAGTTAACTAAAATATTGGGATCCATTTAATTATTAATACAACATCCAATTAGTAAGTATAACAACTGACAAAATCCAAAACCACCACAATGACATTGACAATTGATTATTTCACAGATAGTTTATCACTCATTTATATAACTAACATCACTTATTAATATATTATACATAAGATTAAAAAAAAATCGAAATTAAATATGGAATGTTTGAAAGCCAGACCCCCACCAACCCCCACCCCACACCACCCCAAGCCAGAAGGCAGAGAGAAACGAGTTGTTAATGGTGGTCCCCAACTCAGTTTGAGCTTATCACATGCAATCGGCTTCAGGACAAAGCTTCATTTTAAGTCACCATCATGTTTTGACAGCCAAGAGATATAGAGAAAAAAATGTCTTTTAGCTATCTAACTTCGTATATTTAGATTTTTTTCACCTTTATTTATCTATCCTTTTATTTTAGTTCTATAATCTTAAAACTTTCAATTTTGATATACACAATAATATTCAATTATCTATCCTTTTCAATTTTCCAAATGATCATCATAATCTATATACATTATTATTACAGCAATCTATCAAACTATCAAATATTTTACACATAAACTATTAATTTTTTTTTTTGCAGTATCGATATATATAAACTGTATGGGTTTGACATTCAAACAACCAAATTATTTTTCTGAAAAATTTTCATCGAATTTTACAATGTGACTTGTGTGTGACATATTTTTAAGGTCTTTTTTTATCAAAAACATCGTAAGTGTTTTTTGAATTCTGTTACTCAAGAGATTTGGACAAAAAAAATCATATATGTCATACACAAGTCACATGCCAAAATTCGGTGAAAAATGGTTGAAAAATTAGTTTAGTGGTTTAAGTATTAAATCCGTATAGTTTCATTATATCGATGTTAAAAAAATAAAAATTGATAATTTATATACTGATAATTTAATGGATTGTTGCAATTAAACCTATATATATATAATGACATAAATAACCTTAGTTAGTCTCCTTTCCAGCGCAGAACAACAGTGCAGATGCAAAGAAAAGTGAAGAGCAAAAATGGTAAAAAACATCAGGCCTTGGGAATTCAAGTGGCAGCAAATTTGTCCTCATGCTGTGCTTCTTCAATCAAACTTACTGGACTTTGTCTATTCTGTGTTTTTCCATTATCTTTCTTTAGAGTCCACAACAATGTCAGTGAAACTTTTCACAGCCTGCACCAGTCCTCCTGTCCGAATCCCCTTCCCATGGCCTCCCTTCATAAGCTCCTGTCCGAAGAAGGATTTCAGACCCGAAAACCCGACAAGAAAGTCAAGTTCAAAGACAGAAGAAACAGCGCTCGAGAAGACTCCATAGCCCTCCCCATCTACATCTGCCATGATCGACGAAGCCTGGATTCCTCCAGACCTCGGCCCAACCCGGCCCGCTCCCTCAAGGGCTCGTCCCGGAAAGGCGGGTCGGGCTCGGAGAGATCCACCACCACTCCCAGACGGGACGAGCCCGCCATCGATGACGTGGCCATCAAGGCCATGATTGCCATCTTGAGTGGCTACGTTGGGCAGTATTCGAGGGACAGGAATTTTCGGATAAGTGTACGAGAAAAGTGTCGTTCCTGCTTCGAGAGAAGGAAGAAGGGTTCAGATGATGACGTGTTTGCTAACATGGAAATGGGGATTCAGAGCATTGAGAAGCTGGTTGAGAGCTCAGACATAATGAGAGAGATGGACTTAGATTCATTGCAGAAGTCCATCAAGACATTGAACACTGTCGCGTCTCTGGATTCCGATGAGAAGCCAACCTCGTACTTCTCAGCCTGTGCGAATCTTTACCTATCGATCATCTACAAAATGGCGAAGAACGACAAGATTTCAGCGAGACATTTGCTCCAAGTGTTTAGCGATTCTCCGTTTCTTGCTCGAAAGCATCTGCTTTCTGAGCTCTGGGAGCACTTCTTTCTGCCCCATCTTCTTCATCTCAAGATATGGTACAACAAAGAGCTCGAATTTCTTGCCAATTCTGGGTATGCAGATAAGGAGAAGAAGATGAAAGCCTTGAACAAGGTGTATAACGAACAGATGGACATTGGTACTTCACAGTTTGCTAATTACTATAAAGAGTGGCTTAAAGTTGGAGCTCAACCCCCTCCTATTCCCACTGTGCCTTTGCCTGCGAAACCGACTCATGCTCGTTCTAGAAGGAAATCCTCTGAGTCTTCTGCCATTAGTAAATCTCTGTAAGTTTGCTTATTCTTCCAATCTTTTCTACCATTTAAGATTTCACAGATATTTGTTGATTGTCCAATCTGATTATAGGTATCAAGAAGTTTTTGGGAAGGGGGGTTCAATGGACTTGGATAACGAAAATGGAGCTCCAAGAAATGTATGGGATGATTTAGAGGTTGAAGAAGATTTCAATCATATGAATCATGTTGAAGTGAGTAGCTTTATATGATCTATTACTACTTTAACTTCTTTATGAAAAGTTTGTTATGTTATGTGTTATATATATACTTTGTTGTTTAATCTTTAACAGGAGAAAGGCGTTAGTCGGAGAAGAAGATCATCGAGTCAGAGTAATAGAATACAGAGAGGGGAGTCATGGCATCACGACACTCAAAAATCAGACTATTTCCGATTTTTAGGATGTCGAAAAGAGCTGGTTCAAGGGAGCTATATCATAGCCAACAACGAGAAAATCAAGAACGATGAAAGAGGAGAAGGAACAAACAACGTCTTTCAGACAAATGATCCGTCTAGAGCCATTGCCACCATTTGCTCTTCCCAGAGCCTTACAGAGTGTGAGGTGGCGGTTCGTTTAGTTAGTGAAGCTTGGCTGAATTGCAATGGAGATAGTGAGATTGAAGCCTCGTTGTCCCAGGCTTCGGTCATACAGGGGATATTGGAGGTTCTATATGTGTCGAATGATGATGAAATATTGGAGCTGGCAATATCAATCTTGGCAGAAATCGCGACTAAAAGTGAGGCAAATAGGCAGTGTGTGTTGAACTCGGATCCAAATCTCGATGTCCTAATAAGACTAATGAGAAATGGGAGCTTGTTTCTGAAAGCTGCGATTCTACTCTACATAGTGAAGCCAAAGGCGAGCCAGATGGTATCGATGGAGTGGATTCCATTAGTCCTTAGAGTGTTGGAGTTTGGTGATCAGTTGCAGACTTTGTTCACTGTGAGATGCAGCCCTCATGAGGCTGCATATTACTTCCTAAACCAACTTCTAACAGTTTTCGACATAGACAAGAATCTAGACAATGCTAGACAGGTTGTTTCGCTCGGAGGATTAAGCTTGTTGGTAAGTAGAATGGATTTAGGGGACACATTAGAGAAGAGTAAGGCTGCTTGTGTTCTTCGTTATTGCATTCGTGCTGATGGAAGTTGCAGACATTACTTAGCGAAAAACGTGAAGCAAGATGCTATATTATCTCTTCTAGTAAAGGAAGCAAATCCTCATGGCCATGCTCTTGAATTGCTAACAGAATTACTATGCCTTAGCAGGTAACCTTTTCAACTGACTAGATCTTAGCTTTGTAATATTATAGGATGTCTTATTTTAGTCCTAAAAAACAGGAGAAACCAGAGAGTAGAATACCTAACTGGATTAACAAAGGGATGGAACGACCTAAACACGCTGCAAATTCTGCTGCTACGCCTCCAAAAGGCGCGTCTTGAAGAACGGCCCGTTATTGCAGTTACATTGCTCCAGCTGGACCTTCTGGTTTGCACATTAGTCCTTCACCTTTTAGTTTATTAAGATAAGATCCTCATCAATTGGTACCACTATTTGCAGGGAGATCCTTTCGAGTACAGTGTGTACAGAGGAGAAGCAATAGACGCGATTATTACAGCGTTGGATTGCTGCGTGTTCAATGAAAAGATTCAGGAGCAATCAGCAAGAGCACTCATGATTCTAGGAGGACACTTTTCTTACAGTGGAGAGCCAGACATAGAAAAAAACCTCTTGCGAAAAGCAGAACATGAAAACCTGGTAAATATCAACACACAAATCATCAATATCAATATCAGATCTTCATTTCATATCGTGTAATCTTCTCAGAACGAAGAAGAAGAGAACTGGCAGAAACGAGCAGCGATAGTGATGCTTACGAGTGGCAAGACGAGGCTGCTCTCTGCTCTTTCGGACTCGATAGCAAACAGCATTCCATGTCTGGCACGAGCAAGCTTGGTGACTGTTTGCTGGATGAGCAATTATCTCCATTGCCATGGAGATAAAGAGCTTCAACACGCAGCGTGTTTGATTCTGGTACCACAACTGATCGAATGCCTGAAAGACAACGGTAATAATTTGGAGGAGAAGATTATAGCCTCGTTTTCGTTACACAGTCTAACAAAGTGTACAGGTAAGTAAATATGATGATACATTATTTGTTCCATAGAAGAGAGTTATGTTTGTAATGTTTTCTGTTTGATCGTGTCAGATTATTTTCTGCGATTGGAGAAAGAGGTTTTGAGTAGCCTTGAGAAACTGTCAACAGTGACGTGGACAGCTAAGGAGCTGGTTTCAGTGATGACAAGCAATTCATCGGAGCAGTTTATTTGAGTCGTTGCTTCTTCAGTTGCATATGATACGAGTGTATTGATGTATAAGTAGCTAAGCTTGTGTTTTTGTATAGGAATTTGTGCTTGTTTTAAATCTTTTTTAGGGTGTATTTTGTAGTTTTCTTGATCCATTCATCCGAATAATGCTTTGTAATGACAAATAATTTCAACTTCGTAATTCATGGCTTAGAAAATTCCTAGTAAAAATCTGGTTTGATTTGTTAATGAAAGTTACATTATTTTTGGTTTAAAAAAACAAAAATAAATAAATTCTTGATTTCTGACTGGTAAAATGCAAATTGTTTTAAAATAGTGGAGATGCGGGGTATCGATCCCCGTACCTCTCGCATGCTAAGCGAGCGCTCTACCATCTGAGCTACATCCCCTATTTGATATCAGCAATCTATGTTTATATATATATATATATTGATTATTATCATAAGGAATATTCGTGTTAAAGTAACGACTTTTATTAACCAACATTAAGCAACTAATGATCCAAAATCCACCAGGTACTTAGAGATCAATATTTGGTAATTAGAGACTTTTCTTTCATTTTCTATTTGATGTTTTCATGTATTCAAATCGTTAATGTTAAATTTATACGTGTTATGAATTCAAGTAGGGAAATACAAAATAGAATAAAAAGATGCGTGTAAGATATGAAATCCAACTTCAACAGAGTAAACAATGTAATAGCATGTTTTTTGTCGATATTTGCTTGTGATTTATGCATATGATATTATCCTGAATTCGCTCATATAAATCAAAGCTACGCATTCTGAAGACTGCAATAAAAACCTCACCACTTTCATGTACTGAACATAAGAACTCAACATAAACCAACAAACCCGAATTTGAGCAGCTTACAAGACTGTTTCAACAGGAATATATTCTGCAATAACGCATTTCATGTCCCTCAAGGCTCAAACCATATATATATTGAATTTCAGCAAATCTAACATCAAAAGTCACATTGCAACTTTCAAATAAAAGTAGTCATAAAACGAATAAGAAGACCCATAAAGAAATGTTTCAGCGAGATGTTACACCAAAAATATACTTCATTTTTAAGACAGACAAGAAGCAATCTCATCGTAGCTAGTCCACTCTTCATGCAACTGTTTGAACCGCTCTATCAAAATTCTCTTCTGCACTAGAGGATTGTTTGATGAGTATGTGATCTGGATATGCGAGTTTCAATTGGCTGCAAAAAATTGATACAAGTATCAGAAATTCCACCATCAGAGGATCTATACAAAATTTGCTGGTCATGAATAACCTTAGTGAGTTCAAATCCAACAACACCAACTCTAGATTCATCAAGAAAACTATTGATGCTAAAGAAAGAAATACTAAAAGTGACATACAAAACCAGCTACCAGGCATTGAAGTCAAAATACCCAAAAATACAAACATACAATTAAGAAAACAGCAAAGTATATTTTGTTCAACTCTTCCTGATGAATATATCACTCCACTTGAGCAGAATATTTCAAAGATCTTATCACAACACAATTATGAAGAGCAGTATAGGAATAGATGCATGGAGAATCATTGTCCTGAAATTTACAATTAGGGAATATTGAAAATAGGTACATTAAAGATCTTGGTTAACCAAATCAGGTGGCTTCATTTAATGAACCAATTGAGAAGTCATGCTGCAGGTTTTGTATTGAAAATCCTACCTGAGGTAGCGTGATGCTGATTTTCCCAGGTGAAGACTGCAAACAACCAGATTGGCAAGAGTTTCTGGGTCCTTAGCATCCTGCATAAACCACAAACTTCACATCACATGGGAAAAAGTCGCAGTCTCTGATACAAATTCATGTTCAGATAAGTTACTGGAAAAAGGAAAACAGAAATAAAGCATCATGCAAGGGCATTTGAGCAGATCTTGCGGCCACAAATTGCATACTTGAAAGCCGATTCCCGTAAGGGCTGCGGTTGAATGGCATGCAGCCGCGCACATATTTATGATTAAAAAAAAAAAACACCACATGTTGACAAAGAGGAGAGGGGGGGGGGGGTTCAAAGTCATCACACCAGGGAACATCATTGCAACATTAAGGATCGAGACAGGTTAGAAAATTATAAGATACCCTGTTTAAGGATTCAAGAAGAAGTGTTTCCGCCTCATCAAACTCCCCCTTATGCATGCAGCAAACAGCCTTTCCATTCAGGACCAAATTAGTCATTTGGTACCTCTCTGAGAAGTCCTGGAAGATAAGATATGCCTCCTGGATCTTTGAACCACCCTAATAAAATCAGCAATAGGTAAGTCTACAAACCCTCAATTTTGATTGCTCAAGATGTGTCTTATGGAACTACACTTACCACTGCCAAGTTCAGCCATGCATTAGCAAGTTGAGTTAATGTGTGATCTTCATCAATTCCTTGCATGACTCTCAATTGTTTCTCAGCATAATCTGATCGGTGCATCTTAAGGAAAATTTGGACATTCAAAGCATGCCTACATAAGTACAAATGCACAATATTATTAAGCTTAAAGTATATGTACATATTTAGACATCACATGCATGTAAACACAAAACATAGGGAAAACTCATTCTGAACTTAGTAAGATAAACTAATACCAGAGATTATAGCACTATGAATTAAAGGTAAAAACCATAAAATAACAAAAGATTCACAGAATCAAGCACAACAATTGGGATCACATAAAGTATCAACAAAAAAAATTGAGGTGCCCAGCGCAAAACTAAGAGGACTTACAGCTCCATTGTTCCTCCAGCATTTGTGTGCTTTAAAGCCTCATTATAATCCTGTTCATGCATGAACACAATCCCTGCAATAAGACGTAAGATGGGGTTGTTCCCAATTGCAGGATCCACCAACAACTCATGGAGACTCGAAACTGCTGTTTCCTACACAAAATGAAGTTTAGTTAGGACAAGCATCTGGTACCAACAGTGACCAAGAGTTACTACTTTTCCTACAATGTTTTCCAAACAGATTTTTTGGCACAAGATATATTTGACATGTGGGACATTTTTAACGAAGTGAAATGGAATACAGCGCAATGTAATTCTGACTATACTGTTCTTAAAACTAGCAGTCTTGATCCTTCAGGGGAAACCCTAACTAAGATCTTCATTTGTGTGGTGGCGAAAGCAAGATCCAATAATTTAAAACAATTCGTCATAAAATTCAATTGGCCCATCAAATATACATTAGAAAGTATCATTAAAATCGGGAGCAATTATAGATCAAATGTTCAACCCCATACCTTGTTTTCAGGGCTGGAGAGATACAAAGCTAGTAATTTAACGGCCTGAAGTGGCGTTGGCGCAGATGAATCAATCTCATTTATAACAAGCTGCGCATCAACAAAAAAAAAAAACAGAAATCAAGAAATTTCTTAAATCAAATCAAGAACAGATTCTAGATCAAGAAATTGTAGATCTTCAACGCTATTGTACCTGGTAACTGCCAAGAGCGATGTAAGAACGGTAAACGATGGAGTCCCTCTCAATGGCGTCGTCGGGGGAAAGATTAGGGATTTCGCTGTTGTTGATTGCGGCCTGGTACGCTCCCAAATAAAAGTTGTTCCTCAATCCGAATAGCGGGTCGGGTCCTCCGGCCGCCATTATTCTTCAATTCTTCGTCTGAATTTGGTTAGAGATCAGATCTTGAGTATGAAGAAAATGCAAGAGCAATCAAGTAAATCCACAGTGGTGTTGATGCAGAATAATTTTCCAAAATTGAAGATGAGAAAAACGGGTTTATTAATTTGTACTCTTATATCGGTCTCCTCATAGCACGTTTCTTCATAATCGTGTTATTTAAGGTAATCCAATAAGAATACAAGAAAATAAAAAATCAACGGCCCATCTGATTTGGGCCTTATCAAACAATCTCTAGTTTCATAGCCCAATCTATTTGAAAAATAAAAATACCATATCTGTGTTAAAAGTTCTTACCATATATATTATGCTAAAAAAAAAAATATTATGTTATATATTTATTAACAATTTTCCCCCAGAAAAAAAAAATCAAATTTAATTTATTGACGACTGAAACTCATAAAACTAGAAAACTCACTGAAAAGTCTAAATATTTTTCATTCATTAGGGGGTCATGAACACTGAATGTTGTCACTTTGTTGACAAATGTAAATGAGAATGAACAAAATATATAATGTTGTCTATTCCTGTTAAGTGCGAGTAGAAAATGAATATCTGCAATTACCAGCTAAACATTATTCTTCTCACATGTACATTAACAATGTCAATTCAATAAGAAACAAAGATTCATAATAGGTCTATCAATTCATTGATTGAACTCAATGAAGATCGAAGTAGTAATTGGAATAAATACTGCAGACGATACACTCGTGATTAAACTCGACTTCCTTCAATCTCCACAATGTTGTCAACGATCTGCGGCCCATCTTCTGTGGCTATAACCACTGTGCACCTGCCATTCATTAACACAAAACAATCTTCATTCAAGATTCAAAACTAGTTCATCTGAAAAGTAGATGTGGCAACATAAAAAAGAAACGGGGGTAGTAGGAACTGACGGGATTCGGGAGATGACACCGTGCTCGACTACACCAACCACTTGGTCAAGGCTATCAGCCACCTCAGCTGCATCAAGTGAATAAATAAATTAAAAGAAAAAGGTGGAGCAAAGAGACATTGGAACATTTGTATTAGGATATAGGGTGATACCAAGGTTTTGAATCGGAGATGTAAATATGACATCAAGAACGTTATGGCCTTCTTTAGTGACAAGTGGAAAGTCGCCCCCTGATGGGCCCGCATATCCTATAGCTGGTCTTCTCCAAACCTCAGCATCACCAAGAAACAGGTCGTCTATTTCTTCAGCAGTATCCAACCAGTCGACCTGAGATATAATATCAAGATTGAGTTTTGAAATAGATAGATATATAGTCGAGAAGTCCAATTAATCACATTTGACCTTACAGATTTGATTAGAACTGGAATTGATCCGTCTACAGAACCTTGATATCGCTTTGCTTCAACAATGAGGACCAGTTTCGCAGCTGTTCTTAATATGGTCTGTAAAGCAGAGTTAACCAGTGTATCTGAACAAGAAATCCCAACGTGAAAAAGAAGCCATGCTTAAATATGATAACTACCAAGATGACATACCTTGAGTGTGATTTTAACCACATGAAAAGCATGATTTAAAGCTTACTTAAATTTAAAAAAAAAAAAACATAATCAAATTTTTTTCATGTAAAGATGCTTTTGATTTGTATTTTTGATTCCCTCCCATAGATGACGTTGCAGATAATGAAAATAAAGATGATATTCTTGACTGACCTTCTCTTGAACTATTGACTCACCGCCCAGCATCTTTTGTCGGCCAATAACTGCCGCAAGTGACTCTTCTTCTATAACATCAGCATCGTTGAATGCTAAATCAATCTAGACATGGGGAGATATAATCTAATTATCTCACTTATCTGTGATTTCTAACACAAATTTAATCTAGTGAGAATGAAACAAACTCTTCTTTTCTGAGCAAACCACTTCACATAGATTTTGGTCACTTAAATGTGATAGATAAATAAGGTATAACGTTGTTTTATGAGTGAACATCCACATGTCCCAATATCAAACAAACGGGCTCACATTAGAACTGTCTCTGTAATGATCCAAAGGGACACCTGCCTTTGCTGCTTCGCTTGCACTATCAACAGATCTGCATCACAGTTTTGCTGGTTACTCCTAAAGGAAAAAATTAAAAAGGAAACGATAAGAACTAATTGAAACGATATGCTATAACATCTCCAGTTTGGCCATCGCACAAACAATGCTACAGCGAACTAGACCTGATCTTTTTACTTGCAGCAGCTTATAAGCAGTTATTAGTGAACTAATTTTTTACAAGAACAAACAACGAAAATAAAACGATGAAAAAGTGGCATACTAAACTACAAACTATATCATGTTTCCAGAAGTAGAAGCCAAACATAAAAATCTCACAAAGCCAAAGCTCACATCATTGTTTCTTAACCTTCAAATCCAATATCATACACAGAACATGCAAGCAAATCCCTCTCACTCTTGGAAAACAAAAACAATCAAATTGAAGTAAATTGCAATAAACTCATCATTCGCAAATCAACTTTAAATCAAGCAATTCTACTTACGTAGGAATGCCGGTGATATCTTTAATGGCACCTGACCGAAGTTGCCTCCCCAAATACTGTATAGCAAGACCAGAAGCCCGACCAGACCCCAGTCCTATCACCATTCCATTCTTCACAAATGAATCAACCTTTTTCAACACACAAAATAAAGAAAAGAAAAACCCTTAATTCCTTGAAAACAAGTAGAATCAGTTTCATCTCCATTTTGTTGTGAGTGATTCTTGAAATTAATTAATTAAAAAAATAGAATAAAAACTTTAAAATCAATCCATCGTTCTTGAATCTGGATTCTTGAACTCAAATCTTGCAGAAAGGGAAGTAAAAGGCAAACAAATTGATCTTAAATCTCGATTCTTGCATTAAAATATCAATAACTAAACCCTTTATTCGAGAATCTTGATTCTTGACAGACAAAGAAGTTGGGTAAAATTAGAAGAGAAAAATTACAGGATACAAGCGGTAAAATAATTCCATCGTTCTTGAATTTGGATTCTTGAACTCACACGCGGTAAGTGAAGTAAAGAAGCAAACACATTGATCTTAAATCTTAATTCTTGCACTAAATATCAATGATTAAACTCATTATTCTAGTATCTTGACTCTTGACAGACAAAAATGGCTAGAATTAGTAGAGAAAAATTACAGTGTATTTCGCCGCTTGGAAAAGTGTGGAATCGTCAGAGATGCTCATTCGAACCGCCATTGAAAGCCCATTACTTCTGATTTTTCCACTTGAATTAATGAAATTCGAGAATGAAAGAAGCGATGAAGAAGATGATAAAGCAGTTATCGCCATATCTTCTTTGTTTCTCAACTGTTCTTAATATTTTGATTTGTATGCATATATATAGCTTCATAAATAAATAATAAACATTTTAAAATATATTTAAGATAAGGCAGTCATCATACTATAAACTACACGTGGTAATGAGCCGTCACTGAAAGCCCGTCTCTTTCTCTAGGCCCATTAAGGAATGATAAAGCCCTAGTACTATTGGGCCACCGAATTTACGCTCTCAGAATTGGGCTGCTAAATTAGAAATAGAAAAATTATAAAAAAAATAAGAAAAATGAATATTTAGCTCTACACTTTCAATTCTTTTTTTTTTTTTTTTTTTGATTCCTACAATTTTTATATGTCATTTTTCCCTTGTATTTTTATTTTTCCACTTTTGTTCTTGTACTTTATACTTTTACCTTTTCTCTTACCTCTTATATTTTCAAGTTTTTAGTTCCCCCTAAATATAAAAGATAAAATGATAAAAATACATCAAGTTAAAATTCAAGATAATACGAGTGTTTCATCTTAAAAAATAAAAATCTCAAACCAATCCCAACACTAGAAAACTCATTCCGCATTTCATTTTCATTAGTTCATGTTAATACCATGATACATGTGTGACATTAAAATAAAATAAAACAAAACACTATCGCAATAAAAGTTTTTGTGTGGTGGTATAGAAGAGTGATGGGAGCCCAAAACACTAAACAAATTTAGCAATTATGTGCTTTAGTAAAGAAGATGATTACAAAAGAAAGCACAAAAGTGAAGATAATGATAATGAGAATCAGGTTCTCTTCTTTCGGTTTAAAGGGGAAAAATATTCTTCATATATATTTTCATAATAATCACTCCACCCCACCCCACCCCACCCTATTGTGGAGAGGCATGAAAGAAAGAATCATTACAAACACACACACTTTCAAGACTATGACATTCATTGATCCACATGATCTTGTATTCACCTCCTAATTTGATCATTCCTTATATACTCTATAAATCATCTCTACATATACGTACGAGCATTCATGATTGAAGAATTAAATATATTTGTCATGATTTGATTATTGTAATCATGTATTTATGTATTCTTCAATAATAAATTAAATTGGCTTATACTCAACTTTAATGTAAAATAATCATAAATTTATTTGAAGTTGTTCGTCAGTTTAATAATTAAAAAATGAATCGAGCTTGAACTTAATTATAAAAATTCGAAAGAGATTTAGTTCATAATATAATATGAAATTAGTGTAAAATGTAAAAATATGTGTTTGAACATGTAAAGTGTATTAATAAAAGTTGTCTGTATCAATATAGTCTTACTAGTAAAATTCTTCAGCTATACATAGTCTCTATCTTATATCAATGAAGATTCGTTGATCAATGATCTCCTCGAATTTTTATCATATATGAAAGTTGTTTGCTATTTTTATCAAGTATGAGAACCTAAAAACAAGTCAATAACTCCTGTATGATTAATAGCAACACTATATCAGACTAAAACTCTATAAAATCGAACACATAATCCTTTTATTGATATATTAAACGTTTTACACTTGGAACGAAAAGTGTAGAGAAAAAATATTGTTATTATTATTATTATTATTATTATTATTACCCCACTTGAGTGCCACAGCATATGGGAAGAATAGTGGACTTTAGGTCAAACAGCTTTAATTGCCCAATGTACTTTTGATATCATTTTTATTAATGCTGACTACAATCCACATCTCAGGTATCCTTTATAGGTTGCTCCCCATTACAATATGTCCAATTTAATATTCAAGGTCACTTACCTATGTCATTATTGAAATTTGGTCGAATTATGAAGTAGATATGGAGGTTTATAAAAAAATTAAAAAGACTCAACATTTATGAAGTAGCATATTACATATATATATGCAATACAAATACAAAAGAATACATAATACATAATTTTTTGTAAGACGTGAACTTGAACTTGATATACGTGTTTCTATGTAATAATCTGCAAATTACACTGAATAAATCTCGATTGAACAATGAATTTGTGAAAAAAAAAAAAATTGTCTGAAAGAAGTGCAGATGGTCACGGGTTTAGCATGTAAAGAGACCGTTCACAAGTTGCAAGAAATGCTTTTTGGTAAATAGAAACAAAAAACAAAAAAAGAATTCGAACGTTGAGCTTGCCAATGCCCTACCATATTTCCTCACGCTAAAAAGGCCTTGCTCATCATTTACTTCTTCAACGATGCTTGCTGTGGCCCCTCTCTCTCTCTCTCTCCTCATCTGTAGTCCACAATTTCAGTTTTATTGGTATTATATATGGTAAAAATTACTGCTTTATATTGCATATGAGGTGTTTGGCCAAAAGCTCAAGAGACAGAGTTTAACCAAGCAAAACCGACATGAATTAACGAAAACCATAATAAGTTGAATTTCTTTTGAATAATACCAAAAGAAACGTTCCAATTCTTTTCACATTCCAATTATTTTTCAATACACCCGTTGATATTTTTGTATGCTTTCCCACCAGTATAAACAAAACGTATATGCACGCCGCCCAAGAAAGTTGCAGCTTCATTTCTGGTTTTTTCTTAGTCGCATACATGTGACATGTGTCTCTATATTACAATAAGGTCTTAAACTATTTCATTAAAGAAAAGTTGGAAGGTAATAAATGAGGAAGCTTTATCTACTGTGAAAAGACAGGGGTCTTAGTGCCTTATATTATTATAGTATGTGGTCTGCATATTATATTGTTATTGATATAAATATGTGGAGTTTAAGAAGTTAATGGGTTATGGAGTTTTCCCTTTACAGCCCAGTGTAGTTAGTGGAAAAGGGTTTCTCTCTCTGCCCAACTTGGTTTTCTTCTTCTGGGCGCCTGTAAAGGAAGAAGCTTGCACAGGAAACCATTAGGGCTTTTTGTTGTACATCTTGGAAAGAAGATTGTACGTCCACATTCCAAGAAACTGGAAAAGAGAAACCTCGTGCTGGAAAGAACCATTCTTGGTGACATGGGTGATTGTAGTACTTCTTGAAGAGAGCTTTGTGCCTTTTCATTTAAAGAAGATATTTTTATTTTATTTTTTTGTCCATTTTTTTCTGGTGGTTCTTGGAAAAAGAAAATTCTTGCATCCCAAATGGAGGGCAGGTGGGGAAATGAATTGGTAGCGGTAATGTTGTGTTTGGCGATATTTGTGGGGTGCAATTTTGCCGAGGAGAATGCGGAAAATAGTACTGCTGTGTATATTGTGACTCTCAAACAAGCCCCTACTTCTCATTATTATGGTGAGCTTAGTGTTAAGCAGGGGGACCATGTTAAGCACAAAGGGTCTGAGACAAAGAATAGACTGGATAAACCCAGGTACGACGTTTTGTTAATAACTTTGCCTGAATTGAGTATGTATTGTTTTCAAGATTTGCAGGCCTGAGTTGAATCTCAATTGTTCAGCATTTTATTTGTTGTTTTAGTTCTCTTGAATCGAATATGGAGGAAGATGTTAGTTGTCTGTCCAAAAAACCAGCAGTGAATTTCTTGTTTTGGGAAATTTAACCCCCCCTCCCCAATGTCTATATTTGATTTCCAGAGGTTTTGATGCACTGAAAACTTTTGGTTTTGTTATTGAGGCCCAATAAACGTATTGTACTTTGTGACTTTTCTATATCAGGTCTCCTTTGGAAGTTGAAACTGATGGAGGGTTTCTTTTTCTTTCTTTCTTTTTTTTTTTTTTTAAATGGTGGGAAAATAATTTAATAACGACATTCATGTTATTGTTGTTTCTGACTGTTAAAGTTTGCTGTAGTGAGTTAGCAATTGATAGAAAATGGTGTTTAATCAATAGGAGAACTTGGATACTACTTAATTTGGGTTACTATGTTTCTTTGTATCATCAGCTGTAGTCTCCATTGTCACTCTCTTTCTTGCCAGTTTTCTCATTATTATTTATGAAGCATGATGGCTAACATATTTGTGCTTTGTGGAAACCAGCAATGTATCAAGAACGGGTAGGCCTAATGTGCCATACCTAGACCGTGTTCACAATTCTCTGTTAAAAAGAGTATTGAGGGGTGAAAAGTATCTGAAGCTCTACAGCTACCGCTATCTAATCAATGGATTTGCTGTGCTTGTCACTCCACAGCAGGTTAGTCATCATGTTATTAAATTCATGTCACTGTTATAGCCTGATAAGTCTAACATCATCAATTATAAGTAATTTTTGTGTGTTTCTTAGATCACTTTTGAATCTTATTGAATATAATGGTGAATTTGTTGAAGGCTGACAAGCTTTCAAGGAGAAGGGAGGTGTCAAATGTTGTTTTGGATTTCTCAGTCAGAACTGCTACTACGCATACACCTCAGTTTCTTGGTCTACCTCAAGGAGCATGGGCCCAAGAAGGTGGATTTGAAACAGCTGGAGAAGGCATTGTTATTGGATTCATCGACACTGGAATTGATCCCACACATCCTAGCTTCTCTGATGATACACCTGAAAAACCATACCCTGTTCCACAGCACTTTTCGGGAATCTGTGAGGTCACACGAGACTTTCCATCTGGATCCTGCAACAGAAAGCTCATTGGGGCTCGTCATTTTGCGGCCTCCGCCATTACCAGAGGGATCTTCAATGCCACACAGGACTTTGCTTCACCGTTTGATGCTGATGGCCATGGGACGTAAGTGTTCTCCCTCTGAATATAAACTTGGATGGGAAATTCATCAAACTATATAATTGTAGCTGCTTATTTTGAGATAACGTTCCTAGAAGGTCATTGACCTTTTATTGATTTTCATTGGAACATTTGACCAGATCTTTCATGGTATCTAATTTATTACAGGCACACAGCATCAATCGCAGCAGGTAATCACGGAATTGCAGTTTTGGTAGCTGGACATCAATTCGGAAATGCCAGTGGAATGGCTCCTCGTTCACAGTAAGAAACCTGATTTGACTTGCTTTAGTCCTCCTCTCTCTTCTCAGCTATAATGATCGACCTGGTTCTGAAATAACACCCCGTACATACTTCAGCCTTTTCCTTTTATTCTTTATATGTTGGATTATGCATTAACGAGATTCCAATATTTTCTAGCATTGCTGTTTATAAGGCACTATACAAGAGCTTTGGAGGCTTCGCTGCAGATGTGGTTGCTGCCATAGATCAGGTACACCTGACTAATCTGCATATCTGTTTCATTAAAATCGGTGCATCCATCAAGTATTATATGAGCACCCCAAATGGAAATAGTTTGACTTCTGCAAAGAATAACAGTTCCGTATAGGGAAGCAATTTTCTCTTTTTCCTCAAATTCAGTTTATACATGGTGCTAAAATCTGTCTCAGTGAAACATTTTTTAGCAGTTAAAGAGTCCATTAATATTACCATGCTTTTGCGTTTTGTAGGCTGCACAGGATGGAGTGGACATAATAAGCTTGTCGATAACTCCAAACAGGCGTCCTCCCGGCATTGCCACTTTCTTTAATCCTATCGACATGGCTTTACTTTCAGCTGTGAAGGCTGGTATATTTGTAGTTCAGGCTGCAGGAAATACTGGGCCATCCCCGAAGAGCATGTCTTCATTTAGTCCATGGATCTTCACAGTTGGAGCAGCATCCCATGACAGGACCTACAGCAACTCTGTAGTCCTTGGCAACAACGTGACAATTTCTGGAGTTGGACTTGCCTGTAAGTCTGAAGTATTTCATTGTCGAGATTGACTTCTATGATGTTGGTTGATCAAATTTAAAAAAATTCAAGAACAAGCCTAATTCAGTTGTTGATCACTAATTTACTCTTCAATTGTTTTATCTAGCTGGTACCGATAAAGATGCAATGTACACATTGATTTCTGCTATCCATGCTTTGAACGAGACAACAGCTGTGAATGATATGTACGTTAGTGAATGCCAAGATGCAAGCAACTTTAATCAGAGTGTTGTTCGAGGGAATCTCTTGATATGTAGCTACTCCATCCGGTTTGTACTTGGACTCTCCACCATCAAACAAGCGCTAGAAACTGCGGATAACCTCAGCGCAGCTGGTGTTGTGTTCTACATGGATCCTTATGTGATTGGTTTTCAACTCAACCCAATTCCAATGAAAATCCCTGGGATAATCATTCCATCCCCAGATGATTCTAAGGTGATAATGGTTCTTCATGAATTTCAGCAATTTATACAACTTGCTCGTTTCTAATCATAGCATATGGTTTTTGGCAGGTTTTACTTCAGTACTACAATTCTTCTCTGGGCAGAGTTGAAGGTACAAAGAAAATCGTCAAATTTGGGGGAGCTGCATGTATTTCTGGTGGAATAAAAGCGAACTTTACCCATTCTGCCCCAAAGATCATGTATTATTCTGCTAGAGGACCAGACCCAGAAGACAGTTTTCTTGATAATGCTGACTTATTGAAACCAAATATTGTTGCACCTGGAAATTACATATGGGCTGCTTGGAGCTCCCGCGGTACTGACTCTGTTGAATTTCAAGGTACATGTCTGTATAGACAAGAATTGCTTTCACTCATTGCAAAAATAACAGAATAGTTGATTAACCATGTAAATGTAAGTGTATAGGTGAGAACTTCGCGATGATGTCAGGGACAAGCATGGCAGCTCCTCATGTTGCTGGACTTGCAGCCTTAATAAAGCAGAAATATCCCTTCTTCACCCCTTCAGCCATCGGATCTGCACTTTCAACAACAGCTTCACTTTATGATAGAAGCGGGGGCCCTATTATGGCACAACGTGCTTACGCTAACCCAGATGTGAACCAATCTCCAGCCACTCCCTTCGATATGGGAAGTGGATTTGTTAATGCTACAGCAGCTTTGGATCCTGGTCTTATTTTCGATTCAAGTATGCCTCTCTCGATTCAATGATTTTTAGATTCTTGTGTTTAAAAATCCTAAATGAAACGATTTATTGCAGGTTATGATGATTACATGTCCTTCCTCTGTGGCATAAACGGGTCGTCTCCCATAGTCCTAAATTACACAGGTCATAGCTGTGGGAATTCTACTTTGAACGCCATTGATCTGAACTTACCTTCCATCACTATATCGAAGCTGAACCAGTCTGCTACCATTCAACGAGTGGTGACTAATGTGGGCAGCAATGAGACGTACAGTGTTGGTTGGAGCGCGCCGTATGGAGCTTCAGTGAAGGTGACGCCAACTCACTTCTCGATTGCAAGTGGAGAGAAACTGCTGTTGAGTGTATCGGTCAATGCAACGATGAACAGCTCAATTGCAAGCTTTGGAAGAATTGGGCTGTTTGGTACTCAGGGCCACTTGCTCAATATTCCTCTCTCTGTCATCGTCAAAATCTTGTACAATAACACTGGTGGCTGATTCAGAACTGATACTGATGCGGTGTAATGTTCATCAACATTTACGATTTTTTGATTGATTACCCTGTAAATTCTTTGAGATGCAGATAGAAGTGATGAGCCTCTGTTTTCCTTTTCTCCAATTATATCTTGTTTAGTTCTTTGTATAATTGTTAAAATGGTAGCACGTTGCAAATTAAAATGACATTTTTCCCGCTTTGATAATGTCTAAGAGGATGTAAAGAGGAATCAAAGAATTTTTTTTCACTCATACAAGCAAAATATAATAGATGAGAAAATCTGGATATATTCACAGGGTTAGTTCAACAGACATATCAGTGGAAATCATATTGTACTGAATGGAGATGTAAACCCTTGGTAATTCAATGACAAATTGTTGGGAGCAGATTCTTTTGCAGTTGCAAGATTTCTGATATATCATGGGAGATTTTAAGTAAGGTCATCTTCATCCAATGGCTCTTGTTCTTCTACTGCGCCTCTCTTGAATGCAGAGACATCACCAGTGGGCAATTTCCTCGCAAGCTTGATGATCTGCAATAACATTTTTATAGTGATTTGGTTTTCTAAAGTTGACAATACACGAGCGAGGGGATATATGATTGAAAAGGGATATAAAGGAAGAGGAGAAATGAGAAAGCAATTTCTCTGTTTTGCAGCTACCATTAACAACCGAGAAAGCAGAGAGGCAACCATGCAATTTCTGACTTGCATTACTAGTTACTTATCTGTTTTTGGGCCTTAATATTTAGTCTCATTCTTCAATACCATGTTGATTAATCAAGCCATTATGTAACAAAATCGTTTCTGGGGTTAGCAAGAAATTGAGGAGATGGAAGAAAAGATTTACCACGTGGTCAAGGTTGGAAATGATGCTAGACTGAGCTGCACGCTTGATTTCCTCGACATCACCATCAGTGTAAGCAGATAGAAGTCTACTAGCAGCACGGTTTTGATCACTGTTCAAGAAAGCATCAACCCTGCAAAGGAAGCCATCAAGAAGAAATTGCTAACATCATTAAGCATTAACATGAGAAATTACATGAGAATGGAAATAAATTTTTGTAAGACCACTAGAGATTGAGAAGCAGCCAAGGTCTTAAACTTAGAAAAGAATGTTATTCAGCCATGGCATATATTCTATACAAACACAAAGGGAAGGCACAAAAAAAAAAAAAAAAAAAAAAAAGGAAGCCAACTTACTGGCAACAATCATTGTAGCATTTCTCTGCTTGCTGAAAGTCATGCGCATAGAGATACACGACAATTGCACCAAGATAAGCCTACACTCACAACAGGTTTTATCAAATATAAAACAGGACATTAGATTAAAACTTGTGTCTGTTACAAATCAATGGTGAGAAGCTTTGATAGAAGCATATAAGCTACTGATAGGCAAGTAATCCATGCCCTGGGTTAACATATCCCAGCAGAAAAAGAACCATAATTATAGAGTCTAAGTCCAAGTTTTCAACAGTTACTATCTTCCAAAAAAATAATAATAATAAAGAGTCTAATATATGGCACAAGGTGCAGCACGGCATAAGTTGCAACGGTGACCATGGTAAAGAATGGTGCATAGTGAATGCAGGTAAAAGGAAGGTGAATGTGGAGGTTGATATGACTAACTGAGTCTCTCTCTCTGTAATTTGATAAAGGGAGTAAAATAGAATATAGTGGCATATTTCCGCACCTTGCACTGGCTATGTGTAGCACTGCACTTGTCAGCTGCTAGGGCCAATCTTAAAAGAAAAGCTGCAGCATCTGTGTACCTGTAGGCAGTGAAATTATATGTTACACACTTGGACAACTAAAAATTCTAAATAATTCACATTTGTTCCCTCAATTAAGATTTTCAAGAAGGGAGACAAGCTTACTTCTCAAGCTTTATATAAATGGTAGTGGCAGCACGATAGATATCAAAGGCCATTTGTTCCTTCCCATCTTCTTCCAGAAGAGTACAAGCATCAGTGTAAAGCTGGATAGCTTCATCAGGCAATGCATCTTCTAAAGCACTTCAAGAAAAGCAAAATTTCTATCAAACCATCAGATTTAGATAATGCAATGAAAAGGCTCTAGTACAACACATCTTCATAACAAATATAATAAACTCTTGAGAATGCATTAACATGAATCTTTAAACACAAAGATCAGCTCATACCGAGCACCCTTTGCAAGAGCATCTGATGCAGGTTGTGACCTTCCGCATTCAATATATAACTCGGATGCATGTCTGTAGAAGTCAGCCACTTCCTTCCAGTTGCCCACTTCCTTTGCAAGTGCTGCCGCAGACTCCATATATTTTGCAGCATCCCAGGGCCTGATCATTCATCAATGTTTCTTAAATTAACTCCTAAATGAACTGATCATATTACACAAACAAAATGATTGTATTATTCTGCATCAGTGAAAAATTCAAATGAAACACATACGAGGAGAGCATCTCTTGTCCTTTCGAAGCCTTTTCAAATGCATCCTTTGCTTTCTCGTAGTTTTTAGAAACCCTATACGCATTTGCTGCCACAGAAGAACTAAATTCAATTAGGGTTTTTTTTTTGCCTATAAAACGTAGAATTACTTCAAATATGCTACCTTCACTAATTTTTCTTAATCTCCAACTTAAATTAAAAAGAAAAATCAGTGTAATCGTACCCGCCTGCTCATACAGAACTGTGGCGTTCTTCCAATCAGCATTCCATCTCGTCAAACTGAGCTTCGTTCTGCAAAATCAATACAATTATTTCCCCCGAAATGATGATTTTGAGATTTCTGATAGAGCATGAAGAGGATTAAGAAATAAATTAATAAAAGAAGGGAAAAATCTTACAGTTTATCTGCTTTAGCGATCAATTTGTCGGGATCGGAATTCGCCATGGCCGATCGGGATATGAGCTCCGGAGTCTCCTCAGGGTGTTTGGATTTTCTATACAACTCTTTTTCCTTCGAAACTGGATTTGGTACTGTGACACTCTCTCCAGTTCTCTCCAATTCCAACGGAAATCGCAGATTGATTGCGACGGTGCCCTAGTTAGAATGCGAATGTTACGAGGAAACGCGTTCTTGAATTTAAAAACTATTGCACATTAACCCCCTGTGGTTTCTCAAAATTGCAAATTAGTTTTAAAAAAAAAAATATATATATATATATATATATACAGATATTTCACATAATCGATCTGTAATCCGGAAAATCAGACCAGCCCAAATTAGATGAGTGTTCCATTTAAATGGGCCGTATTTTAGTCATTCTTACATGGGCTTTTTAGCAGGCCCAAGCCTATTAAACATCACGGCACCAATACCCTCAAGAAAACAGGAGCAAGAAGAAGAGAGAAGAAAGGGATGGCCCTATAATTGTTTTTTGTTTTTGTTTTTGGTTTATATTTTTCATATTCTATTCTTATTTCTTTAAGAATTTTCCGTCAAGAAAGTTGGGATGAAGTGTCTAGGAATGCATCTGAAATAATAATGTATCTTTCTTGGTTTAATTCTTTTTTCTTTAATTCTTTTTGATCATCGATCTCATTGGTTTTGATTTCTTGCACGTGGAGAGTGTCTGAGAAGCAGATAACCAGCTTTTAAAGCTGCTGCAGATCATGATGTTCGTATGAAACGCCAATAGAGGTTTCACATTCTTTACTTTTTTTGTTATATTATTTTGGGCATGTTTTTCACATTTAAAGAAACACCACTAAAAATGTTGCATAAAATAAGTGTTTTGAATTATGAGTTTTAATTGATTTCATGATTTCATATCCTTACTTTTTAATTATATTTTATTTAGTTCACAAAAATTTATAAAGTGAATTTAAATATTATAATATGTCATCTTATTCATGATATCTAAAATTAATCTCAATTAATGAGATTTAAAATATGTAAATTATTTAATTTATTTAATTACATTTACATATTGTAATTTTTAATTATTTCAAAAATTCAAATGTTTTAAATAATCAAAGTTATAATTATATCACAAAAACTTGCGTGAGACGCTCTCACGAATAATTTTCGTGAAACGGATCCATTTTACCACAAATCAAACCCTCATTTTACCCATAAATTAAATTCATATTCACAAATTTATATATGAGTAGTATAGTGTGGGTTGTGAGTTGACTTTTTTCATGTAAGATGATCCGTAAAACGGTATCAAGAAATTAATTAATGTCGTGCAATCCACGGGCAAAACTTGTATATTTAAAATTATAAAGATTAGTGATTCCACTTCCATCTATCAAGCAATTGATTTGAAAGATGTTATTAATACATTCATTTTTCATGCCTGTCAATACAATTGCGTTTACATGTAAATTGGGCTTACAATAAAATTTCATCTAGTAAGCAAATTGATTAGAAAAATTCGTAACTAAATTAATATTAGATGCATGTCAATACATTCATTTTCTATAATTGATTTGAAAGATGTAAACAATTGTATTAAATGATATAAATTTTGATAGAATTACCTAAAAAAGATGTAAACCAATTTAAATATCACTATGAATTAATAATAATAATAATAAATATTATATATGAATTAGAAAATTAGATTTATAATTAAAAATAGAAAATTAACAGGAAAAATGTGTGAAGTTTAGTGAAAGAAAATGGTTATTACGATTAGTACTAATAATAAAAAAGTTGATGTTTATTGAATTGATAATGTTTTGAACATGAGATAGTATGATTATTTATTGTTAAATAAAAAAGCGACTCACTTGTGACTTGCCATACCTAATATACTTATTAATAGTTAATATAATTTATAAAAATATGTTTTGATTTTATGGAAAAGATGACACGTGTCAACTACTTTATATATATATATATATATATATATTTGTCTTCTTGCTCTCTATATCTCTTGGGTAAAACCATCTCCAACAATACTCTAAAATGGAGGATTCCAAAAAAAATGAAGGATTATGCCTCTCCAACAATATTCTTAATGGAGGATGGAGGATGGGTTGTGATCCTTCAAATTTGAAGAATATGGATGGAGGATGGAGGGATGGGTTTTAATTTATTTTTAATTGTTAAATCATATATTTCATTTATAAAAATACCAAAGTGAAGGATATAATTTCATTTTATTAGTTAATTTTGTTCATATTGGCTTTAATTTATTTTTTTAATTAGTATTTAGACCTTAAATTACGAGATAATGACTCACACAAAATAAATATTACATAATTTGAAAATGAAAGATTACAACAAAACCAAACATCCAACACATTAGAACATAAATGAAAACATAAATAACATACCCCCTACAATTAAAACAAGTTAACTGAAATTAAGTAAAACGAGAAATATAAATTGACAATTGAAACATGCTAGTACGGAGGAAAGTCGGAGTCAGATGGGGAAGTTCCATTGAAGAACCGGCCAAATTCACCAGAACTCCCATCAGCGTCATCTCTTGCTGCTCGTTTCTGAAAAATCTTTCGTTGCTCCTCAATCAAGTATGGACGGAGTGATTCGTCAAATGACATAGGATTCATTCGCAGTACTTTATTTTCCTCTCTTCGAGCCGATATGGAATTCCTTTCTTTCTCAATGTTAATGATCTCCTGTCAAGAGATCTCAGCATTCTGCATCATATTCAACATTCTCTCGCTGCAATTTGCCATGGTGGAAAGAGCTTTTGAGTTTTCCTCATTAGCTTTGATTTTGCGTTTTGTCTTTTTAATACCCATTGGACGTTGAGAACCTCCCGACGATGGACCATCTTCATTTAGGTTTAGAGAAAATCCAGACAAACCTGGAGAATCTGGATTCAGTGACTTTTCAACTCTGGGTGAGTAATCAGACTGCGCTGAGTCATCATTTCCACTGTTTGCCACAAAAGCAGGTAAGGTGGCATTGGTCGTCTTAAACTTGTCTAGGTCCTTTAGATTTGACCAGACATGATCAAACCTCCAAGCTGACCCAGATAACTTGTACAATTGTTTTGCTTCATCCAACTGTAAAATAAGGAATCACGTTACGAAAATGAAAAATGAGAATTAAAATCTATATGAATTGCATACTTACAATGTCTTTCTCTGAAGCACCACTGGGGTGTCTTTGTTCCACTTGATTAATGCACCCGCTAAATTTTTGGGTAGTTTTGCTTAGGATGCTCCATCGGCATTGAAGGGCCTTAGCAGTACGAGACTCTGCTAATGGATTGAGTTGCCTATTGTAGCTGGAAGTTACTCGAGACCACAGAGTATCATTGGTTTGGTTTATACCAATTATAGGATTCTGAGAAAATTCAACATAACATTCCACTAGGAGGATGTCCTCCTCACTTGAGAAAGAAGCACCACGTTTAGATGTACTCATTTTACCAACTGTGAGGAATTGTGTGTGAATTTTCAATTAAGTTAAGGCACATTATATAGAATAAAAAATGTTGGCACATCCAAAATGAGTGTCAAACACACCCGTGAACTTTTGTGACAATTCAATGCATTAAAGTTGATTGTGACAATTCAAATAAAAATCAGTTGATTGTGACAATTGAATGCATTAAAGCAGCCTCACATTGAATGCAATTTGCGTTTTTATATGGCATGTGTTTAGATTTGACAACACATGCATTAAAGTTGTATGGAAATTATTGTGTAATATAAAGATACGATGTCTTTGTTCACTTGATCGTAGAAAAAATCAACTTCCCTACCATCTTGACATAGTTTTCATACCATCTCATCTAGCTAAGATGAATTTTCATGAGGGAGGTCCTTCCAGCAATTATTTTCATTCATCATCATCATCTAAGGCTGAAGAAGAGTCATATGCTAAATTAAGAAATGAGCAAATGGTCGTTCACCAACAACAACAAATATGTATCCTCCAACTTCAAACTAATGTTGCTGTTGTATCTGAATATTTCCAACAATTTGATAATACGTACCATCACGGCTCAATTCCTGGTCATATGGTGATCAATCGTGATCTAGCGATCGCCGATCAACGTTTATACAATGACTATTTTTCAAGTTCTCCAGTATACAATGAGACAATGTTCAAACGACGTTTTCACATGTCTCGTCGTCTATTCTCTCGAATTTTGGAGGCTATTCAAGCACACGACACTTACTTTGTACAAAAGCCTAATGTATCCGGCCAGCTTGGGTTATCCCCACACCAAAAGATAACTGTTGCGATGCAGATTCTAGCATATGGTGTAGCGGCTGATGCGATTGATGAGTATATTAAGATCGGAGAGTCCACTTCTATTGAAAGTGTGAAGAGGTTCTGTCGAGCTGTGGTAGAAATTTTTGGTGACTAGTATCTTCGGTCTCCCAACACTGAAGACATTGCAAGACTTCTCCATATTGGGGAAAAACGAGGATTTCCAGGGATGCTGGGAAGTGTTGATCGTATGCATTGGAAATGGAAAAATTGTCCAACAGCCTGGGCAGGACAATATGCTGGTCGTAGTGGAAGTCCAACAATCATTCTAGAGGTTGTTGTTGATCACGAACTATGGATATGACATGCATTTTTTGGTTTACCAGGATCAAACAATGATATTAATGTCTTGTCAAAATCTCATCTTTTTTCTAATCTGGCCAATGATGTAGCTCCACCCGTTAACTATGTCATATAAGGAAAAGAATACACTATGGGTTACTATCTAGCTAATGGTATATATCCAAAGTGGGTAACTCTAGTGCAGACAATTCACAAACCCAAAAGTCCGAAGCAACAACATTTTGCAGCACGACAAGAAAATTGTAGAAAAGATGTAGAACGAGCATTTGGTGTACTACAATCAAAGTGGGGCATAATCAAAGATCCAGCACGAGTTTGGGGCAAAAAAGTGTTGCATAACATCATGACAGCTTGCATTATAATGCACAATATGATTATTGAAGATGAACGAGATGTCGAGGCGTCTGTTCCTGATTATTGCGAAGTACCCACCCCAGAGGTTGAAATTGCATACGATGAACACAGTTGATTTCAACAATTCCTTGCACGTCATCGTCAAATTAAAGATAAGTCGGCTCACTATGCGCTTTGAGATGCTCTTATCGACCATCTGTGGGAAGAGTTTTCCAACTTGGAGTATTAGATTTCCTAATTCATTATGTTATTGTTTTTTAGATTTTTTGTAATTGTTGTGGTTGTTCTAATTTATCCATACGCGTATCTTAAAATATTTTGTATGTCTCGCAATTTAATTTCAAATAAATAAAATTACTTTAAAAAAATATCTTAGTATCAATTAATTGATTCGTGTATACTAATTTTATAATTTAATAATATATTACATAAATCTTTAATTTCACAAAAATAATTAAAAATAGATATTTTAATGATATAGAGTATTTATTGTTGGAGAAGATTTATGATATAGAGTACTCCATACTCTATAATGGAGGATAGAGTACTCTATAATAAAGAATGTTGTTGGAGATGGCCTAAACCCGACTCAAGACCTTAGTTCTATCTTAAGCTCCAACATATTAAATATTCAAATATATTGGATAACCTATCGTAGATGTCTTATCTATTTATATTAAATATCTTATATCATGACCTACAAAATAAAGAGTGACACTCCTGTGCACAAATCCAAATTTGTGCACAACAATACTGTTATATTATATGAGTAATACTGTTAAAACTATATATAATATAACAGTATCACTCATATAATATAACAGTATTACTTCATATAATATAATAGTATTGTTGTGCATACATTTGGATCTGTGCACCTTGTGCACAAAAGTTTTTGCCCAAAATAAATATTGACTTGTGATATGTAATGTAAAGTACAGTTTGGATATTTTATGTTGAAAGTAAGACTACATATTTTATTTCTAATAATATCTCCATCCGTCAACATTTATGTTTTCTGAATATTATATTAAAAACGGATTCAAGTTTTATGTTAATATGAAATCGAATTTCCACTTAAAACATCGTGATATAAAAGGAAAAATATATGGCATGATCAAATGAAGAAATGACGAGAAAAGATGGAAAAAACGGAGTGGGGGGAGAAAAATATCGTGAGAGAAGCAAGAAAAATGATGGACAAACTTGTAAATCACGGAATTAATATTGTTGGATATCGTATAAATATAATTAATTTTCTGTGAAGACAAAGTTCACTTCAATTATAAACAATAGTGACAATACCTATATACCAATGATATAAATTGCACAATTCCTCTAAGATAATACTTTCCAGTTTCCACAATTCCGTGATTGTTAATGTGCCAAATTATATAATTTAATCTGTTTTGATAGTGATATACACAGATCAGGTGTTCTAATTTCTAAACACTCAATCAAGAAATTGATGAAGGAAGGGAAAGTGAAGGACAAGTCAACGTGGATATTATCTATATAATTTTTCTGCAACCACTCAAATATTTCCCTAAATTCAATAAAAATTATGATCAGAAAATCAAGGAATCGTTGTGATTATTTTATTCTCGTGGTCTTCATCTTCACATTCTTGAATCAAGCAATATCTTCATCAGAAATCGGATATGGTTACAGTCTCCGGTCAGTCAACGTTGACCCATCGGGAAAATCGTTGACTGCCCGTCTCCAGCTCATCGACCATTCCTCCGTTTTCGGGCCCGACATCTCACTCCTCTCCCTCACAGCCAGGTAACTTTAGCATAATCCATTCACAAAAACAACGAATATGATTCATTTAGTTGAATTGTTTGAATTTCCAGCTTGGAAACAAAAGACCGTCTGAGAGTCACGGTCACCGACGCCGGAAAACCCCGATGGGAAATCCCGAACGACGTTATTCCCCGGCAGCGCCGCCTCTCGCCGCCCCTTCACCGCCGCGCGCCGCCGCAGCTCTCCCACCGGAGCTCAGACCTGATCTTCACTCTCCAGAACAGCACCCCCTTCGGGTTCACCGTCCGCCGCCGCTCCTCCGGCGACACCCTCTTCAACGCCGCCGCAACCCGCCACCAGCCCGCCACGTACCTCATCTTCAAAGACCAATATCTCCAGCTCTCCTCCTCGCTTCCGCCACACGCCGCCAATCTCTACGGCATCGGAGAGCACACAAAGAGCTCTTTCAAGCTGCAGCCCAATCAGACTCTCACACTATGGAACGCCGACATTGGCAGCGCCAACCTAGATCTGAATCTGTACGGGTCCCACCCCTTTTACATGGACGTCAGATCCCCAATGGGGGCCACTCATGGCGTCTTGCTGCTGAACAGTAACGGAATGGATGTTGTCTACACCGGAGACAGGATTACATATAAGGTGATTGGTGGGATTCTTGATTTGTATTTCTTTGCGGGGCCCACGCCGGAATTGGTCATGGAGCAGTACACCGAGCTCGTCGGACGCCCTGCTCCGATGCCTTATTGGTCTTTTGGTGAGCATGGTATTAAGTTGGAAGGTAGAATTTTGAATTCAGAAATTAATCTCGTGTCATTTTTCTATTAGGATTTCACCAATGCAGATATGGGTATAAAGATGTTGATGATGTTGAGAATGTGGTGGCTAATTACGCAAAAGCTAAAATCCCATTAGAAGTAATGTGGACAGATATTGACTACATGGATGCTTACAAGGATTTCACTCTTGATCCCATCAACTTCCCAGCTGATAGGATGAAGAAACTGGTTGATGATCTTCACAAGAACGGGCAGAAATACGTCGTAATCATTGATCCCGGTAAGCTCTTATCCATGTTTCTGATTCAAGAAAGTTCAACAATCCACCATTTTGTTACAATGATTGCTACACTTGCAGGCATTAGTGTAAATGAATCATACCCTACTTATCAACGGGGAATGAAGGCCGATATCTATATAAAACGGAACGGTGTTCCTTACCTCGGACAAGTGTGGCCTGGATTGACATACTTCCCCGATTTTCTCAACCCATCCAGTGAGGCCTATTGGAGCAATGAGATCAAGATTTTTCATGAACTTCTCCCTGTGGACGGCCTCTGGATCGACATGAACGAGCTATCCAATTTCATTACCTCGCCACCGAATCCATCTTCAACACTCGACGACCCTCCTTACAAGATCAACAACTCGGGGGCTCAGCGCCCCATCAACCAGAAAACTGTGCCTGCAACATCACTGCATTTTGGAAATGTCACAGAGTATAATGCTCACAATCTGTACGGATTTCTGGAGTCGAGAGCTACTAATGCTGCTTTAGCTAATGTGACTGGTAAAAGGCCATTTGTGCTGAGCAGATCCACCTTTGTGGGCTCTGGAAAGTACACGGCCCACTGGACCGGAGACAATGCTGCCACGTGGGCAGATTTGGCTTACACCATTCCTGGCATTTTGAATTCTGGGATTTCTGGGATCCCAATGGTTGGAGCTGATATTTGTGGGTTTTCAAGAAACACTACTGAAGAACTCTGTAGACGATGGATTCAGGTATTTTCTATTTTCCACACAAAAAGACTGCTCTTTTTTCGAGTAGATGTTTCTGAATTTCTGATATGATGAATACTTGTAGTTAGGAGCATTTTATCCGTTTTCCAGAGACCATTCAGAGAAATTCACAATCAGACAAGAGCTGTATATCTGGGAATCAGTTGCTGACTCAGCTAGGAAAGTGTTGGGGCTTCGTTACAGGCTCTTACCCTACTTCTACACACTAATGTACGAAGCACACACGAAAGGGACACCCATTGCAAGGCCGGTTTTCTTCTCGTTTCCAAACGACACAGCCACGTATGGAATCAGCTCACAGTTTCTACTCGGAAAAGGGGTTCTCGTTTCGCCTGTTTTGCAATCCGGGGCAGTTTCTGTCAATGCATATTTCCCTGCAGGGAACTGGTTTGATCTCTTTGACTACTCACGCTCGTTGAGAATAACACAGGGGAAGTACATCAACCTCGATGCCCCACCTGATCACATCAACGTCCATGTTCGTGGAGGAAACATATTGGCCATGCAGGGAGAAGCAACGACAACACAAGCAGCTCGTGCCACGCCTTTCCACTTGCTCGTTGCACTGAGCGACAGTGGAATCAGCTCTGGAGAAGTGTTCTTGGACAACGGAGACGATGTAGAAATGGGAGGGAAGGGAGGAAGATGGAGCATTGTGGGATTTAACAGTGGATTCGTGGGAAACAAACTGGTTCTTGAGTCTCGAGTTTGGAATGGAGCTTTTGCTCTGAGTCAGAACTGGATCATGGGAACTGTTACGTTTGTTGGATTGAAGAGGGAGTTTAATAAGATACAGGGATGTGAACTGGTTAGAGGAATCAGATTGGATGATAGAAACTTGGACATAAAAGCTCAAGACAACAACAATGGATTTGTTGTGTTGGAGATTTCGAAGCTGTCTATGCTTATGGGGCAAAAGTTTAGAATGGAGATCACTCCCACCGAGCAGCTAATCAGAGCTTTCTGAAAATGTTTGAGGTATTGAAAATAAATAAGTATTATGTGATACTGTTTCACAGTCACGTGAGACAGATCAATTCATAATTTACATGTAAATGTATAAAAATGAGTTTTATTTATGAATACTAATAATACTAATAATTATGTGAATACGTGAGTTTTTGTAATTAAAAATAGACTTCTAAATAAGTGGTTCTTGTTAAGTTTTTCAGAGTGTTTTGCAAAATAATTTTAACACTTTTAATCTTCAAATAATCATTTTTGGATGTAGGGGTTGTTTTTAGTTGCTATGATTTCAACTCACATAATGTGATCAAATATTCAATTTTCATTTCAAATACTTTTCACTTTTACTATTAACTTTCCACAATAACTGTATAAAATCTCTTTCTTTAGTACATAATTTTTTGTGAACATTCCTTTAATATCACTACTAGATCTTGTGTGAGCACATTTCAAAAACTCTTTAAAATTAAAATATATTATTATTCACATGAAATCATGTTTGTTAAACTAGTTCTGAAAAAATGCAAATTTGACAAAATTGTTTTTTTTTAAAGAAAAAACACCAAAGTTAACCTCAACAATATTGTCAAAACAATGTGTCATTCCTAACAGGAATATAAAATCACAAACTCATGTGAGACTGTCTCACGGATAGTTACCGTGAGACGAATTCCATCACCTACAAACAACATATGAATTGTAGAGTTTAGGTTGTGGGTTGACCCGTGTCACGGAACCCCATCACCTACAAACAACATATGAATTGTAGGGTTTGAGTTGTGGGTTAACTCATCTCATGCAATGCTATAAAAATCCGTGAGACAGTCTCACAAGAGACTCACTCATATAAAATTAAATAAAAACAAAAATTAAAAGAGTTGGTCTTTTATGAGACTGTCTCACATACGACATAATTCAAGTATGTCTTTTACAGGTAAAAATACGTGTTTTCCAGTTATAATTATGTGTTTTATAAGTATGTTTTTACGGTATACGTATGAATTATTCGAATATGTTTTTTACGACTATAAATATGTCTTTTTGTGCTATAAATACAACCGTCGCACTGTACGACGGTTACACATGAATTTTTATCAAATTAAAAATTTGAAATAATTAGGTCCGCCCATTGGAATGGTGGGCGGTAGGTCCATTTCTAGATTCTTATGAGCCGTTCATTACTTGGAGCACGAGCCGTTCATTACTTGACAATATAGAAAAGATATTTATGTATCCTTTGGGGTAGGTCCATTTCTAGATTCTTACGAGCCGTTCATTACTTAACAATATAGAAAAGATATTTACGTATCTTTTCAAATTATGTAATTAGTTTTGCAGACTTATTTATTTACTTTTTTGATAAAATATTATTGCCCACTTCCGGAGTGACAAGCAGCAAACGAAATCTTTTAATTTTCATTAATTTTTTCAGACAATTTGCACTTCCAGTCTTCCACATCCTAATTTGCTTTTTTGTTCGAAGTTTAGTAATAATATAACTTTTAACCTATGTTAAAGAATATAATTGTATTTTTTCTCCAAATTTTGGGGTCAAAAAAACTTAATAGATCAACACAGAATTTTTTTTCCAACTAAATACAATCCTTTAAACCATGAAGCTAGTCTTACGTCTAAAGTACTTTTGTATGGCAAACATATGAATAGACAGAGTTACACACATTTCGTCTCTTCATTCGCCATCTAGTTTTTTATTATTTTTGTTAAATATCACTTTTCAACTGTGTATTGTGTGACAAAATCGAAATGGATTGTTTACTACTCCACCAGTCCACCATGGGAAAGGGACAAAGCAAATGTTAAAATTAGATTATTAAGATGCTAACCACCTTTAATGTTGTATTCTTTATTATGATCATTAAGATATCCTATAGTTAGGATATCCTATTGTTATTATATTATCCTATAGTTAGGATAATATAATAAAATGGAAACGATAAGGAAACAACTCATATATATATACCATCACATCTCAGTGAAATTCTTCAATTCAGTGAAAAAACAAAAGAAAAGGAAATGAAATTCCCACTTATTCTACTAGCTGTTCTTCATATGCATGGAATCACAGAATTAAAAAACCAAACCCTAATTGAAAAAACATGCAAATACACCCCAAATTACCAGCTCTGCGTCTCCACTCTCCACGCTAGTCCAGAAAGCGCCACCGCGGACGTGGCGGGGCTCGGCCTGATTATGGTGGACGCCATCAAATCGGCGGCGGAAGCAGCCCTAGCCACCGTGGACAGGCTGACGCGGCTCCACCCGGAACTGAGAAGCGCGCTGGAAGAGTGCCGGAGATCGTATACGGCGGTGCTGAAGGCGGATGTCCCCGAAGCCGTGGAGGCGCTGACGAAAGGAATTCCCAAATTCGCAGAATTTGGAATGGTTGACGCCGCCTGGGAGACGGAGATCTGTGAGGCCAATTTTGATAACGCGGCGGAGTCGCCGTTGAGTCGAGTCAATACAGATCTACACGACCTTGCCGAGGTCGCTGCTAGTATTGCTAAAATGTTGCTTTGAGAGTTTTCAAATTTTGTACCTCTCTCTCTCTCTCTCTCTCTCTCTCTCTCTCTATATATATATATATATGTAAATAATAGCTACAGTGATGATATATATACATGTGTGTCGGAGGCGCTTTCCGGCGAGCTAGGGCCCAATATACATACATATATATAGTGTATATACATGGTTTGAGAATATAATATACACCCTTCGATCAATTCAAATTTAGTTTTAAAGTTTAATTTTGGCTCTAATTATTGATTTATTAGATTTTTGTGAAATTTTATTCCAAAATTATCTCTACTATTTTATTTAAAAATCTACTGTTTCAACTAAACATGACTTTTATAAAAAAAAAAAAATTAATCTTTTTTGTTCAATCCTATGGTACATTTTTTTTAATTTTTGACAAAACTCTAAAATAATATTTAAAATAATATCGAATGAATATATATAAACAAGTTAATTTCAAAAAAAAAAAAAACAAGTTCATAAATATTACAACGTTATGGGGATGTTTGGACTGGACTTAAGGTGGCTTGAACAAATCTGGATTTTGGCTTGAGAAGGATTTTGTGAGTTTGAATTTTGAGTAGAATTATAGTTAATATGTCATTTTCACATAGGGAATTGTAGAAAAAGTAGATGTTTTTTGTTGGGAGTTGTAGAAAAAGTAGATGTTTTTATTGAGAATTGTAAAAAGTTGATGTTTTTATTGGGAATTGTAGAAAAAATAGGATTTTGCAAATCCTTGTCCAAACATGGACTGGACTGAGTCCATCCAAAATCCGGATGTACCAAGTCCAGTCCAAACATTCCCTATAAGTTTAAATTGATTGAATCTCAAGTTTGAACAGTCATGCAATTAAACTATCCTAAACTTAGCTAAGACGGTTTAATAAAACTTGAGTCTTATTGTTAATGAACCAAACTCATTTTCACTATAAAAATATAAAATACTAATCAATTTTCATAATAAAAATTCTTATTAAAAACATACATACATATATATATATATATTATAGTATATTTAGCGAATATGCTGTCTATATCTCATCGATCTAAAATTCACTTCTTGATTGAAGAGAAAATTCTTGTGATCATTTTAGTTGTTGAAAATTAAAAGAATAATTTGTATTTGAAATACAAAAGAAAAAAATATTTAAAAATAAAAACTTGAGCGAGAGGACTTTTATGAATTTTAGGTAAAAATAATTGCAGTCAAAGTACCAAGGTTTTCTCCGTTGAGATATTCTCCAGAAAAGTCATGCCCTCGCTTTTCGTAAAATTTCAGCGGAGAAGAACAAATTTATATGCAATCTAATCCAGTTAGTTTCTGTAATTCTTGATTGATACAGTAAAAGTACTCATCCGATTCGACGAAAGCATAATCTCAATTTTGTGGGTAAGAATCCTCCTTTTGTGCGAGGTAATTTGATCCTGTTTTTATTTTATGCGACTTCTTTAATTACCGAATTTCTTGCAGTTTCAAGATTTCTGAATTTTCTTTGCAAGATCTCGTGTTTTTGTTCATGCTATTGTGTGAAAATATAGTTATTCGTGTTTTGATTTTGCTTGTTAGCTTATTCTGCTGACCGCTGAAAGGTATAACTAAATTCTATTAAGTTTTGATAATCTCTATTTGGATGAAATTGAATTTGTTTAGGATACTTGGAAATGAAAAAATTTCTATAAAAAAGCTATGTTACGTTTCTGCAGAGTGTGTTGACTATTGATTTTATGTTCTGCAGATTTGGTTTCTTTAGATATGCAGAACCAACTTGTTTGCGGTGGTTGTAGGACTGTGCTTCTTTACCCTAGAGGAGCTTCTAATGTTTGCTGTGCAATATGCAATGTGGTCACTGCTGTGCAACCAGCTGGTAGTTCTTGAAACCCATCTTTCTATGTTAATCGATATGTGTAGTTTTATATGCAAATGGGCAACGTAAACTTTGTTACGACATACTCCCTAGATTTAATAGTCCAGCCAAAATTCTGCAGAGGAGATTTGTATGCGAATGTGCTAAGTGAACTTCATTACAATGTACTCCCTAAATTGAATAGTCCAGCTAAAATTCTGCAGAGGAGATTTGACTTCCTCTGCATTACACAATCTAGGAGCATTGTCACTTCGAAAATTGGTATCATCCAAACTTGAGGCCTTCGTTGCCGATATTTTGCATATATATCTGTGTTATTTTGTTTGGCCTCTGGGTTGGTCCTTTCTATTTTCGCTGTTCGGTGGACTTTTATCTGTGTTGATTATGTTCTAAATCTTCTGATTTAATGATCTCTTACCTGCTTTTATTGGGTTATTGCTCAATGACTTGTTTTCAATATGGCATACCTTTCCCGGGAAATATCTTATTAGTTTGTCCATCACATAGCAGTCAAAGAGATTTAGATAAGTATAAAGTTTAGAAAATTTTAAAGAAGGTCTACAGGATACGAAAATTAGTATCCTGCATCTCCTGAATAATGTAAAATTAATTCCATGGGACTGTGGGAGGATAAGAAAGGAATTTTACTAGCCTTCCATTGACGGACTTTGAGAAAGTATACTTCTCACGCCACTAGCAGTTTTCTTTTGGTGGTTCATTGCAACTCAAGCAAGGGTGTTGTTTATACAGTTCCCATGTTTGTTACCTCCTTTTTGGGTCTCCATAGTTCTGGTTGGAGTAATATTGAAGTGCTATATGCAGGGATGGAAATGGCTCAATTGATATGTGGAGGCTGCCGCACATTACTCATGCATGCTCGAGGGGCTGCCAGTGTCAGATGCTCCTGCTGCCACACAGTCAACCTTGTACCAGGTATAATCGTGATGCATCAAATCCTTTTTTTTTTTCTTTTCCTTAATCTGTTTGCAGTTTTATTTGATTATTGCTCAATGACTCAGCAGCAGCAGCAGCACCACCACCACCACCGCCACCTAATAATGTTGCTCATGTCAACTGTGGTAACTGTCATACCATGTTGATGTACCCAGCTGGAGCCCCATCAGTTAAATGTGCAATTTGTCATTTCATCACAAATGTTAATGTTAGTACTGTGCTTTTTACTTAATTTGTTACTCTTCCTCACATGCACATGCCAAAACAAAAAATGTGATCAGTGGCTTGTTTAGTTTAGACTTTCGTTGTTTCTATTATAACTGGTCTTTACAATATGTCCTGGGCAAACTAGACTGTTGAGAACTGACATGACTTTATGGCTAAATGTAAGCTGTCTGATTTGTGGCTCTAGAAGGGTTCTGAATGCCACAACAAAGACTATTATATCAGTATTGTTTATATCTTTCCTAACCCTTTTCTTATGCAGATTGGTAATACAATGGTCCCCATTCCTGCACATAGACCTGGTGGGATCTCTACATCTGGACAAACACCTACTTCCTCGGTCTGCCAGTTTCTTCAACGTTCTTACCTCAATTGAGGAAATATTATTTTGTGCATTGACTTGAACTTCTTGATTTATTGCAGACTACCAGAAACTCTCATAATCAAACAGTTGTTGTGCAAAATCCCATGACTGTTGATGAAAGCGGCAAGTTGGTGAGTTGCACCATATTCCTTGCCATTTTTCCCTGGTCACTTTCGTTATTATTTTAGTGCTGTTTTATTGTATCTCATATGCAAAAGAGAGGCTGATATGCTTTATTACCACAGGTGAACAATGTCGTAGTTGGTGTAACAACATAGGTATGCAACGGAACGGGGCATCCATAATTGTTTCTGGCGTTCTGTTGTCAATAGATATTTCTAATCCTTGAACGCTGCAACTGCATAGAGATACCATGTGCATATTTGGGCTGTAATGATTATGCATATCTAAAATTGGTTGTAAAGTACCAGGAAAAATAAAAAAAAAGGCTTTTTTTTTTATGTATTATATATATGGTTCTGCCAGTGGAAAGTCTACCGTAGAAATGTACTTTGTATTTATATTTTGAACTCACTGGATTGAGGCTGTGAGATTTGGTTTAAACTATAAAGTTACTTACATTTTATGTTACTACTTCGAGTGCACTTGTTTCGTATTGTATCCTCATGTCAGTGACGTTTTTCGAGATTTCTTTCATCGGCTATGGACATTGCCAATGTCATTTCTTACTACATCTCTTACACGTAGTGTGTCTCGGAGGTGTTAAAATACAAGACGGGGCATCATTTGTGTTTCTCGGAGGTGTTAAAATACAAGACGGGGCATCATTTGTGAAATGACTTGTATAGAAGTTCAAGGTTGAAATTTTGCTACAAAGCAATTGCCCTTTATGCTACTTTCCAATCAAGATTCACCTATACACATCTACTTTATAGGTCATCTTTTGAAGTGTTCTATAATTCATCCCAGGCTAATTCCCAACTACTGAAACTAATGACACATAATTAGCAATTAGTTAAGTTAGACGAACCAAAATAGATTCACCTCTTACACTCAATAGAATCACTCTCTATATATATATCAACTATCATCAACTAATCCATTTAACAACACCCTTTATCCTCTTGATCTTCACCACCACCACCAACATAGCTGCAATGGCTTCAGGAGGAGAAAAGCCGGTGGCCGACCAGAGCCAAGCACCGGTGACGAGCTCAAAGATGGATTTGATCATCATATTGTTGAGATTGCTGGCCTTTTTATTGACACTATCAGCCACTCTGGTGATGGCACTTAACAAGCAAACGAAAACCATCGTCGTTGCTACCATCGGAACCGTGCCTATACAAGCCACTCTCACTGCCAAGTTTCAACACACTCCTGCATTTGTGTATGGCTCTGAATCTATATATTTTCTTTAGTGAAAATGCATTTTGATATAATGAAATTTGTATACAGGTTTTTTGTGATTGCTAATGGGAATGCTAGTCTCCACAATTTGCTGATGTTGGTCCTCAGTGTAATAACTCTAATGGGCTCCAAGTTTAATTTCAAGGGACTTGCTCCCTTGGCTATTCCAGTTCTGGACTTGGTAAATCAATTTTATTATTTTTTTCTTTTTTTAATTTTCTTTCAAATTAGTGTGCAGTTATCATAGGAAACCTATTTTTATATACAAAACCAGTCTAAAAATGAAAAAAAAAAAAAAAAAAACCATTAAAGATGGATAGTGCACAATTTATAGGACCAAAATAAAATAATTCTAATATTTAATAATTTTCACAAAACATTGTGAGTAATTATTTTTGCATTTTACATGCCACAATATACATTCAACTTATTCTCAAAAGAAAATTCTGATCAAGAAATTAAAATTACAATGTATTTGTATCAAATTGTCTAACATGAAATAATTTTTACAGTTGAACGTGGCGGTTGTTTCCGGCGGAGCAAGCGCGGCGGCGTTCATGGGGCAGCTGGGCAGGGATGGGAATTCCCACGCGAGATGGAACAAAATCTGCGATAGATTCGGCAGCTACTGCGACCGCGGCGGCGCCGCCATGATTGCGTCGTTCGCCGGAGTAACGCTCATGATCATTATCTGCTCTATCTCCATTATCAGGCTTCGCAATTATTACAGCAACAAGCTTGCCATCAACTCTTCTGTTGTTCCTTGATTAATTATCTTATCTTTCTCATCATTATGTTTCTATGTTTCATATATTAAACAAATACTCTGAATGTAATTGTAAGGATTGCAATTGCTTGAATGTTATTGATATTGTTTTCAAGAAAATATATAATGGGTGTTGTGTATCAGTGTAATTGTAGATTTATTGATTTTATTGTTAAAAATATAAAATTGAATATCTTTGGATATGCTTGTAAATTCTGAAATGGTAAGACTAAGGAATATAATTATTTATTTATACAGTTAAAGGATTATACTTTATTTTATATAAAAATTCATAAGACGGTTTTATAAATTAATATCCACGAAGCCCACTCGTGCAGAAATTGAACATAGTTTTAATAAAATTATATGTATTATGCATTGATTCGTATCATAAAATAAAATTGATTATTTTTTTAATTAAAAAACTCCCCACCCTCGCTCTCAAAATGTAACATCAATCACAAGTAATGGCCCCTTGACTTTAAATAAATATAAGCTATATAAGGAATGAAATCGATTTTAATTATTCAATCAATGGTCAAACAAATCTTAAGTAACTTCCTAATCACATCATCATTAAATAAATATAAGCTATATAAGGAATGAAATCGATTTTAATTATTCAATCAATGGTCAAACAAATCTTAAATAACTTCCTAATCACATCTTTAGAAAAAAAGAAATGGGCTTTAATCTTTAATTCACACCAACAAAGAAAAGAAGGGGACAAATAACAATATGATTAGAGCATCTTAATTGTTTGAAAGATGTAGCTTTGTGTACTTTGTTTGCCAAACAAGCAAAACAGTACACAACATTGGGAAAATCACTGACACAGCCCCTAGATTTCTTTTTCTTACAATTCAGGCCCCTCAAATCCTCTTTCTTTTTTTTTTTCTCAATTAAATTCACCGAAATTAAGAAAATGTGTATATTTATATAATACATACAAAATGATTATATTATCAACAGATATAACTATAATAAAAGATATGATTAATGCAATTGTATTTAAATAAAATTAGTATAAGAAACATTATAAGGACAAATTGAAAAATCATTTAACTTTTATTAATAATTAAAAAATAATAAAATTATATACAAGATAGAATAGAAGAAAAATGGAACAAAGAATCTCATTTCTTTAAAATCTCAAATACGAGGTGGGGTGGGGTGGGGTATGTCACCCGGTTTTATCTCTTACCGATCCAATTTCTCCTCGTATTAGGAAAACTCATATCATTATTTTCTACACACACAACCATTATTTTCTTTTTCCTTAAATACAATATTTATAAAAATAAACAAATTGTTGGGGAGAAATAATATAAAAGCAAGATCACTTCGTTTCGACGTGGAATTAATTCAATAGCTGTCATTGAGGTAATCTTGTTTTTTTTCCTTTTTAATTATATTTTCTATAATTGTCACCAAAAAATGTGATATTTATTTCATGAAAATATAAGAAAAGGTCTTATCTTTTTGTTTCTATTTAGCCGTCAAAGAAGTGGAGAACCAATTTCTGTTAAATTAGATTAGATAATATTATAAGGTTTTCGTTGTGTTTTTCCCCCTTTTTACTTGGTCAATATATTTAACCTTTTATTCAGGTTTTGATTTCTTTACCCTTCTGTTGTGCAGTAATGAAACTTTCATACTGTAATTTCTTGGAATTTTGCCATTGTTTTTCTGGTTTGTTGAATTCCTCGTTATCAAGTGTTGATATGATATGTGAATTTTTTTTTTTCTAGAAAGTTCTTGGGGGCATTCAATGAGATTTGATTTTGTCAGAATATATTAGGTTGAATATATGCAGTTACAATTTCACTTTTTTCTGATCTTGAGAATTGCATTTAAACCTTAAAGATTTTCTGAGATTTGGGTATACGCATTGATTTATCTTCTTGTGTGTTTCATCATTCTTTGAAGTTCATAGGAGAAATTTATTCGATTGATTTCCAATATGAAAATCATTAATTTCCGTATTTCTTGTCAGTTTGTTGTTTAATTGCCCTAGGTTTAGTTCTTATTAATAGAAAATTCGATGCTGTGGTATTTGCAGATCTGAAACTCCTTTTCCATTGAATTGTCATTCATAACCATCAGGTTTTCATCAATTAATTGTCTTTTCTATGATTGATTACTTTGTGTGGTTAGTTATGAATTGCAGAAAATGATTCTGAGTTTGTATGGTGATATATAGCTTTAATCTATCGAATTTTGCGAAATTTTCTTATCTGTGTCCTGCAATGAACCTTCCATGATTCAAGACTATAACTTGTGGATTGTTTCATGTCAGTGATAATCACTTTGTTGGTTCTTATTTGTCAATCCTGTTGTCTCAAACTTGTGGATTTATTGTATGTAATAGCAACCGAAGTTTGAATTAGTTTTTGATGATTTCTGTTTTCTTATCAGGAATTTCTGCTGTTGGTATTCCTGAAGAAAGTTTCTATCATCGATCAGCTGCTAATATATGCTTCAATTCATAAATCAATAGTCATGAGACTGAAGGTTTGGATATTTACCGAAATTATGCTGATTTTCATTGTGATGCGTTCTTTCTTTAATATATTACACTGTTTTATTGCTCCATTATCTTCATCAATTTGATCTGCTTAAAACACCTTTAAGAAATATGAATCTGGGTTACTCAAATGTGCAGTGATAAATGGACTGCACTATCAAATCCCCAGCAAAATCTCTTGCTCTATGTTTCTCATTTCAATATATTGAAACTTTGGCTGAAAAGTTTGATCAGCTTGACATTATATTTCTCACTTTATGAGGTGTTATGTTAAATATTCGTTTGAAACCTTGTGATTTCCTTGAAAAAGAGTATTGGAACTCATTAACAATGGAATTTGGAAATGTTTATATATGAGTATCATCCATTATATGGTGTTTGTAAATGTTTATTAAAGCAAGAAGACTTGATATTATCTTGTTACACGAGCAAACTCTTAAAATAGTTCTATTGGCAGGATCGTCCTTCCAAAAATGCCCAGAAAAATGACGACACCCATGAATCTCAGGGCAGTCCGCGACACAGAAAGGTGCAATATGATGTGACTATTATTATGTCATGTTACCTTTCAATTGGCCCTTTTCTTTTAATCACTGAATGCCCTAAACGTTTCTTTTGTCAGAATGCACTTATAAAATTTTAGTTGATAAATATTTAGTGACGTCTTCGTCAAATTCTGTGTGCTGCTCCTTGCATAAGTCCCAATTGTTTATACATGTTTTATTTAATTCATTTGACTTATTGATTTTGATTCACACCTTTCTTTGAGGGAGGGAAGGAAGGAAGGACCAAATAATATATCCTTGCAGTACTTCGTTTTCGTTCTTCTTAACCCTCATTCGTTTTCTTGCATATCTGTTGGAGTAGGTAACAGCAAGATGGCTTCCTGATGAAGCATGCAGGCCCCTTATTGATGATGCTCTAGTCTTCTATCCAACTGAGGAGGTATATTTTTTTAATATCTAATAGATAATTCTAATATTCTTCCGATTTATTGGGGTTAAATATGAGTTGATGGAAAACTGTACTGTAGGAGTTCCAAGACACTCTTGGTTACATAGCAAGCATACGTCCCATAGCTGAGGCTCATGGTATCTGTAAAATTGTGCCACCTCCATCATGGAAGCCACCTTGTCCATTGAAAGAAAAGGAAGTTTGGGAAAATTCTAAATTTTCTACAAGGATTCAGCAAGTAGACCTACTTCAGAACAGGGAACCAATGAGGAAAAAATCACCGCGAAAGAGAAAAAGGCGGAGGCAATTCAACTCAAGGCCAAGAAGACGTGCTCGAGCTGAAAGCTCAGAATCTAATGCAGCTGGTGACAGTGAAGAAAAGTTTGGTTTTCAGTCAGGATCGGACTTTACGCTGGAGGATTTTCAGAGATGCGATCGGGAATTTAAGGAATCGTATTTTGGAGTTAAGGACAAAAGTCAAGAAAGTATAGCTGAGATTGGAGAAGACAAGAGGTTGCTACCATCAGTTGATGATATCGAAGGAGAGTATTGGCGGATAATCGAGCAACCTACAGATGAGGTTGAGGTGAGAGAACAGGATATCATAATCAAATGTTCTCTATCTGGTATTCAGGTAATATCATTAAGCAATTTAATTTTGCTTTGTATGTGAATGTAGGTATACTATGGAGCTGATTTGGAAACGGGGATGCTGGGGAGTGGATTTCCCAAAGAATTGACATCATTGGACGATTCTAAGATAGGAAAATACGTGACTTCAGGATGGAACTTGAATAACTTACCCCGTCTCCCTGGTTCTGTTTTGAGTTTCGAAGAGTGCAACATCTCTGGGGTAGTTGTACCATGGCTTTATATCGGAATGTGCTTCTCGTCATTTTGTTGGGTAAGTTGAGTTTATAACTATTGTCTAGATCCCTAGTTTTGAAAATTAATTTCGTTGATCTTGGTGCTGAAATATGATGTATCTATAATTTCTCGTTTTCGTAAAGCATGTTGAAGACCACCATCTGTACTCGCTGAATTATATGCACTGGGGAGATCCCAAAATGTGGTATGGTGTACCAGGGAAGCATGCTTCCTCGTTGGAGAATGCAATGAGGAAACACTTACCAGATCTATTTGAAGAACAACCCGATCTACTAAATGAACTGGTAAGTTAACATTTTGTACCAATAATCCCCTTTGGTGTCTTTAACATAACATGTGTTGTTTCTTACAACATTTGTAACAGGTCACTCAGCTATCACCATCAGTTCTAAAATCCGAAGGTGTACCAGTTTATCGAGTGGTCCAGAATTCAGGGGAGTTTGTTCTTACCTTCCCAAGGGCTTACCATGCTGGATTCAACTGCGGCTTTAATTGTGCTGAGGCAGTAAATGTGGCCCCCATTGATTGGCTAAGACACGGACAAAGTGCGGTTGAGCTCTATAGCACACAGGTTCACAAGACTTCGATATCACATGATAAGTTGCTTTTGGCAGCGGCTAGTGAGGCTGTTCGGGCGCTTCATGACATCTCTGTTCTCAAAAAACTAACTCCTCAAAATTTGAGATGGAAAAGCTTCTGTGGCAAGGACGGGATGCTCACTCAAGCGATTAAGGTAAAGTTACAAACATGTAAGCTCTTATTGAGGTTACACAAATTATGTTCATAATTGGTTTTCTTTTTTCATCGATTTCAGACAAGGGTCTATTTAGAGGAGAAAAGAATACAGCATCTCCCAGGGGTTCCACTCTTTGTGAAGATGGAAAAAGATATTGATCTGAACGCAGAGAGGGAATGTTTTTCTTGCTTTTATGACTTGCATCTCTTTGCTGCTTGTTGCGATTGTTCCCCGGATAAGTTTGCCTGTCTTAAACATGCAAAACTCCTTTGTGGATGTGACCCAGATAACAAACGTGTCCTTCTTCGTTTCACCATTGCTGAGTTAAACACATTGGTTAAAGCATTGGAAGAGTGCAAGGATGCTCTAATAATCTGGGTGTCCAAATATCTAGGTGGTAATTTAGGTTCAGAAAATCACGATGATGGTGTTCTTGCCGATCATAGTAAGTTGTTCGGCATTGAACTTTTACCTTCTCGTGTTCCATCAAACCCCTCAGTGAAAAACGAAAACATGGAAGATTCAGTGTGTAATGGTAATGCTTCAGATTCTGAACAAAGGACCAGATTTCATGTTGAACCCTTAAATTTCGGGTCCGTTGTTTACAGAAAATTATGGTGCAACAAGGATGCCATATTCCCCAAAGGTATGTATATATACTTGATTTGATGCTAAACAAGATAATACTTTGAGGAATACCATTTTAGACTGTTTATTCTGTTGTATCATCTTGACAGGTTATAAAAGCCGTGTGACGTACTTTAACTTCAAACATCCTATGATCAAGAGCCGCTATATATCAGAAATCATAGATGGTGGACTTCTAGGTCCCTTGTTCAAGGTAATTGCCATATTTGTCCCCACTGAAATACTTAATTACATCACTTAAAAAAACACATTCTAACTTGAAAACATCGATACCAGGTTGGACTGGAAGAGCACCCAGAAGAGACGTTCGTGCACCTCGCAGTAGAGGAATGCTGGGAGATGGTGAGACGAAAAGTTAACGAAGAAATAGTGAGACTGAGATGTATGTGGACGCCAGGGGCGCCTCCATTGCAGCCTCGCATCAATGGCCTTGAAATGTTCGGTCTTCTCTCTCCCTCCATTGTCCAGGTAAACCTGATAAACGGGACACATGTACAATGCTGTTTTACTCCTCAATAAATGCTAACCAGTGTGCGATTCATTCAATTCAGGCAATCGAGGCAATGGACCCGCATAACAAATGTGTGGACTACTGGGTAAACAAAAGGAAGAAGAAGAAGAAGTCACAGGGCTCAGGCCATAGTTTAGCAGGTGACAAGAACTCTTCAGATGGAGGGGAGATAGCAGATAGTTTGGAGACTGAGTTATTGGTAGGCAATGGGAATTCTTTACGGGACGAAAACGAGACGCAGTCTGTGTTCAGAAGACTGCTGAGGAAAGCTAATCCAGAGGAAATGGAAATAATGCATAGGATATTAAGCAAAGGGTCAAGAAGCCCTTTGTGGAGAGTAGCAGTTGAAACACTGACAGAGGAGATTCAAAGAAACAATAATCAATAAATTATATCATCAACCAAACCATTCTTTCTCAAAATAGGCGCAGGCAGTTCCCATTTTGTCATTCTTTTTAACCTTTGGCATAAAATAGGAAGAATTTTTTATTAATCTTAGCTTTGTATAAATTAGATGATCATGATTCCTTTTTATCCTAACCATAGTCAATTTTTTTTATCAAATTATGTTACTCTTTTGCTTCCTCAATATCTAATGTTTTATTTCATATAATCACATGCAAATGTACATGATTATGTGTATGTGTGACTCAATTACATTCAAAGATTGAAAGGGAAGAACAAGAATTACATTCTGCAGATGTACCAAGTAATGAATTTTTTTTATTGAATTCTTGCGAGGTTACAATTATCAGAAATCAAAAAATTTGAATGAATCTTGAATGAAGGTAACAGTTCTTGCGAGATTACAATTATCAGAAATCAAAAAATTTGAATGAATCTTGAATGAAGATAACAGCAAGAAGAGTTGTAAGAATGATCAAAACCCCACTGGAAGAACACGAAGCGCGAGATATGACGGCGATGGTGAATCCCGGATGAGCTGGGTTCTTCTTCGGCGGCGGCGGCGCGAGAGTGGTGGGGTTGGGGCTCTCCAGATTGGGGTTTCCCGGCGGTGGCGAAAGGAGGCCGGCGCGACCGCCGCCGCCGCCGTACAGAGAGTAATCAAGGATGTTGTTGATGCCATGAACTGAGAAACATCCGTTTAGAAACACATCAGGCTGCGTGATTTGGGAGTCATCGACAGTGAAATTTGCGGCGGAGTTGTTGGTGATGACGATGTACTTGGAAGGGAGGAGAGTTGGGAGGTGAGAGTGAGGGGCGAACTGTTGGAGATCTGAGAAGGTGAGGCGCTGTGGGACTATGTGATATGGAATGAGGAAAGGATCGAAGGATGCTCCGGCGGCGGTGACGGCAGCGGAGTGGGCGGAGGGGTCGTCGCTGGGGATGAAGAAGGTGGCGCTGAGTGGGAAAGCGGAGGGGTCGGCGGAGGAGAGCGCGTTAACCCATCCTCCGAAGTCGCCGGCGCCTATCAGTGCGTCGATGATGTTCTTGAGCTGAGATGCTTGCATGTACGACGGCGTTGGCGGTGGCGGCGGCGGTGGTGGTGGAGTCAGTGCGGTGGCGGGTGGTGGTGTTGTGGTCGGAGACGGTGATAGAGACAGTTGAGGTGTTTCTTGAGCGGCGATGGCGAGGAGAATAACTAGAAGTATGCTAACATAGAAGTAAATCGCCATGGAAATTCAGAGTTAAAAGCTTTCACAGAGATTAATGGAAGTAGAATTGGCTATATATACACATACACTGATACACATATACATACATGGTGGTAAAGCAACTGACACATTGTAGAGAGAGAGAGAGAGAGGTTTTCTTGAATTTCTTTGTTAACTGATTTTCCCGCTTCAAAGACTAGAATTTGTCAACTCGTTTATATGAACCCATTGGACACACTTGGTGATTTCAAATAATTACCAAAACTATTTTTGTAAAGTATATTTTATATTCATAGCATATTAAAGCTGAATTTCATTTGAAAGGAATTTGTGTTATCACTGTACAAGTGTACATAAGAACAAAACTAATATATTCTCTAAAGGGCTAAGTCTTGATATAGTCTATCAACATATATAGTATCCGTACATCATTTAAGTTCATGGTCGCACTTCAAACCGGACATCCACGGAGTGAAGCAACTCCCAAACGAACTATCTTTACAGTGTTCAGAAGAAATGAGTATCATCATCAACTAATGGATTGTTGGAGCTCAGATGTTACAGTACAACCGATTTCAATGCCCAGTACTGTTGAAACCTCTGCCTTGCATACTCTATGTAGTCGAAATCAATTTTGTTAACATGCTCCTGAATTATGACAAAAACAAATGAAATGGTTATTCTAAATCTGAATCAAACTAGTTCTAGTTTATAACCGGAGAAGGGCAGTGTGATGATTAAATACATAATCTCCTGAATACTTAAAAGAGAGATCACATGAGTTATTCAATATACCGAGACTATTCCCCATAAACCCCAAAGAAGATGGCTTGCAAGAGAATACTTCTCCACCTCCTGAAGTAGTTGCTCCACCTCTAAGTCACTAGGTCGATTTCCTGCATCAAAATTCTGATATTTAAAGGACACAAGACAAGAGAATACATTCTACCTTTCTAATGCGAACTATTGAAAGAAAAAAAAAAAAAAAAAAAAAGGCACTAATTTGATCATCAGATATTTATATAGGTCACTCATGGATTAGAGAAAAATGGGGAGAATAACAGTTACAGCTGCTCCTTACTCCTATAGAGGTGGTAAGGAGATAGCTTGAGACACCTAAAGAACTCATCATCAATAGAGAAAATCCGCCACAAGTTATTACCAACTTCAAATCTACGGAATTAAATAATTGCAACCTGAAGCACCCAGATAGATTTGCAAGAATCTTTGACGCTCCTGTAAACCTGGGTGAGAAAAACAAACATTAATTTTTCACATATCCAATCGCTAAAAGTGGCCTAGATAGGTAAAAAGTGAATATCGCTACCTGGATATTTACTATAGTCTAAGACATGTGGGTTTTCAGTATGATAGTCCGCAGCCATCTCACAGAAATGATTGGCAATGTCATAGGCCACATTGTTGTAGCTTGCATATTCATAATCCTAAAAACCAGCAAAGATAGCTTAGAACAGAGGAACTTGCATATGAAGCACAAGCTCTCAGGTTATCTAAACTAGACGCAAACTTATTTTTCTTAATATCATAACTTTAAGAAAAGATAGTATATGCATATATCCTAAGCTTGCAACTTGAAACATGTACAATCTGAATAATGCCAGTTCACCTCATAATGTCAAAGCATTAGAACCAAACAAAAGAACTATCTTGATAACATCTAACACATTTTGCAGTCAAATGTTTATTCACATTACTTTGTTCTAATTAATTTTGAGGAAAAACATTACAGGTCATGATTTCAATCAGATTATATCCCACTCACCATCATATATAAACAAAATGCTGAATGGAAGTATCAAAATGTGAGGTCATAAAGGAGGTTCTATCTTCAGGTGTATAAAGCAGGAAGATACTGCAATATAAATGTTTCTGGACTCAGGGTACATGTGGACGTGGTTATATGGTCCTACCATATTGCCCACAGGTTAAAAAGCTGGCAGGTGGTGAGAATGGCAAAAGTTAAACTATGCCTACACTAGTCAACAAGCTGTATAATAAATAAAACAAACAAACAATGCCACCTCATATCAGGTTTACCTGATGATTACATCTTATTTTGACCTGAGTCTATCAAATTCCACTAGGATGATACCTGCCATCCAATCATCGTTTTATAGGTCACTCAACCAAGATAGTTGTATCTATACCTAAAGACATGCATGCTAGTCTGAATGCAGTAAAGAATGGCACTAACTCTCAATACAATCACATAACAACGAATCCACAGCTAATAAGGTCAACCTAGCCATCTTTGATCCTTTACGAGCTTGCAGTACTACAATAGCTTCAAATTCAGAATTAAGAAGTCTAAGTTTTCGGGTACTTTTTTTTCCTTTATCCTTCTTGGGTATACTATGTGCTACATCCAGTAAACTATCAATTTTGTTTGCTTGATACTTGATGAACTTATACAAATTTAAATTTTCTTAGTATAATATTCATTTAAATAACATAAAAGAGTAAAAAAATAAAAAATATATATATCAAAACAGATGGCACACAACAAAAACTTGATTCCAAGAGGCCATGAAATCAACACATTGAAAATTTTGCAAGAAAGATCAGTTGACAGCAACAGAAGGAGGCTAGCAAATGGGCTGACACTCACAATTATGGTTAATGATTTGGTTTCTTCATCCATCATTATGTTACCATATTGCAAATCATTGTGGCAGAATCCTACACGTTGATGACCAGTAGAAACATTCTTTTCCAGTTTCGATATTTCAGCTTTCAGGATATCCAAGCGAAATTCCTCTGCTTCTTTAGACGATGATACACGTTTGGCATCATCAACCCACTTGCTGAAATATATGGGCATAAAACCCCAAGTAAGCACATATATATAATTCTCAAATAGGATTTCCTAGAAACATATAACAATATTGCATTGGAGGAAGGGAAAAGAGTGTACAGCAATCTATCCCAGAGGACAACTTTCTTAGTCCCAGGCATATTTAGGTTGTGGAATTCCCTCATTTTAGTCGCTATAAGACCAGATATCTCAGGATCACGCAAATCAGCTGCTGTAAGCGTCTGGAGTACGACAATTCAACGCAGTACGTTATTAGACATGACATTCATTTGCTTCAACAATTCTCATAAACTACGTAAAAGAAATATATTAAAATCAGAATAGATTCAGCGATGAAGGATCTAAGAAGTTGCATCAAAAACCATTAGTCACTACTCACTACCGATATTACGAAGTCGAACAAATGTTACTGTAGCTTTATTATACTCTCCACTAAAACAGAATAAGCCCCAAAATACAAAAAACGAAAAGCAACCACAAAGTGCAAAAAAGGAAATGAACGAGTACCCGAGCACGAATAAACTCCTCAACGCGGCCATTAGAGAAGCGTCCGAGCAAGCGCGGGCCCTGGCCCTGCTTGGACATGAACTCAAACGTACGTATCTCATTTTCACGGTCGAAAAAAACATCCACACCTGCACCATAAATCCTGACCAACACTTTCCTCGATCTCGGAAGCGACTCATCAGTGTTGGAATTGGTGAGCCACTTGATCTGGTAGACCTCGTTGGTCATAGCGCCCTTGAGCGGCACCACCTGCAGCGCCTCCTCATCGACGATGTCGGTCCATTCCTTCGCCAGCTTGATCAGAATCTGCTTCGCCTCATCAGGAAGGTGAGGTTTGTTGGCAGAATCCATGGAAAATTGATTTAGCAGAGAATAATTGGTTGAATTGCGAGGAATTTGAATAGAAGAGATGATTCGAGAATTCCGCCACTTCTGCTGTGAAGAAGAGAGGCTGAACTTCGGAGTCGCGATTTCCATGTGGCGCCCCTTTACCGGGAGTCCGTTGAAGCGCGTGCCCTTCACGTGATGTGAGCATCCCAAGATTTGCATATTCGGTTTATTTATTTATGCCTTCTTTTTTGCTGATTTTAGTAACATATTACATGCGTGGGTCCTAATATTGATTGAAAAACAAATTAAAATAAGAATTAAACGACTTCATATTTATGATTAAATATATTTCACCCCTTTATTGTATATCCATTACTTATTCTTTTGTAAAAGAAATTTTCACTTTCCAATATTCGATTGGATAGAGAAAATAATTATTTATTACAATGGATTTTGCCCCCAACCCTCAAAGATTCAAATATCTTATGCAGCACTCAAATATTATGTTAAAACTATATGGTATTGGAGGAATTTTATTGTAATATCATTTCATGAAAATAAAACTTCATTTAAATGATTTAGATGTAAATAACCGTTTTACTTCATCTCACAAAATGTGATTTATAGATGATTTTATCCAAATTTTTCCTGTAATACTAATTGTAAATTTAAATTATTAACTTTATATATATATGGATTTCAATTGAGATTACTTGATCCTAAACTCTATTTATATAAAAACGAAAACACACACATATTCAATCCTTTATACAATACACTCTGTATAATTTCACTTTATAAGCCAGACGATAATTATTATATTACCAATACAATTACAAAAAAGGAAGGAAAAAGGTTCATAAAATAGGAATGACGATAAAAATACATAATATCTCTAATTGTGCCTGGGAAAGAATTTGTTTGATCAAGAAAAGGTGGATGCAGAAATAAAATCTTGGAGAAGGTGTTCGATAGTGCTACGTGAAGTAACTCTGTCGATCTCATACACTCTCATCTCATCTGTCAGACCTGCAAGAACGACAATCTCAACGACCATGAAATAACTATAAACTGATGAGAATGTAGTAAAGACATCGTAGTAGTTGATGATAATCAAATGAACTGACCTGATTGATGTACAACTTTGAGTGGAAGTTGTGGTTCACTTGAATTGAGAAACAGTAGAAGACTCTTCATTAGTTCAGAAGATTCAGCAGATACAAGAATTTCCCTCTAATTTTTCATCCAAAAACAAATTTCATCAGGAAAACATCCACCTATTTATTCATGGTAGCTTCTGCTCAAGGCATATTTGAAACTAAAATTAAGTTATAAAATCAAAGATTCTCTATGCAGAAGTAGCTATGTGTTGTTGAAGATGATTATACTAAAATATCAGGGTGTGTCCGATTCAGTATGAGTTGAGAACAAAAATGGTACATAATATCCAAATATGCAAATAAACGAGAGTCCAAACCTTGAATTTTTTCTGAGAATCATAGTATCCAGAAACCACCATCAGTAGACAAAGTTTTTCCAATTCTGCATTTTGGGAAAAGCCAATGTTGAGAATGATATAAAAATCCAACGTGCCAAAAGTGATTTATCGAAACTAAATGTAAAATATGCTTAAGCCACAGAAATGAACAAAAGGAAAAGGATATTCCAGATGCATCCAATGCAAGAATTCACAAAATGGTTTGTTCTTAAAGAAATGGTTTGTTTTCGAATAATGGGTTTTATGTTGATGCAGCAGAATGGTAGGGGTGGTCGTCTCCAATTCTATATCACCGTATAATTAATTACTTTGGAAATGTACGATTTCTTGAACTGAAGAGGAATCATGCGACAACAGTTGTGCAATTGACATCCCAATTGAACTCATCCCAATACCCGGGTCCTGCAATCTTGAAATAATAGTATTTGGTTTGCCTGTTTCAACAAATGTCAACACCAATGGAAATTAGTGAAATTTGAAACCTATCAATAAGGCCAATTTCATTCTATTCTAAATTTTGAAATACATTCCAGTACAGTTTTTAGATTTGCAAGTAAATATAATGGTTAAGTAGTTCTCCAGAAATTTCCTCCAAACAATAAAAAAAAAAATACTTATCCAGAAATCAGCAAAATAATGATGGGACTGAAACATAGCAGTTCTTTATCATTCATTAGTTTTTCAAATTAAACATTTATGAAATGATATGTAGAGGAAATTCCAAGTTAAAAGAGATAGCATGTGAAACCTGATATGGTCCATTTCTTGAATTCCTTCCGCAAAATATCTTTCACTCTAAAGTCGGATGAACCATCGGATTTGTACTTCACTGACCAAAAAGAAAAGAAAAAAAACGTTCATGAAATAAAGAAATGAATCAATGGGAAAAAGGAGAGTTGACTCCAATTTGAACTGATTCATGAAGATAATATTAAGAAGTCTGATAATATAAATTGTCTTACATATTTGGTAAAGTCCACTGAACCCAAATCGACCAGCACCATTGATTAACAAGGTGGCCATGTATTTATCTTTCGAGGTACAATTTGAGTTTGTTAGATTTCCAGTATCCATTAGGATGCCTGCTAACTGCCAATTGGAGAAAATAAATGACAAGAAGATATTTAGTAACCTGTGAGAAAACCATTATATCCAGACAAAGCACATACCACAGTTGTCAGATTCAAGGTCAAAACTTGAGGATGGTATAGAAGACTTTTGGGGTGGGGGACATGGTTCAAACATTAAGCAGAAAAGCTTTTGGTTTTTCATTACTGCTACTTTTCTACATATATGAATCAGAGGAGATGTTAGGGACCTTTTTCTTATTCTCTGTCGTGAGATGTCTTTAGAAAGAAACAACTTTAATATAGAAACCTAAACCTCCATACATCAGATAAATTACACCAGTACAAAATCAAATTACATGGAAGAGAAGTGTAGCACATCTAGAGAACACAACATGGACACATGCAATAGAGAATTCATGACTCAGTACCAGAAGTCTACTGAATCCTTGCCCAGCCAATATCTCAGGTGAACGAATTGCAAACTTTTCAGCAATTACAGTACAGCATGACCCGTCCTGAAATGAAAACACATAACATCTTTTATCTCGTGTGTCATGTGTAACATTACGTAGGTGAAGAAAATTGTGCAGGAGCACACATGATACAGCATATCTTACTGGAACATGGAGGAAAGAGCCATAAATGTTAGCATTCAGGATCAAATTATAACCTGAGTTTAACTTCTGAAAGTCAAGTTAAAGTAGTAGTCCTTCCCAAAAGGAAAATATCCCTTCAGTAAGTGTAGCGTGTAAAGTGTGTGATGCAACAGCAGAGTAAAGAGGTTAATTTTCATATGGTTGAACTGAGAGCGTACTTCATCAATTATTTTAGTTGATTGGAAGATGTATCTCTACTGAACTAAATATAAATTCTACTAGAACTGACTTGGAATTGTTTCCCTATGCTTCTGTGGCAACAATGATCTCATCATTACCAGTTTATAGAGTAAATACAATGCCTATAAACCAGAATTCAAATACAATCTTCTGCAACTTGAGGCAAAAAGGAATAGAAACAAGCAACAAACTAAAAGGTTCTACTTCAAGATGTAAATAAATTACCTGTCGCACAGTGATATCATCAACCCAAGAATATGTAGTAGACTGTACACCAAAAAAAAGAAAAAAAGAAAAAAAAAGAACAATGTCAAAATATACATAGCTTGTAGACATTAAGCATTTTAACATGGAACCATAACAGTGACCAAAAAAAAAAAAGGAACAACATGATGGATCCTTAACAAAGTCAGGATAAACCTTTGTGCAGTGAAACACTTCAACTATCGCCTTACTCAGCGCCTGCTCCAACAAGCAGGATGTTCATGTCATTTCCATGGGGTTGGCAGCAAAAGCAGTAAGTTGAAATCTTAAAAATAAATAAACAAGTAAATTACCTCTTGTTCAGATGGGATCTTATCACAATTGACCAAAACCAATTTGAGACACCCAAACAGATCATAATAGGATAAGTCAATCTGATGTCAGAGGAAGGAAGAATTAGATTTCAATTTGATAGGATGATCAGAACATCAGGGGCAGAGGAGGTAGAAGATTTAGTAGCCATTGAAAATGAAACTGCAGTGATGAAGTACAGTGTGCAAATGATTTATTTAAGGTGTTCATGATAAAACAACTTGTAGTAGAAAACCCACGGTAATAAATGTTCACAATAGAGAAGGGCTAGTCTCTAAATTACCTCATCAATAAAAATTAAGGATGCCAGATCAATATGGCATGAATCAAGTAGCCACTGAATATCAGCATGAGAATCTAAATCAGCCCTCTTCATGTTTATCACAGGTACAGTACAAAACTGATTGCTCTTAGGAGTCTGGTAAAGATAAAAGGCATGCATGATGGTTGATGCCACGGATTGCGCATCTGCGTAACATATGTTAGGTTATGGACAATTACACTTTAAAAATGTGTAAATATTACTGCTATAGATGGTTTACATAAGAAAAACAAAGCAAGGCTTCAGGTTTCCATATTATGACTCCTTAATTACTTTATAGTAACAGTAAAGAGAAAAATAAGCCAAAAAAAGACAGTATTACCAAGGTAGTAAAACAGTTAAAATGAATTACCTGCGATATCTGACCCAATTACAACATGGAGGAACTTTCCGGGAACACCAGCATTCACTTCAGTCCTCCTAGCTTGCAGGTACATGTTTAGCTTTTGAACACTTTCACATGGCTGAGTAATTGTCATTTGTTGTGAATGCCCATGATAAAATAGAGCTGCTGAAGGAGGAAGGGGAACACTAGAAATATCTGTTTGAACCTTTTCTAAATGATACGATGATAAGATTGCAGGCCTTGTGAAGCCACCTTGAGGTGCTAACCCTTCCTCTTGTTCCACTGAATCTGGAATAACTACTAGTGGCGAGGAAGTCTTGGACCACCTCCCAGACAATGACCGACCAATAGGTTCAAGAACAATGTCGAAGGGCATGTCTCTTGGACTGTCAAAGGCATCTTCAATTACATTAGTACTCATATTTCTGGATCCTTGATCTCTAATATCTGAGGTTGATTTGTGACTCTTTATTCTTGCAAATTTTTCTTGGTCAATGGCACTGCCCTTCTTCATAAATGCTACTTCACCTCTTCGCATCCCATCAAAGAATGGGTCATCACGAGTACGAATATATGCTTCCTGCAGTATCGGTGCACTACAAATGATTAGATGAGATCACCATTTGAAGGGATCACATTTTAATCGGCATATGTACGCCTCAAACAGGGGCGCCCAAAACAAGCACACCTAGTTCTGATATCAAATCAAGATGTATTGACATATATATTTGTTTGAAATGTCCCCTCATGGTACCCTATTACTTTTTTGATTAGATAAGTAGCAGATGGAGAGTTAGACCCAAACAAGCAACGGAGAGCTAATTTATCTCTTGCATTGATGGTAGGATTTCCAGCTACATCCTAAGGAGGCAGCAAGACTAGGACAAACATACTCCTGTAAGCTCCAGTAATAACTGTCAAACAGTTTGCATCAATTTAACAACTCCTTTTTTGTGTCGATAAAAAGTAATAAAAGTGAATACCAATTACCAAATCGAAGGAATATATGAAAATCTAGAGGAGGTCAAGCGGATATTTTCCAAATCTATCCAAAGTTGCCCTCAAAATCACTTGGTCATGGTATTCTTGGAAATAAATGAAGCCAAGTGCAACCAACAAACATGCTGAGTTTACAAAGAGAAACTTAATAAGTCACCTGCACTTGGAGTTTGATTTTATCTATCATGTTCTTCCTTTCCTTCTAACTTATATAGCCCTCATCAGCTCAGTACATTTTACTCTCTGTCTTTTCCTGCAGCTCATTTGGTGTTTGTTGTTTCAGGATAAAGTAGAAAACTGAATATTGCATATTCCATAAGCACAGGTTCAGCTGGTCATCACTTTTAACTTAAGGCCCCGGTTTACTTGAATGATATCAGTTGATATCCAACAATTACCCACACTGCCAAGCGTTCAACTTGTCTGATGGTTCAGTGTTTTTGATATCTGACATCCCGGACTATTTTATCCCTCAAGATTCCTTAGATTTTATTCAAATTGAAGGATTTGAGGACAGATGTGTAATCCATAACTACAAATTAATTTGTGATTGTATGGAATTGGATTGATATGAAATTGAAATCCATCATACTCAGTTTCGACTAATTTTTAAGTAATTTGGACGAATTTGAAACCCAAACACAACCTCAAGGTATCCACTGGATGGGCATATAAAAATAATCACTATACCATACTATAACCAACAAACAATCCATTCCACAAGGGATTAAATGTAAATAACAGCAATGCTCCCAATAATCATTACAACATAATGATTTGCACAAGTGAAACTCGCCGTGATTTCATATCTTTACACTACTAAAAATTAAAATGCAGGAAAAGCAAATGACTATAACCACACAGATTAAAGGCATCAATTGCAATATAGAAATTTTGAAGCAACTTAATCACTGCAGCAGGCAAAATTTCTAATGAGATAGGTTCACAAAAACATCGTAATCCAATATTCTGGCATCTTTCTTTTTTGCTAGAGCTAAATAGGCATCCTCACATGTAATGCCAACACTTATATCAACAACAAATCATCAGCATGTGTCACATAATAGACACTTCTTCTTTTTTCCTTATCAACCGAATCAACTATTACGTAATGGAGATTGTCACTCTTTTGCACTCACCCTCAAATCTTCTTCAACACGCCTTCATATTATATTGCTCTCATTGCATCTATATATTCTGTATCACCTCAAGCTTTCCAACATACATTCAGTTTCCTTTCACTTCTATGTCTACAGAACCTAAACCAAATATACAGTAATTTCACTTTCACTTCAGCCAGTTTATACCATATCCATGGTCATTTCCTAAGCGATATCATTATGTAACATACACTATATTCTCAATAATTCATTAAAGCAACGAGCACACAGCAATACCATCAAGATGAAATACGAGTGGAAAGCTGATTTACTTACCCGTTGATTCGATTCAACTGCATTGGCGGCGAACTTCATGTTTGCAGCACTAATAATCCTCCCAAATTAGCCCCAACGGGAAGAAAATCCAAGCAGCAAACGCACAACTCTGGAACTGAAAAAGTATATCCACGTCTGTGAGTATATTGTGTGGTCTTTGGAGATGACGGAGAAAGACAAAATAGAAACAAAGCAACATTGTGAATTCCGCCACTAGACTAGAGCATATATATTCTTGGACTTACTGCAGATTACTCAGCAGATAAAATCATGTGAAGAAAACCAGGTAATATTCAAGATCCCTATTTCCAAAGTGCACGTCGGAAAAGTACCATTGGAATTTCACAACATTATTTACAATTTACAACAACTTCCAACTCTTGCTCTACAAACTTCCAACTTCTTCATAGCTTTTATTCAACTTCAAATACAAGAAATACAGGACGGAAGATGAGGCAGAGAAAAACCTGTGAGAGAAAACGGAAAATTCGTCCATGGCGATGGCGGCGACTGGACATTCTCGCGGAGATCATAATCACCTGTGGCGTGGACGAAGGTAAGCATTTGCACACGTTATTATAAAATCTTTGAGATTTAATTTTAAATATGGAAAGAATAAATATAGAATTGCAACGTGCTTAAATATATTACAACCTAGTAGTACTCCCGCGCGGTTTATTATGTATTATGATAATATATATAATTTGCAATAATATAATTAAGTTGTTATATTAAAATGTTATTCATGACATCTTATTATTTCAAAATTTGTAAAAATTCGTATTTTTTTTATTGATAACATCAATATTCAACAATTAAACATGAAAATAAAATTGAATATAATATAATAATAATTTTATGTTTTTGAGATTTAATTTCTAAATAATTAAGAAGTGATTAATTATACTTAATGTTTTGTTCATATTTTTGTTCATTTATATCTTATAATTATTTTTAGAATTTATAAATAATTTGCTGCATTGTTTTTAGATGGATTTGTTCAAAAAACATTATATTTATTCCAAAAAATTTAGTTTATATTTATAAATTTAGGTTTCAAATTAATTTTAAATTTTAAAACAATATTTCTTAGATTTTTTGAAACCATTTTTCAAATTTTTTTGGAACATATTATAGTTTTTAAAAATAATTTTTAGATTAATTATATCTATTTATTTGAAATAATTTTGAATAAATTTTATCAATTTTTTTTATTATTTTTATTTAATTTTTTTATTCAATTTATTGATTTTTATATCTTACACAATTAATATTACATATATATTTGAATTAATTTTTAAATTTTATTTGTTGATTTAAGATTGTTAGACTTAATCTCACAACTTTATTATTATTATTATTATTGTTGTTGTTGTTGTTATTATTATTTTAGGATTTTATTATTATTTTAATATTTTTATAATAGTTTCAAACTTTTAAACATTTTACAACCCTTCATAAAATGAAATTTAGATTTTAAAATTATTTTCCATATTTATATATTAAAATTATATACTAATTTTCAAAATTTTTAATTTTTGACAATGTTTAAATTTCATTATTTTCAAAATTTAATTATATCATTAAAATAAAATCATATCATTTAAGAAAGTGTCTTTTGTTTCGTCTCTACTCCTATATATAAATTATAAGATAGTTTATTGTGTAAGATATATGTGAAGCTTATTATATAAGATACTTAAAAGTTATTTAGGCTTTTTTTTTCTTTTTTTCTATTGGTTGATAGTTTGGGAGGGAAAATGGCAAATTTGTAAAATTTGTCAACTTCTTTCATTTTATATATAGTATAGATATAGATATTTGCAATGTGCTTAAATATTAAATGACATAAAAAAGCCGTAACGTCTAAGGATCGATGTATCCGTTATTAGAAAATCTTTTTTTAATTTTAAATATGGAAAAATATAGACTTGCCATGTGCTTATATATTACAGATTAATTTGCAACGTGCTTAAATATTTAGTGACATAAAAAAAAAACCCATAACGTCAAAGGATGTATCCGTTGTTATAAAATCTTTGAGATTTAATTTTAAATATGGAAAGAGATAGACTTGCAGTATGCTTAAATATTTAATGACATAAAAAGCCACAACGTTAGATAAAATAAGAACTTAAAACTATTGTTTTTTTTTATTAGAGTTAGTTTAACTTATAACTCAATAAAAGCCCAAATTTTGCAATTATTACACTATATTATTATTATTATTATTATTATTATTATTATTATTATTATTATTATTATTATTATTATTATGTATGATGTGTGAGTATATTATATAAGAAAATGCTCATGACATGCCACTGTGATTGATTTCTAATATGTAAGTTGTCACTTGACACCTCTAATACAATGTATAGGATTGGTCGAGTCGATTGACATATAAAGAATCAAGCATGTCGAAAAATAATTTATATCTTTATACATTTTCACTTTGTTATGATAGTAGAAAATTTTGAACTTATAGTAATAAAAAATTAGTGCAATACATTATTAAATATATACACATTATAGAAAGATGAGAAGAAAGTGATTAGACACGCCTGGCTCTCTGTATGCCACCTGATGCTATTAATTCAATTGATGGATTTGTAAATTCAAGTGGCATATGAAGAGTCGAGCATGTCAAAAATTTGACCTCGTTCATCTCTTACAAGAAGAGTATTGGTGTATTATTGCGGCACAAATCTTCTATTACATTTAGTGTTACATTTTATATTTCATGATATATTTAATATACGTCACGTGTTAATTAGTGATATCATATGAATTATATGGTGTGTTGTGATTAATTTGAAATATAAAATATAATTTGGTGTTTGTATAATATGTCCTTTGGTCCTTTCCTAATTATTGGTCTTTTTCAATTTGATATGTTAAAAGCAAATTAGATAAAAAAAATTGAGATTCAATTCATAAACAAACATCTATGGTTTTGATATAAAATTTGATATTGAGTTTCTTAGTCAACTATGTATGTTATCAGTGTTTTGTGTTGTAATAAAAAAATTATAGAAATTAACGTTTCGTAAACTGCTATTATCTTACGTTGCAACTACACTCTCTACGGATTTATATCCAAATTATATATAAATATATATTTTATATATAATATTTTCTAAATTAATGTAATAACAATCAAAAAGTTATCAAACACGTAATTAAAGTGCATGACATGCACCGTGATTGAAGGCCCCTAAAAGGTACACTCATGATTCGAATTTGTCAAGGTTTTAGAAACACAACAGAATTTTCAATATAATTTCATTATTTTTAGTTCTGTTTTGTATATTGTATTGTAAACAATAAATGTTGACGTCAGATTTTGTAGAGCATAAAATCCTAGCCTAACACAAAAGAGTCGGTCCGGCTCGGGTAAGTTGAACCGAACAAGTAATACAAAAAACAAAATAAAGCAAGTCTAACACAAAAGAGTCGGTCCGGCTCGGGTAAGTTGAACCGAACAAGTAATACAAAAAACAAAATAAAGCAAGACGGAAGACTGTGCCCGGTGCCTACTCAGGCGAATTTGTTAGGCTTGTTCTGGTCGGCTGATTTTGGCCGGTCAAAACGTTCTTTATAACAGATTTAGAGAAAACAACTCTCTAAGTGCTTTGAATACCATCAATTCGGTCCCTTTCGAGAGGGTTTAGGGCCTTATTTATAGGCTAAAATTAAGATACATTACTTGAACAATAAGAAATAAATTCCTAGGATTTAGGGTCTAAATAAGATAAAATTAGATTTAATCCTATCTAAATCGGATATGATTTGGTCGCAGATTTCTTTCCTTTTATGAAGGCTTCCTGGAATACTCCAACTTTCTCCTGCTCATTCGGATCCAGCCTCCTGGATGCTGTGATCGGGTCTTCCCCTTCTGGTCGGCAATACTGATCAAACCGAGTCCCCCAGGACCGTCGATCCTCTGCTCGGGTCTTGTCATTATGGTCGGTCTGACCACCTTGGGGAGCAACTTTGGCTCGATTCAATCCTCGGTTTTCCCTCATCTTGGCAAGTTGATCTGGTCAGACGAGTAAGGGATCAACAATAAATATGCATTCCATGTCTACAATAAATAATGTACAAAAACTCATACGAGTCAATTTTAAATTAGATCCAAAACAAATTAGATTAGCACAACTCATGTTGATTGTAGGTACCTCGTTAATGGGCCACGAACTCATTAATGGGCCATAAACTCAAAAGTAACTCATTAAGAAGAAACCAAAGTGGCCCACAACCCAAATTTCAAGAGAAAGCCTTTTTTAAAAATAAGGCCCAGTCAAACAACTTGAATTTTAAATTAGTATATATCGTTCATAAGAGAGGAATACATGGTGTCGATGATGTATATTTTTCCGTGGGCGGTTTTGAGATTTGAATAACATGTTGGCATGTTGGAAATATACATAAACTAACAAAGGATAGGGAAATGCCGGCAACATTAATACTCTTCTATTATCATATGCAACATTAATGTGACAGCCTTAATTTAATTCAATTTCAATGTAATTAACATTAAGGTTCAATTTGGATGGAAGGATTTGAGAAATGATTTGAAATTATTTTTAGTTAATTTATGAGTGGTGTTTGGATACGAATTTGAAATTTATCACTTTTATTTCGAACTATTTTTGAGTAAAATTGGTGGATTCAATTCAATTATAACTTAAATGAATTTGAAATCTGTTCATTTCAAATCCTAGATTTGAAATCCGTTCATTTCAAATCTTAGATTTTAAATCACGCTATCCAAATGAAGCCTAATATTTTATTATATAATTATGACTTGTTTTCAGGATTTCATCAAAATATATCAACAAATTAAACAAGATGGTTTATTTTAACATGAATTGCATCTAATTTTTTAAAATAATCATGATATGTTTTTATAAATATCATCACAAACTAATATATAATATATTAAAGATTATAGAATATAAAATAAAATATCAAAATATTGCAGAGTATCAAAATCTCTAAAAGAAGGCTTGGGATCTTGAAATGGATCCCCAAAATAATGGCAAAAATCATTCATTTTCTTGCCAACGGAAGTAAAGTTGTCATTTGTTAATTTTATAGGCAACTGGCAAACCTGCCACAGAATCCTAGGGACACTTTATATTTGTATTTTACAAACTTATTTTGATTTTTTTTTTTTTATGTTTGATATGGTAGAATGATTTTATTTTAATTTTCTTTGGAAAGTATATTAGTATTTTTAAAGCATTTCATTTATACTTAATTGGATGGCCTTATCTTCTCGAGATGATCAACATGTAGTACTTATCAATATTATCTCCCATTTCCTAGCCACTTCTCAAACTTAATAATAACACTCATTTTCTTTTAAAATCAAGAAAAATCCCAACCCATAGAGAGAGAGGAAAAAAAAAGGGGGATAACGTAAACTTAATTTTTATAAAATCGTAATTTCAACAGCTATATTTTAAAATAATCAAATCATATTTCATTGTGTGAAAGTTCGAACAAATGAGGCCAAATTTTCAATATTGATTTCTATCGACCAAACAAAATTAGAATTTGATGAGCACCCTTGTGAATTAAGAAAGTGTTTTACGTCTTCACAGAAGTAGTACTCCATTTTAAATTGAAAAATCAACATCAATATTTATAATAATTTAGGTGATTGAGAAGGAAAACAGGGGCAAAAGAATGCGATAAAAATAAATGAAATTTCGAAGGTACCCCAATTTATCAAGTTAAAAAATAATTAATAAGGTACATCAAAGAAAATATTGAAAGGGCTGGTGGCTGATCAATCTGGATCGTCCACGTAGACAAATTCAACTGCCAAGATCAACCGCCGTGGTTGAGGTGGCCGGTAGGTGGCGGGCGACGTCAGGCGGTGGCTGCCGCAGTAGTCTCGCGTGCGGAACGACACCAAAATAAGACTTTTGAAGCCAATAAGCACGACTTTAATTAATCAATAATAAAATCGTGTGTACAGTCGTAAGCATCGAGGCAGGGTTGTCATTATTAGGGGTGACTCACGACTTTAATTAGTTGTTTAATTGTGGTTAAAATAATTAACAAATGGGATTAATTAATGATTGTGGATCACATGGAAGGATGCTTCTACTTCTCCTTAATTGGGTAGCAAATTTTTTTAGGACAAATTCTGTGTCAGAGAATCCCAGTCTTAAAACTTGTTGTGAGTATTTTGTTTCATGCAAGAACATGGCCCTATGTGTTGTCTCTCTGCCCCAATTATGTAGTTTTAATTAGGGTTTGGACCACCAAAAACCTTTCAAATTAATATCGAGATTTATCTTGTTTATATATTTTTGAGTTGTTGATGTAGATTTTCTTAATTTTTTTTTAAAGAAAAAGTACTAATTAATGAATGGCCCTCTTTTTTATTATTATTATTTTTTTGGTATTTTGTAATACAAAATATTATGAACGTCCATATATAACCTATACAAATTAGTATTATTAAGATGACTTTTTTAATTTTGTTATCTTCTTAATATGATATATCGTTTTATTTTTCTGAGAGAGACTACCAGTTAAAAAAAAATAATTAATGAAAACTCAAATTATAAATTATATCTCTATACATAAAAAAGAAAGGAACATAGACTTAGAATTATCACAACATTAAAGTAAAGGATAAGTTGCCTTACTTTACCTTAAATATTTTATGATTAAAAACTGGCATAACTGTCAACACATTAATTAGAATGATTTAATATCTTTGAACAATAGGTTTAGTCCCTTCCAATAAAACCTAACAAATCATTCCACTTAATAGCTAGCTTGAGTTCAATAAGAATCTTTAGATCTCCTAAACCCTGTTAATGTGTACTAATAAAGTGATTCAAATAATTAGTAAATCATGAGTGGTGAGGGACTATCTAGCTAGGCCTAGGGTGATATATACATATATATTATAATAATAATAATAATAATAATAATAATAATAATAATAATAATAATGGAACATAAATTTTTGGTGAACAAAACTACACAAATTTGATCACAAAATGTATACGACGGTCTCCATAGAATTGTGATCAAAATCATGAAATTAAATTTGTGAGGTAGTTTCATTAAAGTTCTACTAAAATTGAAATATTAATTTTAAATTTAATAATTAGAAATCATCTGTGCGAACTTAAAATTCGACAAGTATTATTTACAATTACTTTATATAAAGAGGTCGGTGGCAATACTCTGCATGTGTTCCTTCATTTTTATACGTATGTATATATAATTTGTACACATATTTAAAGATGTATGCATACTATATTGTATGATGTATGCGTATACGTATGCTTATATAATTTATATTCAAGTTAAAATTGTGGAACGTCCGAATTAAACATGGAACTTAAGGAAAAATAATGTCATTACTAATAATTTACATTTAGATTAATTTATTAATAAAGGGCACAAGTCAACCTGCATTGACTAGAGAATATTGATTAAGCATTATACTACAAGTATTTTAATTGTTTGAAAACCCACAAATTCATCGAAATTTTCGGTTGTTTTAGCCGTTTGATATTTTACAACCATTATACATTTTGTTCGAATTTCAGTTGAATATAAGATAAGATATTGATATATATTAAAACTCAATAAAATTGGGAAATACTTAACATCAAATACAATTTTAAGTATTTATCAGTCAGTAATAATGTATGGTAAATATTTTGATACTTAAAAAATGTGATAAAATATAATCGAGTATAATTTTCATGTAACTTTCTTGTGAATCTGCTTCTATATATGAGATATGTCATCCTATGTCAATCCATTTAAATTAAAATTAATGTAACTCTTTTTTTTTTTTTTTTTTTTATAGTTGGGATATTATAGAATTTGTTTTAACAAAATTGGAGAGTTGTATATGAGTATTTATGAATAAAATTTAGTGTTAGAAAATGAAATGGGCCAAAACGTTTAGAAGTGTTGTCCGAGAATTGCGGCTACTTGCCGCCTCACTTACTTTTCAATTACTTATTTTTGAAAAATGACTTTTTCCACAACTCTAAAAATATTTATTTTAGCTACACAACAAAAGGCGTGGCCCAGGGTGGGGAGATTAGATGGATAGAGATGGTGAAGAACATTTTTATGTTTAAATAATCTTCTTTTATTTAACTCAAACAGTTGCACTGATTTGACCCTTTTCACTTTTTCTATTTTCCCATCATTTATTTAAAATAGAAAGACAGCTCAAGTACTTGTTAGAAAATTAACATTATGAACTTGTTCACAACTTTCCAAAAAATAAAGTAAATTTTAATATCAAATAATAATTAATTAAAATTGTTAATTTAAACCGTTAATTTTAATAATAATAATAATAATAAATTGATAAAATACGAAAAAATAGAACATAAAATGGCCCCCTTGAATTCCCTCTCTTCTTCTGGGTTGCGTATAGAGTAGAGCTGTTTTATATTCAGAAGTCAGCGACTTCCCCTCTCTCTCTCTACCTCTACCTCCTTCCACTCTCTCTCTACAAACACCATCTCATTAATTCTGTCTGAATTCCTTTTTCTCCAACTCTCTGAACCTGGTTGCAATTCTTCAAAACCACCTCAATCACAACTGCATGTTCTTTACGTCTATTTACTGCAAAAACATTTCTGATCAAACCAAAGTCAAATGAGACAGAGTTTGTCTCAAGTATGTGCAGTCAGTTCGTGAAAACGATGGAGAATTACCAAGGCGATTTAACCGACATACTACGCGCCACCGGCGCCACCCCCGCCGCAGACGCCGCCGCCTTCCCCGAGTGGCAGTTCCCCGCCAATCCGACGAGCTACCCGGTCGACGATTTCGGCGACCCGTTCATCCACTTCAGAGATCCACTTCTCCACGACCCGGTTTCAGGGTTTAATTTCCATGGCTCAGATATCAGAAAACCTAGCGTTGACGAAGCTGATCAAGGGTTTCCCAATCTCGATGATCATCGTGATCAGACCAAAAGACCGCCCAATATCTTCTCACGGATGCTGCAGATCTCTCCGACGACGACGAAGATGATGACTGATTCTCCGGCGGCGGCGCCGCCGAGGGTTTTGAAGGCTCCTCATCCGCCTATGTTAGTGTCTAATGATCGTAGTTTGATTTCTCCAAATAACTCCAAAAGTTGCTTAGTGGAGAGCCCATCTCTACAGATCTCATCTCCGCGAAATACGGGCATCAGACGAAGGTAAACATTTTTCTAGACTTGAGACTTTACTCAAGTTGAGATGACGATGATTTTAATATAATAATTGACTAAGTAATGATGATGATTAAAATCAAGTATACATTTAATGCAAACTGCAAAATCATTGAAATCAGGGAGGGTTTCGATTGATTAATATGGCTTATTTATTATCTCTATCACATGTTTGAAGATCTCAAAATAGGTTTTCATTAATTAGCATCAAATCTCCATGACTTTTAGTCTAATCTGCGAAAGGAAATTCATGAACTCCTGTCAGTGTGAGTCCCATGAATCACTGTAATCTGTATCCCACCAGAACAGATTTCTGTGGTCTCAGTCTTTCAAAACCTCCACCCTTTTCGGCTTTTTTTTTTTTTGCAAGAAAAAGAAAAAAAAATTAAAATAAATTCAGCCGTTCTTACAGTCCTTTTTGTATGTCTGAAATTCATGCAATTATCAGAAAGAGTCAGGCGAAGAAGGTGGTTTGTATTCCGGCTCCAGCGCCTGCAAATAGCAGACCCACTGGCGAAATTGTCCCTTCAGATCTTTGGGCATGGCGAAAGTACGGACAAAAACCCATTAAAGGTTCTCCATATCCCAGGTATGTATAATATAACAAAACCCTTGTCTCAATTCTCACTGCAAATACCTCTTCCACAAATTTTCACACTCACTCAGTCATTTATACAAACATTTTCTGCGCATACGCGGATTAGGGTATGATTTTTCTGAAATTGATGTTTTTGAAAAACAAAAACAATTGCAGGGGTTACTATAGATGCAGTAGCTCAAAGGGATGTTCAGCGAGGAAGCAAGTGGAGCGGAGCCGAACCGACCCGAATATGCTGGTGATAACCTACACATCGGAGCACAACCATCCATGGCCCACACAAAGAAACGCCCTCGCTGGCTCCACAAGATCACAGCCGTCCAAAACCGCCACCGCCAAAACCTCACCAAAATCCCAGTCTCAGAAATCTGCAAACCCCAAAGAAGAGCAGAAAGAGATCGACACAGAGAACAGCATCGCATTGCCCTCATCATCAAACGTGAAAGAGGAGATGGATCAGGATTTCGATCACCAATTGGAAATGGACGACGTGGATCAATTCGATGAAGGGCTTCCACGTGGCTACAAGCCCACGTTGCCAGACTCAAATCAATCTCACGAGGATAGCTTCTTCGCCGATTTGGGAGAAATCGAGGGTGATTCTTTGGACATGTTGTTATTCGATGGAAGAGACCATAACAAGGCTTTGGATCCATTCAGTTTCTATGATTGGGCTGGAAGCACTAGCACCACCACATCCACCGGCGCCGTCGCCTCCGCCGGCGGCGCCACCACGTCTTATGGACAGTTGGCGAAGAAGGATTCATGATATGATGATTGAAGAACAGAAGTCTCCACTGAGAAAAAGCAGAATCCTATACAAGTTTAATTAGCAGGGTTTTTTTGAAGCCATGCATAACTGTGGGTGAAATTCCACGTGGGGGAGTTTACATCTGATAAAATTTATTCCATTTTCTTCATAATTTTCTCTAGTCATAATTTTATTATAATTTTTTTACCATTTGTTTTGGAATATAATTGGTGGATGGGACAGAAAGCTGAGGAACAGAAGATTTGAATAGTTGAAAAAAGTACATGACAGGATAGCTCAATGAAGGGATTATGATGTTAGATGGGACTCCAATCTTTCGAGTGGGATTAATTATTCCATAGCCATAACTCCCTCTCTCCACATATATATTGCCATTATCAATTATTAGAGTTAGAAATTGGAGAAATATAGTGTGAATAATGTTGATTAATTCTGGCATTTTGACGTAGTGATTAAATTATCAGTATATGGTATGTAAGAAAAAGGAGATACTGCAAAACTTTTGGTTCCTCCACTTTCTGTTCTTTGAATGTTATTGTATTTATTGAACTATGTTTTCTTCTTCCTTTTTTGTTCTTCGTAGCTTTTCAGATTCCTATTTTTGTCCATCGTTTTTAGGGCAAAGTTAAGTAAATTCGATCATCATAAAATCAAGGTTATTAAGTTAAGGTGTTGATTAATTTGTTTCACATCATTTAAGTGGTTAAGAATTTCAAAATGTCCGCATCATGTGTCCATGGACAATTTCTGAAATTAATAGATTAAAGTTGATGTATATTTTTATTTAATATGATTATTTTCAGACATTAACACAGATTTAAAATAAAAAAAAATCGGTTGCTGATAGTGTACATTCGAAATACAATTTGTATAACACATTGGTTAATTTGCTTAAGTGATCAGTATGTATAACCTTTTAATACTTGTATTAGATCATGTGTGAGAACTAGAGTCATTCGAATCGATAGTGAATATTTTATTTGTGATTTGTCACATGCTAAGATTTTTTTTCTATTTTAAGATTAGAATAATAACTCAATAATGAAGAAGACAAATATCAATAGTTAGACGAAGAAATTGGAAACTGATATGCTCCAATTCTTTACATGAAAGTCCAAAGGATGAAATCAAATCCATTAATAGCAGAAGTTTTATTTGCATGCGTGACACTAAACAATATACTACCATAAGGCGCAGATTAATTTTTCTTTAAAAAAGAAAAAAGAAAAATATCAAATAATGTATTCACCCCTTCGAATGAGTCATGAGCTAACGTTTGTCAAATCGAACAACTTTTACTGAAAGAATTTATGTATCTATGATCAGTCCAAATCTTTTCAAACATTAATCTTATATTTCACTTTTTCGTATATTATTATCAAAAGTATTATTTTGACAGAAAATCGTGATAGGAAAAATAGAGTAGCGGATCTCGTTTGTATATAACATGAATTAAATCTTTTTCTGTATAAAAAAAGTGTAAAGTTCGTGCGATAATTTATTGGGGTCAGAAGCATTAATGTGTTTTCTTTCTTTTGTGCATTTGAAGCAGTATTGGAGAGACTATTTAAGGTCATGATATTGATGGGAAAGAAATCGCACTACATACAATGACCATGCAATGATTCACTAATGTATCCTTAAAGTCGTGCTTATAAAACATCCTTTCGACCCTTTCGGGTCTTTTGGTCAAGTTTCCACCAAAAGCGTGCTACCCCTTAATATTATTACCACCAAACTTTTGTCTTCTTCTTCAATTTAATTATTGCTATTTATCTTCGTTTTTGTAACTGCTTTATTTCACTTTTTAAAAATAAAATATAAAAGGAAGATTGATCCACCACCAAACTTGTTTGAAAGATAATTTATTTTATACAAAAACTTTTGAGCACATGGTGCACGGACTCTAAATCCGTGCATTCGCGTCGACCCAGCCCGCCACGCGTCAGTATGCGCCCGCACGCACCACTAGGTCGCGGAGAAAATCCGCCCAAACATGCTCCCAGGTGTCAGACCTTTATGTTATGTTAACTATATTTTTTAGTAGTGTTAGTCATACCTTTTAGTTATGTTAGTCATACCTTTTGTAAGACTAGTTGTACTTGACATTTTTTTTAGATAGACATATTAACCTTTCATTTCTTTTAATTATAACAATTATACCTTTTAGTTATGTTAGTTATACCCTTATTTATTAGATAAATGTATGACTATGTTGATATAAATGTATAAGTAATATCGCATAAAAGTATGAGTATTATCACATAAAGATAAACATGTACAAATTGTGGCGAAATTAAGGTTTTTTTAGAGTTAAAAATATTAAATAAAGGTATGATATTTGGACATAAGGGTATGACTAACATAACATAAATGTATGACCAATATAATATAAATGTATAACTAATATAACATAGAGGTCAAGGCAAAAAATAAAAAATAAAAAATAAAAAATAAAAATGTGCGGATCCGGTTCAATCCGCGTCCGAACCCAACCCAAGTACATGTGTGCATCAAGTGCATAGAAGTGCTACTTATTTTTTTAATGTTTTTTTTCTTTCAAAAAGTTGATAACTAGTTGATCAATATCATCACGATTTAACTTTTTAACAATATTCTCGGAACATTTTAATTATCAGTAATTTTTTAAGTTGAGAAAAGAGATTTAATAAGTGCGAATTTGATCAACTCAATTATATAGAATTGAAATTACTTACCATAAATGTCTCTTCAATCAATCAAGTTATTTGGTTGCAATAATAATTCCATCACTTGTATAGTTTTTACCCTTTAATTTCCCCCACTTTTTTTTTGTTGTTCTCTTTTTAAAAAAAAAAAAAAATTTATATCATGTTTTCGTGTGATATTTATCGATCTCATATAGCTAATTGGATTTGCAAAAAAATTAATTAATTTCCTTCTCGAATTATGCATTTTCAGAAGATTTAAAAACAAGCTCCTTAGTTTTCGTGACACAAATAATACAAAACGGAAAACAATTAAACATTGTTAAAAGAAGATTCGAACAGGTCATCCTTGTCTGGGTGTTATTTGTAACTAATCAATGATGAACTAGTAAAATATTATTTTAATTTTCTCTCTCAAAAAATATTAATTTATAGTTAAACAATGTCAATCAGATCTCAGTTGCTGATTAAAGTATCTGCCTGTCCTTTTCTTTTCTTCCTCCAAATCCACATAATTAATGACTTAATTCTTGTTTGAATCCGGTCCTTTCTAATCTGATCACATAATCCTAAGCAATTATTAATTTTCTTTTTATTAATTTTTTTCCTTTGGAATTGATAGGTTACTAGAAACTCAAATTTTTCGTAGTACAAGCAGAGTCGACTGACTTCGATTAATGTTACTGTTTTTTTGTTAATCAAATGAATAAACAGTAAAACGAGTGAGAACTGTTTATTTGTGAACTCCCTTTATTGCTCAAGTGAAAATACAGAAAACATAACAAAAAGTTTAAGAATGTAGAATCATTAGTTGTGAATAAATGTACGCATGATTATTTATGCCAAAAATACAGTCTTATTCAAAAAAACTCTTCGGAGAATTAAAACGATTAGTTTATGTCCGAAAAATAAGTTATAAACAACTGGATGAGGTTAAAACCGTTAAATAGGTTATTGGGTCAAGAAATACATATTTCTTTGGTGAACGTAGTTAATGGCCCATACTTTTTCATGTATTGAACAGGTCGAGAAAAATTAGGCCCAATGGGCTAATAAAGAAATGGATACATCATATATCCTTAGAAATGCCTATACCAACTCTTTTTTTTTCTTTTTCTTTTTCTTTATTTTTCCAATTTCAAATTTGTAACTAATTTTCAGGAGGCTTTTTACTAAATTGTTTTTTTTTTATGAAATTGAATAATTTTTTTTCTTTTCACAATAATATGCATCTTAAATGAAAAAGGGTGATACTATAACATGCACCAACGAATGTTGCATTTATTATTACTCACAATCAATAAAACTACAAATCACATTATTTCATGATGCCACATTATTATTATTATTATTCACATATATTAGTCCACATGATTGTAATCATAACACATTCTTCTTCTTCTTTTTCTTCGTCATCTACGAAAAAGATAGAGGCGGAATGCTTTGCTCGTTTCTGAAGAAGTTGGTGGGATCAACCTTAGTCTTGACACGAACCAATCTCTTGAAATTGTTCTTGAAATATCTAAAACCCCAAGCACTAGCTTGTTTGTAACTAGTATTCCCTTCAATATTATTCCTTCCTAAATCAAGATCCTTGTAATTAACATAAGCAGCCCTAGGCGATTTGGTCACGTAACGCCCCATGTAACGATGAAGCCTCCTCATCCACTCCATATGTTTTCCGGACTCATCCGGGTTGACCCATCCAACACCGTACTCGATCATAAATATATTGCCTTTCCGATGTGGGAACGGAGTCTCCGATTCCGAAAATTTATTAAACGCCCCTCCATAAGGACTAAATTGCAATTCAGCCCCTAATTCATTCTCTTCATGAAGAAATCTCCATATCCCTCTCAGACCATCCACCGGAATCGGTGACGTCACGTAGTCGGACTTTCCTTTGTGATACGCTGGCGCGTAGTTCCCCTGTGGGGTTCTATCCAGTAAAACGTCCACAGGCTGGTCCCGTAGACCCGCGAAGAACAGCTCTGATTCGATCCAGCTCATTTCCTTGCAATCTTCTTCCACCAAACCGAGTTCTGGAAACTTCTCCTCCAGCAATTGGATAAGATCGCGAGCTCGCCCGAGATACAACGTCGTGAAAGAAGCTGATATCGTCCGGTTTCCGGTCGCCGGAGATGTCACACTATGCAGGAAAAGCCTGAGCAGAACGTCGTCGTCGAGCTTATCGGCGATGTACTGCCACCGGTGGACAAGCTGCGTGGCGGTTTCCGACGTCCTGGTGACGTTGAACACTGTCACTGTTTCCGGAACTGTAACCAACGTCACCTGAAATTCTAGAACAATTCCGAAGCTGGTTCCTCCGCCGCCGCGGATCGCCCAGAAGAGATCCTCACCCATGGCTCTTCTGTCAAGGATTTCGCCGTCGGCGTTGATCAGCTTCGCGTCGATGATGTGATCCGCCGCGATGGAGTGCTTGCGCGACATCATGCCGTAACCGCCGCCGCTGAACTGGCCGCCGACGCCGACGGTGGGGCAGACGCCGGCGGCGAAAGCGAGGGTCCTGCTTTTATTAGCCAGGGTGTGGTAGAGCAGGCCTAGTGTGGTGCCAGCTTGGATCCGTGCAGTTTTGTGGTCAGGTGAAATGGATATGGAACTGAAGTTTCTGAGGTCGACGAGGATGAAGGGGATTTGGGAGGTGTAGGAGAGGCCTTCGAAGTCGTGGCCCCCGCTTCGAACTCTGATCTGCATGCTGAGCTTCTTGGAGCAGTGGATCGCCGCCTGAATATGGGATTCGTGGAAGGGAGTGAGGATGATGTGGGGCCCAAAGGGGGCGGTTGCAGCTGGTCGGAGATTTGGTGATATTAGAAGTGATGGGAAGGTTGAGTTTTGAGGGGTGTTGATCACATTGTTGGATGGTGAGTTTGAGTTTTCGAACTCATGTGCAAGACAATCCAGGAAATCATCGTAGTGAGGATGAGAAGAAGCAGATCCTAGGATTAAAAGGTTTGTGGAAATTAAGACTAGGAATGTTGGAATAATATGATGAGACTTCATTTTCTAATACTGTATGCTTTAATTGATGGCTAAAACCCTTCCTTATATAGACGAGGTTAGGTTCTGTTAGAAATGGATAGGATTAAAGTATAAGCTAATTCGTTGAAATTAATCTTGTAACAATAGAGGAAATAAAAGAAGAAAAATCATAGATATACGCTGCATGCATGATAAAGTCTTCAAACTAATCCTTCAAATTTTATAATTTCTAACTGGGAGAATATATCTATGAATGTTCTAACACAATATTAGTTTAACGGTAGATTAGTCAATTATATATTTTTTTTTTGGTTTGTTTTTTCCATTTTTTGAAGGATATATACTCTGCTCATCTGAAAATATTCACCCATCAAATATGACTTTTGAGTGTAAGTTAATGTTAATTCAAATACCACTTGTCCACGTGAAACATTTTCGCTTGCATGATAAGAATCCACAAAATTAGATGTAGTTATTTACATGTATACGCTCCCTTTGAAAAGAAATTTACATATATGATATACGCACACACACTTATTGTAGTACTTAATAAAAAAATAGGGGTTAAACGTTATATTTAAGCTATATTTAAAAGAGTTTGATATATATGATCTATTTTTACTTAATACTTCCTCCATCCCAAATTAATTGACGTTTTAACATTTTTCACCCAAATTAAAAAAACCTACAAAATGACCGATTTACCCATAACTTTTTTCTTTCTTTTTATATTTCCAATACTCACTTTGAGATAATAGAACATTTAATAAGGAAGAATAAATGAGGGTAATTTTGGGAGAATTGAGGAAAATGTTTCTTGTATTCCTATAAGGATAAATATTTTGAGATAAATTTTAAATGCTAAAATGATAATTAATTTGGGATTGAGGGAGTAGTAAAGTTTATTGAATTTGGTGGAACTCCTCATAATTACCATCTATATAAGACCACTTTCCAAATATTTTAGTTTATTTGTTCTTATGAGCTTAATTTCCCAATTAAAATATGATTGCCTCGAAAAAAATAAAAAAGAAAAGGTGCAAAGACGTATAGTAATTCTATTAAACGTGTGTAATGTCTTAATAACGTTTCTTTCAAATTGTCTGTAAAATTTTCCCACGTTACATCATGCAGACAAATATTTGTTCGTAAATTATGTTTTTTATTCACAAATTTTCCACGCACATTCCATATTATGATTTTTAATCCTTTATTTTGTTGCTTATGGTACAAGTCATTGAACTGGAATTTTGTTTTTTTTGTGAACCAAAATATTCAATTTCATCCCAGTAATTTCAGTTCTTAAGCTTATCCAAAAATTATGATTAATAAAAGGGAAAGTTTATCAATGAATTATGATAGTACAATTAAATATGTTTTTAAGTCTGAATAAAATATAATTCAGGTTCTTTAGTCTTAGTTTTTATGCCTCAATAATTTGTCAAAATCTACAAATTTGATTCTCTATTCCAAATTGATATTTTATTATATATATTATTATTTTTAATTCACACCATATATAAATTGATGATACCATCTTTTACACTTGACATATGATGATTATTATGGAATACCAAATGAAATACGAATAGACGAAATTGTTTGTAAAATCTCTTGGTTTCGATAAAGAAAACTAGCTCTTATAAAACAGGAAACATTAACATGTATCAACATTCAACTATCAATATTTGATCATTCCCATCAGAAGTTTGTATCAAATATGTGAAAAGTATCAATAACTTATAAAATAATTTAAGAGGTTGGGCCAGGATTATCTACTAATTGATTACTAGTATTTAATTCTTATTAATATTAATTTATATCGTGTGCCGGTCAATTGGTAAATTAATCTAATATTATTCATCCAAAATCCAGAAAAAGAAATTGAAAAAACCATCTGAATTTTCAACCTCTTCACCATATACATATATATATATATATATATATATATATATATATTATATACGTCTATTTCAAGAAATATGAGAAAGATAATTTGTTTAGGTGTGGAATGTTGAATTCAAAATTTCCCGAAATTATTACCACCTAATATTGTTAGATTTGAACTGTGTCATAAATACATAGTCGTTTAACTGAGATAAAAAAAAAAAAAAACATTTGATAAATATAATTATGAGTGTAAAATAACTGTATTACCCAATATTAAATAGACATAAGTAATGTATTCAATTAAATAAAAGTTTAATAAAAATAAAATAGAGTCAAAGTTGGGATAAAATTCATTAATTGATTTTTATAATAAAAAAACATATAAATAAATTAAAACAAATTATATTTGGTAAAATTATGGTTACTTTAATGGTATTACCTGTCACTTGAAGTAACCTACGTGGCGATTTTCTTGCCATCTGCTTATGGCAAGGCATTTAATTGAACGACGTCGTCTAGTTGTTGAGCCCCGCCACACTAGTATCCCATCCGGTGCGAAAACCTCCAATTCTCTCTACTTTTATCATATAGCGTGTTTTTAGAGCAGCATAATCGGAGATTTAGTACAGGTAAGGAAAAACCAGTATAGATGGAGATTTTTGGAACTCAATTATCGATCAAACCAAATTCGACAATGAAGCTAAATTTCGTCGGGCAGTGGGTTTTTATTGGGAGGCGATGTCTGAAACAATCTTCAGGAGTTCGCATGTTTTCATCTGAAATCAAACAATGGGACGGCGGTGTTTCGATGGTTCAAGGCGCTTCCAGAGGCATTGGCCTTGAATTCGTGAGCCCATTTTTCTCTCTCGAGCTCTAATTTTATGAAACATTGCTTTTGATCCAATGTACTTTCTGCAATAGTGTGGTTCACACCATATTTTGATATTTTTAGTGTATATTGATGATGCTACTCATATACACGGCTTGTGTTGTTTATATTGGAATACAAGACAGGCCACGGATGTAAAGAAAAAGTTTTAGCAGTTGTTTTGGATTCTTTTGAAGTATTGTTCTTAGTTTGTTAATATACTGAATTGATTTCACTAATTTTGTTGTTACTCATAAAAGTGGGGATGATGTTGATGATCAGAAAATCATAAGCTAGTTGTTTCATTTGCATAATTCTATAATGCAAGTACTTGTCAATCTTTCATATGAGTTATTAAGTAATAAGGTTTTTGTTTCTATTATGAACTCTCTTGATCAGTTTTAGTTTGTACTGATTATAGGTTAGACAATTGTTAGAGAAAAACAACAAAGGGCACGTTGTGGCGACATGCCGTAATCCTAGTATGGCAACTGGGCTTCTGGATTTGAAGAATAAGTTCGCCGAACGCTTGGACATTCATCGGCTAGATCTTACAGTTGATAGCACAATAGAGGTGATCATACCTTCTCACTGCACTAGGTTTTTTCCAATTAGAATTATATTTTTAGAGAAATGGTATCCTGCATTTTGATTTCTTTTCTTACATTATCATGTTTTTCTCCTTATACCAAGTATGGATTTTCAGGAAACAGCAAAGTCTGTGAAAGATAAGTATGGTTGTCTGAACCTTCTCGTTAATGCATCTGGCATTCTTTCAATACCAAATGTTTTGCGGCCAGGTAGAGACATCTTCTGGTTATTTTGAGTTCAAGTTATTTGAGTTTCCATGAATTTAATGATATTTTTGATGTAATGTTCAGTACAGAGACCACATTGAACAAAGTTGAGAGAGCTTCCTTACTTCTAGCCTATGAGGTCAATGCAGTTGGTCCTGTTTTGGTTATCAAGGTATAATCAATTATCTCCCACTGATATTATAATGGAATCCTACTTTATAAGTGCTGTTAGTTTCTTCTATTTGTAAGTAATTTGGGCAATCAGTGTGTTTTTTAGCAGAGGAACAAGAAAATGATTCATTTATGTATGAATGCCTGAAATTATGTATAAATTGAAAACCTTTTTTCACTCATGATTTGCATGAAAAGCATATGTGGCCTCTGCTAAAGGCTGGAGGAGGTGCCGGAACTGAAAGAGACTTTGCAGTTGTTGCCAGCATAAGTGCCAGAGTGGGATCAATTGGCGATAATCGTATTGGAGGGTGGCATTCTTATCGAGCTTCTAAGTCTGCACTTAATCAATGTAATGAGTTTTCACTTCTCTACTAATTCAATTTCTTAAAATTGTAGTGGTGATCCTTTGTTTTAATTTTTTCTTGCAGTGACTAAAACTGTGTCAGTGGAATTAGCTCGCAAGAAAGATCCAGTCGTATGCATTCTACTGCATCCAGGCACAGTAGATACAGATTTATCTAAACCATTTCAGGGAAATGTTCCACAAGACAAACTCTTCACCAAAGAGTTTTCAGTTCAGAAGTTACTTGGCATCATCGATGGTGCAAAGGGATCCGACAACGGGAAGTTCTTTGCCTGGGATGGTCAAGAGATTCCTTGGTGAAATAGAAAACCACCAAAAGTATGAACTATTCTGTTGTAGATTGTGATATGGAGCACTCTTATAATAAAAGATTGTAGTACTTGAAAGTTGAAATTCTTATTGCCATAATATTACTTGTAAAATTTGTGGAGTTCCACAAAGATACAACCAATCACTGACTCTACTATTCTCTCATTAGCCTATTCTCAACAGAGTGCAGTGCAGCTTTATTCAATACAGCTTCTACATTTCTAACTCGACTTCAGATCTCTGATCTCAGTGGAGCCTGCAAAACCAAACATGGTATTAGAAACCTCGGCAAAATACAGGTTAGAGTTGAATCAAAATCTAATGGTTTAGCTCTTACTTTTCACAGTCAGTGTTGAGTGAAACAGGAAAACCGACTTGTATATTGCAAGAAGTGGGGATCTGGCTCAAGAACCTGTCCTGAACACCGGAAAAGTTCTTGACTCCGGCCTTGAGACACCTGCACATGGCCTTCTTATCATCAACGGTTTTCACAGTTTGAGCAAGCAGTTGCAGTCCTTTGCAGCATGAATCCGATGGCTTTTTATCGTTCCCTTTCGCAAATGAAATGCATGAGGCTGCTTTCAGGTCAACCATGGCACATGAGATGGCGGCATTGCTCGTCTGAGCAAAGCAGAAAGCCAAAAAGAGGACAATAAACAAAGAGAAAAAGAAAGAAGTCTTCATCTTAGTAGAATAGTGATGTTTTTGGATGTTATAAAGTGATGTATTGGAGAAAGGCTAGATTAATTGTGTTGATGAGAAGTTGGTAGAGGAAGCTGGGGTTTTATAGACATGGATTTGTGTTCGATTTGGCATTGATTATATGGAGTTTGAGTTTCCCAATACTATCTCATCATATGGATAACAAATTTGCAGGTACTCTTATTGGGATTGATGAAAGTTAAGAAGGCGATTGATGTGCCTCACTCCGATGATTGTTTTATCATTATTACATCATTCAACTTGTGGATATATCTATACATGTATACATACATGTATATGTACAAATCCGAAATAAACACTGTATCCAATATAGCATATTCAAGACTGTAGTACAATAGCCCAAAAAAAAAAAATTCCTTTTGTCTCTCTATTTTCACCATCTTTTACATGCATACTTAAACATCTTCATGGATATCTCAAACATGTGTAAAAGGAGACTACAAATGCCAGCATGCTTTAAACCCAGCTGTAACCTGGTTCCTTGAAGACTTGCCTTCCTTTCATTAAATCTCGAACATCTTTTACATCATCCCATCTACCTAATGATGAATACATATTGGCTAGAAGTGAATAAGGGGTGGAATTAATTGGGTCCAAGCGGAAAAGCTCATCTGCAGCCCTTCTAGCTAAATTTAAGTTGGAATGAACCCGACAAGAACTCAGCAGGACCTCCCAAATTATTGGATCATCTTTGAATGGCATCTTATCTATGATTTCTTCAACTTCATTGAACCGGCCAGCACGGCCCAGAGAATCAATTATACACGTGTAGTGATCACTAAGTGGCTCGACACCATGTTCTTGCTGCATTGCACGGAATATTTTCAATCCAGTGTCTACTAATCCAGAATGACTGCAAGCAGTTAACAAGGCGATAAAGGTTATAGAATCAGGTGTCAGACTAGCTTGAATCATGTTTTCAAATAAATTAACAGCTTCTTCTCCACGCCCATTTTGAGCATAACCATGTATCATCTCATTCCAGGTTACGGTGTTTTTACAGGGCATCGTATCAAAAAACTGTCTGGCCACATGCACATCACCACACTTGCAGTACATATCGATCAGAGCAGTTCCTACATAAACATCATTTTCATGTCCGTCTTTCACTATTAAGCCATGAATCTGCCTCCCTTGAGACAGAGATGATAGAGACGAACAACAATTCAGCACAGTAGCATAAGAAGATTCAGTTGGTAACATCCCTTTACCTAGCATTTGTTGAAAGAAAGTAAAAGCTTCTGCATCGAATGAATTAAGTGATAAACCTGCTAACATCGAATTCCAACACACTATATCACATTGAGGGAGCATGTTGAAGATATCTTTTGCCACTTCTATTTTGCCGCATTTTGAGTAAACACCAATCAGTCCACTGGCAGCATACAAGTCAGTAAAAAGCTGAGCCTTTAATAAGGAAGCATGGATTTGCTTTCCACCCTCCAAAAGGCATGTGGCAGCACAAGAACTGAGAATTATAGCAAAAGTAGTTCGATCAGGTCTCACCTTTCTGAACTGCATTTCTCTGAAGAGCATCACCGCCTCCTTGTAGCACTCACTCTGTGAATAGCCTGAGAGTATTGCATTCCATGAGGACAGACTTGGTAACGGCATACTATTAAATATGCGTAGTCCAGTTTCATTATCACCACTTCTCAGGCAAGCAGAAAGCAAATTAACATAAGTGACCTCATCAGGCTCCAATCCACAACTCTGCATTCTCTCCATGCAGGTCATTGCCCTTTGCAAATTATATCGCTTTCCATATCCAGATATCATAACATTCCACGAGACAACACTTACTTTCAACATACTGTTGAACAACATTTCTGCACAGTCCATACACCCGTGTTTCACATACATATCAAGTAGTGAATTGTTTATGTGCAGGTCTCTGTCATATCCTAGTTTAATAAGAAGCCCATGTACTTGTTTTCCATGTCTCCCACGCCTGTTCTCCTCGTTGCCATCATTTACATCAGACGCACATTTGGAGCAAACACTCAATACACTTGACAGAGAAACGGAGTCTATGATCCTCTCTCTACGCATCAACCTAAACATGTCAAATGCTTCATCAATGCGGTCAGCTTCCACCAACCCCACCATCATTGCAGTAAACGATACCTCATTATGCTCTGGCAAGCCCTTAAAAACCACTATCGCGTCTCTTACACACTCACACTTCATGTACATTCCCAACAACGCATTGCCAACATACAAATTGCCACAAAGCCCCAGCTTGGTAGCAACACCATGGCACTCCCTGCCACACTCCACATTCCCCAAACCCCCACAAGCACTCAAAACACTCGCCAATGTAAAGCGGGTTGGCACAAAACCACTCAGCCTCATGGAGTAATAACTCTCCAAGGCCTCCTCTTTGAGCCCATTTCGCGATAACATACTGATCATCAAATTCCAAGAAACCGAATTCCTCTCGGGCATTTGATCAAACACTTGACAAGCATTATCCGCGTCATTTAATTTGCAGTAAGAATCTAAAATAGCGTGGTAAGAGAATATGTTTTTCAGAGGCATTTCGTCGAACAGCCGGCGAGCGGCAACTGTACGGCCGCATTTTGAGTAAAGCTCAATAAGGCGGTTTGCAAGAAAAGTGTCGGAGACTTTATTTGTACGGAATATATGAGCTTGAATGAGTTTTCCGGCGTTGTAGGCTTTATGATCTATGCAAATTTGCAGCAGATTTGGCAACGATGCAGAAGCATTCCTGCTTTGCATTTTAGTGGTGGGACTGTGGGAGGGAAGATTTGAATATTACTGCAACAAAATAAATATATTGGGCCAAGAGTTGGCCCACTAAATTAATTGGGCTACAGCCTTTTAGACTTTCACTATTGAGTATTAAAGTACTAATTTTTACTCATAAGGTCAGGCCCTCACTAACTCAAAAGGCCATCAATCTATCCATATATAAAAACAAAGTTTCAGACTTTCGGTTATAACAAATTGTTCCGCTAATTTCTTCGATACTATTTTTTCTCATCTATAAAGTCAGTTTTTATAAAAGAAATATTTCCACGTAAAAATATTTTGATTACATCATTTTCTTCCTTGTCTCCCAAACTCATACATGCACCCTTTTTGGGTCATCTTTCTTTATTGTTCTCTTTACTGATATTCAAAAACACAAATCATAGAACCATTAACCACTTGATTCAAAATTGATTGAACTACACAGAACTACATATTAAGACACTTTTTATGGGAAATAATTGAGTCTAGTTACATCATCACATGTTATATAATTTGTTTTATTATATAATTTTTATTGCGTGTTTATTAATGTTTTTTGAAATATTTATTGTTAGTAGTATATAGTAATCATAATAGCTTTAAAATAATACAAGATTTTGATTATGTAAGAATATATCTAGTATTAATAAAAAAAGTTGAATATAGATCTTTAAAAAATTGAGTCCCTATGATTGTCCACACACACACACACACATATATATATATATATAATATTACATTTCTTAGAAAAAAGTATAATATTAAATGAACGAATGTATATTTAGAGGAACTTAGTCTTAATTTTTTTTTTTAAAGGATTTTGATAATGTTTTAAAAAAAAACGAAATGAACAAAAACCAAAAAAAATTAAAAACATTCCCAAAATCCCAAAAAGGAAAAAAAATTCTTGAATTTCCTAATTTCATATTACAAACGTGTGGTGAGAATATTTAATGTGTGTTCGTGTCTTGACTAGTGGGATGAAAATTGAAGTTTCATGGTTGGAGACGTTGTTCTTTGTCCCCATTTGTTTCCATATTTGTACTACTTTAAATTTTGCATGCATCAAACTCTATTTTAAGTTTGGACATATTTTTTGTCCCCTAATTCAAACGATTAACACTTCGGTAATATTTAGTTTATATTAGGAATAGTGTTAAATGCAAAAAAAAAAAAACCTAAATTATTGGTTTTTTTTTTCATTTTGCAACTTAATTTTTTTTAATCAAATTGCAACCTAAACTACTAAAATTCATTAAATTACAACTTTTGAACTATTTTTCGGCAAAAACGTGAATACGTGACGCGCACGCTAACTTCATATAAGAGTCACCTTTAATTAAAAGATTACAAGAATATTCTTATGTTTTCAGCGTGCGGGTTACGTGTTCTCATTTTCATCGAAAAATAGTTCAAAAGTTGCAATTTGATAAATTTTTATAGTTCAGTTTGCAATCTGATAAAAAAAAAAAATAGGTTGTAAAATAAAAAAAACCAATAGTTTAGGTTGTTTTTTGCATAATCGTTAGGAATAATATGGTCTAAATTTACTTATTTCCAAATTCCAATGATATCAAGTGAAAGTGATTTTTAAAAATGGAATTAGAATACCATATAGACCTTCCATGTATATATATATATGCCTAATCTACCTAAAATTATTGCTTCGAGATTGTCACGAAAACCAAGATTTTGTTGTCATATGATTTTCACGAAAAATGAAACCGCCTCAAATGCCCGTCTGAAAGTTTCACTGCAAAGGAAATTCGAGATTATCACAAAAAATAAAAAATCACCTGAAAATCCTGTCCCGAGATTGTCACGAAAACCAAGATTCTACTGTTTTGAGATTTTCACGAAAAACGAAACTGCCTTAGAACCTCATTTTGAAAGTTTCACTGTAAAGAATAGACAAAAAACCAAGATTCTGTTGTCCTGATATTTTTATGGAAAACGAAATCGTCTCAAAATCTCGTTTTGAAAGTTTAACCGCATAGGAAATCCAAGATTACTTTTGGTTTTCCCATTTATCGTTGCTTCGCATCACAAATTATGTCATGTTATAATAAACATAGGCAAACCATGAGGCTGGCTGGATTGAGGTTGGGGATACACGTGGTTTGCTTCTCATCTCAAACTCGTGACTTATCTACTTGATTATAAAAATAGAATAATAAATAGATAAAAATACTTATTCTTAAAGCAAATGGTCACAAATTTACCAACATTTTTCTTTTTCCCATATCTTATTGTTTCGCATCACAAATCATGTCATGTTATAATAAACATAGGCAACTTATTAGGCTGGCTGGATCGAGGTTGGGGATTGTTTCTCTATCTCAAACTTGCTATTTGATTCGAAAAATTGGAAAAAGTGTATGTTGCATTTAACAATTAAATATTAACTTCAAAATGTCATTATTAACAAAAATACCAATACTTAAAATTTATGAAAATATCAATATCAATATCTATTGATAATTTTGATTATTTAAGACAATTATAATTATCTTCTATATGAATATTACAATAATGAAAACTGGGAATGCCTACAATCATAAATATATTTAATTTTATATGAAATTATTAATATCTTTAAGTTTGCATCATTTAAAACAATTCAATATTGACATTCAATATTCTCGTAAATGTCAAATTCATATACTTTCATGACACGAATATTCTAGACTTTATTTATAGTGCAATTTGAGTTGAGATAAAAATATTGGTAAAATATTGATATACCTAAATATAATTGAACCGAACTCGAATATGGACAATATCGTATATATCTCCAAACATTTAGAATTGCATTTGTAACATATTTATTATTATTATTATAAAGGAAATGTCGATAAATAACAAATTCAAAATATCATTATCAAGGAAAATATCTATATATAATTCAAATTTATGAAATAATCAATACCAATGTCCATTGATAATTATGATTATTTTAGACTAATATAATTATTCTCACTATCAATTTTATAATAATGAAAATTTAAAATATCTTTTGTTTTTTTCTTTCTAAATCTTGTCTAATGATGATGTGTAAAAGTAGGTCGAAGTATTAAAAACAAACTATTTGATTTTAATAAATATATAACTATTTTTTAATTAATACTCTAGCATAGATCAAGTAAGAAGCTGAGTTTGTCTAATTTGCTGAAAATTGAAAAGAAAAATTCTACCTAGACTCACGAACAAGTTTGGAATATCGTTATCCAATTTTATAGTAAGAAACCGGATACAAGTTTCATATAGAATATGAAATAAACTTCTATACTGTGGTTAGTGGTAGTTATAAATCTCTTAAAGACGATTCTCAAGATGCTGATGTGAATAATGATATTATAATGTGGTTAGTGGTACTTATAAAATCTCCCAAGGACGATTCTCAGAATGCTGATTTGAATGAGGATAATATTCTGAGAATGATTCTCAGGATCGATGGTGATAATGTTGAGACTGGTGTTGTTGGAAGAGCTGGTAAGGAGAACAAACTACTGAGGAGGATTAATGAGGAGGATTCTCAAATGTTGATCCTCACAATCTAAAATGATGTCGTTTTTTGCATGAGCCAAATTAAACAATAATCTTAAATGAGCATCAGTATTTAATTTACAAGAATGTGGTCAAAATCTTGTTCTATTTGCAATAAATTTTATTTAATTTCATTCGTGGTAAAACATTTCTAATAATGTGGACATGGTTATTTTATGGGACAAGTCATCATAAATCACTAGAAGATGTTGTAATTGTGTGAGTAAAGTAATTTGTTTTGTTAAATTAAAATTCAATTTTTAAGAAAATGTGGTGATTTTCCGATAATTGAGCCTTTAATTTCCTAATGGTACAACCCACAATGGCGTGAACCACAATGTACCACCTCCTACTGCACAAAACCCCTGTCCACATTATTATTCCTCGCAGCCATCCCTCATTACGGTACTCTCAGTTGCGTAATTCAAGAAGTGTTGGTGAGAATCCGCTGAACTGTCTCCAGATGGACGGCGGCGGTTTGGACTCCGACGGCCGTGAGTTCAAGAACGCGGAGGAGATGTGGCGGGAAGAGGTGGGCGACGGCGACCCCCTCAAGAAATCACAGTGGTATACACAAGGCGTCGGATATTGGCAGGTATGGTAAACCCTTATTTCGAAAATTGAAAAGGAAAATTATGCGTAGTTTCGATATTTACTTGGGAAAAAATTGAAAATTGTTGGTTTTGGAAGAGAAGCGCGTGGATGCGACGGTGGACGGAGTGCTGGGTGGATATGGGCATGTGAATAAGCCCGATATAGAAGCCAGTGAGGCGTTCTTGAATTCTGTGTTGGTTGAAAGATTTCCCGATGCTGCTGCTAGAGGAAGACGTCTTGTTGCTCTTGGTATGAATTTGTTTTTTTTTTTTTTTTTTTTTGGTTAAAGGGTTTTCTTTGAATTTGGTTTCTCTTTAGGGTTTTGTAAAGTGTGTGACTTGAAGTATTTCTTGGTTTGTTTTCCTTCCCACCTTCTTTTGCTTGGAGAAAGTGGGCTTTGAATTTTATTCTGCTATAAATTGTGTTGAAAATCAGACAGTGGAGTGCTTAAAGATTCTGTTTTGATAATTTGCTTGAGATTATGATAATTTGCTGTTTTTAGGCATTTTTGGGACTTAATTTCATATAATTTTGTGTTAGAAAGCATGCAATTGTGAGATTTTGTTCTATTATATTATCTTGTGAGGATTTCACATGTTTGTATGGTTTGAAAGAAACTTGATAGATTTTAGCACAAGTTAAAAGCTTTCAATTGGATCTATGGTGACTTGAGAAACCAAGCATGAGTCGAGATATGAGATCATTTTAAAGTATTGACTAGGGAATTGATGTTTTGCTACTATGACTGCAGATTGTGGCTCAGGGATTGGGAGGGTCTCCAAAAACCTTCTTATAAGATATTTTAATGAGGTAGTCTTTCATTCCCTCTTTTTTCTGTTGTTTCATATAACACATATTGATTTGTCAACTTATTTTTCTCGAGGTGCAAAGTAAGGATCATTCTTCTTTCTGTCAGTAGAATGTTGTACAGCTGAGATTTCAGTTTTGAATCTTATAGTTATTTTTATATTTGTTCAATCCAGGTTGACCTTCTTGAGCCTGTTTCTCATTTTCTAGATGCTGCTCGAGAAAATTTGGCCCCAGAAAATGTAACGGTCACAGAGGACTACAAAGCTGTCAACTTTTTTTGTGTTCCCCTCCAGGTAAGATGTATGCTAATCATCATAGCATTTATTTATTTCTGGCCAAGTTGCAAAAGTCAACATGGACTTTAGTATATTTGTACTCATTGTGTAGTGGCTTTCTTTGAATAAAGAACAAAACATATAATCACGGAGTATATGTTATGGCAACATAATATAATGGTTTAGTAGTTAGCAAACTGTCAAAACTCTAACCCTTTTAATTTATGTGGGAATGCCATGGTTAGTTACAGAACTCAGTGTGTGCCTGGTTGAGATACATTTCACAGATAAGTCTTGAATCTTTTGCTATGTTTCCTTGTGTACAGTTCACCATTTGTTAAGTCACAAAATGCATGCTATAGATATTCAATGACCTGATAGAAAAGTACAATTCCAAGTTACGACATTGTTATTGCGGTTTTTAATTTTAATGAATAGTATCACCCCCCCCCCCCTCCCACCCCAATGTGTCTATCTCTTGTTGTGGTATTCAATTTAGATATTTATATTTTTCCTATTTTGCTTTCTCTGGGTAAATCAATCTAAGCTTGTCTCTTTTCGGTTAGAACCAAGTGTATCTGTTTTGAGTGCATACCAATGAGACAGTGTGTTGCTGATTATTTTGTGTGGCTCATTTTAGGAATTTACTCCTGAGCCTGAAAGGTACGATGTTATATGGATTCAGTGGTGTATTGGGCATCTTTCAGATGATGACTTTGTGTCATTCTTCAATAGAGCAAAGGTAAATAGGCCACAGTTATTGCCTTAATGGGCTTCTGTTATGGAATATAGTTCTAAACTATTTGCAGTTAAATTTTTATTTTTCAGTCAAATGATGTAATTTATAATGCTATCATGTAACTCTTCCAGGGTGGTCTCAGGCCTGGTGGGCTATTTGTTCTGAAGGAGAATATTGCAAGAAGTGGTAATTAATAATTTTGTCATTTGTTTACTTGCTTCTTAACTATAAACCTATGATTTTCATTGCTTAGAGTGACCCTGATACTGATTTCCTGTTCTTTAGGCTTTGTTTTGGATAAAGAGGACAAGAGCATTACCAGATCAGACTTGTACTTCAAGCAGCTCTTCAATAAATGTGGACTACATATTTACAAAATTAAGGTATATTTCAATCCTCTTCTTGTGTTCTTTGTTGTAGGAATACAATACTAAGAAATTGGGTTCTTGATTTTATATTTATATAACAAATTAGGCTCTTTCATTTCCTCAGAATCTTCAGCTTTTATACTGCATTTGTGGTTTACGAATATATCATGGAAGTCTTTGTATGTGTTCTTGTTCAGGATCAAAAAGGATTTCCAGATGAATTATTTGCAGTAAAGATGTACGCATTATTGACAGATATGCCGAAGAGAGCTAAAAGTTCTCGATCAAAGAAGCACATCAACAGACCTGCCATCATCAAATGAGTGAAGTTGAGTGATGCAGATATCATATTGTTTCACTCAGAATTTGCATTTTTTGAGATTTTTACAAAATTTTGCAAGAACATGTAATGTGGTGTAATGGCCAAGGTCACTGTTATGTTATTTTATTTAAGAAATCGGAAAATTTCTCTTAATTCAAGTAAAATAGGAGAAAAAGAAGTTGAAAATAGCACTGACTTTGATAACAAAATTTTCCTACCATCACTCCAACGGTTTTACTTCCCCAGCCACTTTAACTACGTCAAATGGTGTCTTATCTAAAATTAAGTTGAATAATTACCAATAACTAATATGGGTCCATAAATATGTTAATGATGGAGATTAGATATGTTAACATTTAGATATATTTGATTGAGATTTAGACATTTTATTTTTATTAATATCTTTATATTGATTTTATCTTTATTGTTAGAATTCCCGGTTTATATTAGTACAGATGATCGATTTACGAAATAAGAAATAAAAGGAGTTTATTTCGTTCCTTTAGCTACATCCACAAGTTTACGGTGTAAATCAAAATTATAGAAGTGGTGAGCAAGGTCAGATCCTAAAAAGACTATGAACATAATCAGTTACTCAAATTCACCACGTAACATTATCTAGGCCTCAAATTCACTACGTAACATTATCTAGGCCTTTTGTAGATATCTTAAACATGTACGAAAGGGTGAATACAATGAAGAAAAGGCAATGAGGCGCAAATGGCAGCTCTGCTTTAAACCCAGCTGTAACCTGGTCTCCTGAAGACCTGCATTCCTTCCATTATATCGTTAACATCTTTTGCATCATCCCATCTACCTAATGATGAATACATATTGGCTAGAAGCGAATAAGGGCCGGAATTACTTGGGTCCAACCGGAAAAGTTCGTCTGCAGCCCTTCTTGCTAAATTTACGTTGGAATGAACCGTACAAGAACTGAGCAAGGCATGCCAAATGACTGGATTATCATTGAATGGCATCATATCTATGATTTCTACAACTTCATTGAACCGGCCAGCACGACCCAGGGAATCAATTATACACGTGCAGTGTTCACTGAGTGGCTCGACGCCATGTTCTTGCTGCATTGCATGGAATGTTTTCACTCCAGTGTCTATTAATCCAGAATGACTGCAAGCAGTTAACACAGCAATGAAGGTTATAGAATCAGGTGTCAGACTAGCTTGAATCATGTTTTCGAATAAATTAACAGCTTCTTCTCCATGCCCATATCGAGCATAACCATGTATCATCCCACTCCAGGTTGTGGTGTCTTTACAGGGCATCGTATCAAAAAACTGTCTGGCCACATGCACATCACCACACTTGCAGTACATATCGATCAGAGCATTTCCTACACAAACATTATTTTCATGTCCGGCCTTCACTATTAGGCCATGAATCTGTCTCCCTTTAGACAGACATGATAGAGACGGACAACAACTCAGACTACTCAGTGCATTAGAGTAAGAAGATGAAGTTGGTAACATCCCCTTAGCATTTGTTGAAAGAAAGTAATAGCTTCTGTATCGAATGAATTAATGGATAAAGCTGCTAACATCAAATTCCAACAGATTATATCACATTGAGGGAGCATGTTGAAGATATTTTTTGCCACATTTTGAGTAAACACCAATCAGTCCACTGGCAACATACAAGTCAGTAGAAAGCTCAGCCTTCAATGAGGCACCATGGATTTGCTTTCCACTCTCCAAAAGGCATGTGACAACACAAGAATTGAGAATTATAGAAAAAGTAAATTCATTGGGTCTCACATTTTTAAACTGCATTCTCTGAAAAGCATCATCGCCTCCCTGTGGTACTCATTCTGCGAATAGCCTGAGAGCATTACATTCCATGAGGACAGACTTGGTAACGGCATACTATTAAATATGCGTAATCCACTTTCAACATCACGACTTCTCAAGCAAGCAGCAAGCATATTGACATAAGTGACCTTATTAGGCTTGAATCCACAATTCTGCATTTTCTCCATGCGCTCCATAGCATTTTGCAAATTATATTGCTTGCCATATCTAGAAATCATAACATTCCAAGAGACAACACATACGTTCAACAAACTGTTGAACAACATTTCTGCACAGTCCATACACCAGTGTTCCACATACATATCAAGTAGTGAATTGTTTATGTGCAGGTCTATGTCGTCATATCCTAGTTTAATAAGAACCCCATGTATTTGTTTTCCATGTATCCCGCGCCTGTTCTCCTTGTTGCCACCGTTTACATCAAACACACATTTGGAGCAAACACTCAATACAGTTGACAGAGAAACGCAGCCTATGATCCTCTCTCCCCGCATCAACCTAAACATGTCAAATGCTTCATCAAGGCGGTCAGCTTCCAAAAACCCCTTCATCATTGTAATAAACGATACCTCACAATGCTCTGGCAAGCCCTTAAAAACCACTATCGCGTCCCTTACACACTTACACTTCATGTACATTCCCAACAACGCATTGCCAACATACAAATTGCCACACAGCCCCAGCTTGGTAGCAACACCATGGCACTCCCTGCCACACTCCAGATTCCCCAAACCCCCACAAGCACTCAAAACACTCACCAACGTAAAGCGGTCCAGCACAAAACCACTCAGCCTCATGGAGTAATAACTCTCCAAGGCCTCCTCTTTGAGCCCCTTGTGAGACAACATAATTATCATCAAATTCCAAGAAACCGAATTCCTCTCGGGCATTTGATCAAACACTTGACAAGCATTATCCGCGTCATTTAATTTGCAGTAAGAATCTAAAATAGCGTGGTAAGAGAATATGTTTTTCAGAGGCATTTCGTCGAACAGCCGGCGAGCGGCGACTGTATGGCCGCATTATGAGTAAAGCACAATTAGGCGGTTTGCAAGAAAAGTGTTGGAGAGTTGATTCGTACGGAATATATGAGCTTGAATGAGTTTTCCAGCATTGTAGGTTTTATGAGCTATGCAAATTTGCAGCAGATTCGATAACGAAGCAGATGCATTCTTGATTTGCATTTTAGCAGAGTGGGATCTCTCATCACACTACTGCCGTCTTTTTTCTGTAAGAAATATTCGTGATTTTCATGTGTCAGGATTCTGGAGAGACAAATTGTCATCTTCTTTAGAGTTCTAATCCTAATCGAGAAATCTAATCTAATCAAAAGATTAATTAAGATTTTAATTAGGATTTCAATTCGCATACAATTAATTAAGAGTCTTGATCTTAAGACTTTGCCCGTTAAATATAATTGCCGAAGAGCTGAGAGTTCTCATTCGATTGTTTCACTCAATATCTGCTTGTTTTCACCTCATTTTTTGGTTTAAGATTTTGCAAGAAGCATGTAATGGTGTAATTTTATTTATGAATTCGAAGAATTGCTCTAATTTAAGTAAAAAGGGGATAAAGAAGTTGGAAATGGCACGACATTGAAAACAAAATTTTCCTACAATCACTCCAACAATATTACTTCCACAACTACTTTGACTACGTCAAATAAAATAGCGTTTTATCTAAAATTAAGTTGGAGAATTACCAATAATTGCTTCTACAAAATTTACGTAATTAGTAGAATAAAAAAAAAAAGGCACTTTCTTGGGAAAAAAATTAATATGCTAAAACTCTTATGCAATAAAATTGTACGTTTTTTATCCAGATTAATTAACTACGTACATATCAAACTTCTAATAAAAAAATAAAAAAAAATGAAAATGTGCATGTCAAGAAAATAATAATTCTTTTTTCACACAAAACGTGATATTACAAATAAATTTTCATAGTTGAGTAAGAGAGTTCAGTTAAAGGCGCACATTATTGCTAAACGCTTATTCAATATAATTATGAAATTAAGATAAGCCTAATGAAGGATTAAACCGTACAATGCGGTTTTAAGATTTTATTTATGAGTAGTTTAAAGACAACACTAAATAAGTAATCAATCTCATTTCGGATTTCAACCAAAAATTACTGCTACTGTTAAATTCAGGATAACTCAAATTAAAGAAAAAAATACATTTTTTTTTCCCTAACCTAATTACCTAATATCCCGACATCTAAGAAATACAACCAAACAACAGAAAAAGAAGAGAAGGCAGTAAGGCATTGCCCAAAACTAAACACCAAAAATGAAGCTTAACTAATCAATCTAAACTAAACAATGCTGTTCAAAGATGGATTCTCAGTGCCAAGTTGTTCAACAGATTTCAGTGGAAGAAGACAGTTTTCAGTAGAGTAGAGCTTTTCTTGAATCAATGGAGACTGGAGAAGAAGGTGGAGTTCTTCTGAACTTGCCAATGGCGCTTCCTACGAAAAACACAATAGTTATCAGTATATAGCTCATGGTACACCTCTTCGTTGAAATCAAGAATGATTAAGTTAAATGAATTAATTAATACCTGATTATGTGAAGCGATGAATTGGAGCACACCAAGTTGAGCCTGCAAATACCTGATGTATTTGTAAGCAGCTTGCAGCATTTCAGCAGTGTTCATCTTGGGCCCACCTGGAACAAGCTTCCCCAGCTCCTGAGTCTTCTTCGTGATCCTGCGCCGCCTCTGCCTGGCGGCGATGCTCTGCGCCGATAAGCTTGTTTCCTTCTTCACACTCTCATCACCGCTTATTCCTTTGGTGTAGCTAATTGGGAATTCAGGTAAAGGCAGCATAGCGGTTTCCGGTGGGGAAACGAAGCCGTTGAAGAAAGCGGGGTTAAACTCGTCGGCGTATTGTTCGAAATCACAGGGCTTTTGGCGTTTGGGATAAGGAAAGGGGTCGAGTTGTTGGTGGAGTAAAAATGGGTCAGTTGCAATGGCGTTGGTGTTTTCGAATGGGAGAATAGAGTTGAGATTTTCCGGTGGAAAGAGGTCGTTGGCGTCGAAGAAATAGTCGTCATAGTTACAGGCGTCGGGAAAAGCTTGGAGGTCTGGATTGAGGAAGGCCATGTCTGTGTCTGACTTTTGAAATGATTCCCAGTTAGAGTAATAGCTCAACGCCATTGATGATTGATGATGAAGATAATAAAACCTGTGTGAATAAAACCAAAGTGTTGGCAAAATGCAAGAGTTAATTAATTTTAACTAATCAAGGAATAACATATGTATTGGTTAGTAGAAAAGGAGGGAAACTTAAAATGAGAAGTTAAAGAAGACAATACCTGAGGAAGATTCTGTGTCTGTTTACTACTGAATCTTGAATATCACTACACCTTAACTATAATAGTACTACTATGTTTAGTAAGAGAGAGAGAGAACGTGGGAATGGAGGTTATTGGTTGAAGGAGAGAGAAAATGATAGTATATTTATAACTGGTAATAACTGCTCTCCTAATTATTAGGAGGTACAGTTAATGGGCAATTAGGGTTATTCAATTGACGGCTTGTTTCACCTCTTAACCGTTACTTTTTCATCACGTTTTCCTTTTTATGTAATTTACATCATACGTTGTAATTCTAATCACTAGCTAAGTAAATGAAATAAATAAATAAATGAAGGTAAATTACACATGAAAATTGCACTGCTTCAATTTAATTTACCAATATCTAGAAATTAACAATATTATGAGTTTGTAGATTTGTCGACCATTTGAATCTTTCTGTTTTTTCAGTTTCATTGCTTCTTTCCAATTTTTGTTTTTGTAATGTTTCAGTTGCATATATTTTTGATGTAGATTATTCTTCTATTGTCCTGAAAATCCTCAAAATTTTCAATTATAATTGTTATTTTTGTTATGAAATGTGGACTAAAAATGACTAATGTCCTGATAAAAGATTTCCTGCAAAGATGCATCATTAACAACCGATCAAATATAAGATCTCTCTCTGTAACACTTACCAGTTAATGTTCTCTATGATGCACATGTTTACGGCCTCTGCCTCTTTTTGCACGCGACGTTGTATGATCCGATGTTTTTGCAGGGCAGATGTTTGAGAAAAGTTCCCAGATACTATCCCAGCTTGGTTGTCTCTTTCTTGATAAATCTGTGCACATTAGTCCTAATTCAATCATTTCTTTTGCCTCAGAAATTTCTTCTACCCTCTTCTGCATCTTCCCATCAATCACATTCTCCAGGTTTTCAGGGTAATTCAATTTCACCCAATCAACAAAACCTCGATCAGATTGCCTGTTCGTTACTATCTCCAACAAGAGCATTCCAAACTGGTAAATCTCTGCACATATCATTCATCAGTTACTGTTTAGCACTAATCTTAAAATATCGAAGAGAAAATAAGACTTACTCTTTGTGTTGCTATGATGATCTTCAAGTTCGAATCTTGCTATGAGTGGTTGCCCATTTTCAGACATCATTATGTGTCTTGTTTTAAGATTGTACATAATTTCTGGACATTCTTGGTGCAGATAGCGAATTCCAGCTCCAATTCCAGCTATCACTTTCACCCTTTGCTTCCACGGAGGAACAGAATTTGCAAGCCATGTTTGGATACTGTGATCTCCATTTCTCCATTCAGTGACAATGGCCTTAAATCTGCAGCTATTACACCATCCTAGTACAGGGACTATGTTTCTATGGTGCAACTGAACAAGACCATTGGCTTGTTCAACGAACCGCCTTCGACTCCCACTCGACATATCATCCAAATAGACCTCGATTCTCACCTCACTCCCATCTCCCAGAACTCCTCTGTATACACTGCTTTTTCCCACCAAATTTCGTTTTGAAAATCCATTGGTTGCTTCTTCTAAAACCAAAGGTTCATACTTGTGAAAATCTGGCCTCAAGAAACAGAACCATCCCCAGAAAAGCACAATCACTATCACCAGAACTGGAAACGCTACAAAGAATAACACTGCCTTGATCCTCAGCTCTCTGTGATCAGGAAGAATGCCCGAATGGACGAAACTTGAAGCATTAAAACCCTCGAAAAAGTGCGTCTCTGAAACTTTACACTCAGAGAAATGATTATAAGACAGGTTAAGCAACGTGAGATTTTCCAGGAAGGAAAAATTGTGTACAGGGAAATCACCAGAGAGATTATTACGGCTCAAATCAAGAACCTGGATTTGAGAACAATGCAACAGATCACTTGGAAATTCACCCTTCAAAGAATTGTTGGAAAGATCGATGGATAGTATGGTTAAGGGACAATATTTCCAGAAGAATGAGAATGACAGATAAAGTGGTGCTATTCTTGGCTTGCTATGAAGGTCGATTTTGGGGAACGATTCGACACAGTTGGGGTTGTTGGAAACATTACATAAATGGCTAGAAACAACTGTGAACTTGAAAATTTCTTCAAGATCAAAAGGGGTGGCATTGCAGTATCTGAGAGAGGGATTGTTGATGCAGTTGTTTGTGATTGTGGAGTTGAAATCTGGAGGTGGATGCAAGTTGTTTAGATCTTCAATTACAGTTGCTGTAAATGTTACAGGAAATGGGAGTGATGCAATTGCAGTCAGAAAATGGAGAAGATGATTTACATTGAAGAATTCCATTGTGAAATTTTGCAGATATTGAGAATATTTCTTTTTAGAATGTGGAGGCAAATAACGGTTAAAGACAGTTTTATAGCAGTTGTGCTCAAATGAAAGGTGTTCTGTTGAAGGTTTTATGAATGAAGAAATTTGTCTGGCAGATTATTAAGGTATATATACATTATATACATTCCGAAAAGGGATATGCATATACATTGGCTTCAAAAAATCCTTTGGATAAGAAATCATTTCAATTAATGGCTTAGAAAATTTTAAAAACTATATTTAATATTTATGTCTAATGTCATCTGATGAGAAGTGGGATTTTATTAAATTAAAAAATTAACAAATGAATCGTCATGCATATTATAATGTTCTATTTTTTTGTTTTCAATAATGGTAAATAATATATACTTTCCATATATATATATATATATATTTTTTTTTTTTTAAACCAAAACTTTCCATAGTTAAAGCCTACACTTAATAAGGAAAATGTGCTTCGATTATTTTACACCGACATAAAAGCGCGTTTTATAAACGGAAAAATATGCAAATAAATAGTATATTACATCCAATTCCTACAAGAATTTCAAGAATCGCTCAACACACAATTATCCTCTTCCATTGTCTCCAAGAAGCAGCAGGAGAAAGTTGCATGGATAATCCACTGAACACTTGAAATGTCTCTTCCCACGCGCCTCCGCGAGCCACCGTCTCCGCCGCCGTGCCAATTATCTCCGCACCCTTCTTTAAATTTATTGTCTTTAAATCATCCCAACAATTTCTTGGTCTATTCGGCCAAATCTATATCAAGAATTTCGTTGCTCAGTAATGGGTTCCAATCTTTTTCCCATGTCCGCTCATCCAAGCCAACAGGTAGTTCTTTACTCCCCAAAATACTCCTCTCTCACTCACTCACTCACTAACGTTGTCTCTCGTTTGAAGTCGAAGTTGAGATGGCTGAGGCGGAGGAAGAGGAAACTGATTCTGATAAGCTGAAGCGAAAAATTGAAGCCCTTGAAATAAAGTTTGATTCTTGTAAACCTGGACATTATGATCTCTTATATTGTCCCAAGGTAATTTAAGTTGTCTGTTCTTGATTTTTGGATGTAGATGCACTGAGGCCAAGCCATTGCTGTTTCTTGATTTTTGTCTATCTTTCAGTTGTTCTTGTATTCACTGCTCCAGTTTCTTGAATTTTATGGTTTTCTTGAAAAAAATTGAGTGACATAATTTGGGTGGAATAAGAGACATTCTTCTTGAAATTGATCTATAATCAGGTAAAATTTGAAGAAAATTTAGTGAGATACTGACACAAGATTCTCGTATCTGAAAATTTTGGTTTGGAAAGACAGATTTTGATGGCTTGATGAATCGAGTGCCAATGCTTATCAAACCATGTATGAAGTTGTTGAACATTCTTACTGTGGTTTGTAAAAAAATGCCTCAAATTTGAATAATTTTGAACCATAAGTGGAGTGAACTTGGATATAGTTCAATATAGCACTGATGTTATTACAATTTCTGTTTATGAACCAATAAGATGTTTGTCTACTAATGTTGATGGATTATTATTTTGAATCAGTGCAAAGGAGGACAATCAATTCTGAGGAGTCTGTCATTTCACACAAGCCAAAATAGGCAAGTTCCGTTTTTAATTCATTTGATTTGATACAATACTTCTGAAGATAATTTTGATATGATTGATATCAAATATCAGGAGTTATGCGATATGGAGGTGCTTCAATTTACGATGTGGATGGGCAGGGCAGGTGCCATGACATATGGTTTAGATTACTTCTCCAGCTCTACTTTTATGAGCCTTGAAGTCGTATTCCTTTGTACCGATGGTAACTTTGGTTGCAGGTCTTTGCAGATCCCAATAATGTCAATTCGACTCGGCCATTGACAGGGGAAAGTCAAAGGCTAGAATCTCTGGGTGATGAGGTACCACAATTATTCCTTCCTAATAAAGCTTTGCCTCTTATCGTGGATAAACTTATATATGTGAATAAAGTTCATAAATTCATCGATAACTTAGTGATACATGTATTTTCAGACAGCTTATACATACTTTTTTCCGAAATTGTTTACTTGTGTTGTTACTTCTTGAAACATGAATGTCTAGTTTGATGCACTTCAATATCTCCAAACATTGTAAACCACCCGTGTGTTTTGGAATCTGATCCTTATATTAGGCTCTGCATTTCTTTTTAAACAACATTTGTGTACTTCTTACATATGACTTATTCAACCTTTTGTCAGTTGCTTGCTTACTTTGCTGATAGAATGATATCGAAGAAAACACTGGAGAGAAATAATGTTATGCAAGTTGCAGGTGATAAGGTACGAAAATACTTCTCCCATGTTCATGTTTAGGAAAGATTTGACTTGTTAATTGGGTTACGGTAATAACATGTTGCTGGTTTATTTTGTCTAATGCAGAAAGTCATCGCCTTTCCTTATAGACGAAATGGACAGCCTGTTGGCTGCAAATACCGAACCGTTGACAAGAAGTTTTGGCAGGTACCAATTAATCCTAAAGCACCAGCTTTCAGTTTCTTTAATGGTTTGCGAACGGATATCAGCATTATTCTTGTCTTCATTTTTCAGGGGAAAAATACAGAGAAAATGCTATATGGGCTTGATGACATTACAGAAGCAGACGAGATAATTATTGTGAACACTTGATTTCTGCACTAATTCCCTGTCCTTATGATCATCACTATTCTTACTTCTTTTATGATCATAGGTTGAAGGTGAGATGGATAAGCTATCAGTGGAAGAAGCTGGTTATTGCAATTGTGTTAGCGTTCCGGGTGGTGCGCCACAAACAGTTTCGCCCAAAGAAATACCCGCCCAAGAAAAGGTTTAGTTGAGAGTTTAGACTGGTTATCACTATTATATTATCATTATTCCCTAACATAAGTTATCAGTAATGTAAAAACTCATATCTTCGTATTGTTATTACATCAGGACACGAGCTTTCAGTACATATGGAATTGCAAAGATTATCTGGACAAGGTTGGAGCTAGGGCCTTTAATTTTTTTTGTCCATTCCTTGAATTAGCAAAAAGTAATGACTATGCTTATATTATTTTGTAATCCTTATCAGGCGTCTCGTATAATCTTGGCAACCGATGGTGATATACCTGGCCAGGCCTTAGCAGAAGAGCTTGCTCGTCGTCTTGGAAAAGAAAGGTGTACACTCTGACATTTTTTACATCTTTATACAAGTACAATGCTTGATATATTTTGACAATCATAGAGTGATCATATAATTTCTTCTTCTTCTTCTTATTATGATGATGATGATTGATAGATGTTGGCTGGTAGAGTGGCCGAAGAAAGATGAAGTCAACTCGTTCAAAGACGCAAACGAGGTTTGATATTCGTGTTGTGCTTGATATATGATTTGAGTACGAATACATTTGATTGTCGTAATCTTTATATGGTTCTTATTTATGTAGGTTCTAAATAATTTGGGTGCTGATGCTCTAAGAGATGCAATTGACAGAGCAAAATCATATCAGATGCAAAATTTAGAGTAACTTGGTGGGTTGTTGCTGAACTTATTAATTTTAAATCATGTGAATTTCTTGAAAAATAAATTTGTGAACCATTTATTGTGATTAAACATGTCCAATATTTAATTTTGATTGGATTTGGAGAGGGTGTGATTAAATTTATAATATGATTGGATGATTTATAATATATTATTAAGACAATTCAAATATTTATATGATCAAAATTGAAAGAATTTTAGCAAAATTGTATAGGACAAAACTTGGTTGGAAGAGCATGTTAAAATTTTAAAATAATTAAATAGAAATATTATATTTTCTTATTATAGCTTAATACAAAATCATTTGATAACATAGGGTCGTTAACTTTTACCGTTTTTTTTTAAAGAGATGGTCTTAAATTTATTTTTGGTTGAGATTAATGGTATTAAAAATAATCAAACAAATTCATGGATTAATATTAATTAAACTCATGGTTATTTGGAATGTCACATGCTAAAATCAGAAATGAGGGCGTAGGTGGTCATGAATATGCTTGATTCTAAATATAATTTATTGAATGTTCTGAATGATACCTTCAATGTTGTGGTGGATGGACCATTTCCTTAACCCACCATTTTCAACTTCTTTGTCTGATGAGGTACATACAAGTTACAACTACAAAGTTCCTTGTTCAACAACCAAAAAAAAAAAAAAAACTCACAGCCAAAAAGAAAAAAATACAGAAAAAAAAAAGAAAGAAAACGTGATGAAAAAGTAACGGTTAAGAGGTGAAATAAGCCGTCAATTGAAGAACCCTAATTGCCCATTAACTGTACCTCCTAATAATTTGGAGAGCAGTTCTTACCAGTTATAAATATACTATCATTTTCTCTCTCCTTCATCCAATAACCTCCATTCCCACGTTCTCTCTCTCTCTCTCTCTCTCTCTCTCTCTCTCTCTCTCTCTCACTAAACATAGTAATACTATTATAGTTAAGGTGTCGTGATATTCAAGATTTAGTAGTAAAAAGACACAGAATCTTCCTCAGGTATTGTCTTCTATAACTTCTCATTTCAATTTTCCCTCCTTTTCTACTATAACCAATACATATATTATTATTGCTTGATTAGTTAAAATTAATTAACTCTTGCATTTTGCCAACACTAGTGTTTTATTCAAGTACAGGTGGTTGTCTTCATCATCAATCATCAATGGCGTTGAGCTACTACTCTAACAGTAACTGGGAATCGTTTCAAAGGTCAGACACAGACATAACCTTTCTCGATCCAGACCTCCAAGCCTTTACCGACGCCTGGAACTATGATGACTATTTCGTCGACGCCAACGACCTCTGTCCACCGGAAAATCTCAACTCTCTTCTCCCATTCGACAACACCAACGCCATTGCAACTGACCCATTTTTACCCTACCAACAACTCGACCCCTTCCCTTTTCCCAAACGCCAAAAGCTCTGCGACGAGTTTAACCCCATGACTTTCTTCAACGGCTTCGTTTTCCCACCGGAAACCGCTATGCTGCCATTACCTGAATTCCCAATTAGCTACGCCGCCGGAAGCTGTGAGAGGCTGAAAAAGGAAACAAGCTTATCGGCGCAGAGCATCGCCGCCAGGCAGAGGCGGCGCAGGATAACGGAGAAGACTCAGGAGCTGGGGAAGCTAGTTCCAGGTGGACCCAAGATGAACACTGCTGAAATGCTGCAAGCTGCTTACAAATACATCAAGTATTTGCAGGCTCAACTTGGTGTGCTCCAATTCATCGCTTCACATAATCAGGTATTAATTAATTCATTTAACTTAATCATTCTTGATTTCAACGAAGAGGTGTACCATGAGTTATATACTGATAACTATTGTGTTTTTCGTAGGAAGCGCCATTGGCAAGTTCAGAAGAACTCCACCTTCTTCTCCAGTCTCCATTGATTCAAGAAAAGCTCTACTCTACTGAAAACTGTCTTCTTCCACTGAAATGTGTCGACCAACTTGGCTCTGAGAATTCATCTTTGAAGAAGCAGCTCTGATTTAACATAGCATGCAGTTTTTAGTTTGGATAGATTAATTAATTAATCTTCATTTTTGGTGTTTAGTTTAGGGCAATGTCTTACTGCCTTCTCTTCTGTTTCTGTTGTTTGGTTGTATTTCTTAGATGTCAGGATATTAGGTGATTAGGTTAGGAAAAAAATGTATGTTTTTTTCTTTAATTTAAGTTATCCTGATTTATTTTTTTAACCATTAGCAGTAATTTTTGGTTTAAATCCGAAATGAGATTGATTACTTATTTAGTGTTGTCTTTAAACTACTCGTAAATAAAATCTTAAAACGGCATTGTACGGTTTAATCCTTCACTAGGCTTATCTTAATTTCATAATTATATTGAATAAGCGTTTAGTAATAAAGTGCGCCTTTAACTGAACTCTTACTCAGAATGGAAATTTATTTTGTTAATGTCAAGTTTTGTGTGAAAATAGAATTTTTTTTACATGCACATTATTTATTTATTTTAATTTTTTGAGTAGAAGTTTGATATGTAGTTAATTAATCAGGACAAATAAACGTACTAAGTTTTAAGAATAGAAAGAATGGGTCAAATCTCGGAAAATCGAAACGAAATAAAAAAAGATATGGGTCGGTGAGATTACCTTTTTAAATTGGGCCGGGCCCAATCGGCCCATTGTTGAGAGAGTAAATAAATCTATTTATAGGATAAATCAGGCAACCGAAAAACCATTTAGTGCTCCGAAAAAAGAGAAAAATCTCTTCCTAAAACCCTTCCTCCTCCCTCTGTATTTGTCTTCCATGGCAGTTCAAAGTTGTTCTTCTTGTTCTACTCTTCTTGACAATTAGGAATGGGAAATATGTTTCTATTACAACCTCGGAAATTGTTCATGAGTTCATATTCGAATTGTAGCAGAACTATTTTCATGGGTTCCAAGGATTTTCTACTGCTCAAGTCACCGGCAACGCCCGCTACTCACGTGCACATACATTTGCTCCATTCATCTTCTTCACAAACACTGTTTTTCCATTCAAATAGTCGGAAAAACGACAGACTTTTTGCCAGTCCGAAGCTTTTCTCTCCAAGTTATCAGAGGTCCTCTGGTTATAGTTATACTCCCTTCTCTGCTATGCCTATTCCTAGGCCGAGTAAGTGTTATTTATCTTTGTTTCCCTGTTCGTTTTAATTTTTTATCTGTTTTCTTGATAATTTTGTATATATTTATGGTTTCTTGATAATTTTTGTCTTTGCTCTCTGTTCCTTTTGTTTTCTTTATGGTCTATGGATAATCTTGGATATTCTATTTTGTTGACTAAGCGTTCTTGATTTCCTCCGTTGATAATCTTGGATATTTCCTTTATAATGTGTGTTTTTTATTTTGATAATTCTGGATATATAATTATGGTTTCTTGATAATCTTGGATATTCTCTTTTGTTGACTAAGCGTTCTTGATTTCTTCCATTGATAATTTTGGATATTTCCTTTATAATTTGTGTTTTTTTTTTTTTGATAATTTTGGATATAATTATGGTTTCTTGATAATCTTGGATATTCTCTTTTGTTGACTAAGCGTTCTTGATTTCTTCCATTGATAATCTTGGATATTTCCTTTTATAATTTGTGTTTTCTTGATAATTTTGGATATAATTATGGTTTCTTGATAATTTTGGATATAATTATGGTTTCTTGATAATTTATGTCTCTGTTTCTCTGTCTTGCTTTTCTTAGGTATTTTCTTGCGGTCTTATTTTCTTTGTTCTTGATTCCTTCCATTGATAATCTTAGATATTTCCTTGATAATGTGTGTTTTCTTGACTTGATCTTAATGTCTGCAGAGATGTTTATTGAAGTTAATAATAATATAGGATGATGTTTTCTTTTCTTGATACTTGAATTGAAAGTGGTTCTCTGTACTAGCAAGATAAGAGGTTAAACTGATAATTGTAGTATCAATATCAATATCAACATAGTTGTCAAGAGCAAAAAGAATATCAATCGAGTTACTGGATTGTCTGGAAATTCAGGCATTTGGATGCTATGGTAGAACCTATTGAATAATGTGGAAATTTTGCAAATGCATAAAGTTAAATATGAAAAATTGTTTTGGGAGGAGGAAATTCAACATTGCATCTGTGTTTTCTTATGTTCTAACAACTGTTTCGATTTGATTGTGTAGTTTCTGGTGTTGATGTTGAGGCTCTGGAGAAGCAATTGGTTGATCAAAAACAGCTAATGATAGTAAGGCAGAAGTTGCAGGAAGTTGGACTTGATGGTGATTCATACATGCCGGGGGTGCAATACAGTGGCTTGGTTTGTCCCAGTGTATGTGGTTTTGAATGTTTATATTCTGGAAGTCATCAAGATTGTCACTTTACTTTACTTGATTGCATATCTAGCATTTGATACTGAGTACAACACAGACATTGCAGAACCAGTTACCCATATGCATGAGATATATCACTTAATCAACATTATAATTTATCTAGAACAGGGGCTTTTTTCTAGTAACCTTTACTTAGCACCACCCTGAAGTTGTTGGAAAATGCTAAAGAGGGTTTCACACATGTAAAGATATCTTTATACATGTTCGTTTGGTCATGTACGGTAGTTATGTTTTACAAATGTAAAATATGGCACGTGGTACTTTAGGTTGCAGGGATTAGCCAAATGAAAGTTGATTATTCTTATGTCAATTGTATTGTCTTGTCTTTTTTATTGGGTTGCTGCATTGATTTGTAGTGTAAAGGTGGAGATTCACACGAGAAGAGCCTATCTCTTCGCATAACAGAGAACGGGTAATTTCCAATATCTTGTGTGCATGATTTGTTATCTATCTTTTGTTTCATCTTATTTTTATATCCAACGACTGTTTATTGATATCTGCCTGTATGTCAGTGATTCAGCAGCATGGACCTGCTTTCGGGCTAAATGTGGGTGGAAGGGCTCTACCCGTGTAAGCTTTTGAATCAAGCTAGCTAAGTGTTTTATTGATGATATTCTTAATTGTTCTTGTTTTGTGATTTCAGGCCTTTGCAGATGTAAAATCAACTTATGCATCATCGAATAAAATCAAGAAAACTAAGCAACGGAATAGAGTAATCACAGAGGCAAGTTTGGGTCTGGAACCTTTGTGCAATGAGGTAAATATTGTTACTAGCATCACAATCAAAATTCTCTATAAATGCACAGGTCACAGATATATAGAAAATATCTATTAAAAGCCTGCTTTAGAAATTACCTGTTGATTATATTTCACTGATGGACACTGGAAAATTTTGTTTACGGAGACCTGTTGATTTATAAAATTTTGTATTTTTTCTTTTAAACTTGTGAGATGCGATTAAGATTGTTGTTTGACTTCTCTCTGCTTTGGACTTGTAAGGTTTTCTCCATTAAGAAAATTATTTTTGCTTTTACTGCAATACGAACACAAGTGGTATTGAAAAACGGAAGCATTATCTCTGTTTTTTTTTTTGTTGTTGATACATTGGAATCCTTATAAAGTCATAAGTAGAAAACCACTTGATGGCACGAAGTGATGAATAGGATTTATATCATGCGGTACCTTTTTTAGAATATTTTCATTTTTCTGTGTAACCTCTTTCACTTGGGAATCAACAGAAGTTTAGTTAGAAAAAGAATGATGAATATGTAAGACTAATTCTTTATTTATCTATTCAAGGTATTGGATCTTTTATTGCCCTGGATTTTTATTTATCTATTTTTCATATATCATTTATATAAGTACACAAATTTCTTTATTATTGACAGGCATCAACCAAAATATACAATCTATTGATTCTCCTTTAAATTTTCTTCCAGCTAGTTGCATATTTTTCTGAGCGCATGATATCAGGAGATACCTTAAGGAGAAATGCTATCATGCAGAAAAGGACTGGGGATCATCAGGTTCATGAATCAAATTTTTTGTTTTTAAAATGCTGCACATCTATATTTGATTTGAGTTTAATCATGAAAGCATCTTGATATGGTAAATATTGTTCAGTCATCAAGTGTTATTTTAATTATTCTGTAATGTGCCTTCCCAACCTTTGGAGGAGTGCTTTGCCCATGAAAGGAACTCGTTTTGAGCCTTCTCAGACAACCTTCCATGCATGGACTGTGTTTGCATCTAAGTTACTTGAAATGGTATAGCAGTTGAACTTTGTGGATCTAACTTCTGATGATGTTTCTGGCCAGATTGCTATTGCATTCCCTTACCGAAGGAATGGAGAGCTTATAAGCTGCAAGTATCGTGATAGTATCAAAAGATTTTGGCAGGTAGATATAACAATGGCTCATTCGTGGATAAGTTTTAGTTATTTGTCCTTGTTTGTTTAGGTATCTTGCAACTTATAAATGAAATGCATTGCCCCAGCTTCGCTTGAGTTTCCTGTTGGTGGAAGCCTTTCTTTTGAATAATGATTATGTAATTTTATGCTTCATCACTTTCTCATAATGTTCTCCTGGTTATACAGGAAGCCAATACAGAAAAAATCTTTTATGGACTGGATGATATAAAGGATGCAAGTGACATCATCATTGTAATCACTACTCTTCTGCTTTCTATATTCAGTTACTATAATTGTCTGAGAACTAATTATTTCTTACTGTTATCTAAAGGTTGAGGGTGAAATGGACAAACTTGCAATGGAAGAAGCTGGCTTCAAAAATTGTGTGAGTGTTCCTGATGGTGCCCCTCCAAAAGCTTCGGATAAGGCATTGCCTTCAGAAGAAGAGGTATTTGTCTAGCTTTTCTCTCTGTTAATTTGAAGCTTTTAGCTGATTGTCTGGTTGACATTAATTATTGATTTTTTCTATGAGCTCTTATTTAAATGTGTTCTTTTATTTCCGCAGCACATAGATATTTGAATTGCCCAAAATCATTGTCTAAACGTTTTTATCTATGCCAATTTTTTTTTTCCTATTCTGGTAATATAATTTCTATCCTCTCCTAAAGAATTGACTGTTTTTTCTTTCAATTATAACACGGAAAATTATTTTATTTGTTATCTGCACATTTTTTTGTGCAGCATATGATTGACGTTCAAGTTTTCTTAAATTTATGGGTTTGAACAAACCCTATCTACCCATATCTAGCAGGTATATTCTAGCTGCCTCTTGGTCAGATGCAGCTGCCGGTCTTAACAGTTACTTCATTCATTCTGAAGGTCTTAAAATGTAATATATTTTATAGCAATGGTGGGACCATTGAGTCATCATTAGTTGCTAAATAGTGTCGTGCGATTGTTTTGTATCTTACTGTTCCTAATTCTCTCTATCTGTATTTATTGAAGCTAGGACACGAAGTATCAATACCTATGGAACTGCAAAGATTATACTGCAAAGGTATATCATAAATTTTTCATCATTATGTTCTTAATAGTGCATGCAAATGGCCAAACGTAATGCTTTTAATTTTCTGATGTTTTAAGGCATCTCGCATAATTCTTGCGACTGATGGTGACCGTCCGGGTCAAGCCTTAGCTGAAGAGCTTGCACGGCGCTTGGGAAGAGAAAGGTCTTGTCATACTTACTCCCTGTATGTTTTTATCATCATGTATATGTTTCTTTATTAATTTCATAAACCTGCTATTTCATTGGTGAATCAGGTGTTGGAGAGTCAAATGGCCAAAAAAGAATGATACTGAAAGTTTTAAAGATGCAAATGAGGTCTGATATACGATCTTAACATCCAATTTTACTCACTAGTATTAGTAGACTTTCAGAGTCTTTTAAGTTTGTCTATGATAGTCCCATAGCTATTTAAATTGCTGCAACTTTATGGAACTGCCATCTTATTTAATACATTTTTCTGGATGTAACTTCCATGTATAGCATGTATTTAAGAGTTGAACATGGAGTATGTTGCCACTTTTGACTGTATCCTACACTTGTAAACACAGGTGCTTATGTATATGGGCCCTGATGCACTGAGGGAAGTCATTGAAGATGCTGAGCTATATCCCATAAGAGGGTTGTTTAATTTTAAAGAGTACTTCCAGGAGATTGATGACTACTATAATCAATCACTTGGTTTTGAGCTTGGTGTTTCAACTGGATGGAGAGCTTTGAATGAGTTGTATAATGTAAGTAATATATATATATATATATATATATATATATATATATATTTTGGTTGATTTACTAGAAGGTTTTGATTCTAATCCGGTAGGCTATATTTACTATTTTGTGGTATGTATTCCATCTATATTGGAGGTTCTTGTCTATAACTGGGATCACTTCAAATTTTGTGAGAAATATGTTTCATCAACATTAGTATCTGTTGCTATACCATTAGTAAAATTATGTCTGATCTCCTTGAATTTTAGCTCTTTAAAGTATTAGTAATGTTGTATTGCATGTATCTCATACTGTCATACAATCATCTGTGGAGATGAATGCCTCAACGGCTCAACCTATCCTACTTTCTTATCCATTGATTTTTTAAATTACCTACCTTGAGACAGGTTGTGCCTGGAGAATTGACAGTTGTTACAGGAGTTCCAAATTCAGGCAAGAGCGAGTGGATTGATGCTCTATTATGCAATCTGAATCATAGTGTTGGTTGGAAATTTGCACTTTGTTCGATGGAGAATAAGGTATCTTGGTTCCCGACCTCACCATTTCTTATGTTTTTTATTAGTCTTTGTAAAGTTATGAGTATCATACTCCCCATAATATGGATGTTGATACCTGGGGTGTGAACTATAAGTTTGGTCTTACAAAAAGTACCACAATGTATAAAACATGTCTGATGTATATCTTATCCTTTTTAACCTGTTAATCTTAATTCATTATGTGGAAGGTTTCTATGTTTGATGAAGAGTTACATTGGGTCAAATCGCAACAAATTACCATGAATATTTGAAATATTTGATATGTGAACCTTATTTCTTCTCTGTCAGAAAGTTTTCCAGGATTGTCTGATCTGTCACTTTGGTGGTTCAAAAGTTGCTCTCAATATGTATATAGCTGTTTAATTCCTTTAAATTATGTCTTGTGTAAAGTTTAGCTATTTTAGTTGTGATGATGTAACTAATGTAGTCTATTATTCTGAGAAAGCTTATAGTTTGCATATGTATCTTACTCATTGCACGATTGAATGGATTTCAGGTTCGGGAACATGCAAGAAAGCTTTTGGAGAAACATGTTAAAAAGCCTTTCTTCGACGTCAGGTATGTATTGGACCATTGTGAATGAGTTGTGCCATATGTTTTCTCGGATACTATTAACTCTGTTAGACGAGGAAAAACCAAATCTAATGATTTTAGCCACCTTCTCCACTCAGCATGGTTCCATTTTATGCAAAGCTGTTTACTTGGTAATTTTCTTAAAATATGATTTTCTTTTACTAGTCACTTAGAGAGAATCATTCATTAATGCCAATTCTCTGCTCTTATAAATCAGTGCTTAGAAAATAATCAGACTTGAGTAGTAGTTTAGGCTTCAAACTTTTTAGTCAGTCTCTTTGGACCTGGGTAGTTATACGACATACCACTTTTTGTTCTCAGTTTTTTTGTTCCATACTTTTTGTTAATTGCTTGCCTACTGTCTTTGTCGCTGTGTTGCAAATATACAGATACGGGGAGAATGCTGATAGGATGAGCAGTGAGGAGTTGGAGCAAGGAAAGAAGTGGCTCGGTGATTCATTTTCTCTAATAAGGTACCTTGTATAAACATCTAGATGCGTATTGCATTCACACACATATTTGCATCATTTTATTTGTACGAAAAATGCTACTTTTATATGCTGGTTTGTGAAATTTCATCGTCAATCTGGGTAATGGATAGAATGCGTACATCTATATTTGTAGCTTGATGTCATAGGTAAGCTTTGAAGAGCTTACGTGTGTATGAGCACAAACATAGAAATTACATTAAGACGCTTGCATCCACACACAGACAGTGACACTGGATTTATTAATTTTTGGTAAATTGCCATCAAGGTCTGATCACAGCTCATTTGTTTTTCGAGAAGTAATTCCTAGGATATTAGTTTGTGATGTATCAGGTTTCTTCTTTGTTAACCATAGCATGTATTGGTAATGAAACAGGTGTGAGAATGATTGCCTGCCAAGTATAAGTTGGGTTCTTGATCTTGCAAGAATAGCAGTTCTGCGCCATGGGGTCAATGGACTCGTAATTGATCCATATAACGAACTGGATCATCAACGTCCACCTAATCAGTGAGTTTTCTTCTTTTCACGTTGCAGTTTGTTTTGTGTGCTATAAATTATGCTGATAATACCTAATTCATTTTCCATTTCTTCCCCTCACCACCACTACCTAATATCAGAGAAGAACTCTCATTTTGATTAATTTTGAGATTGTGTTATGAACTCGCACTTACTATCTCCCCCTTCTCAGCTGACCGTTCTTCTAGCCAACAGATCTTCATCAATATTTCTTCACATTGTCTAATTCTTTTAGCTGGGGTTTATCGACTATTAAGAAGATTCCAGTTTCTGTTTTGAGATCCATGAAAAGTATGTAGTGTTATGATGCATAACTTATAGTGTAACACGATATGCAACAGGACTGAAACAGAATATGTGAGTCAGATGCTGACAAAAATCAAACGGTTTGCTCAACACCATTCATGTCATGTTTGGTTTGTTGCACATCCAAGACAGGTTGGCAATTGATTACTCTATGTTTGCTTTTATATTTTTTCTTGAACTAACCTCTACTCTTCGCTTATCTTGCCAGTTGCATAACTGGATTGGGGGTCCCCCAAATTTGTACGACATCAGTGGGAGTGCTCACTTCATAAACAAATGTGATAATGGAATTGTTATCCACCGGAACAGGGACCCAGATGCTGGTCCTATGGATATAGTTCAGGTTGGCTTAGTGGTGATATCATTACAAGTCTATTATTGTTTGACATTAGTTATGTACGTAGTTTCCAACCATTTGTTTACATGTCCAGGTCTGTGTGCGGAAAGTTCGTAATAAAGTTGTAGGAACAATTGGTGAGGCGTATTTGTCATATGACAGGTATGATGCTTCATCTCTCTCTCTCTCTCTCTCTCTCTCTCTTGTTTCTTTAGTTATGGATTTTGAATCCATCCAAAGTAGTGGTGGGATTCAAAATCCACCAATATCTCTTAAAAATAGTTCAAAATAAGAGTATTGATTTCCAATCCACCCTTTAATCCAAGCAACCACCAATGGATTCAAATTCCATTCCAAAATCCTTCAATCCGAACTCAACCTTCCATGTTGAGAGTTGTCAATCTTTGGCCCGGTCCTATGGGTCGGCCCCGAGCAGCCTGTAAAATAGCATGTGTTGGGTTGCTAATATGCTGGCTGTAAGAGGCATCAGACCCAATTGGCCCAGCCTGCTGGGGCTAGTGGACTGAATTGGCCCACCATTATAGATGTCTTGGGTTGGGTTGTGAAATTGTTGGCTCAAACTGAGCATGGCCTGACATGTCCCAACCTGATAACACCATTTTTCCCAACGAGTCAGTAATTAAAAAAACGCTAGCACATTAAGTCGAATGAACAAAACCACCAAACAAAAACTTCTTGTTCACTTGTGAACACAGTAGTTTAGAAAATTGAATTCGAGACTAACTAGCTGTATGATTCCATTCATCTTTCGCTATCAAGTACATTTTCATTTTCTTGTGCTGACGTTTCCATAACACATGTTATCAGGACAACTGGTCAATACTTGGACATCGACGAGTCATCCCTAAATACTAAACGCAAAAAGTAGTTAGTTTTAGCATCTGGGATGTTACTCAATTTTTTGGCCACAATATGTATACTCATCGGCTGGTATGTGGTTAATTTGATGTTCGATTCAATGTAAAACTCTATGTGGCGTTATCTATGGTCGATATGAATTTATTCGCGCTAATTTATATTTGGATTTGAGGTTAGGCTATATTGTTTTTTTCCAGGTCGGCTTAAGCTTTGCCAGCCAATTTTGTGCTTATAGGTCTGAGCTTTTACATCTTTGTAACGTGTGTATATATTTTGTAATTGGCTTACTATCCTTGAGTTTAATGTAGTTTCAATGTCTCTGTTGTGTGTGTTGTTATCTTCGACTCTGTTTCGTGAATGGTGTTTGATTGCTTCTCCTGAGCTTTAAAAATGTTTTTTTTTTTTTTTTTTTGAAATTCGTTTTATTATTATTTATTAGTTAAAATCCGTGAAAATGCATTATGATATATAGACAGGTAAAAAAACTGGTAAATCTGTTAATTGTGTTTGTGAGATTCATTTCTAAAAAAATATTTCAACTTTCATTTTAAATGAACATGACACAACAATATTTTCATTTCTTATTTTGTTATTTCCTCTTTAAAAAGTAAATTACTTATTATCTCTAAATTCAATTAAAACTATCATTCTAAGAATACAAATATAGCGTTGTTAACTATCATGGTATTGATATAAAATGAAAATAAATCGTATCTTCTCATTTCAAATCTGAAAAATCGACATAACTCTTCTGAGCCAAGAAATAAATAAAATGGAGCAAGTAATGAAAACTCCATGTACAGGAAAAAAAAAACTCAAGAACAACGCATCAAAAAAAAAGGGGAAAAATGTGATGTACACAAAGAATAATTGGAATCCAAAAAGAATTCAATCAGTCAAATAAAGAATCGTCAAAATCCCCTCAGAAGGAAGGTTTCTTGACCTTGCATCTGTAGAAGAGCTTCTTCTTCTTCCCAGAGCAATTCTGAACAGTGATCACTATCTTCCCAGCTTCATGATTCTTGAATGTCTTACGAACAGCTTCCTCATCCGAGCTCATCTTCTTACACTTCTGAATTATCATCGTATATGAACTCTCCTCAGTTGGCACGAATTCCTCTGTGTAGTTCACTTCCCATCCCACAACTGTTACATCCCAGATAAATGTAGTTCCACACTGTAATAATGAAGAGACAATCAGTATTATTTCTTTTTCCAGGTTTGTTTACTAATTCAAGAGATCATTGTTGTGATGTGTTACCTCTGGTGTTGGGATTTCAATGGTTTCTGTAGCTCCAGCTTTGATCACAACTTCTTTAGCTTCGCCATCGCTTGCCGAAAACTCGAAATCATTCTCCCTCTTCATTCCACCATACTTGATTGGGATTTCTTGAATGGGAATGTACCTAAAAAGCACAATAACCATTAATCTTTGCCCATTATTCATTTGAACAGATACACGTGGATGTGTCTATGAAGAGAAAACTCACTTGAGCAATGTATCAGTAACCTTGGATGCACGAGCAAAGACTAGTTTGCTTCTGGTTCTTTGAGTCAAGAATGGAGATAGCAGGGAGTGAAAAGCATAGTACCAGAATGGAACATTGATGAAAATCTGCAAGCAATAAAACCCATCTAGAATAAGCACTATAATAATCTCAAATTCAAGTTTGTATAATGAGAAAAAAAAAAAGCTCACATTTTTGGCCACAAATTCAGGGTAATTATCCTGGAGAAGTGCAACAGCCTTGTTGACTGCAAGACGAACATCCTTCTTGGATGGGCCTGGAGAGTTCTTCAGATCATTCACTTGAAGCAATGCATTAACACCATCAGGCTTGAAATCAAGCTTCTCAATGCCTTTCTCCATTAGCTGAACTCTCCACCTCAAGAACTGCTCTCTCTTCTCCTCAGTTGCCAGTGTCTTCTCATAGATCTCGTCATTCTCCAAAACCCCGAATATATTGTAGCAAATGGGGTGGCCTTCTCGATCCACTCCACTCATATACGCAGCAGATGTGAGCTCAGCCCCGAATTCTTCATCCATGATGGAAGCAATCTTGAACTCTTTCCTCCATTGAAGAGTCTTCTCCAGCATCTCGTAGGCTTCGTTGACTTTGAATTCTCTGGCCCTCAAGAACTTCAAGAGGAGGAGGTTAGTGCTCTCGTTTCCCTTGCTTGGCAAAAGTGGCACTCCCCAGATTGAAATCTCTTTATCAACAACTTCTTCTTCTAATTTCTCATCTTCTTTAGCTTCTTCATCGCATTCTGGTTTCGTCTCTTCTTTGCAATCTTCGTCTTTCTTCTTCTCACTCTCATACTCCTCTTTCTTCGTCTCCTTCTTCTTGAAGAGTGTGTTTCCATTAATGGCCTCTTCGAGCTTCGTCTTCAGCTCACACAACGCCTTCTTCTCATGCTCCTTCAGATCAGAGAGAAAGTTGCTTTCTTCTCTGTATGAAGAGCTTTTCTCCACCATCCTAGGCTTGGCTTCTTCATCCTTCTCACACTTCACTTCTTCCTCCACCTCCACCGCCACCGCCGCCGCCTTCACCGGCGACTCAGCCACCTGCACCGCCTCGGCTACAACCTCAACAGTCATGGCTTCTTTTCAAGTTTTCAAGAAACAAAACACGCACTGATGAGAGAAAAACACACTCTCAAACTGAAAAGGCAAAAGAATATTAAGAAGTAGGTGTGAGAAGAAAGGGATTGGAGTAACGGTTATATAGTGGTGTTGGGTTTTTGAAGAAGGGGCCCACAACGGTCATTTATTTGTTGGCATCCCATGTTAGAGCCGTTATTAAGATTCCTTTTTTCCAGTCCAAGGCTGTTATAATTAGTGCTAGCCTGGATTCCAGCAAAAAATTGTGTGTCAGAATCAATCTGGGCCCACACACAAACATTTGGGCTGTGATTAATGATTGATTCTGCGGCGTAATCACATTTATTCTCCTTTAATTTATCATGAATTTTATGGTTTCATATCCATATATAAATTACTAAAAATCTTAGTTTGGTGCAAATAATTATGTGATCGTTTAGATTTAATTAGTCTTGGATTTTAATAATAATCGTAATAGTAGATAATATCACATGTATCCAAATGTGAATTGTCATTTACACCCGCCAAGTTGTCGATGGAATATTGTCTGTCAGATGATTTGGTCAATGATGGTGAATTAATGGAATTTTTAGGTAATAAGAATTGAGTTGCTTTGACCAATTTAGCCCAGTATAGACAAAAGCAAGCCCATTAACCCAAGTTGGGCCAAGATGTTAAATAGGCCCAGTAATTATGGGCTAAGGCCCAATTAAATTTGAAGTTTACGTTATTGTAATTCTATTCACAATCATATATAATTTCTACTCACAACTACTATTATTCAATTTCTTTATTTTAACCTTACACTTTTCTGGGAACAATTTTAACCTTACACTAGACAACCCTTATTACCTCACGACAACCTCAATTCTATCTCTTTTATTCTTTTCTCATCTCTTTACAGCCCAAATGTGTTCATCAAATAATTTTAAATCATTTTCTCTGAATTTGTTTTTATGAGTTTTCAGCCAAAGTATGCATTTCAATCCCATTTTTCCTCACCATCACGATTTTTTTAAAAACCAACATTTTACGCTTGTGTTCATTCATAGAAGTTATAAGTCATCTATCTGAAACAAACCTGTAATCTTGAATAAAAATCAAGAATAAGAAATACGGAGTTAATTAAAAATTAGAAAGAACGTGATTTCTGGAAATTCCTTTATCCACGATTCTTGATAGTGATTGATAAACTAATTTATTACACACAATATAAATATAATTACAAGCTATTTATGGACAGGGAATATAATTTATGGATCATGAGCTTAATTAACAAAAGAATTTTATAAGTGATGGAGTTGACTATTAGGATTTATGGAGAAGTATTTCAATGACTTGTTAAAAAAGCAAGAAAAATAAACGAATAAAAACTACAACGTGGGTTCAACTTGGAAAAGTTTATACAAAAATATTGTAATGTACGAACTTACAAACATATATTTGTCAAATGACGTGATCTGGAAAACTTATCTACAAAATTAAATAATTAATTTAAAGAAACGTATTGCTCGTGGAAGTAAAAATCAACTTTCGTTCAAAAGTCATATTTGATGGATAAAAGATCCAAAATCAACAATATCCAAATTTTATTTTTTGTCATTATAAATGATGATTGATCTTATATTTTAAAACACACATCATATAGAGTTTCCATATCTCAACGTGGCCTAGTTTTATTTTTAATTTTTTTCATTTTGAGTTACAATTTAGTATGAAAACTCGAATCTGAAACCTTGTTTAAGTTGAGATATGGACTGTCATTCAGTTACACTTTAAAGAATGATATTTGAACACCAAATATAAATATTAAATATCAAATATCCAACTTGCTAGACTCAAACCAGCGCTGGGAACTCAATCCTAATAGTACAATATCATTAGGTATACTGATTTTGGTCATATTAGATTTTTTCAAATTATTAAACAAACTTGTTGTATATCAAATTTCACCACTTTTACGAACAATTTTTTCTAAAAGTTTTATGTTTAGTAAATATCAAATAGATTTTATTTTCAGCGAAATTGAGTGTTTCCATAGTTTTAAAAATTATGGTGTAGACTAGACCGTGGTAGGTAATTCTGTGGATCCAGCTGCTAATTAATATGTTTTTCTTTTTTTAACTTTTATTATTCATTAACCATTTTGATCAATTAATAATTGGTACGACATAGCTAGAGTAGTAAACGATATGATTGTATTGGTCCGACGAAATCGAAAGATTTTCAGCTACTGCACACGTAGTCCTAGCCAAGGACGAAAATATTGGTTTCGATGGAAATATTGGACACTTTTTTTAAAAATGTGGAAATTTAAAAAAAAAATTGAAAAATATATCTAATAGTTTACAGAATATTATAACCAACATTAATACATATATTGAACTTAAAATTTCAAATAAAATGATATATTTACAACAAATATAGAGGTAAACTACCTTATAAACGCAACCTTTATGATAACATGAGAAATTTTATACAAAATTAATACATGGACTAGTAATTATATGACCCATTATTTGTTCAGTGAATTTTATACTCATTATTTGCTCCTCCAATAAAATTCATAATAAAAAAGGAAAAAAGAAAATAAAAATAAAAAAATCGAAATATTTCCCATTTTTGCCGACATTTGAATGAGACCTATATATCGGCGATAGGAGGCTTTTGTGCATAAGTTTACCAAAATCGAAACGAAATCGATATTTCGGCAATATTTTGACGAAAAAAAACTGCAGGATGTTTTTATTTCGATAAGTCATTTTTTACGATATTTCAGCAATATTCCGCCCAATTATCGCGATTTTTTCTTCCTTGGTCCTAGCATAATAATATAAAAAGGTTGACAGTTTGATTTATTTCATTAAATTGTATTTTGAAAATTACTGTTTAATAATTTTTAAAAAAACCCATAATAATATAAAGGTTGGCAATTTGATTTATTTCATTAAATTGTTATCTTAAAATTACTGTTTAATAATTATTAAATAAAACCCGGAATAATATAAAGGTTGACAATTTGATTTATTTAATTAAATTGTTATCTGGAAATTACTGTTTAATTATTATTAAATAAAACCTATTGTCATCCAAAGGGATTTGAATATTACAGTCTTATGAACCTACTATCAAATATCAATAATTCCTAACCTAACCCTTTAATTTAAGTGGTATCCTACCTTCATAAGGATATAGATTGTGACGATCATGATTTGAACTTGAATCTAGCAAGATTTCTAATCTTTATTCCTTCTCTTTCACTCCCTCTAACTCATTAATTTTTTTTATATATATATCTATAGTTTTCGAGAAAGCTAAGTATTTGAATTATTTAAACAATGTGGTCTTTCTAATAGCACGAAATCGCTAAGATTACCCCCTTTCAACATCCTTATCTATATTGTGAAAGTTTGAAATCAACTCTAACTATTTAATTAGATCGAACCAAACTCGCCCATATTGTTTTGATTGATTTAGTAAGCTTTGAAAATCAATGTTTTACGATTATAAAATTTGAGTAAGATTATACACACCCAAAAATGTATGTTTATATCTTTCATTTTTTAAAATTGGAGTGTCTTTTTAATAAATTTTGGTGTGTGTGTATATAGCGCCACCTTATAAATATTCTTAGAAGTCATCTTTTTGAAAGACATGTAATATTGAATAATACAAAATCAAGAATTAATTACAAATGCGAAGTTCTAAAACTAGAAGGAATGTGATTTCTTGAAATCCTTTATCCACGATTCTTGATATATAGTGATTAATTGACTAATTGATTGGCAAACAATATACATATAATTACAAGTAATTTATGGATAGAGGGAATATAATTTATGGATCACGAGCTTAATTAACAAAATAATTTTATAAGTGATGGAATTGAATATTAGGATTTGTGGAGAAGTATTTCAATGACTTGTTAGAAAAGCAAGAAAAATAAACGAATAAAAAATTACAATATGAATTCAAAACTTGGAAAAGTTTCTACAGAAAAACTGTAATATACTAACTTACCAAACATATATTTGTCAAATGACGTGATCTGGAAAAATTATCCACATAATTAAATAATTAATTTAAAGAAACTTATTGCGACCTCTATCTCGTTCATGGATTAATTAATTAATCCAATTTCATAATAATGCAGAGTAATTCGTTACATTTACGTGAGAGTATTGCTCATGGAAATACAATGTTTGGAAAAGTCAACTTTCATTCGAAAGTCACATTTGATGGGTAAAGATCCAAATCAACAATGTACAATTTTTTTGGCATTGTAAATGACGATTGATCTTATATTTTAAAATAAACATTATAGTCATATATATTTCATACATATTTTTTAGGGCTAATATCAATTTGTTATCCGAACTATTACACTTTTTTCTGATAGGTGTCTAAACTCAAAAATTTAGGAAAAAATCATTTTTCGTCCTTCTCTAGGAACGTTGTCCGTTTTTTGTCCTCTTATTTTTCGATCATCAATTTTAGTCCTCCTATCTTAAAATTTGTCCAATTTTAGTCCGATTTTCGCCGGAATCTTGATTTTCCGGCCAATTTTGGGCGAGTGCACAACACTCACCCCCAATTTCATAAATTCAAATAACTAACGCTTATGTGGCATATTTTTTCTTATGTGGTATTTCTTTTGTATTATTTTTCTACCTAAAATGTCATGTCATCATCCAAGTCATTTAATTACAATAAAAAATAAAATTGATAAATATATCAAATAAAAAAAGGAAACAAAATGAAAGAAAATTTGAAAAATAAAAACATAAGTATTTAATGAATTAAAAAACAAAAAATAATAAAGAGAATTAAAAAAAAAAACAGAATTAATCCAAAAGGTTGGCCCGAATATTAAAGAAAATTTGAATTTTTTTAATGAATTAAAAAATAAAAAATAATAAACAGAATTAAAAAAAAAAGAATTAATCCAAAAAATTGGCCAGGAAATTAAAGAAAAATTGAAAAATAAAAACACAAAAATTTAATTAATTAAAAAACAAAAAATAATGAAAAAAATTAAAAAAAAAATTTAATTCAATAAATTGGCCCGAAAGTTAAAAGAAAAATTGAAATATAAAACATAAAAATTTAATTAATTAAAAAACAAAAAATAATAAACAGAATAAAAAAATAAATAATCCAAAAAATTGGCCCGAAAATTAAAGAAAAATTGAAAAATAAAAACAAAAAAATTTAATGAATTAAAAAACAAAAAATAATAAACAGAATTGATCCAAAAATTGGCCCGAAATTGGGTTTTTGGATTAGTTCTGTTTTTTTTTAAATTCTCTTTATTATTTTTTTCTTTTTTAATTCATTAAATTTTTGTGTTTTTTTTTTCTATTTTTCTTTAATTTTCAGGCCAATTTTTTTGATTAATTTTTTTTTAATTCTCTTTATTATTTTTTGTTTTTTAATTCATTAAATTATTGTGTTTTTATTTTTCAAATTTTCTTTCATTGTGTTTTCTTTTTTTATTTGATATATTTATCAATTATGTTTTTTAATGCAATTAAATGATTTGGGTGATGACGTGGCATTTTAGGTAGGAAAATAATACAAAAAAAAAATACCACATAAGAAAAAATATGTCACATAAGCGTCAGTTATTTGAAATCTTGAAATTAGGGGTGAGTGTTGTGCATTCGTCCGAAATTGGCTGAAAAATCGAGATTCCGGCAAAAATCGGACTACAATTGGACAAATTTTGAGATAAGAAGACTAAAATTGATGATCGGAAAATAAGAGGATAAAAAATGGACAACGTCCCTAGGGAATGACAAAAAATGAATTTTTCCCCAAAAGGTTTTCCAATCACTACCCTTCAAAATTTTCCGGTAACTACCCTAAACACTTATTTTCCAGCCAAAATTCATCGAAAAACTTGAAAATACAATTGACCTCCAAATATTAGCCAAAACCGAATGATTCATATGTCAAAATGACCCTTTTTCAAAGTCAAATTATAACCCTAAGTTAATTTAACGATTTTTATTTGATTTAAACTTGAATTGAACAAAAAATTGTTCAAAACCCTAGAATGTTTTTTGTTCGATTCGAATGAGATTCATGAAATCGATTTGGGGTTATAATTGGGCTTTGAATAATGGTCATTTTGACATATGAATCATGCATTTTGATTGATATTTGGAGATAATTGCATTTTCAAGTTTTTCGGTGAGTTTTGACCGGAAAAATGTCAAAAATTGAGTTTGGGGTAGCAACCAAATTTTTTTGAAGAAAATGGGTAGCGATTTGAATTTTTTTGGAGTTTAGACATCCATTTAAAAAACGTTAAATAATTCAGGTAGCAAATTGAATAACCCTATTCTTTATGTATGATATGCATTTAGAACATTTGAAATGAGGTGAAATATTGTTAATAAATGTGAATCGGTAAAGATTGGGCTGATTACGTACATCAATCTGATCTCTGCATTATTGATTTACATAGACACCTAATATAGTTTACCAAACCTATTATTAAAACCAATTCTGAGAAACTATATATTTTTTTAAGTGATAGTTATTTTAAAACAAAAGAATTATAATTTATAATAAGATCTTGGATGGAGTACACTTAATTGATTTATCGAAAATGACACAAAATATTTTCATTAATGAGCAAGCGGACCTTATCTTGCAATGGGACTTTTCATGGATTTTCTCAAGAAATGAAGTAGCCAATGAAAATGTTTTTTTCCCAACTTAGGAAAAACTTATGAACTTCTTTTGGCAGTATTTTTTCAAATGAAACCGTGTTTCCTTGTCACACTATCATGAAAGGGAAGAAGAAAAAATGATCATACAAACAACCAACCATTGATTCAGTTTGAATGGTCTTCATAGTACAGTTTCACACACCAAGAAAAGTCCTCTCAAATGTCTATAAAAACAAGGGTTTTTTCTCCAAATAAGCACACAATTAGCTAAAATCAAGAAATGGAGTATCCACACATTGCATTCTTCTTCTTATTTTTCGTAAAACTTGTAATCTTGGGGGCATCTTCAAATCACTACGATGATTTTCACGAATGCCTCACAGATCAATTCCGTCACATAAATTCAGCCACTGATGTCATTTACACCTCCCAAAATGCCACATATGCATCTCTTTTACAAGCACAAAATCTAAGACCACTATCAACCTCGCCCGAGAGGCCTGATCTCATTGTAACACCGTATCACGAATCTGAAATTCAGGCAGCAATTCACTGCTCCAAAAAATTGGGAATGCAGATCAGAGTTCGAAGTGGGGGCCACGACTACGAGGGCCTTTCCTATACTTCCGAAATCCCCTTCGTCATCGTCGATATGAGAAACTTCCGATCGATATACGTAGACGGCGAAGAGAAAACAGCATGGGTGCAAGTGGGGGCCACATTAGGCCAACTTTACCATACACTTGCACAGAAAAGCAAGACTCTTGCTTTCTCCGCCGGAGTTTGCCCTACAGTCGGCGTCGGCGGCCACTTCAGCGGCGGAGGCTATGGCATGATGTCACGTAAGCATTTGATCGCCGCCGATCGCATCATCGACGCGAAGCTAATCAATGCTGAGGGCGAGATCCTGGACAGGAGAAGCATGGGGGAGGATCTGTTTTGGTCAATCCGAGGTGGTGGAGGTACTAGTTTCGGCATTGTTGTTGAATTCAAGGTAAGACTGGTTACGGTTCCTGAAACGGTGACGGTTTTCAACGTCACTAGAACGTCGGAGACCGCCACGGAGCTGGTGCACCGGTGGCAGCAGATTGCAGATAAGGTTGATGAGAACCTTCTACTCAGGCTTTTCTTGTCCAGTGTAAGGTCTCCGACCGGAAACATGACGATTTCAGCTTCTTTTACGACGTTGTACCTCGGCCCAATTCGCGATCTTCTGCCATTAATGCGAAAAGAATTCCCAGAGCTAGGTTTGGTGGAACAAGATTGCAGTGAAATGAGTTGGATCGAATCCACACTCTTCTTCTCAGGCCTTGCAGGTGAGCCGCTCGACATATTGCTCGACAGAACTCCACAAGGAATCTACGCCCCGACTTATTTCAAAGGAAAATCGGACTATGTGAGCTCACCAATATCAGTTAATGGTCTAAGAGAAATATGGGATTTTCTTTACGAGGAGGAAAATGCTCAATTGCAGTTCAGTCCCTATGGAGGGGTATTGAACACTTACTCAGAATCTGAAACTCCTTTCCCACATCGAAAAGGCAACATATTCATGATCCATTATGGAGTAGGATGGATAAACCCTAATGAAGGAGAAGGACACATGGAATGGTTGAGGAGATTATATGATTACATGGCACGCCACGTCACCAAGTCCCCGAGGGCTGCTTATTTCAATTACAGGGATCTTGATATAGGGAGGAACAATGAAGGGAACACGAGTTACAATCAGGCTAGTGTTTGGGGTCTTAAATATTTCAAGAACAATTTCAGAAGATTGGTTCGTGTCAAGACTAAGGTTGATCCATCCAACTTTTTCAGAAACGAACAAAGCGTTCCGCCTCTATTGTCCAAGTAAAAAAAAAAAAAAAAAAGAATTTTATGGTTGAATAAAAATATTGCATGCATGTATAATGCATCCATCAGGAATAAAGTGATTCGATTTATACATGTGTATTTATTATATAGTGTTTAATAAATGTTAATTTAAGTAATATTTGTAGCTCTATTGGCATTTGCCGTTCACAATATTATACATTATACATGTGAGAAATAAATGCAATATTGTTAATGTTATTGTGAGTTTTGTTACAGCCTAACCAATGTTGGATATAAATGAGTTTGCTTATGTTAAATACGTATATACGATGCATATAATTAACTATACAATAATTTGTATCCCTGGACAACTTTGTTTTAAAAATTCAGTAAAGAAAATTAAAGGGTTAAATGACTAGAACAATATTATAGAATGGAAATTTCAAAAGAAATGTGCCAAGGGGGATTCCAATCTGGATATGCTTCAATTAATTTACGCAAAACTAACAGAATATTCAAATCTGATGTTCACATTCAATTAAACTTTTGCACCAATTATTTTGGATCTCAGAAACAATATTATAAATAGAGAATAAAATGAATGTCTCAAAAACAAAAACTAATTAATCATAAATATCAGTAAGGCATGAAGATTCCAAGCATTTCTAATTGCTCTCATTCATTCATCTTCTCATCTTTACTTTAATATCTGTCTGAATAATTCCATTCTTCGATTTCCAATAATGTTTACTCTTCTGGCGTTGCATTAATAAATTGATTGATTACTGAAAGTAATCTTCTATGATTCAATATTCTATCAACAAGCTCTTCACATGGGATGTTCTTATCGTTTTATTTATATTAAATGGTTTTTTTTTATAGTAATGACAGAAAATAGTAAATTTGTAGGTATTTTTTTAAAATTCCAACTTGTGATCATTTCCATATGGACATTTGTAAACGCGCGAATCAGTTTCTTCCTTGGTTGACTGGGCCTTGTGCGTTAAAGATAAATAACTGGGCCGGTATTATTTGGGCCTCCTTTCTCGACCCATTCTTGTCCCTGGCCTAGTATGGGCTTTTTGAACGTTAAATATTTTTCATTTTATCTTTAAATGTGTTGATTCTAAGTATTCGTACTAAACATAAATATTTGATCTAATATCCAACTTGTCAGACTCAAACCAGCAGGACCTACCCATGGGTAAGGGGCATTGCGCGTTCCTGAAAATATGCAAAAATTTAGGGTATTTTTGTAATTTCGTATTTTTATGAAAAAATCATATAAAATTGTCAACTCCGCGTTCTCTTTTCCTACAATAGAATCGGTTCTTAATTTTTCTCTTATAATCAATCAAAAACCAAACCTCCTTTTTTATATCATTCCTTTCTCTTCCTCGATTTTTTCTTCATCTAATTTATTGTAACAAATTTATTCTCTTAGTTTTCAATTATTGTAATATTTTTATTAGTTGGGCCCTTAAGTCAGACCTGGGAACCTAATCCTAATAGTCCAATATCATGTTTCAACGTTTTAAGTAATTCATTAGGTATATTGATTTTGGTCATATTAGATCTTTTCAAATTATTAACAAACTTGTTGTATATCAAATCTTGCCACATTTTAAGAACAAATTTTGTAAAAAATTAATTTTAGCATGAAATAGATTTTATTTTCAGCCAAATGGAGTGTTTCGATAGTTTTAAAAGTGGTGATCTAATGTTGACTAGACCGTGGTAGGTTAGCCTGTGGATCCGGTTGCTAGTTAATATTTTTTAACTTTTATTATTCATTAACCATTTTAGTCGATTAATAGTTGGTATGACGTAGATAGAATAATACGATTTGAGTGAAACAATATGATTATGTTGGTGTCGTTGATGGAAGCGAAAGAATTTCTGCTACTGCATACGTATACGTAGTCCTAGCATAATAATATAAAGGCTGACAATTTAGTTTTTTTTTTTTTTCATTAAATTGTGATCTGAAAATTACTGTCTAATATTATTAAATAAAACCTACTGTCATCAAAAGGGATTTGAATATACAGTCTTAACAGTGGTGGTCTAATTTATTAGATTATATAGCAGCATTACAGCTTAAATTTATAGATCACCTAGAATTTCAACTCTTTGTATCTTGTGATATGATTCAAAGATATATGAAATGCAGGGCAACATTTATTCTCTCAAATAATTCGGATATTATTTATCATCCTCTATTTTAATCCATATTTCGTTTTATTAATGTAAACTATTTTATAATGATGATGATAATATACATTTAGATACACGTGACATGTAAACATATTGAAATCCCAATATAAAACAATCAATTTTATCCTACGATCTTGAGTGCTGTTGCTGAAATTCCTAAAAAATTTGTAGTGCAAAGTACAAACCACTGAGAGCAATTGCAGTTCCTCACTGTTTAAGATAATTTAGACACAAAATTTATATTAAATCATCTCACAGATTTGAAATGAAATCTCATTATCTACAACTCAAAAGTCATTTTTTTGCAACAGACATGTAATATAGAATAATACAAAATCAATAATTAAAAATGCGGAGTTCAAAAACTAGAAGGATGGTGAGTTCTTGAAATCCTTTATCCACAATTCTTGATAGTGATTAATAGACTAATTGATTGGCACACAATATAAATATAATTACAAGTAATTTATGGACAGAGGGGATATAATTTATGGGTCATGAGCTTAATTAACAAAATAATTTTATAAGTGATGGAATTGAATATTAGGATTTGTGGAGAAGTATTTCGATTACTTGTTAGAAAAAGCAAGAAAAATAAACGGTTCGAAAAGCAAGAAAAATAAACGAATAAAGATGTAATCATGGGTTCAACTAATTGGAAATGTTTCTGCAGAACTTGGGCTCAACTTTCATTCGAAAGTCATATTTGATGGGCACATAAAAGATCCAAATCGACAATATCCAATTTTATAATGATTACAAATGATGATTGATCTTATTAATATCATAATCATATATATTTGATACATATTCTCAATACACACATTACATGTATCTTAGAACATTTAAAAATGATGTAAAACATTGTTAATAATTGTGAACCAGTAACAAAAATTGGGTTGCGTGGATCACACCAACCCGATCTCCGCATCATTGATTTATATAGACACCTAATATAGTTTACCAAACCTATTATTAAATCCAACTTTGAAAAACAATATATTTTTTGAAGTGATAATTATTTTAAAACAAAAGAATTATAATTTATGAGTAAGTCTCCTGTGAGACCCTCTCACGAAATTTTAATGCATTGCATGAGACGGGTCAACCCACAACCCAATTACCCACCACCTAAAACCTACAATTCATATTTTTTTTGTGGGTGATGGGGCTTCGTCTCACGGAAACTATCCGTGAGACCGTCTCACATGAATTTTTGTGATAATTTATAATAAAATCTTGGATGGAGTAGACTTAATTGATTGATCGAAAATGACACAAAATATTTTCATTAACAAACAAGCAATCGAACCTTATCTTGCAATGAAACTTTTCATGGATTTTATTCCAAAATAGGAAAAACTTATGAACTTTTGGCACTATTTGTTCCAAATCAAACCGTTGCTTCCTTGTCACTATCATGAAATTCGTAGCTATTTTTTTATATAGGGAAGAAGAAAAAATGGTCGTATAAACAAACTACCATTAATTGAGATTGAATAGTCTTCTTTACACAGTTTCACACACCAAGTAAACTCCACTAGAGTTCTATAAAAACTAGGGTTTTGGCTCCAAATAAGCACACACAATTAGCTAATGGGGTATCCTAGTATTGCATTCTTGTTTTTATTTTTTGCAAAACTTCTAATCTTGGGGGCTTCATCCAATCACTACAATAATTTTCATGAATGTCTCACAGATCAATTTCGTCACATAAATTCAGCCACTGATGTCATTTACACCTCCCAAAATGCCACATATCCATCTCTTTTACAAGCACAAAATCTAAGACCACAATCAACCTCGCCTAAGAGGCCTGATCTCATTGTGACACCGTATCACGAATCTGAAATTCAAGCAGCAATTCATTGCTCGAAAAAACTTGGAATGCAGATCAGAGTCCGAAGTGGGGGCCACGACTACGAGGGCCTTTCCTACACTTCCGAAATCCCCTTCGTCATCGTCGACATGAGAAACTTCCGATCGATATACATAGACGTCCACGAGAAAACAGCATGGGTGCAAGTGGGGGCCACATTAGGCCAACTTTACCACACACTTGCACTGAAAAGCAAGACTCTTGCTTTCTCCGCCGGAGTTTGCCCCACCGTCGGCGTCGGTGGCCACTTCAGCGGCGGAGGCTACGGCATGATGTCTCGTAAGCATGCGATCGCTTCCGATCGCATCATTGACGCGAAACTAATCAATGCTGAGGGCCAGATACTGGAGAGGAGAAGCATGGGGGAGGATCTGTTTTGGGCAATCCGAGGCGGTGGAGGTACTAGTTTCGGCATTGTTGTTGAGTTTAAGGTAAGGTTAGTTACCGTTCCTGAAAAGGTGACGGTTTTCACCGTCATCAGAACGTCAGAAACTGCCACAGAACTGGTACATCGATGGCAGCAGATTGCAGATAAGGTTGATGAGAACCTTCTGCTCAGGCTTTTCTTGTCCAGTGTAAGGTCTCCGACCGGAAACATGACGATTTCAGCTTCTTTTACGACGTTGTACCTCGGCCCAATTCGTGATCTTCTGCCATTAATGCAACAAGTATTCCCAGAGCTAGGTTTGGTGGAACAAGATTGCACGGAAATGAGCTGGATCGAATCCACACTCTACTTCTCAGGCCTTGCCGGTAAGCCGCTCGACATATTGCTCGACAGAACTCCACAAGGAAACTACACCCCGTCTTATTTCAAAGGAAAATCGGACTATGTGAGCTCACCAATATCGGTGAATGGTCTAAGAGAAATATGGGATTTTCTTTACGAGAAGGACAATGCTCAATTGCAATTCAGTCCCTATGGAGGGGCATTGAACACTTTCTCAGAATTTGAAACTCCATTCCCACATCGAAAGGGGAACATATTCATGATCCATTATGGAGTAGGATGGATAAACCCTAATGAAGCAGAAAGACACATGGCATGGTTGAGGAGATTATATGATTACATGGCGCGCCACGTCACCAAGTCCCCGAGGGCTGCTTATTTCAATTACAGGGATCTTGATATAGGGAGGAATAATGAAGGGAACACGAGTTACAATCAAGCTAGTGTTTGGGGTCTTAAATATTTCAAGAACAATTTCAAAAGGTTGGTTCGTGTCAAGACTAAGGTTGATCCATCCAACTTTTTCAGAAACGAACAAAGCGTTCCGCCACTATTGTCTAAGTAAAGAAAAACTAAGGCTCAATTTGGACCGAGTATTTGAAACAAAAGATTTGAAATGAATGAATTTTAATTTTATCTAAAAAATTAATTTAAAATAAAAGTAATGGATTTCAATTCTCAACTCAAATCCTTCCATCCAAATGAAATGAAATCTAATAGTATAGTATGGTTGAATAAAAATGTTGCATGCATCCATCAGGAATTATGTGATTCAATTTATGTTATTATATGGAGTTTAATAAATGTGAGAAATTAATGCGTATTATTAATGTGAGAAATTAAAGGTTATTATGAGTTCTTGGACATTATAAATGTGAGAAATAAGTGCAATATTATTAATGTTATTAAGAGTTCTGACACTGCATGCGTAATTAATGCTGTATATAAATGAGTTTGAGTTGGGGTTCCATTTTGTAAACTCAGTTAAATACGTATATGATGCGTATTAGTTGCACATTAATTTGTATCCCTGGACATCTTTAATATTTAATTTTATAAATTCAGTAAAGAAAATTAAAGGTTTTTAAATGACAAGTACATCATAGATTCATAGTATATATGGAAATTTCAAAAGAAATGTGCCCAAAGGGGATTCCAATCTGGATATGCTTCAATTTAAGTGAAATTGTCAGAATTTCAAATCTGATATTCACATTCAAACTTTTGCACCAAGTATTTTCGATCTCAGAAATATTAAAAGTAGGATACAATGAATCTCTTAAAAACAAAAACTGATCATAAATATCAGTAAGACATGAAGATTCCAAGCATTTCTAAGATGCTTTCATTCATTCTTCTTGTCATCTTTTCTTGCCATCAGGTGTTTCTGCAGATGATCACGAAGATTTTTCTTGTCATTCATTCTTATAGAATGACAGAAAAAATGTATATTTGTAGCTATTTTTTAAAATTCGAACTTGTGATCAATGTCCATGTGGGCATTTGTAAATGAATCTGTTTCTTCCTTGGTCCAATGGGTCTTGTACATTAAAGAAAAATAACTGGGTCAGTATTAATTGGGCCTCTATTCTCGAACCATTCTTTGCCCTGGCCTAGTATGGGCCATTTTTTGAAAATTAATTTTTTATTGTATGAGTGGCGCTGCCTCTATATATATATATTTTTTTTTTTTTTCAAATATTTTATTGCATGGGTGGCGCTGCCTCTATGTATATATATATACGACCACGTTATATATGTTTCAAATTGAAAATGGTGGTCTAATATTGACTGTGGTAGGCTAGCCTTAATTTTGATCCGGCTGCTAATATTGAGGAATCCAAATTCTTATCCAATCCCACATGAATTTTTTTTTTCTTTCTTTTTTTAACTTTTATTATTTTTAGCCATTTTAATCAATCACTATTTAATAAAACATTGCTAGAGACTAGAGTATTTGTACGGTTTAAGTTTGGGAAGTGTCGACTAATGAAAATGAAACGGTATGATTATGTTGATATCGATGGAAATAATGATTTTCAATTTCAGTTGTTGCATCGCTAGTCCTTAGCGTAATAATATAAATGTTGACAAAAAAATTTCATTAAATTGCTATCTAAAAATTACTGTTTAATAATTACTAAATGAAGCCTACTGCCATCCAAAAGGATATTTGAATATAGAGTTTTAACAATGGTGTAGTGGTCTAATTTATTAGGTTATATAGCAGGCTTAAATTTATAGATCATCTAGAATTTCAACTCTTCATATTTTGTGATATGATTCAAAGATGAAAGGCAGAGCAACATTTATTCTCTCAAACAATTAGGATATTATAGATATCATTCTCTATTTCAATTCATATTTCAATTTGTTAATGTAAACTGTTTATAATGATGGTGATAATATACATTTAGATACATCATACATGTGACTTGTAAAGATTTACTTGTCCGAAAAAAATAAAAAGAGAAATCATATTTTAAAAGTCAAAATTAGTTTGTAACTTGTAATTAGTAAGAAATTTTATGTCCTTATGACAATTTTTTTAAGAATTAAATGTGGTTAAGCCAAGAAATAACTGGAGGAATATAAGTTAAAATTGATGGTTAAAATCAAAGTTTATTTTTAATTGATTAAAAATAAGAGTTTATATATATATATATATATATATATATATATTCTTAAATAGAGTACAAAATTAGAGCAGTGGAGTTTATAGATATTTGATTTTCTTAGTGCAATATTCGATTCCAACGTCATGACATATAATTTACATGAAACGGATCTTATTATCCATGAATATCTTAATTCATTTTCATTAGTCTATGTGTTATAGGTTGAGTATTATTCTCATTAAATAAGATCAAATATGTATTTTTTGCTTCAACATTTAAAATTTGTAAAATTGATCCTATAAGATTTGGACAGCGTTGAATAATCTACTTTTAAAATATTCTGTAATATTATATATAACTCAAATTAATGTATGCATTACATATTGACTAGCATATGCATTAATAGATAAACTTGCACGAAATGTTGTCAGTATATAAAAATTTCAATGAATTATTTCCTCGAAATTAAAATCAAGTTTGTACACACATTTAACGAATAAATAAAATGCCTGACTTTGAAAAATTAATATATTACCTTAGACAGTTTACGACTTTTATGAAAAAAAATCATTAGCACCTTCCATCTTTGGCAAACACATTATGATCACTATGAAAGTGAAATCTGGATATGCTTGAATTTACGTACATAGGATTAACAAAATTTTAAACTTGATGTTGATATTAAAACTTTTGCCCTATAAGTAGCACACAATGTATGCCATCAAAACCACAATTAACACATCTTAATATATCACTAAAACATGATGATCCCAAGCATTTCTAAGCTCTCATTCATTCTTCTTCTCATCTTTGCATGCTCATCTGCAGCTTCTGCAGATGATCACGAAGATTTTCTTGAATGCCTGTCCGAAAAATTCCATAACTACTCTTCGATTTCGAGTAACGTTTACACCCCAAGCAACTCTTCATACAATTCCATCCTACGAGTTCCCATCCAAAACCTGAGATTCACATCAGATTCTACTCCAAAACCCCACGTGATTATAACCCCAGACCATGAATCTCAGATCCCTCCTGTCATCTACTGCGCGAAAGAAAATGACATGGAAATCAGAACTCGAAGCGGTGGCCATGACTACGAAGGATTATCTTTCGTGTCAGAAGTCCCATTCGTGATCCTTGATTTGATCAAATTCACTGATATAACAGTCGATGCAGAGACCAAGACTGCATGGGTCCAGTCCGGTTCAACCATCGGCTCGTTATATTACAGAATCGCGGAGAAAAGCCCGGTTCTAGGGTTTCCAGCTGGTGTCTGCCCAACTGTCGGCATCGGTGGCCACTTCAGCGGAGGCGGCTACGGCACATTGATGAGAAAATACGGCCTGGCTGCAGATCAGGTGATCGATGCAAGAATAATCGACGTTAATGGCAGAATACTCGACAGGAAATCGATGGGTGAAGATCTGTTCTGGGCCATCAGAGGCGGTGGCGGTGCCAGCTTTGGTGTAATCACTACATGGAAAGTCCGACTCGTGGATGTTCCAGAAACAGTCACTGTTTTCACAGTCGACAAGACTCTGGAACAGAACGCGACTCGTCTCGTTCAACACTGGCAACACATTGCTCCTAAGTTGGACAAAGATTTGTTCATCAGGATCCTCATAACCAGGGTGAATTCGAATCAACCAGGAAGGAACATGACGATTCAAGCTTCATTTAATTCAATTTACCTTGGCAGGGCAGACATGTTGCTTACAATTATGCAAGAAAGGTTCCCTGAATTGGGTCTGACAAGAGAAGACTGCAGGGAAATGAGCTGGATCCAATCCATCCTGTATTTTGCCGGGTTTCCAATAGACTCACGAGAAGTGTTGCTAAACAGGACTCAGCCCAGTACGCCATACTTCAAAGCAAAATCGGACTATGTCCAGAAACCGATACCTGAAAGCGGGCTCGAAGGCATCTGGAGGCTGTTTTTCGAGCCAGAGGCCGACGAATCCGTTGTCATCCTGAGCCCTTACGGTGGAAGAATGGATGAGATTCCAGAATCTTCGATTCCGTTTCCTCACAGGGTTGGAAACTTGTACAAAATCCAGCATTTGGTGTATTGGCAAGCAAACGAGGTCCCGGATACGGACAGGTACATAAGCTGGATTCGAAGGCTGTATAGCTACATGGCTCCTTATGTTTCCAGGTCACCCAGGGCTGCATATGTCAATTACAGGGATCTGGACATTGGATTGAATAACAATGAAGGAGTGACGAGTTACAAACAGGCAAGCGTTTGGGGTAAGAAGTATTTCAAGAGCAATTTCGATCGTCTTGTTCGGGTGAAAACCGTTGTTGATCCCGACAACTTCTTCAGAAACGAACAAAGCATTCCATCTTTGCGCCAAAAGAAGGATGATTAAGATTTATTCATGAGGAACACGACGTTTATGTGATTCTATTATTTACGTTAGTGTTATAATAAAATGTTGTAATAATTAATGATTTGATTTCATTCTGTAGAAATATCTGTGATTGTATTTGTAATAATTAATTTGATTTCATTCTGTAGAAATTTCTGTGAATGTATTTGTATCCTGCTCCTTGCGTTGTATTGTAATAATAAATAAATTGATTGATTATGTAAAGTAATCTTGTATGATTCATTCTATAGTGGATTTTGCATATTTGTAGGCTTGTAGCACAAGGTATTGTTCAATAAAGTCAGACTATTATTCCACGAGTACAATATAGAAATTCCAATATATAACAATCATTTATCCTACAAAACTTGACTGTTGCTGAAATTCCTAAAAAGGAATTTAAAAAAATAGAGATTAGTAAAATTAGCGGTCATATCTTGTTCTTTCATCATACAACAAGGGACGGATTAAGAATTGTCCTAAAAAGTCAAATTTAATCATATTATAAAATAAAGTATGTGCTAAATTTTATAAATTCATGGGTAAATCTTTAGAATGTAAATATGTGTAACTTTTATAATTTATAAGAAGAAATTATATATATAAAAAGAACAATTTTAAAAGTCCTGCTCCTATATCCATCCCTGCATGTACAACCCTTGATTATTGATGAAATTCCTTATAAGAAATATAATAGATTTTTAAAATTAGGGTTGAGAACATTGCCTTGGCAATAAAGTCTACCACCAAGATTTTAGAAAAATAAGCAGTAGCTAATTTAATTTTAATCCTAAGGGAAATAATACAAATAGCTATATAGAGATGATGTTAAAACAAGCCCAGCCTTAAGAGTTTGAGGATTGGGCCCATCGGGCCTCATTTTCATATGCCTTTAATAACGTCATGGCCTGTCTGGTTTTTTAATATTGCTCCATTTTACATTTAATGAGAGAAAGTGATGAGGGAAAGTGAGCAAATATTATATGATTAATTCATAATAATCTGTTCTGTTCTTTTATTAGTACTTTTATTTTGGAATGAAAGGGGTAGTATCAAATATCTAGAATTAGTTAATTACTGAGAAAGCAAGTATTTGAATAATTTAAACAATGTGGTTTATCTTATAACACATAATCGCTAAGGTTACCCCCTTCAACATCCTTATCTATATTGTGAATGTTTGAGATCAACTCTTAACTATTTTAGGTCAAACTGAACTCACACGTAAAGGTTTTGGGTGATTTAATAAGCTTTGAAAATCAATGTTTTACGCTTATAATAAGTAGGAGTGAGTCTACAAAACACCCCAAAAATACTAAATACACCTCCAAAATGAAAATTGTATCATCATACTTTTTATTTATTTATTTAGATGAAATGTGTTGAATAAGTTTTGGGGTGTGTAAAGTCCCACCCTATAAATATTCTTAGAAGTCGTCTTTTTGCAACGACAGATAATATTGAATGATACCAAATCAAGAATTAAAAATACCGAGTTCAAAAACTAGAAGGAAGGTACACAATATAAATATATTTTACAAGTAATTTATGGACAGAGATAAAAATGATGTAAAATATTATTAATAATTGTGAACCAGTGACAAAAACTGGGTTGGACTTGGATCTCACCAATCCAATCTCCGTATCATTGATTCATATAGACACCTAATATAGTTCACCAAACCTATTATTAAATCCAACTTTGATAAAAAAAAATATTTTTTAAAGTGATAATGATTTTAAAATAAAAGAATTATAATTTATAATAAAATCTTGGATGGAGTAGACATAATTGATTGATCGAACATGAAAAAATGATCGAAAAATGGTGGTATAAACAAACTACCATTAATTGAGATTGAATAGTCTTCTTTACACAATTTCACACACCAAGTAAACTCCTCTAGAGTGTCTATAAAAACTAGGGTTTTGGCTCCAAATAAGCACACACAATTAGCTAATGGGGCATCCTAGCATTGCATTCTTGTTATTATTTTTTGCAAAACTTCTAATCTTGGGGGCTTCATCCAATCACTACAATAATTTTCATGAATGTCTCACAGATCAATTTCGTCACATAAATTCAGCCACTGATGTGATTTACACCTCCCAAAACTCTACATATGCATCTCTTTTACGAGCCCCAAATCTAAGACCACAATCAACCTCGCCTGAGAGGCCTCATCTTATTGTGACACCGTATCACGAATCCGAAATTCAGGCAGCGATTCACTGCTCAAAAAAAATTGGGAATGCAGATTAGAGTCCGAAGTGGGGGCCACGACTACGAGGGCCTTTCCTACACTTCCGAAATCCCCTTCGTCATCGTCGACATGAGAAACTTTCGATCGATATACATACACGTCGACGAGAAGACAGCATGGGTGCAAGTGGGGGCCACATTAGGCCAACTTTACTACACACTTGCACAGAAAAGCAAGACTCTTGCTTTCTCCGCCGGAGTTTGCCCCACCGTCCGTCAGCGTCGGCTGCCACTTCAGCGGCGGAGGCTACGGCATGATGTCTCGAAAGCATTCAATCGCCACCGATCGCATCATCGACGCGAAACTAATCAATGCTAAGGGCGAGATCCTGGACAGGAGAAGCATGGGGGAGGATCTGTTTTGGGCAATCCGAGGTGGTGGAGGTACTAGTTTCGGCATTGTTGTTGAGTTTAAGGTAAGGCTGGTAACCGTTCCTGAAAAGGTGACGGTTTTCACCGTCATCAGAACGTCGGAAACTGCCACGGAACTGGTGCACCGGTGGCAGCAGATTGCAGATAAGGTTGATGAGAACCTTCTGCTCAGGCTTTTCTTGTCCGGTCTAAGGTCTCCGACCGGAAACAAGACGATTTCAGCTACTTTTACGACGTTGTACCTCGGCCCAATTCACGATCTTCTGCCATTAATGCAACGAGAATTCCCAGAGCTAGGTTTGGTGGAACAAGATTGCAGGGAAATGAGTTGGATCGAATCCACACTCTACTTCTCAGGCCTTGCCGGTGAGCCGCTCGACATATTGCTCGACAGAACTCCACACGGAAACTATTTCAAAGGAAAATCGGACTATGTGAGCTCACCAATATCAGTAAATGGTCTAAGAGAAATATGGGATTTTCTTTACGAGAGGGAAAATGCTCAATTGCAGTTCAGTCCCTATGGAGGGGTATTGAACACTTTCTCAGAATCCGAAACTCCATTCCCACATCGAAAGGGCAACATATTAATGATCCGTTACGGGGTGGGATGGATAAACCCTAATGAAGCAGAAAGACACATGGCATGGTTGAGGAGATTATATGATTACATGGCGCGCCACGCCACCAAGTCTCCGAGGGCTGCTTATTTCAATTACAGGGATCTTGATTTAGGGAGGAACAATGAAGCTGGGAACACGAGTTACAATCAAGCTAGCGTTTGGGGTCTAAAATATTTCAAGAACAATTTCAAAAGATTGGTTCATGTCAAGACTATGGTTGATCCATCCAACTTTTTCAGAAACGAACAAAGCGTTCCGCCTCTATTGTCTAAGTAAAGAAAAACTAAGGCCCAATTTGGATAGAGTGGTCTAGAACAGAAGATTTGAAATGATTGAATTTCAAATTTATCTAAAAAATTAGTTTAAAATAAAATTGTTGGATTTCAATTCTCAACTCAAATCTTTCCATCCAAATGAAATCTAATAGTATAGTATGGTCGAATAAAAATGTTGCATGCATCCATCAGGAATAATGTGATTCAATTTATGTTATTATATGGAGTTTAATAAATGTGAGAAATTAATGCGTATTATTAATGTGAGAAATTAAAGGTTATTATGAGTTCTTGTACATAATAAATGTGAGAAATAAGTGCAATATTATTAATGTTATTATGAGTTCCGTTACTGCATGCGTAATTAATGTTGTATATAAATGAGTTTGAGTTGGGGTTCCGTTTCGTAAACTCAGTTAAATACGTATACGATGCGTATTAGTTGCACATTAATTTGTATCCCTGGACATCTTTAATATTTAATTTTATAAATTCAGTAAAGAAAATTAAAGGTTTTTAAATGACAAGTACATCATAGATTCATAGTATATATGGAAATTTCAAAAGAAATGTGCCCAAAGGGGATTCCAATCTGGATATGCTTCAATTTAAGTGAAATTGTCAGAATTTCAAATCTGATATTCACATTCAAACTTTTGCACCAAGTATTTTCGATCTCAGAAATATTAAAAGTAGGATACAATGAATCTCTTAAAAACAAAAACTGATCATAAATATCAGTAAGACATGAAGATTCCAAGCATTTCTAAGATGCTTTCATTCATTCTTCTTGTCATCTTTTCTTGCCATCAGGTGTTTCTGCATATGATCACGAAGATTTTTTTTTAATGCCTGTCTAAAGCATTTTAGATACTTTGATATAAAAATAATAGTAATAAATTAATTATTCAATTGGAAAATGAATTTTTTTTATTTAAAACTACGTAATTTTGATGTGATATATGAGTGAAACAGAGATTTAAGTATAGAAAATCCCAATTGTGTCTAAGAATTCAACAACTATTTTTCGATTTCCAATAATGTTTACTCTTCTGGCGTTGTAATAATAAATTGATTGATTTGTGAGAGTAGTCTTCTATGATTCATTCTACTAACAAGCTCTTCACATGGGATGTTCTTATCGTTAATTTTATTTATATTAACAATTTTTTGATATGATTTGTTTTTTATAGAATGACAGAAAAAATGTATATTTGTAGCTATTTTTTAAAATTCGAACTTGTGATCATGTCTATGCGGGCATTTGTAAATGAATCTGTTTTTCTTCCTTGGTCCAATGGGCCTTGTACATTAAAGATGAATAACTGGGCCAGTATTAATTGGGCCTCTTTTCTCGACCCATTCTTGGCCCTGGCCTAGTATGGGCCAATTTTGAAAATTAGTTTTTTATTGTATGGGTGGCGCTGCCTATACACCTCACCTACCACTAAACACAGCCCATTAAAAATAAATTTAAATAAATATTTATTAAAAGTCATAAATACTTTTTACTACTTGTTATTTTCTTAATTTTATATTGTATAATTATACGAATAAAATGATAATATTTTGAAAAGTGTTTAGAAATTTAATAATATTAAATATTTTAAAGTGGATGTATTTAGAAATTGGAGTGTGTTTAGTATTGGGTGGGACCATAGGTGTATAGGCCCACCCTGTAAATATATGATCATATATATCCAGCTTGCTATACTCAAACCAGCTCTGGAAACCTAGTCCTAATATTCCACTATCATGTTTCAACTTTTTAAGTAATTCATTAGGTATGCTAATTTTGGTCATATTATATCTTTTCAAATTATTATCAAACTCGTTATATATCAAATATCACCACTTTTATGACCACGTTTTGTAATATATATATATATATATACACACACACATATATATATATATATATATATATGTTTCAAATACATTTCAATTTCAGCCAAATTGAGTATTTGGATAATTTTTTAAATGGTGGTCTAATATAGACCGTGGTAGGTTAGCCTTAATTTGGATCCGGCTGCTAATATTGAGGAATCCATATTCTTATTCAGTTCCACATGAATTTTTTTTCTTTCTTTTTTTAACTTTTATTATTTTTAGCCATTTTAATCAATCACTATTTGAAATGACATTGCTAGAGACTAGAGTTTTAGTACCGTCTAAGTTTGGGAAGTGTCGACTAATGAAAATGAAACGATATGATTATGTTGGTATTGATGGAAGTAATGATTTTCAGCTGCTGCATCGGTAGTCCTTAGCGTAATAATATAAATGTTGACAAATTTTTTTCTCATTAAATTGTTATCTAAAAATTACTGTTTAATAATTACTAAATGAAGCCTACTGCTATCCAAAGGGATATTTGAATATAGAGTTTTAACAATGGTGCAGTGGTCTAATTTATTAGGTTGTATAGCAGGCTTAAATTTATAGATCATCTAGAATTTCAACTCTTTATATTTTGTGATATGATTCAAAGATGAAAGGCAGAGCAACATTTGTTCTCTCAAATAATTAGGATATTATAGATAGCATCCTCTATTTCAATTCATATTTCAATTTGTTAATGTAAACTGTTTATAATGATGGTGATAATATACATTTAGATACATCATACATGTGACTTGTAAAGATTTATTTGTCCGAAAAAAATAAAAAGAGAAATCATATTTTAAAAGTCAAAATTAGTTTGTAACTTGTAATTAGTAAGAAATTTTATGTCCTTATGACAATTTTTTTAAGAATTAAATGTGGTTTAGCCAAGAAATAAATGGAGGAATATAAGTGAAAATTGATGGTTAAAATCAAAGTTTATTTTTAATTGATTAAAAATATATATATATATATATTTATATATATATGTATATATTCTTAAATAGAGTACAAAATTGGAGCAGTGGAGTTTACAGATATTTGATTTTCTTAGTACAATATTTGATTCCAACGTCATAACATATAATTTACATGAAAGGGATCTTATTATCCACGAATATCTTAATTCATTTTCATTAGTCTATGTGTTATAGGTTGAGTATTATTCTCATTAAATAAGATCAAATATGTATTTTTTGCTTCAGCATTTAAAATTTGTAAAATTAATATTGTTCTATAAGATTTGGACAGCGTTGAATAATCTACTTTTAAAATATTCCGTAATATTATATATTTAACTCAAATTAATGTATGTATTACATATTGACTAGCATATGCATTAAGAGATAAACTTGCACGAAATGTTGTCAGTATATAAAAATTTCAATGAATTATTTCCTCGAAATTTAAATCAAGTTTTTGAAATTTGCAGTTGAAAATACAAAAAATATATATATGACTTGGTCATTTGACCAAAACCTTGCTGCATTCATGTTGAAACAGTGTACACACATGTAACGAATAAATAAAATGCCTGACTTTGAAAAATCAATATATTACCTTAGATAGTTTACGAGTTTTATGAAAAAAAATCATCAGAACCTTCCATCTTTGGCACACACATTGTGATCAATATGAAAGTGATATCTGGTTTAAAAAAAAAATTGATTTTGTGTGATTTCAACTAAATAGGCAAAATTTTGGTTTAAAACATCTCAGGGATCAGATTTTGTGACACGTAATTCCACCTATCTAATTTATTACATTTTATTATTAAGTTAAAATGGTTCAATAATCCAATCTTACAAATGGATTCCATCTGATCACAGCTTGATATGATCTTACTAGAAATTGTCTAAGGATTCAAACATAAATAAATGATGCAATAATTAAATAGAATACGAGTATAAGATTAATAATGGTCAATGGAAATGTCCCCTTCGAGGGTATTTCAATCTGGATATGCTTGAATTTACGTACATGGAATTAACAAAATTTCAAACTTGATGTTCATATTAAAACTTTGCCCTATAAGTAGCACACAATGTATGCCCTCAAAACCTCAATTAACACATCTTAATATATCACTAAAACATGATGATCCCAAACATTTCTAAGCTCTCATTCATTCTTCTTCTCATCTTTGCATGCTCATCTGCAGCTTCTGCAGATGATCACGAAGATTTTCTTGAATGCCTGTCCGAAAAATTCCATAACTACTCTTCGATTTCTAGTAACGTTTACACCCCAAGCAACTCTTCATACAATTCCATCCTACGAGTTCCCATCCAAAACCTGAGATTCACATCAGATTCTACTCCAAAACCCCACGTGATTATAACCCCAGACCATGAATCTCAGATTCCTCCTGTCATCTACTGCGCGAAAGAAAATGACATGGAAATCAGAACTCGAAGCGGTGGCCATGACTACGAAGGATTATCTTTCGTGTCAGAAGTCCCATTCGTGATCCTTGATTTGATCAAATTCACTGATATAACAGTCGATGCAGAGAACAAGACTGCATGGGTCCAGTCCGGTTCAACCATCGGCTCGTTATATTACAGAGTCGCGGAGAAAAGCCCGGTTCTAGGGTTTCCAGCCGGTGTCTGCCCAACTGTCGGCGTCGGTGGCCACTTCAGCGGAGGCGGCTACGGCACATTGCTGAGAAAATACGGCCTGGCTGCAGATCAGGTGATCGATGCAAGAATAATCGACGTTAATGGCAGAATACTCGACAGGAAATCGATGGGTGAAGATCTGTTCTGGGCCATCAGAGGCGGTGGTGGTGCCAGCTTCGGTGTAATCACTGCATGGAAAGTCCGACTCGTGGATGTTCCAGAAACAGTCACTGTTTTCACAGTCGACAAGACTCTGGAACAGAACGCGACTCGTCTCGTTCAACGCTGGCAACACATTGCTCCTAAGTTGGACAAAGATTTGTTCATCAGGATCCTCATAACCAGGGTGAATTCGACTCAACCAGGAAGGAACATGACGATTCGTGCTTCGTTTAATTCAATTTACCTTGGCAGGGCAGACAGGTTGCTTACAATGATGCAAGAAAGGTTCCCTGAATTGGGCTTGGCAAGAGAAGACTGCAGGGAAATGAGCTGGATCCAATCCATCCTCTATTTTGCCGGGTTTCCAGTAGACTCACGAGAAGTGTTGCTAAACAGGACTCAGCCCAGTACGCCATACTACAAAGCAAAATCGGACTATGTCCAGAAACCGATACCTGAAAGAGGGCTCGAAGGCATCTGGAGGCTGTTTTACGAGCCAGAGGCCGACGAGTCCGTTGTCATCCTAAGCCCTTACGGTGGAAGAATGGATGAGATTCCAGAATCTTCGATTCCGTTTCCCCACAGGGTTGGAAACTTGTACAAAATCCAACATTTGGTGTATTGGCAAGCGAACGAGGTCCCGGATACGGACAGGTACATAAGCTGGATTCGAAGGCTGTATAGCTACATGGCTCCTTATGTTTCCAGGTCACCCAGGGCTGCATATGTCAATTACAGGGATCTGGACATTGGAGTGAATAACAATGAAGGAGTGACGAGTTACAAACAGGCAAGCGTTTGGGGTAAGAAGTATTTCAAGAGCAATTTCGATCGTCTTGTTCGGGTGAAAACCGTTGTTGATCCCGACAACTTCTTCAGAAACGAACAAAGCATTCCATCTTTGCGCCAAAAGAAGGATAATTAAGATTTATTCATGAGGAACACGACTTTTATGTGATTCTATTATTTACGTTAGTATTATAATAAAATGTTGTAATAATTAATTATTTTATTTGATGTCATTCTGTAGAAATATCTGTGATTGTATTAGTACCCTGCTTCTTGCTTTGTAATAATAAATAAATTGATTGATTTTTTAAAGTAATCTTGTATGATTCATTCTATCGTGGATTTTGCATATTTGTAGGCTTGTAGCACAAGGTATTGTTCAATAAAGTCAAACTGTATTATTCCACGAGTACAATATAGAAATTCCAATATATAACAATCATTTATCCTACAAAACTTGACTGTTGCTGAAATTCCTAAAAAATAATTTTAAAAAATAGAGATTAGTAAAATTAGCGGTCATATCTTGTACTTTCATCATACAACAAGGGAAGGATTAAGAATTGTCCTTAAAAGTCAAATTTAATCATATTATAAAATAAATTATGTGCTAAATTTTATAAATTCATGGGTAAATCTTTAGAATGTAAATATGTTTAACTCTTATAATTTATAGGAAGAAATTATATATATAAAAAGAACAATTTTAAAAGTCCAACTCCTAAATCCATCCCTGCATGTACAACCCTTGATTGTTGATGAAATTCCTTATAAAAAATATAATAGATTTTTAAAATCAGTAAAATTAGGGTTGAGAATATTGCCTTGGCAATAAAGTCTACCACCAAGATTTTAGAAAAATAAGCAGTAAGTAATTTAATTTTAATCCTAAGGGAAATAATACAAATAGCTATATAGAGATGTTAAAACAAGCCCAGCCCTAAGAGTTTGAGGATTGGGCCCATCGGGCCTCATTTTCATATGCCTTTAATAACATCATGGCCTGTCTGTTTTTTTAATATTGCTCCATTTTACATTTAATGAGAGAAAGTGATGAGGGAAAGTGAGCAAATATTATATGATTAATTCATAATAATCTGCTCTGTTCTGTGTAAGAATTGATTTTATTTATTTATTTATTATAAATGGAGGGTCTGTCTGATGATAATACGCAAACCTACAAAACATATATACTCCAATTAAGGGGGCCACATATGTTCTTCACCAATAAGTTATAGCCCAATGGGCCTTATTTATTAATATTTTTCCTTCAGTAAAATCGTGGCCCAGTCATTATATACGTCCAACCAAAAAGTATATTTTCTTTGGATTAGCTTTTTTTTTTTTTTAACCTATAAATCTTAGGTAAAATCTTTTATTTCATTATTTGACTCATGATATTTATATGTAAACAAATATTACTGAAGATGTTTATCTCAAAAACATTTATGCAAAACAATCTTTATTTTCAAGAAATGGCTTTCCACTATTTACAATTCAAACATATTTATATAAAAATAATTTCTGTTTATAGGTTAAGAATTATCTCGTCTTGTTAAATTATATTTACGAACTCATCTTACAAGAATCATATTTTTATTTTATAAGTACGATAATCAAATCAACAAAATCATTAAATGAATCAAAATATCAAATCGCAAAAATTCAAACATTGAGTATGAAATTGCAAATTTTAAAAATCATGATCAAATTGAAAAGGAACAGTGATTTTGAATATTTTTTTAGTTAACTCTGACAAAATTAGTGCTTTTATTTTGGAATGAAATGAATTGTATGAGATATCTATAATTTCTGAGAAAGCAAGTATTTAATTTAAATAATTTAACAGTGGTTTGGCAAATTCCACCCTAGGGGTGTGGTTTATCTTGTAGCACGTTGGCACTTGGCAGCCATAAACCTCAGTAAAAAGAGGCCTGCAATATTTGGCTGGTCAACGACTCAACATATATGAATCGTTAGACGTTTCAACTCATTTTTAAAATAGTATGTTTGTCTTGCAGCACATTCAAAGAATAAAACTGGAGTCAAACATGTGGTACTAAATAAAATTGTCTTAATTCACAAAACGTACACTACTCCACTTTTCTGACTAAATATAATATATCTATATATTTGCATTATTTAACCACTATTTAAGTTAAAGAGTTTTTTTTTTCTTTTTTCGAAATCATCTCACAAAATCTAATTTTATAAGATATATCAATCCACAATTCATAAAATGAATTTTAAGTTGTAAATAGATGACTCACTCTCACATAATTACAATTTCCTTGAGATTTTGGATTTCATGTTAGCTATAATTTGTGTCAATATTCATCCAGAAACAAAAAAGAATATACATACAATAACACAAGTGATGAGATTATACTTACCCACGAAATACTAAATACACCTCAAGTTTTCAAAAATCAAAAATATAAAAATTCAATTTTTAGGGTGTGTTTGAGAATTTTGGGATGGATAATCCCACCTTAATACAAAATTACAAAACTTGGTCAATTGACTAAAGCTTTTGCAATTATGAGACTTAGTCATTTGACAAAAGCATTTCAGCATACAACATGTGCAAAAATATAAGTAATAATAGACAAAATATCAACCAATCTCAACCACTTTGAAAAATAAAATAATCTAGATGGATTACTAATATTTTCCTCTGGTAAAATAATCCAGCTCTCATAAATGATGTTCCATGAACCAAAATGTTAATTAATTAAATTCACACTATTTTGTAGTTTTATAGGGTGTCTTTCTTTAACTACTAGTCTACTATGTTTGACCAGGGAAAAGAACAAAAACGATTAAAACAAAACACAAGTTAAATTATCTTTATGACTGGAGAACAAGATTTCACTGTGGAAATGACACTTATCTTATTCAAACATTTTACGAAGGTTCCTTCTCCATTTTCACACTATAAGTAGAACGCAAGCTTCTCATCAATCACACAGTACTCATCGTCTCCAAATAATGAAGACTCCAAGCATTTCAACTCTTGCTTTCCTTCTTCTTGTCACATATTCATGCTCATGGGCAGCTTCTGCACATAAGCATGAAAAGCACGACCATTTTCTAGAATGCCTATCTGAAAAATTCGACAACTACTCCTCAATTTCCAATCTTGTTTACACGCCAAAAGATTCAGCTTACACTTCCGTCCTGCGATATTTAATCCAGAACCTGCGGTTCGGGTTTGACTCTACTCCTAAACCGAAAGTGATCATAACCCCGGAACATGAATCCCAAATCCCACCTATCATATACTGCGCTAAAAAGAGTGGCCTGGAAATTAGAACTCGAAGTGCCGGCCATGACTTTGAGGGACTATCCTATGTGGCGCAAGTCCCGTTTGTGATCATTGATTTGATAAAGCTTAGTGAAATCACGATTAATGTCGAGGAGAAAACTGCATGGGTTGGCACTGGTGTGAACCTCGGAACTGTATACTACAGGGTCGCCGAGAAAAGCCCGGTTCTTGGATTCCCTGCCGGTCTTTGCCCAACTGTTGGTGTTGGTGGGCACATAAGTGGTGGAGGCTACGGCACATTGCTGAGGAAATACGGAATGGCAGCAGATAACATTCTTGATGCAAGAATAGTCGATGTAAATGGCAGAATTTTAGACCGAAAATCCATGGGCGAAGATCTCTTTTGGGCAATCAGAGGCGGCTGTGGTGCCAGCTTCGGTGTAATTGTAGCCTGGAAGTTGCAACTGGTAGATGTTCCAGAGAAGGTCACTGTTTTCACACCCCAAAGAACATTGGAACAAAATGCCACTCAGCTCATCCACCGCTGGCAATCCATTGCTCACAAATTCGAAAAAGATTTACTTGTCAGAGTCATCATAGCAAGGGTGAATTCCAGCCAAACTAAAAATAACATGACAATCCAAGCTTCCTTCAGTTCAGTTTTCTTGGGCGGCATCGACAAACTGCTTCCATTGATGCAAAAGAGCTTCCCAGAGTTGGGCTTGGTAAGAGATGACTGCACTGAATTGAGCTGGATCGAAGCAGTCGTCTATTTTGCTGGATTCCCCATTGAAACACCCCGTGAAATCCTGCTAAACAAGACACAGCCAATCCTGGGATACTTCAAAGGAAAATCAGACTATGTGGAGGAAGTCATTCCCGTTGATGGACTCGAAAGCATATGGAGATTATTCTACGAGGCAGAGGGGGCGCAGGCGCAGTTCGCCATGACACCATACGGTGGAAGAATGGCTGAAGTGTCCGGATCCGCCATTCCATATCCTCACAGAGCAGGCAACTTATACAGTTTGGTGTATTGGCAAATATACAATGGCGATGAAAATCCAGACAGGTATATAAATTGGCTTCGGAGGCTTTACACTCACATGGCTAAATATGTGTCGAAATCGCCCAGATCTGCATACATCAATTACAGAGATCTCGACCTCGGAGTTAACAAAATCAAAGGGAAGACAAGCTACGCACAAGCAAGCATTTGGGGGAAGAAATACTTCGGCAAAAATTTCGATCGCCTTGTTCGAGTGAAAACCCTAGTTGATCCTAAGAACTTCTTCAGAAACGAACAAAGCATACCTCCCCTGCACTCAAAGTGGATAAAAAAAGAAGATTAACACGATTCGCTCCACAAAAACATTCGTCTATCTAGCTTATTGTTAGTCTGATTGTTTGATGTTAGTTATAGCGATTGTAAGGGCTTTCTCATTGTATTGCTAAATCGATTGATTTTGAAATAGTTTTTCTATCAGCAAACTGAATTATGCTTGCATCTACAATTTTGTGGAAGGGAAATGAAATAAAATTGAATAAAATCAGTACCTCAAGGAGAAATTAACGTACTCCGCCATGCTTTCTGTGATCCAGAGATTCATGGTGTTCCACCTCGATCTCAGCGGCGGCGACGGTCAATTTACCGAATTAGGGTTAACGAAGCGGATAAAGTTTATGGAAGAGATTTACACTTTTTTGGAGGCTAATTCTGTTTTTCTCTCTAATCCGTTCAAGAGAAATAAGAGTTGTTAGTTTTCAGAAATTAATACAAAATACCGAGTATTAAAATAAATGGACAATTACATAAAAATAATTACAAACTCTAAGTTTCTATTGAATTATAATAAAAATTTTCATTTATAAGAATATCAATAATTATATAAAAAGAAAACCAATTACATCATCATTCTCATTTTTACAACCATTTGTGGCTCTACCACATTCCATCGACGCATCTCACAAGATTGTTCCATATCCACCATTTTTTTTTTTTTTTTTGGAATTTTGCACTACTATTTTCGTAAATCTAGATTAAGTTAAGTTTATCATACTCTCCACAGTTATTTTATAATGACAACAGTGATGTATAATGTAATTAGAGGTGGATTTGAAACGATCTTGTTGAAACGTATTTAAAGATATTTGATATTAAAAACTAGTACCTTAATTTATTTTTTTTCATTAGATATCACTAATGATGCATCCACTTTTACTTGGCTGTCTTTTGATTCTGCTTTTATTTAACTCTTTGCACCTAATCATAATTTAGTAGATATGTGGTGAATTTATAATTAGATGGAGATTAAAAAGAAAAGGGAAAAACAAAGGAAGTTGTATTAGCTGTTAAGATGAAGTAATGAAATATATTTCTCTTATGATGTTGTTATGATGCAATCAAGGACAAAAATATCGGTATAGGTGGATATATCGGTACCTTGATTTTACGGATATATCGATATCGGTGGATATATCGATTTTTGCGCAAAAAATTGAAAAAATTTGAAAAAAAATTGAAAATATATCTAGTACTTTATATAATATTATAAGTAACATTAATACATATATTGAACTTAAATTTCCAAATAAAATTATATATTTACAACAAATATAGAGATAAACTATTATATAAACGTTGTATGTTATGATAACATGACAAATTTTGAATTCAAATACATATTTCATTGTTTAACACACAAGCCATGATAATTTATGATAGAAACCAAAATTCAAATACTTTACTAAATATAAGTTTACTAATTATTTAATTAAAACTATTAGTTAAATTTAAATAGGTATTTCATTGTTTAACACACTAGCCTAATTAATTTATGAGAGGAACCTAAATTCAAATAATTTACTAAATATAAGTTTACTAATTATTTAATTAAAAATATAGTTGAATTCAAATACGTATTTCATTGTTTAACACACTAGCCTAATTAATTTCATTATTTCAAATATGTATTTTGCATGGACTTTGTCATAAATAATTGAACAAGAAATTTATGTCATTTTGCATGGATTTTTGTCATTTTGCATTTTATATTCTTCACTTCCAGGGGCATTCATACATTTACCATTAAAAAAAAATATTCAAAAAAAAAAAAATCAAAAAAATTTCAAAAAAACCACCGACCGATATATCGCCGATATATCACCGATATTTTGCCAAATATGTGCATTGATTGACCGATAACGATATATTGCCGATATATCGGCGATATTTTGCCAAAAAAATTCGTCCGTGCATATCGATATCGGAAGGCAATTTTTCACGATAAATCGGCGATATATCGCCGATTTATCACAATATTTTCGTCCTTGGATGCAATACAGTCATATTTTTTTGGTATTAGCTGTTAGTTTTACGGCCAATCTAGGATTATCATTATTTGGACGAAAGGAGTATGTCAGACATGCGTATGCATATGTATAAGAATTTTTTATTTTTTTTAAACATAAATATAAGATTTGATTATTTGACCAAGCCCCACACACACACACATATATATATATATATATATATATATATATAAATAATAATAACATAACCATAACTAAAAATTGCAGGCCCAATTTTCCTGTCTATTTTATTTTTCAAAAATAGAAACTAAAAAAAAAAAGAAAAAGGAAAAGAAAATAGAAAAAAAAAAAAAAAGCAAGAAAATATGATTTGGTAGAAGGGGAGGCAAGAGCGGGAAAATGAAGGGTGTCTATTGGTAGGAGAGGTGGTGATATATATATATACTAGTATAAGTCCCGTGCGATGCACGGACATATAAATTTTACAATTTATATATTTAGATACGAAAATGTAGAATACGAAAAAAATAAATTTCTTGGAAGAATTCTGGTCTAATTTATTACTTGTGCTATGTACGATCATCAAATTGAAATATTTCGATTTGATGTGAAAACTTTAATTTATGAAAAAAAAATCAAGTTCTCGATCATATTTCAATCTCATTTTGTATTTATGTGACGTATGGACAAATATATTTAAAGTGTCAATTAATTTTTGATATAAAAATGTTAATTATGAAAAACAATATACTTCTTCAAAATTATTTCAATTTAATCTACTACTCATATAAATTATGAATTTTAAATATTTCTTATTTTCATCATACATTATCTGGCTACTTTATTACTAATTGTTTTTATAACAATTAGTTTGGAAAAAGCTTATACAAATATATGCTAATAGCTTATTCATTATAATGAGTGTAAAATGATGATATTATTAAATAGTATAATCAATTCTCAATAATATTTCAAGCTCATTTGGAACCTATATGATGAGCAAATAAGTTTCAAGTGTTAATAATTTTTTGATATAAAAATGGTGATCATAAAAAACAATATAGTTCTCTTAAGTTATTTCTATTTAATCTACTACTCATATAATTTACCAATTTAGAATATTTCTTATTTTCATCATACGTTTGGCTACTTTACTATTTGTTTTTGTCACAATTGACCTGGAAAAAAAAACTTATGCAAATATATGTTCAATAACTTATTCATAATGAGTGTAAAAACAGTGATATTATTGTATATATATATATTTTCCAAATGCTCTAAAATTAAAATTTATCTCTTAGAAAAATCATACTTGATAATAAACATTTCAAAATGTAATAAATCTAAAATCATGAAACTATATAACAACAGAAAGTAAAATATTTTATCATTGTTCATATAATTAGAAACTTCATGCTACTATTATAATGAAATTTCAGATTTACAATTGTTTTTTAATCATTGATGAAATATTATTTATTCTTACATTAAAAGAGATATTTTTTGCTAATTTTTTCGTGGACATATATAATGATTTAAATTTAGGTACAAATTTTCATTCACAATTTTTATGAACATTTAGCATGATATTAAAACATTGTTTACACAAATCATGATAAATTTATAACATATCAAATATGATCATTTTCTTTTTCTCTCTGAATTTTCATTTATATACAAAATGATTTTCATACCATGAAATGATTTATGGATATACATAAATTGTGCAAAACCAAATATTTATAATTTATAAATTATAAAATAATAATATTTGTATTTCTAGTCTAGAAAGTGGAAATAAGATTAGTTGGTTTATATAGATGACAATGAAATTTCATTATTAAAAATTCAAAGTATTTAAAAGATTTATGGAAAAAAATCATTGACATATTATCACTCTTATAAATAGAACTGACTTTCTATTTTTTAAGATTAAATTGAAAATTTATTTATATAATCCGGCAAATGGACATAAAAAGTGAGTTTTATTAATTTTTTATAAGTATAAATGATAAAATTTTATATAAAATTTTTATAAATGATATTTTCATATACTTAACTTGTAGATTTTAATAGAAAATATATAAGTTCATAAGTTTTATACTTCTTATTTATAATATTAATTGTATGCAATATTGTATCATATTATATATATATATATATATTCTTTTATTATATTCAAGATACATACATTAAAAATCTTTATATAATAAATAATCTTTATGATTTTAAAAAAGAATTAATATAGCATAGATAAGGTAAATGCTTCAAAGTTATCATCATTTTTATTATTATATTATTTTTATAAGGTTATACAATAATATTCTACTTTATATATTTAAATTATGTAAACATCGTGTCATATTATTAGTATTGTTACATGGAAGATATATTAAACTGGATATATGAAATTGGAGTATTATATATGACATATTTGTCAAATAAAAATTATGCGATTTTTATTATAATTTTTCAACATATTTGGAATAAAGTTATAGAAGTAGATAATTTATGTTATGTTATTTATGCCAAGTAACTTGATTATTATATATTTATTGAGGTGATATAAATATATATATATATATATATATATATATATATATATATTGAACAAAACAATATCACCTCTTGGTCTTTGAAGACGTTCTCATAACTATAAACATATTTTTTTATCTATGTATGGAATAATGTCATGTGATCTAACGAAACAAAATTTTAGTGCCCACAAATTACGGAAGGTATTGATACCATTGACAACATTAAAAACATGAGTCATATTCGTCAAAATAATGGTTATTGTAACGAAAAATAAAATGATCATTTATCTTGAAAAGGCGAAGTGAAGTCAATGATGCTCAAACTTGTAGTTGACATGTATCTATAGATGAATAATAATTAAGACCACATATAAAAAAAAAATCATATATACATATATATAGATCAAAATTATGAATTTTATAAATCTATTTATAATTACATATATAATAAAAATTATAAAATTATTTGAATCACTTTTTTACATATTGGTGAAATTATAGTAAGTCAACTTAATTAGATTAGATTTTTTTTTTTTTGTTTTTATTATAAATCTCCTTCTATATATAGACAAAATTGGGGGTTACAACATTAGCGATAATTTTTTATATATATATTTTTTACTTTGATGGTTTAAAATTCTCTTGAAATGAAAGTATTAATTTAATTTATTCAACATATATATCTTTAATCTTTATTATAGCAATAATTAAGCATTTATTAGATGAGATCATATTAACATTCATATACCATATATAGATTATAATTTTTAAAATTTTATCAATATCATAGATGATATTATTACCATATATATAATCATGTTTAATACAATAATTTTTTTATTTATAAATTATGAAATAACAAATATTGCATTTCTACTTTTGGGAGGTGGAAATGGGCGGGAAAATATTATCATTTCTATTTTGAGGGGGTAATTGTTATTATATATATATAGATATATATATATATATATATATATATATATATATATATTTGAGTTACCATAATTAATCATTATAAATCAATTTTTAATGTATAATACATCAATTTAATCATCTTTAATTTGATATCCATATTGCATATGATTTTTTTTTTGGGGTTTGATTGATTTTATTTTTTTGAGAATGTGTTTTGAATGATTTACTTAAAATGTTTTTGTAAATTTAATACTTTTCAAGAAAATATGATTATAAGTTTATAAAATCTTATAATATTAAGTATACCTATATATAAATATATATTGTTGACTAAATATCTATATCTATCTATATAATAGATAGTTAAGAATAGAAGATCTATTTTTTCCTTCAAAATAATTTTCCTTTGTCTTTTCAATTTCATGCCTCATTAAACATTCTTTGAAAATAAGTATAATTTATAGTCAATTTATTAATCTGAATAACTAAATAATTCTCAATTATTTGTATAAATGATATTAAAAAACCTTATAAAATTGTTTGAGAACCTCAAAAATTTAATTTTAGTTTTCATGTTCTCAAATCTTGAATAAATAACAAAATCACATGTTAAAGGTTAAATTTACGAAAAAATAAATTTTTGGGAAATAATGAAACATAAAAATTATGAAGTAATAACAATTATTATTATTATTAATATATAATTATTATTGTTATTATTGTTATTTTTGTTATTATTATTATTATTACAAATTATATATTTTACAACAATAAATAATAAATCGTTCATTGCGCGAGTGTATTATTTATTTAAAATGCAGAACAATGGCATTCTTTAATACTCCCTCCATTCCTTTTTAAGTGACGTTTTGAAACTTTAAAAATTTTCCTATTTAATTGACGTTTTGTGCATTATTTTCATATATACCCCTATGATTAATTAATGTATAAATTAAATACATTGTATAGTACTCATGTTTTCAATAGAGGCATGCACCAATAATAATTATGGTCAAAGAAAAGCTTAATTAATGAGGGGTATATTAAGAAAATAAAATTATTCTTAATTTGTGTATAGAGCTGTAGGACGTCACTTAATTAACTTAATTAGGAATGGAGGGAGTAATAAAGAGTAAAATGTCAACCACTATAAAAGTCAAATAATCTACAAAATCATGGTTACCCAATAATTGATGTTCATTATCTCACCATGAGCATTGTATCGATACATAATAATTGTTACATCATTAATATTGATATTATTAACATACACCAGAGTTCGTTATAAAATATAAGAATTAATATAATACTCGTGCATTATATGAGTTTTATCATAAACAATTATCATATGAGTTTTATCATAAGAATTAAACTAAAATTTTGTAAATGAATATCAAATTAAAAGTAATAAACATTATAATTCACATTATTCTAGAAAGAATCTAAGGTGTGAGAATTATTAATAATTAATTAGAATTAAATAAATTAATGACTCATTGCCCAAAATTGACGCTGCATGTTGTCATATACTATTTTATAATTTTAAACAATAGTTTAAAACTAAAAGTCAATTCCAAAAACAAATGGAGTATGTTTTAAGATTATTGATTTTCCTGGACTGAGTTGTTTGACCAAAAGGAATAAAAGAAACTAAAGGCTATGTTTGGATAAGTGTTTGTTAGTCGGAATTTGAGATTTGAATTCATTCAAATCCCCGTTTGTTTTGAGCTTAGAAAATGATTATATAATCTACCAAAATTTTACTTTATTTAAATAAAAACACAATCATTAACCCTATATTATAACCTATTAATACACAAATTTCAATACACATCAAAATTTCTACTATTACAATCATTCAATCATTACCATTACATCAACTTACAATATAATATTACATAATAACACTTTTTCCAACATTGATTTGACATCTACAGTATTAATCCTATCCTACAAAATCTCTAAACAAACACAGATTTTAACTATTTACCTTTATTTCAAAAACTCGGGATTTCAAAGTCGGATTTCCTCAATCCTACATAACACTAATCCAAACATCACCTTAAAATGATTAAAAACAGAAATAACGTTTCTTTTGTACAGGAATAAATATCAAGAATTTCAATCTGGATCTGCGTTGGTTATTCAAAGATCAAACCTGATATCCCATTCAAACTTTGCAACAAGTAGTTTGGAAGATTACTGCTATAAATACTACACAATCTAAGCCCCCAATCACAGAATTACTAAACCATGAAGGCTCCAAGCATTTCGACTCTTGCTTTTCTTCTTCTTGTCACATTTTCATGCTCATGGGCAGCTTCTGCTGTTGGGCACGACGATTTTCTTGAATGTCTCTCTGAAAAATTCGACAACTATTCCTCGATTTCCAACCTTGTTTATACCCCGAAAAACTCATCTTACACTTCTGTCCTGCGATTTTTAATCCAGAACCTGCGATTCGGGTTTGACTCAACTCCTAAACCGCAAGTGATCATAACCCCAGAACATGAATCCCAAATCCCACCTATCATATACTGCGCCAAAAAGAGTGACCTGGAAATTAGAACTCGAAGCGCTGGTCATGACTTTGAGGGACTATCCTATGTGGCGCAAGTCCCATTTGTGATCATTGATCTGTTCAAACTTAGTGATGTCGCGGTTGATGTTGAGGCTAAAACTGCATGGGTTGGAGCTGGTGTGAACCTCGGAACTGTATATTACAGGGTTGCTGAGAAAAGCCCGGTTCTTGGATTCCCTGCCGGTCTTTGCCCAACCGTTGGAGTTGGTGGGCACATAAGCGGTGGAGGCTACGGCACATTGCTGAGGAAATACGGAATGGCTGCAGATAATGTTCTTGATGCAAGAATAGTCGATGTAAATGGCAAAATTCTCGACAGAAAATCCATGGGAGAAGATCTCTTCTGGGCAATCAGAGGTGGTTGTGGTGCCAGCTTCGGTGTGATTGTAGCCTGGAAGTTGCAACTGGTCGATGTTCCAGAGAAGGTCACTGTTTTCGCACCCCAAAGAACATTGGAACAAAATGCCACTCAACTCGTCTACCGCTGGCAATCCATTGCTCACACATTCGACAAAGATTTACTCGTCAGAGTCGTCTTAGGTAGGGTGAATTCCAGCCAAACTGAAAACAACATGACAATCCAAGCTTCCTTCAGTTCAGTTTTCTTAGGCGGCATTGACAAACTGCTTCCATTGATGCAAAAAAGCTTCCCAGAGTTAGGCTTGGTAAGAGAAGACTGCACTGAATTGAGCTGGATCGAAGCAGCCGTCTACTCTGCCGGATTTCCCATTGGAACACCCAGCGAAATCCTGCTAAACAGGACACAGCCAATCCTGGGATACTTCAAAGGAAAATCAGACTATGTGGAGGAAGTCATCCCCATTGATGGACTCGAAGGCATGTGGAGACTATTCTTCGAAGCAGAGGGGGCGCAGGCTCAGTTCGCAATGACACCATACGGCGGAAGAATGGCTGAGGTGTCGGAATCCGCCATTCCATACCCACACAGAGCCAGTAACTTATACAGTTTGATATATTGGCAAATATACAATGGAGAAGAAAATCCAGACCGGTATATAAATTGGCTTCGAAGGCTTTACACTTACATGGGTACTTATGTGTCGAAATCGCCCAGATCTGCTTACATCAATTACAGAGATCTCGACCTTGGAGTTAACAACATCACAGGGAAGACAAGCTACGCACAAGCAAGAATTTGGGGAGAAAAATACTATGGCAAAAATTTCGATCGCCTTGTTCGTGTGAAAACCCTAGTTGATCCTAAGAATTTCTTCAGAAACGAACAAAGCATACCTCCACTGCACTCACAGTGGGCAAATTAAGAGATGAAAGATATTTATGCTTCATCTTCATTGATTGTTTGATGTTATTTTGTAGTCATATTTGTTGTATGGTATTTCCGATGTTCTAATAAACTGATTGATTCGTGAAGTAATTTTTTATCAGTGACATAAATAATAAGTATTTGAATCATGGATTTCGCCAAAGAGAAATATGATAAAAATGAAAAGATTTAGTATCTGAAGAAGAAATCGTTAATAAATTAATAAATTTATCTAAGCATTGACGTAGGTGCATATGTAAATGTAGTGTATCTAAAACCAGCATCACTAGTTTATCGAATTCAATTCTCTATTTCAATTTATATAAATTAGTATTTCATTATTTATAATTCACTATCATATATAAATTAGTAATGTTTATATTCCATTATTTTTAATTTATGTGATATGTAAATTAATAATATTATATTTACATTTAGCCTATGATGGTTATTTTAGAACATTAAATTAAATATCAAAATAAAAAAAAGTATTTTGTTTGCTTGAAAAGCAAGTTCTTCTAATAGAGGAATTGATAGTAATGCATGTTTTATATCTGGATAATATCTTTTCTTCAAAAGATGTGGTAATGTCATTTGACCAATGCCTTTTTATATTGAAGCTGAACATTGATAGAAAGTCAATAAGCAACTTACAAATCAGATCGAGATTTTATGACGTTTATGAATTATTAATAAAATCAGGACTTGTGCTTAATTATGCAATATATATTTTATTATATTAGTGTTCATTTTTCAAAATTTTGCAATTAAAGAAAAGATTTAAAATGAAATGCGAGTTTCTTTTCCTCTAAGAAAGAAGAACATGAATTTCCAAGAAATTTCACGAACTAGTCCATAAAATTAATTACTTTATCCCTCAATCTCGTGTCCCAACCCCACCCGTCTCATTTCGAAGCCCTATAAATGGAACAGAGTGTAAGTCTCTCTAACACAAACTGATCATCCCAAAATCATGAAGATTTCTTCCATTTCAAATGCTACATTCATTCTTCTTGTCATCCTTTCATGCTCATGGACAACTTCTGCTAATGAGCACGAGGACTTTATCCAATGCCTCCATGAAAAATTTCCCAACTACTCCTCGATTTCCAACGTTGTTTACACGCCAATCAACTCATCATACACTTCCATCCTACGATTCACCACCCAGAACCTAAGATTCATTTCAGAATCCACCCCAAAACCACTGGTGATCATAACACCGGAACACGAATCCCAAATCCCACCTCTCATATGTTGCGCTAAGGAAAGTGATGTGCAAGTTAGAATTCGAAGTGGCGGCCATGACTTCGAGGGACTGTCCTACGTGTCACAGGTCCCATTCGTGGTCATTGATTTGATCAAATTTATTGAAGTAACAGTGGATGTTGATGAGAAAACTGCATGGATTGAAGCTGGTGCAACAATCGGATCTTTATATTACAGAATTGCGGAGAAAAGCCCGGTTCTGGGATTTCCAGCTGGCATCTGCCCAAGTGTTGGTGTTGGTGGACACTTCAGTGGAGGAGGCTATGGCACATTGATAAGGAAATATGGAATGGCTGCAGATAATATCATTGATGCAAGAATAGTCGATGTTAATGGCAGAATTCTCGACAGGAAATCAATGGGCGAAGACATGTTTTGGGCCATCAGAGGTGGTGGAGGCGCTAGCTTCGGTGTAATTGTCGCCTGGAAAGTACAATTAGTAGATGTTCCAGAAATAGTCACTGCTTTCAATGTCCAAAGGACTTTGGAACAAAATATGACTCAACTTATTCATCGTTGGCAGTACATAGCTCCCAAACTCGACCGAGATTTGTTCATAGGAATCCTGATAGGAAGGGTGAATTCCACAATCGGTGCATCTTTCTTCTCGCTTTTCCTAGGCGGGGTCGACAGGTTGCTTCCATTGATGCAAGAAAGGTTCCCTGAATTGGGCCTGGAAAGAGAAGACTGCATCGAAATGAGCTGGATCCAATCCGTCCTGGCTTTTGCCGGTTTCCCCACAGAACCACGCGATGTTTTGCTCAACAGGACTCAAGTCAGTCCACGACTCAGCAAAATAAAGTCAGATTATGTGGTGAAACCCATTCCAGAATACGCGTTCCAGGGCCTATGGAGACTATATCTTGAACCAGAAGCAGCGGAGGCAGGGGTCCTGATGATCCCATACGGTGGAAGAATGGCTGAAATTTCTGAAACCGCCATTCCAATCTCTCATAGGAAAGGTTACATGTACAAGCTTGCTAATATAGTTAATTGGAAAGAAGAAGAAGCTGGAAATTCAGACAAGTACATAAGTTGGCTCAGACGGGTTTATAGTTACTTGACCCCTCATGTCTCAAAATCCCCGAGAGCTGCATATATGAACTACAGAGATCTTGACATTGGAGTCAATAACATCCAAGGCACGACAAGTTACGCACAAGCAAGCATTTGGGGAAAGAAATATTTGGGTGATAATTTCGATCGTCTTGTTCAGGTGAAGACCATTGTTGATCCAGATAATTTCTTCAGACATGAACAAAGCATTCCACCACTCTACTCCAAGTGATCGAAGAATGGAGATTACTAAATCATATTGAAGATCTTGAAACGCGTGTGATTCACTTTACGAACATATAGACAGTTGTGTATGCTTTCTTTAGTTTGCTACTTTGTTTGATTCAGAATAAGACGTTGTACTTTGTGAATTGTAATAATCATTGAAAAGTGATTTGCTTCTCCTGAAAAATGTAACGCTGATAACTTTGACATATATGTAATAATCATTGTACATGTTGCCTTGGCCTAAAAATATCTGATACGATTGCTTTTTTTTTTAATGAAAATAGATTACATAGATTAATAAGAAAAGAAAATACTGAATAATGTAAGAATCACTTAAAAATATCTGATACCATTGCTTACTTTTTTTTTATGAAAATAGATTACATATATTAATAAGAAAAGAAAATCCTTAATATAGTTAGTATCACTTAAAAATATCCAATGTCATTATTTATTATTATTATTTTTTATGAAAATAGATTACATAGATTAACAGGAAAAGAAAATACGGAATATAGTTAGTATCACTTAAAAATATCCAATACCATTGCTTAACTAGTATCGGATAAATAATTGATTGTATAAAATTAAATAGTGGTATCAATAAATTAATTACTAATACCAAAAATAGCATTGGTATCCGAAAAATAATGAATGCTATGAAATTAATGGTATCGGAAAAAAAAAAAAAAAAGGTTCTGAAACCAAAGATAATTAGTATTGAAAAAACATTTGATGCTGATAAAAAATAATATCAATAAGTAAATTGCTAATACCAAAATAGCATTAATATCAAAAAAATAATAGATAAAATAAAATTATTGATATCAGAAAATAAATATCTGATATCAAAGATAATTAATATCGAAAAAAATATTTGATGCTACAATAAATAGTATCAATAAATAAATTACTAATACCAAAATAATATTAGTATCAAACAAATGATAGATACTATAAATTTAATGGTATCAGAAATTAAATTTCCGATACCTATCATAATTAGTATCAACAAAACATTTGACGTAAAAAATTAGTGGTATCAATAAATATATTACTAATACCAAACTAACAATAATATAAAAAATTGATGGATGCTATAAAATTAATGGTATTGGAAAACATAATTAATATCATAAAAAATATATGATGATAAAACTAAATAGTATCAATATTAATATCATAATAACATTAGTATCGAAAAAATAACAGATACTATAAAAATTAGTGGTATCGAAGAATAAATTTTCGATACCAAATATCCATTGCCCATAGGAATATCATAAACGACTGTGAAAATACAAAAAGATAAGATTTAATATCAGTAAATACATCTGATACCAATTTTCCGGTATCAAAAAAAGACATTTCTTGTAGTGGTCGTAGTTGATTTGTCTTTACATAAATCGGGTAATGAGTAATTTTTTGACTTAATTTCCCCATTTGATAACCTTTTGACTTTTTTGTTTCCTTAAGCCCCTAACATTTGAATTTGCCACTAAAGTGTGATAATCATGACATTGAAACAACTTTAAAGTGTGATCATCACGAAAACAACTTTAAATAGTTTTACATTAATTCATATTTAAAATAACTACAAGTAAATAATATATCTACTATTTAATTTATCTGCACATTTACATACAAATTCAATTTAGAAATAATTAAACTTGCAAGAATTTTCAAAGTCCTTGATCCAATTTTGATATAAAAAATATGTGGATAGTAAATTTTCAAAGGATGTGAAAGTGCCGTTTCGCTTCAATTTCCAGGAAATTAACAAGATTTCCAAAAGTGGTGAGATCTCATTCCGACTTTTCCCTGTCTCAGAAGCCTAATAAACTGGAAGGCAAAGAGTATGCCTTATTGCCTATCAAATTACACAAATTGATCTTATCTAAATCATGAACACTCCTTACTTATCTACAACTCTTACTTTCATTCTTCTCATCGTCTTTTCATGCTCATCTGCAACTTTTGCTGATGATCGCCAAGATTTTCTTGAATGTCTGTCTGAAGAATTCCATAACTACTCTTCGATTTCGAACAATGTTTACACCCCAACCAACTCTTCTTACACTTCCATCCTGCGATATTCCATCCAGAACCTGAGATTCTCATCAAATTCCACCCCAAAACCGCTCGTGATTATAACCCCGGAACATGAATCCCAGATCCCCCCTGTCATCTACTGTGCTAAAGAAAACGACATGGAAATCAGAACTCGAAGTGGTGGTCATGACCTCGAGGGGCTATCCTACGTGTCACAAGTCCCATTTGTGATCATTGATTTGTTCAAACTCAATGAGGTAACAGTCGATGTTGAGGAGAAAACGGCCTGGATTGAAGCTGGATCAAATATCGGCTCTTTGTATTACAGAATCGCGGAAAAAAGCCCGGTTCTGGGATTTCCAGCTGGCATCTGCCCAGCTGTTGGCGTCGGCGGGCACTTCAGCGGAGGCGGCTGGGGCACATTGCTCAGAAAATATGGCCTGGCTGCAGATAATGTAATCGATGCAAGAATAGTCGATGTTAATGGCAGAATACTTGACAGGAAATCGATGGGTGAAGATCTGTTCTGGGCCATCAGAGGCGGTGGAGGCGCCAGCTTCGGTGTGATTACAGCCTGGAAAGTACGACTGGTGGATGTTCCAGAAACAGTCACTGTTTTCACAGTGCAACGAAGCTTGGAACAAAACGCGACTCAACTAGTTCACCGTTGGCAATACATTGCTCCTAAACTCGACAAAGATTTATTCCTCGGAATCACAATACGAAGAACGAACACGACAATCAGTGCTTCCTTCCATTCCGTTTTCCTAGGCAGGGCCGAACGATTGCTTCCATTTATGCAAGAAAGATTCCCTGAGTTGGGATTGGTAAGAGAAGACTGCATGCAAATGAGCTGGATGCAATCCGTGCTATATATCGCCGGATTCCCTGATGAAAAACCTGAATTTTTGCTCAACAGGACACAGCCTGGATTGGCATACTTCAAAGGAAAGACCGATTACGTGCAGAAACCGATTCCTGAACAGGGGTTGGAAGGCATCTGGAGACATTTTCACGAAGCAGAAAGCGAAAATGCTCAGATCCTCATTGTCCCATATGGTGGAAGAATGGATGAGATTTCGGAATCCGCCATTCCATTTCCTCACAGGGCTGGAAACTTGTACAAAATGGGCACTGTAGTATATTGGCAAGAAAATGAGGCTGGAAATTCCGACAAGTATATAGATTGGATTAGGAGGCTGTATAGTTACATGACTCCTTATGTTTCGAACTCGCCGAGGGGTGCATACATCAATTACAGAGATCTGGACATTGGAGTGAATAAGAATGAAGGGGAGACAAGCTATGAACAAGCAAGCATTTGGGGCCACAAGTATTTTGGCAAGAATTTTGATGGACTTGTTAGAGTGAAAACCATTGTTGATCCAGGGAATTTCTTCCGTAATGAACAAAGCATTCCACCACTGCACTCAAAGTGGACTTAGAAAGGAGATTGAGATATAGTTTGAGGAACAGCACTTACAATGTATTTAGGTTTCTTTGTTGTGATAAACTATTTGATGTAATTTCAATAAACCCACATGGCCATATATATGGCCTATTTAACATTAAAAACTATTTATAGCCCAGTAGATTTATAAACTATTTATAGGCCCAATCCAGATTTACTATACGCCCTTTTATTTTATACGACTTCCTTCTTTGGGGGAAAATAAGACATTTCTTTGAAATATAATTTGTTATTTACAGTCAGCTAATTGAAATAGCAACCTTTTCCAATCATCAATATATATTCGTCAAATCCATCATGTAAAATTTGCTAAAATTAGCTATAAGTGCATTACATAATTTTTTATTAAAAACTAGTTAATTTGACTTTTCAAATAAGGTTTTCCTAAAACAATTTTTTTTTTAAACATGATTAAATTTTCAAGATGAATGAAATAAAATATTACTTATCTTATGTTTAGAAATATTTTTCATAAAAACTTATAATAATGAAGTACTGCCCGACGGGTTTTTTTTTTTTTTTTTTTAATTTTTATATAAGTTAAGTCAATCAATAAATAAAATATATTTTTGTTGTTCAGGAATTCAAAGAGTCAAACAAGTGGAAATAGATATTAATAGTTTTTTTGCTTAAACTCTAAATAAACAAACACGTAATGCTCCAGATAGTTTTCTTTATTTTTTGCATTATTGCTTGCCGGCGCCGGCGACTAAAAGTTTTTAAAATATTACTCTCTATCCTTAAAAACAAAACCAATAAAAAAAAGTTCCTAAAATTCTATAAAAAATTTTAGAAACTTCTATTCTAATTTTACATGACAAAAACAAAAACACAAGATCATCTCATGCATGAATCTATAAAATACTTAGGAGTATCACTAAATACTTGTTTATATATATTTGTTCCAAATTTATGTCTCCACCCTAAATTCTTCTGACAGATTCATCGAGTAATTTTGGTCATATTGTGATGTTCTTTGATAATTAACACTTCATTGTTGGGACAATTCTAACAGTGTTGTATACCAATTAGTCTATATGCCATTTAAGTACGGCATAGACTCAATACAGGCCATTTATTTTACACTATTGTTTTCTTAAATTCAGAAATATTTATCTGAAAAATTATGGCTGCTTAGCAATAGCAGCCATCCATCAAAGTTGCCATTGATTTGTCTGCTAGTCAACATATGATATCATCTATATTTCAAATCTTTAAAAAATGGTTAGTAAGAATTTTTTTATATTTATAATTTATTTAATATATGAGTAATGATTATTTTGAGGGAATTACTTACTTCATCTATAGAATTGAGAAATACACTTGCGTTAGTTTTTTCTCATGACAATATAAACTAAATTTTCGAAATAAATGACATAATTTAATTATTTAAAAACTTATATAACATTGTCACATAATTATGATTTCATCAGATGTAGCTTTCTATATCTACAATTTAAACTCATTTTCATTTGTCAATCTTTAAATTGTAGGTTGTATATTGACCCGTCTTATGTTAGATTCAAGAAAAAAATAAAATCACAGGAGTTCTAGTTACTTGATAATTTATCTATGGTTATACACATTAGGGCCTACTAATTCTAGAACAAAACCTAAATATTTTTTCAATTTAATCTACAAATTAATATTCTTCCCCATTTAAAAGACTTGGTCATTTTGACCAAAACCTTTTAGTATGAAAACTCAAAAGTGAACATATTTGATTATATACAAAATGTCAATCAATCAAAATCAAGCAACTCCATAATTTCAAATAACCGAGATCGTTCACTATTTTCTTAAAAAAGTAAAAGTTTGGATCCTGCAAGCCAGAGGATCATTGATTTTCTTGTTTGACATATCAAATGGAAAAGTAAATTCAAGCCAACCAGAATCAACCAGGGGTTTTAAAATGTATATATTCCTATTCCCTGGATTACATGTTTGACTTTGGCGAAAAAACACTGGTTAAAATCAAAGCTGATGTAACTTTATCTGTAAGGTTCAATCTTCTTATTTTCCAATTAACAAGAAATTAACCCAACTTCAAACATGGTGTTCTTCTAATTCAACATTATTGCGAGATAAGTTCTTCCCCCACACCCTCCTATAAATATTGTTTTACAAACATAAACTCATCATTACTTCCAAACCATGAAGACTTGTAACATTTCTACTCTTTCATTCTTTCTTCTTATCGTATTTTCGTGCTCATGGGCAGCTTCTGCCCATGGACATGAGGATTTTCTTGGATGTCTGTCTAAGAAAATCGGAAACTCATCTTCCATTACCAACAACGTCTACGTACCAAGCAACCCATCCTTCACTTCAGTTCTAGGATTTTCCATTTGGAACATTAGATTCTTTACACAATCTACTCCAAAACCCCGTGTGATTCTAACCCCGGATCATGAATCCCAAGTCCCATCCATTGTTCTCTGCGCTAAACAAAGCCACCTACAGATTAGAACCAGAAGTGGCGGCCATGACTGGGAGGGACTATCTTACGTAGCACAAGTCCCGTTTGTGGTCATTGATTTGATCAATCTTAGTGAAGTCACTGTTAATGTTGAAGAGAAAACATTGTGGGCTCAGACTGGTGCTCGTCTTGGAACTATATACTACAACATCGCGGATAAAAGCTCGACTCTAGGCTTCCCTGCCGGTGGCTGCCCAACTGTCGGCTCTGGTGGACACATCAGCGGTGGAGGACATGGCACATTGCATAGAAAATACGGCTTGGCTGCAGACAATGTTCTTGATGCAAGAATAGTCGATGTCAATGGCAGAATCCTTGACAGGAAATCAATGGGAGAAGACCTCTTCTGGGCCATCAGAAGCGGTGGAGGTGCCAGCTTCGGAGTAATTCTCGCCTGGAAATTACGCCTGGTTGATGTTCCAGAAACAGTCACTGTTTTCTACGTTCCAAGGACTTTGGAACAAAATGCGACCCAGCTCGTTCATCGCTGGCAATACATGGCACCTGATGCTGACAGGGATCTGTTCTTCACAGTCCTCGTAAGACAGGGCAATTCTACCCAAAACCCTAACGAGAAGACAGCTGTCGCTAATTTCATTGCACTCTACCTTGGCGGGGTCGACAAGCTGCTTCCATTGATGCAAGAGAAGTTCCCTGAGTTGGGATTGACAAGAGAAGACTGCACGGAAATGCCGTGGATTCGATCCATCATGTATTTTGTCGGGCTCCCAACGGGCTCCACCGAGATATTACTAAACAGGACTCAGATCAACCCCAGATTCACCAAAGGAAAATCAGATTTCGTGGAGGAAATTATTCCTGAATCTGGGATAGAAGGAATCATGAAATTCTTCCTGGAACCAGAAGCCGAGGAGGGTGAGATACAGTTTATGCCGTATGGTGGAAGAATGGCTGACATTCCAGAATCTTCCATTCCGTTTCCTCACAGAGCTGGAACCTTGTTTGAGTTCAGTTATTTACTGTTCTGGCAAGAAAGCAGGGCTCAGTTTTCCGACAGATACATAAGCTGGATCCGAAGGCTTTACAGTTATACAGAAGCTTTCGTCACCAAGAACCCGAGAGCTGCATATCTGAACTACAGAGATCTCGACATTGGAGTGAATAACATCAATGGGAAGACAAGCTACGCACAAGCAAGCGTTTTCGGGAAGAAGTATTTCAAGAACAATTTCGATCGTCTTGTTCGTGTCAAAACCGCAGTTGATCCTGGGAATTTCTTCAGGAATGAACAAAGCATTCCACCTGTGCACTCAAAATGGATAAAGGATTGAGGTTAATTCACCTAATATAGCATTTCCAATTAGATCGTTTAGGATTTGGTATTTTTAATATGATTTTGCCATGATTTTTTTCATTTTAGTATTTAGCAATTATTGTTGTAATGATATTTCTATATTGCATGAATAAAAATTTGGGTGAATTGTTTTACAGACATTGATATATTGCTATTTTTCGAAAAAGAGAAATAATTTAACCTTTGTTCAAGAAATTTGGTGATTGGCAAAAATATATAATGTATCAAGTAAACACAGCACAATCATAAAATGAAGATAGCAACAATGAATCCAACAACCATAAACAAGAAAACAAGAACAAGAGATATTTACGTGGTTCGATCTAAAACTTCCACTGAGGTGTTGATGACAATCCATATTTAATCAGATGTAATCACAGTACAAGATACAGGAAGAAATACCAAGATCAATCGAAAACTCTCAATCTCACACAATACACTTTTCTGATCCGAGTGCACTACTTTCTCTCACTATATCTCACTGTACAAGGTGTTTCAAGAACTGAGAATTATTCTAACTTTAAGATGACGTGTCAAGGAGTAAAACGAGTCTTTATATGCCTTCTAACTCCCAATAATCAATCCACACAAGCTTCTTGAAAACCGCCACTCAAAACTGAAGACAGCCAAGCTTTTGTAATAACTGAAATAACCGAAACTAAAGCCAGAAATTCCAACGCGATTTTATAAGTCAAAATGCGACTTTAATACCAATATAAGAGTTTTGAGCTAACTCTCACGTATACTCTATCCATCTTAAAATTATATAAATCATGTGTATAACAATTTTGGTTATACAAGCCTAACTTTTACGGTTATACAAACGGATTTCCTAATTTTCAACTACATGACTCTTATCAACCTACTTTTCCAGTTACTTAAAATTTTTGGCATATTATTCAACACCATGTAAAATGTCACCTCTTAAATAAATTTCAACCTTTTGTGCTACTTTGAAATACGACAATTTGCACGAATTCAAAGTTCATTCCTAACCCACTATGCTATAAGAAACTTTAATATCTAACTGCAAAGATAATTCCTTATTTTCTGAAAGTTCAAATCTAAAAGTTCAAGAATTAAAAAAGGAAAAAAAAAACTCAATGTCTACTTCATAATTTCAAATGAATTAAAACGATAGTGTATATAGTGTGTATATTTATGGACAAAAGAAAATTAATAAAACAGTATCTAAGTAGAGCTTCTTACCCCTTATTTTCTACATAATAATTTTGAAAGAATAAAATAATATTAACCATTTATAATTTTTTTATAATACTTTCTGGAAAAATTAAAATAAATATATAGTATTCATGCACTAGGGCTTTTCCAGCATTCTCTTAAAAAAATCTGAATTTTTCTACTCCATCAGTATTGTAAAAGATTGCGCCAACTTTTCTCAACTGTCATCTCTAAATTAGATTAATGTAGGTTCAAAAACTACAATATTTTCTTTTTCCTTTTTTTTTTCTTTTTTTAATTCATTTTCTTTTCATTTGTTTTTTTTTTCATTCTTTTTTTAATAATAATAATCAAGAATATCATGGATTTTTTTTTCGTCCAAAAAAAAAATATTACACATTATTGGTAATGGATGTTGGGTTTTACATTAAAATAGTACAAAATCAATATTAAAATACCATTTAGTGTTGAAGATGCTCGGGTGTATTTATTAGTAATTTTAAAGAGAGAAAATCATTAAAGAATGATACAAATAAATAAATAAATGCATGTCATTGTTCACCGCACAATATGCCCAGCATTTATTGGAGACATATAATGGATGTACTATGGAGAATATGTAGCTTTCAGACAAGGAACAAAATATCGGTATCGGTAAAAATATCGATGTCTTAATTTTACGGAAATATCGATTTCGATGGAAAAATATCGGACATTTTTTTAAAAAATATGGAAACTTTGTAAAAAAATTGAAAAATATGTGTAGTAATATACAAAATATTATAACTAACATTAATACATATATTGAACTTAAAATTACAAATAAAATGATACATTTACAATAAATATAGAGATACACTAATATTATATTCATCATAATCCTTTTATTAAATTTCAAAAAAATTAACTAAACTTAATTAAATTGTGAGAGGAACCTAAATGCTAGAGTACTAATTTATTTTAAATAATATAACTAAATTTATATAAAGTAATTGTTTGATCCACTCATAGACAAAAATATAGATATATAAAAAGAGAAAGATAAATAACTCAATTTTAATAGATATCCTTCAAATCCACTATAAAAAGATTCATAATAAAAAAGAAAAAAAATTCAATTAAACTAAATTAATAAGGAAAAGGGAAAAAAAAAAAAAAAGAAATTAACATCATTTTATAAAGGAAAAAAAAGGGGAAAAAAAAGAAAAAAGAAAAACAAAAAAAGTACAGTACAGCGCATGGAAGAAAAAAAAGAAAAAAAAATTATCAGCGCATAAATGCAACTCTCACCGACATTATCGTGATATATCGCGATATTTTAGCCGAAAACGATATTTTACGATATTTCGACGATTTTTCGCAATATTTTATCGAAAAAATATGATCGGTATTTTCTCTGTCGGACTCCTCAAAATCTCGAAATATCACCGAAAAATTTCGCGATTTTTGGTCATTGCTTCCAGACAAGTTTACTACAGAATTTGGTTGGTCTTACGACTTGATTGAAATTGATTAATATTCATTTAAGATGTTGAATGTTTAATTATTTTAGGAGAAACATTGGAATAAAGGACATATAATAATATATCTCTGGATAGGATATATAGGACCCACTTATTCTAGAACAAAACGTGGGATTTCAATTCAATTTGCAAATTCTCCTTTTCAAAGACTGCGTCATTTTGACCAAAACCTATCTGTATATTTAAGTTGAAAACTTTAACATATTTTAAATAAATATAAAATGTCAATCGACAAGAAATGAAAGTTTGCATTGTATAAAAAAAGATGATCGATATATTTAGTTTTCCAGTTTACAATACATAATTTACATCAAACTACTGAATGAATTATAACGATATTATTAATATTAATAATAATAATATTATTATTATTTTGAAATAATTATAACTATATACAGTATGACAGAAGTGTATAATTACAAAACAAAGCATTATTGTGTGACTACAAATAAAACATTATTTGAAACTATTATCACTAACCTTTCGGTTTTTGAGTTATTTAGTATTCGTATTCCCTGGCAGCTTGTTTGACTTTGGAAAATAGAATTCTTATTAAATATTATCTTTGAAATTCAATGTTGATATTTCTCAATTTACTAGTAACTTTCTGAACTTCAAACCTGGTGTTCTTTTTCAACATTATGAGGTAAGTTGTTTCCCCCCACACTCCTCTATAAATATCTTGTCCAAACACAAACTCATCATCAATTCCAAACATGAAGACTTCTATCATTTCAACTCTTTCATTCATTCTTCTTGTCATATTTTCATGCTCATCGGCAGCTTCTGCCAATGACCACCACGATTTTCTTGGATGCCTGTCTAAGGAAATCGGAAACTCATCCTCCATTACCAAGAATGTCTACCTCCCAAGCAACCCATCTTTCACTTCAGTTCTCGGATTTTCCATCTGGAATCTGAGATTCTTTCAACGATCTACTCCAAAACCTATAGTGATTCTAACCCCGGATCGTGAATCCCAAGTATCGTCCATTGTTCTTTGTGCCAAGAAACACAAGCTTCAGATCAGAACTAGAAGTGGCGGCCATGACTTCCACGGACTATCTTATGTTGCACACGTCCCGTTTGTGGTCATTGATTTGATCAATCTTAGTGAAGTCACGGTGAATGTTGAAGACAAATCATTGTGGGCTCAGACTGGTGCACGTCTTGGAACTATATACTACAGAATCGCGGAGAAAAGCTCGACTCTGGGCTTCCCTGCCGGTGGCTGCCCAACTGTTGGCTCTGGTGGACACATCAGCGGTGGAGGACATGGCGCATTGCATAGAAAGTATGGCTTGGCTGCAGACAATGTTCTTGATGCAAGAATTGTCGATGTCAATGGCAGAATCCTCGACAGGAAATCAATGGGAGAAGACCTCTTCTGGGCCATCAGAAGCGGTGGAGGCGCCAGCTTCGGTGTGATTCTTGCCTGGAAGTTACGCCTGGTTGAAGTTCCAGAAATAGTCACTATCTTCAATGTTCCAAGAACTTTAGAACAAAACGCGACAAGACTCGTTCATCGCTGGCAATACATGGCACCATATGCAGACACAGATCTGTTCTTCACCGTTGTCATAGGCCAGAGGAATTCCACCACGAACCCGAACAAGAAGACAGCCGTTGCTTATTTCATCGCACTTTACCTGGGCCGGGCCGACAAGTTACACGCATTGATGCAAGATAGGTTCCCTGAGCTGGGATTGCAAAGAGAAGACCTCATCGAAACTCCCTGGGTCAAGTCCATCATGTTCTTCGTCGGGCTCCCAATGGTCTCCAACGAGATATTACTAAACAGGACTCAGATCAACCCCAGATTCACGAAAGGCAAATCCGACTACGTGGAGGAGCTCATTCCTGAATCTGGGATTGAAGGCCTCATGCAATACTTCCTGGAACCCGAAGCTGAGGAGGCCGAGGTCCAATTCATGCCATACGGTGGAAGAATGGATGAGATTCCAGAATCTTCCATTCCATTCCCTCATAGGGCTGGAACCTTGTTTGAGTTCACTTATCTAGTATTCTGGCAACCAAGCAGGGCTCAGTTTTCCGACAGGTACATAAGCTGGATCCGAAGGCTTTACAGTTACACAGAACCTTACGTCACCAAGAACCCGAGAGCTGCGTATCTGAACTACAGAGACCTCGACATTGGAATGAATAACATCAATGGAGAGACAAGCTACGCACAAGCAAGCGTTTTCGGGAAGAAGTATTTCAAGAACAATTTCGATCGTCTTGTTCGTGTCAAAACCGCAGTTGATCCAGGGAATTTCTTCAGGAACGAACAAACTATTCCACCTGTGCACTCAAAGTGGGTAAAGAATTGAGGTTAATCAACCAAATATAGCATTTCCAATGAGATAGTTTAGGATTTGGTATTTTTGATGTAATGTTGCCAAGATTTTTTCATTTTAGTATCTAGCAATTATTGTATGAATAAAAATTTGGGTGAAATCATTTCATATACTGATTTATGAAATGGTCTTCTCTCATCTATCTATTGCTATTTTTATGGAAAAGAGAAATAATTTAACCTTTGTTTAAGAAATCTGGTGATTGGCTAAAATAAATACTGTATCAAGTAATGTGTATTGTGTTATTATACTCCATCTATCAAAAAAATTATATAAACCATGTATATACTAATCTATACTATATATAAAATAAAAGAAGTTGGTAAATTTTACAAATTTACTATTTTCCCTCCCAAACTATCAACCAATAGAAAAAAAAAAAAACTAAATAACTTTTAAGTATCTTATAGAATAAGTTTCACATATATCTGACATAATAAGCTATCTTATAATTTATATATAGGAATAGAGATGAAACAAAAGAAGTTATCTTAAATGATATGATTATATTTTAATGATATAATTAAATTTTGAAAATAATGAAATTTAAACATTGTCAAAAATTAAAATTTTGAAAATTAGTTTATAATTGTAATATATAAATGTGGAAAATAGTTTTAAAATCTAAATTTTACTTTATTGAAGGGTTGTAAAATGTTTAAAAGTTTGAAACTATTATAAAAATATTAAAATAATAATAAAAACTGAAAGTAGTAATGATGATGATAATAATAATAATAATAATAATAAGAAGAAGAAGAAGGTTGTGAGATTAAGTCTAACAATCTTAAATCAACAAATAAAATTAAAAAAATAATTCAAATATATATGTAATATTAATTGTGTAAGATATAAAAATCAATAAATTGAATAAATTTTTTTAAATAAAAATAATAAAAATATTTGATAAAATTTATTCAAAACTATTTCAAATAAATATATATAATTAATCTAAAAATTGTTTTAAAAAACTATAATATGTTCCAAAAAAATCTGAAAAATGGTTTCAAAAATCTAAGAAATATTGTTTTAAAATTTAAAATTAATTTGAAACCTAAATTTATAAATATAAATTAAATTTTTTTGGAATAAATATAATGCTTTTTGAAAAAATCCATCTAAAAACAATGCAAAAAATTATTTATAAATTCTAAAAATAATTATAAGATATAAAAGAACAAAAATATGAATAAAACATATTAGTTAGTATAATTAATCACTTCTTAATTATTCAGAAATTAAAACTCACAAACACAAAGCTATTATTATATTATGTTCAATTTTATTTTCATATTTAACTATTGAATATTGATATTATCAATAAAAAAATATGGATTTTTACAAATTTCGAAATAATAGGATGTCATGAATAACCTTTTAATATAACAACTTCATTATATTATTGCAAATCGTATATATATTGTCATAATACATAATAAACCGCGCATCGCGCGGGAGTACTACTAGTTTTAGTAATACAAGCATAACTTTTTATTTTTTTTAGGGATGGAAGGTGTTTGTAATTGTACCCAATATTCCTTATATAAATTAAAAAATAACCAAAATTCAGGGTAAATGACCTAATTATCCCTAGGTAAGAAAAGTTGGACACAACTGCAAAGGAAAAACCTATCCCACCACCACTATTCTCGAGTTACCTCCGGCGACGGCTATAGAAGGCGGATGAAGGAGAGCTTCAAGGGGCGATGCGCTGCTTTGGAGCGGGAGGCGGCGCGGCTGTGCAGACGGGGGCGGCGATGGTGGAAGCAATGGATGTCAGTTAGCTAATTTGGGATTTTCATGTGTTTGATAAATTGAATTAGGGATTTCATGATGTGTTAGATTAAATTGTTATTTTGAGTATTGTATTGAAGATTTTTGATGCAATAGTTAGTAGAAAATGGCGTATGAAATATGTTGAGGAGTATTGACATAGATCACAGTGGTGTAGCTTAAAATCACACTGGTTTTAGTTAGATCGCGGTGCTTCCTAAATCACAATGATATTTCATTTTAGATCATAGTGTTCATCTTAAAAAATACTGGGGGTGTTATACGTTCTTTTCAGAAAGTATCCAAACGAAAATATCCATAAATATGTAAACTTTTACACTTATTTTAACCTATTTTGAACAACTAAGAGATGAAATGTGTACCAAATCAATTCTATAAGAGAAGTTGGATGAAGAGATGAAGAATATTTTGAATTACATGAAAGAGGAGGTGATAGAGGTGGTGGGTGGAATCATTAATTGAGATAAGAGTATTTAAGGTATTTTAAAAAAAATTGAGTAGAAAACTTGTTTTTTATGAAATGAGTAAAATTTATTTTTTATGTTATATATATTGGTTAGAAAGATCTATTATCACTTTTTGAACCCAAAACCAATCACAATGGATTAATTAGAGACAGCCTTTTACAGGCATAACTTTTACGGATATACAAAGGGATCCCCAATTTTCCAACTAAATGGCTCTTATCAACCTACTTTTCTGGTTACTTGATATTTTGGAATATTGTTCAACCCAACAAATAAAATTTGTAAAATATCAACTCTTAAATTATTTCCAACCTTCCGTGCTGCTGTGAAATACGAAGATTTGCACGAATTCAAAATTCATTCACAGCCCAATATGCTATAAAATACAGCTTTCATATCTAATTGCAAATATAGTTCCTTATTTTTTTAATCGACTTTCATTAACATATAATAATTTGTGATTATAATAGTAGTACAAATCTAAAGGTTCAAGAATTATAACTTAAAAAAAAACCCAATCTCTACTTTAGGATTTTGAATGAATTAAATCGATATTTTGTGTGTGTATATTTATAGACAAAAGAAAATTAATAAAAGTATTCAAGTAGAGCTTCTTACTCCACATTTTCTACATAATAATTTTAAAAGAATAATATAATATTAATCATATATATTTTTTATAATACTTTCTGGAAAAATTGAATAAATATATATTATTCACGTATTAAACCATCTTCAGCATTGTGCTAAAACATTCAAATTTGATATTTTTCTACTCTATCAATGCTAAAAGTTTTTTTCATCAACTTTTAAATTTTCTCAATTGTCATCATTGCACCAGGTTAACGCATGGTTAAAATCTGCCATATTATCTTTTTTTCTTTTCGTTTTCATTTTTTAATTCATTTTCTTTTATTATTATTTTTTTTTTTTTTTTGTTAGTGCCAAAAATAGTGTAGATTATTGAAGATAGATGTTAGTTTTTAACTTTTAAATGGTAGTACAAAATCTATATTAAAATACTATGCAGTACCAAAGATACTTTAAGCCGTGTGTATTGTATTAGTAATTTTAAAGAGATAGAATGATGCAAATACATAAAAATGCATGTCAATTCTTAAGACAAGGCGCACAACATTAATTGGAGACAAATATAGATATAGAATATAGAGTAAGTCTCTTGTGAGACCGTCTCACGAAATTTTAAGACATTGTGTGAGACGGGTCAATCCACAACCCAATTATCCACCATCTAAACCTTACAATTCACATATTGTTTGTAGGTAATGGAACTCCGTCTCACGAAAACTATCTGTGAGACCGTCTCACATGAGTTTTTATGTAGATTATATAGCTTCCAGACCAGTTTACTACAGTATTAGGTTGGTCTTATTGAAATTGATTAATTTTCATTTAAGATATTGAATGTTTATTTTAGGAGACTGGGCATATAATAATATATCTCTGGATAGGTTATATGGGACCCACTTATTCTAGAACAAAATGTGAGATTTCAATTCAATATGCAAATACTCCTTTTCAAAGACTCGTCATTTGACCAAAGCCTCTTTATATTTAAGTTGGAAACTCAAGGTTATGTTTGTATGGAGACTCGTGAGTGAGGATTTGAGATTTTAAAATCTCAAATTTTTGTTTGTTAGGAGATTTTAATTAGAATTATAAAATCCACTCAAATGTCATTTTATTTAAAAAAATAATAATTAACCCTACACTCTAACCTATTAATACACAAATTTTAATACACCTAAATTTCTACTATTATAATCATTTAATCATTACTATTACATCAACTAACAATATAATATTACACTTATTAACTTTTCCAGCATTGATTTGACATCTACAGTAATAATCATATTCTATAAAGTCTCATAACAAACACAGATTTTAACTATTCACCTTTATTTACAAATATCAGAATTTCAAAATCGGATTTCCCCAATCCTACATAATCTCCAAACAAACATACCCTAACATATTTTATTAAATATAAAATGTCAATCGACAAGAAATGAAAGTTTGCATTGTATAAAAATGATGATTAATATATTTTGTTTTCCAGTTTACGTTACATAATTTACATTTTACTGCTAAATGAATTATAATGATATTGATTATAATATTTATTGTTATTTACTGAAGTGTATTATAATATACAAACAAAACATTATTGTGTGACTACAAATAAAACATTATTTGAAATTATTATTACTAACCAACCTATCGGTTTTTGAATTATTTAGTATTCGTATTCCCTGGCAGCTTGTTTGACGTTGGAAAATAGAATTCTTATTAAATATTATCTTTGAAATTCAATGTTGATATTTCCCAATTTACTAGTAACTATCTGAACTTCAAACCTGGTGTTCTTTTTCAACATTATGAGGTAAGTTGTTTCCCCCCACACTCTATAAATATCCTGTCCAAACACAAACTCATCATCAATTCCAAACATGAAGACTTCTATCATTTCAACTCTTTCATTCATTCTTCTTGTCATATTTTCATGCTCATCAGCAGCTTCTGCCAATGGCCACCACGATTTTCTTGGATGCTTGTCTAAAGAAATCGGAAACTCATCCTCCATTACCAAGAATGTCTACCTCCCAAGCAACCCATCTTTCACTTCAGTTCTCGGATTTTCCATCTGGAATCTGAGATTCTTTCAACGATCTACTCCAAAACCCCGAGTGATTCTAACCCCAGATCACGAATCCCAAATCTCGTCCATTGTTCTTTGTGCCAAGAAACACAAGCTTCAGATCAGAACTAGAAGTGGCGGCCATGACTTCCACGGACTATCTTATGTCGCACACGTCCCCTTTGTGGTCATTGATTTGATCAATCTTAGTGAAGTCACGGTGAATGTTGAAGACAAATCATTGTGGGCTCAGACTGGTGCACGTCTTGGAACTATATACTACAGAATCGCGGAGAAAAGCTCAACTCTGGGCTTCCCTGCCGGTGGCTGCCCAACTGTCGGCTCTGGTGGACACATCAGCGGTGGAGGACATGGCTCATTGCATAGAAAGTATGGCTTGGCTGCAGACAATGTTCTTGATGCAAGAATTGTCGATGTCAATGGCAGAATCCTCGACAGGAAATCAATGGGAGAAGACCTCTTCTGGGCCATCAGAAGCGGTGGAGGCGCCAGCTTCGGTGTAATTCTTGCCTGGAAATTACGCTTGGTTGACGTTCCAGAAATAGTCACTATCTTCAACGTTCAAAGGACATTAGAACAAAACGCAACAAGACTCGTTCATCGCTGGCAATACATGGCACCTTATGCAGACACGGATTTGTTCTTCACCGTTGTCATAGGCCAGATGAATTCCACCACGAACCCTAACAAGAAGACAGCCGTTGCTTATTTCATCGCACTTTACCTGGGCCGGGCAGACAAGCTACACGCATTGATGCAAGATAGGTTCCCTGAGCTGGGATTGCAAAGAGAAGACCTCATCGAAACTCCCTGGGTCAAGTCCATCATGTTCTTCGTCGGGCTCCCAATGGTCTCCAACGAGATATTACTAAACAGGACTCAGATCAACCCCAGATTCACGAAAGGCAAATCCGACTACGTGGAGGAGCTCATTCCTGAATCTGGGATTGAAGGCCTCATGCAATACTTCCTGGAACCCGAAGCCGAGGAGGCCGAGGTCCAATTCATGCCATACGGTGGAAGAATAAATGAGATTCCAGAATCTTCCATTCCATTCCCTCACAGGGCTGGAACCTTGTTTGAGTTCACTTATCTAGTATTCTGGCAACCAAGCAAGGCTCAGTTTTCCGACAGGTACATAAGCTGGATCCGAAGGCTTTACAGTTACACAGAACCTTATGTCACCAAGAACCCGAGAGCTGCGTATCTGAACTACAGAGACCTCGACATTGGAATGAATAACCTAAATGGGAAGACAAGCTACGCGCAAGCAAGCGTTTTCGGGAAGAAGTATTTCAAGAACAATTTCGATCGTCTTGTTCGTGTCAAAACTGCTGTTGATCCTGGGAATTTCTTCAGGAACGAACAAACTATTCCATCAGTGCACTCAATGAATTGAGGTGTATTGCACCGTTTGTAGCATCTAAGACAAGGCTGTTTAAAATTTGGCCTTTTAACAATATGTCGTCATGTTTTTTTTATAAAATAATGATATTCTGATGATTCATTTGGTGTTTAGTATTTAGCAGTTATTATGTTTGTAATGCACTAATGTTTATTCTGTATTGTAGTAATGTTTGATCTTTGCTTCTTGTAATGAGAGCTTCATAAAATAATATTTAATTTTTGGAGGTTAAATTTTTCTTAAGATCTAATAAAGTTTAAACTTTAAACTATCAGGGCCCAACCTTATCTAAAGCCCATTTGTGAGTTTAAATAACTAGCTTACCTGTTGCCCCAGGGGTGGAAATCGGAACGGAATTTCCCATATCTGCCGAATCCGATTCGAATTTTTTTTAATTTGGAACGAATATTTTTAATCCGAAATTCCGATTTTCGATTTTTCCGAAAACTTTCGGATCGGAATTGGAATTAGTTTTAAAATTTTCGGAAATTCCGAAATCCGATCTGAAATATTTCCGAAATTTAATTTTTCGAAAATTCCGAAATTCCGATCTGAAATTCTGATCCGATTTCCGATCCGATTCAACAATTCTTGGAATATAAAATGTAGAATATATCATAAATTTCATATCAAATGTAGAATATAGGTAAATATATCATAAATTTCATTAAAAATGATAACATTTTATATAAATTTATTATTTTAATGATAAAATATATGGATAAATGAGCCTAAATTAATAGTTTACGAAGTTATACAAGTTGAACTATACCAAGCTTGAGTTCAGCTTCTTTAGTTTATGAGTTTTATAATTGAGCTCGAGCTTAGTTCGTTAATGTTAGTAATAAGTAGTAGTGTAGTACAATTAATGAAATAATAGGAATAATGACAAAGAAAATTACACATATTATAAAATTCCGAATTTTTTTCAAAAATTCCAAAAAATTTCTGAAATAATTCTGAAAAATTTCCGAAAGTTCCAAAAGTTCGGAATTCAGAAATTTCCGAAAAATCAGAATTGGAATGGATTTTACAATTCCGAAAATTTTGGAATCGGAATCGGAATTGGTTTTTCAATTCCGAAAATTTTCGAAATTTTTCCAAAACACCCTATTTCCGATCCGATCCGTCCGATTTCCACCCCTAGCCCCAGTTATATTTGGCTACTGGAATTTAGTACATGGGAGTTTAATTTAAAACAAAAATATTACTAATAAAAGCACAATAAAAGAAAAGAGTTCGTATTAAATTACATTTTAGCTAACATTTACATTTTATGCTGAAAATTAGTAGTTTTTTTTTTTTAGGAATAGTGATGAATATAAACTTGAAATAAAACTATATAATAATCTAAAATTATTTTAATATGAATAAATCTCTTAAACGACACTTAAATCTGTTATCTAAATATAATCTTAGCTTATCAATTATGAATGGACAAGTATAAATATAATCAATGTCTACTCAGAAAAAGAAAAAAAAAGTAATTAAAAATGGGTTTTAAACGAGAAAATAATTACATTTACTTCCACTAAAATTTACAAACTTTCATGAAATTATAGTTTTAATACATCAGAAATTCAATTTTAACACTTTTAATAACAAAGCACTTTAATTTGACTTTTGAAACAAAAACGTTAATGGAATAAAATAATTAAATAAAGAAAGAAAGAATATATATATATATATATATATATATATATGACTTTTTTGGATGTAGTGATCAAGTTAGTAACAAAGAGGAAATCAAAGTTAGTCGTAATACATATAGATTTAGTTAATTTGACTTGTCCTTAAATATTTTAATACAGCGCAGTGCCGCCTCAATTGACTCAATATCATTTGGTCTCGCCAACTAGAAATTTTCAAATATTATTATTCCATCAACAGAACAACTTTGAATAGTCTATTTTAATTTTATTTTTATATTTATTCAATTTGACAAATGGATATTTTAAAAAACTAATATATACAAAGTATTTAATTTAAAAATAAAGATTAAATGATTTTTTTTATCAATAACTATTTGTTAATACATTTTTCTCGGTCATATCTTGCACTTATAAAAACTTATATGAAATCAATCTCAAATTTGATTATCTCTTGACATTCATCTTAAAAAGAATCTCAGAGCAAGTTGCATATATTACAATATTTTATTATTCTCACCCTCAATCATATGAGTTGTTGTTATTATTATTAGTATCTTTTTATTTTTATTATTTATACATCAATCATACGAAGCGTTGGTCCTTTGACCAAAGCTTTCAATATCATTGGACATTTTGTTCATTTGACCGAAGGCTTTGTACTTTAAAGCTGAAAAGTGAATATATGTAATAAAAGATTAAATGTTGATTTAATGTTATAAGTTTCATTATATTATAATTTGTGAAATTAAATAAGAGAGTTTTTCTAGAACCTGGTTTATTTCATCGTCATTACAAGTGTTATACCGTATGAATAGAAATGTTCTAGGGGTTTGATTAATTAACAAAAAAAAAAAAAATTCTATTTTGAAATTACAAATATTTTTCTTACCACAAAAACTCCATTTGAATTTGTATTTTCTTACAACAAGACATATTAAACTTGATGTAAAATAAAAATAATGAAATATAAGATAGAACATCAAATTAAAATAAATGATCCAATTTCAAAATAATGAAATATAAGATGAAGCCAACATATTAAAAGGAAAGTGTTTGCTACATCTACCTAAATTGCTACATCAAATTAAAGTGTTTGACAACATATTAAAATAAACTTGTATATCATCATTGTGATGCACAAATTAAACTACAATGAAATTTATTTTGGATTAAAATAAATAAATTAATTAAAAAAAATATATTTTTATTGTTCATTTTATATATCAATAATATCTGGCAACTTTGAAAAATCAAATAAAGTGAATTATTTATGAATGTCCCTTATATAAAAAATGGATGTCTTATTTTGTCTTTCATTGCATCAGTACAGGCTTACAGCAGCCTCACTCTCACTCTATGTATAAAATAGTAATACAATATTCCTTTTTCGTAATTTGAAATAAAAATTCTGATTTAATAATTACAATAAAACATTATTTCAAAACTGGCGTCTGAGTCAAACATAGTGAGCATTATTCTTGACTTAATTCTCACTACAAATACAACACAATCAGTTACCCTTCCAAACAGAACATCTCAAAAAGATGAAGACAAGAACTGCTTCATCTCTCACATTCACTCTTCTCATCATCATCGTCATCATCTCTTCGTGCTCATTGCCAGCTTCTGCCAACAAGCACAATGATTTCCTCCAATGTCTCTCAGAAAAATTCCAAAACTATCTCTCCATTCCCAACGACGTTCACACTCCAACCAACTCATCATACTCTCCCCTTCTCCGATCCACCATCTGGAACCTCAGATACGCCTCCGAATCGACCCCAAAACCGCAGGCGATCGTAACCCCAGACGACGAATCCCAGGTTCCACTCCTCATATACTGTGCTAAAAAAACAGGCCTGGAAATCAGGACACGAAGTGGCGGCCACGACCTGGAGGGACTATCCTACGTGTCGAAAGTCCCGTTCGTGATCATCGATTTGCACAAGCTCAGTGAAATTACAGTCGATGCCGAGGAGAAATCCGCCTGGGTCGGAGCTGGGGCGACTCTCGGCGAGTTATATTACAGGATCGCCGAGAAAAGCCCGGTTCTAGGTTTCCCGGCCGGCAGTTGCCCGACTGTCGGCGCCGGTGGGTACGTCAGCGGAGGTGGCTACGGCGCATTGTTCAGGAAATACGGCCTGGCTGCGGATAATGTTCTCGATGCGAGAATAGTCGACGTTAATGGCAGGATTCTCGACAGGAAATCAATGGGCGAAGATCTGTTCTGGGCCATCAGGGGTGGCGGAGGCGCCAGCTTCGGTGTGATCACTGCCTGGAAACTGCAACTGGTGGATGTTCCAGAAAAAGTCACTGTTTTCAGGGTCGTCAGAAGCCTGGAACAGAACCTGACACAAATCATTCATAAATGGCAATACGTAACCCCCACGATCGACAACGATTTGTTCAGTGCAGTTCTTGCGGGGATGGTGATTCCAAGCCCGGATGGAAAACAGGTCAATCTCGGTGCGTACATTTTCTCTGTGTTCCTGGGCGGGATCGACAGGTTGCTTCCATTGATGGAAGAAAAGTTCCCTGAATTGGGGCTGGTGAGAGAAGACTACATGGAAATGAGCTGGCTCGAATCCACTCTGTACATTCCAGGGCTTCCCATGGATTCACCTGAAGTTTTGCTGAACAGGACACAGTATGATGCACGATACGTGAAAGTGAAGACAGATTACGTGCAGAAACCGGTTCCTGTATCGGGGATTGAGGGAATCTGGAGACATTTTTCTGAACCTGAAGGGATGGGGGGACAGATTCTGATGCTGGCATTTGGTGGAAGAATGGATGAGATTTCTGAATCTGCTATTCCGTTTCCTCACAGGGCTGGAAACCTGTATGAAATCGCACAGATAGTGAATTGGGGAGATGATGATGATAAGAACTCGGAGAAAATCCTGGATTGGGTTAGGAGGCTTTACACTTACATGACTCCTTATGTGTCGAGCTCACCCAGGAAATCATATTTCAACTACAGAGATCTTGACATTGGAGTTAACAACGAGGAAGGGGAGACGAGCTACGAGCAAGCAAGTGTATGGGGAAAGAAATACTTTGGCAACAATTTTGATCGTCTTGTTCGTGTGAAAACCCAAGTTGATCCAGATAATTTCTTCAGGAATGAACAGAGCATTCCACCTCTGCACTTAGATTGATTTGATAAATTTTTGTTGTTTATTGATAAGTATTTGCTCTGTTTCATGCAATTTTAGAAATTTAAGAGTTACATTCTCAGTTGGACATATTATCAAACAGTTGGTGAACCAATCACAAATAGTGAACAATAAAATTTTATTTTGTATTTTTAATAGCTCCAGAAATCATAATGGGCTCAGCCCTGTATGTTATGTACTTTCATGTATCTTTATCTTTATGAGACGTAGAAAAATGAGGCCCCTTACGAATTAGTTTTTGGCCCAAATAAGTTTTGATTCGATTGGGGATTATTTTCGACCCAATAGGCTATCATAATCCTTTACAATTTGACCTAAATTTAGTGATAATCAACCATAATAAAGATTTTGGACTTAGAAAGGGGAAATGATATATCATCCTTCTATATACATAATGAAAAGGATAAAATCTTATGGGGATTAAATATTACATTTATTTATTTATTTTCGGATTGAAAAGTGTTGTCATTGAAGCCGAGCAACTGTAAAACTAAACATGTGTCAATTTATAATGAATTCAATTTTTTTACCTAAACTATTAGATAATAAAAAATAAAAAATGACACTCGATTTACTACTAATGTATTAGTAGTAATTTAATGTATTGAATTTTTTGGAATTGGTGAAGGATGGTACCACATCAAATGAATCTGGTGAGTTACCGTTTACATAAGTACATATGTATGTAAGTTACTGTTTTCATATGAACAATATTTCGAGTACACACAACTTTAACCAAATTAGGCAAATTATAAATGTTAAGATATAGGTACACAAGCATTTAATGTTATGATAAATATCATAGTCCATAGTCATATAATAAATCGTGATATAATAATGATTCTATTTAATTGAAGTGGCTAATAAATAAGGGGTGGTAATTCATTTCCTAAAACTGCTAAATAATGTAATTAATGTATCCTTTCAAAATGGATTTCATTGTCAAACTTGGAATTGGTCTTGTGAAAAAATGAGAAAAAATATGTCCCTCCTAATAACGGTTAGAGCCAAACCATATATTTCTTAGGCAGAAATTAATGTTATTGATTAGGCTCGTGTGAAAGTTGATTTATTAGAAATCTAGGCCACAAGGCAAAACATTAAATATGTATAGCTATCAACGAGTACTTTTGCCCCGTTATGATCAATATTTTTCCTAAATATCATTCACCATTGTGGACTTTTGGGTTTCGAGTTTTTAAAATAGGGTGAATTACAAAATTTGATCAAAATTCAAATAGACTTCAAAGTTAATGAAATTACAACAGAACCCTTAAAATTATGAAAAGCTTAAAAAACTTATCGAGTGATTATTTTAATACTTTAATTTAAACTTATTTATTAGTTTATTAATGTCAAACTATACTATCATATTTAAAGTTTTAAATGGATCATATGACAAAAATTTGATCGTTGAGGGGTTGGTGAAGTTTTGTGATCCGGAACAATTTCTTTTTTCGTTCGGCAAAAATTCCAAAAATCAAAATTAGCAACCTTGGTTTGTTTATAGGAAATTGCTCAAAAAAAAAATAAAAAATCGATCAATTTAATAGTAGACTATATGAAGAACCATAGAATAATTATTTCTATAGAATCTCAAGTAACAAATAACTATTACAATGCCTTATACCCAATACAGTTAAAAAAAATAAAAAAAATATCAAAGTGAAACATGGCATACATTGTGGTACGTTTGTTCTCCAATCTTTCTCCAAACAGGTGGAATAGTTTGTTCTTGCCTAAAGAAATTCTCTGGATCAAATGCAGTTTTCACCTGAACTAATCGATCAAAATTGTTTCCAAAATACTTTTTACCCCAAATGCTGGCTTGTTCGTAGCTCGTCTCGCCTTCAACATTATTCACTCCAATGTCAAGATCTCTGAAGTTGATATATGCACCCCGTGGGGATTTCGAAACGTAAGGAGTCAAGTAACTGTACACTCTCCTAACCCAATCTACATACTTGTCTGAATTTGAATCCTCGTCTTTTTGCCAGATCGCAAAATGTGCTATTTTGTACAAGTAGCCAGCCCTGTGGGCAAATGGAATGGCGGATTCTGAAATTTCCGCCATTCTTCCACCGTATGGGACCATGTAGAGCAGAGACAGGTCACCTTCTCGTTCGAAATACAGTTTCCAGATGCCTTCAATCGCGTGCTCTGGAAGGGGATCGAGAACATAGTCCCCTTTAATTTTCATGTAGATTGAATCAGGCTGAGTCCTGTTTAGCAAAACATCGAGTGGTTCAATGGGACATCCGTATCCGGAATAATATATGACGGATTGGATCCATCTCATTTCCGTGCAGTCTTCTCTTACCAAACCTAATTCTGGGAAGCTTTCTTGCATCAATTGAAGTAATCTGTCGGGCCCGCCAAGAAACACGGATAAGAAAGAAGCAGTGATTGTAGTTTTCTTGCTTTCGCCCGGCCTGGAATTCGTCCTTCTTGCTGTGACAAAAATGAACAAATCTTTGTCGATTGTGGGTGCCACGTATTGCCAGCGGTGAATGATTTGAGTCAGGTTCTGTTCCAGGGTTCTTTGGACAGAGAAAACAGTGACTTTTTCTGGAACATCAACCAGTTGCAATTTCCAGGCTGTAATTACACCGAAGCTTGCACTTCCACCTCCTCTGATGGCCCAGAACAGGTCTTCTCCCATTGATTTTCTGTCAAGAATTCTGCCATTAACGTCGACTATTCTTGCATCAAGAACATTGTCTGAAGCCAGACCATATTTTCTTAATAACGCACCATAGCCTCCTCCACTGATGTGCCCACCAACGCCAACTGTTGGGGTAAAACCGGCTGGAAAAGCCAGGGTCGGGCTTTTCTCAGCGATTCTGTAATATAGAGAGCCAATGGTGGCTCCAGCTTCAACCCACACAGTTTTCTCATCAACATCGACAGATACTTCACTAAGTTTGATCAAATCAATGATCACGAATGGAACTTTCGACACTGAAGATAGCCCCTCGTTGTCATGGCCACCACTTCGAACTCTAATCTCTATGTCGTTTTCCTTGGCACAATATATGATAGGTGGGATTTGGGACTCTTTATCAGGGGTTATAATAACATGTGGTTTAGGGGTCGATTCTGATGTGAACCTCAAATTCCAGATGGGGAATCGCAAGATGGAAGAGTAGGATGAGTGGCTTGGGGTGTAAACGTTATTGGAAATATCGTATTCTTCAGCAAGGCATTCGAGAAAATCCTCATGCCCATCAGCAGAAGCTGACGATGAGCACGAAAATATGATAAGAAAAATGTAAGAAAGAGCAGAAATGCTGGGGATGTTCATGTTTTAGAGATGATCAGTCTGAGTTTATGGGACCTGGATTGTGTGTAATATATAATGCCTGTTTCTGAACTTTGAATAAGAGCATTGTAACTGTTGCCATATGTTTCTTTAGTTGATGAATAATTTATGAAGATTGAAATTCCACCAAACAAAGTTATTCATTCCTGTTGCCATGTGTTCATTTAATTTCCAATAAATATTCACCTCATTTCAATATTTAAAAACTTGATTTTCAGACATCCTTAGTTTGGTTATGGATAGATGATTACTTATAATCCAGGAACAACCATAAAATCATTATTTCTAAAGAATAAAACAACTATTGCAATGTCTTATTTATTATAACAACATAGAGTAATGAAAGCAAAGTAAAAGAAAACAAATTTTGAATGTTTGTTGAAATGAATTCAGTTCCTCATAAATATATATTTTAATCTCCCTTGTTTGTCCACACCGCTGGAATGCTTTGTTCATTTTTGAAGAAATTATCAGGATCAACAATGGTTTTCATCCCAACCGACTATCGAAATTGTTCTTGAAATATCTCATAATAAAATTCTTGAAAATTCAGGGCCACCAAATGATGGCTACAAGTTTTCTTTTGTCAAGAAAACAGCTTCAAGAATCCAATCAACACAGTTGCATGCACACATGCAATAACAATCAACAACAAGAACCCTAAATTGATCAATAGCTCAAAACAACGCACAACACAAGAATTACGTGGTTCGGCTTAATATACCTACATCCACGGGAGAAAGGGGAAGGAATATTATTAAGGATGAATCAAGAAACACAATTTACAGAATATCAAAACCAGAAACCCTAAACTGCGCCACTGACTTGCAAGCTAACTTTCTCTCTCTACGCAATGAATCACAACTCGATGATAACTAACGAAATGAACTCCATAATATATAAAGAAGCTGGGAGAAAACCTCTTGCAAATCGGTTGAGAAACGGCCAAGATATCAGGCCCGCAAAATTGCCTATCCAATCTGCAACTTGAAACCAGTTTTGGAATAACTGTTTTTAACAGTCTGAAATCGCGCTTCCAAAATGCGATTCTTTAAGTATATTACGTTTTTTCTTACTTGGCCAAATTCTTGATATTTTCCAGACTTTGGCATGGCTTAGCTTATGCATGCTTATACTATCATCTCTGAACATTATTGTTGCTGTCATCATATATTTGGCTAATTTCAGAAATTTCGTTACATTCATTCTGGAGGAAAAGAAAATTCAATTCAACTTTAAATTTGTCCTACTTTTCTTCTCTAAATTCAAACATAGTATTTAGCTAGTTAAGTTACTCTAATTATTAGACAATAAAATGTTTTATTTTTCTCTCGAAAATGGGTAAAACTAAAATATAATCAGTCAAGATATAATTAAAAGAATGATCATCTAGATAAGGATTTTAGATATATAGTTGACAAATTTTACTAAATAATATATATACACACATATACACATATAAGATAAGTTCTATTTAATGATAATGGATTCCTATAATTTATAATATGAACTCAAATGATTCTTTAAATTTGGACAATTTTTCAAATTTCAACCCAACCACTCTCATGAATTTAATTCTATAAGATATTTCAACTCACACAATCCAAAATCCACAAAATATATAAAGATAACTTATGAAAATTGATTTTGAATGTAGATGATTGGATTCCATCTCATGAAATTATATCTTTGAGATTATATTATATTAAAAAAAAATTCCAAATGAAGTCTAATATATCATCTCACCAAACTTTATTTACCAAAACATTTCACATTTGATTTAGTATTTATATTCCTCGATAAGACTTTTGTCTTTTTTTTTTTTTTTAACTAAATTAATTTTTAATTGTTATTGCGTAACGCCAGCAAATTAATATTTGACCATCAAATTAGTCTACTATGGACCTTTTTACTAATAAAAAATATAAACTCTAATCAGAACACTTTCTATATGATAACCATCATGACAAGATCGTGTAATATTAACAGTTTCACTCACCAATCATAAAACATACTATTCGTCTTCATAATTAAATGATAATATTTTATATGTTATATATCAAATAAATGTCACAAGTAATAAATATGACACGTGTCGATGTTATAATTGAAAAGAAATTACATTATTCAGCTTATATAACTCGATCTACTCATCTAGAATGAAAACCTCTATATCAATTGTCAACTGGTTGTTGAAAAATCGGCCAACAAAACTCTCTCATGGACCCAACATACACAAAAACTCATATGAGACGGTATCACAGATAGTTATTGTGAGACGGAGCTCCATCACCTATAAATAACATATGAATTGTAGGGTTTAGATTGTAGATGATTGAGTTGTGGATCAATCCGTCTCACACAATACAATAAAAATCCGTGAGACGATCTTATAAGAGACTTACTCCCAAACATATCAATCCAAAATGGAATTTATCAATTAGGATTTATCTTTTTTGGTATGATTTGCAATTTTATTACATGATCACGTGCACATATTCAGATAGTAGTTAGCCGCCATCTTTTGTTTGAATATATTAATGGACAAAAACTTTTGTGAAACTAGTGCACGAATTCTAAATCAGTGTAATTCGAGTCGATCCGATTCGAGATGGTTCTTCATGCACCGGTACAACCATCCACGTGCCCCACGCGTCGGGGAGAGGGCGCCAAACACTTAGACCATTTTCTCCATTTTCTGGGGAAATATGTATACCTTTATATTATAATTTTGATACATTTATGTTATAAATATGTGACATTTATGTACAAATATCTCTACCTTTATGTACTGTAATTGAAAAAAAAAATAAAGATTTTCAACACAATTTGTACTGTATACCTTTATGTATATCAATGTGACTTTTATGCATCTTTATATATTACATAAAAGTCTGAATATTTGAACATAAATGTGACATAATATAACATAAATGTTCCATTGATATCACATAAAGGTATACAGTACAAATTGTGTTGAAAATCTTAATTTTTTTCTAAGTTATAGTACATAAAGGCCTCACTAATACAACATAAAAGTAACAACCTAAAGCAAAAAAAAAAAAAAAAAAGTCAAAATTGAAAACATCCGGATCAAAAACTGGGTCAACCCGGATTGCATATGGACCAAGTATACACAAGACCAACTCATATTAATGAACTATACACACAATGTCAGAGCTGAATATGTTACATCTCTTACTTAGATCTTCATTGAAATTTTCCTGGTCAATTGTTAGAAGATTTGCATTATCTGATTATTTAGCAGTTTAACTAATTAAGTAACGTCTCTTCCCACATTAATTCTCTATATAATCCAAGGTATTGCCCCTTGAAATTATACAAAAACACAAACAGAATTTAAGAAATGAAATCTGCAAGCATTAATATTGCAATATTTTCTTTCTTCTTTTCTCTTCTACTTTCCAATTCATCATCTCAACAGCCTTTCATTGAGTGCCTGGAGAATAATTCTGATCCCTCCAGTCCAATCTCTGCAGTTCTCTACACTCAAAACAATTCGTCGTATTCATCTGTCCTTGAAAACTACATAAGAAATCTACGCTTCAATGAATCGTATACCCCAAAACCACAACTCATTCTCACTGCATTGCATGTTTCCCACATTCAAGCCGCCATTGTTTGCGCGAAAGCACACAGAATGCAGATGAAAATCCGAAGCGGAGGCCATGATTACGAGGGGGTCTCATACTGGTCCGAACATCCCAATTTCTTCATCCTCGATATGTTCAATTTCCGGTCCATCAACGTCAGTATAGAAGACGAGTCGGCCCAGGTTCAAGTCGGAGCCACCCTCGGAGAAGTCTACTACAGAATTGCTGAGAAAAGCCCCACTCACGGCTTCCCCGCCGGAGTATGCCCCACCGTTGGCGTCGGTGGCCATCTCAGCGGCGGAGGCTACGGCAACATGATGCGTAAATACGGCCTTTCTGTCGACAACATCATCGGCGCTCAGATAATCGACGTCAATGGGCGTCTCCTCGACAGAGAATCCATGGGAGAGGATCTTTTCTGGGCTATAACAGGTGGTGGAGGATCCAGCTTCGGGGTCGTGCTATCCTACAAAATCAAACTGGTTCGTGTCCCGAATATAGTGACAGTTTTCAGAGTTCGTAGAACATACGACGACAATTTCACCGATCTAATCCACCATTACCTGGAAATCGCAGCAGACAGGCTGCCAGAAGAAGTATTCCTCAGGCTCACCCTGGACGTCGTCAATGGGACCAACAGGGCTACGTTCAACGCCCTGTTTCTTGGAAACTCACGAGAACTCATCGCCCTGATGGGCGACAGCTTTCCAGAACTGGGATTACTGGAAACAGATTGCGTGGAAATGAGTTGGGTCGAGTCTATTCTATTCTGGACAAATTTCGAAAGAGGAACTCCAGTGAACGCTCTTCTCAGCAGGGTTCCTCAGGTTCTTACACACCTGAAAAGAAAATCAGATTACTTAAAGAAACCAATCCCCAAACAAGGACTAGAATTGGTATTCAAGAAAATGGTGGAATTGCAAACTCCATCGCTGACATTTAACCCTTATGGAGGAAGAATGGCTGAGATTTCGCCATCAGAAAGGCCTTTTCCGCATAGAGCTGGCAACATTGCTAAACTCCAGTACGCGACAAATTGGAATGAAGATGGGGAAGAAGCAGCGAATCGATACTTAAACCTGACGAGAGAGTTGTACGCTTATATGACTCCATACGTGTCGATGGCGCCAAGAGAATCTTTTTTGAACTACAGGGATCTTGATATTGGAATCAACGACAATGGGCGTGATAGTTACTTGGAAGGATTGGTATATGGATTGAGCTACTTCAAGGATAATTTCAACAGGTTGGTGAAGATTAAGACAAAAGTTGATCCTGATAACTTCTTCAGGAATGAGCAAAGTATTCCTGTGTTTCCATGGAGGAAAGTGCATAACATATAGTATATATGATTCTTCCAACTATCTGTCATAATATTATTTTTTATTTTTAGTTGCTGTTTCAACACTCATGCATGAGTGATATGTTTTATGTATACAAGAATTTCTTTGATTTGTATTTTAATATGATTTGTATTTTAATACAAGAAATTATCATATATTTGGATAATTTCAGAAATTTCGTTACATTCATTCTGGAGGAAAAGAAAAATCAATTCAACTTTATATTATCCTACTTTTCTTCTCTATATATATATATTCAAACAAAGTATTTAGCTAATTAAGTATTTACTCTAAATATAAGATAATAAAATGTTTTTTTTTTTGGAAAATGTGTAAAACTAGAATATTATTTATCAGTCAAGATATAATTACAAATGATCATTTAGATAAGGATTTTAGATAGTTGACAAATATATGATAAGTTCCATTTTCAATGATTATGACCACATAATATGAACTATGTTTCTCTAAATTTGGACAATTTTCCAACCAAAGTAATAGTATAAACCATCTGGAGCGCGAATTTAATTCTATAAGATATGTCACTCACACGATTCATAATCCACAAATAAAGAACGATTTGTGATAATCGGTTTTGTTTATAGGCAATTAGACCACGTCTCATGAAAAAATCTATACTTATATAAAATCAAAGAAGTTGGAAATATTTACAAAAATACCCTTTTCCCTCCTAAATATGTCAAATCATTATTTATTTATTTATTTTGGTTTTTTGCATATTTAATTATTTTTCCCAAGTAATTATGCAATATATTTATCAAATTCTTGTTTAGTAAGCCATGGTGATACTTCTTGGAAGCGCATGAGTGATATTGCTTGCATCAAGTTAATAAGTAATCTATCAAATTGCATCATATCAATTGAATTTCTGTAACTTTTTATTTTGAACACCAGGTTGCACCTCTTTTCTTGGTCAATCAAGAAACAAACATTGGTTGCATCAAGTTCTTAAGTAAAATTTCCAATTTTTTTGTGTATTATTTTCAATACATACACACACACACACACACATATATATATATATATATATATATATATATAATTTAAGTAATTGGATTTGATTTGTAATTCATAATTGATATTTTTAATTTTGTCAATCACAGATTGTCAAATGAGATATATATATAATAAACAAGATAGTATGAATTAGACAAATATATATTTAAATATAGTTACGTAAATTCAAATTTTCTTAATTGTTAAATACTTTATATCTTTAAAATGTTTATTATTAATTACATTGTATTATCAAATAGTTGATATTTAACAAATATTAGGGACAACTACTAGTATATATAAAATGAATTTATATAAAAAAATTCCCAAATGAAGTATAATATATCATTTCACCAAACTCTATTTACCTAAACATGTAGGGTTATCATCCCAACTTACCACAATTATTATAATATATGTAATGAAATACCCCTTAATATAACACTATATCCAATTTAACATCAAATATAACACTATGCATAAAATTACCATCAACTATAAATCCATACCACAAAATACCACAAAATTATTCAATGCTTCAATTATTACTTTTAACTAACTTCCAAACCACATTAAATTCTCCTTTACACATTAAATGCAAATCCAAGTCATTATTTTAAATTCCTCATTATATATTTAATTAGATCCGGATATATCCCATAATCTGATCAATATCAGGCCCAACATGCTTCCGTAAAATAAATTCATCCCCTAAAATTCATACCTTTATTTGACCGTCACAGCACCGGGTGAGATGGTTTGCAAAGCCACCAGCTGGAAAATCACTGCCCCCAGACCGTTCTACGAACAGCTCCTCACTGTTCAACTTCAACCCTCAGGGAAGATGGTCTGCAAGTTATCCAGCTCCTTCAGCAACTGTACAACACAACCTTGGTTCGTTTCCTACACCAGGTGTACAAAGTATTCCTTGCAGGGGACAAACTAACAATACTAAGAACTCATGTTGAAGCAAAAGCCTCTTTTTATTAAGAACTTAGAAATATTTATTACAACATATGTAATCTCCTTTTGGGAGGAGAATTACTGGTTTAGCCTCTCATAAAGAAGGCTTGAACTCCTAAACACATAAACTATAAACACTCTCACTATTACAGAAGAAACTAAGAAAGATAGATGTTTTGAAGAAAACTGAGGGGAATGCTCGATGTCCTTAGCTTCCTTCGTTCTCTCTATTTATAGAGTGAAATCCGGATGTGAAATGCGGATTTCAATCCCTCTTGAATGAGCTGGCTGCTTTCCTTAGTGCTCCATGTGACAGTTTGTTGGGGAGTCACTTTCAGCTGTTAGTGCTCGTCCTCTTTTTCTTCCCCTTGACCCACTCCATGTGATAGTGGTTGGAGTTGTCGGGGAATCCTTTCTTTCTTCACATGGTCCAACCCATGTGATCTCTCGTCCTATCCCATTTAACTTTGTCGGGGACGCTTTAATAATTTGGTCGTTGTGGTCCCCGGGGATACCTCTTCTTTTGTGTTGGGCCCTTGTCTTTATTGGTTCCAGCTACCTGTCGGTCGGGTTTGGGTCGGAATCCTTTGCCAAACTCGGGTTCTTTCTGTTCGGGGCACGCTTGACAGATCCGATCGATCCATCTTCCGATGTGTGCCATATTACAGAATTTCCGGTAAGTTTCTTTGCTTACCGGAATCTTGTTTTCCCAGAGGATCTTTCTTTTGGTTTCAAAAAGTTCCTCTGCAAAACCTGTTGTCGATCCAGTCATCGTATTCAGCATAAAAGATCCATTGACTGAATTCTGGAAGACCTTAAATGAGTATTTGACATTGTCCATTTCTGTTAGACAAGTCCAAAGCCCCCAAGCTCGTCGTGTAGAAGCCTCATCCTCAGTAAATGCTCCTACTAGTATCGGACCCTTTTCCGGGGATGTTGCCTTTATGTATTTTAAGGCATTCCCGTCTGGTCTCCGAAGCTTGATAAAGTGAAAGGCCTCATGGAAACCCTTCTTAGCTGGTTCTGGAGCGGCACTAATGAAATAGAGCTCCAGGATGTCTCCTCTGGACAAGTGTGGATTGTTTGTCCAGGTTTCATGAACTCCTTCTCCTATCCATCTCGGTAATTTCGAGATTTCTGGGAATCCTGGTGATGTGGTATAAATTGAAGCTAGAGCTCCAAAGTTATACCAATCTTGGACTTCGTTTGGATGGCTGCCTGGTTTCATCCAAACCCTGGGATATTTTCCCGAGATATCAACTGTCGTTCTATCCGGGTTGATACCGTTTCTCATCACTAATTTCTCCCATTGACGCTGATAAACCTGCAACGGAGAAACCTCGTTAGTGTGAGTTTGAACCTTAGTTTGCCTGTCTGTGGCCTCAGGTTCAACTCGACCTCTTTAACCCCAGAGGTACTGGGTTGACTTGAAGACTCGGGTTGTGACACCAGAGCTTCAACATTCATTGCAGATGGTACATCCTCAAGGAATGCATCACCTGTAACACTCGTAGGCATGGTATTTGAATCCATAGCCTTCGGGTTAGAGTCCCGATCTCGAAGTTCTCCTTTTAGCACCGTAGAAGATGCAGCATGGAGGAGAGGCTTATGCAACGCTTGGAACATATGTCCCTGAGCGTATTGGCATGCTCGTATTAGATCAGAAATGGATTTCTGATCTTCTCGTTGAAGTCGTCCAGCAACTTCGGCATTGAGACATAACGTGTCAAATTCTCGTTCGAGACTCTCCAGGTTTTCCCTGAGATGTCTTACTCGTTTGAGGACCTCGTCAGCAACGTGTCCTTCCATCTCGTGTTAAGAAATCTGCAAGAACATTTTCGTGAGATTTCACAATGACAATACATAATCATAATATTGGCATTCAGCTTACCATCTAAGTATCCTGGCTTTTTCTGGTTTAGATTCAATTTTATTTCTCAGAAAAGCTTTGACACTTGAATTATCAATTTTTAGGATAAACTTTTTAGCCAGTAAAAAGAGAGGCCATTTTTTAAAAGCCTTTCTGACTGCAAAGAACTCTTTCTCGTTGATATGTCATCTGATTGCTTCTCCATCTGAAAACAGACCGCTGCAATATCTGCATGACACTTCTCCGTCTGGTGTGGCTTTCATAAGAACTGCTGCCCACCAATGATCACTGGCATCTGTGTAAAGAACCAGTTCATCTTCGTCTTGGGGTATAGCAAGTTTTGGAAGCTTGCTACAGACTTCCTTAAGTTGCTTAATCCCTTATCGATGTTCATCTTCCCATTTAAAAACAACATCTTTCTTAAGTAATGGGCTGAACACCTTCCTGTGAAATGCTAGATTATTGATGAACATTCCAGCAAAATTAACAACTCCGAGAAAACTTTGAAGTTGTTTCTTGTCTGTGAGATCATCTGGAAATCCTTGTATCTTTTCCACAATATGATTTTGTAGAATAATTCCAGATTCATCGATTTCAATTCCGAGGAATTCAATCTGTCTTGTTGCAATTACTGTCTTTTTTTCAGAAAGCACTAATCCTTCTTTATGGCAAACATCTGAGAAGATCGTCAAATGTTTGAGATGTTCCTTCATGTTCTTTGATGCAATGAGAATATCATCGATGTATACGAACATAAAGTTGAAATAATCCTTGAAGAGATTATCCATCTTTCTCTGATATATCTGGGGTGCATTTGCCAATCCCATAGGCATTACGTTCCAGACATAGTGTCCTTGTGGTGTGGAGAAAGCTGTGAACTTCTTACTTCATTCCTCCATCTTAATCTGGTAGAAACCAGACTTGCAATCGAACTTAGAGAATATCTTGGTACCTTTGATACAGTTAACCAAGTGTTCTCTACTCGGGATATAGTATCCATCAAACTCCAGAATGTTATTAATCCCTTTGTAATTAATAACAAGTCTAGGTTTACCTTTTTTGATTTCTCCATGATTCCTCACAAGGAATCCCGGGCTGCTATATGGAGAAACTCCTGGTGAAATCAACTTAAGGTCCAGATGTTCCTTAAGTATTTTCTGCATATCCTCACGATCATTTTGATTCATCAGGATAGGTTGGAGTCTCACGAACTCATGTTCCTTTCCAGGTTTAACCTTTAGGGATGCTTTGAGCTCGTTTCTGTCCCACCATGCTAAAGGATCTTCATTGTAATTCTTTTGGATCCTTTTCTTGAAATCCTCGAGTGATATTTGTTCTTCAATGGTAACATCACTCTGTGGATTCTCCATCATGGCTTTTCGCAATTCCGCAATAGCCTCTGGAGGAACTCGTTCTTCTTCTTGTCTTCTAAACGAATACAAGGTATTATCCACTCGTTTGGTATCCTTTTGTCTTGGACCAAATTGTCGAAATGATAATAAGACATCACCAAATCTTCTTTTATCCGCCATTTTTGGATGTCGAAGTTTAGCTTCATCACCACGCTTGCTGCGAAAATGGAAAAGACATTTTTCTGCAAAATGCTTCCCGCAGTCTTTGGACAATAATCTTATGATCACACAACGTTGTGAAAATAAGCCTTCTTGTCTCATTTTCCTGTGTAAATCGCTTGAATGTTTGTAGGAAATTGTTTCCTAGCAAAACATCTGCTCCCGTATCATGAAAATAAATTGGTGGCGTCTTCACCTTATACCATGGGATATCGCCGGCACCTCCGATCATTATTTCCGCTTGTTTGATTCCTCTGTTAAGGATAAGAATCCTTTTGGAGAAATCTCGTCCTGCAATGGCTGGTAGATCGTCTCCCATTTCTTTAGGAAAAACCTCCTGTTTTGCAGTACATATTCCTGCTCCTGAATCCACATAGGCTGCGAAATATTCAGCCTTGTATTCAGCATATATCATTCCGATTGAAATGTATATCGAGAATGGACTAGTGGTCATCTGATTCGGTATATTTTATCAGCCACCATAAACTCCATTCCATCTTGTAATCTTTTCCAAGGCTTATGATCCTCAAGAAAGTGAATTCCCAGTATTAATTGTTCTGGGAGTCTCCCTGCAATCCCTGTGATAGTTACTTCAATTTCACCCATTTTTAGGCTCCTTGAAATCTTCCAACTATCGGTTGTTGGAGGTAATATAGCACATCACTAGGAAAGATATTATCCTTCTGATTGATGTCAAATATTACTTCAACTGCTCTCCAGCCCTCTGGACATTGCAGCTCTCCTTGTGTTTTGAAAACACCTGAGATTCGCTGAACTGTACTGGGCTTCTTTTCCTCCCAACGACTGCTACTCATCAGTCTATCTTATTGGAAAGATATTCTCCTTGTCTCCATTCTGAGGCTTTGACTCCGATTGAAGACCGGCTGATCTTGTATTTTCATATCTATCTCCTTTATCGTTAGAGATTCAATGAGTTCTGGCAAAATCACCTTAGCGAAATCGTCGAAGATTTTTGGAACTTCGATAAATTCCTTTCTCAAGAATACATCTGAATGATGCGAATTCGAGAGAGCATAGGAAATCTTGTATGTGATCGAGTAGGGCTTATTCCCTTCTTTCATCAAGTCTTCTCTTTTGAAATCTTGATGAAATGTTAAGACTTTGTTGAAATCTCGATCTCCCAAATTGTATGCAATTCTAGGATAGACATTAAATGCCAATTTTCCTGCACACAAGTTTCCTGTGACTGATCCAAGGCATGAATCCTTAAGATTTGAGATTCGCTTGTCAAATATGGCAAGATTGAGAGGCGAATCAATTCCTTCTTTGAAAGTTGCTTTAATAATAACTCTTATGGCCCCGATATAAATCCATGAGAGTGTATTTGCAACTTCTCTTTTAACTTGATTCCTTATATCTTGAACTTCTCGGTAAGGAATCAACTGCATCTCGATCAGGTTACTTGTGAATTCCATTGGGATGGCGAATTCTCCCGTAGTAACCCTATGGATAATTTGGTGTTTTCTTTTTCGAATTCCAAACTTATCCAAGGCTTTTTCCATAGCTCCAATGGTAAAACCATCATAGATCTGAAGCTTTGGGTCTTCTTTCATAATTCTCATGAGAGTCTTATGAGAGACTGTTGTGTGAGAGAGAAATCCTGACATATCCTCTCTCATTGTTTGAAGAATTTCTTCTTCACTCTGATTCTGATATGGATTCACTTCCATCATCCGAATAGATCTCTTCTTCGTAGATGCTTTCATCTGAGGGTAGATCCTCAAATTGATACACCTGTATAAGATCTTGGTAATAGACAGCTTCCTCGAATTCTGGAGTTGCTTCGAACTGTCTAAGATCTCTCCTTTGGTTATCTGGGCAATCTGTTGAGATATGCCCTCTTGCTCCGCAAGTCCAGCAATTACAGTCTTTGAAACTTTCATTGGCTCTGGTATGAGCACGCCTGAAAGTTCTTCTTCCCATAGTTCTGCTGGAACTTCCTTGGTTTGAACCTGTTGATGAGGTTCTATTCCTGCTTGGTATTGGTCTTTGTCCTGACTTATAACTCCGGGCTTTTTGTTTAGACCACATCCTTCTGGGTCTCCAAGATCTCCTTGAAGACATGTGATTCCGCCTGTTATTGTTGCTTCTACGGCTATAAGGGTGACTTCTTTGTTTCATCATTTTATGCCTTCGTGGTTGACCTCCCACAATTGTTGGGATGTCATTTTCTTCGCAACATAAATGAACCATTTTGTTGATTCCTCTTAATCTCTTATAATTTTTATAGAGTGCTGTCTGGTGGCACCATTCACATAATTTGGCTTTTAGGAAAGACATCCTTCTGGCCACTGTATCCAAATCGTCTGCACTCTTGTATTCCCTGATGAGCATTTCTCTCCAGGGACTCGGTATCTTTGCAAAGAAAAGCTGCGAAGCTTCTTTGTCATCCACCTTGGACTTCCATCGGTACTCAGTGAATAACTTGATATATTCGTCGATATGACAAATATCATGTAACTCGAGGCAGTAGAGGGCTTGTTTATATCTTTTCCTTTTTTCCTCTTCTATTCCCTCGAAATAGCCTATGCCGATAAAATGGATTTTGAATAATTTGGTCATATTATCGACAATTCCTTTCAATGACTCACCAGCTGTGACATTGTTTCTCATATCTGGTGGTGTCATATCCCATGCTCTCTTTACAGATTCTTCAAGACTCATTTCAAGAAGTAAAATGAATCATTCATTTGTAAGATCAAGCGTTCCTGCTGCAATCCTCATCGATGCTGCCCAGTCATCTATAAGGACTTCTCGATTCTTGAAATCTAGAATATCTAGATTTAGCATTAATCCATATGGATGTATTGGATTAAGCTGAGATTTTCCATAAGACGTATTCTGAAGATCTGGCCTTTTGGAACGTTGTCGAGTGCCCGAAACAATCGGGTCTCCTCTAGTTGTAAAATCTCTAGCGTGTGGCATTGGTTCATCCACATGATGTGAACCTGAACTTTCTGCAACGTTGGGATCTACTGGTGGTTGTGGAGGTGGTCTTGGGTGTTGATCACGAGTAACCAAGACTGAACCATCTCCCGTATTCATCTTTAGATCCACAATACCTAATCCTGCAAAGGACTCGGCTAGTTCTTGTAGATCTTCAAGATTCATTCTTTCCATATCCATCTTAATTTATGATGGATTTTCCTTCGATGATAGCAATGAGCTTTTCATCTCGGGTCATTGGTCGTATGACTTCAGTTAGTTTCCCTTTTTGATGTAAATAGGGGACCGTTCCGAAATCAATACGTTTCCTTCCTCCGGGAACACTTGGTCTGTCCTCCAGATTCTTGACTCGTTTTTGAATATCATGAAGGATTTCAAGGGTCTCCTTCTGATATTTTACCATCGTTTCCATCTGGTTTTGGATTTGATGGACTTGTGTTGGTAGATGATTATGACGGTTGCCATAATTCTGCACCGTCTTCTGGATTTCTCTAAGATCAAGGCCGATCTTAGATGAATCTGGAAGTATCTCGCTCCATTCAGGGTCTCCGTCTGTCATCAATGATTTAGATGAACGATCTCCTGAAGATTTATGAGTTCTGTGTATAAACATTGGTTAACCCAAAGGAAACCCATGTAATACTCTTCTCCCTTTTTGCATTGCCTCAAGGTTTCCCTGTCGGCTCCTGCTTCTTCTTGTTCAACATACTGGTTTTGCCAATATGTTACCTGTTCTCGGTGTTCTTGTTCATACATCGTCAAAATTTGACGATATCTCCTGTAAGGTATACATCTTGGACAATTGTCCAGATCCATATTTTCGCGAGAAATTCTCCTCACCAAAGTTAATTACATAACAATAATAAATATCATAAAAGTTCTTAATAAACCTAGACTCTGATACCATTTTCTGGTCCGGATTTAACCAAATAAAATAATGGATTAAACTGTTAAAGTTTATATTAATCTTCCATAGGAATTTGTACGTGGCATTGTTACACATTCCAGACCACTGTTTTTTAGACAGTATCGACACGAGGAAAGTATTCCAGCCTATATACTTATTCCGGGAGAAAATCAATAAAAGCTTTGAAATTGGATTTGAATTAAATAAATCATTTTTGGGAGAAAATAATTAAATATTCAAAAGTAGGTCCAAGAAGTAGTTAATGCCTTAAGTGCACATGTATGACTTTGACTAAAAATGTGGTATATTGGGGTATAGAATTATATTTGGTGGTATATTTGGATATAAATTATCTTTAGATGGTATTTTCTTACTCATTTTATAACTTTCATGGTAAATGGCATACTTTCCCCTAAACATGTATTTCACATTGATTTAGTAAAGATACCTCGATATGACCTTTGTCTTTTTTTCTTTTTACGTAAACATTTCAAATTAGTCTACACTCTACAGGACCTTTTTAACTCTAATCATAAGACACAGACCCTTGCAGTTTGATAACCACAAATCATAAAACATACTATTCGTCTCGATTATATATATTTGCAACTCAGTCGAACTATTATATCACAATTTAAATTTTAGAAAAATGATAATCTGTTATGTTTTATTTATAAAAAAATGTCACAAGTAATTAATATAACGCATGTTTCAATGTAATTAAAAAAAAAAAGTATTGCAGTAACTTCAGCTTAAATAGTTTGATCTACTCATCTAAATGAAACCAGTGTCTAAAAAATCGCGATATATCGGCAAATCAAAGCCATGGATATAAAATACGCATGCCACATAATTTCGTTGTTTTATCGACGATTTATCGCGATATATTGGCGATAAATCGCCGATTTTGGAATAACAGCGCAGCCTAGTGTATTTTTGGCATTTTATCGAGCAGCTGAGTTGCAGAAGCGGTGAATCTGGCAGTGGCTGAGGGATTCGAAGAAGATGACGGTGGTGGGGTTGAGGAAGTGCCGATGGAGAAGAAGATGAAGGCAGAGCAGGTGGTGGCCGCAAATTGCCGGAAAAGATGGAGATGGAGAGGAGAGTTCGGGTCATGCCGGCAGAGCCGCTGTAGCGCCGGAGTTCGGAGAAGAAGACTGAAACTGTCCCAACGCTCCTATGCAAGATAAAAAGCAATAGTAACCAAATGTTGTGTATAATGTTGTTAACACCAGAGTTAACACACAGCGGAAATAACAAAGATATAAAACAAAATGACAAGAAAATTATCCACAAGTATATAATGATACTTGTGGAATGCCAGCAGGGCAAAATGTGTCTTATTAGTATATCTTTGTAATACAACACGATACGAGGACTTTGTGAAATCCTCTAAAATGACACTCTATACGTCCAATCTAATTAATGACTTCTATGGACGTTTAAACAAAAACCTATCGATCAATCAACAAATCCAATAAATTCTACTTTGCTAGAGACCTATTGGAGAATAGATCTACGGAAAATAAGTAAGACGTTGGTAAAAAGTGATCGACTAAAATAGAAACAAGAGAGGAAAATAATATGAAGAACTTGCTTGATCTCTCTTGAATGCAAAGGTTGAGGTATCTTGATCTCTGCATATTCCCATCTATTTATAGAGCTCGTCAAGTGCACTTCTTCAATCCATGATGAGCACGATCTTGTTGCTATTCTTGCTCTCCAAGTTCCTCCATGGACTTGGTCTTTTCTTGCTCATCAAGTTCGATCTGCATGCTTCACACTTCATCACGTGTTTCTCATGATCTCTTCCTTCTTCTTTGACTAAGTCTTCTCATTCATCTTGTGCTTGAAGAACATGATCTTCTTCATGTTGACTCAGTCTTCCCATCTTTCTTCCTTTGGACGTAGGATCGTGAGGCTTGAGAAATAATAGAATCACGTCCTCTTCAAATAAAAACTCACGTGTAGAAATAAGGATCATTAATAAACAAATCCCATAGATATAGGAATTTGTTACTTTGAATAATTCAAATCTTCTTTAAAGATCCTGCAATTTAAGATACAAGATATCCAAGATTCATTCTAAATAAACAAATCATTTAAAAATAGGAATTTAGTTTATTTGACTTATTCAAATATCTTGATCATCAAATCTGCAAAATAAAACACGTGAGATAAATTCTAACAGATTCATAACATCATGCAACGTGAATCTTAAATCCATCCTTAATAAATCACTTGATTTAATTTAAAGAAAAAGGAAAAACAATTAATGTTGAAGTCGATGTTGACAACATCAACACTAGCAAAGACGATCGTCGAAGGTTGGCTGGAGAAGAATGTAGCGGCGGGGCTTGGTGGTCGGAACAGTGAATAGGCGAGGAGAGAGAAAGCTGGAGACGGCGGCGGTGGAGCTTTTTCTTTGACTCACGAGAGAGGAGAGATAGAGAAGGAGAGAGAGAGAGAGCAATGAGAGAGAGAGAGTCTCGAGAGGGAGGGAGAGAGAAGTTGGAGAGAGAGAGAAGTTGTGGAGGAGAGAGTATATCCAATTTTCTTTGATTTTTTTTTTTTGATTTACTTCCCCAAAATGATTTATTTCCCAAATGCATACACTAGGTTGATAAAGGATAATATATAGTTTAGGTGATGAAAATGTCATGTTATCATATGAGACAACATTTATATAATAATTTATCTCTAAATTTGTTGTAAACTTATCTTTTTATTTGAAATTTAAGTTCAATATATGTATTAATGTTACTTATAATATTATATAAAGTACTAGATATTTTTTTCAATTTTTTTTACAAATTTTTAAAATGTTTTGCGTAAAAAACCGATATATCCACCGTTATCGATATATCCGTCGATATTTCCGTAAAATTAAGGTACCAATATATCTGTCGATACCGATATTTTAGTCCTTGAATGAAACCCATATCACTTGTCAATTGGCTGTTTGTAACATCGGCCACAAAACTCTATAATAGACCAAATATATTAGTTGTTATCAAAATTCACATCTCTTGAACGAACTTGTCGTATGGGGTTTGTCCATTAGGGTTGATTTTTTTGGTATGATAGCAATTATATTACATAAAAACGAAATTTAGCAAGTGCACTTGTTCAGATATATAGTTAAAATGAATTATATACACAATACCAGAAGCTGAATATGTTACGTCTCTGCCCCCATAAGCTCTCTATATAATCCAAGCTATGCCCCTTGAAATCATATCAAAAATCAAGAAAATGAAATCTCCAAGCATTTATATTGCAATATTTTCTTTCTTCTTTTCTCTTCTACTTTCCAATGCATCATCTCAAAATGAGCCTTTCATTCAGTGCCTGGAAAATTACTCTGATCCCTCCAATCCAATCTCTGCCGTTCTCTACACTCAAAACAATTCTTCGTATGCATATGTTCTTCAAAGCTACATAAGAAATCTACGCTTCAATGAGTCGAATACCCCAAAACCACGACTCATTCTCACTGCATTGCATGTTTCCCACATTCAAGCCTCCATTATTTGCGCCAAAGAACACAAAATGTTAATGAAAATCCGAAGTGGAGGCCATGATTATGAAGGGCTCTCATACTTGTCTGATAATCCCAATTTCTTCATCCTCGATTTGTTCAATTTCCAATCCATCAATGTCAGTATAGAAGACGAGTCGGCCCAGGTTCAAGCCGGAGCCACCCTCGGAGAACTCTACTACAGGATTGCTGAGAAAAGCCCCACTCATGGCTACCCCGCCGGAGTTTGCCCCACTGTCGGCATCGGCGGCCACCTCAGCGGCGGAGGCTACGGCAACTTGATGCGTAAATACGGCCTTTCTGTCGACAACATCATCGGCGCTCAGATAATCGACGTCAATGGGCGTCTCCTCGACAGAGAATCCATGGGAGAGGATCTTTTCTGGGCTATCACCGGCGGTGGAGGATCCAGCTACGGCGTCGTCTTATCCTACAAAATCAAACTAGTCCGAGTCCCGAATATAGTGACAGTTTTCAGAGTTGGTAGAACATACGACAACAATTTCACCGATCTAATCCACAATTACCTGCAAATCGCAGCAGACAAGCTGCGGCGAGAACTATTCATCAGGCTCACCCTGGACGTCGTCAATGGGACCAACAGGGCTACATTCATCGCGTTGTTTCTTGGAAACTCACGAGAACTCGTTGCCCTGATGGACGACAGCTTTCCAGAACTGGGATTACAGGAAACAGATTGCGTGGAAATGAGTTGGGTCGAGTCGACTCTTTTCTGGACTGAATTCCCAATAGGAACTCCAGTGAACGCTCTTCTCAGTAGGGTTCCTCAGGTTCTTACACACCTGAAAAGAAAATCTGATTATTTAAAGAAACCAATCCCCAAACAAGGACTAGAGTTGATATTCAAGAAAATGGTGGAACTGCAAACTCCATCGCTGATATTTAACACCTATGGAGGAAGAATGGCTGAGATTTCGCCATCAGAAAAGCCATTTCCGCATAGAGCTGGCAACATTGCTAAACTCCAGTACGCGGCAAATTGGGACGAAGATGGGGAAGAAGCAGCGAATCGATACTTGAATCAGATGAGAGAGCTTCATGCTTCTATGACTCCATATGTGTCAATGGCGCCCAGGGAAGCTTTTGTCAACTACAGAGATCTTGACATTGGAATCAACAACAATGGAAGGGACAGTTACTTTGAAGCATTGGGTTATGGATTGAGCTATTTCAAGGATAATTTCAACAGGTTGGTGAAGATTAAGACAAAGGTTGATCCTGATAACTTCTTCAGAAATGAACAAAGTATTCCTGTGTTTCCATGGAGGTAAGTGAATAACCTAGAGTATATATGATTCTTCCAACTAGCTGTCTTAATATTAATTTTTTTTTTTTTAGTTGTTTCAAGATTCATGCATGAGTGATAAATATCTATTATTAGTACAATAACAGTACGAATAATTTTATATTTATGAATAATTTTATATTTCGTCTATTTTTTGTAATGTCCATTTTAATATTCCGTCCTTTAATTTAATTTAAATTTATTAATATTTTCAAATTCAATTAGACTCTAATTTAATAATCTAGCCACTCATTTAATTAAAACTTATTAGTATTTTTAAATTCAATTAAGACTATAATTTAATAATTTAACTATCCAAAAATAATTAATTGGCAAGTAACTGTCAAAATGCATACAAGAATTTCTTTGGTTTGTAATTATATATAAAATATGTATCCAATATTTCAAAAGCAATTAATAATTACAATTAAGAAGTGACTGTTGGATTGAATAGAATTTTATTTTGTAAAACCATAATGTAATAGAAATGGAAGAAGTATATGCTTGATCTCTGTATTTCAGAAATCATTTAAGATTTTTTTTTTTTTTTAAATTGTAAAAACGCATAGTTCTCTCGAATTTTTTTTGATAATATCACATGAAAGAATATATGTAATTTGTTATTTGATTGCTTCCGACTTAGAACAACTTCTATTTACACATTCCAAGTTATCGGGTAATTTATATTTTTCACATGAAGAATATATCTAACTACCCAAAATATAAGTTTCAGTTAAACCCATCAAACACAAAGCAATGTTTGGAAGGAGATTTATGAGTTAGGAAATCTCAAATCCTTGTTTGTTAGGAGTTTTAAGTTACGATTATAAAATCCATTCAAACACTCTACCATGTATTTAAAAAAAACATTCTAATTAATTTTACATTATAACTTATTTATGCACAAATTCCAAATCATACTTAAATTTCTATTATTACAATCATCTAATTATTATTATTAGATCAACTAATAATATAATATTACACATACATACTTTTTCCAACCTTGATTTAACATCCACAATCTTATCCAATAAAATCTCGCAACAAACATAGATTTTAACTATCCACCTTTATTTACAAAACTCAAAATTTCAAAATTGGATTTTCCATCACCATACATAACCTCCTTCCAAATATTGCTTTAATTACATCAAATATAGGGGAAAAAAAATTGTGGATGAACTATTATGTAAATGTAATTGTTTTAAAGTCCTGGTCAAAATAATAATTTTCTAATATAAAACCTTTGACAATCAACTTGAGTTGAGTTGCAGAAAAAACCATGCATACATAGTCAATTACTAAGACATGAACATAGTAAATAAATAAATAACTGGGGAGGCATAAAATTTGATCACTCTAGTACAAGGATAACAGACAAACCTTAACGTCGTATTAAATTACTCCAATCTCCCAATCATAAACGTCATATCTGAGTATTCAAAGACAAAACCTTACACACAAACCTTAAAGTCGTCTTACATTACCTAAATGTCCCATTCTTAAACGTCATATAAGTAAGAGTATTCATTGATTCAACTTTTCTATCCAATTGTACCTAAAAAAAAAAAAAACGTTATATAAGAAACACACTTAGTAATAATAATATCAAAGATAACATAACTACCTCTGAGAAATGGAAATTACTCCAATATACTCTTTCATATGTTTTCTTCTTCTTCTTCTTCTCTCCGCCTTTAAAGGGACAATTTCGTCCGATTACTCCTCTCACCATGCTTTCATTCAGTGCCTGGAAAATCATTCTGATCCCTACAGTCCAATATCTGCAGTTCTCTACACTCCACACAATTCTTCATATTCCCCTGTTCTGCAAAAATACATAAACAACTTGATGTATAACGAGTCATATACACCAAAACCACGATTTATTCTCACAGCATTGCACGTTTCTCACATTCAAGCTGCCATTCATTGCGCAAAAGCACACGACATGCAGATGAAAATCCGAAGCGGAGGCCATGATTTCGAAGGGATATCATACTGGTCAAACGATCCCGATTTCTTCATCCTCGATATGTTCAATTTCCGATCCATCAATGTCAGTATAGAAGACGAGTCGGCATGGGTTCAGGTCGGGGCCATCATCGGAGAAGTCTACTACAAAATTGCCGAGAAAAGTAGCACTCACGGCTTCCCCGCCGGAGTTTGTCCCACAGTCGGCATCGGCGGCCACTTCGGCGGTGGGGCCTACGGTAACATGATGCGTAAATACGGCCTTTCTGTCGACAACATCATTGACGCGCAAATAATCGACGTCAACAGGCAGCTTCTCGACAGAAAAGCCATGGGAGAGGATCTTTTCTGGGCGATCACCGGCGGTGGAGGATCCAGCTACGGCGTCGTTTTATCCTACAAAATCAAACTGGTTTGTGTCCCGGACATAGTAACAGTTTTCAGAGTTACAAGAACATACAACGAAAATTTCACCGATCTTGTTTACTGTTACCAACAAATAGCAACAGACTTGCCAGAGGACTTATTCGTCAGACTCACCCTGGATGTAGTCAATGAGACAAACAGGGGAACGTTCCGTGGCCTGTTTCTTGGAAACACGCGAGAACTCATTGCCCTGATGGACGACAGATTTCCTGAACTGGGATTACAGAATACAGATTGTGTGGAAATGAGCTGGGTGGAGTCGATTCTTTTCTGGACTGATTTCCCGATAGGGACTCCGGTGAATGCTCTACTCAGCAGGGTTCCTCAGGTTCTTACTCACATGAAAAGAAAATCAGATTACTTGAAGAAGCCGATTCCCAAACAAGGGTTCGAGTTGATATTCAAGAAAATGGTGGAACTGAAAGTTCCAACGCTTGCATTTAACCCATATGGAGGTAGAATGGCTGAGATTTCACCATCAGAGAAACCTTATCCACATAGGGCAGGAATCATTTTTAAATTCCTATATTCAACAAGTTGGGACGAAGAAGGTAAGGAAGCGGCTGAGCATTACATAAATCTGACCAGAAAGTTTTACGAATATATGACTCCATATGTGTCAATGGCTCCTAGGGAAGCTTTTGTCAACTACAGAGATCTTGACATTGGAATCAATAACAATGGGCGGGACAGTTACTTGGAAGGATTAGTTTATGGATTGAGCTACTTCAAGGATAACTTCAACAGGTTGGTGAAGATTAAGACAAAAGTTGATCCTGATAACTTCTTCAGAAATGAACAAAGTATTCCTGTGTTCCCATGGAGGAAGTGATAATCTAGACCGCGTATATAATTCACTTCCTATGAGAAAAAATAAAAGTCATGTGTGAGCAGAAATATATAATACCTGTTTTCTTGAAGTTTTAATATGGAAACAATGTATTGAGTTCAAATTGTTACTATCTGTGAAGAGCCATAAATACCAGTTAACAAATTCCTAGCATGATAGCTAAAGTAATTTCTCACTGTTACTTAAACTATATCCACGAAAGTTCATTACTCATTGCATCTTTGATTGATAATGTAATTACTTTTTACTAACAGGGTAAATAAATACCAGGGTATGTAGAAGCATATATACACACAGATAAAACAAGTAACTCACTAAACTATTATTAAACATGCATACCATGAACAAGTTTGTCTCATCTCCACATCTTCTACTCTTCCAGCCTACAAAATTTTCACAAAATAAACTAACTGAATTACATTCTTGCAATGCTGAATTCTTATATAAAAAAAAAGAGCGAGGGAGGGAAGGAGAAAGGATGAACATAATAAATTAAGGGCAACAAATAGAAAGAAGAACCTACATAATGATTCTAACCTCTTGAAGCCATTTGAAAACATGAGGAACGTCCCAAGAGTCATTCAGAGACGAAGATTAAAATGCTGCAGAGGAAACATTGCAATTTTTCTAAGAAATCACTTGAGGCATTACCTGCTTAACCTATGTAACTGTGGGTGCCATCAGAGGATCACCTAGAGTAATAGATGAACCGGGAAGATTGTATTTCAAAGAAAGGCCACTTCTCCCGTAAACCCTGGATTAAAACGCCAGAAAGGTCACCAATTTTAGGGGGAAAAAAAAACTGAAATTAGCAACAAGAAATTAAAAGAAATCATTAAACCTGACAAGAGAGAATCCATCTGAATGAACTCCACTGGATGGAAGGCCAATGAGAGCATCTCCAACCTTGATGTTTTCTATCAATAATCGAGTCTTTTTCACGATGCCAAACAGTAAAGCCGCTTAAATCATACTCACCACACAATAGGCGGTGTACTCGCAGAAAGCCAAAGCCCCCCTTAATATTTAAAATGGGATGGAAGGCGCAACTAAATAGGTCCATTAAGGGGGGGAAACAGGTAATATTTAACTTGTGCATTAACAACAGAAATATACATGCATCAAAATTTAGTTGTGTGGGTGGGTACCTAAAGTGCATTAGCATCTGTTGTCGTCATATTTGTCATCTTCCCGGATGGAAACTGCTTACAACCTTGATGTATCAGCCGGAAGGACTTGCGAAATATAGCCAGGTACCTATGTGCATGATTAAAATAATCACATGATATGAATAAAAAATAAGAAAAGATAGCAACCAATATAAATTGAGGCCATGAGAATTCATATCAATGGTTTTCTGAGCAAAGAAATGGAACTGGTCATTGCGTTGAAGAAGTACTCCATACCAGACAACCTGTACAAAAAATGTGGAACACACATCAGATCAAATTGTCTAACCCCAAGTTATCTGATAGCTATGGCATCTATTAACATAAAAACAATGACTAAATTCAGATAAAATCAGGGCACAACCACAGAACCAAATTTTAATATCTGCATCCATGGTATTGGTTGATCTTATAGCTCCTTCCTCCCAATAATGCTGAAGGCCTGAAACCTATAATAATTGAAAGTTTAAGAGGTTATGAAGATATTTTATATATCGATATTATGCGTGAATGTAAGGAGGATAGACAACAATTTAGCACAAAATTTCTACTCAATGTAGCCTTGCTGAAGGTCCAACTTCCGAACATCCTTTTCAGTGATAGGGTTTTTTGTAGCCTTGCTGCATAAGGTAGTCATCCAATCAAAGTAAATGCTAACAAAATGATGAAGAATAATATTGGTGAGAAATTAACTCGGTACTATATTTTAATATCGATATCCTTCTAGTGCATCTTATTGTTTGCTAAATGGAGCACAAATATTGTCAAGACAGTTCCAAGTTAGCTAGATAGGATTAGCACAAAGACAAATCTGTTTCTTTTTTTTTTTTTTATAATAAACAAATATTATACTAATACAACAAAAATTACAAGGGTTTAGGGGAAAGGCAAAATCAAAACTATGGATAAAGAAACTTGGGAAAACAATGTCAAGAATTAAATGAAGCCCAATTGTATAGCTTATATGCTCATTATATAGAAACAAGCAAAATCAAATTTCATGAACTTAGTAGTAGGCTATCATAAAACCAATGTCCAAACTTACTGGAAAATATAACGGTGTATCTCCCAGGACAAACGATCTTCATCTTGGGTGTCATCCATGGAATCCACTAGTGGAATGTAGCCTGGGAACGGATCAAAGATCTGAACCTGCATAAAAATAGTTATTAGACATGGAAGTGCCTTTCTAGGATCCCATACCATTTAACCTCTCATTTTCAGCAGTTGCAAATGCTATGCAAAAAGCGAGACTTGGAAACAGATTCTTTAAGAAGCAATTCTTAACTTAGACTTGAAAAAAGATTATCCGAAAAGGCAATTGAAACACATAATCAACATAAGATGTGAAGCATTTACTTGGATCTTGTTATACGTCAATCAAAGCTCATCCTAGCTATATATCATTGAGATTATAGATGCTAACAAGCTACCCGACCAGTGTAATATGGTTTTTTTCCACGATCAACTCAAGCCTACAAAATTTTTAGAGAATAAGCTAATTGAATTACATTCTTGCAATGCTGATTTCTTATTTTTGTTTTTGAAGGGAAGGAGAAAGGATGAACATAATAAACCAAGGGCAATAACTTGAAAATAGAACCTATATATTAATTCCAACTAGAAGTCTAAGGCACTAGTGATTAATATTACAATGCTGCAGAGTAATTAAACACATTACAATTTTAAAAATAAATCACGTGAAAGCTTTCATTACCTGCTTAACATATATGATTGTGGGTGCCATCAGAGAGTAATAGATGAATCAAAGATTTTCTTTCAAAAAAAGTGGCCACTTCTCTGTTAAACCCTGGATAAAACGGCATAATGATGGCCAATTTAGAAAATTAAATCATCAAGAATTGCAGTATTTTCGAACAAGAAAAGAACCGACTTGAATTAAAGACTACCCTTTCATCACCTTTACATCATGAAAACAAAACTTATTGACATTTTTCAATAACACCAAGAAACTCGTCAAAAACACCAAGAAACTCATCAAGAACTTATTGAAATTATTCAAACTTATTCAAGAACGCCTTGAAACCCGTCAAGAACGCCAAGAAACTCAAGAACTTTAAAGAATCAATATTATACACAAATTACAAACAATAAGAGTGCTGAGAAAGAACAAGAATCACCGGATATTAAGAATTCTTCGTTCGAACCAATTCTTCGAAATTCTTCATCCACTGATAAAGGCGCGAACACACTTGAGAGAGGGAGAAAAAGGGAGAGATGATTTAAAGCAGTAGTAACTCAATGACATTCAATTAATATAGAAGATTAATTTATATACTAACGGGCTTTATAAAATAAATAAATTAAAAGAATTTGGAAACGCCAATTTAAGTACGGTAAGTTTTTTAAATAAGGTTAGTTTAAGAATGAATTATTACCCTAATCATCATTACCAATATTTTATATATTATATAGCCGTTGCTGTCAAAAAAAATATATTATATAGCCGTTAGAAAATTTCCACACGTTTTTTATTTCGAAATTAGGGATCTCAAGGGTTTTCCTTTAGAATATTTCCACACGTTTTTAATTTGGAAATTAGGAAGGTTTTTTTTTTTTTCCTTTACGTTTTTATATTTTTGGGCAAAGGTGAAAATATGCATCTAACATTTGGGTGGAAGTGCAAATTTACACTTAATCTTTTCACAAAAGTCATATTTTTTAGAGTATTTTATCATTAAATAGACATGTTTATTCATTAACTAATGGTTGTTATGAACAATCTTATTTTAGATGGATAGTGTATATATATATATATATATATATATATATATATTAAGTTGCTAGTTATGATTATTCTATATTTTGTGTTCAAAAAAATTTTAATAAAAAAATTGCAATCAATTAAATTAATTAAATTAAAAATTAAGCATATTACAAAATTTTGTTAACGGATTCTATGATATAATTCGAATCCAACATAAAATTTAGATTAATCTCTCCAAAAATAAAAATAAATTTTACAAAATTCCTCCACATTCAAATCATTATTTAATATTGATTAAATGAATGAACCATAAATCCAACAAAATTTAAATATATAAAAGAATTAAAAACGTTTTTTTTTCCAAACTTACACCTACGTTTTATATATATATATGGAATTTTGTTGGATGTATGGTTATATATAAACTTTCAAATTTTTTTTTCTTTTTTTCCAAACTTACACCTATGTTATATATAGAATTTCCAAACTTTTTTTTTTTGAATTTTTTTTATGTATTTAGAATTTTGTTGGATTTATGGTTCATTTACTTAATCAATATTAAACAATGATTTGAATGTGGAGGAATTTTGTAAAATTGGTTTTTATTTTTTGAGAGGCTAACCTTAATTTCATGTTGATTCGAATTATATCATATAATTCATTAACAAAATTTTGTTATATTCTTAATTTTCAATTTAATTTGTTGCAATTTTTTTTATTAGAAATTATTTGGCCACAAAAAATAGAATTATCATAACTAACAACCTAAAAAAAAAAAAAAATGATCTAGAAAAAGATTTTTCATAATAATCTTTAGTTGATAAGCAAATATGTCTATTTAGTGGTAAAATATTTCAAAAAAGATAATTTTTGTGTATTTTTGCTCCTAAAAAAAGGTTGAGTGTAAATTTGCACCTCCACATAAACGATAGGTGTAAATTTGCACCTTTACTCTTATTTTTTTGGTTTTGTCCGGTTTTTTTTCACAACATAATTAGGATCCTTAAAAAAATTAATATTTTTTAAGACTAAGTTCCTCTAAATATATATTCGTTTACTTAATATTATAATTTTTTTAAAGAAATTTTTATTATATATGAACATATATTATATTTGGACAATCATAGGGACTCAATTTTTCAAAGGTCTATATTCAATTTTTTTCAAAATAAAAAATATTCAATATTTTATTAATACAAGATATATACTTAATTTAAAAAAATATTTTAATTGTTGTTGCAATTAAGGTCATGGCTCAACATTATTTGCATGATTTTCATTGATTTCTCTTTCAAAAACTGTTCTTTTCAAGGATTAATTTGCATTAAGTGTATAATGGTCCATCTATGAAAAGTCCAAATCAATTATCCAAACTCTATTAATTTATAACTTTAGGTGCGAGTGACCAACCTTATTGGTTGCCGTGGATTACATTATCAAGAAGTGTATCCATAACTATGTAAAGAATAAGTACAAACTTTAAAATAGAATTTGATGCGTGTAAAATTAAAAAAAACTACTGATAGAGCCATGTGAACAAAGAACAACTTTCAAATGCATGTAGCTTCAACCGTGAAACTTAAAGTAGTATTTCACCTCATTTTCATCATCCCAAACACAAACTAATCGATCATCTCTAAATCATGAACACACCAATTACCAACGTTTCTGTTCTTACATTCATTCTTCTTGCCATGTCTCCATTCTCATTGCCAGCTTCTGCTGATAGCCACGATAATTTTCTTGATTGTCTCTCTCAGAAATCCGACAACTACTCCTTTGTTTCTAACCTTGTTTACACCCCAACCAACTCGTCTTACTATTCAATCCTGCGATTTCCCATTTGGAATCTAAGATTCTTGAAGGAATCTACCCCTACACCACTCGTGATCATAACCCCGGAACATGAATCCCAAATTCCGCCTGTTGTGTATTGCTCTAAGGAAAACGGCCTGGAAATCAGAACTAGAAGTGGCGGCCATGACTTCAAGGGACTATCTTATGTATCACAAGTCCCATTTGTGATCATTGATTTGATTCGACTTAGTGAAACGACAGTTGATACAGAAGAGAAAACCGCTTGGGTTGGAGGTGGCGCAACCCTTGGATCCGTATACTATAGGATCGCAGAGAAAAGCTCGATTCTTGGATTTTCAGCTGGCTATTGCCCAAGTGTTGGTGTTGGTGGCCACATCAGCGGAGGAGGCTATGGCACATTGTTCAGAAAACACGGCTTGGCAGCCGACAATGTTATTGATGCAAGAATAGTCGACGTTTATGGCAGAATTCTCGACAGAAAATCAATGGGTGAAGATCTGTTCTGGGCCATCAGAGGTGGTGGAGGTGCCAGCTTTGGGGTTATAGTTGCCTGGAAATTACAACTAGTGGATGTTCCAGAAATAGTCACTGTTTTCAGAGTCCAAAGAACTTTGGAACAAAACCTGACACGAATCATTCACCGATACCAATACGTAGCTCCTACAATCGACCGAGATTTGTACATCGGAGTCCTCACAAGTAGGGTGAATTCCAGCCAAGAAAACATGAACACTACAATCAGTGCTTCTTTCTTTTCAACTTTCCTTGGCAGGGCCGACAGGTTACTTACAATAATGCAAGAAAGTTTCCCTGAGTTGGGATTGGTAAGAGAAGACTGCACTGAAATGAGCTGGATCGAATCGGCCCTGTTTATTGCCGGATTCACCAATGAGCCACGTGAAGTTCTGTTGAGCAGGGCACCTTTCAGATCCAGATACCTCAAGGCTAAAACGGATTACGTTCAGAAACCCATTCCTGAACACGCGTTTCAGGGCATTTGGAGACTGTATTTTGAAGCAGAAGCTGAGCTGTCGAATCTCTACATTGTTCCCTACGGGGGAAGAATGGATGAGATTTCAGAATCCGCCATTCCATTTCCTCACAGGGCTGGAAACTTGTACATGATTGCGATTTTCGCAAATTGGCAAAAAGATGATGATCAAAATTCGGACATGCTTATAAGCTGGGCTAGGAGGGTGTATAATTACATGACTCCTTATGTTTCAAAGTCCCCCAGGGCAACATATATCAATTACAGGGATCTTGACATTGGAGTAAATAACAATCAAGGAGAGACAAGTTACGAACAAGCAAGCATTTGGGGCAAGAAATATTTCAAAAATAATTTTGATCGTCTTGTTCGGGTGAAATCTCTAGTTGATCCCGATAACTTCTTCAGAAATGAACAAAGCATTCCCACATTGCACTCAAGGTGGACAAATAAGGAGATTAATATATTTTCATCATACACATATCAATTTGTTTGAATTGTTCCTATTCTTAACATTATATTATTTTTTTTCTTTTTTTTTTAAGCTAAATCATAATATAGTTAGAATAATTATATTATGTGAGTTAATAATTTTTTAAGAAAATTAGTATTATGTTGCAACTTTTGAAAATGGGTTGATTTGTTTTGCATTTCGACATTCAAAGTTATTTTTCTTGGGAACAAGACATGTGTCGTGGGGTTTTTGCCCAACACATGGTCCACGATTGCCGGAAAATATATAAGTAATATAAATTGCAATAGTAAATAAAGACATTTTTTTTTTTTTTGTTAAATTCAAAAGTTATGATTATATTATAATTTCCAATGGATGGTAATTTTTTTTTTTTTTACACGATTAGGCCTATATAGATATAATATACATGGAAGATTTATATGGTATTCTAATTCCATTTTCAAAAATCACTTTCACTTGATATAATTGGAATATGGAAATAAGTAAATTTAGATTATATTATTCCTAATATAAATTAAATATTACTGAATCGTTAATCGTTTGAATTAGGGGGCAAAAAAATATGTCCAGACTTAAAAAAGAGTTTGATGCGTGCAAAATTTAAAGAAGCACAAATATGGAAACAATAGGGACAAAGAACAACGCCTCCAACCATGAAACTTCAATTTTCATCCCACTAACCAAGGCTCATACACACTATATACATAGACAAGAGAGTGGGGAAGCGAGGATTTAAAACACTAGTAACTTCATGAGTAATTTAACGTATGTTATTTTTTTTTTCTTTATTAATTTTATTGCGCTTATCATTAGAATTCAAGATTTTTTTTCCTTTATGGGATTTGGGAATGTTTTTTTTTTTTTTTGTTCATTTCGTTTTTTCTTTCTGTTGTCTTCTAGTTTCAATCTCATGGTTGCCGTGGATTACGTTATCAAGAAGTTTATCCATAACTATGTAAAAATATGTACAAACTTTAAAATAGAATTTGATGCGTGTAAAATTAAAGAACTAGTGATAGGGAACCATGGAAACAAAGAATAGTACTTTATAAATGCATGCCTTCAACCTTGAAACATAAACTATTTCACCTGATTTTCATAATCAAACTAATCGATCATCTCTAAATTAATCATGAACACTCAAAGCAACGCTTTAGTTCTTAAATCCATGCTTCTTGCCATGTTTTCGTGCTCATTTCCAGCTTCTGCTCATAGGCACCATGATTTTCTCGAATGCCTCTTTGGTCGGTTTGTCAACAAAAATAAAAACCTACTCCGGTATGAGTAAATGAATGAGTATAATGGCAAATAGGATCAATCCACAGGGAACAGAGCTTAATTCTTTTGAGCATAAAATGAACCAAAATGGGGGGTTTGATATCTACTAAACTAAATAAAACTAAACTAAGAAAATATCAAATAAAATACGAATAAAACAAGCAACGAATGATGAAAAGAAATAGGATAGAGATTAACCTCACGAAACTCCGATTCAAGGATGTCGACATTTGATTGCATCACCGATCATAGGCTATGAATATCTTCTTGCACATTCAAGCATTTAACTTTAGACTAAACACGAAGCCGTAGAGAAGTCCATGTTTTCCAAATTTAATTGATCGAACCCAGCATCCAATCAAAACTAACTATTAACTAATTGGCGCGCTTTCCAAATTAATCAACAACCGCATTAAGCTCCGATGAAAACAGTTAAACCTAAATAGAAACCTAGAACATAATAATTGAGATAGCTGTAATTACTAAGTCTATGGTTCCGTTAGTCTCGTTGATTCATTAGGCAATTACACAATCCCAGCAAAAGCATAATCAACATATTGCTACTAAGTACCAACCATTCATCAATCATACATCCCAACAACATATAAAAGAGAACTCATGGATATCATTAGCAATATATAATTCAAATCGAATTGTCAGATCAACTCAAACTATATATCACTATATGAAATTAAATCATAAATCAACAGATACTTGAATAAAATAATAAATAAAATCAAGCACAAAGCCTCACAATGATAGCAATCGAATTAAACGACTCTTAAATCGGAGAGAGAAATTTAGCCACTCATTCTTTGATTGATCATCTCCATGTAAATCTTCGAGAGAAAAACTAGAATGTGTGTGTAGAGAATTGTTGAATGATAGAATTATTGAATATCTTCTAAACCTAATGAAACTAAATAACTAAATACTAAGGACATAAAAGTCCATACAAAAAGTGAGAGACAATACTCATCTTTGCCCTTTCTTTTCCTCCAAGCCATTAAGCCCATGATCCTCATTTAAGCCCATTAAGTCTATCTTCACTTTTTAAGCATAATTTGATCATTTTGAGCCCAATTTTCCTCAAAATCCCTCAAGGTCCATTCCTACAAATAACAATGACAATTAAATCAATTAAAGCACAAATACACTACAACCAAAGATAATTATGATGATAAAATATATACAATTAAAGGCACATCACTCTCTCAAGAATCCGACAACTACTCCTCCATTTCGAACCTTGTTTACACCCCAACCAACTCATCTTACTATTCAATCCTGCGATTTCCCATTTGGAATCTAAGATTCTTAACGGAATCTACCCCTACACCACTCGTGATCATAACCCTGGAACATGAATCCCAAATTCCATCTGCCGTGTATTGTGCAAAAGAAACTGGCCTGGAAATCAGAACTAGAAGTGGCGGCCATGACTACGGGGGACTATCCTACGTATGACAAGTCCCATTTGCGATCATTGATTTAGTCAAACTTAATGAAACAACAGTTGATACTGAGGAGAAAACCGCTTAGGTTGAAGGTGGAGCAACCATTGGATCTGTGTACTATAGGATCGCAGAGAAAAGCCCAGTTCTTGGATTTCCAGTCGGCCACTGCCCAACCGTCAGTGTTGGTGGCCACATTAGTGGAGGAGGCTATGGCACATTGTTCAGAAAACACGGCTTGGCAGCCGACAATTTTATTGATGCAAGAATAATTGACGTTTATGGTAGAATTCTCGACAGAAAATCAATGGGTGAGGATCTATTCTGGGCCATCAGAGGCGGTGGAGGTGCTAGCTTTGGAGTATTACTGGAAATTACAACTGGTGGAAGTTCCAGAAAGAGTAACTGTTTTCAGAGTCCAAAAGACTTTAGAACAAAACATGACACGAATCATTCACCGCTACCAATACATTGCTCCTACGATCGACCGAGATTTGTACATTGGAATGAAGACAGAAAACAGGAACACTACAATTAGTGCTTCTTTCTTTTCACTGTTTCTTGACGGGGTCGATAGGTTACTTTCATTGATGCAAGAAAGTTTCCCCACGTTGGGATTGACAAGAGAAGACTGCACCAAAATGAGCTGGATCAAATTTGTCCTGTTTATTGCCGGATTCGCCAATGAGCCACGTGAAGTTGTGTTAAACAGGGCACCTCTCAACTACATATACTTCAAAACAAAAACGGATTACGTTCAAAAACCAATTCTTGTGGATGGGTTTGAAGGCCTCTGGAGACTGTATTCTGAAGCGGAAGGTAAGTTGTCGAAGCTATACATGGTTCCATATGGGGGAAGAATGGATGAAATCTCCAAATCCGTCATTTCATTTCCTCACAGGGCTGGAAACTTGTACATGACTTGTACGTACGTGAATTGGCTCGAAGATGGGGATCGAAATTCGGACAAGTACATAGGATGGGGTAGGAAGATGTTCGATTACATGACTCCTTACGTTTTGAAGTCCCTCAGGGCACAATATATCAATAACAGAGATCTCGACATTGGAGTAAATAACATTGTAGGAGTCTACTAGGAGAGACAAGTTATATATATATAAGTAAGAACATAAGGGACACTTGACAAACCTACAATGTTCTCATATTAAATAAGGTTAATTAATAACTTCTAATTTTATGTTAATAAGAACTAAATAATAAATATTTGTATAACTTAGTTCCTCTAAATAACATTCATTTATTTAATATTATACTTAATTTCTTGAAGAAATTCAATTAACATATGAACATATGTATGTGGAAAACCATAGGGACTCGATTTTTTTAAGATTTGTATTCAATTTTTTATTACTACTAGATATATAGTTACATAATCTAAATCTTGTATTATCTTATATACCTACATTAGTAAAGATGCAATAAAAGATTATATGATAAAACAAATAATATAACATGTGAATGATGTAACTAGACTCAATTATTTTGTACTCGAGTTTGATAGCTTGAAACCGACAGGACCACCATTTATTTGAATGACTAGTGGCCTGGGACACTTTATAAACAGTAAATAGTTTAAGAAAATGAAATCATCAAGAATTGCAGTATTTTCTTTCTGTTGTTCTCTTCTAGTTTCAATCTCATGGAATCCTTTCAGAAACAAAGTTCTCATTTCATGGTCTGGTTACAATTATCCATCCCACCAGCCTTTCATTCAATGCCTCCAAAACCATTCTCATCCCTCCAGTTTAATCTCTGCAGTTCTCTACACTCACAACCATCCTTCATACTCATCCCTTCTTCAAAACTACATAAGAAACCTGCGTTTCAATGAGCCGAATACCCCCAAACCACGACTCATTCTCACTGCATTACACGTTTCTCACATTCAAGCTGCGATTTACTGCGGAAAAGCCCATGGAATGCTCATGAAAATCCGAAGCGGAGGCCATGATTTCGAAGGGACCTCATACTGGTCTGATCATCCCGATTTCTTCATCCTCGATATGTTCAATTTCAATTCCATCAATGTTAGTATAGAAGACGAGTGGGCCCAGGTCCAAGCCGGAGCCACCCTCGGAGAACTCTACTACAGAATCGCCGAGGAAAGCAGCACTCACGGCTTCCCGGCCGGAGTCTGCCCCACCGTCGGTGTCGGCGGCCACTTCAGCGGCGGAGGCTATGGCAACATGATGCGTAAATACGGCCTTTCTGTTGACAACATCATCGATGCTCAGATAATCAACGTCAATGGGCGTCTTCTCGACAGAGAATCCATGGGAGAAGATCTTTTCTGGGCTATCACCGGCGGTGGAGGATCCAGCTACGGCGTCGTTTTATCCTACAAAATCAAACTTGTTCGTGTCCCAAATGTAGTAACAGTTTTCAGAGCTGTAAGAACATTCGACCCCGAGTTCACCAATCTTGTTTACAAATATCAACAAATCGTAGATAAATTGCCTGAAGAATTATTTATCAGGCTAGTCCTCAGCGTCGTAAATGGGACCAACAAGGCTACTTTCAACGCCCTGTTTCTCGGAAATTCACGAGACCTCATTGCCCTGATGGACGACAGGTTTCCAGAACTGAGATTGGACAAAAGAGGTTGCGTGGAAATGAGTTGGGTTGAGTCGGTTCTTTTCTGGACTGAATTCCCGACAGGGACTCCAGTCCAGGCTCTTCTGAGCAGGACTCCGCAGGTTCTTGCCAACTTCAAAAGAAAATCGGATTACTTAAAGAAGCCGATCCATAAACAAGGGTTGGAGAAGTTATTCGAGAAAATGGTGGAACTTAAAACTCCATTGCTGACATTCAACCCACATGGAGGAAGAATGGCTGAGATTTCGTCATCAGAGAAGCCTATTCCGCAAAGAGCTGGAAATATTGCCATGCTTCAGTACGCAGCAAATTGGGACGAGGATGGGGAAGAAGCTTCCAGGCATTACATAAATCTGACGAGGAAGCTGTATGAACATATGACTCAGCATGTATCTTCATCTCCTAGGGAAGCTTATCCAAACTACAGGGATCTGGACATTGGAATGAACCGGTATAACAGTTATTTGGAAGGATTAGTTTATGGATTGAGCTACTTCCAGGATAATTTCAACAGGTTGGCGAAGATCAAGACAGAGGTTGATCCTGATAACTTCTTTCGAAATGAACAAAGTATTCCTGTGTTAGTTACCAATCTAGATTATATTTGATTTCTTGCAGCTAGTTGTGCCAAGATTTTAGTTGCTGTTCAAATGATTATTTACATGATTTTCATTGATTTGTCTTTCAGAAAGTGTTCTTTACAAGGATTTGCATAAAGGTTATATCTTTTTCCTGCTTTTTTTATTAAGTACTTTATGTGACTAGACCTTATTGGTTGCCGTGGATTACATTATCAAGAAGTTTATCCATACTGATCTAAAAAATATGTCAAGACATTTAAATAGAATTTGGTGCGTGTAAACTTAAAGAACTAGTGATAGGGAACCATGTAAACAAAGAATAGTACTTTATAAATGCATGCCTTCAACCTTGAAACATAAACTATTTCACCTGATTTTCATAATCAAATTTCTGCACTCACCCTTTTCCTTTACACAAACTAGTCGATCATCTCTAAATTAATCATGAACACTCAAAGCAATGTGTTTGTGCTTACAATCATACTTCTTGCCATGTTTTCGTGCTCATTTCCAGCTTCTGCTCATAGGCACCATGGTTTTCTCGAATGCCTTTCTCAAGAATCCGACCACTCCTCCATTTCGAACCTTGTTTACACCCCGACCAACTCGTCTTACTATTCAATCCTGCGATTTCCAATTTGGAATCTAAGATTTGTTGGCGGAATCTACCCCTACACCACTCGTCATCATAACCCCAGAACATGAATCCCAAATTCCGCTGTGCAAAAGAAACGGTCCTGGAAATCAGAACTAGAAGTGGCGGCCATGACTATGAGGGACAATCCTACGTATCACGAATCCCATTTGTGATCATAGATTTAATCAAACTTAATGAAACAACAGTTAATACTGAGGAGAAAACCGCTTGGGTTGAAGGTGGAGCAACTCTCGGATCCGTTTACTATAGGATCGCAGAGAAAAGCCCGGTTCTTGGATTTCCAGCCGGCTACTGCCCAACAGTCGGTGTTGGTGGCCACATCAGTGGAGGAGGCTATGGCACATTGTTCAGAAAACACGGCTTGGCAATGAACCACGTGAAGTTGTGTTAAACAGGCACCTCTTCTAGTTCACAAACAAATAAACGAGTAATAGAACGACACATCTTCTTGTTTGTAATCAGATGTCAATGTCATTAATGAATAAATAATTAATGAGTTAGAGACTTTTCTTCCCTCTCATATTTTCTTTTTCTTTAATGAAGACTTTAATTCATACATATTCAGAAAAACTTTAAATTTATTATCGAGTATTTAATATATATCATGCACTAATATACTCATAGAATTTTATAACGTTTTTTCGTTCTTTAAAGGAACACGTCAAATATAATAATAATAATAATAATAAAGCGTATTGGAAATATATCACTAAGTTGAGAAGTCAAAGCATATGCAAATTATCTCTAAATGTGTAATTAATGTCAATGAGCAAGCTTTAAAAGCGAATTGACTCGCATAATTTTCTTCACCTCACCTATCAACAGTGTTCTAAAATTCGCTAGAGCTAGTCGGACGCTTGACTGACGCCTAGCGCCTAGGCGGGGCCTAAGCGGCGCCTAGGCGTCATATCTAAATTAAATAGATTTTTTATTATTTTACCTATTTTTCTTAATTTTTTATCCTTACAAAATATTTTTGGAACTCTTATATTATATTGTTTTGGTTTTATGTAGGAGGACAAGTAAAAACATCATATCTCATTTATAAAATTATTTTTATTTGTATTTTTCAATTTGTGAAAGTTTTATCTATATCTATTAATTAATAATAATTTGATAGAAGACTATAATACATTAATAATATCATTATTTTGCTAAAAAGTGAAAAAAAAAAAAAAAGTAAAAAATGTAAAGGAAAGAAAAAAAAAAGTATTTGGCGCCTAGGGCTGAATTGTTCCGCCTAGGACCGCCTAGCGCCTAAAGTGACCGAACAGACAAAAATCGGTACGGCTAGGAGCCACCTAGCGCTTAGGCGGCCGTCTAGGCCGATTTTTAGAACAGAGCCTATCAGACTAAACCATCTTTCAAAAGAAACTTCAAAATTGGAAAATATAGTTAGAAAATATATATTTCATCTTAATATTTAGTGTGGTGTTCCAACGTATATAAGTTAAATAGATGTAAAATATATTGTTTTAATTATATAAATTATTTCTCAATTTATGTTGAAATACTTTAATTCTATCATTTGAAATGGTTTTGAAATGGTGGGCATTAGTGGTGGATGAGAGAAATTTCGAAAGGAACGGCACAATTAAAAGAAATATAAAGAAATTTAAACGTTCATTTATAAGAGTTTGATTTGACGGAAAGAGTAAACGAAGTTGAAAATAGTTAAGTTTTAGAATGAGAATGAGATACACTTTATACATAGTTAAAGCATTTTTTTTTTTTAATTTTAAATTATCAATAATTCATTGAAAGATGGGCATATAAACTCTTCAACACTATATTATAAGAAAATTAAATCCATTTACTTATTATTGAATAATTTATTCCAATAATATAATATTTTATTCAATATTATATTATATTGGAATAAATTATTCATATTTATGTAGAGAAAATCTAGAACGTAAAATCAGTTCAACTCAGAAATGAATTAGGCAGGATTTTGGTGGAGTTTTGATCACGAGATTAAGATAGCGCTTGAAGACATACAACCACGGATTTTCAAGAGAGCAAGTCAAACGTAAAAATCAATCATGTTTTTTGGAAATATCAATATCTGCCTCAAAAGTCAATTCTTCATCATGTTTATGATTTATTTTTCCACTACCTATAACCGAGTGGGTAGGTCTTACAAATTCAATTTTTAAAGATAGATCAACCAAAATCTACATAAATAATTAATTCATAAAAAAAGATGTATTTATAAAACATGAGTATGGATTGTAGGTGATAGAGCTTGATATATAATTCAGCTGATTTCGTTTAGTTTCATAGTTCAAATAAACCATGTAATCCAACTAATTAACTACAACCTTTTATAGAAAAAAATATATAGAAATTAAATGAGTAGCAAGTTTTTAAATTGTACAAATATAACCAAAAAACAATCATAATAACAATGTCGAAATTTAATTGAATGAATGAATATAAATTAGGACTAATTGAAACCAATTTTTTCCACCGGTTTTGACTAAAAATTGCATATATAAAACAAGGCTTCTAGTCTTTGACTAGTTACCGTTTCAGAATTGTGTTCAAGTGTAAAAGCTACTCGATGCTCTTCCGTACAAAACTCCACTAGTAGAAATCGTCAAAAACCCCCCACATGCACATGATCATGCAATAATCCAATTAATTCCCCCTATCATAAGCCACTTTATTTGATTAAATTAAAATTGGAATCTAGGTGCACCAAATATGATAATACATTGCTGACTAATTGGTGGCTTGATTCTTTCTCCCCATATTAACCACTAATTGTTAATGCCAACTTTCGTAATTAAGAATAGTAAAAGAGGACAATCAAATCCGACAAGTGGTGATTGACAAAACTAGATACGCACGTTAAACCGTTTACGGCAAGAATATTAAACCCATTGGAAAAATAATAAATAAATAAATAAAATAAATAAACCGGTATTTCCAGGAGGCGGTTTCCCTCCACTAAAAGGCAATCAGGTCCCGCCTGTCCTTATCGTCTCTTCTGTTTTTTTCCATATTTGATTAGTGTATATTTATCATAATTAATCAAAATTAATGTTAATGAAACGAAGTCGATTCAATAACGATGTATGACTTGGACGAGTGCAGACTTCCCCACCCCCACGAATTTTACTCGCTTTCCATTTTGTGTGTATATATACACAACAAATAGGCTTTCTATTTTATCACACTAATTAATTTCTCGTATTGAAAATATGAAGAAGACCATAGTCTTAAGTTTCCTTTACTTGTTTTTCCATGTCTTTGCTTCTTCTGCATACGCTGCAGATTCTGTCTACACTTCCTTCGTCCAATGTTTCTCCGAAACCAAAATTCCAGCATCGGAGATCTCGACAATAGTGTACGGACAAAACAGCTCATCCTTCTCGAATGTTCTACAATCGTACATCAGAAACCGCCGCTTCAACGTCTCCACCACCCCCAAGCCCGCCACAATCGTCACCCCCACCACAGTGTCACAGGTCAGCGCCACCGTGCTCTGCGCCAAGAAGCTCGGCGTGCAACTCAAAATCCGCAGCGGCGGCCACGACTACGAGGGCATTTCCTACGTCTCCGACACCACCTTCGTCATCCTCGACATGTTCAACTTCCGTTCCATCGACGTCAACATGGCCGACGAGACCGCCTGGGTGCAGTCCGGCGCCCTGCTCGGCGAGCTCTACTACAGAATCTGGGAGAAGAGTAAGGTCCACGCCTTCCCCGCCGGAGTCTGCCCCACCGTCGGCGCCGGCGGCCACTTCAGCGGTGCCGGCTACGGCAATATGATGAGGAAGCACGGGCTCACTGTTGACCACGTCGTCGACGCGCAGATAGTCGACGCCAATGGCAGGGTTCTGGACAGGAAATCCATGGGGGAGGATCTCTTCTGGGCCATCCGCGGCGGCGGTGGCGGCAGCTTCGGCGTGATTATAGCGTACAAGATCAAGCTCGTCCCCGTGCCGGCGACGGTGACGGTTTTCCGGCTGGAGAAATTCGCTGAGGACAATGCAACCGATGCAGTTTCACAGTACCAGCATATCGCCGACAAAATCGACAACAACCTCTTCATCAGAGTGCTCATTCAGCCCATCACGAGGAGTAAGAAGCGAAGTGTCCGCGCCACGTTCATCGGCCTGTACCTCGGTGAGTCGACTCAGCTCCTTCCCATAACTGACTCCGAGTTCCCCAAACTCGGACTCAAGAAAACTGACTGCAAGGAAATGACGTGGATCGACTCGGTCCTATTCTGGGCCAATTTCGACAACACCACATCTCCGACGGTGCTGCTGAGCAGAGTTCCAGACTCCGTCAACTTCCTAAAACGGAAATCCGACTACGTGAACACCCCGATCTCCACATCCGGGCTGGAAGCAATCTTCAAGAAGGTGGTCGAAATCGGAAAAGTGGGAATGGTGTTCAACTCCTATGGCGGAAGAATGAGCGAGATCTCGGAGTCGGCGACGCCGTTCCCCCACCGCGCCGGAAACATATTCAAGATACAGTACTCCGTTAACTGGAACGAAGAAGGCGAAGCAGCGGATAAGAAGTACATCAGTCAGATAAGAGAGATGTACAGTTTCATGGCGCCGTACGTTTCGAAGAATCCCAGGGAAGCTTATCTGAATTACAGGGACTTGGATATCGGAACCACCGACAACGGTAAAAACAGCTACAAGCAGGGTAAAATCTACGGGGTAAAATATTTCAAGGGTAATTTTGATCGGTTGGTGAAAATCAAGACTGCAGTTGATCCGGACAACATTTTCAGGAATGAGCAGAGTGTTCCGATTTTGCCCTTTCAGGGAAGAAAGGAAAGACAATAGTGGGCTACGCTGCTTTAATGCACCCTTCATGTTATGGTTGCTAAGCCAATTATTGAACTACATTTATTATACAAATTTTTAGATATTTATATATTTTGACATTGTATTATAGAATATATTTTCGTAAACACAATAAAGTGCTTTTCTGTTTTGTGGCACTAAATTATCCACGTCCTATTGTGTATGCCACGCGTTTTATTCTAACTTTTATGGGCGGCAGTTAGAATACCTTTTCCAATTATATTTGATTTTGTATTTAATTTGAAACAGTGTCGATAATAATAATAATCATTGTAAAAACAAAGAAATATAGTAGCAAAAATATAACAAAATCTGAAATATCTGGAAGTAAGATGAAAATTTCGATTCCGTAAAAATATTGTACCTTGAATTACGAAAATATCGATTTCGATGGAAATATTGGATTTTTTTTTTTTAAATATGGAAACTTCGTAAAAAAATTAAAAAATATATCTAGTGGTTTACAGAATATTATAACTAACATTAATACATATATTGAACTTAAATTCCAAATAAAATGATATGTTTACAATAAATATAGAGATAAACTATTATATAAATGTTATTTGTTATGATAACATGACAAATTTTGTACAAAATTAATACATGGACTAGTAATATAACTTGATTCAAACAATATTGATGTCAACTTAACATATTAAACCAATTTTCAACGTAATCACGAAGATAACATTTATAAGTTTCTCTATTTCTTCCAACTGTAATTTCATAAATCTGACAATGTGGATGGTAGACTAGGTTGATGCATGTTTGAACTTTCATGGGATATTTCAGGTAGTGGGTACTGAAATGTATTTTGACTAGTCCAATTAAATTGTGAAGTATTGCATCTGTCATGAGAATATGACAGTTGATATGCATCGTAAGGATCAATGTTCATATTCATTGAGTCAAGACTCATAGAAAGTGATTCAATATCAGTGTTTGAACTCTCATCTTGGTTCCAGTTCCAACCATGTCTTCTTTCGTAATTCTTGAATCCTCTTGATATAGAACAATATTTATAGATGGAGAATATTTGTAAAAGGAGAATTGCATCCACGCCCTTATCATCTTTCTTGGCTACAGAAGGGCACTTCAATTACAGTTGATCGGCGGGCATTGGTCTCTTTTTCTATTGGTTCTACATATAAAGATGTTGTTTGGTGTGACATTGCTCCCATGGACGCATGCCACTTACTTCTCGATCGGCCATGGCAATTCGACCGAAGTGTTTTACATGAAGGGCGTCGCAACACTTATAGTTTTATATTTGCGGATACGAAGCTCACACTCCTACCCTCTACGCCGTCGAAACCACTTGCCATAAACACTTCTCAGGTGACTCTTCTTTCTCACTGCCACTTCGTACATGTAATGGAGTCTGCATCACTTACACTTTTATTAATGGCCCATGATATCACTGCACCACAACCTATTCCAGCAGAGATTGCCGACCTCTTACTGGAATTTAGCGATGTCTTTCCCTCTGATCTTCCTTCGGGCCTCCCGTCTTTGTGGGACATTCAACATCAAATAGATTTAATTCCGGGTGCCCCTCTACCGAACCCTCCACATTACCGTATGAGTCCCACTGAACACGAGGAACTCCGTCGATAGGTGGAAGATCTTCTTTGCAAAGGACTTATCCGAGAAAGTCTTAGCCCTTGTACGGTACCTGCATTACTTATTCCGAAGAAAACAAGTGATTGGAGGATGTGCGTGGATAGTCGCGCCATTAATAAAATCACAGTGCGCTATCGTTTCCTGATTCCACGCCTCGACGATCTGTTGGATCAACTTAGCGGGGCTGTTGTGTTTACTAAATTGGATCTGAAGAGTGACTACCATCAGATTCGCATCCGCCCCGGCGATGAGTGGAAGACAGCCTTTAAAACACGTGAGGGACTATTTGAATGGTTAGTCATGTCATTCGGGTTATCCAATGCCCCGAGTACATTTATGAGAGTGATGAACCAAGCTTTGCGACCTCTTATCGGCTTCTGCGTTGTCGTATATTTCGACGACATATTGATATATAGCAAGAATACTTCTGACCATCTTGATCATATTCGGTCAGTCTTCCTTATTCTGCAAAATGAAAGGTTTTACGCTTCACCTTCAAAGTGCAGTTTCTACACGTCGTCTGTACTTTTTCTGGGTTATCGGATTTCATCTCAGGGCATTCAGGTGGACGATACCAAAGTCGCTGCTATTCGCGACTGGCTCACACCGGAGTCCGTTACTGTTGCTTGCAGTTTCCACGGCTTAGCATCGTTTTATAAACGTTTTATCCCTCATTTTAGCTCTATAATGGCCCCTATAACCGACACAATGCATAACCCGAATTTTTCATGGAGTCCAGCGACAGATTCAGCATTTCAGACTATCAAGCACAAGTTGACTAATGATCCGGTCTTGATGCTTCCCGAATTTTCAACACCCTTCGATTTACATTGTGATGCCTCGAAGATTAGCATAGGTGCAGTCTTGAGCCAAGCAAATCGACCAGTTGCTTATTTTAGCGAGAAAATTACGGGTGCAAGATCTCGCTACAGTACGTATGATTTAGAGTTTTATGTCGTGGTACGTGCAGTTCAACATTGGCGCCATTACCTTTTTCACAGAGAATTTGTTCTTTACACCAATCATGAGGCCCCGAAACACTTATCTACTCAAAACAATCTTTCGGCCAGACATGCCAAATGGTCTGCTTTCCTCCAACAATTTACGTTTGTTGTTCGTCATCAATCGGGTCTTTCCAATCGCGTCACAGACGCTCTTAGTCGGCGTACTTGTCTTTTGTCTGAAATGTACATTGAGGTTCTGGGGTTTGACACTCTTAAAGAATTATATGAGGCTAATCCTTTCTTCAAAATAATTCTCACGCGGCTTCCTTCGGACATTAATTCGGGATTCTCACTTGTTAATGGCTTTCTCTTCAAGAATACCCAACTTTGCATTCCTCAATGCAGTTTGCGACTGAAATTGATAAAAGATGTTCATAAGAGAGGTCACGTTGGCCGTGACCGCACGACGGAACTCTTGCTTTGGTGTTTCTTTTGGCCTTCCGCCCGAAAGGAAATTGCCCGCTTTGTTGCGCGCTGCCGCATATGTCAAGTGTCCAAAGGAACGACTACAAACGTCGGACTGTATCGTCCCCTACCTGTTCCCTCTCATCCATGGCTTGCTGTCAACATGGATTTCATACTTGGCCTACCGCGTACACAACGCGGGAATGATTCCATTTTTATTGTTGTTGACCGTTTCTCGAAAATGGTCCATTTCATTCCATGTAAGAAGACGGCTGATGCAGTTCTTGTTGCTCAATTGTTTTTCAGAGATGTATTTCGTCTTCATGGCCTTCCCACATCCATTGTATCTGATCGTGACACCCGGTTCCTTAGTCATTTTTGGCGATCATTATGGCATATGGCGAATACTTCTCTTCAGTTCAATAGCGTCTATCATCCACAAACGCACGACCAAACGGAAGTGGTTAATTGGTCTCTTGGCAATATGTTGCGGTGTCTTGTTGGAGATCATTTAAAATCTTGGGATCAAAAATTGAGTACTGCTGAATTTGCACACAATATTGCTGTTAACCGTAGTTCAGGTTTTTGTCTTTTTCAGGTAGTTTATGGTATCATTCCTCGAGCTCCCGTGGATTTTGCTCCTGCTTGGGATACTACTCCCACGGATGGACACGCCTCTGATTTTTTAGCCGATTTGCAGCAGATCCATGCTGCCACCTGTGCCAACCTGCAAGCTGCGAATGATAAGTACAAAAAAGTTGTTGATGCCCATCATCGTGATGTCCGGTTCGCTGTTGGTGACTTCGTGTGGGCTGTCTTAACTAAGGATCGGTTTCCTGTGCATGAGTATAACAAACTCGCTGCTCACAAGATTGGACCCGTTGAGATTATTGAAGTGATTAATCCTAATGCCTATTGTCTTCGTCTGCCGAGTCATTTACACACCTCCGACGTCTTTAATGTCAAGCATTTGGTGCCTTTTCATGGGGATAATTCGTCTGGAGATGAAGCTGCATTCGATTCGAGGGCGAATCGTCTCGAAGAGGGAGAGGATGATGGATATGAAGCTGCAAGAAGTGAACCTGAAGAAGCTTGAGTTATTTGCTTTATTTTAAGACTCGATTACATTGCTTTTTTATAGTTTTTGGGTTCTTATTCTTTTGGGATTTTTACATGGCCCAAATGTTCGTGGGCTTATTCTTTCCTGCTTTTGAACTTGGTATTTATTCTGGTTGTTTTGCCTATTTGGAGGTTGGAACTTTATGAATTGAAAATAGGGTTTACTCCCTGCATCTATCTTGCCGTGCGTTTATGCTTTGATATTCGTCGTCTTGATAGTGATCGTGTATTTGCTTATGCTTCCCTGCATCAGTTGGTATATATTGGATATTAACTTTCCATGCAATAAATTCATATAAGAAGAAAAAAAAATTAAAAAAAGAAAAATCAAAAAAAAAAATCGCTGATATCGACATTTTATCGATATATCTCCGATATATCGGCGATACACCCAGTTTTATAAAGGAACTCACCGATATCGACATTTAACCGATATTTTACTGATATTTTCCGATATTTCTCCGATATTTTGATTAAAAAAAAAGGTTGCGTATTATTATTTCGATACTTGAATCGCGAAATTTTCATCCATGGTAGCATCTATGGGTTACCAGTGAGGCCAAATGTGGATAAGTTTACCTAGCAAACATACAGGCCCCAAAATATTCACTCAGAAGAGTATAATTGAAGTATAATAAAAACGAGGAAATTTTGAACCTAAACCATTGTATTAATTTTTTTATTGGACTTCTAAATTCAAAAAAAAAAATTCTATTATTAATTATTATATTTAAAAAATTTGGTTACTATTAACTCAATTTTTAATATATTTTTTGAGAAAAAAATTTCTGAAAAATTCGAAAATATAATTCATCTCAAAATTTCAGTCAAAAATGCATGAGTCATGTAAAAATAACTTTTATTGGAAACTAAATTATAACCCCTAGTCAATTTCATAATTTACATTTGATCCGAACGCGAATCTAACAAATATCATTCTACCGTTTTGAATGATTTTTATTAGATTCAAGTTAGAATAGAACAAGAATAAAAAAATTGACAATGTTATTTGTCTTTGAAGATGGTCATTTTGATGTATGACGCATGCATTGTGGTTGATGTTTAGAGATAAATTTGAATTTTTCGGTAACTGTTTTTCATCGAAAAATGTGTCAAAAAATTGAATTTAGGTAACAATCAAAAAATTTAGTGGTCGAAAAACTTTTTAAGTTTATACACTCATAAAAAAAATTACCAAAAAAAATTACCAATAATTTTGGTAGCAAATTGATATTACCTCTATAAAAAATATAAAGTAGGTAATCACAGGTATAGATACATATACAGGCACATCTTTAACACAAATGACTGAAAATTAAAGTGCAAATTTGACCACGAAACTAGCTTACAGTAACAACTTAAAACTGATGAATAACTAAAATCCTATTATAATTTTCAGAATTTCTATGGACCGAAACCAAAATTTGACCAGACTAGATTATGCTAACATAACATTGATGGATAACTAAAGAGTCCTATTGTAATTTTCAAATCTGATTTCTATTGCATTAATTTTTTCCCATTTTCCATTTTCATTAATTGAATAGAGTAACCTCTTTTCTACATTTTTCTTTCAGAGTAAACTACATTCAATTCGTCATCTTAAATAAGAATAGTCAAATAAATTACATTTACCATTATCACCACAATTAGAAAAGTAAAATAAATTACATTTACATTGTGTAAATATTATATAAAGGAGGCAATCCATATAGCTTGGTCAAATATCCCAAATCACAAGTCATTCAATTTACCATGCCTTCAACAATGTTGCTGCTTCTATTGCTTTTGTGCAGCCTAAACTCATTCTCTTTAGCAGCCTCAAATTCAGTCTATGAAACCTTTGTCCAATGTTTTTCAGACAATACAAAAACCAAGGAAGAGATCACCAAAATAGTTTACACACCCACTAATTCCTCATTCACATCTGTTTTACAAGACTACATAAGAAATGCCCGTTTCGATACTCCAACAACCCGAAAACCTTTGCTAATCGTGACCCCGTTGAAAGAATCCCATGTCCAAGCAACCATACTATGTGTCAAAAAGATGGGGATGCAACTAAAAATCCGAAGTGGTGGTCATGACTTTGAAGGTATCTCTTATGTTTCCGAAGTCCCATTCATTATTGTCGACATGTTCAATCTTCGATCTATTGATATCAATATCGAAGATGCAACTGCATGGGTGGAATCTGGTGCAACACTAGGTGAACTCTACTATAGAATTTGGGAAAAAAGCAAAGTCCATGGGTTCCCTGGAGGGGTGTGTCCAACCATGGGTGTTGGGGGCCACATAAGTGGGGCTGGTTATGGCAACATGTTGCGTAAATTTGGTCTCTCTGTGGATAATGTAATTGATGCACAAATAGTTGATGTAAAGGGTCGAGTTTTGGATAGGAAGGCAATGGGGGAAGATCTTTTTTGGGCGATCAGAGGGGGTGGTGGGGCAAGCTTCGGGGTTGTACTTTCGTACAAGATTAAGCTAGTTCGCGTACCACCAGTCGTGACGGTTTTCAGAATTGTGAAGACCCTAGAAGAGAATGTCACTGATCTTGTTTATCGTTGGCAGTATATTGCAAACAAGATCGATGATAATCTCTTCATAAGGTTTCTTGTACAACCATACACTGAAAAGAAAAACGGGGGTGAAAGTAAAACTGTGAGTGTGACATTCAACGCGCTTTTTCTTGGCGATGCTAATGAGTTAATGTCACTCATGAAAGCCCATTTCCCCGAACTAGGCTTGAAAAGGCAAGATTGCATAGAAACGAGCTGGATTCAGTCCGTGCTTTTCTGGGCAAACTTCGAGAATGGTACATCAGAAAAGGTACTACTGGATAGAGACCTCGGTTTGGAGAGCTTCATGAAGAGAAAATCGGATTACCTGAAAACTCCGATCCCAAAAGACGGGTTGGAATGGTTATGGAAGAAGGTTATTGAGTTGGGCCAAGCAGGAATGGCTTTTAATGCTTATGGTGGACAAATGAGCAGGATTTCAGAGTCGGAAACACCGTTTCCTCATCGAGAAGGAAACATATTCAAAATACAGTATTTTGTGAACTGGAAAGAGGAAGGGCCGGATGCAGAGAAGAAATATATTGAGGAAACGAGATCACTATATAGTTACATGACTCCGTATGTGTCGAAGAACCCCAGAGAAGCATTTCTTAATTACCGGGACCTGGATATTGGTACTACCAAGAATGGAAACAACAGTTATAATGAAGCTAAGGTTTATGGACTCAAGTATTTCAAGGGAAATTTTGAGAGATTGGTGAAGGTAAAAACTGAAGTTGATCCTGATAATTTCTTTAGAAATGAACAGAGTATTCCACCTCTGCCATTAAAAGGGAGGAAGTATGCAGAGAATTAGGTATCAGTAATTGCCTAAATCTGGATATTTCTTGATAGTTATGCAACAAAGAAAATTACATTTTATCCTTCTATGATATAAAATTACCTCTCATAAACCATAGGCTTTATGTCCATTGCCTATTAATAGAGAAGCAAATTTGAAGTCAACAAATTGTCCTTTATCATCCAAGAATCCATGAATCCTGGCATTATCTCTATTTGCAACGAATTAAAAAGAAAACAAACTAGAAATCAAGAAATTCAAAAAAGCATTGTAGAAGAACAAGGAAAACAACACAACATTTGCTATAAAAGAACATGCTGAAATAAAGATTAGGATCATACCAATTGTAATTGTTGTTCTCCTGATTGTAACACATGAGTTAGAAATTCTTGCCATAAATATCAATTGGAACCAATTCTCATCATCCAAGAAAATTGTAAAAGAAAGACTTCAAGTTCTTTGCCTACTAATGCAGAAGAAAAATATAAAATCAAGAAATTACTATCTGACATCTAAGATGATATTCTTGATGAACTACTGATCCTCAGAAAATAATATCGATTAAAAAGTTCAATTTATCATCCAAGAAAATCGTAAAAAGAATGACTTTTAAGTCCTCTGCCTACTAACGGGGAAGAAAATATTATATGACATCCAATTCAAGAAACCCTGAATTATGACGTCATCAGCAATGAAATAGCAAGAAACCAAACTAGAAATCAAGAAATTCAAAAAACCAATTGTAGAAAGACAAGAGGCTCTAAAAGAAAAGGTTGGGACACACCTGCATTGCCCTCCACCACCATCGCGCCGCCTTCAACCTCATTCCGGCCGCCGTACACCGTCGTCGTGATAATTAATCATCCGGCAGCATCAACATTCAGTGGGCCACCATTAATAGCCATAATCAAGAATCTGGTTTATAGAAATAAAAAATAGTCTGATTCAAAAAAAATTGCATATTTTTAAATTCTGATATGTACAAAATGGCCACCGGCAGTATCTTGCTACTATTTATTCCGGAAAAAAAAATCCTAATTTATTTTGGGAAACTAAATAACGGGAAATAATAGTTTCTCAAGAAAAAAAAAAAAGATTAGTGTTAAATAAAATATTACTATTAAAATACGAAATTAACTATATTAAAAAAAATTAACCATTCAGATGGTTACTGTTTCATAATTGGCTAAGAAATATCGTAAGGATTCTACATTCATTCTAATATCCGAAATCCAAATTAAATTTAATAAATTTGTATTTTTGTAAATTTAAATTCAGAACTTTTCAGTTTAAATTTCAAAATGAGCTTTTAATATTGATCCATGTTCTAAAAGTTCCAATTAAGTTTTAATAACTAAATTAAGTAAATTACATATACAAGCACATGAATTCAAAATAAGTAAGAATCATTTATGCATATTGTTCACTTTATTAATTGTAAATCACTTGCCAATACATGTATATATAATAAATTATAATAAAAATAATATAGGCAGAAACAATTAGGAGTTCCAAATTTTCTTTCTTTAAAATTTGAATGGAATTAATAATAATAGACTCGGATAAACAAGGTGGGGTTATACACACTTCAAAACTTACTAAACACGCAACATTTTTTTTAGGGTTAATTTCATATTCCAACCTGTACTTTGCCCCTTTTTTAATTTTGCAACCCAAACTTTTTTTTTTGTACCGATCACATCCTGAACTTCACGTTTCCTTAATTTTTGCAACTTCCGGTCATTTTTCCCAATGAAAATTGTGTCTTGTGAGTTTCACGTGGTTTGAGGGGTAGATTCGTCATTTTAGGTTTTATTAACTACTCTCCCTCCAAAATGTAACTTAACCCTAATTTCCTCTCAATCCCAAAAATAAAACCCTCAATTGCAAAGCCACACGGGAAATCCACCTCTCAAATCATCTTCATCTGTCATCTTCCTCAATTGCAATTTCTTCTAAAATTTCAACAAGTACATCAAACAACCAATAGCCAAAACAACCCACAACCACTTCTCTCTTTTTTTCACACATCCAAGCCCCTCTTCAACAACGACAATTCCACTCACTTCATCCTCATTGTTGTTCAATCTGTCCAACTCATCTTGAAGATGATTGACACGTCGTAATAGGCCAGGTATTATCTGTCTAGCTCTCTCACCCATTGGTGAATCAAGCCAGAAGAAATAACCACACCCATTTGCTATCTGGTCCATTTTCAACAAGGAAAAATCGAATTCAAGGTTTCAAAAATCACACTTATATGTAATCTGGTCTATTTTCAGCAAACAACAATAAAAAAATTAGAGTCTTAGATTATAAAATCATACACGAAATCGTTCACAACAAGCATAGCGACGCTCAGGGTTTAACTCCGTCCAAGATGTTCTCTCAATGGCAGCAACACCACACCTACAATGGAGATCCATAACTTCTAGTTTGAGGTGGTTTGGGAGATGATTATAGGTTGACTTTGATTTACTCAAGTGTGAGACTGATTTTGATGTGGAAGATGGCAGATGAAGATGATTTGAGAGGTGGACTTCCCGTGTGGCTTTGCAATTGAGGGTTTTATTTTTGGGATTGGGGGGAAATTAGGGTTAAGTTACATTTTGGAGGGAGAGTAATTAATAACACCTAAAATGACGAATCTACCCCTCAAATACCACTTGTAACTCACGTGACACACTTTTCATCGGGAAAAATGGTCGGAAGTTGCAAAAATTAAGGAAACGTGAAGTTCAGGATGTGATCGGTAAAAAAAAAAAGTTTGGGTTGCAAAATTAAAAAAGGGGCAAAGTACAGGTTGGAATATGAAATCAACCCCTTTTTTTATAAAATGAAAGATATAAAAATACATTTTTTAGGATGTGTTTAATATTTTTAGAGTGTGTATAACCTCACCCTAAAATCAATCAATAGAAAAAGCTTTAATCGAATTCTAGCAATCTGATAACTAGGATTGCTTGATTTTGTTTGCAATGGAAAACCACTATACAAAATTCCAATGAGGATATGTTCGGATCCAAATTTGTATTGAATAAACTTTTTTCAATAAGTATTTAAGAAGTACATATCCAACTCATTAAAATGTATTTCTAATTAAAAACCATTTTCTAGATCATAGTGTTACTGTTACCTTGGCCCATCAAAACTTCAGCACTTGTATACTAAATTGCATTAACCATTGTCATACTTGGAAAAATGTTAAACAAATATAGTTGAATTAATATATTACTAAAGATTGCTTTATACCACTAATTATGCACTAAACTGTGACTAAAAAATTCCACATAGCAAAGTGGGATTCATCTGAATTTATAAGTTGCGACAGTGGATGGCATGTCACATAGGATAATGCAAGAAGCTAAGCATGCAACCACTCCACTAAGAGGAAGATGAAGAACTATTTTTCCAAGTGGACTATCTCAACTATGGATGTCTCGATTATAACCCTCTAATGTTGAGACTTCCCAATGTCTTTGTGTTCTGATATTTGTAGCAAAGATAGTGAAAATTAGTGCACATGTATTTGATTTCTTATTGGGTAACATATATTCACCATGATGGTTTATGTAGGTGTTTGGGGTCAAGAAAAAAGTCCAAACATATGCACTATCTTGGGATTTTTTTTTTTTTTTTTTTTTGGTAATGCAAGGGTAATATAGGAAGTCAACATTTTTAGCTCTAGAATACTTGTTTTTATGCTTAATTGATTGAAAATCTTGGGTTTCTTTTCATGGTGGTTAATATTGTTTAGTCCTAACTACTTTATATTAAGGTTTTTTGTGTGCATGCGGATGGGGGTATGCGACATAGCATCCACGAGCAAGCCATTACCTAAACACTTCAACTTTAGCCCATCAATTAATTTCTTTATTTATTTCGTTTTTCATGTTTTCTATTGATTGCTTGTATAATATATTAACAAGACGTTATTTATTAGGGTTTCAATGTATATTGTTACAGATACGTTCATTACAATAAAATATGAGATTGAAAATATAGTGAAATCTCATCAATATTTGAGGAGATATTTGCTAAAAGAGAACAGAAAGGAAAAAAGTATGGATTCTTAATTGCATGTTCTGTTGAGGTTTAACCAGCAATCAATATCCAATTTTCTACAAAGTTGTTGATTATGATCATTTTGGGTATAGAAAGCTTTATACATCATTCCTTTTTTTTTTTTAAGTGGTTATTCATGATTAATCCTATATAAACTAATAGTAAAAACTACACTCCATGTTTATATAATGTGAATGAAATGAAGGGTTAATCAACGTTTGCATAATGGAGGGTGCAGAATGAAACAAACGTGCCATATTGGCTACTTAAGAGGCTTCTTTTAAGCAACAAATGATCCAATATTGATCATTAGAAGGCAAGAAATTGACATAAACGAAGAAACAATCTTAAAGTTAAAGAGAAAACGTGGCCAAAATCTTGCAACTTCCCAAAGCAAGTTTCAATTCAAACATCCTCGTATTCTAATTCCCAAGTGCTCAAATCTCGATCGTGACGTTTGCATTAAGTCACAAATCCATCAAGAAAGAGCCCACAAAATCCATATATACCACCACCCCTCTCTCTCTCTCATCATCTTAGTATCATGGGATCTTCAACATCTCTCATTCTTACATTAAACATAGTATTCCTCACATTAGCTTCCTTCTCGTCTTCCCAAACCATCCAAGAAAAGTTCTACCAGTGCATCACTCTCAACTCCGATCTCTCCATCCCTTTCTCCACCGCCTTCACCGCCCCCGACAACTCCTCCTTCTCCACCCTCCTCGAATCATCTGCCCAAAACCTTCGATGCTTGGTCCAATCGGTGCCTAAGCCTCAACTCATCTTCACACCATACACCGAAAACCATGTCCAGGTGGCAGTGATCTGCGCAAAAGAGCAAGGGATCCAGATCAGAGTACGAAGTGGGGGCCACGACTACGAGGGCCTCTCCTACATTTCAGTAACCGATGAGCCTTTCATCATCCTGGACCTATCCAGGCTCCGATCCGTCCATGTGGACATTCAGGACAACTCAGCATGGGCTCAGGCTGGTGCGACAGTTGGAGAACTGTATTACAGGATTACTCAAAAGAGCAAAACCCATGGATTCCCTGCTGGGCTCTGCACCAGCTTGGGAATCGGGGGGCATATAACCGGAGGAGCCTATGGCACGATGATGAGGAAATATGGCCTCGGAGCTGACAACGTTGTTGATGCAAGAATAGTCGATGCAAGTGGGAAAATTCTTGATCGGAAATCCATGGGAGAAGATCTGTTCTGGGCCATCAGAGGCGGAGGCGGGGGTAGTTTCGGAATTATACTCGCCTGGAAAGTGAAGCTTGTCCCAGTTCCAGAAACTGTCACGGTTTTCACTGTTCCAAAGACACTGGAACAAGGTGGGACCAAGATTCTATACAAATGGCAACAAGTTGCTGATAAGATCGACGAAGATCTGTTCATCAGAGTCATCATACAGCCTTCAGGGGCTGGTCAGAAAGGCCAGAGAACTATCCAAACTCTATACAATGCAGTGTTTCTTGGAAGAGCAGAAAGACTACTCCAAATCATGGGAGAAAGCTTCCCTGAGTTGGGACTAACGAAAAAAGACTGCACGGAAATGAGCTGGATTCAATCCGTGCTTTACATTGCCGGATATCCAGGCAATACTCCTCCTGAAGCGCTGCTTCAGGGGAAATCGTTATTCAAGAACTTCTTCAAAGCTAAATCGGACTTTGTCAGAGAGCCGATTCCAGAAGAAGGGCTCGAAGGGCTGTGGAAAAAGCTCTTGGAAGAGGATTCACCTCTGATGATATTCAATCCCTATGGTGGAATGATGGGCAATATATCGGAATCTGAAACCCCATTTCCACACAGGAAAGGTGTGATATTCAAAATACAGTATCTTAGCCTTTGGAACGACGACAAGCCAGAAACAGCAGCCAAGCACATGGACTGGATTAGGAGGCTGTACAACTACATGGCTTCTTATGCTTCCATGTTTCCTAGAGAAGCCTATGTGAACTACAGGGATCTTGATCTTGGAGTCAACAAGAATGGTACCAGTTTCATACAAGCAAGTTCGTGGGGTATGAGGTATTTCAAGAACAACTTCAACAGATTGGTCGAAGTGAAGACGAGGTTTGATCCCGAGAATTTCTTCAGGCATGAACAGAGTATCCCAACTCTTCCATTGATGGAGAAGAGTATGATGCATTGAAGAAACAAAGTTTGTTGGCTATGTAAGAGTTGATAAGATATATGTTGCTGTACCTGAGTGACTATAAGTTTGTCTGTCAGATTATATTTTTCATTGTAGTCAAATGTTTGTGATTTCCATTCAAGTATTTTTCCCTTTTGATCAATGCATTATGCATCTAAACTGTTTGCTTCTTTTCTGCTATCAACCATCCATGCTAAAAATCACTCATTTATTGACCAAATATGAATATGGTTTCTCAAATAGAAAACGGTGCAATCACAGATTTCATCCAAAAGAATTTTTCCTCTGGTCTACATTAATTTTGTCGAAAATAAATATTACATTTGAGGCCTTAAAACTGGAAATTCAACCCGTTAAAAATTGTACAAGATTATATAGCAGTTGCTGAACAAGCACCTAAAAGGGAGGCCCCCAGCTAGAAAAAAATCCTTATAAATTGTACAAACCAAGAATTGGATTTAGGATCCATAATAATCAATCAAATGACTCATAAAATGTCCACACAAGCTTCTAAGAAACACGACAAACATTCCAAGGCTGGAGCAACAAATGGTGGATATGAAAAGCTTTTCGATGGGCCCTCATGATCATGGTGATCTCGACAATAAATAATCTTCGAAAAATATTCATCTACTCTTGTCAACCAGTTTTGACGGAGGTAGAGTTCCAAATACCTTGTCCCAGAGGGAGGAAGTGATGCCGAAGCCTTTATCCTGAACCCGGAAATGGTGATTGAGATGATATTTCTGCATAAAAGAGAACAAACTTGTGTCAATGGCTGCATTTTCATTGCCTACAGAACAAAAGCTCATCCTAAAGAGCAGTGAATAGGTTTTTATCAAATATATTCAGATTTGAAAGTACAACTCTTTACCTTGAGATTCTTTGGAATTTCGCTGGTTGGCTGGCCATGGTGTACATAGTAATGAGTTACATCGTACATCACATAACCCAGCAGACCACCGGCAAATACAGCAGGGGCGGTGGTGGGAGTAGACAGCATTTTTATGAAGTTCCAGAACTGCAGTGATATCAGTACAAGAGTCAAATACTTTGCAAAAAAGCCAAGAATTCGATGAGTATAGTTCGTTTTTGAAGCTTTTCATTACAAGGATAGCAGAGCTGGCTTTGTTCAGGATAAAACTCAGTCAGCAGAACATGAATACAAATCATAAAAGCAAACCAAGAATGATGCTAGCAATTACAGGACTATAGAGTAGATAAAAGTGATGTTATATATAAGTTCGGACATACTGGATATAAAAGAACTGCGGTGGCAGCAGGAGGGAAAACAAGGCGTAAACCGTCCATTGGGTGCTTATGATGACAGCCATGGAGAAGATAATGAAGTGTGTTACCCCTGCAAGTTATTGAAAATGATGATATGATTAGAGAAAACGTGTAAAAATTTCTCAGAAATTACACCATAGGTTAGAAGTGCGCACACACACAGACTAACCAGTAACTCTTTGTCTCAATGTGAAAGAGGAAGCGATGCAGGGTATATTCCATCAATGTCCAGACAAAAGTGCCGATTGCAACCAGTGACAACACATCAGGAATTGTATGACCCATAGAAACGGACCTTGAGAGGGACCAGGCAACAACAGGGAGCCAAATGACAGGAATGAACCACCATTGGTTCCGGGTCAAAAACTGTTTGAAGAAAGAACCAGTCACTGAGTAACTTAAGAAATCACCTCAAAAAACACTAAAAGCAATTGCTTAGCTAAAACTTAGTGTGCACATCAGTGAACCGTGACATGTATGGCAGTGCCTTGAAGACAAAGAACTGCTTGATCAATACCTCCCAAAAATCACTTTCAAAAAATCGAGGGCTTTCTTTGCTAACAATTGGCTGGTGAACCCACTCCTGATAATCTTCACCAAGATGACCAACCTATGAAATCATTTGATAGGTGTTATAACAGTAGCACAATAGAATCATCGATTCAATATCTCAGAAAATAAGCATTTTTGCCTACAATAATGGAAATACAAATACATTGCATCAGAGGAACAACCCCTAATCCTCATATCTTGGTAAAAAAAATCATCACTTTCAATTGAGTAATTAAATAATAAAATAAAGAGGCTGATATAAAAGTTCTAAGAAGGAGACATATTAAAGCATTAATCAAGAATTGCATCTCCTACCTGGAAAACAAGTGGTTTATTTAAATCAACAGTAAATCCCTGAGACACCATCTTGCTACCTTAAGATAAGGCTGTTAAAAGTAAAAAGAAAATATAAGAATCAGATATATAACATAGCACTATCACCACAAAAATTGCATTAAATAAAAAAGAACTAATAATAAAACCTTTGGCAATTCTTTTGGAAAAATTTTGTTTTTTTCAATATGCTACAAATTAATCAAGAAAATCACACCATCAATTTCATCAAAAACAGTTAAACCATCTGGTCAATTCAAGATTTTAAATACAATGAATAGGGACATGGATCTAGAAGATGAATGTGAAGCATCTTTAGTCTTTCCCGTGAAAAAGAAAAACCGTAAATCGCAAGCACACTCTTCTTGATTCGAATGTGATTTATTCTTTTTCAAGGAAGAATATTCTGCATTGTGGTTAAAGAAAATAAACCGGAGACTCCAATTTGGAAAACCCATTATCCAGAAGGCAACCCCATCAAAGAAAATTCAAGATTAAAAATATAATCAAACGAAAAAGTTTCTTGAAAACGACAAGGCCAAGAAAATCCAAGAACAATACAAAACGCGCAATAAATCGGGATAAAAAAACCCCAGATCCAATAGCAATTAAGAGAAAGAAAGCAACTTTTCACCAAGAATCACGAAAAGGAAACAAACCCAGAACAATGCCGATCAAAATCTTGAAGTTGAGACGAAAATCGCCACTCGCCGCCGGCACAGTAAAGAAGTTGAACCCACAGTTGAGAGTGCTACTAGTTTGCTATGCGATTCAAATAAATAAAATAATAAAAGAGGATAGAATAGTGTGCAATCAATAGTAGAGAACGTGATTAAAAATAGAAGATTGGGGAGAAGATCGTGGCCGCAGATTTGAGGGAATCATCCAGAAGATATTCACGTTGGATTCCAAGGGTTGACAGCCTGGCGTCTCCATTTTAACAACTCACAAAACATCATGTGATGTTGACGCTAATTTTGGGTTTTATTTTATTTTATTTTTGGACTGGATTATTCGAAAAGTTTGTGATCATGACACCATAATCCGGAGAATATATGTCCTCTCAAGATTTTGTAATTTTTGACACAAATCTTTTTTAATCAATATGATGGAAATTAATCAAGTCAATTAATTGAACAAGGATGAACTTAAATTAAAAAATTACATAAAAAATCATAGAAATATTTTTTTTGATATCACCTAAAATAAAATAATATAATATTCAATATAAAAAGATATCAATGCTCATATTTTCATAGATAAAAACGAAACAAATGATTTTAAACTAAGACAATTTTGTTTATTTTATGATACTTTTAAATTCTTAATATTAGTCTATGTTTTGAAATAAAAAAAATCTTGATTTTATTTTATATAAAATATAAATAAATTTGTGACATATGTAATATATGCATCACTCCAGAAAGTGATTAGTCATTGAATAGAATTTCGGTCAATTATCTTTCAAATTCATAAAATTTTTGTACAGTACACATAAATAAGATGTTCAAATCATTGAGAAAAAAGATGATTAGAATATTGAAATCTGTAAATCAAAACACAAATCACAAAAAGTTGTTCGGTTTTGTATTCAGTGGAAAAACACTGTACGATTCCACTAACAATGTCTCTGGTATAAGAATTTGGATATAGAGACACAACATACAATTGAATTCATCTATAAAATGAAAATATATGCTATCAAAATCAAAATTCATTAATTCTATAGCCTTAAAAAAGAATGCGAGCTCTGCCCCTTGCCAGTTTGACAAATTTGTAAACTTCAGCACTCTGACTACTAAACAATGTTAAAAAAAAAAATCCCTTTGTAATAAATCAGCTACTTTTCTTGGTATTTCTTGGAGAAACTGTCCCAAACACCCTGTCCCAGAGTGTTGAAGTTATTCCAAATCCCTTGTCCTGAATTTTGTAGTGATGCTCCATGTGGTTTCTCTACAATTAGCAACACCATGAACTCAATTTGCAGCTAAAGGGCAAAGATTTTCGACAAAGACAAGGATGAGATATTAAGAATATCTTAGGTGGTTTAGTTTACCTTGAGTTCATGAGTTAAACCTTGCAATGGTTTGCCATGGTGCAAGTAGTAATGGGTGCAATCATACATGACATATCCCAAGAATAGACCTCCACACAAAGCAGGGGCATAGGGTGCTGGTGCAAGAAGCTTGATCATATTCCACATCTGATAGAACAGAAAGACAAGGGTCGTGGAAATGTAAGAACTAGACTGCAACTTGGAAGGATACTATGACAATTGATAGATTTGATAATATGAATGACAATATTTGCATACTGGCACGGCAAACATTGCTGCTGCTGCTGGAGGGAAAACGAGCCGGAGGTTATCCATGGGGTGCTTGTGATGGCAGCCATGAAGAAGGTAATGAAGTGTGTTTGCCCTGTATGCAATCACAAATTTGTCAGCATGTAATTCCTTCTTGTTACATGTTAAGATGAGAGGAGACGAGCAAGAATATGACGAACCAGTAGGTTGTTGTTTTCATGTGGAAAAGAAACCGATGCAAAGTGTACTCAACTAATGTCCATAGAATAACTCCACCAACCACTGCTGCTGCTACATGGTAAGGAGAAAGTCCAAACTCTACTAATGATGATGAGACAAACCAGCACACAACAGGTAGCCAGACAAGAGGAATTACCCACCAGGGTGTGCGTGTACAGAACTGCCCACATTGACAACGTAGAATGAATAACCAAAAGAAAAACCTATGTCTTTTAGAACTTGTTTGCTATTGCAAGTGGAATAAACCCTCAAGAATACAGATACTTTAGCTATTTTGCATCAGAATGATATGATAGTCTGTATAAGCACTAATGCAGGCCATAAGTTATGAAGTCTAGGCTATACGACAAATCAAATCAAAATAACACTCATACCAATGGATAAGACAGGTTATCAAGCATGATAAGTAGGTCTTCTACATAACCAATTAGCTGAAACATGTATTCTACCATGGAAGTCTAACTTTCATAGAGAGAATTTCTGCAATACCTCCAATAAACCATTTTTAAAAAATCGAGGGGTCTCTTTGCTGATAATAGGCTTGTGAACCCATTCGTCATAAGCTTCTCCAAGATGGCCGACCTATTCATCAATACACGTAAATGAAACTAAATAAGATAAGCATGCAACTTAAAACCAACGCTTAGTCTAAAGTAGTTCGCAGTTATAACTCGATTTATCAGCTAAACTATAAATGTTCAGCCAAAAAATTGCAGTTCAGATCAATCGAATCCATTATCTAATCTGGTTCTACGTTGTCCAAGCTCACAATTCCATCAATGCATTCAATCATCTAAAACTTTCAATCAAGTAACTCAGTTGAACCGAGTATGATAATATCAAAAACTAAGAACAATCGATTTGAGCAATTTGATGCTAAACATTACAAATTGTGGAGAAATCTGACCTGAAACACAAGTGGTTTGCTTAAATCCACCTTAAACGCTTGATCGACCATCTTGGCACCTATCAATCAAGGGCGGAGAAAATCAAAATCAATATCTCACATTGTAACCTAAAAATCGAAAGAATAACATACATTCTTCTAAAATTAACCCAATTCAAGCAACTAACATACGATCATTATAAAATTTAAAAGCAAAAAACGGAATTATTGAAATTCTAACCTTAGATCAGTGCCAACCGGAACAATATATAACGAATCAATTGGCAACCTTTGTTTTTTTTTTTTTGGGAGATTTTTGCAGCCTTATACGCTCGAATGAAATGAATTAGCTGCAGATAAATGAGAAGAAACAGAGATTTGAAGGAATAATAATGGATAATTTTGGAGCTCCGAAAATTTAGTGGAAAGGAAAGAGAGGATAAAATTGGGGTCAAAAAATTAGCGCCAAAATTTAGCGAAATGGATGGGCAGCCACCAGAAATTGAAGGGCGCCTGTTCTTCATTGGCTGTGTCTGCATCTTTTGTTGAAGAAGATTGTGCTACTCACAGATCAATGGTGGATTTTCTGCATTGAATTTTACTATTAAATTCGAAAACTGTTTCGATTGAATCATATGAGTATTCTTATTCAAATTTCCTTATTTTCATTATATCGACGTTTAAGTTTTGAGTGGGTCGTATTTTGAAAATTTGATGGTTTGATGGATCAAATTGTAATTTTCACTAATTTTATGGTTTATGTAATAATTTGATCAAATTTCGATTTTTTAAAAAAATGTCCATTTTTAAAAGGAGATTTCTACCTTATTAATATAAAGCAGATTGGGCCTGGCTTCTGTTTTTTTTTTTTAAAGTGTGATCCACTTAAGAGTTACCCATTAACTCAGGCCTGCCTCGTTTTGTTAAAATAGTTCCTTTTTATTCTCTAACAATTAAAACTGAATTTTCAGTTAATTTTAATATCTAATTTATGTGTAGCAGAGTTAAAGTTCGTTAAAGCATCCACTAAAAACACGTGCTAGGGTTTAAAATCAAATTAAAATACTCGATTTGATATTGAAATTAAAGATCATGATGTGAATTCGATTTGATTAAATAAACTTCAATAATCGTAAATTGTCCAGAGATTAACCAAATTTCCGATGGCCGGCACCATTGATATTAGTTGCTCAAAAGATGCTGAATCTACTAATTATTTCCCAAATGGCCAAATCCGAATTTATTTAATTAATAAAAAAAATACTCATTATGTACACTTCTAAAGACATATATATATAGAAGCATCACATATTCATAATCAAATTACTTTCTTCACAGATTTCTTGCCTGATTTGGGAATTGGAATTTCATAACATAGAAAATCATGGAATTACAAGATTTTTGCATTGCCGATTATAGTAGTTCAGATTGGTGTAAATAATCCCATATTGGTCACATTGATCAATTCATAGATTTATTGATACTGCTTGCATTTTTAAGTATATATCGGTGGGGCAGCTGCCCGGACTGAACACACTGCCCGCATCAACTACGCGCCGCCACCATTGTAGAAGGCAGCATCGAGTCGGGGTTCATGACCCCAACCCGAAAAATTGGCTGATTAGCGAAATATTGGAGAAAAGAGATTATTTTCGTGTTTCCGATGGGAAACGGACCCTGGAATTGTCACTGTGGTCAATTCCGTTTTCGGGTCAGACCCGGATGTTCTTGCCAAAGCTTTCCAGGCTGATAACATTGTGGTTCATCAGATTCAGACCAAGTTTTAGATCACATGTTTAATTTGTTTGCTGTTATGTTACAAACTTACAACTTATAATCATGTTTCAGTTAAACATTTGATGATGTTTTTTGGTGGCTTTCATAGTATCATGACGTCTTATATGACCATAGCCCAATTATAAAGATCAAGTCCTAAAAAGAACAAGTCCAACAAGATTTTAAAGGCCCGAGTCAGATAACAATAAAAAATCATTACAGAATAAATAAATATATGTATATCTGCATCCGAAGAAAATTTAATAAATAACGAAGGCGATGAAAATGTCAAAATTATGAGAATTTTATATATAAGCAACTTAGTACAAACACTAATATATTAAGATATATATTAGTTTTAGTGCTTGTGTTTATTGAATTGGCCATGAATATATGTTAAATCTTAAATACTACGCTAAATATTCGCTTACAATATTTTACATATTCTGCCACTCTTGTTAAAAATATGTAGTATTTTACGTCAGGGTTTTGGACATTGTCCTAATGCATACAACGACCTGGCTTAGTCATCATCTTCAATAATTATATATTATACATTTTCGGATTCCTTTTGCCACTGTTTTTGTCTTTTGACATTGTCACATCTCAAGCAACCTTTTTTTTATTTAAATTACAAATTGAATGTGCCGTAATTTGTTTGCACGCTTCTCATACATATTCAATAAATCGGGGCAATAGAGACATTTTTGCTTTCACAATTTGATCGAATATACAACTGAATTTGAAATACCCAAATATATTTAGTCCATCATTTTATCAAAATAAATAAATTGAAAGCTAACATTATAATTTACAAAATATTTTTGAATTAAATTTTTTTTTGTCCGTATTAGATGGTTTTTTTAAGTTCACCTAAATTTCATCTGAAGGTAAATTGTCCAAATGAAGGTAAAGTTTATATATATTAAAAAAATTATTAGGTAAAATCGATGATTAAACAGACCATAATTAACCTTTGCCCATATATACACAGTATTCTTTTTTCTTTTTCTTTTTCTTTTTATTTTATTTTTAATTTGCATGGACAAGACATATATGGAACAAGACGGCAGTATCAAGAGCTGACTTGGTCTTCAATTCTTACCTCTTGATACCTATATATATCTCATCCAATTCAAACCATTATTGCACCACACATCTAATCACCCATCAGAATTTGCACCATAACATTCCAAAGCAATGGCAAATTTAATCATATTTTTCCTAAGTCTTGCATCAATAATAATTTCAGCCACCCTTGTACTAGCCCATGAACCCAGCCCTCTTCAAGATTTCTGTGTCGCAGATTTCAAAAGTCCAGGTAATTTAACTCAATGAGTCCAATTATTTTTTTCAATTACATAAATAATTTCCAACTATAAATTCTCAAGACTAATTTTGTGTACCATACAATTGCAGTTAGAGTGAATGGCTTTGCTTGCATGGACCCCACCCAAGTTACGGCGGAGAACTTCCTCTTCCGAGGCCTTCACATCGCCGGAAACACCTCAAACCCCCTCGGCTCGTTCGTCAACCGCCCCACGGTCCTCGAGATCCCGGGCCTCAACACTCTCGGCATCTCCACCGTGCGTGTGGACTACGCGCCCCAGGGGGTGGTGCCGCCGCACCGCCACCCTCGCGCCACCGAGATACTGACGGTGCTGGATGGCACGGTGCTCGTGGGGTTCGTGACGTCAGACCCCGAAAACAGGCTCATTTCCAAAGTGCTTCAAAAGGGCGACGTTTTCGTGTTTCCTTTTGGATTGATTCATTTTCAGCAGAACATCGGAAAACACAACGCCGTCACGATAGCCTTTCTCAGCAGCCAGAATCCAGGTGTCATCGCCATTGCTAACGCCGTTTTCGGCTCCAATCCCGCTATAAACGACGACGTTTTGATGAAGGCCTTTCAGGTTGATAGGTCGATTGTCAACAAGCTGCAGGCACCTTATAATTAGTTTATTTTGTGGTGTAATTTATATTAGTGATTCTTTCATTGATTGACCGAATAAGAGTGGAATTAAATAATTTGGAAAATTTTGTTTCTAAATCCCAAAATTTATGTCTGATTAATGAGTGATAATAAATGATTTTACAGTTTTTTCTTTTCGATGTTGGTTGACCTTCGATCTGTATGGATTAGCTATCTTATTACTATTATAATTTTATTTTTTTTTGGTATGGATCGATTATTATTATTATTATGTCATCTATTAAGAATATTAATTTATGTGTTGTGTTTATTTTTATTGTGCCAACATAAACACAAAAATTGCTAGCAGCTAATTTCATTTATTGAGTCACATCGCATCATATGATGTGTCAAGGTTTTAAGGAAAAGAAAAACATGCCTATTGTTATCGTGTCGATATATACATTATACATATTTGATCAATATGATACGAATAGATACAAAATAATGAATTATATTTTAGGCTTATCATATTCGTGTATTATTATTGTACCAATCCATTATGAACAACTTTTCATGTGTTTTAAATTATGAGTTATATATTTAGGCTTATCATACTCGTATATTATTATCGTACCAATCCATTATTAACAACTTGTGTGTCTTATTTATCTTTATCGTGCTAACATAAATGCAAAAATAATTGTTAGTAATATTAACTTTATGCCATATATTTAAATTTATTTCATGTTATATTTTATTGAGTCCGTAGTATATGATGTACTAAGCTTATGAAAATGAAATCTGTAATAACGGATCAACCAATGATGATCGCATCAAATTTAAAATAATTTGACATCTGAATTCTCGTGCAGATGATTTATTAGTTTTATAGAATATCATGAGAGTTGGTATACATCTTATCAACTATTCTAAAATAACTAGAGAAGTATTCTTATTAGTTATTAGACCCTTTTATAAATGGGTGACTCTCCTGTGTCCCGGGACACGGTCCCCAGCCCGCCCCGAGGGTCCCGAGTATATTTTATTTTATTTTTCCTTCAGGGAAGGTGTTCATGAAATACATTTCAGGTATATCATGTATATCTTCATTGATGCCTGAAAAGTATTCATGGAATACTTTGAAGGTATCACATGTATACATTAAAGGTGAGCGTGCGGCGTGGACGCGCGGTTTGTGAGGTGTTACACGTATACATTAAAGGTATCCATAGAATACCTTTTCAGGTATCCACATGTATACATTCAAGGTATCCATGGAATACCTTCAAAGTCCACATGAGATATCTATCAAGTGCGCGCGCATGAGAGCGCGGCAGGGGTGTGTGGGCGCGCTTCCAGGGCGCGTGGGTGCGGTGGGCGTACGTGGGCACCGGGGCCAGTTGGGGACACGGACCGGGGAATAAATAAGTTTTGGCGTTTATAAATCTATTTTGTAAGACCAGTGATCAATCCATATCTAACGCACAAAATAATTACAATGATTTGTATGAATGAATTTGGATTATAGATAGTAAAATTTTGTCTCTTGAAATTTTAATTATATATATGACAGTCTCAAATATGTTTTTATATTAAAATAGTTGAGATGCATATACATCACTTCTCTTAAGACTACATCTAATACCAGAAAGAGTAAACCTGTCTCATTATACTCTTGTTTTAGAGTTTAGGTAATATCTAAACAGAGCAAAGGCCAAAGCCTTCTTAATCTTGACCTGTTCATATTCATTTGCCAGCTGGCTTTTTTTATATTAAATTTTCATTTTTTCATACTGTCAAATTTTACAATCCGAGAAAAAATCAGTAGCCTAAAATTCATAAAGAATGCATGAACAGTATAATTTTATTTCAATTAATACATCATTTTTTAATAAAAAAGAGTTAATGACTTTTTTTCCAACCCTAAATCTATCTCTCTGTCAACATTGATTTTAAAATAGAGAGAGTATTAGATAAAAGATCAAATATTTTATTTTTTACTATAGATTATCCTATATCGAAATTAGGTTGTTGAACGAGTATAGCATATTTATTTGTTGGGTCATGGGACAAAAATACCATCAAACATATTTTTTACATTCTCAAATAACACCAAACATAATACCATACATCCATATACCATAAAATTTAAAACTATGCCCCTAAATGCCATCAACCATGAATAGTAAATTTTGACTTTTTAACTAACTTCCAAAATGCATTAATTCCCATGAATTTCAACACCCATTCTATATACTTGTTATATCCGGAAAATCATATACGGATCATATCAGGCCCAACATGCTTCCGTAAAATAAATTCATCCCCTAAAATTCATACCTTTATTTGACCGCAACAGCACCGGGTGAGATGGTTTGCAAAGCCACCAGCTGGAAAATCACTGCCCCCAGACCGTTCTACGAACAGCTCCTCACTGTTCAATTTCAACCCTCAGGGAAGATGGTCTGCAAGTTATCCAGCTCATTCAGCAACCGCACAGCACAACCTTGGTTCGTTTCCTACACCAGGTGTACAAAGTATTCCTTCCAGGGGACGAACTAATAATACTAAAAACTCATGTTGAAGCAAAAACCTTTATTTTATTAAGAACTTATAAATATTTATTACAACATATGTAATCTCCTTTTGGGAGGAGAATTACTTGTTTAGCCTCTCATAGAGAAGGCTTGAACTCCTAAATACATAAACTGTAAACACTCTCACTATTACAGAAGAAACTTATAAAGATAGATGTTTTGAAGAAAACTGAGGGGAATGCTCGATATCCTTAGCTTCCTTCTATCTCTATATTTATAGAGTGAAATCCGGATGCGAAATGCGGATTTCAATCTCTCTTGAATGAGCTGGCTGTTTTCTTTAGTGCTCCATGTGACAGTTTGTTGGGGAGTCACTTTCAGCTGTTAGTGTTCTTCCTCTTTTTCTTCCCCTTGACCCATTCCATGTGATAGTGGTTGGAGTTGTCGGGGAATGCTTTCTTTCTTCACATGGTCCAACCCATGTGATCTCTCGTCCTATCCCATTTAACTTTGTCGGGGACGCTTTAATAATTTGGTCGTTGTGGTCCCCGGGGATACCTCTTCTTTTGTGCTGGGCCCTTGGATCCAGCTACCTGTCGGTCGGGTTTGGGTCGGAATCCTTTCCCAAACTCGGGTTCTTTCTATTCGGGGCACGCTTGACAGATCCGATCGATCTATCTTCCAATGTGTGCCATATTACAGAATTTCCGGTAAGTATCCTTGCTCGCCGGAATCTTGTTCTCCCAAAGGATCTTTCTTTTTGTTTCAAAAAGTTCATCTGCGAAACCTGTTGTCGATCCAGTCATTGTATTCAGCATGAAGGATCCATTGGCTGAATTCTGGAAGACCTTAAATGAATACTTGACCTTGTCCATTTCTGTTAAACAAGTCCAAAGTCCCCAAGCTCGTCGTGTAGAAGCTTTATCTTCAGTGAATGCCCCTACCAGTATCGGAACCTTTTCCGGGGATGTTGCCTTTATGTATTTTAAGGCATTTCCGTCTGGTCTCCGAAGCTTGATAAAATGAAAGGCCTCATGGAAGCCCTTCTTAGCTGGTTCTGGAGCGGCACTAATGAAATAGAGCTCCAGGATGTCTCCTCTGGACAAGTGTGGATTGTTCGTCCAAGTTTCATGAACTGCTTCTCCTATCCATCTCGGTAATTTCGAGATTTCTGGGAATCCTGGTGATGTGGTATAAATTGAAGCTAGAGCTCCAAAGTTATACCATTCTTGGACTTCATTTGGATGACTGTCTGGTTTCATCCAAACCCTGGGATATTTTCCCGAGATATCAACTGTCGTTCTTTCCGGGTTGATACCGTTTCTCGTCACTAATTTCTCCCATTGACGCTGATAAACCTGCAACGGAGAAACCTCGTTAGTGTGAGTTTGAACCTTAGCTTTGCCTGTCTGAGGCCTCAGGTTCAACTCGACCTCTTTAACCCCAGAGGTACTGGGATGACTTGAAGACTCGGGTTGTGACACCGGGGCTTCAACATTCGTTACTGATGGTACATCCTCAAGGAATGCATCACCTGTAACACTCGTAGGCATGGTATTTGAATCCATAGCCTTCGGGTTAGAGTCCCGATCTCGAAGTTCTCCTTTTAGCACCGAAGAAGATGCCGCCTGGAGAAGAGGTTTATGCAACGCTTGGAACATATGTCCCTGAGCGTATTGGCATGCTCGTATTAGATCAGAAACGGATTTCTGATCTTCTCGTTGAAGTCGTCCAGCAACTTCGGCATTGAGACATAACGTCCCAAATTCTCGTTCAAGACTCTCTAGGTTTTCCCTGAGATGTCTTACTCGTTTGAGGACCTCGTCAGCAACGTGTTCTTCCATTTCGTGTTAAGAAATCTGCAAGAACATTTTCGTGAGATTTCACAATGACAATATCATAATCATAATATTGGCATTCAGTTTGCCATCTAAGTATCCTAGCCTTTTCTGGTTTAGATTCAATTTTATTTTTTAGAAAAGCTTTGACACTTGAATTATCAATTTTGAGGATAAACTTTTTAGCCAGTAAAAAGAGAGGCCATTTTTTAAAAGCCTTTCTGACTGCAAAGAACTCATTCTCGTTGATATGCCATCTGATTGCTTCTCCATCTGAAAACAGACCGCTGCAATATCTACATGGCACTTCTCCGTCTGGTGTAGCCTTCATAAGAACTGCTGCCCACCAATGATCACTGGCGTCTGTGTAAAGAACCAGTTCATCTTCGTCTTAGGGTATAACAAGTTTTGGAAGCTTGCTACAAACTTCCTTAAGCTGCTTAATCCCTTCTCGATGTTCATCTTCCCATTTAAAAACCACATCTTTCTTAAGTAATGGGCTGAACACCTTCCTGTGAAATGCTAGATTGTTGATGAACATTCCAGCAAAATTAACAACTCCGAGAAAGCTTTGAAGTTGTTTCTTGTCTGTGAGATCATCTGGAAATCCTTGTATTTTTTCCACAATATGATTTTGTAGAATGATTCCAGATTCATCGATTTCAATTCCGAGGAATTCAATCTGTCTTGTTGCAATTACTGCCTTCTTTTCAGAAAGCACTAATCCTTCTTTATGGCAAACATCTGAGAAAATCGTCAAATGTTTGAGATGCTCCTTCATGTTCTTCGATGCAATGAGAATATCATCGATGTAGACGAACATAAAGTTGAAATAATCCTTGAAGAGATTATCCATCTTTCTCTGATATATCTGGGGTGCATTTGCCAAACCCATAGGCATGACATTCCAGACATAGTGTCCTTGTGGTGTGGAGAATGCGGTGAACTTCTTACTTTCTTCCTCCATCTTAATCTGGTAGAAACCAGACTTGCAATCGAACTTAGAGAATATTTTGGCACCTTTGATACAGTTAACCAAGTGTTCTCTACTCGGGATATAGTATCCATCAAACTCCAGAATGTTATTAATCCCTTTGTAATTAATAACAAGTCTAGGTTTACCTCTTTTGATTTCTCCATGATTTCTCACAAGGAATCCCGGGCTGCTATATGGAGAAACTCCTGGTGATATCAACTTAAGGTCCAGGTGTTCCTTAAGTATCTTCTGCATATCCTCACGATCATTTTGATTCATCAGGATAGGTTTGAGTCTTACGAACTCATGTTCCTTTCCAGGTTTAACCTTTAGGGATGCTTTGAGCTCGTTTCTGTCCCACCATGCTAAAGGATCTTCATTGTAATTCTTATGGATCCTTTTCTTGAAATCCTCGAGTGATATTTGTTCTTCAATGGTAACATCACTCTGTGGATTCTCCATTATGGATTTTCGCAATTCTGCAATAGCCTCTGGAGGAACTCGTTCTTCTCCTTGTCTTCTGAATGAATACAAGATAGTATCCCATCTTTTGGTAACTTTTTGTTTCGGACCAAATTGTCGATAGGATAATAAGACATCACCAAACCTTCTTTTATCCGCCATTTTTGGATGTCGAAGTTTGGCTTCATCACCACGCTTGCTGCGAAAAGGAAAAGGCATTTTTCTGTAAAATGCTTCCCGCAGTCTCTGGACAATAATCTTATGATCACATAAGGTTGTGAAAATAAGGCGTCTTGTCTCATTTTCTTATGTAAAACGTTTGAATGTTTGGAGGAAATTGTTTCCCAGCAAAACATCTGCACCAGTATCATGGAAATAGATTGGTGGCATCTTCACCTTATACCATGGGGTATTGTCGGCGCCTCCGATCATAATTTCCGCTTGTTTGATTCCTCTGTTAAGGATAAGAATCCTTTTGGAGAAATCTCGTCCTGCAATGGCTGGTAGATCTTCTCCCATTTCTGTAGGAAAAATCTCCTGCTTTGCAGTACATATTCCTGCTCCTGAATCCACATAGGCTGTGAAATATTCAGTCTTGTATTCAGTATATAACATTCCAATTGAAATGTATATAGAGAATGGACTAGTGGTCATCTGATTCGGTATCTTTTATCAGCCACTGTAAATTCCATTCCATCTTGTAATCGTTCCCAAGGCATATGATCCTCAAGAAAGTTAAGACCCAGTGTTAACTGTTCTGGGATTCTTCCTGCGACTCCGGAGATAGTCAATTCGATTTCACCCATCTTTAGGCATCCTTGAAATCTACCAACTATCGGTTGTTGTAGGTAATAGAGGACATCACAAGGAAAAATATTATCCTTCTGGTTGATGTCAAATATTACTTCAACTGCTCTCCAGCCTTCTGGACATTTTAGCTCTCCTGGTGTTTTAAATACACCTGGGATTCGCTGTACTGTACTAGGTCTTCTTTCTTCCCAACGACTGCTACTCATCAGTCTATCTTGCTGGAAAGACATTCTATTTGTCTCCCTTCTGAGGCTTTGACTCCGATTGAAGACCGGTTGATCTTGTATTTTCATATCTATCTCCTTTATGGTTGGAGATTCAATGAGTTCTAGCAAGATAACCTTAGCGAAATCGTCGAAGATTTTTGGGACTTCGATAAATTCCTTTCTCAAGAATACATCTGAATGATGTGAATTTGATAGAGCATAGGAAATCTTGTATGTGATCGAGTAGGGCCTATTCCCTTATTTCATCAAGTCTTCTCTTTTAAAATCCTGATGAAGGGTTAGGACTCTGTTAAAATCTCGATCTCCCAGATTGTATGCAATTCTAGGATAGACATTGAATGCCAATTTCCCTGCACACAAGTTTCCGGTGACTGTTCCAAGGCATGAATCCTTGAGATTTGAGATTCGCTTGTCAAATATTGCAAGATTGAGAGGCGAATCAATTCCTTCTTTGAAAGTTGCTTTAACGATTACTCTTATGGCTCCGATATGAATCCATGAGAGTGTATTTGCAACTTCTCTCTTAACTTGATTCCTTATATCCTGAACTTCTCGGTAAGGAATCAGCTGCATCTCAATCAGGTTACTCGTGAATTCCATAGGAATAGCGAATTCTCCCGTAGTAACCCTATGGATAATTTGGTGTTTTCTTTTACGAATTCCGAATTTATCCAAGGCTTTTTCCATAGCTCCAATGGTAAAACCATCATAGATTTGAAGCTTTGGATCCTCTTTCATAATCCTCATGAGAGTCTTATGAGAAACCGTTGTGTGAGAGAGAAATCCTGACATATCCTCTCTCATTGTTTGAAGAATTTCTTTTTCACTCTGATCCTGATGTGGATTCACTTCCATCATCCGAATAGATCTCTTCTTCATAGATGCTTTCATCTGAGGGTAGATCCTCAAATTGATACACCTGTATAAGATCTTGGTAATAGACAGCTTCCTCGAATTCTGGAGTTGCTTCGAACTGTCTAAGACCTCTCCTTTGGTTATCTGGGCAATCCGTTGAGATATGCCCTCTTGCTCCGCAAGTCCAGCAATTACAATCTTTAAAACTTTCATTAGCTCTGGTGTGAGCGCGTCTGAAAGTTCTTCTTCCCATAGATCTGCTGGAACCTCCTTGGTTTGAACCTGTTGATGAGGTCCTACTCCTGCTGGGTGCTGGTCTTTGCCCTGACTTATAACTCCGGGCTTTTTGTTTAGACCACATCCTTCTGGGTCTCCAAGATCTCCTTGAAGACATTTGATTCCGTCTGTTATTGTTGCTTTCACGGCTATAAGGGTGACTTCTTTGTTTCATCCTTTTATGCCTTCGTGGCTGACCTCTCACGATTGTTGGGATGTCATTTTCTTCGCAACATAAAGGAACCATTTTGTTGATTCCTCTTAATCTCTTGTAATTTTTATAGAGTGCTGTCTGGTGGCACCATTCAGATAACTTGGCCTTTAGAAAAGACATCCTTCTGGCCACTGTATCCAAATCGTCTGCACTCTTATATTCCCTGATAAGCATTTCTCTTCAGGGACTCGGTATCTTCGCAAAGAAGAGCTGCGAAGCTTCTTTGTCATCCACCTTGGATTTCCATCGATATTCGGTGAATAACTTGATATATTCGTCAATATGACAAATATCATGCAACTCTAGGCAGTAGAGGGCTTGTTTATATCTCTTTCTCTTTTCCTCTTCTATTCCCTCAAAATAGCCTATGCCGATAAAATGGATTTTGAATAATTTGGCCATATTATCGACAATTCCTTTCAATGACTCACCAGCTGTGACATTATTTCTCATATCTGGTGGTGTCATATCCCACGCTCTCTTTACAGATTCTTCAAGACTCATCTCAAGAAGTAAAATGAATCCTTCATTTGTAAGATCGAGCGTTCCTGCTGCAATTCTCATTGACGCTGCCCAGTCATCAATAAGGACTTCTCGATTTTTGAAATCTAGAATATCTAGATTTAGCATTAATCCATATGGATGTATCGGATTAAGCTGCGACTTTCCATAAGGCGTATTCTGAAGATCTGGCCTTTTGGATCGTTGTCTAGTTCCCGAAACAATCGGGTCTCCTCTAGTGGTAAAATCTCCAGCGTGCGGCATCGGTTCATCCACATGATGTGAACCTGAACTTTCTGCAACGTTGGGGTCTACCGGTGGTTGTGGAGGTGGTCTTGGGTGTTGGTCACGAGTAACCAAGGCTGAACCATCTCCTGTATTCATCTTTAGATCCACTATACCTAATCCTGCAAAGGACTCGGCAAGTTCTTGTAGATCTTCAAGATTCATCCTTTCCATATCCATCTTAATTTATGATGGATTTTCCTTTGATGATAGCAATGAGTTTTTCATCTCGGGTCATTGGTCGTACGACTTCAGTTGGTTTCCCTTTTTGATGTAAATAGGGAACCGTTCCGAAATCTATACGTCTCCTTCCTCCAGGAACAATTGGTCTGTCCTCCAGATTCTTGACTCTTTTTTCAATATCATGAAGGATTTCAAGAGTTTTCTTCTGATATTTAATCATCATCTCCATCTGGTTTTGGATCTGATGGATTTGTATCGGTAGATGATTATGGCGGTTACCATAATTCTGCACCGTCTTCTGGATTTCTCTAAGATCAAGGCCGATCTTAGATGTATCCGGAATTATCTCGCTCCAGTCTGGTTCTCCTTCAAGACCCATGCTCCTGTCGATGGGCTGCCTCCTGTAAGGTCACCAGTTCTGCGTATAACATTTGGTTAACCTGAAGGTAATCCAAATGATATGCTGCTTGTTCATTGCATTGCCTCAAAGCTTCTTGGCAAGCTCCTACATTGGCTCGTTCAACATATTGGTCTTCCCAATATGTCATCTTGTGTAGGTGTTCCTCTTTATACATCGTCAAAATTTGACGATATCTCCTGTATGGAATACATCTTGGACAATTGTCCAGATCCATATTTTCGCGAGAAATTCTCCTCACCAAAGTTAATTACATAACAATAATAAATATCATAAAAGTTCTTAATAAACCTAGGCTCTGATACCATTTCGGGTCCGGATACAAAAAGTAAATATTCTGATGTTTAATTTTCAAAGAAATTTGTACGTGGCGTTGTTACTCATCCCAGACCACTGTTTTTTAGGCAGTATTGGCACGAGTGAAGTATTCCAGCCGATATACTTATTTCAAGATAATGAAACAAAATATTTTAGAATGGATCAAATTGAAAATATAGGGAAATAAGAAATTAAATTACAAATTTTAAGAAGTAGTTAAATGGTTGCACATGGTTAGTTAGGGTTATTTTGGTCTTTTTACCAAAAAGTGGCATTTTTGGGTATGGTATTATCTTTGATGACATTTGAGGGTTTAAAAAATAGTTTTCATGGCATTTTGGTATATTTCCCCTTTATTTGTTCATCTTTTAAGAAAGTATAGTATTTATTGTACATTTACATATATAACATGGATATGTAAGTATGTATGTATTAGTATGTGTATGGACAATAGAAATTATATCTGGGGAAGAAAGAGTAATAAATAAAAGGTTTTTGAGTTAGAGCTGAGATGCAGACAAAAAACTCTTTAAGACAGAAATCATTACGACCAATCCACATCAATTTTGTTAGATCATCACTTTCGGAGAGTTCGGTGAACCGCTAGTGCTCTCTCTCTCTCTCTCTCTGACCAAATCCACATGGCCAAACTTATTTATATTTAAGTGTGAAGAACAAATCCTAAGAATCCATGATTATTGACTAGTTTAGTAACGATATAATTAACAATTAGACGAATAAATTAAGTATATCAAGAGGCATTAAGAAAATACGAACAATTGTTTGAGTGCAAGCACCACTTAAAGCCTCCATTCTCCTTTTTATTAGTAGTGGGGTGGTGTTAATATTAAAAATATATTAAATTATTTAAACGTTTTTTTTTTCGGGCAATCTTCGATCAATATTCTCCAATTAGTTGCCGAAATCTGATTGTTAGTGATATTTCTTCTCTAAATCAAAAAAAAAAATCAATAACAAAATCCCTTATTTATGCACAAATAAAATGTACCAACAGTATTGTAGCCACGTAATGTATGCACCCAGAAAAAAAAAACTAATTGATAACTTTTAAAGTTCACAATATGTATCACAAACTTATATTTTATTTTTTCTAATAAAAAATTGTGATAAACATGTCAAACGTCAACACAATCAATTGCCTAACAATTAACTCGAAAAAGAAAAAAAAACACACAATATTGCAATAAAATAATGATTAAGGTGCCCCCACAGTAACCAAATTCATTAATTGCAGTTTTTACGAATTCTACTAGAGAAGAAGTGCCCTGTTTTAGGGTGCAGTAGAATAGCAGCAGATATTCATCAATAAAACGAGACAAGAATCAGATGTCAGTACTTGATTCACTACGCCTCCACCCACCAAGATATTATGTCACTATCCCAATTTCACATTTAAAATGCTGTAATAAATAAAATTAAATCATGCGATGATCGGTTCTCAAATGTCTCATACCCTACACTCTGTGCTTTACTACTTCACTTCATAAGAAGCTAGGCCCACGCATGAGGCCTTGTCCTCAAAATGTGATCATATCTTGTCCCTAAAGATATTTTCAGTTAAGAGTAATAGAGAACAAAAACATGAATATAACCTAATAGTCATGATAAAGGTATCCAAACTAAAGATATTTTCCCGTTCACGATATTCCTATTATACAAAGATATGAGATTAGATAGTAGTGGGAAAACCGTGAACAAAGGAAAAGGGAAAAAGATGGAAACTTTACAACTTACCACTTTGAAGTTTGCAAACCTTATTCTCCCCATATTCATTACTTCACATAATTTCTTCACTAGCACTTGCACGCCTAATCAATGCTTTTGAAAAGATAATTCAAAGAAAGATGCCAACATATCAAGTTCAGAAGAACAAGAAACAGAACATGATTGAATGCAAAAATGAAACATTTTCATCTATAAGATTTACAGGTCAAGGTACAACAACTCAATTCGGTTGACAAGGTGAAAGAAAGAAAGAACAATTTACAAAAGAAAAGATTAAAGATTTAACTCAAGAGGCTTGTTGTTTATGCAAACTCAAGTCTAACCAGATTTCATGTATCTTGGTAGTGTTTTTTCACCTAGTTTTAACAGCAAGAACCATGATAAGGTTAAGACAATTGCCAATGCTCTGCCTCCCATGAGTCCTATGAGAACTATTAGACAAAGTACTAAATGTCTCCATTTTAGCCCCTTCGCTTCCACCTTCATATCTGCTGCTTCATCACTAATCTCAGAACCATAAGACTCAACTTCACATGTTTCATCTTCCTCTATGAATCTTACATCATTGTCTAACTGTTCTTCATATGAAACAACACTGTCATCCTTAACAGCTTCAGCACTTTGAAGGTCATCATCATGTTTCACCGAATTTCTGAATTTCTTTGTTACGTATTTCTTCATCTTCGATTTAATCTTCGCCCTTCTTGATTTCCTCTTCGACTCTGCCACCACATCATTCATAGGCTCCTCTTTCTCCATCTCCATCAATTCAAGCAATGGCCTTTCAGAACAGGGCTCTTCGATTATCTCGTTCTCGGGTTGAATCTCAACTTCTCGAATTTCTTGACATGGATCATCACTATTCTTCTCATCTAAATTCAATCCTAACAATCTCCCAACATGCACGATCACTGAACATGGTCTCAACAGCCTACTCGCGTGTTTCGACACGTATTCAAGGAAGAGCAACAAGAAAGCCGAGAGGGTGATTCCGACGGCTAATCGCTTCGTCCCCAAGGCCAAAATCACCACCAAGAAAATCTTTAAAACCCCCAACAAAACCCTATTAACATCACTAACCATTTCATCACCACCACCACCAACAAATGTGACCCGATCACTAGATCCCACAACGCTACCTTCACTCACAGAGAGATTGTGATGAGGGGTCGACGATCCGGCGAGTGACGGCGGCGGAGGCGGCGGCGGAGACTCTTCAATTAAGGGATCATTAGCCATACTGAGTGCTGTGTTTGGAGGATTCTGACGCGTTTTCTTGGATGGTTTTTTCAGCTTTTCTCGATTCTTGATGAAAAGATCAATCAACGATGTCGGAAATCCGGTTTCCACCACCAGAGAAGAGCCATCGCGCCGCTTCTGGGAGTTGTGGAGGTGATCGTTGACCAGTTGACTAATTCTTGCGCTCTTCACCTTCTTCCATGGCAAAGGCATGATTAGAACAGAATCCAAAAATGGCGATTCCAAAACAGATGCTTCAAGATATAGAAAATTCCCAGAAAGACAATTTTTGCGTCCCTTTAATTTTCATAAATTCATGGGAATTTTCTTGCAAAACACCCCTTTTTGAACACTCCGACTGTACGGACACCATGCCAATCCCCCCAAAAAAAAACAATTTTTTCTGCAAAAATGAAAAAATTTAGAAAAAGAAGTCAAGACCCATTTTCTGAATCAAGAACCCAAGATGGCAATCGTTGCAGAGAAACGAAAGGTTAAATTATTAGGATCTTGATTCTTTTCCTCTATTGCCTTGAATTAATGTAGGGCGGTTGGAAAATTGAAACCCTAAAAAGGGATTTAAGAGGAAGACGAAGAGAAAGGGATACAATATAATTAGCGCGTGCAAACAGTTTCAACTGTGAATCGGATCGGAGAAATTAATGGGAAATCGTTTAGCAGCGGTTGTCGGTTGCAGTTTTTGGACGGAGTTATATATAAAGGAGCAAATTAGTATTCTTACAAACAATTTCTTGCAATAAACTAAATAAGATTCTTTTATAGGTTGATGTGGTATTCGAAATTCGATCAGATATTAATACAAATATGTATTTTATTCTGTATCACTCAAATAAATAAAAATATAGAAATGAAAAAAAAAATATCAAAATGTTTCTTTTTAAGGAAAATGAGGTGATTTACCGAAAAAAGATTAGAAAAACTAAATTGATGAATAAAGTATTTTATTCACAAAGCTTTTGCCTTTTATTATTATTTTTTTTTAGAAACTAATTTTATTGTAATGTATAGATGGGAATGGATATAGGCTCTCCTAAAATAATGTTTAGGATTTTGATTAATTAGTGATTGCAAAAGCTAATAAATAAAAATTATTGAACTTATTATTACATAAATTGCGTGAAATTAATTCAAAACTGATTTTTTTATGTTTACAGTAATACTACACACGAATATAGATTATTTAGAAAAATTAATATATACATAGTTGTGTGTATGTAAAGTAAGAAAGGCAAATTTATTAGTTGGATCGCCTCGTTTTTAGGCAGAGCTGATGTTATGTGATGGTTTTTGGCTTTATTATTGTTTTTATTTCTTTTATCATTTTCATTTTCAAAATATTATTGATTTTCTAAATTATTGAAGTACTCAACATTGTCATTTTCAGTTGAACCAAGTCCACGTTATAATTAACTATTAATTTCTTATGGAATGTCATAATCATAGAATATGATAAAAGAACATTGGGCCATCGGGTGCCTATCCTTTTTGAAAATTTATAATGGATTCCAAACACGTTTATATTTAAATTAAATTCATTTTTTAAGTTTATTTGTAATAAATTGATGTTATCTGGTACAAACACTTCAAAAAAAAAAAGAAATGATACAAAACACATTTAAATGTCATATATTTGATTTCATAATAGACACACTTGTTAATTTGAACAAAGTCTCAAATAAGATCCTTTACCTTCAGTGGTAACTATATATATATATATATATATATATATACACACATATTTATATTATTTGTTTGATAATAATTTTTTGTACTTTAAAATTTGTTTTAAACGCGATTCAAGTTGAAAAAAATGCATATATAAGTCTTTTAGATAATAAAAAATTGATAATAACGTGAATGCACTTGATTTATTTGTACTATTCAAATATAATTATATATATATTTTTTGTAGTATATATAAATAAATAAATTGAGGAGGAAATGGAGACAGCGCATTTTGGGACACGGTGGCATCATGCTTTTGAAAAGGCGACTTTTTTGTGAATGGTAAATAATTGTTGCATATTCAGTGGATAAAATAAAGACAAATTTGAGTAAAACTTACGCTACACTATATGGCTTTTAAATGCAATACACGTGCATTTTCTTAATCATGTTGTTTTCAGTCAAGGATGAAAATATCGGTATCGGTGGATATATCGGTACCTTGATTTTACGGATGTATCGATGGATATATCGATATCGGTGGATATATCGGTTTTTGCGCAAAAAATTGAAAAAAATTGAAAAAAAATTGAAAAATATATCTAGTACTTTATATAATATTATAAGTAACATTAATACATATATTAAACTTAAATTTCAAATAAAAAGTTATGTTTACAACAAATTTAGAGATAAACTATTATATAAACGTTGTCTCTTATAATAACATTTTCGTCACTGGTTATGATAACATGACAAATTTTGAATTCAAATACATATTTCATTGTTTAACACATTAGCCATGATAATTTATGATAGGAACCTAAATTCAAATATTTTACTAAATATAAGTTTACTAATTATTTAATTAAAACTATTAGTTGAATTCAAATACGTATTTCATTGTTTAACACACTAGCCTAATTGATTTATATGAGGAACCTAAATTCAAATACTTTACTAAATATAAGTTTACTAATTATTTAATTAAAACTATTAGTTGAATTCAAATACGTATTTCATTGTTTAACACACTAGCCTAATTAATTTATATGAGGAACCTAAATTCAAATAATTTACTAAATATAAGTTTACTAATTATTTAATTAAAAATATAGTTGAATTCAAATATGTATTTCATTATTTAACACACTAGCCTAATTAATTTACCATTAAAAAAAATTCAAAAAAAATCAAAAAAAAAAAAAATTCCACCGACAACCGATATATCGGCGATATTTTGCCAAATTTGTGCACAACGTGACCGATATCGATATATCGCCGATATTTTGACAGAAAAATTCGTCGGAGCATATCGATATCGGTTGGCATTTTTTCGCGATAAATCGGCGATATATCGCCGATTTATCGCGATATTTTGTTTCTTGTTTTCAGTCAAATCTATTAGGTGTAATAAAAATTAATCAAATAATTATTTATAATTTATAGTACAAATTAGTATAAAGTAGAGTTAAATTCAAATTTATATTATTTACGAATTTTACTAAAAAAATTCACATGCTTTCCCTTTTAAAAGACAAAAATAACTTAATGTTAAAATTGATGATATTGAAATACAAAAAATATAAGTTAGAGAAATTCACAAACACGACAATGATAAATTTAGGATAATAGCTACGAATGGTTATCGACTTCCAGAAAAGTAGGTGCAGATATTTGATTATGACAACTAGGTTAAACGAATATCTGCCTTAATCTAGTTTTTTGCTTTAAAAAAAAAAAAAAAAAAAGTATCACTATAGGATTCAAAAACCCTTTACTCATATCATTAATATTGATAACGCTATCAATATATAAAGCAAAATTTAAAGAAAAATCACTACGGCCCAATAAGGCCCAATATGATTTAAAGCAAAATTTAAAGAAATTTCACTATGGCCCAATAAGTCCCGATATCAATTTAAAGAAAAATAACTATGGCCTAATATTGATTTTAAAGAAAAATTACTATGTATCCGCTGTTGAACAGGGGTTTGAAACCAAACCCTCTCCTCTAAATAGCAGGTACCAAAGGACAACCTAGAAAAATAGGCCCAATCCATCAAAGAGGTTGGCCCAATTAGAATTCCAATACCCTGGCCCAATGATGGCCTATCACATTAAGAGAATTTTTGGTAATCAATTATTAGCTTTAATTCTCCTAAAAATCATCACTTCTATACTCGGTTTCATAGCTCCTTATATTTTCAACGTGCTTTATTGTGAACAATTTCGGACCACAATTTTGTAGTTGCACAAATATTAATATTTCTTTTATTCAAATATTCAAATACACAAGAATTTCTCTCTACGAATATTTCACTAGACTAACTGGAAAAGAAAAAAAAAAGTACTAAAATGAATATAATTACAAAGAAATAAACACTTGATCTACCATTTTCATGAAAATAATAATAATAATAATAATAATAATAATAATAATAATAATAATAATAATAAAAAAAAAACAACGATAAATTGAAGACGAAATTTTGGACATAGTTAATAGTAACCATTATTCCTCGTAACAGCATGACTTCTGCTTCTTGGAAACATCTCAGTCTTGATCACAACATGTTCTTGGAAGTCACATTGCTCTTCTTCATCAATCCTTCCAATTTTTCCTAATGCAATGCTATAATTTCTATCCATGCTATTATAATATCCACTCTCTTTTTGTTTAAAACAACTCTTGTCCGACATTGATCTACATAGTCGTTCTTCAATATTTTCCTTCTTTTCCATTTTAGCCACTGAAGTGTCATATCTATCAAAATTCTTCGATACGTGATGAGGTCCAGGGCAGACGACGATGTTTGTCCTAGAGATTTTTCCATCAAATGAGACAAGACTATCAATGTAGAAATTTCTCGCTTTGCGTAGAAATCTCTTTGGTGCATCCATGTATTGCCTCAATCGACTCGACTTGTTTTCTGTTATTTTCATAGTGTGGCGATGAAGATGATGTTTGATTTTGAGGCTTATTAATTATAAGTTCTAGCTCTTTTCTTATTATGATTATTGAGGTTTTTATTGGTATATATAGTAGTAGGTTTTTGATTTGATTGTTGTTGTGTTGGATTATGGAGGAAATTGTAGTCAAGTAAGATTGCAAGATTGACCTGAAAATTTTGGTCACACCAAAAATTATAAAATTGGAACAATCTTAAGGACTGCTATCTAATAATGTATCCACTAAAAAATTAAAAATAAAATGCTGACATGTAATTTTGTTTTAGTGTGTATGTTATAATACGTTTGAGTTTTCTTACAAGAATCGAATTAGAAATTGAAAATATTATGTCTAACCATTAAATGCCAGTTTCTTAAGTTATATTAATGATGGATTTGAAACATAATCATTACTCACTAAATTGTCGATGCTAAAATTTAGTAACTGAAAAATCATGTTCCAAAATTTAGCAACAGATTCCATCTCTACCTACAAATAGGGGTGAATAATGTTTGTATTTAATATACGGTCACTAATTCGCCATTAATGGAATATTGATGATGTAATATATATGTTTGTGTAACTTTGTGACTTTATCTTGATTAATTTTTTATTACAGTTTCGTAACAACTATCTTCATTAAATTTTGTCTCTACACACAAATTTCTTGTCGTACTAGGTTTTTTTTTTTTTAAATCTATTTATAAGAAAGATAGGGGGAAAATCACAATTATCTCCAAATAGATCGTTTGGAAATAAGAAAATCCCCACGTATCAAAATCATCCTAATTTTCCTAAACTTAATTCAAAATATTTTTAAAATTTTGGTACGATTTTTCCACGAATTCCTCCAAACAAAATCTGGAATAATGACGGGTACTTTCGAACTTCTTATTTATTGTCTGTTTTCACATATTTTAATCTGATCAATTTGTCAGAGTCATTGACTCTCTGATTGGATAGAGTATGATGCCATTTAATTATTACGTATTATTTTTGATGCCATCATTTATGCCAATAGTTGTTCTACAATATATGCATCCCATTATTTATGCCACTAATCTCATTGATATAACTTCTTCCAATATATATATAGGTTATATAGGTTGAAGTGAGTGTCTCACGTGATATTTTATGTAAAACAGAATTTATATGGATTAATAAGGTGAGTTAATTCATTCAATATGGTCAATTTTGATCTCATATAAAATTATAAATGTCTTACATAAGATTTTAATTGAGACAATTTCACGTAAGTTTTTGAGGAAAAAAAAATCTCATTGATATAATTTACAGGTGGATTTTGAGTTGTGAATTGTGATTTGATTCGTCTATCGAAATTTTCAAGAAACAATTTTGTAAAAATTATCTCCAAATATTTTTCTTTGTGTTAAATTATTTATTTGATGAGGTATATTATGCATTAATTATAAAATAAATCTATTAACTTATTTTTACACAATTCATATTCAGTACGATATTCTAATGACACCAATATGCAAAGAAACAAAAGCTTATTTTACTTTCCTTTCGTATTAAGATCTACATAACTCTTCAAATTACTTGTTTAATTTTCAATAAATTCATCTCTTTTCTCTGAAATAATAAAAACATTTGTACTACTGAATATTTTGAAATGTATATATCAACATAAAAGAGATGTTTTTAATAGATAAATTAAATAAATAATTATTTTAATTTTATTTCAAAATTATTCCTACTTTATCGAAATCATAAAATAGGCGTTTAATTGTGAGGGGCATATTGTTCTTTATTGTTTTAGTATCTTTAATTTATGATCCAAAAATATGTGGTGTTCCATTTATGCGGTTGTTGGTTCGTCACTTCGATAACATCAAGTAGTCCATTTCATTCCAATTAAGCAACGATGTAAAACTACTATCATTGATTGAGAAATATGAAATTGGAAAAATATTCACCTAACTAATTAAGAAATTTACGATCCATCCAAATAAAAATTGAGTCATATTAAATTTCTAAATTTTAGTTAAAAAATATTAACATGGATATTTGGAAATATATAATTCCATTTGTAGAAGTCTAAATTAAAAGACAAATAATTGGAAACAAAATTTGACCCATATAAAATAACACTTAATTGGAATTGGAGGGAGTATCTTCTTAATAGACGTTTTGAAGTAATAACCATTATAATTTATTTTTTAAATTTTATTTCAAAACTATTCCTCCTTCATCAAAATCATAAAACTGATTTTATGGGTAAAAAATAGGCATTTAATTGTGAGGGGCATATTATTATTTTTTTAATATCTTTAATTTCTGACAAAGAATTAAAACGAAAAAACATAAAATATCTGTGATATTTTCCCTTTCAATTAAATTATTAGATCTACCAAAACGTGTAGCACACTATTATTACGAATAGTGTGAAGATTCCATTTGATTGGGTATTATAAACAAAGAAGTAGTATGATTTTAAAGGTCGAATTAAATTGCATTGTCGGAGATAGGTAACGTATGGTTGTAGATACACCGACACTCCAGATTAATTTTGTATATATGGAAGTTTCAATATATTTTACACAAATATTGATGCAAATTAATGGGTATTTGTTCAGTGAGTTTTGTTGTGGTCTATGCTGCAGTTCTTGCAGTTGTAGTTGCAGGCAACAACGTTAATTCCATCGAAGAAGATGATCCTAAGTACTGTACCTGCAATGCAGCATCTATCAACCGTAGAGGTTTCCCCGACGGATTCGTGTTCGGCTCTTCTTCATCTGCTTATCAGGTGGAGGGTGCTTATAATGCAAGTGGCAAAGGATTTTCGATATGGGATAACTTCACACATACACGCCCAGGTACGTACTACTTTCCTTGCATGTTTACAACTGCTGCTTATAATTTATATCTATTATATATTCTGTTAATTAGTTTAAAGCTTTTATGTAAGTGCATAATATAATGGTGATATATTTTACTACATTATAATATCTATTGTCTCAATTTGTAGAGAAAATATACGATCACAGTAACGGTGACGTGGCAATTGATTCCTACCACCTATATAAGGTATTTCGCAACGTTTGCCTAAAAATCACTTTCTCTATTTACTATTTATTTATCCTTAAATTTACATTTGTGACTTATTTTTCGAATAGGAAGATGTGCGGATTTTGAAGGATATGGGACTTGATGCCTACAGATTCTCAATATCATGGAGTAGAATATTGCCAGGTGAATATTAATGTCTAAAAAAAGGAAGTTTTCAAAATCAGTCTTTGGTGGTTAGGAAATGCGGATGGAATCATCTATTATATTTGGTGTTACATGTCATGTTTCATGACATTTAATAGAAGCTAACATATGTTAATTTATATAACCAAACTAACATTTTAATTTGATTTCTTTTCATTTTCCTTTTTTTATTTATTAATACTATATGAAGAATGTCCCTTATTTCAGGTGGAACGGTAAATGGAGGTGTGAATCAAGATGGAATTGATTATTATAACAACCTAATCAACGAGCTTCTAGCAAATGGTTATGATCAAATATCTTCCAAACCATTATAAATAATTAATAAAAATGAGATTTATTTATTGTGTAGTATGATATACATATGTAGGTATAGAACCATGGATAACGATTCTCCATTTGGACCATCCTCAAGCTCTCCAAGATGCATATGGTGGTTTCTTAAGTTCTCGAATAGTGTAAGTAGTTCTTCTAGCTACCCACTCATTCAATAGTGCTCTGTGTATTTTAGCTAATGAGATGATTGTTTCGCTATAAAAGGAATGATTTTCAAGATTTTGCGGAGATCTTGTTCAGCCAATTTGGTGATAGGGTGAAGCATTGGATCACTATAAACGAGCCGTGGTGCTTTAGCTTATTTGGTTATACCTTAGGTATGATGGCACCAGGTCGGTGTTCACTCTCAATAGACAATAGTTGTGTTGGAGGAGATTCTGGCATTGAACCATATAAGGTGACACATAATCAGCTTCTTGCACATGCTGCTGTTGTTAACTTGTACAAAAATAAATTTCAGGTATGATAAGATTCATTACCTTTTCAATCAATGTAATACAAGATTCATTATGATCATGTAAGTTTATACAATGCAGGAAAAACAAAAGGGGGAGATCGGAATAGTAGTTAATTCATTCTGGTTTGTGCCTTATAACGAAACGGTTCAAGGCATAAAAACTAAAGATCGAGCTTTTGATTTCATGTTAGGATGGTAAGTATTTTATATAAGTATAGTGGAAACCTTCAGTAATTCCTATCCAACAATCATAATAAATTTTCATGCAGGATTCTGAATCCAATCACATTTGGTAAATATCCGGAGAGCATGAGAAGACGAGTTGGGAAACGATTGCCTGAATTCACGAAAGATGAGGCGGAGATGGTGAAAGGATCATTCGACTTTGTAGGACTGAATTATTATAGCGCCAAATATGCCGTTAACTTAGAGCCACGTAGTGATGATAGAGTGAGCTATATCACCGACTCGGGGTGCTTGCCATCAGGAGATAAAGATGGCATACCTATCGGGGAAAAAGGGAGCAATTTGAGTCTTTACAACATTTTTCCCAAGGGACTCCGCCTAATTCTGCACCACATCAAATTGAAATACAGCAATCCTGTCATTTACATCACTGAGAATGGTAAGAAGACGTCAATTATTTTGTAATTATTTTACTAGAGTATCATTATCCGGAAATAATATTACTTGCAGGGCGCGAAGAGGATAAGGATGATAGTGTACCAATGTCCGAAGCACTTGAAGATTACAAGAGGAAGAAGTACTTCTTCGATCACCTATGTTGTCTACACGAAGCAATCGAGTATGTATAATTCATTTTCTCCCATACTTACAAGTATAAATCTCATTGTCCCTAGTTAATACCTCAGGAAAGACGGAGCTAATGTGAAGGGATATTTCGCGTGGTCATTGACAGACAATTTTAACTTTGCTGTGGGCTACTCGGTTCGATTTGGAATTTACTATGTCGATTTTAAAGACAAAGCTTTTAGAAGATACCCCAAACTGTCTGCAAAATGGCTCACAAGTATATTGTCCAGGACAAGGGGAGTATCCGATCATTAAGATAAATTTGGATGCATATATAACTAGTGGCCTTCTAAAAGCTTTGATCAATCCTTTGATCAATAAGATTGGAATTAGTATTCATAATAAATGTTCTTGAATTAAGAATTTAGCTAGTGTGTGTGCATATCATATCATCAATGAGAAGGCCTGCAGATTTGTAAATGAGGAATCATAGTATTTGCATAATGTATCTGTCTATCAGGACAACCAATGTACTAGTATTTAATTTTATGCTCTCAGTATATAAAACAAAATCTAAGGAAAATCAATATGGGACTTTCAGGAACATAGGTTATATACTGAAAAATCTTCAGCCTTTTCCAGAATAATCTCAAAGATATAATTCTTGGCAATAATTTAAAGATATATTTCTACTATACAGAAGGAGTCACTGCCAAAAATCGAATTCATAATTTCACGATTTACACGTGGATTGTGAGTCGTTATTTTAAAATATCAATTTTAGTTCTATAATTGAAAAAATTATCCAATTTAAGTACTTTTTTCACCGGAATTTGCAATATCCGAGTTTTTTCCCCTATTGAGACACACCCCATATTTTCAATTTCCGACCAATCCTAGCAATTTTTTAATTAGGTGGAAATTTATTTCACATTTTTTTCAACCTAAAAAAGCCACATGATTATTTAAAAAAGTAAAGTTGAAAAACAAAAGAATAATTCCATTCCTAAACAACATATATATCTTCAAATTGATACCCAAGTATAAATCTCATTGTCCCTAGTTAATTCATAAACGAATACCTCAGGAAAGACGGAGCTAATGTGAAGGGATATTTCACATGGTCATTGACAGACAGACAATTACGAATTTGCTCAGGGCTACTTGGTTCGATTTGGAATATACTATGTCGATTTTACAGACAAAGCTTTTAGAAGATATCCTAAACTTTCTGCAAAATGGATCAAAAGTATATTGTCGAGGACGAGGGGAGTATCTCAGACAAGAAGAGTTTCCGATCATTAGGATAAAAAGGCATTATATAAATTTGGATGCATAACTAGTGATCTTCTGGCTCACTCTAGGAAAAGCTTTGATCTTCATTACATGTATTTTAATTTTAAAAAGTATTCTTGCAGAAATATCAAAATGTGGCTCAGCAAAAAGATACTGTGATCAATTCAAGTATTCATAATAAATGTTCTTGAATCTAGAATTTAGCTAGCATCATCAAATGCATATTTGAAAATGAGGAATCTTAGTATTTGCATAATGTATATATCTATCAGGACAACCAATGTACAATATCATGGTAGTATTTACTGCTATCAGTAAATAAAACAAAATCTAAGGAAAATCAATATGGGACCTGGTTCTAGGACTTTCTGGAAGGCTGGTTATATCCTGGAAAACCTTCAGCCTTTTCCGATTTCCAGAATTGCCAGACAGCTCTCCGACTTGGCCTTCAAAGTTGAGAACATTCTGGTCAAAACACAGAGAACGCCTCACTGGTTGGTGGTTCGTTGATAATGTTGTTTTCTCTGGTTGAGAGAAATATCCGCTCCCAAGATCGACCAACTCCATCTTTTGACATAATTTCTCATCAGCTTGATCGTCATGCATTATGTTCGAGTCCACATTCTCATCATTGAACCCTTTACTTCCAAACTCGAGTTCATCTTCTTCAACCATATCAGCCCAGCTCTTTTTGTGCTCGCATGTTGGATTTGGACATGTTTCTCCACAAACTGCCTGGACATTCAGATTCTCCTCGTCTGATGGCAAAGACTTGGCCCTCTCTTCATTAGCTTCTGATGGCTTAACAGATGAAAAGTGTGGCATTATGTTTGGCATTTCACTGGGCAAAGAAGCAGTGCAATAATAGTTAACATTTTGGTTCACAAGTGACTGCTCACTACCACCAGTGGATGATGATTCAAAGGACAATTTCCGACAAGAACTTCTATATGCATTTTCTGTCAACGAGCCCTTTCTTTGACCTCCAGAACGCGGACCTCTCCTAGGCTGGGTGAACGGAACTTTTGGAATATTCCGAGAGTGATGCGAAAACTCATGCGTGCCCTTCCATGCAAAATATGCTTCCTCTTGTCCCTCAGAATGGTTTCGTCTCCAATTAAAATCGGCCCTTTTCTCATACGGCAATTCTGTTGTAACAGATGAAGGCAGGGGAGATGATTGCAAACCATTGTTATCATCAGATTTTTTCTGTGACTCAAACTCGGCCAGCATTTCAGAGGCGCGCTCGTAGGATTTAGCATATGTTTCATCCATAACATCATTACCAGATGAAAATCTCACAGTTTGGAGAAGAAATTTGGCTTCTGTCAACTTATTCAAGTGCATTAAGCATACTGCTAGGTTGCATTGTTTGTTCTTGTCCGATTCAAACGACAGTGCTTTTCTGCATCACAAGACAATAATTCATATAAGGATAAACATTTATAAGTTTCAAGAATACAAATTCTGATACAAACATACCTGTAATGTTCTTCAGCAGACTTGAAGTCTTTCTGCTGCATATAAGCCCAAGCTAAATTCCCCAACAGCCTGCAAATATGTCATGAACACAAACAAATGATTAAACAAAACAATCACGAGTTTGATCATGATTCAAAGAAGTGATGATCGTGAAGATATGAACCTTGAATACTCTTTCTCAACCGTGACCTGGACCTTCTTTCCTTGAGATCTAGCAATCTTCGTTCTCTTCCCAGAAAAAGCTATGCCTTCTTCCACTTGCTTCAGTTTACGTTGAAGCATTTGAATCTCTTCCTCAATCCTCCCAGATTGCTGCATTAACAAGAATTGCTGAGACTTTGCAGTTTCAATATCAAATAGACATATCAATAGAATTTAGAAGAAATCACTCTATACCTTATACAGTTCAACCAATATGTTGTCAAGGGAGTCCTGAGATTCAGGAGTAGAGAGATGGCGAAACGACTTAATGGCCTCAATCGCCTCGTCTGATCGATTCAATTGCTTCATGACAACAGCCATGTCTTTCAATGCGCTATCGACTCGATCGCCAGAATTTATGGCTGCCCAGAACAGGGAAACAGCCCTGCTTGGATCCTTGTCTACCAACTGCATCCATTTAGACATTTTAACATACAAGATCAATACACAAATACTACATTCAAGAACATCATATCATCATAGTTTTTTTGTAAACTAAAGAGTAAAATTCCACTATTTACACAATACTACGATGATAAAAAAACATAAGATTATTCTAAAGATTGTTCACAAATTAGGTGTGGCAGAGAAACATCCATACTTTACACCTTCATCATCTTATATAATTGATCAAAAATAAAGGGAAAATATGAAGGGAATTCATGAATTCAAAACCCATAAAATTGGAATCAGAATTACCTGAACATGTTTTGCTCTTACATAGGGCGAATCGCCAGAAGGAATCTTGTGGATGATGTGGAAGAGATCAGCTTTGGGCTTCTTCTCAGACCTCGCCATCGCCGGAGAACACCGGCTGGTTTTCCATGTCGTCGGCGGCGTCAAGAAACCTCTCGGTTGTGAATAGTAATCATTATTGGGGTGATCAAAGCAACTGCTACTCGACATAGCCATTTTCTTGATCAACAATCAAAACCCTTTTCTTTGTTTTCCAAGAAAACCCTACAAATTTGAACGAGAATAATGATCAAGATTCAAGAAATATACTATCTTTAAACACGGAAAAGAAATTTTACAGAGAATTCTTTTTTGAGTGGAAATCACCAAAAGTGTGGATGAACAATGACATTCATGAATTTGGAGACGAAGATGAAGAAGAGTATCGAGAAAGTAATCACTGGAAAAGACTTGACTTCCTTGAAGAATTGCAAATCGAAGCAGAAAATAGAAGAGAGAAGTATAATCATCAGTGAGAAGTAGCCGTTATATAAGTGTCCGTTGGTAAAAGCCGCCTCTCTCTCTTCTTCTTCATTTTACCTTTTCGTTATTTAATTTTTTAATTAATAAGTAATTTTAATTAAAATTTCTTCCTTCAAAAATTTTTAATTTTAATCTTTTCTTTATGCATCACAAAAATATTACGGGTTTTTTAAAGAAAACAAATCTGATCATGTTTATTAAATAAATCAATTATGTTTATTAAAGATTAAATAATGTTTTATTAAATAAATTAATACTATCCATAGCAATAAATAAATTAATAATTTCAAATATAATATAATACATCACTTAATAAATAAGGTCATACTTAGATGAATTAATAAGATCGAATTAAAAAAAAAAAAACTTATTTAGGAGATCTTGTTGGGTAATTGCACAGTGAATCTTGTAGCATTTTGTTAAAATGCTAAATTATTAACATGATGCAAAATGCTACATCAAAAACAACCTTAAATGAATTACAACACATTAATATCGAACAACTTTAGGTAACTGGAAGATAATTAACTTTGATGAGAATAAAATGAAATTCATAAGACATGAGAATGAAAGTCAGTCAATCATACAGCAAACTTTACATTGTCTCCTTCACATCTCATCCTTGCCATGGAAATAATGTCGAAAAACGCAGGAGAAATCCTTGGAACTATGACCTTCGTCGCAAAGTTGTGTAAATCTGCGTAGTAAAACGAGAGTTAGAAGCCACGTTACGTTAATCAGTCGTCATTCAAAATCAATTAGTTTTTCGGAGGAACCAACATTTCTTTTGCCAGAAATGTCATCGGACTTTTTGAGACGACTTCTTCTGCTGACGCTGCAGCCAGGTTCAGATCTTTAGCCTGCATCGAAAATGAATAATACAATGTAGTCGATGCAAATCATTGTGTGAAATTACCAAAAAGGACAAAGAAGATACCATGAGTTTGGTAGCAAAGCCTCCATCGTAATCCCTAGAAGCTGGCACCCCTTCCATCACCCCCGGTACTGGATTGTATGTTTCGCTGTCAAGGATGGACTAAATCATGTTGATTGATTTTGAACAAATCAAGAAATTACTAAACGGAAAAAGAAACGAAGACTCAGGGGCATTACCTACTCCAGCATCGAGCACTTGAGGAGTTAAATATCGTTGTTAAAGTAGTGGCTGTAATGCCCAACGACTGACCAAGTGCAAATGCCTCTGAAACCCCAAGCATGCTCACAGCCATAGCCAAATTGTTGCAAATCTTTGCTGTCTAGATACATACAAGATTTTCAAGTTATGTACTCGGCGATAAAAGCTCAAGAACGACTATTTTTCGACTCCCTAAGTTTTAAGAGGAAAAGGTTTTCACTCAATGCATACCGAACCATTTCCTGAACCACCACAGTATATGATGTTTTTCCCCATCGAGAGAAATAATGGCTTTGCAGACGTATAAGCTTCCTCGGAGCCACCAACCTAGTCAGAAGTGAAAAGTGTAAAAATGAAGAATCGATTAATGCAATCAAGAGAAACATCCTTGATCAATGCAGAACATGGTACTTCAAATGGACAGATGCTACTTCCAGCAAGAGATCCATAAACGTAAAAATCTTCATCAAGCATTAAGAAAATGTAAAATAAATTTTGAAGGACAGACCAGAATGACATGGAAGAATCACTTTGGAGAAGTGAAATCAAAAGCTTCGACAACAATACCATGAAAGTGAGTGATCCAGTCTCCGCTGATATAATACCTCCGGATACAGGGGCATCCAACATAGCAGGTGGGCCACCGCCACCTATAAATAAACTAATAATCAGTTGTTCGTGAAACCAAATATAAAAGCAATGATGTAATATTGGTTAAACAATGTTATGAGTACCTTTCTCTCCTCTTAAAGTAGAACTAGAAACAGCTGCAGAAAGCTTTCTCGATGTTTGAGGATCAATTGTAGAGGAATCAATGAACAAGCACGATCGTAACAGATTTCCCCCGTTAAGCATACCTTTTGGTCCCGTGTAAACATCCATCACCTAAATACACAAAACAAGACACCTTGTAAATGCGTTTAGGTGTTTCTAATCAATTTCCTGTTTGCAGTCATCCAAACTTAGAGAAAGATATTGCTCAATAGGATTTTTGGACACCAAAACTCCACCTCTCAAACACTTGTGACATTGATCTCTCTCACATATATCATTGGTTCTGAATTGTAAGCTTATACGTTGACTTGCATCAACTATGTCATAAGCAATTTTTCACATGGATCAGTTCCATAAAGAGATTATACATAATTTAAAATGTTAAACTTTATTATTACCCATCAAAGTTCTCGATTTTTCTCTTTAATTAGAACAACTAAGACAATAACATAGGTTTCAACTAAGCTGAATGGTGACATATTGAGAAGGAAAGGCTAATTACTTATACAGCTTACATGGGCTGAAGATGGCAACATCGTAATTACAGCATCACTGGCTTCAGCAACTTCAAGAGGTGAATTCTTCGTTAGAATGCCTTTCTCAGAGAACTTGTTCATGACATCCTGGTTCCTGTATCAATGCAAGATAAAACAAGAAATCATGCTAAAATATGTAAAAAGGCAACATAAATTCTTTGAAACAAGAACAGGTAATATTTAATCCTCTGAGTTGTTTCTCTCTAATTCTATAATCAGCCTTCTCAGATGAAAATTCATGTAGTCATGCAAAGTAGATGAGTTTCAGCACTAAATAAGGCAAAGTAGGATAGATATACAATCAGAGGATATACATAAAAATAAAATAAAATTACATATCATGAACCACAACACTGTATCCAGCTTTAACCAAGTTATTTGCCATTCGGGATCCCATGTTTCCAAGTCCTATGAATCCAATTGTCTGTAATACATCATTAAATCAGAAAATCATAACAATCAGCTTAATGGGAAACCAAAGTGAAATACCAAATAATTAATCGAGAAGTGCAGGAAGAACTACGAAACACAAGAACCAACTGTTTTCTTTATTCCATCAAACCTGCTAAATGTGTATGCCAAAGAACCACAAGCATGAAACAGATTTTTCAAGAAAACTCAACATTAAGTTTTGCAAGAACCACCAACACTTATATAAGGAACTAACTATTATTAAATAATTACATTTAAGAAAACTCAGTACTGTATCCAGAAATCCAAGAATTTAATCAGTTTGAAGGAAAAGTTCAACTTGCTTCAAATTGAGATGAAGAAAATAATGAAAGAGAACTTATTAATACAATTACACAAGTTTCTTGACCTTTCCATTCTTTGCCTATTTAGACTATATAGGTGGTAAGGTTGAAGCACAAATTTTATTCTCAAAAACCAACATTAAGATAGTCACAAGATAAATACATTAAAATCCATATACAGAACAAGAATATTTACAATCAAGCATGAAAAGTAAGAAACTAAATAACACAAACTAAAACAAACAATTATGTTAAAGAAACTCGAAAAGAAAGTAAATAACACAAACTAGAAAACAATTATGTTAAAGATTTCAAGGCTTCAAGATTCCAAGATTCAAGCAATTTCAAAGGGGAAAATGAAAAAAAAAAAATTAAAAGATGAGAAAAACACAAACTTACTTCAAACTGGGGCAGAACAGAGGATAAAGAAAACATGCGAGACCAAGAAAGGTGGGTTAATGAAGAAGACATTCTGGGATTGAACAAAAGCGATCTCAGACGGTAAGAAGCCATTCTTGAGTTTCTTGGTTTTTTCTCTATGCCGATCAGTACTTACAGAGAGAATAAGGAAGTGAGTGTACTTTTTATTACAAGATAACAAGAAATATGTTTCTAAAGGAGAGCAACGGTCCCTTTTTATATTGTCTATTGAAATAATAATGAATTACCGTAAATACCCTTCATCTTTTATGTTATTGAAGTTTTTCTTCTTTCTTTCTTGGATCAACCAAAATAGTCAAACGCAGTTAAATAAGTTAAATCCACAAATAATACAGTAACATTAGTGAGAAACAAAAATAAAAGGTTGTTTTTAAGGAAAATGACTTTTTTTAATGAAATGGGTATTTTTATATTTATAAATTATATTACATATTATAAATATATAATTCTAATTTCTAAATGCGTGAATTGTTTAAGATGCCTTTAAGATTATTCTAACATTTACTTATTTTTTTCTTAAGTGTGCCTTTAAATTGCAAAACTATTGTCTTAACACCAACATTTTAACAATGAAATTGAAAACCTTTTTCTAATGCAAACATAATTTTGATGATAGTTTGTGTATTCGTGATTAATAATAGGCATACTTTTTTCCTTTAAAGAATCGTTATGAATAGGAATCTTCTTTAAAATCTCGTATTGCAAATATTCAAGTGCATGGATTACTAGGTAATACAATACTCATTTATATTTTTAAAAATATTTATAAATTGTCATTTTCCTATCTAAATGATATATTATAATAAAATATTGATTTTTTTTTAAACCTATAAAAGCTACACATTGCAGCTACCTCTTGCTTAAAAGGAAGCTTTGCCGGGGACTGGGGGGTATAGGAGCAGCTAGGAGAGGGGTTGCCAACATTTATTATTTATTTTATTTTTTTGTAATACAAAATATTGAAAAATTATTACAACATTTATTCAACATTTATTACAAAATACTAGGCAATACAATGCTCATCTATATAAAATTGAAAATATTTATGAAATTGTCATTTTCCTACCTAAATGATATATTATGATAAAATATTTAGTTGAATATTATATAGTGTTACTGACTAATAGATTCCTATTTTCAAAAACTATTTTAATATGTTCATAAAAAATAAATTAGATCAATTTGCTTTTGTACAATTTTCATAGTGGAAGATCAGCTTATGTTATTTTAAATATGAACATAGTGGAAAATCAACTTATGTTATTTTATTTTTTTCTAATAACTGTCTTCATTTTATAGAAAATTCAATCAACCTATCCATATAGGATGAAGATAGTTTGATAAATAATTAATATTTTAATTTAGGAGAACAACAAAAAAATTCCTACAAAGTAAAAAATCAAAAACGTTTTACCCTACAAAAGAAAATGAAAGATTGGAAGTGGAGATAGGGCAAAAGCTGGTGTACATCAAAATAAGTCCCAATTTACAACAATGGTTGCAAAAAAACAGCAAATCAGACTAAATAATTCCTACTTCCACTACTCAAAAAAAAAAAAAAAGGGAGATCAATGAGCAATTTCATTCCCATTTCATATTTCATTTTTCTTCACTAAAACCAAACCACCAAACTAAATGGAGGAAAGATCTTCATATATGGTCTTGATCCCAGGCCTTTCCGATACCGATCGGATGCATCGAAGAGCGATTCCGAGCACCTCTTTCATCCCTTTATCCGCTGCCGGGATGCTCATCTCCGCCCCCAATGCAGCATCGAAACAATCCGATCCTTGTCCTTCTGCAACCCTCAGACGGACCCAATCCGTCAACCCTACTCCTCCGTCAGCCCCGGAAACAACGTCCCCTGCGCATTTTCCGGTAAGAAGTTCGAGCAAGATCACCCCGAATGCATAGACATCGGATTTGAACGAGGGTAGTGGTTTCTTTGATGCAACTAGCTCTGGGGCTCGATAACCTAGGACCCCGGCATCAAGAATCTGTTCTATGGTTCCCGTTTGGGTCATGAGACGGTGGAGAGAGTAATCTGCTACTCGTGCATTGAAATCAGGCCCGTCTAGAAGTATGTTCGTCGCTTTGAGGTTTCCGTGAGGAACAGCTCGGTCAAAATGGAGATAGTTCAGGCCACGTGCAACGTCGACTGCTATTTTGAGCCTCTGAGCCCATGTTAACGGTCCGCCTTTTCTTCCAGGACGATCTGCTAATATCGGACTTGTTAGAAACGTAATATCAATGTAACCAAAACATTCATAATACGAATATATAAATTGGCATTACCATAGAGAAAACTGGCGAGACCTCCAGGAGATATGTAGTTGGAAAGAATAAGCTTCTCGTGTTGTGTGGGCCCCCAGTAGTACCCTCTCAACCCGACCACATTTGGATGTCTGATGTTGGCGAATTTCTTGGCTTCTTTAGCGAATTCCTTTCTCTGCTTAGCAACTCCTTCCCTCAACCACTTGACAGTCAAGAACATCCCATTTTCTAAAGTTGCTCGATAAGAAGTTCCATGGCTGCTCCTTCCAAGGACTTCGGCTGGGGCCTTTGATAGCTCCTCGGCTGTAAACGAGATTGTATCATCCAGAAAGTAGAGCTCACCGGCCAACCGATCAGGAGACCTAACATCCAATCTTGAAAGGCTCTCCACGGTGTATGAATCACCAGACTCGGGCGACCATGAGAAGTGGCTGGTCTTCGATGGGGAGAAGCCCGTCACCGCTGCCATTTTCTCTTCGGGGCTAATAATCTCCGATGAAGATCCTTTTCTTGATCGAACGAGATCTTCTGCTGAGACAACCAAGCCACTGGAACGGTCTCTTCCGCCAATGGTGGAAGGGTTGGTTGAAGGTTGGCGGCTGACACCTTTGTTGGTGACATGTTGTGGCAAAGGCTTATCGGGTTTCTGCTTGCGATAAACAAAGAGGGCCAGAAGGATCAGAATGATAAAAGCAGCCACACAAGAAACTATGATTGCCACTTTGACAAGAGTGGTCAAACGTTTTCTACTAGGATTTCCATCTGGACCATGCCTCGATCCAGGAGGAGGATTCGGGAATTGCAAGTCAGAGTTTCCAGGGTAGAAAGAAGACAGTGGAAACTTTCTCAAATTCTCAGGGACGACACCAGAAAGATCATTATACGAAGCATTAAAGCTTTGGAGACTGTCAGGCAGGTTCGTTGGCAGTGGCCCAGTAAACTGGTTGTGTGAAATGTCTAATGAATACAGAGTGGTGATGTCACCAATGGAAGCAGGCAGAGATTTTGAAAAATTGTTTCCCGCGAGATTGAGCACTTGAAGTTCAGTGAATGATCCAAGCCCATCAGGTAACTCACCATTGAGCTGATTGTTGGAAAGATCAAGAACGAGGAGATTAGAAACGTTTGATTGAGGTGAAAAATCAATGCTTCCAGAGAGTGCATTGCTCTGTAGGTGAAGCTCCTTCAGAGTTTCCGAGGTTAAAAGGGTAACTAAAAGAGGGCCACCCAAGTGGTTAAAGCTGAGATCAAGGGTTGTGAGTTTTGGGAACTGCGTGATGACTTTAGGAAGAGAACCGTTCAGGGAATTCCGAGAGAGGTTGAGGTAATTCAGACGAAGAAACTGGGCAGTAATCTCCGGAATGGATCCCATCAATTGGTTTTGGCTGAGATCAAGAACTTCAACATTTCCCCATTTCACCAGTTTCGACAAATTTCCTTGAAACTGGTTTTTCGAAAGGTCGATTACAGTACAGCTTCCAGTCAACAACGGAAGCTCACCAGAAAGTGCATTGGATGAGAGGTTAAGTGTGTGTAATGTTGTCGAAGTAATCATACTTATAGGCCCTGTCAGGTTAAACAAATGTGTTAGCAGTGATTACAATAAATTATAAATGCAAGAATGAGTATTCAGTGGTTGATTACCTGTGAGATTATTCGCGCTCAAGTCCAACTCGGTCAGAACCGAGGAATCACCTTTCAAAAGGATATTTGGAATCGAGCCCGAAAATGCATTGTTGCCGAGTTTGAGGACTTGAAGATCATAAACAAAGTTGAAGCCAGGTAATTCCCCAGAGAGCTGATTGTAACTCAAATCCAAGACCTTCAAGCTCCCAAAAGCCTGAGCCTGGCCACCACCCACAAGTGATCCGGTTATGCGATTGTGGCTGAGATTCAAATGTTTGACAGACGGAGAAATGCCGATTAGAAACTTCTGCTGCCCATCAGCAGAACTTTCTAGAGAATTCCCACTAAGATCGACATGGCTGGCTGTAATAAGTAGCAAGAATTGTTGATCGAGTTTACCATCAAGCATATTTCCATGCAAATCGAGCACATCAAGTTGGGTCATAACCTCAAACCCTTTTGGAATGCCTTTCGTGATGCTATTCAACGACAAGTTAAGATGCACCAAATCTCCCAACCTAATCAACGACGAAGGCAAGGGACCAGAGAGGGAATTACGGCTCATATCTAAAGAACGGATCGAAGAAAGCCCAGAAATCGAGTCCGGGATTGAGCCCGAGAAGTTGTTTCCAGCCAAAGACAGGTTTTTTAAACTAGCAATTTGACCAATCTCAGATGGCAATGCAGATGAAAACAGATTGTTGGAAATATCCAGATATTCGAGGCTCTTGAAGTCACCAAGGTTGTCGGGCAATTTACCAGAGATTGAGTTGTTCGAAATCGAAAGTTTTACAAGCATTGTAAGATTAGAGAAAACCCTCAAATCCACGTCAGCAGACAACCCTAGATTATCAAGAACAACAGCAGCTACATTACCACCATTACACATAATGCCATTCCAAGATGAAGGGCAGCCATTGAAATCGATCGATTCATCGTTCCACGAATCAAGCACAAAACCCGTTGGATCGTGCTTGATTCCTTTCTTGAATTCTAGCAGTGCTAAAATGTCCTGAGAAGGAAGCTGCCCTAAGGACGAGGCGAAACAGAGACCGATGACAAAAAGCCTAAATATCCTCATCCTAAACCCAAGTAAGAACAACCTTAATATCCACAAATCAACCACAATACACCACCAACAAGATTTCAAATTTCAAGAAAATGCACTAGGTTATAAGCATGAACTCTTTGAAGCAATGCTTCCTTCACACAGCATAACAACAATCAATGTAAGACATTTTCAGAGCAGAAATCGCCTTCTAGAAACTCAAACTTGCAAAGAAGAACATTAAATCAACAACGAAGACGCTTACAGAGATCTAGACAATGGAGAGTTCATCATTTTTATTACCATGGCAATTGCAGCATCTGCCAAACACGGCGCTGTCCAAATCTATCCCTTTCAAGTTTCAAGATTCGACCTTTACACAAGAGGTGGTTCAGACAAAATGATTGAAAGTTGAAAACACTTTGAAAATACAAGAATGTAGCAGCAGACAACAATTTCTCACTTTTTTTTTCCTACGAAAAGTAAAGCAAAAGGGCGTTCAAATCTGCATTACTAATGCATTTAAGACGATGAAAACGATTAGCCAAGAAAGTAATTGGCCTTCCCTTTCAAAACCCTAACAATGTGGGGGAAAAAAGGTTCGAGCTTTCTTGGCAATAAAACCCCTCTCTCTCTCTCTCTCTCTCACTACACACACGTATATAAGAGGCTTATTGAAACAGCATAAAGGCAATATCTTTTGTCTCGTCTTAAATTCTTAATCAATTTTTTTCTATTTTCTTTTTTCTTACTTAAAAATTCTCCCACCAAAGCAATCACTTTCTCACTCCGAAAAGACACACATGTGGGGGAACCCAGTACAAAAGGACCTTTAGTTGTATTTGTTGCATTATTATTTGGAATTTACAAATATAAATATACATTAAATACAATTAAAATGATATTCGTTAATTACATAATAATTTATTAAGAATGTCAGACTGTGCAAAAAGAAATAGGGGGAAGAAGCAGCGGGAATGTGATTAAGTTGAATTAAACCCGGGAAAAAGCAAGATTGGAGGAATCTTGGCATGGTGGACGTCAAACAAAATCATTAAATATAGTTTTAAGATTGTTGGATTCCTTTGCCTGGAAAATGATGCTAATAGTGTGAGTGAAAGCAGAGTAGCAGCAGCATTGGGGTTTGCTGTGGTCACCCCAGGACAAGACTGGGTCCCACCATTTACCCCTTGACTAGGGTTTTATATTCTCTTCTCTTTTGACACCTATACTTAAATAGTAAATACTGAATCATTTATGGAGTATTATTTGAGGCTGCATCGAGAGATTTGAAAAACAGATTTGAAATTGTAATTTCATCCCTCAAGATTTTTGAAATTCATTAGTTTGATTGGATTTCAAATTTACTCCAATTTGATTTAAAATTAATTTATTTCAAATTTTGAATTTTAAATCATTTTATTCAAATAGAGTCGGTTTTTTTGGATATCATGGTAACTCTTTATTTATACATAAATGTACATATATTTGTGAAATAGTTTTCTTACGCTTCTACCATAATTTGAGTAAAAAGTTTAAAACAATATTGTATTCACATGTATGTAGTGTAAGATTGTTGACTGATCCGATGAAAATGTTATTTATATCTTATCAATAAGTGTAAATTGCCATTTTTTATATTTGTTACTAGTAGGTCCTGTGTAAGACACAAGATTTTATTAAAAAAAAAAATTACTTTTATAAAATTATAAAATTTTATATGTTATTTATATGGTAAATCTAAATTTATGATTTGTGTAACATATATAGCTTAATTTAACATTAAATAAAACATAATATGATTAAATAATTATTTAATTGTTGAAATACATGTTGCATTTGTAGAGGATCATAGATATTTTTTTATTTATCATTTTGAAAAGAATATATATTGTTATGTCTATTATATTATTCAATCCACCCATTATATTTATTTATATTTTTCTCTAAATTTTTAAATTTAACAAATTTCAAATATATAAATAATTTATATTATTGAAGCCTGACATATGTAATTGATAAATTTAGTTAACATTTCCATATTATTCAGTAATGTTTCTTAGCAACAAAAAGTGTGAAATCATTGATTAATCATATTTAATGTAAAAATAGTGTGAGTTTACCAAGTGTCCCTCTTGGTCTTGTTTTTATATATGTAAAGATAAAAAATGATATAAATTGTCTATTGTGATAGAAAAGTAATTCCTTATCCTAATTGTGGTAGAAATGGATAATGTCCTTACATATATTTATATATAAATAAATAAATAAATGATTTATACCAAACTATTTATTCAGATATAATAAATAAATATATTTATCTATTTATTCAGATATAATATGCAAAATTCTGTGTTCGGATTATTTTATGGAGTTAAATACTAGATGTTGTTTGAATAAGTTTATAAGCTTACAAATATTAAAAAAAAAAAAAAAATGTTTGCAAGAGTTTATCAGCTCTTCAGTTGGTGTTTATAAGAATTAGGAGTTTGTACACTAAATTTCTTTAAACAAGGAAATTCGATTTTATTTTTAACATAATATCTCACCATTATTAAAAAAAAATTAAATTTTACTATATAACATGTCAATACTAATATTTTATTGGTTCCATGTTTTATTTCATACAAATATTTCAATAATTTTATTTTGAATACGATAAAAAATAAATTTACACTGTCAATTTTCAAATTTGAAAGGAATATATGTAAAATTCATCCAAGTTAGAATGGGATCCAATTTTATTTTTGAGGAAAAATGCATGTGTGTTTATCTTTTAATAAATATAAACATTTAGCATAACACTGTAAAATTTTCTTACATGCCAATTTAAGTGTAATTTTCCGATTCTATTAGTAAATAACGCAAAACCCAAATTAATTGAAATTTAAACAAAAATCTAAAAACATGCTTTAAGAAACATGGATAAAGAAACACAACTTACATGCTTTAGAAGCATGGACAAAAGGAAAAGACTAAAATGGAATTGGCATGGGTATGAAAAAAGAGCAAAGATTTCATTTTTATTTTGAATGTCACAATCACTGTGAAGAGGTTTAGGGGTAATTTGAGGAGTTGGAGATGTAATGTATGGTCTGAGTCTAAGAACGGGCCCACAATCACAATCAAATATAGCAAAATGCCCAATCCCTGTTGGAAGGTTGGATTAGATCTGGTTGTGGGCCCATCCACGCTATGCATGGGCTGACACGTCAGTGGTCCCCACTCCCTAACACATGCCAACAGTAGTGATCTAATTTTTGTTTTTTTTTTTGTTTTTATCCATCTATTTACGTATATGATTTTGTTGTAACAAGTTATGATATAGCAATTTGATGTTGTTTATTTCACAATCAAACAAATTATACAAACTAATTATTTTATTTTATTTTTAATTTCAACTATTGATCCAAAATCCATCTACTATTCATGGTTGATGTGTCAATCACTTTCTCGCAATTCCTCAATAGTAGGTGTGAAGAAAAAGAGTTTGACTAATACAAAAACTTGCAACAAGAAACAAATTCATAACGACTCAGTATACATAGCAAGAACATGAAGCAATTAACATTAATCCAAAATCCAAAACCCAAAACATGATCATGTAATGGAACAAGAATGAACGAATTTGACCTAATTCAGAAAACTCATGGCTATTGATCTTCACCTTCCCTACTCCGAGAATCCCCCGTCTTCGCCTTCGTCTTTCTTCCTCGTCTCCTTGGTAGCATCGACAAGAACCACCTCAGATTCCGTCTCAGGCATTGAAACAGACTCGTCTCCACCATTGCCGCGCAACCAAGCTTCTTGAAGCTGCAAAACATACTCCAAGTGCCACAGAACTTCTCCCATTGTAGGCCTGCTCTTCCCTTCATCCGCGAGACATTTCTCTGCAATTTCTCCGAATCTCATCAACGACTCGGGCGAGTAACCGCCTTTAAGCCGTGGATCAAGAATCGTCTCCAGTGATCTCTCCCGTTGCCAACGCATAGCCCATTCTGCAAGATTGATCTGGTCTCTTGGCAACGTCGGATTAATGACAGCTCGTGCACACACGGCTTCGAACAAGACAACCCCGAATGAGTAAACGTCGGATTTCTCAGTGAGTTGCTGTCTCCTGAAGTACTCTGGATCGAGATAACCGAAGCTGCCTTTGACCGCGGTGCTGACATGTGTGTGCTCCAATGAAGGGCCCGTTTTCGACAGCCCGAAATCAGCCATCTTAGCTATGAAGTCCTCATCCAACAATATGTTGGTTGTCTTAACATCCCTGTGGATTATTCCTCTGTCCGAGCCCGTATGGAGGTAGTGTAGCCCACGGGCTGCACCGATGCATATGTGCAGCCGTTGCTTCCAGCTCAGCGGTAGCAAGTCGGCCCCGAATAGGTGGCTCCTGAGGGTCCCATTAGCCATGTACTCATACACCAAGATCATCTCATTCTGATCATCACAGAACCCAATCAAAGAGACAAGATGCCTGTGCCTTAGTTTCGACAGCATTTCGATCTCCGTCTCGAATTCTGTGAGGCCCTGCTGAGACTGGGGGTTCGCGCGCTTAATTGCCGCGAGGGTATTTTCGTCAATCTCTCCTTTGTACACCTTACCGAACCCTCCCACTCCGATCACTAAGCTTTCATCGAAGTTGCTCGTTGCTGCCCTAATCTCGGCCAATGTGAAGCGTCTTCCAGATCTAACCGAGCCGGATTGGCCATTAGGGTTTTGGCAGCCGGTTGATCCTTTTGCATTGGCCGTGCTGTTCGTAAGAGATCCATGGAGGAACAAAGGCCGCCATCCTAGAGGGCTCTTCTTGGTATCGTTTTCTGCTCGTTTCTTCTTACAGAACCAGATTATAAGCACGGTTAAAGCTACAAGAATGGCGATAGAAGCAACGCCAGCCCCAATGGCCCCCCATAGGATCAAGCTCTTAGAAGCTTTCTTCACTTTCACATTGCTATAGGTCTGTACATAAGCTAGATTGCCATTACGACTGAGCTTGAAAACCTCCAAACCGTTCAACAGAGCATCAGTTCCAGCAGAACCCGTCGTGGGATCAGGGCCTAGTTGTATCCAAATGGAGTTGCTTTTAGGGGAAATGGAATCGAGATAATCCTCATGATACGCTCGATTCATTCCTCCAGCTTTTACATAAACGTCAAAGTTGTCTGCAGCTGTTTTATTGTCTATGAATATTCTGAAAACCCTCTGATTTGGAAGATCATAAAACAGCTCACAGAAATGCAAACGAACCAGATAATCAAAATCCGGATCAACTTCCAATTTCCAAGACATGTTGAATCTCTTCTCCATAACCCCAGCATTTGTCAATGTTCTTGCTGTTTCATACAGCATAAGAGGAGCCACATCAGTGTCATTAGGGTTGGCATAAGTGATATTAGATCCGTTCCTAATTACCGACCCAGCATCTGCATTGATCATATAACCCGAATCCACCTCCCAAGTTCTCCACAAAACCGAATCTTGCGAGGGTCTAATAGACGAACCACCAACATTCAATCTATACATAGTTTCAATCCCTCGTTTTCCCAAGTTCAACGAGCTACCACCACCATTAGCCCCGACTCTTCTCACTGAATCAACGAACAGCCTATTCCCCTCCGGAACTATTTCTATTGCATTCACGAAACCAAAAGACCCCTTCGATGGCACAAAATTTATGACAACTAAATTCGTATCAACAGTAAAGAAATACTCCTTCAACACATAGAAATAGCTAGAGTTGGCTCTAGATCCCTGTAAGTTCAAATTCTTGTCCTCAATCTCATCAGGAACATTAAACTCGGATACTAAAGTCATACCATTTGCCTCAACAGAAAAGTAGGAGTCATTGGCATTGTATCCATCAACAACCAATGGGTAAAAATGAAGCCTGAGAAAATAATCTCCATTTGGAACTTGAAAACTATAATTTGAATTATCAGTAAAGATCCTAGCCGTTCGATAGAGAGGCTCGTAGACACGATCACCATCGAACGAGCTAGTAGTGGCCTCGATTCCGGGGGCACTAAGGGTGACATTGTTTCCAGGAGCTGAGTCACCTACCCATCTTCTTCCATCTACATTGACACTGGAATTTGTCCCACAATTTATCATGAATGAAATAATCTGAGCCTCTCCACATAGAGCAAGCAAGAATATAATCAACAGAAAATAAACCCTTAAAACCCCTTTACCCTGGGACTTCATCTTTCACCCTTGTTCACCTTTCTCTCTCCAAAAAGATGAAGAACCCTAATCTCGAATCACACAATTGACTCCAAAAACCTTAAAAACGGAAGCTAAATTCAACCACAACCACTTACCTTCATCAAGTATAACAAAGATTGAAACCCATCAAGAATTGCTGATCAAGCGCACTTTTCGAGTAAAGAAAGCCCAATCAGCAAGCAGATCTGAGGCGAAAGAAAAGCCCTAGAAAAAAAAAAAGAAGAAAAAAATGCCCACAAAAAAACAAGGGGTTTTGGAACTACTGTGCTATACTAGATCAAAATTGCAAAGAAGCAATCTTTCCCATTACAGTGATGCTAATAATCATCAAAGAACCAACAAAACCCTGTTCTTGCTGAAAATAGAAGTTTCTTGAAAAGTTTAGAAAGAAGAAGGAAGATGGGGTTGGCTGGAAATACAGACTGGATGTATTTTCATCTTTCTATTAATTTATGAAAAAGAGTAAAGAATCTTGAATAAACTTATCCGTATAAGAAAAACTTTGTAATGTTGCAAGGTGTAACTGCTTTAGTATTTATTCATCAGCAGTCATTTGTTGTTAGCACAAACTTTTTTTTTTTTTTTTTTTTTTAAGAATCAACAAATATTAAGAATCTTGAATCCGTCGTCTAGAACGTATCCATTTAACCTTTTTCTGTAAATTGCGGGAAATATTGTATTGGAACCAGGTTTACAGTACACAGTATGAGTATTTTTTGTTTTTTTGGTTGAAAAAATAAAAATAAAAAATAAAATTAATTGATTTAATGAGAGAGAAATTGGAGTGAGTGGATGCAAGTGCCAGAGCATGGAGCTCCATTATTTGGATACCATCACATGGATGTGTCTGGATGATGATCAACAGTCTAAATTAAGACATGCTGTTAATTCTCTAAATTGCCCCTGTGATCGTAACTAAATAAAGTATAATCTTGTCGTCTTGCCTCTCCGTACCAATAGTACCCTCTGTACCTGATGGGACAATTTGAACGCCGATATTGGAAACTAACTTAAAGAAATTGTGGTGATTACTTCTCACTTTTTTTTTGCCCCCATAAATTCATGCTTACACAATTAAATGGGTGAGATACCGATAAATATCACAAAATGTCAAAACTAAATAACGAAATATATTTTTTTATCATTAAAGAGGTTTTTTTTTCCTCCCTATTATAAATCAAGAAAAGTAAGTGAATTGTTAAAGTTTACATGATATGTTATTTATAGCTCACTAAATTAAATGATATCATGTAATTCTATGAAAATTATGGTCACTCAATATTGTGTATTGTGTAAAGTCCGATAAAAACATTGACTTTTTTACTTTAACACAATGACAATTTTGTGCATTTTTTTAATTTGTAGTGTAAAAATAACAAAACTATCATTTGTAGTAGAAAAACGATATCTTCTATGAAATGTGGTATTTTAATTATCCGACTCCAACTAAATATGTGTATCCCCTTAAACTATTTTAGGTGAATTACATTAAGTAGCCTTTATTTTGTATTAAATTACCAAATAATCTTGGGATTTATTGAAATTGCGAATTAAATGATATAACTTTCTAGACATTTAGGTGATGTTTGGATTGAGATTGGCTGGTCGGGATTTGGGATTTTAAAATCTCAAATCCTTGATGTAAATCCTTAAACAAACAAGGATTATGAAATCTATCAAAATCCTACTCTATTTAATCATTACATCAACTAATAATATAATATTACACTTACTAACTTTTCCAGCATTGATTTGACATCTACAGTAATAATCCTACCCTATAAAATCTCATAACAAACACAGATTTTAACTATTCACCTTTATTTACAAATCTCAGGATTTCAAGATCCGGATTTCCCCAATCATACATAAACCCAAAACAAACATACCCTTAGAATTTGATAGTATAGATTCCATCAAAGGCATAAATAAATATTTGGATGGTATTGATAACCCAAAATTGTGTAATAAACAATCCATGTGACTTGGTGATTATTTAAGCTATCATTATCCAATTACAACAAATTTCTGAATGGTTGTTTTCTGTCTCTTATTTTAGACGATAATACTTAATAAATATACTTATATAATCGATGAATTTAATTGAGGTTTTCTCAATTTTTGTTTGCCTTAATGAATGTCGCATTTGATGCTCTTCATCAAATACAATTTTGTTGTCTATTTATAGATCTATACATAATTATATTTATGTTTATAAAATAATAAATGGTAAATATTACATTGGATGTAATTAATTGTGTGGTTATATCCTATAATATGTATTATTATATAGTGTATTGAGTTTATATTTAACAAATATTGCAAGTACACTGCACTAGATAATAAATAATACACACGACACGATATTATGTAGTACGCTGCACTAGATATATAGATAGGAGAGAGGGTATAAAAAAACATCATACGGTTTAAAAGTTTTGATAATTTTTAATATGTATATATTTTTAGGGAAGAAAAAAAAGGAAAAAGAAGATATGTACTTCATTTTTTAATAAAGGCAAAAAAATTTGTGCACAAGGTGCACGGATCCAAATCAGTGCACAATAATACTATTATATTATATGAAGTAATACTGTTATATTACATGAGTGATACTGCTATATTATATATAATTTTAACAGTATTACTAATATAATATAACAGTATTACTTCATGTAATACAACAATGTTATTGTGCACAAATCTAGATTTGTGCACCTTGTGCATAGGAGTGTCACTCTTTAATAAAATCATGTTTTTGACCTAAAGCGATAATTTCGTCTTGCATGGTAACAAAATAGTAATTTTTTTGGTTTAGTTGACGTGTAATGTGTGACCCATATTAATTAATAAAAATAGAAAATCTAGAAATAAAACACCACATTTATATATGTAGTTTATTGTTTTCAATCATTTATTTTTGAATATCATATAACGTGGATCTCATGTTATTCGACGACAACGAGACAGAAAGTTTTTTTTTTTTTAAACAAAATATACATCATCTATCACACGAGATATAGAAAATTTAAAATCATAAACAAGATATATCTTGTAACTATTATGATTTAATTAATTTTGTTAATTAATGTGGGGTTCACATCATTTGCCAACTTGACAAAAAAATTATTTGTCGGTTGCCACTTGCCAATATGTAACTTATAATTAACACGACGTTACGTTGAAATTTTAATCTTATTAAGAAACACATCTGTGAATCCGAATTTTATGGATAATTTATTTTTATTAGGTTTCAGTTTGTATTTTATATTTGATATTAATTATTAATATACTAGTTGGTTGTCAATAAAAAAATGAAAAATTCAAACAGAAAATTAAACCTTGTTAAAAAAACATTATTTAATGCTTTAATTCATATATAGTGACTACTTATAATTAACGTGTCTAATAAATGATATCAACCCTCATGTTATGTCGCAGATTCCGTTCTCAATCTAGACAACGTCAAATGGCATTGTCTAAAATTTTAGTAGTTATAATATTCAAGTATAATCCTATTGTTAATTTGGAAGGAAACATTATCCTTATTCTATTAGTTATTATTAATGTAGTGGTTTCACTAATCCAGTAGTTGATTAAAGTAGTGGTTGAATAACTTAAAAAAAAAGTAATTGTAAGTAACATGCATTATGTACCAAAAACTTGTATGAAAAAATTATATGAAATAATCCTACAATTATAATTTCAATATGTTTATTTAAATTCAAACTCATTTTTACAAAACAATTAATTTTTATAATTATTAATTTATTAATCGATCTATCTAAAATATTAAATTTGTAGGATACTCTGATACATGCCCAAATGTCCTAATTAGATGATGATGAAAATTAAAATCTTAATGTTCAAGTTATGCGACATGATTGTCAATCATTTCATTTCATTATATTCATCATCATTTTATAGTATTTTCACTTTCAAGAATATAATTATAAATATACAAAAAATAAATGAATTTATAATCATATTTTGATATATTTTTACAAATATGATACATAGTTTTCACTTTTGTTTGTTCATCTCTAATCCACAACACCAAATTATCTCTAGCCTAATTCTACCTACTAAATTTGGAGTCTTGATGTAATACCTTAAATGTATATACCGTATACATTTATTTTATTTATTTGTATTTATCAATGGATAATATTAGATTATTTCTTATAGTTAATTACTAATATATATCTCCATTTACTCTTGACAGCGAATCTCTAAGTCTTTTAATGCTCATATTCTTTTCACATAGATTTGTTGTTTTAATTTACATTAATCTCAATTTTTTTTCACAAATTAACCTCAAACTCTAAGATAGGGATATACGTACTTAATTTTATTTAAAACAGTTCAACATGGTTTAGAAGAAGTGCTAGTTGCTAATGTTTGTGATAATTTTATCATTTAAACTATTAAAAGATTGAAACCATTAACTATATATAAATGATCACACGACATATGTGATCCATTTAAAATCACATTCTATAATTAAACTAAACTAATATGTCAAATTAGTACTTTGTTCTCAGATTTGTACTTGATTATAACAAAATACTTTATAATTTTATGCATCGTAACTCATAAGATTTAAAGGTTTTTTTTTTTAATGAAATTATGTACATTCCATAGAAATGCTTGCATATCTAGAGAGTATGTGAACCAACTTAAAATCACCAACTCCTCACGGAACCACAAACCAAACCTTACAAACAATTTTAACAAGATTTCAATAGTATTTTCCATACATACACATATATGTAAATATATGTATTTAACTTCAAGCTAGATATGATGAATATCTTTGACTAAATATCACTAAAGAAATAGATAGTTTTTAAATGAATAATTTTTTGAATGGAATAATAGATTTCCTTTTTCAGAAGACATGATTGGGACTTTGGAGATACGAATGATGTGCAATATTTGAATTTCGAACATTAATATTAAATAATTAGTAGCTTAAGTTAGAAGTTAGAACCGATAAAACAATACTCACACAAACAAATAAAAAGAAAAAGACACTCAAAAGGCAATATCAAAAAAATACAAGGACCACGCGTTAAAAAAAAGTCGGTTCTCCTCTCCAGTTCCTTCGCTGAAATTCTCTTCTTTTCCTATTTATTCAGACACGAGACTTATTTAAAAAACGAAAGCGCAGATGGACCATGAGAAGCGGAGTTGTTTACAGTTTGACTATTCCACCTTCTCTATCACCAATGAAATGATCACAACCCAATTTCCACGAGCATAAATTCCCCCCCAAAAAAAAGACAAAAAATAAAAAATAAAAAAAATTAATAAAATCGTTGTACAATTCTCACTCACGGCGATGGGGTCTGAGTCGGAGGAGTGTTGCAGTGGTGAAGAAGGGGTGATATTGGGGGTGGACGGCGGCACAACTTCCACCGTATGCGTCTGTTTGCCGCTTCTCCCCTTCTCCGACCACCGCCAATTGCCCGATCCTGTTCCCATTCTCGGCCGCGCCGCCGCTGGTTGTTCCAATTACAACAGCGTTGGAGGTATCTGTGTTCTGCTTCTGCTTCTTTTTTGACATTGGCACATTGCTACTTGTTTGTTGACGTTTTTAGCCGTTTAATTTCATAATTCTCATAGTTTCTTGGTAATTCGAAATGTTAATCCCCTTTTCTTGAAAGTCCTAATCATGAATTTTCAGTTTGTTGACATTACCTCTCTCAACTAGGAATTATAATTACTAACCCCCAGTGTTCTTGATTCGAAATGATGAAAATTTGTTTTTCCAATCATGTTAGTTTATAATGATGAAAATCATGATGAAAATTCTCGACGGTAGAATATCACAATCATGTTAGTTTATTGAACTGCTGAGTGGAATATTCAACTTATAAAATTCATAATTTCCATTTACCTTGTTTGATATACTTGAAAATGCGATTGCTACGAGAAGAATGTTGGTACCTGGTGTTTAATAACGCCAATTAGATGTGTCTTTTAAGATTTCTTGTGAAGGATTCACTAGAATGGTAGTGGAAGAGGAGAATGGTTTGGTTCTTTATTGTTGAGTTTATAAGATTTTTAATTTTATTTTGGGGTCATGCTTACAGAAAATGCTGCCAGAGAAACACTTGAACAAGTTATGAAAGAAGCTCTTTCTAAAGCTGGCAAGAATCTTTCAGCAGTTCTTGCTGTTTGCTTAGGGGTTTCTGGTGTCAATCATCCGTCGGATAAGGAGAGGGTACTGAATTGGATTAGGTATTTTGTCTCTCTTAAATATGACTTATCCGAATTTCCTTAGACTGATAAGAGACTTGATTCTTCATGTCCTGCTTTTCGATGTGATTTTGATATATATTTATGCATACATGGTTATAACTCTTGGGAATTGATATCTAAAGAATCTCAAATAATGAAGTCTAGAAAACTGGTCAGCCATGTTTAGATTTTGTAATTTTGAAGTCCTTAGTTGTTGAACTTTGAAATAAAAAACTGAGTAAGATGCTGAATGGGAACTGTAATGCCATATGGATTTAGGATTCTCTCATGCACGGTGATGTAAACCTGTTGTTTTATTTGGTCAATTAAGAATGGCGAAGAACCTATGATTATTGAGTTTGCTTTTACTCTTCATGTTCCTTCAAAAGTTACCAGAACCAATGAAAGCTAAATCTTAATTAATAGAGTATAATGGGATAGCAAAACCTGGATCGTAGAAGCATTATGGAGTTCACTTAAAATTCATAAATTTTTGGTTGAAGCTTCTTATAGTAGTAACAGTAATTGCAGAACTACTGAGTAATAGCTATTAAGTCATTGAAATATGTGAAACATATTTACTGATTTTAAACAATGAAGTGCACACTCTCTAGAAGACTAGAACCAGTTATTGATTATGTATTAGTATTTCAGGAATATATTTCCAGGCAATGTAAAAGTATACGTTCAAAATGATGCTGTGGCAGCTCTTGCAAGTGGGACAATGGGAAAACTTCTTGGGTGTGTTTTGATTGCTGGTACTGGGTGTATAGCTTATGGATTTACTGAAGATGGAAGAGAAGCTCGTGCTGCTGGCGCAGGACCAGTATTAGGTGACTGGGGCAGGTAAATTCAGCATTTACAGTTTATTTTTGGTGAGAAAATGCCTTTTCCTTTCTTGAATGAGCTAGTGCTCTTGTGATGGTTATTTCAGTATTTTTCGTTGGATGAGACATGTCCAGACAATTTACATGTAACAGTCAGAGAAAATGCAAGGTGTTTTGTTATTGATGGGTTTAATCTGCTTCATGCCCTTGATTACCCATTCATCATTTGCTCATTTACGTTGATATTGAAGAAAGATATTTTGATATAAATGGTCCACAAATGAGTGAAACCTGTCCAAAAATTAAACTGATGATGTTGCTGCTACCATGGAGTTTGAATTTTGAAATGCTGGAAGTGGATATTCGATATATGTTTTGAAGTTATTGGGTGATAGTAGAATTACTCAGTCCTGGTTTCAAATGGAAGCATCTTTATGTCTTTATCTGTTTCCACTTAAAAGTTTCTATAAGAATTTTGAATTTTTAAGGTTTTGTGGTACAAACTGCTGCTGTTGCTGGGTTCTTTCCCTTGTAAAGATGATTTTGTTGTGTCTCAGGCCATGTTCTTAATTTTGCAACTTAAATGCACCTCTTTCCCAGCCTTTTCTTTAATTGATAGACATGCTTCTTCACACTAATGATGATAATAACACTTATTTAACTTATTCATTTGTGATAAAAACAGTATGATCTGCATTTACTAGAATAGTGTATCTTAGGGTTAGTTTGTGGTTCTACATACTGTATGTGTTCTGTACTAGCATGAATTATATCAATGACTTGCTACTGCTTCCAGTGGTTATGGAATTGCTTCTCAGGCACTGACAGCAGTAATGAAGGCTCATGATGGGCGTGGTCCGGAAACAAAACTTACAAATTGCATTCTGCAATCACTTAGTCTATCATCTCCAGATGAAATCATAGGGTATATCTCTGGGAATTTATATCCTATGCATACTTTCCATGTTCTTGCTGCTAAACAGAAATTGATTGGATCAGGCTGCTCCTTTTTCTTTTAGATTGAGATATGCATCTTAATGAGTGAATTCATGTGGTGGATATTTGGATCTTTGTGTGGCAGAGAAGCTGCTTTTGGTGGCTGTGTTGCGACCCCCTTCTCTATTTCAAATTCTACTGTCATGGAATTTAAATTTAACAATTAAAAGGAAAGGTTTTCAAAATTTCAATGTTGAGAGACCTGGAAATTACTTGCACTAAAATTTGTGAAACTTTCAACATCATTTTTAATGTATGGAACAGTTCCATGTAATTAAAGAAAATCAGTTGTTTGAGAATTGACACAACTGAAGTATTTCGTGGAGTTGCACTTTCACACCATGTATTTCAGCATCCTTTTTATTTTCTTGCCTATATGAATTTAGGTGGACCTATGCAGATTCTTCTTGGGCCAGAATTGCAGCACTAGTTCCTCTTGTGGTATCTTGTGCTGAAGCTGGCGATGATGTTGCACATGAGATCTTGAACAATGCTGTCCAAGAATTGGCTGTAAGTGTTAAAGCTGTTGTTCAACGACTACATTTGGCTGGAGAAGGTATGACCTCATTTGTCTTCAGCTCAACTTACATGAAGCACTCACTTTTCATACATGACCACTGAAAGTAAGTAAAATCTATTGCAGATGGAAACGATTCTTTCCCTGTTGTCATGGTTGGTGGGGTCCTTGAAGCCAACAAAAGGTGGGATATAGGTAGTGAAGTTACAAATTCTATTTTGAAGGCCTTCCCAGGGGCTTGTCCTATAAGACCAAAGGTTAGCCTTCCTCATTTCTTGACCACCATTTTAGTCTCTCTCTTCTTAAAAATGTCTATTCCTGACACTCTGTTTGATAATCCTAAGGTGGAACCTGCCGTTGGAGCTGCATTGTTCGCCTGGAACACCTTGATGAAAGAAGCAGAAGGAAACAACCACAGATGACATCTTGCTCAGTCAATTGTCCTCAGAAATTGTGGTAATCCGTACCATCTTCTGATTCTAATACTCCATATTTGTAACCTTGTTGATACTGCTGGATTAATTGATACTGCAATGTTTGTAGTAGGGCTAATTGTAAGCAAAGTGTATACTTATATACATTATCATGACATGAAAATGAGGAACAGATTGTTTTGTGAATTGGCTTCTTTTTCCTGCTGCTAGACTACTTGTTTATGAACTGATTATCAAATGCAGAAATTATTTCATAATAGTGACTCAGAATCTTGGAGTGCTTATTTCCAGCTGCAACCATGATAAGGGATGGGATGCCAGCCCTTGTCCCCCCTTCATCACAATAAACCAACCCACATTCTTAGGTATGATTTGTTATTGACATTGAAGTTAACAGTTCTAGAATTCTTACTATTGACAAAAGATTATAATTTCAAAAAAATTGAGTCCAAACATCCCCTTAAGTCGTTGGGACCATTATTTCTTGCTCCCATCTTTTCAACCATACATTAACTAGAAATACACTACCTTCAATGCTGTCAAACATAGTATTGTGGGGGTATAGATAAAGTAGATGGTGAATAATGAGTCATGACCGGTAAAATATATAGTGAATAACATGGAAAATGATCCAAATTCGAGCTATTATACGGGCCAAGGATTAGGTTTTTCGATTTTCAAATGTGGTACTAAAGGTAGAAAACCCACCACTTCACTATCGAAAATTTATGGTGGCAGCTGAGAAGTTCTTCTTTTGGCACCTTCAATATTATTGCTATTGAGGTTGGGGGGCAGCAACATTCACCCTATTAAAGTAAATTTTCATTTATGGTTTGATGTAGATGTTTGGTCTTGATGTTTGCCCTTAGCACTTTTGGTGGTTGAAAAGATGATCAAAGAGCAACATAAGCAATCAATTTCGAGATCTTTCTGGCAAAAACGTGAATGTAACGAAATCACACAGTTACAATTTGTTGATTTTAAGAATACCCGAAAGTAATGATAACTTGGGAGAGAACACTTTTAATTTAGCATTTGCCACCCTATTAAGAGGTAATTAATGTAATTTATTTTGTAGGAAAAAAAAAAAAAGACTGCCAATATTAGCTAACTTTATAAATGCAGTGTCTGAAATAATCCAATTTTCATTTATTTCTAACCGTAGAGGCAGTTGGGAAGAGCCAACTAGTCATAAAGAACACACCCTTAAAACCTTGTCCAATTCTAGCCATTCTGCAAGATTTCATAATTCCAGAGAGAGATGGCTCATCCAATTCATGAAGCTAATGAGAATAGCCCATATGGCAACCTAACAAAGGAAGAATTCTACCACAAACACCAAATAATCCACCAAGAAAGCTTCATGATCAACAAACAGAACATGAAAATCCTGACACGATCATGGCAGCTAGCAGACTCAAACTCCAAGCTAAAAGGCCACGTTGGCATGATCCATGGTTACACCTTAGAGAGCGGCTGGCTCTTCGAGCTAAACGCAGTCGCCATAGCCAAAGCCGGGTTCTTGGTCAGCGCCCTCGACCTCCAAGGCCATGGCTTCTCCGAAGGCCCTCGCGACCACATCACCGACATAAATCCCCTGCTACAAGATTGCCTCCAACATTTCAACTCTGCTCGAGCCAACCATCCCAAGCTTCCACATTTCCTCTACGGCGAGTCCCTAGGTGCTGCACTCGCCATACTCGTGTGCCTCGAGCAGAAAACAGCGTGGAAGGGGCTGATACTGAGTGGGGCCATGTGTGAGGTTTCTAGAAAGTTCAAGCCGGTTTGGCCGCTCGAGAAGCTGCTCCCCGTGGCTGCTTTCATTGCGCCCAATTGGAGGATATCGATCACCAGCCCCCCGATCACGAGGTCGTACAAGGAGGGCTGGAAGAGGAGGCTGGCGGAGGCGAACCCGAATAGGCAGACGTGTGGACGGGCGACAGCTGGCACAGCGTTGGAGCTGCTGAGAGTGTGTGATTACATACAGAGGAATTGTCGTGAATTGGAAGTGCCTATGCTGGTTTTGCATGGTGAAGATGATTTGATATGTGATCCTGAGGGGGCTAAGTATCTGTACAAAACAGCTGCCAGCAAGGACAAGACGTTGAAGATCTATGAGGGCACGTGGCATCTGTTGATTGGTGAGCCTAATGAGGTTGTTGAACAGGTTTGCAACACCATGCTGACATGGATTGAAGTGAGAGCTGATTTAACTAAAACCAACTGAGCAGAAATGTTATGTGATAACTGAGTATTCTCACTTGTTACTGGTGGTATTACTAAGGTTGTTTCTTTCTGTATTGGTCACTATTAGTTCTAATGGAATCATTAGTAGAGTTGCTGTGTTCTTTATGGTGGGCTTAGTGCTTCATATATGAGATATAACTTCGAACATTAGTGATTAGTGTTTAAGAGCATAAATCATGGTTGTTGAACAGTAGAGGTGGAGAATGGGCCTGACCCGAGATATGGGCTAGATTGGGCCCTATATACGATGGCCCAACATAAATCGGGCCTATTTAGTGGATATGCTGGAGATTTAACGACCGGCCCGAGCATTCTTCTCAGCCCGAACTAACTGCCACATTTCATTTATTTCGATTTTACCGTTTAGTACGTTACACGTATGTGTGTGTGATTGGACTACAGATACTACACAATGAAGCTATCATACCATTTTTTAATTTTGTAAATTATTAATCACAGAAAAAAATATTTAATAGAAAAACAAAGGTGCACATGCGAGTATGCCAAACGAAAGAGAAAAGGCCAAGAGAAGGGACGAGATGGAATACTTTTTATGGTAAAAGGTAAGAAACCTTTTTCATACCATATGATATATATTCCCATGATTTTCCTTGGCCAAACTCCGAGTACAACACCTTCAGCATAGCGTACAACCATCTTTCCCTGTAATAATTCCTGTCTTCATCCTATCTCCCCACAAAAAACTTTTGTTTCACTCCGACAAGAATTCACGAGTTCACTGTTCGATAATTGACAAAACTCTTGCATTTAGTAGCAAAAAAGGAAATCTAAAGTGAAAACACACACACACACAGATACACAGTACTGGAAGATGGACCACAAATATCTCTTGCAATACGGCGTCGTCGCGTTCTTCGCTTTAGCGGCGATCCTGGGTGGCTCCTCCGGCCGAGAGCTCCGGCCGGAGGAGCACGGGCTAGCCTATCAGGAAGGCTCTATCCCGCCGGCTCAAAACGACGTCGCACGCTCGTTTTTTGGCGCAACAATGTCGTCAGTGCAGTTGCCAGAGGCGAAGAATATCAGCGACACGTGGATTAGCTCTCACGCGGAAGGAAGAGCACGTGACGTCGGGAAAGATCACGTGAGGGTAGGATTGCTGGTGGCGAGCGCCGTCTGTGGACTAACCGGCGTCGTATTGCTGGCTATCTCAGGCATCGTTTTCCTCTATCGCCTCCAAAAGGTGAGGCCAAAAGCTGATTCCACGTCAGCATTTACTTCTCTTGCTCATGCCAATACAAGTAGTGGTTGATTAAATTATTTTAATTTCAAATATTAATCCCCCTTTGTTTATAGTTGATGTTTTTTTTTTATCTTTTTATTTTTATTTTTATCTTATTGGATTATATTTCTGGCCTCACATCTATGATCTATCTATCTACTTTGAGATAGTGATTTCCATTTCGTGTTTAATTTTATACATTGTATGTTAGTAATGTTCAAATCTCGAATATGTCCTAATCCTCTAATATAAAATGAAATAATTTCAAATTTAATATTATATATTGTTTCAAACACTGTTTTTATCGAAGCAAGGTTTCATATTTTAACTCAACCAAATTCATATAAAAAAATATTTAAGTAGGGCAGAATTAACGAATTATCGTAGTTTCAAGTATTATAAAATTATTAAGGTATGATTGATTGTCGATCAAATGTTTGGGGGAATACATGAATTTTTTTCCCCTAAAAATTAAATATAAAGTTACAAACAATGTATACAAGTGGTTTCTTTTTTTTTTTTTTTTTTTTCGTGTGTGTGGCCAAATTCCAATTTATAATTATAAAAGTTTGAAGCCGATTATATCCAAAAAATAATAATTTAAAGGTGACTAACAACTCAACAGTTATTAAATGCGCAATTGAACTAACGCGTTTCATGCCCATCTTCGCTTTTATATTTGGATTTTTTTTAAGGCAGAAAATAAGAGAAAGCGTGTTTATCCTTGATAAAGCAAATTCCACTATAAGTGGACAATAATGCCTAAAAAATGAGGTGATTTATTGGCCAATAATAATTTATGAAAAGGACGCCCTATTTCTCATTCTGAATAATTGAGGGATCAAATTTTGAAAAACACATATGAATTAGAATTATACAACCTTCTAAATTCTCTGTTATATTTGATGTTTAATATCATTTTGATTACATATAATTTAGATCACATGTTAATTGTTGATTAGGTCTTTAATTGATATCCTTGAACCCAAAAATCACTTCCAGATTTGAATATTGTTTTCTTAAGAATAATGAACTCTCGAAAAAAAAAAAATCAAAACCTAGATTTTTGTATTCTTTCTTCCCTAATCAAAAATTAAAAATTTAATAAACTTAAACAAACCCTGAAATATAACTTCAATACAAGGTTTAGCCATCAAACAAAAATGCACATCAAATGTTACATCATTAGATACTTTGATAAAACAGTACCTGATTTTGACATGTACCAAATATACATGTCTGACCATTTTCAATAATACACAAAACAAAACCCCCCAAAAAAAATATATCATCAATTTATATGTTTCCCAGTCAAATAATTTCTCAGATGATAAGTATATGACAATGGGAATTGAAAGAATCTTAAATATAATATATATATATATATATATATATATATAACACAAGTACTATTGATCAAGAGGGATCCACTCAATTTCAAGATATATTTCTCCAGATTCTACATTCTGAAGCTTCAATGACACCAACTGCTTCACTGTGCCATCAACAATGTTTACAATGCTGTCTTCTAACAACGCGTTGTCATGCGATTTCAGCCATTTTCCGATCTGCATGTTTCCGAACATTCCAGCATTCCCAAATGCCGATGCAGAAGTTATCATCGGTTGGATATCAATCTCGGCTTCCCCCATTATATCATCAGCAGAAAATGTGTCGTAATCATAAACTTCCTGTATGAGGGTTTGAAGGGTTAAGTGAAACAAAAAGAAAGTTTTCAAAGTGCAAAAACCTGCTTATTCGGATGAAAATGACATCCAACGAGACACAAAATTGAAGGAGGCTACCAGTTTTATTGGGCCGTATTGTTGTGGAACAGAAAGCATAAGCTCCTCGTTCCAGACTGGATTCAAATTGCTCTTCATCACTGTTGTTTGCGCTTTCTAGAAACAGTATGGACCATTATTAGAAGTTCAAAAGTTTGAACTCGTTGTTTTGTATGTATATAATTTGAAAAAAAGAGGGTCACTAACCTGATTCCCAAGCATCAAAACAACATATGGATCACTTGACCGCATATCTCGAACAGCTAAATTTGTGCCTTTAATTACTTTAACCTTCAACATTCCAATGAACTCAACCATGCCTACCTGCAATGAAATTTGCATTACTTTAATAATCACACCCAAGTCATAGAATCAAACAAGAACCCGTTGCACTTATATATATATATATATATATATATATATATATAATCTTTGATGAATCTGTACTGTCTTAGCAGACCATATCATATGTGAGTGTCCATATAAATAGAGCATTGAAGCAGACATGATACATCCAAAGCAAATGAAAATGAACATACTGATTGTTGTGATGAAGCCGAACTTCGGAAGCTATCCATAACCTTGCTGGACATACTCGGTTGCAATGAATTCTGTTTTGAAGTAGCGGACAGAATACGCAGGCTAGGTTTCAAAAACGCCTGAAGCTCGTATTTAGACCTAAAAAGTACAAATTAAATGAAATCAGACGAATGTTAAATTTTACTATGTATACAAACAGCATTTTTAAGAGGCAAGTCTTTGAAAATGAATTAAAAAACCAAGCACCTAATTATTCGAAGGAGATTGGAATTAAGAAACTAACATATCCAAAAAGCCAAAAAGTGATACTCATACCGGATAAAATTGACTTCCTACCGGATAAAATTTGCACGTTCTTCATGGCTAGCATCCGGGCCAGGCTTTGACACCCCTTCAGGAATATAAGCCTCGTAAATGGAATTGGCAGATGCATTTCCACCAACCTCAATCATGGAATCAACTTCATCATCTGACCATTCATCTAGTGTCACAGACAAAACCTGCAAGATAGACAAGTAGTGGTAGATATTAAATATAACAACTAAAAGAATTTCAAAAGGCATAAACTTAGGTGGAGACTTCTGGTGGTGGACAGCGTGTTGTGGAGGCAAAAAGAAGGTTCTAAGTATTCACCTTTGAAATATGCGTACCAAGGCTTCTATGGACACCACAGCACTTTAAACATATAAACACTCCAATATTTGCAGACCTGCAGGGAAAAGTTCAATAATGCAACTACAAATGACTCAACTATAAACCACAGAATTGTTCCTCAGAAGTTCAATGTTTTCTTTCCAACTCAACGCAAATATAAACATTGTAATCTTTGTCTGCTGACAGTACTGTTTAGTAGAGATCCTAAGTTCATTATCCATAAAAACTTTCTCCTTTTTACCAATTTCTACAATACATAGTTCCACACACAAAAGAAAAGTCACAAAATCATTCTCCAAGCAAATATAGGATGATTTGTTATATGCTTATATATTTTCTATATGAGTATGTACAATAGCTAGTTGTTCCTCAGATTGCAGTCCAATATCTATACTCTATACAAGAAAGAGAAGAAAGAAAGTCGGAAAAGACTAAACGAACTTACGCCCATTTGGGGTCTGCAGCACCACAATCTGCACATACACGGTTATCTGATTGAACCAAAAGATCCTTCAATCTTCTTTTACCTGTGTACATATTTCAGCTGACAGTTTATGATAAAACGACAAAATGATCCGACACAACACATATACGTTCATGCTATAACAATCGATGATTCAACACAATCAGTAGTAAGTAGTAACACCAAGAAGGAAAACAATATGACAACAAATCATAACAGTTGTCAATAGCCTTTCTATCAAAAAATACGTTTAACGAAACCTGAAGTTGGTCTCCCAAGGGTAGATGGATGGCGGTTCATTGCTTTCTTTGCATCAACCAATCATTCAAAAAAAACCTGCACTGTTATTGTGTTAAAAGATTGAGAATTATTGAGAGTCCATTACAAATACAGAGAAAAGCCTTAAATAGCATATTATTTTCTCTAGTTAGGCTCAATAAAGTCATTTCTTGAATAGGTCAAAACTAAACAAAGAAATATGCAGTTTAAACTCATTCTTCACGCGCTGAACTATTCTTCTTCATAAAGAAACGAAAAGGGGGATTTCTTGATACAGCATAAGAATCTCAGAAATTTCATGAATTGAAAAATCCAATCATTTGGAAATTTCCGCAGATCCCATTTCTAAAAACTTCGAATTTCGCCCAATTGAACACAAAACCACAAACCTAATCTTGAAGAATACAAATTCTCGTGATTCCTTCACATAACAAGATGAAAGATCTGGAAAAAAAATAGTAAAAGCAGATAATTACCTTTGAATATGAGGAATGAACTCTGAATCCGAAGTAGAGTGAAGTAATTTTCTGTGAAATCAATGAGATAGAAATGAAAGAAGTGGCAATTTTATTTGATTCGAAATCAACGATATTTACAACTGTGTATTTCGAGTAGATGATGATTCAATGTGTATTAGTTGTCCACTTTCTAAAATCATTATTACAGCTTTCTGTCTACTGTTTCTTTCCCAATTCTCTACCTTTTATTTATTATTTGACTTTTCATTGGAATTAGGGATGGCAACGGTACGGGGTGGGGCAGGGTCGGGGAGCAATCCCCATCCCGTTACCGCGCTCGTGGGGAATCCCTGTTTCCATCCCCACCAACAAATTGGGGAAAATTCCCCCCGCGCCTCACCCCATCTTTTTTTTTTAATTTAATTAATATATAAAAATAATCCATACAACTACATATAACTCAAATATTAACAAAAACAAAAAAAACAAACTCAAAATCCAAGTAAAAGATGAAAGCATAGATAAATTATCTTAATACATTTTCATTAATTTCCATAATGCAATCAACATTTCAATCTCTATATAATTAATTTTTATATTAATTTAATTATATTATTTTAAAAATATATTAATATATAGTTTACATATATATATAATTAAAATAAAATTTATTTTTTATAATAATTAATTATATTATATTATATATAAATAAATAAAAATATATATAATATTCACGGGGCCCCACGGGACGGGGAATATAATCCCCGTCCCCGTCCCGCCCCCCCAATCGGGGAGAATTTTCGCCCCGCCCCCATCCCGCGGGGGTGCATTTCAGGGATTTCCCGCCTCGTTCAGGGCTGATCCCCGCGGGGAACGGGGAATCTTCGCCCCATTGTCATCCCTAATTGGAATAAAAAAAATTGCTACTTTTTCAATACTTTTTGCAACAAATTTAAATAAAAGATTCAAGTGAAAGTCTAGAAATAACAATTAATTAATATTTCAAAGTACCATATCAACAAATACAGGCAACATCTCTTTGCAAAGTCTCATTTTAGATTTTCAGTTTTAATTTTATATTTCATCTTATCTAACATACAAAATTATTTTTGAAGGAAAAAAAAATTATTGAACAACAAAGATAAGAAGAATGGACCCTAAAATTATGGCTACCGGCCCACTTCCTTATCCCAAATTACATTTAGACATGAAATTGTGAAATAAGCAAATGCAAAAGTTGATTGAATTCTTTTTGGGTCAACTCTGGGCTTTTGGGCTTTTGATGGGACCATTGTAAAAGCAAGCCCGTTAATAAAACCATTTGGAATGAACTATGGGCTGCCCTCCAACAATTTTTCAGCATTGTTAGTTTAATTGCTCAATAGTTAAGCCTATTGACAGGTGAAATTTAAACTTTATTTGGATTATACTCATTTTCGATAAATGGATTTTTTTTTTTTTAATATTACTATCTAAGTCCAAATTAGATAGGTTGGTAACTAATACAATTGTCCCCAATAATATGATATCACAAACTTCTTTCATCATCGTCAAAGTCTTACCTGCTGCATGTGAAGTGGCAACATGATGTTATAAATTCAAACCAAATAATCAAAGAGTATAACATATTTAAGGGTAAAAATGTTTTTTCATGCTCTAAATTTATGTTTTTGGGTTCTTATTCTCTATTTATTAACTTTTGTTTTTTAGTTTTCAATATTTAAAAAAATATTATTTTCTGGTCAATTTAAATGTTTTCTATTTTTTTTTATTACAAATTAACCCATTCAACAATTAAATTCTCAACATATGTCACTTGAAAATTTAATGTATAATAATATAGTATGATATCGATAAAATTGAGTGATTTCAAATCAAATTACTAATGAAAATCGATTGAAACGTTCCATGAAGGGTTTGTTTTGGTCAATCCATTTAATAATTTATTGATATTCGACAATGAAATTTGTAATTTATCAAAAATAAAAAGATTTTTATCAGGTGTAGTAGATGAGTGGACCAAAAAATGGATTAAAAACAAAACCTGAAAGATGGATGATAAAAAATTTAATGAAATAAAAGATAGAAAAAAAAAACCCCGAATTTCCCCATAATTTAATTTCTTCAATATGGTACAAATTGAGGAGTTTATAAATTAGTGATCAAAAAAACTCATGTGAGACGGTCTCACGGATAGTTTTCGTGAGACAGAGCCCCATCACCCACAAACAACATATGAATTGTAGGGTTTGGGTGGTAGATAATTGGGTTGTAGGTTGACTCGTCTCACGCAGTACATTAAAATTTCGTGAGACGATCTTACAAGAGACTTACTCATTAGTGATTGGAAAATGAGTAGGTCTTGTGTGAGACTGTTTCACGGATCCCATTCCGTGAGACGGGTAGGGTCGGATCGAAGTATTACATGATATATACAAAAGTATTACATGATACACATAAAAATATTACCTCATATACATAAAGGTATTACATGATATTAAGTTCTGTGATATTTTCAAAGGTATTACATGATATTAAGTTATGTGATATTTTCAAAAAGTATTACATGATATACATAAAAGTACTACCTAATACACACAAAAGTATTACATATTACACAATTCACACACGAGGAAGAAGAGCACCTGAGCGCCTAGGATCCGCGCGTTTTTTGTTGACCCGACCCGACCCAATTTGGGTCATTATTTCATAATACAAAAGTATTACCTGATATACATAAAAGTATTACCTAATACACATAAAAGTATTACATATTTTCTTATAGTCTGACTCAACTCAAAACGCATTCTATAATACAAAGTATTACCTAATATACATAAAAGTATTACATAACACACACAAAAGTATTACATAATTTTTATGTTCGACCCAACCCTATTCATCTCACGAAATGAGATCCGTGAGACGGTCTCACCCAAAACTTTGTCTTGGAAAATTAATAAAAAAGATTGGAAAAAAGAGGTGATCTCATCTCATCTGGGGACTTAGCAAATATAATTTAGAAAAGCGGGGCCCACAAGGAGTTAGTGGCTGAGATTAGGTCTGCCTCTTTCTCAGATCTGTCTGCCCAAAACCAGGAACACCACTGGACCACGCTCCTCTCCGCCACATATTCCACTTTCCCTTTTCAGTATAAAAAACGGTTATTATTCCCTGCATCGTGCTCCACCTACACCCCTCCATCACACCTCTATTCACCCAATCATCTACTGCCCCGCCTATTCCACTATATTCCAATTGGATATTCCTTCTCTTGCTTAATCCTGAGTGCAGATTTGAGGTTTTGTTTGAATTGAAGCCTACATAGATTAGACTTTGTAACTTTTATGCTAACAAATTAATGTTTGTTTTGGTATTTTATAGTAAATTATTGTTGTCGAGATATGTCAAGGTACATTTAACAATAGTTAAATAGATAGATGTAGTTTTGAAAAGTTATTTAAATAATGAGTTAGTTAAGAATTTTTTAGAAAATGATTGGAAACTTTTTTAATAATGTTTTATTTACATCACAAACTAAACACAAGATTCAAAATAGCGACATTTCAAATTTGGATTTGCTAGCTCTTATCCAAACAATGTCAAAATGAAGCGATTTGCACCTAAAATATATATAAGAATACAATAATGATCTTTATATTATAGAGTAATGATATATACTCTTATACAATATTTTTTTTTTTTTGGTATTTAATGGACTTGCAACAACCATGTGTACTAATTCTTGTACAATGAAGTTTGCATTTGAAATAGCTTCACTCTACATTATCTATCAAAATTGCATTATTTGAAAATGTGTCGCAATTATTAAATGTGATTTTGAGGCGGAATCTTTCATTCTCAAAAAACAAAAACAAAAATGAAGAAAGAAAAATGTTTTATTCTTTTCTCGAAATTACCGCAGCTAAAAATGGTAAAAGAAGGAATTACAGCGTGGCAGTCAAAGTACAAGCCGTGGTGAAAATGGAAATCCATATTTTCGTTTCTCATCATATGCAGACAACATTTTTCATCTGCATTCAGCAGCAGAGAATAAATCCTCCAGCAATATATAGCGCTAGAGAGAGAAATTAAGAGTGAAAAACAGAGAACTATTGGTCGATTTGCAACCTCCGTGAAATCGAGTTCCTCCTCACTCAGGTAAAATTTCGTATTCTCAAACCCTAATTTCAGTTTCCAAATCGTAATATGATTTAAGAAATTCATCGTTTCAATAGTTTCCTTTTGTAAACAGAGAAACTTAATTTTGATATTCCGAATAAAGGCAGATGAATTTTGTCAAAGTATTGCATTATTGGGAATTTAAGTGCTAATTTCAGTTGAATTTGCTCTTCTTTTCCTTTTTTATTTTATTTTATTTATCTTAGTGGAAGATTTTCGTCTCAATTTTGCCGATTCAATGCGATTGAAATCCTCACGGAGCTGATTATTTATCTGAGATTCTTGAAGATTGCCCGTATGTTTGTGTTTGAGCTTTCATTGTGTTAATCTGCGTTTTTGCGTTCAAAAAAATAATTTCCCGGTCTTATTGTAAGTGATGACATTCTGGTTTTCGCATTGCAGGTCGGAGTGCAACAATAAGCATTATGACATCGTCTATTCACAGCCTCTCTGGTAATTGATTGTATTGTTTGTATGTTTCTGGTTTTTCAATGTGTTTTGAATAGACCAATTTAATTGAGCTTAGATGATTAGGTTCATACCTTTTTGGATTTTCTCCCAAAAGATTGACATTTGAAATGATGTAGTGGAGCAGAAAGTAAGCATACATTAGTTGTCCTCTCAAAGATAGTGTAGGTCAAGGAAATATGGTGTTTTAGAAGTAAGGGGTCACATGGGGAGTTTCAATGTATTGAAACATACGACTTACTAAACCTCATTGTGACGGTGTTATGAACTTTGTTTAAGAACTCTAGGTTAAGCATATGTGGAGGAATCAGTTGAGCTAAATTCATAGTGATTGCAAAACGTTGCATCAATAATCATATGTTAGTTTACTTGAGTAGTTATCGTGCCCATGGTTTATCAATTATCATTTTCTTGATGAGATCAGTCAGTGGAAGATGTAAATAGATATAACAGAGGTGCAAGGGTATTGCCAGATGGGAGTAGATCCAACAATTTTTACCATATCTTAGCAATAATGCGAAAAGAATGTTGGCTCTCAGTATCACCAACAAAAATAATTAAACTTGGTATATTTGCAGTGCTATTGTAGATTAGCAACAAACCCTGACTCCTTATACATACTTGTGCCTTATGTCAGCATTTCCTGTCTGGACCATCGTACCAGTTTTTGTGACATTTTGTATATGAATGGTTGTCAGATAATAGCGAGGCCGATGAGCAACAAAGGCAGACAGAGTCTCACATGCAGCCCTCATCTCCATCTAAAGGGATGTCTCACCCCGGTATTGCGTCACCTACAATGCACTTTGCAGCTCCTGCTCAACTTGGAGTTGGAAATGTAATGGTATTATATGGATTGCTAGTTGTCTTGTTATGAGTCGTAACTGCCATCATATTTTGCTGAACTTAAAAGTGTCGGGCTCTAATTTTGATTTATAGAGTCTTCTGTTATTGTTTCGCCTTCAATATCTCTGCTTCATTAGATCCTAGCAAACTTTCTGGGCTGTCCCCTTCATGGCTCTCTTGAATCTAATGTAATTTTCTATAGACGAAAAAGTAGGTTGTCTCTAGTCTTTATGGAGTCATCCATGTGGAAGAATGAAGGATTTGAGATGTTATTTAGGTTCAAGTAACTAAATTAGTTTTGCCAAAACTGATTTGACTTGTGAGGCTTGGTGATTGATAACATAATTTTTCGCGTTTCCAATGTTGCAGGCTCAAACAGCTTACCCATATCCAGATCCGTACTACAGGAGTATATTTGCTCCTTATGAAACACAGCCTTATCCAGCACAACCTTATCCTGCACAGCCTATGGTACTAATTATGCAAGTCTCCTCATCTTCATTGAGATTTTTTTTATTGTTTTCTGTGTCCTAAGTTACTCTTAATCAAGGTGCACCTTCAGTTGATGGGAATTCAGCAAGCTGGTGTTCCTTTGCCATCAGAAGCAGTTGAGGAGCCTGTCTTTGTCAATGCAAAGCAGTATCATGGCATCTTGCGGCGTCGACAATCTCGTGCCAAAGCTGAGTCAGAAAATAAACTTTCCAAACCTCGAAAGGTACTAATGTGCTCGTTGATCTTACCTGTACTGTTATCCTGGGTTGATTTATTGCTGGATTCATTCAAATTGTAGTCCTACAAACAAGCATTGCTATAAGGTGACGTTTAAGAATGATTGTGATCCATAGTCTGGCACATTTGTTGACCTTTATTTGGAGGAAGGATGGCACTTCCAATAAAGATCTCTTTGCTGTGGAATATGTCATACTGGAAGCTACAATTAAGACACTTCACAAATTGATGATTTTTGCAGCCGTACTTGCATGAATCTCGTCATTTACATGCATTGAGACGAGCTAGAGGAACGGGGGGTCGTTTCCAAAAGAAGAATTCTCACCAGAAGAAAGATGTGGAGTCGAGTGGGAGGTCACAGGAAAACATTAACCTCAACAGTGATAAGGATGATCGTAAGAGAGTGCACCATGAAGATGTAGCTTAAACACGAGGAGTTGATCATACGAGGTTAAAAGACAAGTAGCTCAGCAAACACAGCAATTCGCTATCTCAGATTGATTAAGATGGTTCAAGGTCACCCGTACTTAAATTATAGTTTGTATGTGTACATTCCATTATAGGGTTTTGTAGGAGCTTTAGCATTTCAGCGGGTTGTGAAGTTCAGAATTTCAGTACTAGTTTATCTTTATCAAGCGATGATGTAACTCAAGCCCCCCTCTTATCCATGATGGTTGATTTGCCATACACTGCTGTTGGTTGCTACAAAATCCCATTAGTTCAAAAAAACTAGGTTGCATTTGAATTCCAAGGAAGAAATTGTGGGTATACTTTCAATTGAAACAAAAGGTTGTAATACATCAAATGAACAATCAAGAATCATCATAATGAGAACCTCTTGAATAATGTTTCCAGTAAAGAATCATGTTCCTCAGAAATGTTTGTTCTAAGCCCCATACTGAAATCATGGATATGGCTTTTACTCCTACAATTACATGGATTTACATTACATGAGCCAACAAGTCAAAAAGACAGGATATATAACAAAAAGTGTATCCCATCGCATAGAAATCGCATTTAGACAAGAATTGCAAGGCCCTCCTTGGGAAGTACGACATTCTTGTTTCCAGGGAAGGCGTTGCGTGATATATCTACGAGGGCCTTGAAGCTATAGGGTTCGTGCATGGATATCTCAGACAGCACTTTCCTATTCAATTGAATATTCTCCTTCATCAATCCATGCATGAAATTTCCATACTTCACCTGTCATGGAAATGAGTGAATCACTTTGAACACAACTTCGACAAAACCTAAACTTTCACAAGGTAAACTGAAAAACATGTAATGAATAAAACATTCCACACAAAATATTAGCTTATTGTTCCAAAGATCAAGAAAGTAAAGTTCAGTAACATCACTCTGCATCTCTGGCTACATAACGAAATAGGTAAGCATAGAGAAACCAATAAAAGATGTAGAAACTCCAAAAGGTTAATTGACTATTCATTATTTTCCCCAATCACCTTTATGTAGATAACTTATCTACTTCTATTTGTTAAACACTGCAACCTTCTCACATCTCATATTATATTCGATTGGTTTTAGTCAACAAACGCCTCCATGGCTCCATTGCTCAAACTCTTTAAGAAGCCACTAGAAGTCTGTTCCTTCGAGAACTCAAATCAAGCTAAACCGATTGCAACACAACTGCAGCTACATCTCAAATTCCGGCAACAAATTAATGTAATTTTACAATAAAAGAAACCACATATCAAAAATCTCTTCTACCTCACATTCAGCTTATATATCTCACGAATTAAATTCAAGATTTCTATTTTCTTTCTTTCAAGAAACTACTCCAAACCTATATCGATCGAAACTATTCGACTAAAACACGCTCACTCATGCTAGTGAAAAAACGAGCAAATCAAATAAAACAATAAAAGAAATTCACAGCATTCAAAAGAATTCGTCAAGAAAATCAAATCATTACGATGAGAGAGAGAGAGAGACGAGTGCCGGCGTTGATTCTCTGGATCCAATGGGAACGCATATCGCTTCCTCCTGGGGTTTTACGCCTACAGTTCTCTCCCTCGCTGAGTATGTCTATATAGATTATTTATGAATCATGATTCATGAGTGTGTTATATAGGGCCTCAAAACTATGGGGCAAATGAAATGATGGGCTTTTCTTAGGCCCATTAAGGAAGCGCCATTATGAACTTGAAATAATATTAGAAGCCCAAAAAGGCATATCGGCCCGCCGCCCTTCCTAACTTGGACCAAAATATGAAAATATGGAATACACAAACTACAACGGAGAGAAAAAAAAATTATTATAAAATGTCTCATTTGGATTAAATAACCTGATTGATTTGATAAATTTTTATTCTAATACTCCAATATTTCATGTTGTGATTTTTTTTTCACAATTTATATAATACGAATTTATTAAAATCTATTCTTCAAATTCTCGCCTAAAACCAAATCTTTCTATCCAAAGGTAATATCTTAGACTCCTACTATGTTCTACAGATATATTTGATTAAATTCGATCTGGGTATGATAATAAAATGAGTAGAAGTCTTGCATCATTTATAAATTCTTACAAAATAAAAATTGACTGAAGATGGGTTTGAATTTTAAATAGTTGGACTCCATCTAATAAAATTAATTATATCTAGCAGCAGATTTGATATGAGTTTTTGAGTAATTAGATTCAAAAGTCTAATAATCTTAATTAAGCCGAAGAAATGCGTACGTTAAGGAATTGACCAAAGTGTCAAAGATAATGATAATATGTTAGATGTCTTATCGAAGAAACATGATATGCCAATTATCCCTCAATCAACCAAAATTCAAAGGTAGGCTACTTCTCTATTTTCAACAAAACTACAATTACTTCACTTTTGTTTTATTATTATATGTTATCTAAAATTCCAAATTGTTCCTCCCTCAAATCATTTCCATTTGGTCTAATTTTCTTATGTTGTTTTCGATTTTGTCTCATTGAAACATCTACTATTGTCTTCTTTTAAACCCCTCCAAGCCCACCACTACCCCTTGAAAAATATTAGAATTGTTAATTAAGTTTCATATAATTTATTCTTAGATATTTGGACCATGTATGTTAGATAAAAATAGTATGAAGTTTAATCTCGCATTTCCTATATGTATCGAGTGTCAACAACATTGGCATATTCCAAATTTATTCTTATGAGACCGTCTCACGAATTATCACGAATCAATTCATAGTCTACAATCAACGATTTACATGTGAGTTTATGGAAATTATGTTTTAAATAGTTATATTCATGAAATCGTTTCATATAATTTAATGTGTTTGTATTCAGGCATGAAAATAAAAGGTATATTATGGAAATAAAGAGTATGGTTTGTGTGTTAGAAAGGTGGTGAGTGGATGATTCATAACTTGGAACAGTCACTCTCAACCATAAAACATCAATATTGGCTTACTTTTTGTTCCATTTATGAGAAGGTTGACAAATAAAATTCATAATCTTTAGTATCACTCATAATGATGGCAAAGTATTATACCATTATTTTTAGGGGCATAAAGAAAAGTCCTCTCTCCTTCCCTTAGCATGAGCATCCTCTTATAACCTTTACAACTCCTATTATTTCAAACATGGACCCCAAAATGGCAATATCCTCTATCCCTTCCACGACATATATATAGCATGATATTTGTGTGTGTATATATAGGCCAAGTATTAATTAATCCATTATACTTTTTTCACCCGCCTCATAAAAAAAATGTTTTACTTATTTTATAAATTTAAATTTTTCATCTTTTTAGAACTTCAAGAATAAGCATCACTAGTTCAACTCGAAACTTTTGAACATTAAATGTTAATGACATAAAAAACACGTTTCCTTATAAAATGAGTATACAGATCTTTTTTCTCATGCATGAAGAGATTTACATATTAGTGCTATATATATATATATATTATGTCTATATGAGAGAGAGAGAGAGAGAGAGAGAGAGAGAGAGAGAGAGAGAGAGAGAGAGAGAGAGAGAGAGAGAGAGAGAGAGAGATGTAAAATGGAAGCAAAGGCATGGAAAAATAAAGAATGGTGGAAGGTGGGGTTTGAACACACACAGAGACACACACTTTTGGTGCATGAGAAAAGGGAGGTTGAGGCTGAGAGGAGGGGCTGGAAAGAGACTTCCACTTTTATCTTATTTTGCAATATCACGCAATTTCATCATATGTGGGAACATCTCCAAGTGGGCCTGCCCCATTGGTGGGCCTCTTCTTGGCCCACTTACACTCTTATAGCTAGAGAGATAATTTAACATTTGATCATCATCATGTGTACCTAGGGAGACAGGCAGACAACTAATGGGTCTCTATTATTTTGTTTTTATTTATTTCAAATTTCTTGATGCATGGATCAAATGTATACATCTCAGTTGTTTCAATTTCTTGTGTTGTTTAATGTCAGCAATTTTTTCTGGTTTGCTTAAATTCTAATAGATAAATAGTCACAATATGTACATACAACCTTTTCTATTGCAATTCTTGTTGTAATATCATTTTTTGCATTGTATATAATATTTGTTGTGTATATAATGTTTAATTATAAATATATGTCACACAGTTAAGTCATAAAGGAAGTTCTTGTACACCTAAGATGACTACGTTTTTGAGGAGTTTGTATTTTTAAATACAATAGCTTTATCATTAGATATTCTTGTGATCATTGATGCACATTAAAAATATAATATGTGTCATTATAGGGGTTTTGTATAATACTAAAATTAAGAAAAAAAAAATTCGGAACACGATAAAAAAATAGAAAATTAAAACCTTATTATTATATATATGCCTTTTCTTTTCTCTTTCTCTCTCATAGTCCCACATTTATACTTTGGATGCTTTTGAAAATGTGAAACCCTTTATCCAAAATGTCAACCTAGTGAAAAATCTAAAAGTCAATTGCTTTTCTTCCTTCTTAGGATTCTTTTGATCATGAGTGAAGGCATATTTGATACCATCACCCACACATTATAAATAAATAAACATTATAACTTTTATAAAAAAATTCTCATATAAATTCTTATGATATTTATATATGGTGGGAAACACTTTCAAGGGTTGCAGAATTGTATGGTGGTTGGGGTCGACCTTAGCCATGAAATTATAAGAAAGTAGCCAACCAATGCATACTTAGTTTTTTCTAACTGTTTTATTTAATAATTACCCTTTTATTTTAGTGCTAATCAAGCTTTGTTATTTTATCATGGCAGATGAAAAGGAATGTAATCTTGAAGCCTCTTTAATCTCATCATTTCACATTATAATTCTAATATGGTGTTTGGCTGAACTACGAGATTTACTTTTCATTTATATTTTAAAGCTTATAGAATGTGCAATTGTATTTTTTAAATTTCACTACAATAAATCGGATAATTATTGTAAAAACAAAAGGATGGATAATCACATTATAATCAATTATAGCATGATTTTAACTTATCCTCAGCAATATCTATTCCAAAATACATATCTTTTTAGCCAAAATTTTCATCAAAATAAAAGTTAATATATGATTTCAAAAAACATTTTTCTCGTGGAAATTTTTATTTTTATAGTTTTAATTACATGGCATACCAAAAATTTCAGACATATTATCCAGCCACCTTTAATAGCATAATCATGACTAGGTAACCATAAAACTACCTACAATCACATGCTTCTAAATATTCTCTTAATTATCTGTTCATTTCGGTTAAAGTTTCCAAATTAATCTCGATTTTCCCACTGATAACTACATCTGTCACACCAATTTCCTTATCATAAATAATTAATTAACAATTTCGAAATCTTATAGGAGAGTCCCCATTGAGTCATGGCTTTCATTTACCTTACCAGTCTATATATCAATTTAGGGTTAAAAAATAGTTAATTATCCATACGAGATTTGCAAAATAATTAAAAACTATCGCTTCATAAGTCATAACCATAAAATTATCAATTAAAGCTTACAAATCATTTAAAATCATTCTTACGATTATAGTCTCGTAAAAATGATATTAAAAAAAATTAAATAACTTTACATAATAATAGTGCTAACAATTGGAATGTCAAATATGATCCTATTTTTATTGATCTTTAAATGATGATATTTCATCTTCCAACACTTAATCAACCATTTTTATCTTTGAGTTCACCTTCCAACACTTAATCAACCATTTTTATCTTTGAGACCAGATTGATTATCAATCTATTTTTGGACCTTAAATCAATAAAACTTTTTTATTTTATTGACTAAATAAAATTGTCCCCAACTTTTCGATTTACATAACTTTTTACCCCCAAACTTTCTTCAAATTTTAAATTCTTTGCCACCCTACTGGTTCAGAATTAAAAGCTCTATGCCCTCTTCTTTATCATGAATAATTGTCAACGTGTCGGCCAAATAAGAAATAAACAACCTAAGACATATTTAAATGTACACATATATATACACACACATGGGTCATATGTATATAATTTGAGCTCAAATGATAAGACTATGATAAGTTGAGCCAAATATCCTCTAAATGTTTTTTTGAATTGGAAAGGGCAAAATCGTCTTCACAATCGAACACTGACGTGAATCTCGTGACATGCCCATTTCCGTGAATCTTGTAACATGAAGAATAATTGGCAAATGTGTAATCAGATTTGGAGAATATTAATTAAGGTTACTAATCCATTATTTAAGACAGTTTAGTGTCGTGTGGGTCCCATGTCCATCTACTAAATTAGTGCATGAAACGTAACAATGATATCATGTTTATGGAAGCATGCTGGGACATGAATAATTATATTTAAGAATTCTACTTTATGTAAAAATGATATACTCCTATTTTTACTTTGGTTGTGTAAATGCATACTGAATTATTTCCAAAGATAAACTATATCTTTTTCTTGTCATTTTCTTGCATTTGTCTCCCTGACCAAACAATACAAAATAGCATTAATAAATAGTAACAATTCTGTCTTCTAAAAAACAATTCTCTCTCCTAAAATTAATTTCATGAACTCTCCTAAAATTTAATTTTGTGTATTGTCCATTTAAAACTATAACCCATGAATCAAATATTAAATTATAAAAATTGGTTTTAGTTGTTGACAGTGAAATTATGTCTCACAAAATAATATTTTTAAAAATTATCTCATATAATTTTTTGTGAATTATTTTTTACTTATTCAATCATAATTTGTTCGGACCAATATATGAAAAAAAATTATTTTTGATAAAACTACATAGTAAAGATTCTTTTACACACACACATATATATATATATATATATATATTATATTCGTCTAAAAATAAAAAATTAAGATGATAAGTATTTTTTAATGGTCCTCCAAAATTACAGTGCGTGTCCATTTTTCCACTATAAAACCAATTTATTTATTGTGCGAGGCTTTTTGCCTGCACATATCAGTGTTGGTGGGTCAAAGCATGTGGGCCTGTCAGGCCCAACAGTATTACGAGTCCATTACATTGGCCCACATTTTAACCCAGCTCATTCTAATAAACGGGTATTCGGACCCGTAGACCCGAGGATAAAGGCCTGAACCGTGAAGCACAGTTCAAAAATCATGTACCAAATTACTTATTTTGTTTAGTCAATCAATTCTCTACTCTACAGTTTAAGTATCTGCAGTGTACACGTATACTGCACAATTTCCTCTTTCATCATATGCTTCCCATGCATGTGATCCTATTTCACATCATTTCACATGCATACATGCATGTTGCATATACATATCGCGGTTAAGATATGAATGCAATATCTTTCATTTATTTACATACACATATATCCATATGTATCTGTGTAAATTGATTGTTAGTTTTACAAGACTCATGACCCTATTCCTCAAAATGTTTATAACCAATGTTTTTCTGATATTTTTGTTAGACCAACAATACCATCTAACATAAATTTATCGGTAACAACAAATTTTTGGTCAATATTGGACCATATAATCAAACTCATATAATATAATTATGATATGTTAAAGGGTATATTATTGTGTTCGAAATGTTAGTTCAACTTGTGATATGTAACATAATTAATATTGGATCTTTTTATATTTATAATATGTTACACATTTTATTTCATAAAAGACAACGAAAAAAGACAGCATGAATTTTAATATGTGCAAGAGACTGTTGATGCCATCACACCCTAGTAAAGAACACAATCAATAGTATGGAAAGTCATATTTGAACCCTCACTGTACAGAGTACAGTGCAATTACATCCAAAAATAATTGCAATTACATCCAAAAAAATAATAAATGAGTTAATTTTGAACTTATTCCTTAAAAAGATATTCAAACTTATGGTTGATTATTAAATCACACACACACATATACACTTTTTTTTTCTTTCTTAAATGCATTTACATTTTTTAGTATAGACACATATATTTTTTCTTAAATTTAGTTGTCACGTTTTTCAGTTTTAACTTAATTATATATTTTACATTCATAATTTTAGTAACTAATGATCAATCTATTGAATGATTATTCCACACAATAAAATAAAAATACCAATTCATTAATAAATCATTGGAACCAACGGTTAATGATCGATAGTAAAATTGATTTTTATCACCAAACGACTTTTAAAACATTAATTGGCCCAAGACCAAGAGGATATTTAGATTTTGAAATAAAAAAATAAAAAAATTGGTGAAGAGGAAATAGTCTAAAAATGGGCCTGCCATTCTGCTTCCAATAAAGGTAGCCTCTCTGCCTTCTATTTACTCTCTTCAATCTTTTCACTGTTTTATGTTTCTTTAATACTTCCATGTTTGTACATATCAACTTTTCTTCCCATTTCCTAATAAATGTCTCTATACTCTTAATAATAAATACTGGGTAAAATTCATTATGCCATTTCCCAGCATTCAACGTGCTTCATGGTTTTAACAGACCCTACTTTTGAATTACCACAAAAAGAAATATTGGTTTTCCTCAACAAATTGAACCCTTTTCTGATGATCTTCACTCCTTATTTATTATTCATCAAGATTTCATTTTAATTTCTTCTACACTTTGCATTGCATTTGCATACTCTATTTGTTTTGTCTAATTTCTTGTTTTTCTTTTTTTCTGTTTCATTCTGTGGGTTGGTTTTGTATCTCTCTCCGCTCTCTCTGTATATACTATATAGTACTACTCCCTCCCCCCTACCCCTACCCCCACCCACCCCCACCCCTAACCTCACTCTCTGTCTACATTTCACTTTCTCTGAATTTCTCGAGATTGGGGTCTAAGATAAAAACCAGGGGACCTCTGTTCCAATAACAAAACCATCTTAACGCCAGTCCTTCTCCTGCTCAGCCCTCCTCTATATCTCTCCCTTTCTCTCTCCTCTTGGTGAGATTAAAGAAAAGGAGAACACTTTTTCACTTCAGAGAGAAAAAAAAGAACTCACACACACAGTCAATCTTGATGAGTGAGAGAGGAGGCTCTCTGTGAGAAGAGAGCCTGCCTGTTAATGCAACCATCAAAACCACCACTCTCACCATTCCTCGTCTTCTTCACCAAAGATTTGGGTTTTGTGGCTTTTCTTGATGGCCCTTTGTATGCACAGAGATAGTAACAGCAGTGGTAGCAGCAAGCAGCAACAAATGGATGCAAGCAAGTATGTGAGGTACACACCAGAGCAAGTGGAGGCTCTTGAGAGGGTTTATGCTGAATGCCCTAAGCCTAGCTCTTTGAGGAGGCAACAGTTGATTCGAGAGTGCCCCATTCTTTCCAACATTGAGCCTAAACAAATCAAAGTCTGGTTTCAGAACCGCAGGTACTTAGCAATTGTTGGGACTAATGAGTTTGGAGTTCTTGAAGATTGTGTTTAAAGATTAGCTTTTTAAGAAATCTTGTAGGTTTTTCCTTTTTGGGTTCTTCTTGCATAATGCAGTTGTTGTTTCTCTCTCCTCTTTGGATTGAATCTTGATTCTCTTAGGGAAGAAAGTGGTGAATGTGGGGTAGTCTCTTTATCAGATGTTTATGTATGTATTCTTTGTATTGATTCTCTTTAAGCAAACAGTCTTTCTTTTTTCTTAGTTCTTTCTTTTTCTTGAGTATTCAGAGTGTTAGGTTTTGTATGTTATGTTTGCCATTCTGTTCTTGGGTGGTATTGAGACTCTGAAATTGAGAACAATTTTATTTAACCCTCCTTTCCCCTCAATTCTTGTTTTAATATGCAAATTTTATACTTCAGATCAGGCCATCTGAATGGGGATAAGAAAAGATGAACTTGTAAATTTTAGATTTGTGATTTTACAAATGATTTATTAGGGAAAAATTGAGGCTTCCTCTTAATACTTGTGCATTCAAAGGTGAAATGCACTTTATTGATGAGCCTGATTATGCAGTGTTGATAATTCTCTGATCTCTCTCATGGAACTTGTGTTCGAAACTTGCCATTCATGTAATTAGTCATCTTCTTGGTCAGTCCTGTCCCTCTCTGTGTAGATCTTGACTCAAATACATTCGCAATAAATGGTAGTAAAGAGTTGGTTAGTTTTATCGAATTTCATCATTATAGAATTTACTTTACATGACCTGCATTTGTTGATTTTCTGCAATTCCCTCTGTTTACCTTATTTTAAGGTTTCTAGGGCACTAACTCGAAGAAGCAATGTGGATTTTGAACCCTTACTTATATGGTTTACACAAAGTTATTTGGCTATAATCCTGCTTTGAACTAATGAAATTATTTGAACTTTTGGTTCTTGCATTCATTAGCCCATCTGAAATTTCTGACAATTCTAATTTTAATAATTTATTGAAAATTATCCTTTTAAAGATGCCGGGAAAAACAGAGGAAGGAAGCGTCTCGTCTTCAGACTGTTAATAGGAAGCTTACTGCCATGAATAAGCTGCTGATGGAAGAAAACGACCGCCTTCAAAAGCAGGTCTCACAATTGGTTTACGAAAATGGTTACATGCGTCAGCAGATACACACTGTAAGTTTTTATTTATTGTCAACTTTGATACGCGGTAATAAAATATAATTACTTGAGGGTAAATTGTGTTCGTGTTATTACAGGTAAGCACGACCACTGATACAAGCTGTGACTCAGTGGTTATGAGTGGTCAACAGCAACAACAAAACCCAACTCCTCAGCATCCTCAGAGGGATGCTAATAGCCCAGCCGGGTAACTATACTTATTGCCACCTTAATCTGTTTGTCTTAATGCCTCAACCAGTTTGGTTTCTTTTGTTTATTCTGATTTCATCTTTGTGGTTTGTTTTCTTAGTCTTCTCGCAATTGCTGAGGAGACCCTGGCAGAGTTCCTTGGAAAGGCTACTGGAACTGCTGTCGACTGGGTACAGTTGATTGGGATGAAGGTCAGTGTTTTTTTTTGCCTTGATTTGTCTTCTGTATTTACTTGACTTGAGATTGTAATGAACCCTTTTCTATGTTGTGTAGCCTGGTCCGGATTCTATTGGCATTGTAGCTGTTTCCCGCAACTGTAGTGGGGTGGCAGCACGAGCCTGTGGCCTCGTGAGTCTTGAACCCACGAAGGTAGCATTCTAATCTTTTTCTCCGTCTTTCATCAATGGCTACGTTTATTTCAGTTGAAATTTTACTTTGGCTTTAATTCCTTTTGCAGGTTGCTGAAATTCTCAAAGATCGTCTCTCGTGGTTCCGTGACTGCCGTTGCCTTGATGTAGCGAGTGCAATCCCCACGGGAAATGGAGGGACTATAGAACTTGTCTACATGCAGGTTAGTTCCTAGTAATCTTAGACCCTAGGTTACTTGGCCTAAGAGCTTGCAACTAATTGAGAACACCACTCTATATCTTAGGTCTATGCGCCAACAACACTGGCATCTGCTCGTGACTTTTGGACACTGCGATATATTACAAGTTTGGAAGATGGCAGTCTAGTGGTAACAAATCCTAAGAACTTCTCTATTTGTTCAAAATTCAGATTAAATTCTTTTTTGGCTATCGCCTTTTATCAACATCCGAACTTTTTCGTCAGATTTGTGAGCGGTCATTGACATCTTCCACTGGTGGCCCGACTGGGCCTCCCGCCACTTGCTTTGTGAGAGCTGAAATGCTTCCAAGCGGGTACCTCATACGTCCTTGTGAGGGTGGTGGATCCATCATCCACATTGTTGATCACATTGACTTTGATGTAAGAAGTTATTCAACCAACCATGTTTGGGGATTTAAATTCCAGCTTCTCTCATGCATCTAACTTTTATCTTGTCACAGGCATCGAGTGTTCCTGAAGTTTTAAGGCCTCTTTATGAATCTTCTAAAATCCTTGCTCAGAAGATGACTATGGCTGTGAGTGTTTTTTGCTTTGAGTTGTACTATGTTTTCTTGCTCTTCTGTTTCGTTTCTTTAGCAAATTACTCTTTCTGCATGTTTAGGCTTTGCGCCACATAAGACAAATAGCTCAAGAAACCAATGGAGAGGTCCAGTATTCCGGTGGTCGCCAACCTGCTGTTCTTAGAGCATTAAGCCAAAGATTGGGCCGGTGAGCTAACATACTAAAAATAGAAGAGCGTTAAGCTGCTTTTAATCGAGTAATTTTTCTGATTTCTGTGGTTTTGGTGAATGACTGTTAGGAGCTTTAATGATGCTGTCAATGGATTTGTTGATGATGGTTGGTCAATAATGGGTAGTGATGGAGTTGAAGATGTGACCATTGCCATTAACTCATCCCCAAGCAAGTTTCTTGGTTCCCAATATAACAATTTGTCAATGCTTCCAACATTCGGTGGAGTCCTCTGTGCACGAGCATCAATGCTTCTACAGGTTGCTTTTCTTAACTGTTTCATTCAATTGAATTGCTATTTAAATGGATGAATAATCACGAATGAATTGGTAACCTATACAGAACGTGCCCCCTGCTTTACTTGTTCGATTCTTGAGGGAGCATCGCTCGGAGTGGGCTGATTACGCTGTTGATGTGTACGCTGCTGCTTCTCTTAAAGCTAGTCCTTATGCAGTTCCTTGTGCAAAGCCTGGTGGATTTCCAAGTAGTCAAGTCATTTTACCTCTGGCACAAACTGTGGAACATGAGGAGGTAATTGTCTGTTTTACCCCCCACCCTCGTCTCCTTCCTGATTCGATTGGATGGTCATGAATTTCTTTTTTTAAATGTAGTTTCTTGAGGTGGTTCGTTTGGAGGGTCACGCGTTCTCCCCAGAGGACATTGCTTTATCGAGAGATATGTACTTATTGCAGGTCCGGCCACTATAATCTTGATATTTGGCTCGTTATTTTCTTTATTCTTTGTGGGTTATTATATGGTGTTGATCTTGTTGATGTAACCATGCAGTTATGCAGCGGGATTGATGAGACGACTTCTGGGGCATGTGCTCAGCTCGTTTTTGCACCAATCGATGAAACGTTTGGTGATGATGCTCCTTTGTTGCCATCCGGTTTCCGTGTCATACCTTTGGAACCTAAATCAGTTGGGTGACCTTAGATAAGAAACATGTTGCTGCTTTTGATCAAGATTTTAGTTTCTAATAATCATTAAATTTTCTTGTGATGCAGGATGGTCCCACAGCCAATCGAACATTGGACCTGGCTTCGGCCCTTGAGGTGGGCCACAGTGGAGCTCGCTCGGGTGGTGAAGCTGATACGAGCAGTCAGAACCTTAGGTCTGTTTTGACCATTGCTTTCCAGTTCACTTTTGAGAATCACTTCCGAGACAGTGTTGCTGCTATGGCTCGTCAATATGTACGAAGTATTGTGGGGTCTGTCCAACGAGTTGCCATGGCCATAGCGCCATCTCAGCTCAGCTCCCAAATGGTTCCAAAGACTCTTCCTGGTTCACCAGAGGCTGTCACTTTGGCTCAATGGATATGTAGGAGCTATAGGTACTTATTTTCCTCATTCTCTATATATTCATAATGTTAATAGTTAATAGTTTAATTAATACTTCTTCGATTATCTTTCTCGTTTTTCTCAGTATGCACACTGGCGGAGAACTCTTTCAGACCGATTCACCACCAGGTGATGCTGTTCTCAAACAGCTTTGGCACCACTCCGATGCTATCATGTGCTGCTCTGTTAAAATGAATGTGAGTCGAATTATAACCTTTACATTTCTATGTATCCATATCGATATTTTCTTGATTATTGACAGTTCTATTACAGGCATCAGCAGTTTTCACGTTTGCAAACCAAGCAGGGCTCGACATGCTGGAGACGACTCTAGTGGCCCTTCAGGATATAATGCTCGAGAAGATTCTAGATGAAGCGGGGCGGAAGATTCTCCTCTCGGAGTTCTCCAAGATCATGCAGCAGGTTAGCTAATCAACCAAGGGTTTTTCGTTTTAACGAGTTAAGGGCCATGTTTGTTTAGTTCGTTCTTGTTTCTTTGTAGGGGTTCGCCTATTTGCCAGCAGGAGTTTGCGTGTCGAGCATGGGCAGGCCCATCTCGTATGAACAAGCCGTTGCATGGAAGGTTCTAAACGATGAGGACTCCAATCACTGCCTAGCTTTCATGTTCATGAACTGGTCTTTTGTGTAAAGAAATAGAAGAATCTGCTCTCTTTATGACATTTTGCACTAGCTGCTTAAGTTATTTGTACCTTTCACTTTGGTAAAACATATGTATGACATATTGACAAGAATTGTGGACCTATGAGATGCCTACTACTAATTACTATGATGTTGTGTGAAAGCAGATACCTGGTCATCATGTTGGTGGTTAAATCTTTTTCTATTTATCTAATTTTAACCAAGTAATTAGAAAATGTCCTGAGGAAAATGCACTTTGCCTAGTATGCTTTCAAGTTTTTACTTCTGCCACTCTACTTTATTTTCTAGTTTTTACCCCTTTCAATAAAACTTACAGTGACATTTTATTTCCTAATCATCTTTTTCTTTCTGAAAAAAAACAGAAAAGTTAATTTAAATCTTGAAAGAGGATACATACAAAGTGGATGATGTGACCCAAAATCTGCACAATCATATTAAGTGATGATTTGGTTGTTGCCACTTAATAAATCTTGATCTTCAAATTTAAAAGCCATCATTTTGAAAGCAACAGGTTGTAAAATTTAATGGGTGTGTAAAAAGTCAAGGTCAAAGGCATGGGACCACGGTTGTCTCCCATGGTCATGGTCACACTGAATTAACCGAGTCTCGTGAAGTCATGTCTGCGTTACTGTGTGTCTGTGTGTGAACCACCCAATAACTCTCTCAAGAGAATATCTTCTCTGTGCTATTCCCCATGGTCCCCCACCCAACACCACCATCACCACTCCTAAATTGGACACACATAGAGATTCTCTCTTTTCCTTTATGTATCCATGTATATGGCAATACTTCACCCTTTTCATCCATGTATTTGTCTTTCTGAAGATTTAAAATTCATTTTAATTCAAATTAAATCGAAATCCACACACTTCATTTATTCTGTGCATTGACATGTTTCACAATTATGATTATGTGAGAATCTTTCGTAATAATTAAATCCCACACAAATCATACTTCAAATATATCTGTAAACTTAAACCTATATATAGGGAAAAACTGGTTTTAAAACTGAAAAATAAAATAAGAATAACGAAAGAAAGAGCATGTACACCTAAAGCAGGGAATAAAAGGGATTTCCATATAGAGCCTGCGGAGGCGAAGCCCAACTTTGGTGTTTGGCTGTAGTGTGAAGGAGAGGCGCTAACGTACGCCGCTGCGATGAAATTCCAAAAATGCCCATTACTTTGGTCTGATCTGTTAATTAACTACCTGCCTCTACCTCTAACATCCATCAACGTCTTTTCAATCTTAATTAATGTCTGACCCCTCACACTTTTGCATAATTGATTTCCAGACTCGGTGTGGATAACCAAGCAAAGCTGTGATTTTGACCATGCAAATTTCTTGTGTAATTTCTGTTAATAAAAAAAATGATGAATTATATTTTCTAAAGAGAAAAATGTTTTAAAATAAAGAGTGTACTTATTTTAATATGCAGGGTATATAAAGTTGAAAAAAATTTAAAATACATTAGAAAGAAACAATAATACAAAATTGATTCTCAACATTTATGATACTTTAAAATTTAAATAGTCTGATATTGAGAAATTTTAATTTTCATGGAAAGAAAAATTGAATTACTTTTTGAGTATTTAAAAGAGAAAAGAGGCATCGCTTTCCACTTTTCCCCTAAGCCCTAAAATTTCTGAAAAATGTTTTAAAGTGATCCAAACAAGCGTGCACCTGAATCCTCTTTTCATGGTACGGTTTGCTTAGAATCTTGGGGCAATAAATATTCACAGAGGTACATTTACATAACCCCTTCCATATTTTAGAGTATTTGCATAAAACTCCCTCTTTTATTTGGGTGTGTCTCTTGTGTCCCCGAGACACGGATCCAATCCGTGTCCCCAACCCAACCCGCGGGCCCCACATTATTATTATTATTATTTTTTTCGCTCAAGTTTTTTTTTTTTTTTCATATATAGGTATCACATGTATACTTTCAAGGTATCCATGTAATGCCTTGAAGATATCACATGTATACATTAAAGGTGCACGACGCGGCGTGGGTGCGCGGTTTGTGGGCGCGCGGAGCATGGTGGGCGCGTGGGCGCACAAGGTATACATGGGATACCTGTGCGCGGGCGGCATGTGTGCATGATTTGTGAGTTGCGCGCGCGCATGGACGCACGGTATGCACGCATGGACGCTTGTTTTGTGAGGTTTTACAGGTTTGTCTTATAGGTATTACAAACATGAACTAGAGGTATCTGATACCTGAAGAGTATATGTGGGATACCTTTAGAGCAAATATAGAATACCTATCAGGTGCGCGCACATGGGCACACACATGGACGTGTGGGCGCGCGTGGAACCCGGGGCGGGTTGGGGACACGGATCTTAGATCCGTTTCCCGGGGACACAGGAGTTTTTGCGCTTTTATTTATTTCTCTTTTCACATAAAATAAACTCATAATTTTGAGGAATCAATCAATCTAATTTGAAGTTGATAACAATATACTAATGGTTAAAAAAAATCCCCCATCTTCTGAATAGGTTAAGAGCAGGGAAATAATCATTCAAAATAAGATAACTAGTCATTATTCTTGTGGACTTTCTTACCATGTCAATTCTACCTTGTGACTTAATAAAATAGCCCTGTAATTTAGTGATTCATTACTGAGTAAAAAAGCAATGTTAAGAATGAGTTTATTATCCATTTTTAGTAAAAACCAATATTTTTGGCTTAATTTGTTGCTAATTGCTTAGCTACCCCTCTCCACTTTTTTTTTTTTTTTTGCCTCTCTCTCTCTCTCCCCAAAAGTGTATTGAATGAATAGGCTCTGTAAAAAGATAATTGTTGAATGTTGACCTACTATTCCTGCAGTTAATTCTGTGGTTTCTTATGGAAGCAAGCTATGAATTAAATTTCGTTTTGAAATTCTTGCTACTTTACTTTCTATGGGGTCATAAATTGCAGAAACGCAATCATTATTTACTTTACCCATTAGGATTGCATTTTACTTTTCCCAATTTTTACTAAATTGTTTTTCACCAATATCTGATTTCATTGTTTTGTAATGTTTTTTTTTTTTTGTAATATGCCATTGCTCATAGGGCTAGGCTTCTTATAGAGAATATAATTTTTGTGCCACGATCTCATAAAATTAGATTGATTAGATGAGTCAATTCACATTTATAATTGATAAAATAGAATTTGACTTATGAAAATGAATTTGGGGTGTGAATATTGGTGTTCATAGATCTTTGATCCATAACTTGTATTTGTGGTTTTTTTTTTTAAATAAAAAAATATTGGAATTGCTGAATCTACTCTTATATTTATTTTTAATTTTGAAGATGTGTGTTTAACTCCAATATATAATACAATTTTGAAATTTATAGTTAGCTATTTATTAATGTATTTTTGGTCAATGTGATCTTAAAAATCTTTTTCTCTATACCAATATAAATATATATTTTATCATCCAATTAATTATATTTAGTAATTATGAATTAATAATACAAAATAAGATCCATTAATTACAAAGCAATGTTAATGAGTATAATAACCTTATTTACTTGATGCAGCAGTATTAAAATCTTGAGTAGGTAGGGGTGGGCCTGGTGGCAATATTTTAATGGCCCAAGCAACCCAAGAAATATTATGCGCCGCAATGCTAAAATATTGGGCCAAAAAGACGTCAATCGTGAATGGGCTAATAACTTTGATGTGCCCATTTGGCCCATATGGACACACACATGAAACTATCTATATTTTAAAAGGAGTTTAGTTGGGTTGTAAAATTACTAACCCAATTTGAGTTTGGACCAGCCTGACCCAGTTAGAAAACATTCATAGGCCTGATGGGCTCTAATTTTGAGAAAATAGTTTTGTGGTTTTCTCTGAACATAAATTTGGTTAATGAAAAAGCCCAATAAGCATTAAAGCCCAATACTCCAGCTCAAACTAAGTTCAGCTCGAACTAAGCACGAGTTTTTGCGTTCTACAACAAACGCAATTTCCAGAAGGAAAAGGAGTAAATATGGCGGATTCAGAAAGCGAATCGATAAAATCAGCATCTGAAGAAATTTCGAGAGAGTTTAAAACGCTAGTTGATTCTCGCGATCTCGATTCTCTCAAGCAATCGCAAAACCTCATGTATGTATTAGTGTGTGTGTGTTTTGTTTTGGGATTTACTATTTCTGTTCGGCATAAGAATTTGCATTAATTGGTTGTATATTTCCTAAAATTGGGAAAGAAGTAGTAATTTCGAAGAGTTAAATCTGCAGATTGGGAAGATTGCAAGACAGTAATGCAGTGTTATCCCACTTTAATGAGTATTCAGAGAATTGCTTTGCGGAAGTATGTCCAGATTTTGCTAAGAACACACGCCTCTTACGATCCATGAAATCGGATCTTGATTATGTCTTTCAAAAGCTAAGGTATGAGAAATTCTCAATTTTCCGAATTTCTTTTCACTGCAAAAATCATAATTACCTTGTATAAGTGATTATCTAATTTTATTATTTGCAAAAAAATTGTAGATGAATAATTGATTATATACAGTAAATGTTAACAATGATGATACCTTGAATTATCCTGAAAATTATAGGGAGAGTATATGAGTGTAGTGGATATTGAAGAACACAAAGTGCTTTCCGAATAAAATGTTGAATTTGATTTATCTAGATCATAAGACATGATTGAACCACCCTATTTAGAAGAGCTGTTTAGAATTTTCATCTAATGTCCATTCGATCCATCTAATGACATATCAATCAATTTCTGAAGAAGTTGCATAGCTTATAATACTCTTGTTCTTGTATGTATGATACTCATGAAATTTATTGTTCTCTATTGAGCAATTTTGTATAGACGCACATTGTTCAAAAAGTAGTCCACAGTGATGTTGATTTAATTTGTAGGAGCATGAAGGCAAAGATCATGGCAACCTATCCAGATGCATTTCCTGACGATTCAACAATTGAAGCACTTGATCAAAGACCAGACCTCGAGTTGCCTAGAACTTAACTTGTAAGTCTTCGTCTAGCTTGGATGAAATATCTGTAGATGTTTGTAAAAATCAAGACATGGTTAACTATTTTTGGTTCAACGTTGAATTTAGCTTCAACGCTGTGATGTTTGTCAAATTATACTATTTGTGGTTAAAAAGCTTCACCTTTTATGATATCAAAAGTTTATTATAGTTTTGCTACCCATCTGAGTCGATTATGATCTCAGTATCATCCGATTTTCCTTTTACTATGAAATTAGCTCTAGTCTGAATTAAAAACCTATGTTCTCTAAAGAAACTATCGGAACTATAATATGAAAGTATGTCATAGAAGTTATGTATCGATGAATCTGTAACCAGTTTGAAGAGAATAATACATGCCAGAAAGAAAGACATTTCTGTTATGAGAAACAGGCATTGGCTACTTTCTGATCCTCTTATAACACATGTATATACGCTTTCTTTCCAGTGTGAGTTTGGAAAACATGGAATTATCATGTTCTAGACTTCTAGTAGAACTCTGGTAGGACAAAGGGTTTTTTTTATTTTTAAATAAATAGAAAGAAAAGGTTCTCCGGTCTTCCTGAATTTCTTTTTCTCCGATTGTACTCGAAAATTCATGGATTTTCACTTTGCAAAGTTTATACATTTTTATTATTTTTCTGGCAAAAACTATTGCTTTACTCTTGCATATGGCTTCTTCACTGTACCTCATTATTTTTAGTTAAAAATGAAATTCCAAATTATATTCAACTTTTTCCCCTTTATAGAGCTTTTTTAAATATTAGCCTAATGAAATCCCAAATACATGAAACAACGTCCTTCCCCTAATTTGTCATTTTGTATAGTCCACACAAATAGTACATGCAAATTGACTGTATTAACTCCTCTGCCTTTGACTCCTCATCATGCCAAAAGCTTCCAGATTGAACCTCACACCTTTAAATAAAACCCTCTACAAATACTCTATACAATGCAACAAACAACATACAAAAGGAAAAAGAAAAATATAACCCAAAAAAAAACAGATTAACAATGAAGGAAGCTGTGAGTGAGAGAGGTGGTGGAAATGGAAGTGGAAGAAGTGCAGTAGAGAGAGAGAGAACAAAGATGAGAGAGAGGCATCGAAGATCCATCACTACCAACATCTTCCACGGCCTCCGCAAGCACGGTGGCTACCGCCTCTCTCCTCGCGCCGACATCAACGAAGTCCTCCGCCACCTCGCCAAAGAAGCTGGCTGGATCGTCGAGCCAGATGGCACCACTTACCGCTCGGCCGACATCGCCGCCAGGCCCGCCACCACCACCACCACCATTTCCAACGTACTTTTTCATGCTACTATTTCATTTTAATTCGTTCGAGTTTTTTTTTTTTTATCCCTATTATGATATTCTGATTTATAGGGCACTAGTGCATGTCCGCTGTGTAGCGGCGGAAGAAAAAGTGCGCCGGCGACGCCGAGCTGCAACTTATTGGGCGGTGGAGGAGAATGCTCGACCTCGACGTCGCCTCGCCGCCTCGCGGGCGGAGACGCCGCCGTGAACAACCTGCCATCAACTAGTGTCATGGATAGAAACGACACACTATTGGCGATTTACATGAGTGGATCGGTGGCGCCACCGCTAGACGGCTGCGCCTCTGACGCCGCCGCGTATGGAAAAGAAGAGCAACAGCATCAGCAGTTGTACCTGATGCATGAGGCTACGGTGTCCAATCAAAGCACGCCAGCTGGATCGCCTTGAAGCTGTGTATTTAAACTTGCAACTTTGGTTGGAACTTGGACCTTTTTGTTTTAATTCCTAAATTATCCCCGTTCGTTTTAGGATTGTTACTTTTTTATTCTATTTCTTTATTTACATGGCCATTTTATTATATTTCTAATATAAGATAATGATCAGGTTATCCAATATTTTTGGTCATCATTTACGTTAAGTTACCATTTGAACAAAGTTAAATTTTTTTATTGTTTAATTGTCTGATTAACAAATGCCATACATCAAAATTACATAAAGGGCCATATATAATATATAATAAAGGCAAAAGATGCACCTTTTCCCCTTGAAACAATAAAGATGAACCCATTATCAAGAAAAGAGTTTAAACGGAAAAAAGTATGAATAAACACCAAAAATCATCGATCTCCTTTGATAGATAATTCAAGCAACACATAAAGGCAAAATCAACATAACTGAACGATGTACAACAACCCACTTCCACTCAATAAAAGGGAGAGGAAAAGGCCAAATCAATAAAACAAGCTATTTTACACATAATTTAGAGAACAATTATGCCTCTATTTTGAGAAGAGTATTGAGTGATGTACTGTTGAATCGTTGTGCAAGACCTCGTATCACAAGAACGATGACATCACGTAGATGGCGGGTTTGTACCATCAGATCCACTTCATTCTCACTGTCTACGACTATTCTAAGACGATGTTGATCGTTTCTAAACAGCTCAACCTTCACAAGCCACCCAACAAAGCTGTGTCAGCATAACAATACTAATGCTAATTTTTACAGATCCAAGGGAAGAAAACGTACATGGAAAGGAGGAGCATAACTTCCACGAATTTCTGTTGTTGGAAACGACGTTTTGGAGCCTGGCTTTACAACCTTGACTCGTTTTCTATTCACTTCCAGGATTCTCCTCTCAAGACTTCCCATTCCAGGAACCTGAAAACGTATCAGACCGTGAGACTCATGGTTATACGTTCGTTTATGATATTGAATCTAGATAAGAATACTTGAAGTATAACTACGTACCCTTTTAGGAGATCGATCCTTGTCACAGAGGGCCTGTACAAAAACAACATAATATCAACATCTATTACAACATGTATACTAACATAGTAATTACTTATTTACAAAGTACTGAGTATAGGAAATACCTCAAACTTGACAGATCCAAGATCTAGCTTCTGCTTCACTTCTTTAAGAACATCAGGCTCTGAAAGAAGTTAAAAACCAACACAAGCTATAACTAAGCTATATTCGAGGAACTCTCAAAAATCATAATAACATAATGTCTTTACCAACTGCAACAGGGTCGGTAGATGCAGAAACAGGCTGTCCCTCGACACCATCTTCTCTTACAGGGGTATAAATAGCGACTAGCCTGTAGCCTACGTCATCAACATTAGCCTCATACATCCTTCCCGTCTCCCCTGAAGCAACATAGAAAAGTAGACATTAGTACAAAGCACGAAACTCTAGGAACAACAATAGTGGCAGAATTGGACAAGAGAGCAATGCATACCAGGAATAGAGATGAGATCAGGACTTCCCACCATAGATCTAAGCCACTGAATCCTACTTTTTCCTTCTTTACCCCCACTATAATTTCCACGTACAGCATATAAATTGGTGTGGAAACCTCGACCCTCTATTTCCAGCTTGTCCATTCTAGGAACACCTGAAACAAGACACCAAGCACGAAATCTCTTATCTAACCATAGAACACAACACAGTCAACTAAAAACGAAATTATAATGCATAGATAGGTAACCTGGTAACACTGATGCAGTTTCGGCATAAGCTGGCTCGCTTGATCTTCCAAACACATCAGTAAATATGCATTCACACCTCAGGTAGCGACCAATGTCCTCAAACCGTACCTTGTAGGAGCAAGACCGCTGTGATGGAATTGGCTCAAAATTTTTATCGCTTCCAGTTTCAGATGAGAAGAACCTACAACATTGGCATGAAAAAAGATAATAATGTCATAGTAAGTGAAATATATGGCGAATAATCCATCATGGTTAGGTAGCATGTGTAAAACTTAATGAGCAAGTTGGATATGGAGATGTACATACCATTGATATCTCACATCCTTCTTGTACTTTACCCAAACAAGCTGTTGATCTTCACTCTTTGGAATGACTTCTAAAGCAGTCAATACTTCTCCTTCAACAGCTTTACCACTAAGAGCTAGCACCTCAATTCTTGGCAACTCTGAAATAAAAAGTTCAAACATGAGGTGCATTTCAGATAAACATATTGCATAAGACACTAATTGTATATTTAGCAATTTAAATATTTAAATTTGGCACACAAAAAAAAAAAAACGTAAAATCTATTTCATAGCAAGAATGGCACTAGAATAAGTTGGTTGTTGATGGGTGAGCATTTAAGGGGCAAACCATGAGAACACAATGTTTTTGGGCCAATAACTGATATAGAGCCACTATGGAAAAGCGAATTAATACCTGGCAAAACTATATCACTTGGCTCAGATAATCGAAGTTCCCCAATGACTGAATCTGAACGAACTGGTGTATATCTGCAAGGTGTATTGAATGCTTATAAGATAGGTTCAATTAGCACCAAACGACAAGTTTAGAATTTTGAACACATTTTTAAATAATTTGCTGTCATAGAATAAAGAGACAGACCACAATACTTGAGTGCGTAAATTATACAGAAAGGCACAGACATATATAAGAGTGTGATAATAATATTTAGAACATAGATTCTTTTAGTCCCACATTCTAGAATAGGCTGGCTTACCAAAGGTTTTAACAAACACTTCCCAGAATCCAGATACAAACTTCATGCACAAAAATGACATGATTGACCAAGAAATTAAAAAAAAAAAAAAGTCAACTTTTGATCAATCTCCGAACACTAGGCTTTAGCTTCACTTATTATGGTTTTGAAAAATTGAACAAATAAATAGATCTATAGACTATAATCCACTCAAAGCCATCTATAAAAAACAAAACAGAAAAAGATATGAAAATAATCTTAATAACCACATAGTTAACTCCTTCAATGAAAGAAATGTTAAGGAACATTTGTAATTGGAACCAGAAAATGTCTCACTCAGTCACACTATGCATGATGATTACAACAGAACAATAAAGGTCCTAGATTGATTACCCAAACAAAAGTCTGCAGCTGTAATCCTCATCAGAGACTTCATAAGTCTTGGAATTAGCTCCAGCAATAAGAAGAATCATTCCCTCGTCAGATTCTCTATACCAGCTAAAAAGGCTCGCTCCTTCATACCCACCAAAGTATTCTCCTTCTCCAATATAGGTGCTTGAAGACAACTTCTTCACGTGAACATTGGAAACAATTGGAAAAGCTGTGACCACATAAGCATTTCTACAGATTAAGACATGAAGCGTCTAGAAATGAAAATGATTGAACCAAAATGTGTAATTGAAAGAGAAAAAATCTATAAACTGAAAGCACCTATAAGAAAGAAATAAAAAACAATACTGTTGTCGAAAGAGCATTTATAGAATCTGTTAGCAAGGAGATAAGATTCTACCTGGAATAACTGGAGATTCACAAATTGATACCAAAGGCATTCCACACTTTCCATCTGACCGCATTGGCAGCCAATAGAATGCCAGATAAGATCCCACATCTTCCAGACATGGAGTAAACATTCTGAGCAGAAGTAATTGTTACACATACTGAATATGTCATAGATTTCATAAAATTGGATACATAACTTCAGAACTTACAGTTCCCGTACACATATATCGACATTTTCAAAATTGTTTGGCAGTTCCATCAGGGCAGACTCATGAATCTTTTCCTTCGTTCTGAACCAAATATATTTCCCAAACCCTTCTTGTCCTCCAAAATACTTTGTTCTAGGGACCACTTCCTGACCCTCACAACAATCTGGAATCGCCAATTCAACACCTAGTGGCTCCCCTGTATTTAAGGAAAAAAATTTTAAGACCTGGGATGGAGCATAAGTTGCTACTCGTATTGCATTGTGGAAAGAGATAAATTGGTCATTCAGTAGAAAATAATCATCATAAAAATAACAATTGTATATAAAGTTCCTAATAGTCCACGTGACTTGGAAATGTTAAGTTGGAAGGAATAAAAACAGTGATACATGGTGAAGGATCTTAACCTCCTATAACAAGGTGGAGGAAGTTTTCATCACCAAGGGATAAATACAAGAAAAAACCGCATAAAGGAACATGGAAAAAGGTGGTATAAAAAGTTATTAAACTACATAATTAGTTAACAGGAAATATAAAGAAGACAAAAATGATTGCTATATAAATGCCAAGAATAAAACAGTTGAAGACACACCAGGAGAAACAGGAGGTGAAACCAAAGTTTTCGGGCTCCCCTTTAAGCCATCAGCACGAACAGGTGTATATACAAGTTCCACACAGTCCCCCACTTCATCACTAGTCAAATCTAAAAATTCTGCATTGTTTGATCCAATTTGTTAGATCATGAAAACAAAGATAAAACAAACAAAATTTACAAGCCATTTACCCCCAACATGAAGTTTCTCTTTGTGACCATTGTCCTTCACTCTGTACCATTCATACAAGCAATCCCCCTTCACCCTGGAAAATGAAGATCAAACTTATATAATGAAGATGAAGTTTCTAAAGATGTGGTAGTTGTAGCTGAAAAATAAAGCTTTCAAACAATGATTACCCTCCACAATATGAAGCAACGAAGCTCAGACACTCTCCTTCCACCAGCGATCCATGAAACTCAAGCAACCGGCATGTTGGGGGTCCTAGAAATGTAGCAGGAGATAAAATAGTAGGTTACTTCTTAAGTCATTTTAGGAGGAAAGTGTGTTTTTCTTTTTTTTAGTTGTATCAACTATGCATTTAAAATGATGTATTCAACGAAAAAGTGTGCTTTTAAATGGTCGATGTCATGTAATTTACTGAATTTGTCAACTGCAAAAGTCATATAAATGTCATAGTACATAAATTTTATGTTATTATGTTGCACTTCAAGCTTGCTGTTACTGGATGCAAACCATTAATATAGTAATTTTACATATACTAAGGTATTAACATAATGACTGAAAGCATAATAATGGAAATATGTACGATATATGTCAAAAGTTACAGATAAATCATTAGAATATATATATATAGTGTGTTTGTGTGTGCGTGTGTGTGTTATTAAAGTTTTCACAAAAAACCTTTTTTAATTTACAGGGAATGAAAATTTCCCCAAATTTATATCAAAATCCCAACATTTCAAAGATGTTACCTGGTACAATTGGTCCAACTTGTTCAGAAAGGACAATGGGACCACGGGCCCAGTCACTTCGAATGGGCTCACAGGAAACTGAGATGAAGAAGCCAATATCATCTATAGAAAGCATATATGATGATGAAGCTGAACCACTTATTTCGTTGTGGGTGCCATTTGAATCCGTCTGCAACAACAATTTTTATATCTTTAAGATACAAGCTTGTTGGGGGAAAATGCTATCAAAATTATAAGATATACTACAGTAAAATCATATATTAACTTATCCAGTCCAAGAACAGAACAACTATGCTAATGATACTCCAAATTAGATTAAATACCCGGAACCAGCGGTAAATTGACTCTCCCTCTTCACCACCCCAGTATTTCTTTTCAACAATTAGAGTGGTGCCTTCGACAGCAGTTCCAATAATTTGTAAAGAAAGCAATCGTGGGCTTCCTATAATGAAACAACACAGGAGAAAAATGCTAGAGTTAGCTCTATATCCACCAATATATATGTGTATATGTGTGTGTGAAAAGCGGAAAAACTATTCTGAACTTCATAAAAGATTCAGATATCTAACAAAAAATGGCCAAAAGTAAGATAAAAATGTCTCGAGGTTCAATATAACAGTGAAGACTGTAAAGAATTAAAAATTCAATAACAATAGCATCCTCTCGCATCAGCACATAACAATGTTACCTGGACGAATACGCTCTTGTCCAATGCAAGTTCTAGGTTCACCTGCAACACCGTCATCGCGCACTGGGATACAAGTAAAAGATATGAATTTACCAATGGAATCTTTTGGAATTCGATATTGAAGAAGACCCGAGACCTCAGGAATTAGAGTGCCCAACTCATTTTCCACCTGCTCATACAGGAACATAGAGCTCAACACCAGAATTGATAAATGAAAATCTAAAATCTGCATATCAGAAAATATTGAGGAACGTTGAATTTAATTGCAGGAATAGAAAGAGAGTTATGATTATGATGACAAAATGATGAGCTAAGTTCCTTCTTCACGTGTGAAATGTGTACAAGCAGTTCTAAGTTTTGTCATCTTTGAAGGATTGGCTGAATAAACGAAAAGATTCAACCTATGAGGTGTAGCATTCAGTTACCTTAATGAATACATATATCTTTATAAGTTGACTTATGGTTAAGGTTATAAGTCCTTTGCATGTTATGAAGCACAAATAATGTTAGAAGTACGATGCTTACGTTTACATTTTAGCCAAACAGGTATCATAGTCAGTGATGTTTACTAAATTTTCTATCTTTCAAGGCAATTCAAAAGGCATAACATATAAGGTTAGATTCAACAGTATGCATCAGTAATATACCTCATGAAGATACCAATTATAGATACTCTTCCCCTCATGACCCCCAATATAACCATATGATGCTGTCAACACCCCACTTTCTGAGTAATCACCGGTTATAGACAAAAAATTAAGACTGGGTGGCAGAGCTGCAAAATTTACAAATACATGTTAACAATTATTTAAAAACAGTTGGCATCCAGCATTCTTAAGTATAAGGCAAGAACACATATGAGGCAAAAACATCTTAAGTGAGGCCCAGCCCATAAGGGTGGATTTACAAGCATAGTTTTGGAAATAGTCATCGTGCCAAAATGCTTGCATTCATAATAGCTACTGAATCTGAGCGGTAGGATTTTTAATTGAATACACTCACTCTTAATAGATGTGTCAGAAATTACATAGGCAGGTTCACCAGCTTCACCATCTGGAGTCATTGGGGTAAATTTTGCAAGGATGTATTTGCCAACAGCTCCCAACGGAATGCGAAATGACTTCACAAAGGAGAATGCTGAATTAAAATCAAACATCTATAATACAAATCAACACTAGATGCTGCTAAGGGAATCTTACCTTGGCAATTTTTGATGTACTTAATGCTTCAATGTCATTTTCATCCTCAAAAGTAGATGAACTGGTTTTAAACCATTGAACTCTACTAGAAGCTTCAGTTCCTCCAGTAACAATACCAGTCACAGAGACCTTACTTCCTTCCTTTAATTCACCAATTATCTTCAGATTTGTTACTTTTGGTGGAGCTGTTATTTGAGTTTGACACAAAGTAGATTAGAAATGACAGCCATAACAAATTAACATAATGAGATCATCAACATACTATGGACCAAATGGTTGATGTACTTCAGCAACAGAAATCAGTATCTAAATTTAAGCAAGGAGAGCATATCATTATTCCTTGGCATGAACTTCACACTATATGATCCATGGTAAATCAGGATCACCAATTTCAAAAGTATCACAAGTGTATTTCTCACATACAAATTACAATTTACATCCTTCAGGTGATAACAAATAAAAATTCACCCTCTTATTTACAATTTCAGCTCAACCTAGGCAGATCTCCATATAGAGGTTCAGTTAATGAAATAATCATATTAAGGTTTTGTACGAAGAGGATAGCAGAACTATATGGGAGACATAGTTTCTTGGAAAATAACTTCTATTCAGAGTCAAGACACATAGGAGAAATAGAATCATGCTATAAATTGTTACATACCCTGCTTAACAATCTGGGACACTGTCGACAAAGGCTTCCCTTCCTGCCCTGAAAATAGGCAATACAGAAAAAAGATTTAAATGTTTCTATAAAAAGTAGTCATGAAGCAGACTTAGAGACTTGCAAGATGTAAATGAACTTACCTTCAAAGTTCACAGGTATATACACAAACACCAATTGTCGTCCAACATCTTCTTTTGTTAAAGAATATTCATTTGTACCCATTAACACCAATGTACGCTCCCTACAAACAGAAGAAGAAAAGCAAGCAAACTAAGCTTATATGAACAAATGGACCACCACCACCAACAACACAAATAAGAAATAAGCTTTGAATAACCATTCCAGATTGGGCCAATCAATAATCGAATGTTATAAAAATGAAAGAGAAAAAACTGTTGGGACCAATAGTTAAGATTTTCTTTTTTTTTTGGGGACCAATTGCTTTCACACTTCATGATGTAGAGAACATAAAGCAACGAGACCAACCCAGTATCCTTGTCTTCTCGCAGCCACTCAAACTTGCTGGGGCCTTCTTTTCCTCCAAAATATTGCCCTACCCCTCTGATTATATTTCCTTCAATGACTTCTCCAGTAATTTGGACATTACTCACAGATGGAGGAGCTGCCAACGAAAGAGCATTAGAATAAATGTCAAAGTAATGGATTGATTAAAACAGAGAGAGGAATCAGACCTATTACCTACAAGTTATAGTAAAGCATTTATTAAGAAAAAAAATTCAAAAGTTAGAATGCTGGAATACAGAAGATGAAGGATCATATCAGACAAGTTACACACAAATTCTTCTTATGTAAAATCAACTTCAAGCTTGCACCATGGCCAAATGAAAAGAGAACAAAGTACCCTAATAATTAAATCTGCTCTTTCCTTTGAAATACATAGTTATCTAAAAGTGCACAAATGAGCAGACAAAGCAGTGATGCAATACACACACACACACACACACACACACATATATATATATAGCGCAACAACCAAAAAAGTGCATAGTTCATACAATCTCATCTTGAAAGAGCAACATGTGTGAAATACCTTAGGTTGGATATTCATTTTATATGAGTTCTTGGTGCAAAAAGATCATAGAGGACCCAGAAGATTGCAAAGAAACAACAAGCAGAAATTTCCATTTCAAGGTTTTTGAGTATCAGTTTCCAGTATACAGAATTGCTTTACAGTTAAGAGGAAAATGACTAGAAACTTATGCAAAGACATGCATTGATCAGGCATGATAATTTTTTAGGATAAACACATCAACAAACATCTATTAACCTCGTACCTGCTTTTACATAATCAGTGATGGCATATTGAGGCTCCCCTTTGGCACCTTCTTCAGTTACAGGAGTATACATATAAACCAAACACGAATCTATGTCATCTAGAGTCAGCTGATATTCTTCTTCTTCTGCACCAGCAATTACCACAGGACTGCTATTCCATCGTCTCCTAAGCCAACTATAGAAATAAAGAACAAATTTATCACATGAGATAAGCATTTTGTCTGGGGAAATATAAGTTTAGAACCAAAGTGCTTCATAGGGAAAAACAAAAAAAACTTACCTAGCAACACCTTTCCCAGGAGTTCCCCCACACCATGCAACCTCAGCATACCCTTTGATTGTGTTTCCCTCCACCAGCTCCCCACTCACATCAATCTTTATAACTTTAGGAATACCAGTGCCTTCAGGAAGATACCAAAAATAGTTAATTGTCATGGAAAAATTACATATCCACCCAATGGAAATCTTCTAGATTGTCCTTTATTTGAACAAGAAATCATACAGTACTAAGAAGATGTGCACACACATCAAATAAAAATAAATGTACATCCAACATCAGGAAGCAAAGAATAGTGAAGAACAACATATTATGTCAGAAATAAAACACATAAAGGAGAAGCACAAAAGGTCCAAACATTAAAGAAAAAGAACAAGTACTTAAGACTAGTACATACATGAATTCCTCAACCTGGTATGGGGAGTGCTTACATGTTAATTACTATCTTCAATTAGAGGCTATCAGAACAAAGGAAAAAAAAATAGCAAGAATAATATCACTTAGCTATTAGCTGGTCTCAGGTTGCAAAGACTCATTATAAACAAGTACTCCAAAGAGTTTAAGAAGGATATGGCACTCCCAAGTGACTAGCTTAAGTGATAAGCAGCAGAAGTTTTTAGTAAGTTGTCAGTCTATTAGTAAAACTATACCTGGAGCAACCGGTGAAGATATTGCAAAAATTGTGGGATATTCAGTATCTCCCAGTACTGAAGTACACTCCACTTTCAAGATTCTGCCGATGTCATCATGCTTGGGAAAGTAGATCTGACACAGAGTTAAAGACAGTTAATTGATTTTTAAACGACAAATGAAAAATAAATTTCTTGAAACTACCAGACACACCTCTCCACATGCGCCAGGAATAGCTGTAAAATTTGAGGGAGTTCGCTCTCCTACAAACCACTGGTATTTCAAGTCTAGCACTGCACCATTATCTTCATTTATGTCTCTAACAAACTCAAAGTGGCAACAGCAAGCATCTTCCTCAAATGGTTGATCCACAAAGGCTTTCTTAAGCAAGTATCCAGAAGGAAGTTGTTCTTTCCATTGTTCCAGCAGAAACTTGAATGTAGAGTCTGTAGATGAAGACAAGCATATTTAATGCGAAGTAAGGAATGAGAAGGAAAGAGCAATACCATGATTTCTGCCTGATACAACCATATAACTCGAGTAGTGTTAGTAGGAAAGAACAATACCATAGGACTCATCAGGACTTTTCGGCAAGACAAAATGAGTAAAACCAACTTGACCCAGTTGCAAGGTATGACACACACAAGATGCTGAAATAGCAATAGACTACTGCCCGCCATGCTTTCAGTTATCATACTTTCAACTAATCATGTTCTTTTTCAAAATCAAAACAATGATTTGCTATACACTTACCTACTGCTTGATCAGGACGGCACAATTCCCAACCACCTCGAATGCACAACGCAGTGTGTGAAGGATAACGCTTAGCAATTGCTATCTCCTCACGGGAAAGATCTGCGAAAAAAATTGGACAGGCGAAGAGTAGAGAAGAAAATGGTTTAGGTGAAAGCAAGGAAAAATGAACGATAGTAAATTTAGGTAAACTCAAAATTATTAGTTGCATACTGAATATGAATTGATAAAAGAAATAAGAAATAAGCACCACGGCAGAGAAAGGTAAGATTAAACACAATTATTAGACTTACCCCGGTCATTGAATTTTTTTAAGGTCGGACCAACAAGCAAAATGGAAGCTGCTTCAAGATGAGACATCTTAAGTATGGGATTCTCCTCTACTCGCAAATGCTGCAGAACATCATGGAAAGAAGTAAGCATGCTCGTGTCTTAGCAATCACCACATTAGGAATGTTAAGACAAGATATGATTGATTAATGCATCTACACAACTTATAATTATGCACTAAGTTGATCTACGTAGGAAATGTTTGCCTTCAAAAACATTTTAGACTCCTACTAGTTCCAACTTGAAAGAAACAATCAATGTCCATCAGTATTTTAGATGTGCATGTGAAGTAAAGATAATTTTCTTGTTTTTCAAACACACTCTTGGATACACAAAAGTGAGATATATCATATATAATATATTTACTCAACTGACCTCAAGTGCTGGTAAGTGTGGGAAGCCTTTCAAAGTTGATATTTTATTTTTGCTGGCCGCCAACACCTATGAGAACACAAAGTCGATAATCGCAAACTGAAAAAACACTGTGACTTTAACATCTATTAAGCAACAAAAACCTGTAGACGAGGCTGGCTAGGCATTGAAAGAGATTTTAACTTGTTGTGAGCAACAGAGAGAAACTGCAAAAGCACAGAGGAATATGTTATATCATCATGTGCAAACACAATCCTAATAAAGATGTTGCAAAAGCATGAGCCAAAAAAAAATTCTGGAGGTTCACCTCCAAGTTAGGAAGCTCAGGAAGGCTCTTCAACGATGTGATCTGATTCCCAGCAAGATAAAGTTGCTGCAGTAGATGAAATAATGTAATTTTAAAAAACAAGTATTCCATCCTTGATCCTTTAAACAGTTATTGTCCAGGAACAAAAAGTATCACCTGTAATGCTTTGCAATTCTCAAGTGGCTCAAAACCAGGTCCTTTGAAATCATTAAAACTCAAATCAAGAACCTGAAAGTAAAACAAGGACATTGGTTCAGAAGAGGGTTAAGATAGAAACAAGATGATACGAGGAAAATAAGAAAAACAATCTTAAAACCATTCCATTAAGTATTTAAAATATATTAAGGTACTTGGACATGAGCAATCAACATACCCACCTTCACCCGTTTCAGGACTTCAATACCATCCAGCGTGGACAACAAATTGTCTCTGAGATAAACAAACTGCAAAAAAGTTAATTTTAGTGAACAGAGATCAACAGAAATTATTTCTGCAAGTACAAAATTCCGAGTGTCTCCATCTTGTGGGTTCAATCATGTCACTTCACATTTAGGGTCTAGTTGGCTAAACCCAAGAATTAAGACTTGTAAATAAACTAAAAGAAAACCTTCATCATGCAGACAGATTATTTGCGTTGGACAGTGCACTTAACAGTGAAATGACAACATTATAATGCTTCAAATATAATTATCAAAAAAAACCTAAACAAGGATCATCAACATGTAAATTTTATTCACACATAAAAATATAGGAAGCTTAATGAATAGTGCAACATGAACCCCAAACTCCAATGCAGTAAAGAACAAAACATAGACAATTAACAGGTACTCCTCGGGATTTGTAAGAAATTAGAAATGCAAGGTACCTCTAGATTCGGCGATAAATTAAGTCCTCCACTGTTGAGATTTCGTATCTTGTGGCCGCGAAGATCCAATCTCTTCATTAAGAAAAAAGAGGTGACATGAGTGTCTGATAAATGAAAACTAAGCAAGGAAGAATTAAGACAACATTCCCAAATTAGATTAATTTATTCATGTTTGATAGCAAATATTAGTTTCAAGCCACTGCCATAGTATTAACTATGACTCTCATGGCCAGTAATATGTAGATTAACAATGTGAACTGGCATCTCCATTTCCTTTGGAACAAAATAAAATGAAACATACTGCAACCACTTATATGCTACACCAGTACATTATCTGTTAAAATCTAATACTATTAGATAAAGTTTGGAAAAACAAGTCAAGGCCAACATTTGATAATATTCTTTGATGAATATAGAAAGTTAAAGATCAAAAACAATTTTGGAAAGTTCACTAGCAGTTAAAATCAATTAATATAAATACATTTTTTCAAGTGTTTGCTTTAAGAATTCTTACCACATCATCACTAGCTTTCACCTCCACTTGAGGAAGCATAAACAAACGCGAGTCCCGACTTTCTGGGGTTCCCACTTTCTTACGACCAGATAAACTAGAACTTCTGTCTACGGATGTTGACAGACTACCAGATTTAGACCCACTTGAGATTGTGGGTGACCGAGTAGAGTGGGGAGAAACCTTCCCAACCGACTTTCTCACAATGCTACTACTTCCAGGGCTATCTAACGACGGAGAAGAAATCCTCTTGATTGAAGAAGCTGACAACTGAGAGGATTTCACTGAAGTTTTCTTACTAGAATCTTGTTTGCTCAACTCCGAACTCATTGGTGTCCTTGGCGTTTTGGCAACAGGTGAAATGGGAACAGATTTTCGTATTTCAGAAACACTTTGTCTGATAGTAGGCTTAGCAACAACAGATGAGACTGAGCTCCTCCTCATTTCAGGAAGAGATTTCCTTAGAGAATCCGAGGCTAACGAGCCTCTTTTACCTCCTGCTAAACCATTGTCACCAGCCTGTCGTTTAGTAATTGATATTGGCTGTTTTTCAGGTAAACCACCAGTGCTGCTCCTTCTAGTCACAGGAACTGATCCTGAAGTGCGTGACACACAACTCATAGTTGGTTTAGTCAATGTTGATCTTATCTCATTTGGACTAGAGTCTGTACTAGCGCCATATTTAGCTTCAGTTTTTCTTTTAGAAGTACCACCCATAACAGTGCTTTTAAGTGGAGCTGTGGAATTAGTTTTAAGCAACTTAGAGACTTTCTTTGCACTTTCAAAGCTAGTTTCTTCCCTCAACTCTGGAGTATTCAACTCAGTCACTGAATCATCAGCGTCGGACTGTGGTTCAGCATTCCTGTTTATGTCCATGGGATCCTCAATTGATTGGGCCATTGGAACATCCATTGGGAAATGTACCCAATCTTCAAAGGACTGAAAGAATATTTGATTACAATCACCAAATAAAAACAGACTTCCAAGAAAAAATATTTCAAATTTCAGCAGTCTTTATGCTGGACCGCTTTAGTTTCCAACATGAACTAATTTTAAAAGTAAATGAGTGCACAATGTCTCGTATTATCTTGTTAACTTCTAACATCATAATGTCGAAGAGCGATTTTCTTGAATTCAATAAATCATAAATTTCTATAACTAAAGAAACAAAATAGAAAGAATAAAACAAATCATGAGCATACAAAGCATGTGGATTGTAAAACTGCAGTACCTATGTTTATGCTTGAAAAATTGTCTGCTGCAGGGTCATAGTTATTGTACCAGTCTAATTTTCAAGCTCTCAAACTTTTGTTTTCCCATCAGCAACTCACTTCAAGAAAATTAAATGAGAACAATAAAAAGTGTGAAAAACATGGAAAGTACTACACGTTAATAAAGAACCTTTCAAGAACCACTAGAATACAGAGTAAACTAACTTCAATCAATCAATTACAAAAAAAACTTTTACATGCATAAGTTGCAAATACACCTCTTGAGTTCTTGAATTACAACACTCTTGCTCCTAGCCAACTATATTAAATCCAAATAAGCCAAGAAATGCAGCAAAATTGAAACACTGAAGTTTCTGTAGAAACCAACATAATTCAGCCCAAGAACTAAAAACAGATCAACAAATGAGAAGAACAACAAAGCCATTTTAGGATTTGAATTCTTGAGTCTAAATCCACATTAATTTCTCTTGTATAAATAAAACTTTCACTTGAAAGAAAAAACTACATTGATAAAGAACCTTTCAAGAACCATTTGAATACAGTAAAAGACTTCAAACAATCAATCAACAAAAAATTTCACAAGAACATTGCAAATACACCACCTCTTGAGTTCTTGAATTACAACATTCTTGCTCCGACCCAACCACGGTTCAATCCAAATAAGCCAAGAAAAGCGGCAGATAACAAAACACTTGCCTAACCGACACAACTCAGCCCAAGTACCAAAAACAGATGAACAAATAAATGACAAGAACGCCAAAGTCAGTTTTAGGTTTTAAATTCTTGAGTCTAAATCCACATTTGAATTTTAAAAAAAAAAAAAAGATTCACTTGAATGAAAGAACAACATTTGTAAAGAACCATTCAAGAACCACTTGAATACAGTAAAATAACTTCAAGAATCAATCAAGAAACAAAAAAAACCACACTTACATTGCAAACACACTTCTTGAGTTCTTGAATTACAACGTTCTTGTTCCGAGCCGACCACAACTAAATCCAAGAAAAGACAAGAATGTAGGGTTTTCAGTGTCACTACCTGAAAACAATTTAGATCTGGTGAAGTAGAGTGCGGCTAGCAAGAAAAGCAAGACAGTACAACAACCTCGGAAACTTCTTCGCACACTAGGGTTCTAAAGAAAAGCATATTATTACTACTGAATATACGTACATTGGAATCAATAATGTATGAATAAATACATATAATAAGGATAACACTACCCCTTTTCCGAAGCGTGACAAGAAAAAGATGGACGTAGAGAGAAAGTAGGAGAGAGAAAGAGAAACTGTGGAGAAGAAGTTTAATGAGAGAGAATTTTGGAAGTGACAGAGCATATAGAGAGAGAAAGAGGGTATATATATGTGTATGGGGCCAACCGCCAATGTGGTGTGGTTTACAGAGCATAGGTTAATGATTTTTATTGTCTGAAAGTCTAACTACCCGTTGCAGTGAGCGAATCTTGGGGTTTTAGTGTAATTTAAAGTTTCTTTGTGGGTTTTAAGGAAATACGAAAAATTTGGAAAGAAAGAGGATTTGGCGGAAAATCTGGTGCGAAAATGACAGATTGGAGATGGTTTTGAAATTCAATTCGAAAGTCCTCAGGTGGGTCCCACGGGGACATGTACCGATAGGAAACATTTTGTAGAGTGCCCATATTATATTATTTTATTTTATTTTATTGTTCAATGTTTTTAATATTAAAAATAAACTATGAGCACATTGATTACAATTCATCTACTAAAAATAATTGTATATCTTATATTTTTATATCATTGATACCTATTTTATTTAACGTGCTCTAATAATTTAGTAATAGAAAATTAAATTTCACATCCATTATAATGGTTGTCTTGTTTCATTTTATCTTGTTTTTTAATTACCAAAAAGATTCAATATTTTCTTCCAATTTTGGCATTATCTTATTATTTGTATAAAATATTTCGTGCATCACCATTCATAATGTTTTTTAGCTTGCTACTTTTTTTCATTTTTAAAACTGTTTTATAGGTAGCATACATGATGAAATGTGTATCTACTAAAGTACAATAGTTCAAATTTCCATATGAAAATAGTTAATTTCACAAATTAGATGGGAGTCGGAATTGTTTTGTAAAAGAAACGGTAAACCAACCATGTTTAGGTACAACCATCGTATGATATACACACATTTAATATATATATATATTACAATTAACATATTTAAGTTTTATACTACAGTAAAATGTAGTTATATGTGTAACTATAATCAACAATTTACTGGATTTTTATAAGATATTTTGCTTGCAAACCAAAAGAACCCCAATAAAATATTTAGAAATAATAATGTGATCAACTGCAAGTAATAAAGAAATCTCATATTCCACTAAAAAAAAAAAATCAAGTATTTTAAACTTTATAGTATTAATTTTTAGGGATAGACTAAGAGCACTCCATTGAATTCTAAGAGTACCTCTTGTTTTTTTTTTTTTAATTCCGAATTTACCCTTAGGAGTAGAATAATTAGTTTCGTTCGGTCATGTTGGCCGAACACATAGAAGAGTGTTCGGCCAACACGACCGAACGGGCTTCTATGTGTTTGGTCGTATTGGCCGAATGGACTTCTACGTGTTCGGTCGAACACGGTCGAACGGAACTGCTTGGATTCAATCGTTTTTTTATGTTTTTTCCTACAATTTTCATACGATTTTCCCACATTTTAAAAATCCGTAGAATGTTCGTCATTATGTTGGCTTATGTATGACCTAAACGACTTAAAACAAAAATTAGAAAAATCCCAAAAAAACGTTTAAAAATTGAAAAACGGTAAATTGACTTTTTCGCCCCTCAAACGACCCCAGATGACCAAAATCCATTGTTCATCAGCACTAGTGTTGTGTTTGATTTCTCGCACCGTTTTGCAAGTCGTGTGCGAATTTCAACGCATTCCGAGATATTGGACTTTTCCCAACAAAAAACGTATGAAAATCCGCCGTGTTGGCCGAGCAGAGTCGTTCGGCCGTGTTGGCCGAACATATTGAAGGTCGTTCGGTCGTCTTGACAGAACATGTTGAAGGCCGTCTCGACCGTGTGGAACTAGGGTTTCTAACCCTAAAAGTAAAATCGGAAATTTTTAAATTTTTTTTTTAAATGGAGTGCTCTTAGAAAACATTGGGGTGCTTTTAGACTCTCCCTAATTTTTATATAAGCAGTGATTGATTGAAGGGGTGGTGGTTTGGATATTTGAATCAATAATTATAAATATTTACTAGTGACTAAGCACCAACCATGCTTTTACATGACGTCATAAACCCTAATATTTTATTTTAAGTGTCCATGCACTTTTGAAAATTCCTGCCCTTTCTTTCTTGGGCTAATTATATTTGTTTCTAATTCTAAATGGCATTTATTATGCATAATTTACAAAGTCCACATAAAAAGCTATTTTATTTTATTTAAAAGAACGTTTGCTGATTTTTGAACTTTTTATTTTTCAACTGATTTGATTTGACGTAGAAAGAATTATGACTTGATTAATCACTAATGAAATAGATGGGTCATGTTATGATTTATGAAATATGAAAGCCCAAATCTTCTTCCAAGCTTATTTTAGTGGCAATCTAAATACGAAGCCCAAATCCAAAATAAAATCAGCAAGCCCATATCTACTCATATAAATCAAGGAGAATTTCAACAGCAAGCGAGGTTGAAATAAGACAAATAAAGCTCAGTACCAAAACACCAGAGAAACTAAACTGAAGAATAAAGGAGACTAATTGGTATTTAAATAGAATCCCAAAAAATATAAATATATAACAGGGACTCCATCTAATACTAAAAGAAATATAAATATGCAGGTTAAGAAGAATAAAGGAGGTAAAATAATGATTGAAACTTCACCAAAGGCTAATAATATTAGTTCCGGAGACCAATTCCAAAATGAAATCTACCAGTTTTCTGATCATTGAACGCATACTCGAGTCTTAGTGGGCCCAAAGGAGAGTCCACACGAACACCAACCCCATATCCGTATCCACTTCCAGGCTTATTTCTTGCCCCAGCAGGATCACCTGATAAGAAGGCGTAGAGTCATATACTCATCAAAAGAGTTGAAAGTGAGCTGATTGAATAGCATAGAGAGACAAACGATGCGATGGAATATGATCTTATGAAGCACCCTCACAACTTATTATAATATGTAGCCCCAAACTTGGAACAAATAAAGGAGTTTGCTGTATATTTTATAATTGGGAGAAGGGCCAAACCTAGAACAGTTGTACCAGATCCAAGATCTGTTCCATAGTCGGCAAATACAGCACCTTCTACTGGCCCCATCTGCAAAATACAAGAACATTAGGAAGACACCCTCCACTTTCAGTATTGCAAAAAAAAAATTATATCTTAACACCACCATGTGGTATCGGCTATAAAGGTCGTATATGAATGTGCTTTCAACTTCCAATATTGATAATCAGTCTTGTAAACAAAATATAGTAGAGCAAATTTGAGATTTTGCAAATTAAATTAATCCTCGCTTACATGTAAACCATTACACCCAGATATTTGATATTTCCATACATATGCACACACACACATATAAATAAACAACAAGAACCAGTAAAGCTCTAATACAAGTTGGGGGGTGCATAATATATATATATATATATATATATATATAAATAGCCACAACTTACCATCGGGAATGATATTTCTCCACTTCCAACTACATACGATCGACCTGATCCAACAGCCCCTTCCTCATAGCCTCTCACGCTGTTGGTTCCACCAATTGGAAATGCTTCATGAGGGGGAAATTTACCCACCACATGACCACCAGACAAGCTGTTTACAACATCAACTACGATAATCAGAAATGAAAACATATACATTAAAAAATCAGCAGCTCTGGAAACGACAATAACCAGTCAAAATAATAATCAACTAGCAAAAAACATGCTTCAAGGATTTCCTTCGAGAAGTTTAACTGAAGACAGTTACCCAAAAAGAAAGTGTGCCGGTCCAACAACAAAACCCTGCCTACCACGAGCATTTACTCTGTTGAAAACTAGCCATTCTGGTAACACTGGGATCCCCTGGTCCATGTTCAAGACAAACTGCAATTTGCCAATTTAACATTACAAAACTATCTAATTGATTATTAGTATGTCTTAAGAAAAGTCTCAACAAACATGACTGACCATAGAAGCACCTGGATCACCAGAGCAAGTATATACAGTCTCAAGTTTAGCAAGCAACATATCATCATGAGAGTTGCCACTGCAGCAAGGATCAAAGTGCACATGTTGAATGGATAGGACTGCAGCATAATATTAGCTAAATGACTAAATCAGGGAGCTAGGCACTAGTAACCAACAATGTGCATACCTTGCAGTAAGAGGACTGCCAAAGAAATCCCTTATGATAGGATTTCCCTTCTCATCACGAGCACCAGCACGCTGGAATATAGAATCAGTCAATCCAATGCAATTCCTTCAATAATTGATAATACTCTCAAAAATAACCAAAAGACATGTATACTATGTGAGAAGAATTGCAACCTATTTATTAAGAACCAACTAAACCATAAAGGAGTCTTCAAGGTAACAAAATTACTAAACCATGGACCTAAAGCAATGGTTATATTAGATGAAAGTCAACAAGAACTGGGAAAATTAACGTAACTACTCCTCAAGATGAGCAAAAAAGGGTACATTCTGAATCCACACCAGGAGTTCTTGAGATGTACCTGAAAAACAAGTCCAGCTGTTCCATTCCACTTTGGCCTAAATGGCCTGCTATACTCAATTCCAGCTGTGACACGCCCAATTGTAAGGCCATTGTTATTGGGCTGGTTCCCGTGGACTAATGTTCCTGGGGTTCTTGAATTCTGATATGTGTTTAAAAATCAGTTAATATAATAGAACACAATAAGTGAATTATCAATAGACACTATTTACCTGAATCATGATTGCTCTTGATGTCCTCTTATCGTCTCCTTCAATCCAAGGATCAGTATAGTTTATCCTGAATATGGAATCAATTTGCCCCCTCTCTAATGATAGATTAAGTTTTTGGTTTCGTCCAAAAAGGTTTTTATGATAAATTGCGATGCTGCAAACAAACAAATGCAAAAACATTCTCGTAAAAGTATGAATCTAAAGAAATCCCGATGTGGTAATAAGGCGCAACTGAAATCATTAGTAAGGCAGCACTACCGCATTGTGATACAGATAGCAAACTACATGAATGGAGAATATATTACACAGTTGGCCCAGGAAATCCTTACAAACCCTACAATTGGGATATAATTTTTAACATAAGGAACTGCCAAGTGCTATTCTATTACCTCCCTATTAGTCCAGCTAGAGGCCCACTTGTTATTCTGCAAAGTAAATGCCATTAAATAAATTAGTGCAGTAAAAGTTAACACGAAGCAGAAAGAATCAACATCTTAGAATGCGGCCAAATATATAAAGTGAAGTTCTACATACCCACTTGATATTCCACCACCTCCAGAAATTCCTCCTCCGCTTTTACGCTCAACAATATTCATAGTCAAATCAACCTTGCCAGTGTCTGAAGCATAGCAGATATTAAAAGATATGGACATTGCATTTAACATCTGGACGCATATTCAGTAATCACTGAAACAGAAAATGACATTTACCAGTAGATGGCTGAGGAATAATACTAACGTCATCCATAACACCCATAGCCAACAAAGTATCAACATCTCTTTTCCCCTGAATCATACTATAGACCTACATAAAACAAAGTGTAGAATTGAATTTATAATCAAGAACCAGAAAACATGAGATACAAACTCATCTGCCAACAAACGTAATGTTGCTCTACTCAGTACTAATTTCAATTTGAAAGGGGTTTGTATTATAAACCCGACTATTTGCTACCAATCAGAGAAGTGAGTTCTTTGAAGAAAAAAATAAAAAAAGTGCTCAGGGAGTATCAAAAGTTGGTTTGTATTCAAAGCAACGATGGAGCAATGAGATTAACCTCGGGTTAGAGCAGAGACTGCAGAAAACTTCCATGCACCAAGGTTTATGTCAAATGTCAAAAGAACAATAAACAAAACAAAATATTCTCTAGAAACCTAAACACTAATACCTGTCCCTTCTTGGTCGTAAGTTGTCTGAGGATAGTTTCTGGCCTTGTTTTCCCAACAGTCGGCTCACCACTTAAAATGACCAAAAATAAAGCAAATCATGAGAATAAATAATACCATATATCTTCATTTGACTATGAAATAATAAAAATTAGTTACTTACGTCTTATCAAGATAACGTATGGATACATTATTGACCTCTGCTTCTGAGGCTTGCAATTTAATAATACCACCAGAAAGAATCTCTACACCTGAAACCTGATAAGAGTGATACAAATGAGTTGGCATTAGAAGCAAAATGATACATCCACTTAATTCTGTAAAAAAAAAAAAAAACATTAACTTCTAGCCAGACAGGAAATTAAAGAACAAGAACAACTTTCTTACAGTTGACAATGTGTAAAACTAACCATTCCAAAAAGACCCCGTTCCATGTACCAACTATCAATGGAGCTTATAACTTCGTCCAAACGCTTGATGTTAACAACTTTTCCTGCATAACTTGACACATCAATGGGGGAAGGTCTAACATTAGAAGCCTTGAGAAGTGGAGGGCCCAATTAGTTCATGGATTTATAAGTATATATTGCCAGTGAAAGTAGAAGAAAACGCACCATATGCATCTCGAAATGCATCCTCTATGAATTTTGTTGGAAGCACATTAGCTCCTTCACACACCAACCCTTGAAATTCTTGGTTTGGTTCTACCTTATGACAAAATATGTTGAAATGATAAATCACGACAGTTATAAATTGAATTCATCGTCAGACTCTTAGCTAGCACAGGTCTATATTTGCACCAATAAGCACAAGTGGACTAAAAGCATAGATGAATGAACATATACTAATACATTAAAGTAAATCAATTTGTTCCTACCCCCTTTGTAAGCACAACAACAAAAAAAACCAAAACGTTGTATATCCTTCTTTCTTCATTCCTTGTTAGAAGTCAAATAAAATCAATGCTTCTTTACAATGATGATAGTGTCATAGCATCTTATCACAATTAGGTTCATTGCATGATTTCTATATCAAAGCAAAACCTTTGCTTAAAAACATCTTGGATATCCCTTTTTTCTTTGGGGGGGGGGGGGGGGTGCCGAGGGGTTATTCCTCCCAATCAAAGAATGCTACTGACATTTGTACGAGAATATGTTTCAATAAAGTTCATAAATACCTGAAAAATCAATCGAATTCCATCGCGAGTGTCGACGGCAACTGGCATACACGACATGAAGTAGCCACTGGCAATAATCCTGTGCACATCTTCCTGCACCTCGCGCACCGTAAGCGCCGAATTGGCACGCGAAGCTTTTAAAGCATTCAGAGCTTCGGTTTCCAAGTCCTTCCTTTCAAGCTCCTCCCCATCTTTATTTCTTACAAGCACTTCGCTGATTAGAACCCTCTCTTCCTCGGCGGCCCGATTACCACCCACATTCTTCGACTGAGTCACAGGTACGGATTCATCACTCTTGTACTGAATAACTGAGCCCGAGTCGTCCCCGTTTTTCGACTGAGTCGCCGCCGGCACAGATTCCGAATCAGATAAAGCTAATGCGGCAGAGCAAAACAGAGGGGATTTCTTGAACACTGCGTCCAACCGGAGATTTTGGAACTTGCGATGGAAAAACGCTTGGTTTTTGACGAATTCGGAGATGAAATTGAAGGGGTGAGGATTGAAGTTGAAACTGAAAGGCAATTTCGCGAAATTGAAATGTGGAGTGAATTGCAGAGAAGAAAAGTGAGAGCGTGGATGGATTGAGGAAAACGACGGGACTTTAATGGCGGAGGAGATGAATCGAACGTCGTCGTTCTTGGCCATCATTCACCGGTGAAATTTCTGAACCTTAGGCATAGGGGTTTCCGGGGGTTTACTGAGTTGAGAGGGAATCTCTGCGGCGGCAATTTCTCCGGTGCGTGTAGGTGGGCCACTTCTTACAACCAAATAAGGAGGGGTGCGTGTAGTTGGGCCACTACTTACAACCAAATAAGGAGGTCGGCAATAAATATAGGCCCATATTATCAAAGGCCCGTAATATCAAAGAAAAGGCCCATACTTTGGATGGGCTATATAAATTTATGAAGCCCATTATTATACCCCTCTTTCCAATTTTGATCGTGTGAGGTATGCTTGTATGATCGAGAGGTGTAAATTTATGAAGCCCATAATTATGAGGTATGCTCGTAAAGAAGATACAAACCTTAAAATTATGTTTTTAATATCTCAAAAGACGCATTGTAAATAGGTCAATTTCAAATTCAAAGAACCACAAAATATGATTTTTGGATTCTACAAGAATTTTAAAGATAATCACCAGAATTTCAAAGATAAAAGGTTTCCATATAAAGAGATAATTATAAAAATACATACATAAAGGTTCACTTTATTATCTATTTCTCTCATCTTCCTCCAATGATGTCCCTCCCATATGTTTAGTTATAAAAATAAAAAAATAAAAAATAAAAAGGAGAGGGGCATGATTCATAAAGGGTGTTGATCGAAACTCTAACCATCCAATTTTCTAATATTTATAATTTACCCTATCCGATTTCCCTGGTTCATTAAAAAAAACTAAAAGACTATCAGAAACACATAATATCCGAATAAAATGCATCTTTCTTTTCAAAATTGGAAAAATGAACAATTACATACATATAGCGGATTGGGATAAGATCAAATCTCAATCCTTCTCATCTCTACCTACTTTTTTTACAATTTTCAATAAAAACATCTACTTTTTCTACAATTTCCCAAAAGAACATCTACTTTTTCTACAATTCCCAATATGACGAGAACATCTTAACTATAATCTTACCCTATATAATTCCAAAACAAACACAAGATTTTCAAAATCTACATTTTTACAAAATCCACTCCAATCCCAAATCCAAACTTGCAAAATCCATCTTCGTCCCAGTCCAAACATACCCGTATGAATTTGAAACAAGCAACACAACTTAAGAATATTATAGTACATTACGGAAAGTTCTTCATCTCTCCCTTGTCAAAAGAATACTTTAGTGGTAGAGCATAATAACCCCAATAAACTGAACCTCTTTTTTCCAGCGTCAGAGTTACAAATTTGAAAACTTAGGATAGGAATCTATAGATGCCACTTGGACAAGAGAAAAATAAGTACTAAATATAAACAACATACATTGTTGAGCAATCCGACACAAGTTTTGCCTACAAGTACAAAAACAAAAGGAACAAATCTACAGATTCAGTATCTGTTAGGCTCTAATCGAGCTAATCAGCACTTTATTGCATGGAGAGAAGTATAAAATCATCGCTTAGCTTTTGTAAACCCCATAAAAAGGAAGGCTGGGGAGCATACTTTTACCTCCAACAAGCAGGTATCATCAAATTCGTGGCTAACCCTCCCCCGCCTCATCAATTACAGTGCTATCTTCATCTTGACACAATATGGCGTAAAAATTTACAGTTGTCCCAATATATTATTAATTAACCTTTTCACATTCCGCAGGTCCAGAAGAGTCGTCTCTTCCAGCATTAGAATCTACTGCTTTTTCAGTGCTTTGCTTATCTTCACTCACTTCTGTGAGTTGTGAATGATTGGTAGCAGAGTCATTTGAATCAGGAGGAGAAGCAACCGTATTATCAAGTTCCACATCAGGTTGACCTTCTAATTCCACCTGTAGGTCGCCATTGGGCAAAGATGGAAGTTGGGCTGAATCGAACGTGTTCTCAGCATTCAAGGGAGGAGGAATTTCAGTAGGATCAGAATTTTCCCTCCACTCAACCCACTCAGGTGGTTTTTCAGACCCAGTAGTTTCACTTTCTCTGGAACCCTCTAGTGATTTGCTAGGCACGTTATCATCAGAAGCTGTTTTCTGCTCATGAGGTTCAGAGGCAGCATTATCTGCCAAATCCTCGTCTTCCTTGACAATGAAATTATCAGCTCCTCCAACACCATCATGTGCCTCGGTGTTGGGGGCTGAGGAAGCAATTGAACCAGTGGAATTATCGTCGACTCTTTTCTCTTCCTCAAACGCAAACCAATTTGAGTTTGTGAAAAGAGATCCACTGTGGCATTATAACAAGTCAAGCTATAAACAAAAGTTGCAAATGGAGAATATAGATAAGCTCAAAAGGGATATATCATGTCATGCAAAAAGCTAATTAAAGAGATAAAAATGCAATCTCTCAGTAAGCACTGGAGCTGACATTTAGCACTAACTGGTAATTGCATTTCCATCACAATTTTGGCAAATTAAATTGACTAAATAGAAAAAACAAAGATAAAATTGTTAGAACTTGAGTATCACTGTTTTACATATTAAAATATGTAGTAAAGGATGTCACAACTTAGATATGCTCCCATCAGAACATATTTCGGTAAACATGATAGCTTTAAATCTCAGACTAAAAATAAGATATTGATGATAATTCAACACACAAGTTCATATACTTACCTTTCCTGGTCGTCTCCCAGCCGAAGGGAAGAAATGACAACTTCGGCAGATTCATCATCAAAGTAAACATCCTGAAAAGTTTTTAATAAAAACTTAATTGAATGCATGATGTTGACATGATGAAAAGGCTTCATATATATTACATAAAGGATAGAAATATAACAGAAACTTGGAACATAAGTAGACCCAAGACATTCCAATGGATAATAGTATAGGAGATGATGATAAACTTCAATTGACATAATCTACTCGTATAAAAATAAAAAATTTAAGCAATCTACTTCATAAGATGGCAAATATACAAATTTCTTCATCCATTTTGCAACTCTTACATTATTAAGGGAATAGATCATGGCATAAAATTGGTGCTCTGGTTTTACAGAATTACAACATCTACTTGTAAGTGTAATCGGTTTTGATGTTTCACTTCATATCCACTAAGACCAACAATCACTCACCTAACCCATCACCATGACTAAGAAATTGATGGAAAAGAATCAAAGATAGATTTTATTTGCAAAAAGGTTTGAAACCTATCCATTGGATTTGCAAGATAGTGAGAGAGCAATAATATCAGAAAAACATATATCAATATCTTGAGTCATTTTAAGCTACTAAAAACAAGGAAACTCAATGCATAACAAAACCATTATTCTTAAAATCACGTGTGTACCTCATCATCACGTTCCATAGAACCATGAGCCTGCAGAAAGCAAATAGATAATTATTTTGAATGCATAACAAAAGTTCTATGGGGTGCAAAGACTACATCTCTAGCCACTCAGCCTCTCTATTGAACTTCTAATTTTCTTGCGACACAAAATGACAAACCATAACAACACTACACTATCAAGGGAACCACATAAATCAAACCTCGGCAATATCATCATTACTGTAGATTCCATATCGGAAAGCCTGGCTCAAATTATTTGCCAATGCTGCAACATCATAATCTCTATCTTGGTAATCCTCATCGTCACTATCTCTATTACGGTCCTGTAGTGTAGTAGGTCTCCTGTAAATCAGTACAAATGTTGGGCAGGTCAAATAAGATTCAAGGTGAAATTAGATTGAGCTCAATACACTGCACAAATGAGAAATAATGAAGGTCCCAAAATTAATGTTGAAAGGAACCCATCATATAAGACAGAATCAGAATGATTGGAGGTCTGCGACATAACAGCTGATGAACCTCAGAACACCCTGAACAAACTTGCTTGGTATATTGATGCAAGCAGAAACTTATTCAGAACCAATAATCTTATTCATTGCCTATGGACGATATACAGTAGACTGATCTTCATAGTAGATTATTGTTACAGATACACAAAAGTATATCATTGACAATAATTTTCTTTATCATACTAGACTTTTTATTTCCTTCACTTTTCTCCACTCAAGACCTCAACTAACTACACAGATAACATCGTGTCGGACATAAACAATATAACTGCCGTGATTCAAAAAATTGTGATTTTTTTTAGCCATGTGCACGAGCATCTAGCTAAATTAAGTGTTTAGCCATAGAGTTTTGCAGGCTGGTATAACAAACACTCCCTCCGAACCCAATTAAGTGTCTTTCTGGAGGTTTTGTCATAGATTAAGCAAAGTAAAAATTGGATAAATATACCCTAGTCAATCAAGGAATTTATGATTCAAAATTGGAAAGAAATCAAATTAATTCCATAAAAATGATCACATTAAATTCCTAAATCATAGCTAAGAAATATTAATAGGGATAGTTTGGGAATAAAGTTGCATAAAAGTCTAAAACGACACTTGATTGGAAACAAAACTTGACCTAAAAAATGACACTTAATTGGGATCGGAGGGAGTAAATACTTTTCCAGAAACCATCATGGATAGAAGCACATTTGTGTACACGTATTAAAGATGCAAAGACCCAATTTATTAAGACTGACCCGCATGCCCACTGGAAGACATTTTCCACAGCATTGCGCTTATGTAGGACATTTGTCTGCCAATCAACCCAATCACTATTCTCCTGTGAATAGAAAGGTGGTAAAAAAATTCTCAGAAGATATACCAGATATTTAACAGCATGGACACAGGTTACATTCACATTGTATTAAATATATGACAATAGTTCCTTAGGATGTGCAGGTTAATAAAAAAGAAAGAAGAAAAAGAAAGCATATGCGTAGGATGGCAATATAGGACAAAATGTCAATATAGAGATACAGGAGCTTACAAAAAAAATTTATAGATGGCTCTAAGCCAACCAGCAGTAACACTCTAAGTTGAAAATAGGGGTATGAATGTAGCTATGATGCAGAGTAATTGCAAACTGACAAAATCAGCGATTAATTAAAAATGAGAAAACCTGCAGAAATGTCTGTATCTCGCTGTTGTTATTCCCCAATTGAACAAGTTTATTAGCAATACGTGTCAGGTGACCAATATTTCCTATCCTTGGTGTTTTTCCCTCTGCAGGTACAGTGTGCTGCAAATTACATTAAACCATATTGATTCTAGCATGATTTCAGACATCACAGAAAGCCAAAAAGTAGGAATCAGAGTTGACTAACGGTACTTGCTGAGATAATAGACAAATGACAGTAACCATCTCCTGGTTTCAACTTTACCTTGCACGTATTAACAGTCAAGGTGAAGTTTTTCTCTGCTTCTAGGATCCTCCCAATAAGATTGCAATCACGAAGAAGATGTTCAACAAACTGAGGATTCTTGCTCTCCAGACAAGAGTTTACTATTTGCTCCACATGATAATGTAAGAAATTATTGTATGGATACCTAAAAAGAGAGTAGTCAAATTTCTGTAATGCACAAAAAGAAGTTAATATCAGAGACTGAAACTGGGTAAACAACATACTCAAAAAACAATTCTAAAATATGTTTCACAGCGCCCAGGCGAATCAGTTCCTTTTCTGCAACTTCACTACTAACAGCCACCAAGACTGAGATAAACTCTATAACCTGCAAGACCCATCAGTGTTTGCCATGAGATTTTAGTTCAAAATATAAAAAAAGAATTTTTGAAGAAATATAGAAAATGCAGACAAAAAGCACGTTCAACAAAACCAATCAAAGTAATCTATAGAATGCATAATATGTCCTTGCAGAAACATCAATTATCATTTGTTGGACACTAAAGTGAGTTTTCCACAAGAAAACTTTCCAAAGAGCAATTCTCCTGGAGTAGTAGAAAAAACCCAAAAAATGAACTACAACAATCACGAATTCTAATGCTACTTGAGCAGCATAAGAAGATAAACCTTCAAACGATGCTTTCCCAGAGGTGGTTGCAATTTTCCATATGTTGTCAGCAAGAAGTGATCTTTCGATGAAATATCCAAAAGGTTTAGCAAATCACCTGCCCAATAAAGGAGATTATCTTCTTCATACAAATTCATGATAATGATTTGATTTTCAACTGACATCACAATTATAATAAAATCCACCCAGATATTTATACTTTGACAAAACATACTCAATTATTATGCCTTTATGTTATAATTCATTAATGAATAGATAATGATCTACAAAAGGTGGCTATGATGAAAAGCTTCAGTTTCTTAGCAAGATAATTTTCTATGTTTCTTTAAGGTGTTTAACAATTTTCTCTCCAACTCAGCAAACATTTTCTGCGATTGTTGGAAGAAAAAATTATTACATTCCAAAACCAAAAAAAAGCTCTTTCAACAATCCCCCAGTCGCCAATTTCTAAACTGATCAGCTCTTCAAAGTAATTCTGTGCCCATCAATAATTGCTGGTTATGGCATACAAATCTCAAGAATCACTTCATAATAGTTCAATGCAATAGAACTAATTGTCTAATTACTTGACAACCGGGACAATCCTCAACTCTAAGAGCAGAGAGAATATTCTTCCAATACATTGCCTATATATAAAACCAGTAGCTTTCAAGTATTCATATGTACTGTGCACTGTCTTGCATGGTTGAAGTCAACTAATCATAAGCAATGAAATTCAAGAACTAACCTAGGCCCTCCAGCATGCCTTTAACAGTCTCCGGATTAGCAGCACTTCCTGAACCATGAGTCATTTGACGGGTATACATGTAATAAGTCCCTGATGTTAACCTCTTGGGATCTAGCAATGATGTACAGACTGATAACAAGTTAACCAAAACAGATTTTGGCCTGGACTCCTCCAGAGCATGTCGAAACAATTTTCCTATAAAACTGTGATAGAAACCAGATTCCATCAAAATAAGAAAGCGAGAAGGGGGTGCCAAGGAAGAAATCAATACAGGAATAACCAATGGTACCTTGGGCTGGATATTTTCGATGCTAGGCCTGGCGGCGCATATCTAGTGATTGCACAAAGAGTTTCTGCAGCATTAGCATGTACTTCAGGGCAGTCCTGCAAATACAAAAGAAACATAAAATGCACACCCACAAAAAAATTCAGGAATAGAACGAAGTAAATTGATCATCTCTTAAAAGGATTTGGGAGAACTTGGTCTCATAAAAGTATATTTCCAACAGCAAAGGAAAAAGGATGCCACCACCATAAACACATGGACACCGCATGCAAAGTCTGATGAATGAATAGTTTGGTGCATGTTTACAAAAGGATAATAACTTGAGAAAAAATACAAGGTGCAACCTACAGTACACCCTCAAGAATCAAAAAAGAAAGTTGATTTCCAACCATTCCACTCAGAAATGATAGGAGACCCTAAATGACACGCTTGAAAGAAAAGAAAAGTAGCCAGGTTATACATGCTTACTGCAACTTACAGATGAACTGAATTTGTCAACAATCATTTCCAAGACATTCATTTCTTCCATCCACTGCATAGAGTCTGCGCAGCTGGCATAAATATGTTCATCAGCGCCAATTAGACGAATTAAAACCTGTTCAATGAGAAGCCTATCAGGATTTCCAAACAAAGATAACCCCCAATAATGGAGAGACCCAGAATTGATTTTTTTTTCTTTTTCGGTTGGGGTGGGGGTGGAGGGCACTGAACAATGTACCTCCATAATAGAAGTAATTCCAATTAGGTCAACAAGCCTTCTAATTATATCCTGATGAGCCTGTACAAGCATTAGATGAAAATTTAAGTTCCTGGTAAATGCCAAAGTAACACACAAGGCAGTCAGCAGTAAAATGAACATCCACCCATTCCTAAGAGAAATATTAATCAAAAGAGTAATGGCAACAACTATATGGAATGTATTTCATGGAATTAGGAACCATTAGTCAATATTCTGAAATAATTGAAACAGCTTACCATTCCAAAATACAAAAATGGATATTGCCAACTACTAGCTATATTAGAAGTCAGGCAAAGAGAAATTTAAAGTTCTTGAAGAGAATCTGAATAACTCACTGCAACTTCAGTGTTTGAAAGAAGCAAAAGAAAAACATGAAAATAGGGCATAGGAGAGTATTCTCTGCTTGATACAACCTATTAATAATATTGAGACATTTACATCACACTAAGTCTGCATGACCTTATTTTCACAGAATCTAACATGCCATATGTCTTTCCAATGATATATATCAAAAACCAGTGTTGAGACTGATATCATGGCTAGTGAAAGTTCCAATACTTCAAAATTTGAGGGACGGCCAAGAGTACTATAAACCCAATATCCGGACTCCCAACCCATCAAGCACTTATGCATGAACCTATAAATGTTATCCAGATCATTTGTCAAAACAAGAGTGCAGCACAATAAGGTAGCTAATTTTACTAATTAGTGTTCGACTCACTTGTATATAGTTCATTAAGGGAGTTGTCTTCCGCAGCAAGAGGCATACAACAACCTGGAACATGACGATGAGAGCATAAAAAACCTAACAAATAGTTATCAAAGTGCCTGTATGCAGTATGACTGATTCATAAATGATTATACCTTGCTGAAATAACCAGCCAATAAAGTACTATGGGGACGCTCAGGTTCCAAAAAAGAGAACAGCAGGTCCATCAACTGTGAACCAAAAAAAGGAGGTAACAAGTAAAGTTCAAGATTAAAATGTCCAACAAATTAAAGAAAATTATACAACTCCCCACCTCTTCATCCTCTATCAAGGCTTTCAGTATAATATCAACCTCGCAAGTGAAAATCTCACAAGCAATAAAAGGAAACCTGTTGGAAGAAACAAGAAAAGTTACTCTCTGTTTGCTTCTGTTTCGAACACATTACCACTATTTCATTCATGAGAATTTGGTATACGGCAGACTGGAAAGAAACATACACCTAGAACCATCTACGGCCTACCACACATGCTTACTTGAATGTTCGTTGTTTCTCAGCACCCTGCGGAGCTTCTTCCACTATGTATTGAATCAATAGTTTAACATTGGATCTTTCCCGTAAACTGCAAGAAAGGATGACCACAAAATCAGTGGAAGGTCAAAATATCAATACACCATTTTTTGAAGCAAGTGAAATTGGATCTCACAAATTAATAAGACGGCCATTAAGAGCTTTGCACTCCTGAATTATTTCGTCCTCGTCCAGTAGCTCCTCCAGCGTAAAACCTTCTTTATCTAGTATGGCTTCCACCTGAAAGAAATAAAATTTGTATTCACATATGGTAATGCAAAGTTTAATAGCAGCTGGAAGAAGAATCATGTATGTACTGCGCATGTGCATGACTTCATAAGAGAATAAGTATGATTATATGGTTACTTAAAACCATTCTAAATTCTGACCACAATCCAGCACAAAATCAACAACAATCTATACAAATTCAACACGACCAAATTACCACAGGATCAAAGAGTGGCAGCAAAATTCAGAGAAATGTGAATAAAAATTTAAAATACTTTCCAGATCATTCTTACACCAATAAACAGATAATAACCTACACTGTATAACCCAAAAGGGGGGATGTGGCCTCCAAAATGTCAGGATGGATGATTAGAAACCCCAGAATATATATGGTATACCTAATAGTCAACATAGGCATGTAACAATATTCAGTTCTAGATTTACGTTAAAAGGCATGACTTGAAAGATTACTGAATTAGCTACAGGGTCTTGATTTCCTCTACTTTCAAATTGAGATCACTTGTACTTGAAATTCTCTTAATTCAATGGTATGCATTCCTTGAATATGAATCTCCCATACTTGCTCATTTGAGTAGCAAAAAACTCATTGTATCGTATGAAATCCACTGAAAGAGCTTTTAGCAACACGACAACCGGAAAATCTGCACTAATCTCCCTATCATGCAGTGCAGCACCACGTGCAGCACTCTACTTCATCACTGTTCCATCGCTCTCAACAAATTGCAGGCGATATTAGGCTTGACAAATAATATCATGATATCACCTACGAACAAGAAAACTTCAATACAACTTCTCGACATCACATTGGCCAACAAGATACCAGAAACATGCAAACTCCATTCCGGTCAAGACTATCAAGAACCTCGACTCAAGAAATAACACAGCACGCCAGGAAACGCGAATCACTCGGCATAATGAAACCCAATGTCCAAGAAATAACATGCCAATGAATTGGATCCAATAAACAATACAACCATTTCTTTTAATTAAAAAAAGGAAAAAGAAAATCACGGGCACTCACTGGAGATGCAGTGGAGAGACCGGCCATACGCCAAAACATGTTGAATTTTGAATTGAAACGATCGAATTGTAGACTCGTACACAGATCTGTCCACTCAAAAACCCTAGCTCATACACCCGGCGTCTCGCTACAACTCCGTGTCACAATCTTGAATCAAGAAATTCCTTGAAATTCAACACAATTAATCACAAATATCTGTGAATTTCAAGAAACTAATCCACCAGATTTCTAAATTTGATTCGATTCCATTACCAATTTCACTAACAAAAGAGATAAAGAGAGGAATGAGAAACTATATTACCTGCAATCGCGGGAGGGCAGGGGTGTATTTTCGGGAGAAAAAAAATTAAAAATGGAATACTGAGTGTATATCTGAAAATCAACCATAAATAAATATCAGCAGTTGTTCAAACTTCAAACTGTTGATTTTTGTATGTATTTATTACCACATGTGTATTATTTAATTTATATAATTTATGTGTATGGCAAGAAAAAGACGGTGAAGCTGTGAGTTTGTGACGTAGCCAGCATCAAACGTCTCTATTTAGTAGTTAACCTATATTTATTATTTATATATGTACTCATTTATTTGTATAGTTATTTATTATATTTCTTTTGTTTTAAAGAGATTTACTATTACATAACATAAGGTGTCTAGTATCCATTAAATAAAGATTATTCTTCCATATTTTATGAGGTTAATTACTGAAATAACTATAACAACTATCGTTTATTTTGCATTTAACCAAGATTTTTAAATTTTATGATTTTATGCATGAACATTATAAAATTTGTTATTCGATTGATCTTACTATTTTTAGGTAATTTTTTGTTCACTTGAATGCTGGTAAGGAAACATAAAACTCCATTAAATTCATTAATAACCAGTAAATTCTATTACAACCGGATTTGTGTAGTTTAAAATGGATTTATATCAATTTGGACTAAAATAAATAATTTTCATTTCGCTTTTTTTATGGTTTGGTGCACTTTATCACTCTACTATCTGAATCTAATTACATATTTCATACGTAATTTTATAAATTTATATATCTATGTATTAACATTGTTTTGGAGGAATTAAATTTTATTTTTATACATGTAAATATAAAACATCGTCTTCTTTTTAGGGAATCAATCTCAAAAGTCAAAACTTTATGATTGAGAGGAGAGAGCAATTAAAGGCCCACATATCGAACAGGGCCCATTATCCAAACAGAACTGGGCCTAGCCGAATAAACACCGCCTTACCATAAATTGAAACAGGCCTAGGGCCATCAATGAAACCAGAGTGAGCCTATTTAAGGCCAACTATTTAAAGGGGATTATTCCAAACAAAACAAGTCAAAATTCTCAAATTATTATTTATTCACTAGTAAAATGGAATTGATTATCTATTTCATTCGATGTTGCATTTCATATTTCATAACATTTAATATATATTATATATTAAATAGTAATATCATCGAACAAATAATGTGTGATGGTTACTTTGAATATGAGATGTAAGATCAATTATAATAGAATATATCTTGTGGAGGTAGAATCATGAGGTTTATTGTGTATCCAAGAATCATAGGTCGAGAATCAAAAAACAAGATTGTTGAATTTAATCAAGAAGATTTATAACTTTTTGTCTTCCATAATAAACACTTTATTATAATTTATACATAATAGGTGTGAGTAGTGGCGCTTGAGATACTCTTGCTTTAATGCTTCCTTTATGAATGGAAATAAATAAATACTTTCAAACACAAATTCAAACCAAATTTGATATGCACACTACAGGGGTATAATCGGAAGTCAATCTAAAGAGTAGGCGTTGTAGCTACACCTTTACCATCCACCTCATCAGATGCAGGCTTCGTCTCCGACAACACCTGGCCCGCCTCAATGTTCCTGTACGTCGTCGTTTCACAGGACTTCGCAGTGTCATAAGAAGCATGCAATCCAAAGAAGAAATAGTAAAGGAGAAGCAACCCAGTCCAGGCCGCGAACCTCATGAACGAGTCCTGGTCAATGGACCCAAGCAAGAAGATGTTAATAGCAATGGACGCAGATGGCAGCCATGGCACCAACGGCACGCCCCACAACTTAGGCTTACGCGCTTGAGGCACCCAAAACCAGAGCCCAACCGTCGACAACATCCATATAGGCACAGTTATGCAGTATCCTATCCAGCCCGTGGTGCTCACGCCCCAGTAAACAGCAGTCGCGATCGAGGACCCAATGATCAAGACAAGGAACCCGACCAGCCTGTTCCGGTCTCGAGCAGATGTCTTTCCGGTCACGTAGTACCTGCGAACCAGAAGGACCAGGGCTACCAGCATGAAGATGAAGAGCGTCGAGATTGATAGCAGATCCGAGAGCGTGCTGAGTTTGGTAAATAAAGCTATCACCGCCGTGGCGGCGAGCATGACGATGGTGGCATTTTTGGGGGTCCCAGTCTTATGGCTCACTTTCACGAACCATGGAGGCATCATGTGGGTCCTAGCTATGTGCGTGAGATAACACGTCTGCCCAACCGTTCCCACCAACAGAACCGATGTCATGCCCTTCAACGCACCGGCGGCGACGATGTACTGGGCCCAGCTCCACCCGACCTTCTCGAAGGCGATCGAGAACGGTGCGTTGACGTCGATGTTCTCGTATGGCTGCATGAGGCAGAGAGTTATGGCCATCAAGCAGTATATGAAAGTCTTGATGACCATGGAGCCCACAAGGCCTATGGGGATGTCCCGGCCAAGGTTCTTGGTCTCCTCAGCCATGGTGGAAACCGCGTCGAAGCCGACGTAGGCGAAGAAAAGGACTGCGGAGGCTTTGAAGATGCCACACGCGCCATAGGGGGTGAAGTCTTTGTAGTTTTTGGTGTCGGCTTTCATGAGGCCGGCTATGATGATGAAGACGATGACGACGAGGTGGACGATGGAGGCGATGTAGTTGAGGCGCGATGAGCCTTTCGTGCTCAGAACTGCGATCAAGCAGATGATGATGATGATGCCCACGGCTATGGGGTCGAGATGGTACCCGTGTACGATGATGCGGAAATCCTCCGGGTCTTTGTTGCAGAGCGTCGCGAAGTAGGACGTCCACGTACGCGCCACCGCGGCGCCGCCGATGACGTACTCCAGAAGGATGTTTCCCACGACTATGAAAGCCACGAAGTCGCCGAGCTCCACCCGCAAGTATGAAAACGAACCGCCTGCAAAGTTGACGTTGACTAAGTCAAAGTTATATATATTTTGTATATATTAATATTAATATATATACCTGCAACGGGAATTTCGACAGTGAACTCGGTGTAGCGGAAGACAGAGAGCAAGACAGAGAGTCCGGAAACAACGTAAGATAAGACGACGACGGGTCCGGCGCCATCACGCGCCTCTTGTCCGGTGAGAACGAATATTCCGGCGCCGATGACGGCTCCCATGCCGAACCACATAAGGTCCCACCACGAAAGCGTCTTCTTCATCTCGTTCCCACTACGCGCCTTCACCTCCATCTCCGTCTCCACGTTGGACAGGGTCACGACCCGGTCCATCAATCGAGCCAGGGTCTGTCTCAGTGCACTGATGTAGTTGGACCAGTTCTTGAACGACTCCTCAGGGAGAAAATCGTCTTTTCCGCACCCCCTCCACCTCCTCCTCCCCCGCCCTCATCTCTAAAACCTGCAAAATTCAAAAATTGCTTGATATTCACTACTAATTTTGTCTTATTGGAAAAAAAGCTGAGAGATTTATGTAAAAAATATATATGTATTAAAATATACCTTATGGAAAAGGGAAAGCTTAGAAATTAGCTGAAAATGGGAGCATAAATGAGGCTTGTTTATTTATAGAGGGAATGGTGCGATTTAGAAAGTCTTAAGTATTCGGCTGAAGATGCTAGACGTTAGCAGCTACACTGTGAGTCAAACAGGATATGTGTAGAAATTATTAAATATATTTATACGTATACTAACAATGATTAGTGATGAATTATTTATTGAATCAGTCAAAATCCACGACGGCAACATCAAAATTTGACAACCTTGGATTAATCACACGGACAATACAAATAAGTAATTTTTAATTGTCAAGCAGATACAATTAGTAATTAATTAAGTGCGATTGAACATTCTTCTACATCACAAAAATCAGATATTTATTATAAATGAGATTTACAAAACCAAGTTTGAAGAATCATAAGTTGTTCTTGAAAAGTATTTAAAAACTTGCAACTGCTTTTTCCCTTTGAATTTAATAAATTTTTTGAGAATTTTAATTTTGTTATTCTTAGCAAACAATTAAATTAATTGTTTTAAGAAAGTGGCCACTGTCACGGGACGCTTCGTAGAGTGTATAAAGAGAGCGCAACCGTGTGGCTAGTAATCGGCTCGTCCGATTACTTCCGCCTAAACTCAGCGTAGCTTGCTTGTGGGCACAAGTTGATGCGACGCAATCACGCCAAAGGCGCTTTAGTGGCACAGCAATATAAGAGAGTCGAAAGCTTCATTATATTAAATGCGATAATCATTACAATATGGCATAGACTGTGCTTACAATTGTTGGCTAGAGAGGGGGGATATGATCCAGAAAGACCGCCCGAGCAACGTTGCCTAGGTCATACTATTATAAAATTTATATCCAAGTGGACATTACTCCTATAAACTTCTCATATTTTGTGACATTTGGAGTTCATATTTTTATATAAATACTAGTATAGGGTCCGTGTAATACACGGGATTTAATAAAAAAAATTAAATTTAGTGAAATTAAAAAATTAAAACATCATTTACACAACAAAATTAAATTTATGATTTGTGCGGTATATATCGTCTAATTTAACATTACATATAATAAAATATGATCAAATAATTATTTAATTGTCAAAATATGTGTTGCATTTGTAGATGATCATTTAAAAAATTATTATTATTATGAAAAAAATATGCATTGTTATACCTATTATATTATTCAACCCACCCATCATTTTTTTTTAGTTTGCTCTTTATTGTCTACATTTGTAACAACTCTCAAATTTTATTTTCAATTAAATAAAACAAAATGAATGTCAAAATTTCACAAATAAATTCCAAAAGCATATATTCAAAAAATTATTTGATTTCAATAATTAATAAGTTTGAATAATAATTTTCAAGCTGCCCACCTTTATTTTAGTTTTTTTTTCTATCTATTTATATTTTTCCTTTACATTTTAAAATTTAACAAATTTCAAATATATAATAATACCTATCATTGAACTTTAGCATATGTTATTAGATAAATCTAATCAATATTTCTATATTATTTATTATTTAGTAATAATAATATTTCTTATCAACATTAAATTTGTAGCAATTAATTAGTATATTTAATATGAAAACATTGTAGGCTTGCCATGTGGCACTTTGGACTTTCTTTCATATATATAAAGATATATATATATATATATATAAAGATAATTATTTAATTGTCAAAATATGTGTTGCATTTGTAGATGATTATTTAAAAAAATTATTATTATTTTGAATAAAATATACATTGTTATACCTATTATATTATTCAACTCACCCACCATTTTTTTTTAGTTTGCTCTTTATTGTCTACATTTGTAACAACCCTCAACTTTTATTTCAATTAAATGATACAAAATGAAAGTCAAAATTTCATAGTTTATTTTAAATCACATATTCCAAAAATTATTTGATTTCAATAATTAATAAGTTTGAATAATAATTTTCAAGCTGCCCACCTTTATTTTAGTTTTTTTTTTCTATCTATTTATATTTTTCCTTTACATTTTAAAATTTAACAAATTTCAAATGTATAATAATACCTATCATTGAACTTTAGCATATGTTATTTAGATAAATCTAATCAATATTTCTATATTATTTATTATTTAGTAATAATAATATTTCTTATCAACATTAAATTTGTAGCAATTAATTAGTATATTTAATATGAAAACATTGTAGGCTTGCCGTGTGGCACTTTGGTCTTTCTTTTATATATATAAAGATTATATTATTCAACCCAACCATCATTTTTTTTTAGTTTGCTCTCTATTATTTACATTTGTAACAACACTCAAATTTTATTTTCAATTAAATAAAATAAAATGAAAGTAAAAATTTCACAAATAGATTCCAAAAGCATATATTCAAAAAATTATTTGATTTCAATAATTAATAAGTTTGAATAATAATTTTCAAGTTGCCTACCTTTATTTTAGTTTTTTTTTTTATTATTCAAGTTGCCTACCTTTATTTTAGTTTTTTTTTTTTTCTGCTTTTGTATCTATTTATATTTTTTCCTTACATTTTTTAATTTAACAAATTTCAAATATATAATAATACCTATCTTGAACTCTAGCATATGTTATTTAGATAAATCTATTTAATATTTCTATATTATTTATTATTTAGTAATAATAATATTTCTTATCAACATTAAATTTGTAGCAATTAATTAGCATATTTAATATGAAAACATTGTAGGCTTTCATGTGACACTTTAATCTTACTTATACATAGATAAAGATAATTATTTAATTGTCCAAATATATGTTGCATTTGTAGATGATCATGTAAAAAAATTATAATTATTTTGAAAAAAAATATACATTGTTATACCTATTATATTATTCAACCCACTCACCATTTTTTTTAGTTTGCTCTTTATTGTCTACATTTGTAACAACCCTCAACTTTTATTTCAATTAAATGATACAAAATGAAAGTCAAAATTTCACAAATAAATTTCATAGTTTATTTTAAAGCACATATTCCAAAACTTATTTGATTTCAATAATTAATAAGTTTGAATAATAATTTTCAAACTGTCCACCTTTATTTTAGTATTTTTTTTCTATCTATTTATATTTTTCCTTTACATTTTAAAATTTAACAAATTTCAAATATATAATAATACCTATTATTGAACTTTAGCATATGTTATTTAGATAAATCTAATCAATATTTCTATATTATTTATTATTTAGTAATAATAATATTTATTATCAACATTAAATTTGTAGCAATTAATTAGCATATTTAATATGAAAACATTGTAGGCATGTCATGTGGCACTTTGGTCTTTCTTTTATATATATAAAGATATATATATATATATATATATATATATAAAGATAATTATTTAATTGTCAAAATATGTGTTGCATTTGTAGATGATCATTTAAAAAAATTATTATTATTTTGAAAAAAAATATACGTTGTTATACCTATTATATTATTCAACCCACTCACCATTTTTTTTAGTTTGCTCTTTATTGTCTACATTTGTAACAACCCTCAACTTTTATTTCAATTAAATGATACAAATTGAAAGTCAAAATTTCACAAATAAATTTCGTAATTTATTTTAAAGCACATATTCCAAAAATTATTTGATTTCAATAATTAATAAGTTTGAATAATAATTTTCAAGCTGCTCACTTTTTTTTTTCTATCTATTTATATTTTTCCTTTACATTTTAAAATTTAACAAATTTCAAATATATAATAATACCTATCATTGAACTTTAGCATATGTTATTTAGATAAATCTAATCAATATTTATATATTATTTATTATTTAGTAATAATAATATTTCTTATCAACATTAAATTTGTAGCAATTAATTAGTATATTTAATACGAAAACATTGTAGGCATGTCATGTGGCACTTTGGTATTTCTTTTATATATATAAAGATTGTATTTAATGGAATGAATAAGATTCGATCGATATAATTGCGTCTCATATCATTCAACAACACATACTATCCATGCAAGCCAATAATTATTTTTCCAACCTCGTAAATGTCCCAATTTCAACCCACCTTCAAAATTGTGGACCTGTGGTTCCATCTTTACATAATTCTTAATTTTTTTCAATATTAATTGTCTTATAATCAATGTTTTGCTTTTAGTTTTTCCAGAATCGTTGCACATATAGGAATGAACTATGATCGTTAAACGTATATTATTATCAATTGGAAAGAGGTGGGGCACTTGACGAGGGAATTAACTAACTAGAATTATATATCATCATAATGAAATGGAATTAACCACACAATAGCACTAGTTAAAAATATAAACCGAAAAAGCAAATACTATGCACATTGCAGACTGTAAATAATAGTTTCGAAATCAATCTAGACAGTTGGTGCTGATGCAACTAGTCCTCCTCCTCCTCCTCCCTCCTCGACATTCCTATACGACGTCGTCTTCTCCTGTATGGCCTTCTCTTCATATGACTTAGCAGTGTCGTAAGAAGCATGCAATCCAAAAAAGAAATAGTAAAGGAGAAGCAAAGCTGACCATACCGAGAACCTTATGTAAGAAACTCTGTCTATTGATCCAAGTAGGAAGATATTGACAGCAATGGATGAAGATGGCAGCCACGGCACCAACGGCACGCCCCACAGCTTAGGCTTACGTGCTTGTGGGACGAAAAGCCAGAGCCCTACGGTTGATAAGAGCCAAATTGCCGCAGATATGCAGTACAAAATCCAACCATCTTTACTGGCACCCCAATAAGCAGCTGTTGCAATGGAGGATCCTAGGATTAGGATAAGGAACACGACAAGCTTGTTGCGGTTCTGAGGTGATGTCTCTCCTGAAACATAGTACCTACGAACAAGGAGGGCGAGGGACACAAGCATGAATATGAAGAGCGTTGAGATGGAGAGTAGATTGGATAAGATGCCCAAATCAGTGAAGAAAGCAATGATCGCGGTGGCAACAAGCATCACAACGGTGGCGTTGATGGGAGTTCCGGTTTTGGAGTCAACTTTGGCGAACCATGGAGGCATCATATGGGTACGAGCAATGTGTGTTAGGTAACGCGCCTGTCCAACCGCGCCCACTAGAAGAACTGAAGTCATGCCCTTCAAAGCGCCTAGAGCCACGATATACTGAGCCCAGCTCCACCCAACCATCTGGAATGCCCTAGAGAAAGGAGCATCAGGGTCGATACTTCCATATGGCTGCATAAGGCAGAGAGTTACTGCTAGGAGACAATATAAGAAGGTGGTGATCACCATGGAGCCCACGAGGCCTATGGGGATATCTCGGCCAGGATTCTTGGTTTCCTCAGCCATGGTGGAAACTGCGTCGAAACCAACATAAGCGAAGAAGAGGGTTGCAGAGGCTTTGAAGACACCACGGGCCCCGAATGGTGCAAAATCAGGAGTGTAGTTTTTGGTGTCTGCTTTAACAAGGCCAGCTACGATAATGAAGAGGATAACGACGAGGTGGACAATGGAGGCAATGTAATTAAGACGCGAGGAGCCTTTAGTACTTAGAACTGCTATTAAACAAATGATGATGATGACGCCAACGGCTATGGGATCAAGCTGGTTGTAGCCCTTGGCTAGAGAATCAACTTGGATACGGAAATCATCTGGCTTGTGGTTGCAGAGTGTGGCAAAGTAGGACGTCCATGAACGAGACACCGCAGCACCACCAATCACATACTCGAGAAGGATGTTTCCGGCGGCTATGAAGGCAACGAAGTCACCAAGCTCCACTCTCAAGTAGGCAAATGAACCACCTGCAAAATTGATTGTGAGACTCTGGACCAAATATGAGCAAACAAAGAGAGTCAGAGACAAAATGCTTGACTTGTCAGCTTGTACATATCATATTCACATTTCTTCACTTTTACAAGTCAACCTTAATAAATTAATAGCTTCTCTATTGAAAATTTTCTTGGTCCTTCACTTTTACAAGTCAACCTTAATAGATTAATAGCTTCTCTATTGAAAATTTTCTTGGTCACAGAAAACTCACTAGAAAAAGAAGTTATATATTGTATAACTAAACATGCATAGAATTGACACTATAATCCCATGAATAATGAATCTGCCTGTATAATTGATCAATGAAACAACAATAGATTTCTTTGTATTGTGATCCTGTTATATACACATACCAGCAACAGGGATTTCCACAGCGAATTCGGTGTAGCAAAACACGGAAAGCAAGGCGGAGAGTCCAGCAAACGCGTAGGATAGCACGACGGCGGGGCCGGCTTCAGAGTGTGCCTCTTTTCCGGTGAGAACGAATATTCCGGCGCCGATAACGGCGCCCATACCAAACCAAATCAAGTCCCACCATGAAAGCGTCTTCTTCATCTGGTTCTCACTACGCGCCTTAACCTCCATCTCAGCCTCCACATTCGACCGGGACGTCACCCGGTCCACCAGCCGAGCCGGAGTCTGTTTCAGTGCACTGATGTAGTTTCCCCAGCTCTTGAACGACTCTTCAGGGAGAAAGTCGTCTTTTGTGCACGAACATCCCCTCCTCTTCGTCAGCCCCGACGATCCTCCGTTCGCTTCGTTTCCTACCCCCATACTTTCCTCTGTATATGTCTAGCACCTGTAAAATTCAAGTTTATAGCAACAAAAGCGATCAAAATGCTTAGTAATATTTGATGCTAATATCGTAATTTCTTCGAGAACAAACGAAAACGAGGTAAATTTTGATCCTTCTTTTGAAATTTAAATCTGTAAAATTGCAATAACTAAACCAGAGTATCAGGAATTTTAACAGGCTTCAAAAACTACCAAAACTCAACTGAATATGCAAAAAATAAATAATAAAAATCGCATAAATTAGCGACCGTGAAAAGAAACCTGAATCGAAAATGAAAATAGCATTAGAAACACGAAAATCACAGCATTGCGAACATGTGCGTTGAAATGAGGAAGAAGAAGCAACTCCATGTTTATATGAAAAAAATGCTGCGATTAAATCTAGACGAACCAATTCATACAAAAGATGTGTGTATAGTGTATATGCATATACGTGTGTGCGCGCATAACGACAAATTAACTGATGATTTATTTACAGAATCACTCGAATCCATGATGGCAATCACACAAACTCTACAAAAAATAATTTGATTTTCAACAGATACCAAATAGAGAAGAAACACTATAAAACGCACAGAATTCTCAGTATAGACTATAGAGAGAGAGAGTGTGGAAATTACCAGAGGTTTCCGTCGGGTGGAGAGAGAAAAAGAGAGCACTGAATTTCGGTGGTGGTGTGTGGAGCGTTGACGCGAAATATAAGAAGTCATGCAATATATAGATAGTAACTGATCTGAATTTTATGGTATAGAAATTATTATTATTATTATTATTATTATTAGTATTATATAATTATATAATACTGCTTAAGTATGAATAAGTTCCAAGAGTGTTGAATTATATACGTTGTTTGACTTTGCTTAACACAATTAGTGCTGTACTCTCAACTGGATACAGCTGTTTGAGATTTACTACAATTATCACCAAATCCGTTCGTAATTTGAAATCAAATTTTGATTTCCTAAGAATTACTAAAAGAAGTCAATTTCTTGCCCATGATATATTCAAAGTCACGTGATTAGAATCTCAAAATAAGACGAAATAAGATACGTTTGAAAATTATACTTTAATAGTCTCAAGATATTATTATTTAGTAAATTCTCGAAATATGTACAAACAAAAAAAATCCTCTCTTTATTTAATCAATTTCACAAAATCCTAGGATGGTCATCATAATTCATATCTTTCAGAAATGTAATTCATATTTTCACGATAATAATTAAAAAGGTATACATCACAAATACAGTGAGATATTACTTATTTAATCAAATGCTCGTGTACCGAGTATATTTACTAAGATTTTTATGTATTTACGTAGTAAATTGTGAGAATCGTCTTTTTTCCTTTTATTTTCTAAAATGTTAAGAAAATTTATTAATAAAATAATTATAATTGGAATTCTGAGATTCATAGGAGAGTAAAGATTAGGGAGCTGTGATACTGTGTGGTTTGGACTTTGGTCCACTGGATATGCAGGGTGGTCACTGTACGGACGGTTGTAGTTCGATCCCATAACGTGGGCGGTCAATTCTACAGGTGTGCCCACCAATGATGAAAATTTCGGTTTTGATGGAAATATCGGTATCTTAGTTTTACGGAAATATCGTGGAAATATCGATATCGATGGAAATATCGCCATAAATATTTATCAATATTTTTCTGATATTTACCGATATTTCATGATATTTCACCGATTTTTCTATTATTTATCTCATAAAATCATCGATATCAAAATCAATATTTACAGATATTTCCTCGATATTTACCTACTATTTCACCGATTTTTCTATAATTTATCTCATGAAACATTCAATATCGAAATCGAAATATTTATCGATATTTCACAGATATTTATCGATATTTCCCCAATATTTCACCTATTTTCCTATAATTTGTATCATGAAGCCACCGATATCGAAATCGATACTGATATTTATCGATATTTTACTGATATTTTGATAAAATTTCTCGTTTTTATATGAAAAAATGAAAATATCGGAGATATATTGATTGCACCCCATTTTTATATCGGTCACGTGAAAAAATGGAAATATCGGAGATATTTCCGGATATTTTCATCATTGGTACCCACAATGGAGTGGTCTATCACTTGAATGACAAAATTGCCCAGGAAAAAGTTAATTATATTCTGTGGGGTTATCTGTTATTCTCTTCCTCGGGAGAAAAGAAAAAATTAAATGTATTTTCTTCAAAACCAAATGTAGATGTATAGGGTCCTAAAAAAGAAAAAGTTAATAAATGATTGGGTGACAACTAACATCAATTAGTTAGATACATCAGAAAACATATTCCTCAAAAACTAAATTAATGTTTCCTAAAAAACAAAAAAACAAAAAAGTATATATATATATACACACTCAAATCAATCCATAATTGTGTTGTGACTATTAGAAAAATATACAAGTTAGCAAGAATGGGTTATGATTTTCAAAATCTGTTGTTAAGTATTTAATTGCATTACATTTGTGTGATACAATACATTCACGATAGTTATACGAACAATTTTGAATAAATAGCATCATTGTTCATATCAATACATTCACGATAGTTATATGAACAATTTTGAATAAATAGCATCATTGTTCATATGTATCGAAAATATATATCAATCTTTTACGGTCATACAAGAATAAATATGTAGAAAATCCATTATGGAAATATGGAAACATTTTATTGATAAACATGTAGAAAATCCATTATGAAAATATGGGAACATTTTATTACTTAAAATTGGGGATATTTTATGTTACTCATATAGACTATATCCAGAGTTATAGAATGTGACACATATTATAGTAAACTTTTTTTCTAATTATGTCAACCGACACAAATATTCCTATAATTCAAAATCTAAGCCGAAGTGCTGCACTTATGCTAATGCTGACCTCGAGTGTACATTTATTGAATTTTCAAAAAAAATTCAAATAACTAGTCAAAGTTATCATCTCCAAACAGTGGCGTTTCTTCCATTCCTTGACGTTTCAAACTTATCACTAAAGTTGGGTTTGAGATTATCAAAACTAGGATATTGCAATATGTTTGACTTTAAATTTTATTATGGTATTGGCTAAAATATGTAATGGGTTGGTTGATAAATATGAGACGTACTTTTGGAAAATCCAACTCATGTTCACACTGGCTAATTTATCACTAAAAAATGCTATCCAATTATTTTGGAATTTGAAAAAGATTTCTCCTTCAATGAGTTTGCACGTCAAATTTCTGCATTATTGGTTGGATCATTTTCATTTAGATATACATAATAGGCATACAAACAAATCATATACATCGTACTCAATAAAAATTATCAGATGTAATACAAATTATGTATAAATACATACTATGTTCACTGAAACTAAGTGCGATATATCAACATAGACTAAAATCTTGATAAGGCCTTTTTTCCTTTTTTTTCTTTTGATGAGGCCTTTCTTTTGAGAAGGGATAATTTTTTTTTTTTTTTTTGAAAGATGAGAAGGGATAAATTTAAAAATGTATTATATTGGAAAACGTAATGTTACAGTTGTGGAATGAAGTGGAAGTGTGAATACAGAATTTGATTATGATGGATTTCATCTATTTATTAGAAAACGAAAGGAGAGCAAAAACATTTTTTTCCTTTTTTTTTTTTTTTCATTTTAAGTGGCAATATTAGAAATTGCAACTTAAAAAAATATCCAGTTTTCATTGTCAATCATCGAGTTTGAGCAACCTAAAACAAAGATAATAATAGCTAGCTGCTTGGATGAACATTAACGCCTTATCCAAAAACAAATAAATAGTAATTTCATTGGGTCATCATAGAATCATAGGTCCTGGTTCTAGTATGAGTTTACGAAAATAATAAGAGGTCCTTTTCATATAAATTTAAATGTATGCTTCATCAAACTATAATAAATAATAACTCTCGTATATAGCAAAATTCATCTTTCTAGAGTTGCATCATCCGATATATCTCCTTCAAGAAACTCGTGTTTGTCTTTTAGCGAGTCTAATCATCTAATTTTTTATATAAAATATATGAAAATTCCTCTCGTTATCATAATTTATTTATTTGTCTATGATATTATATAATATAGGCAATAGCTCAGAACTGCAATATATTATGGGCTGGTTTCTATATTGGGCCTCGTAACATATTTTGGGCTTGTTTTTATTGGCATTGGGCTGATGGCTAGATATTTTTTCCTTTTTGGGGTTGGGTGGGGGTTGGCCTTGGTCCTGAGATGGTTTTTTTTACCTATTTATTTGGGGGAATAACTAGTTTTTCTTTTAGTTTTATAATTTTATCATCTTAAATTTTTAATCTTTCATCAATTCTTTTTTTTTTTTAAATCCTATAATTTTAAAACTTTCTATATGTAGGCAAATTTTTATTAACATATTAGAATTTTAAATAATAAAAACAAATATTTATAATAAAAAAACGGTGAGAAAAGAGAAATTTCTTCAATAAATGGAGGAACATTGTTACAAGATATATAAAAGTACACACAATTACACTTGCAATCTACCTAAGTTAAAGATAACAGAAAAAAAAAAAAAAAAAAGGAAAGAGAATGATCAAGGATGACACACAAGGCTATAATGAGAACAAATTTAAGCAACAAACAATCAAGAAATTTACTTATTCATCTGAAATTTTCTTTTCCTTCCCTTGTCTGTTCTTTGCCTTGTCAACTTTTTTGTTGCCATTGTTCTGCTTACTCACAGACCCCTCTTGAGCACTGCACATTTGAGACTTCATTCGAAACCCGAACTTCTTCGAGACGCTCCCCCACGCGCTCGATCCTTTCACCTTACCTAATTTCTCGATCTCTTGTCTCATGTTCGAACATTCTTTCTCGAGCTCAGACACCCTCATTCTCATGTTGTCCATGCCCACTTTCAAGACTTGGTTTTCCCTCACAGCCGTGGCCCACCCCCCCTCGTTCGCCCCCATCAAGCCGCTTCTCAGTTGTCTTGAGCCGTCGAGATTGTCGGAGACGAGGAAGCACCCGGCTATGGAAGTTCTCAGTTGCAACTGCTCGAAGAATAGGACTTGGACTATTATTCTCAAAGGAAGCCTCTCATTTTGAGCTGCGTGTGTGCAAGCTTCGAGTGAGAGTTTCTGGCAGTCTATTAGCCGGCAGAGGTGTTCTCGATCCGATTCAGACAACCATGGATGAGACTGCCAATAACAAGATTCGTTAGGATTTTATTGTCAATCAGGATCCTATGTACAAATAGTGTTTCATCTCATGTTCCGATACTTTTAAGGGTGTGTTGGGACTAGGATTTTCCCATCCGGATTTGGAATAGGCAAAATCCCAATCTTGTTTGTTACTTTGCCCTACTTTTTTCCAAATTTTCTACAATTCTCAATGTGATAGTGACATCTTACTACAATCCTACCCGGTAAGATTCCAAAACAAGCATAAGATTTTCAAAATTCACTTAAATCTCAAATCCAGACCCGCGAAATCTACATATATATCATGTGTAAATAAATGATGTCACCTAATAAACGTGGCAAACGCCAACCATTCTAGAACATGAGATAAACATCGTTGAGAAATTACCTTGAGATAAATGTCGATCGCACGATAAAGACCATCGTCCAAGGGCCGTGCATACTCCGGAACAAGACTAGCAAGGGATTGAAATTTAGGGAGTTTGAGATTAACATCCGGGGCGACCTCTGCAAGATATCCGTCGATCAACTTGGCCACCATTGTGATTGGTGTGAGTGACGGTGATCCCATTATTTGGCCATCGTCGTCTGATCCCGGAGATGCGCCACCAACAGCCTGATCCATGGTCAAAAAATGCTCAAGAATACGCTGAACGCAGTCCACATCATACAGAGTCTCCATAGAATACGAAAAGTTTGGCATCAAGAGATCTTCAAGAGTCGCCTGATCAAGCTGCATCCCGATTCTTTTCTCTAAGCTCGATATGCACGAGTCATTAGCTCGAAGGATCTTGGCCGTTTTCAGTAGACCGAACAGAAACTTTGTCGGAACTAAACCCTTCTGCATTGGAAGTAAGCTATCGATCTCTTCAAGCAGAACCTTCTGATCCTCTTCCGAGATCATCGGTCCCACTTGTACGAGCCGGTTGCTTGACTCACTGCTACCCTGTCGCCTGTTTAGCCCCGGTAGGTACTTTTTCGCATAAGAATTAAGCGAACCCGCGATTATTTCCGGTTTCGTCCCCCGAGACTCCATGGCCAAAATCAATCTCTTGTAAAGAGGTAGACTCAAACTCGATGCATCCTCGAACCACCAATCTGAGCTTGAGTGCTTTGGTCGAGCGCCTGTGCTGATCCCGTTCCACAGCACACTCCCACCCGGGCTCTGCATCGGGCCACCATGCTCCATCATGGGCCATCCAAACAAAGCCGGGTCCGTGCAAGCCTTGGCAGCCATGGAATCGATGCATCTTTTAGGGATATGGAGTTGCTCGGCATAAGAGAGAACATCTTCGCAGGTCTGCAGCGCCTTCAACGAGTCTTTCCAGTTTCGTAAAACCACCTGATTGAGAAAGGTTTCGGTTTGAGAAATCAGGTTGCCTTCTCCATACTCTTCGGTCATTTCAAGATGCTCGGAAGCACATCGAAGGTGCACCACATTGGCAGCAGTGAGTTCGAGTTTAACCCCATAGCAAAATCTAGCTACAAGTTCGAACGTTTTGGCTCCACCTGGAACGTCGGAGAGCTTAATGACACAGCCTTCTTCGCTATCAGATGCCTCTGCAATGAGTCTCTCCATAACTCCACTTCTTGAAAGCAATGGAAACTACAATGAAGGATATGACTTTAGCATGATAGGAATGGCTAGCAAATGATCAACTTGTGTTCATATTTCAGAATGTAAAAGGTTTAAGAAAACTGATAAATGAAAGACCAATACCTTGTGAAGATGGAAGGACATTTCCTCAACCTCAACAACCACATCACTAGGGAGGCCAGAAGTGCAAAACCTACAATCAAATGGCACAAAAATATCATGAAAACAGTGATTTAGGACTAGAACACATGTAACAAAATGCACACTTTGCAACTAAACACGTGATGTGAAACTAATATCAAGAAAATTGGAACAGTTGGATATAGAATTAACAAAGTTAGCAACCCAAATACAGGGGATGATATCAAAACCTAACCACCCAATTCAGTTCAAGCTCTATTGAAATGACAATGAATAAAGCAAGATTCCATGAATAAAGATACATTATTCAGAAATAAAAGCCCCAAAACAAGGAGAAAAGAATCAGTAGCAACATGATTGATTGTAGTTCAAATTGCAGAGAATTTTTTTTTTTTTTCAAGAATATGATAATAAATTCTGCAAATGTGGAGTAAGAAAATTAAATGAAGAGTAAGTTGAAGAAACATACCATGCTTGCCCTTGTCTCCTAAATGCATCAGATTTGGATCCCAATTTCACACAAGCCATCTCTTCAAAGTTCAAATCCCAGAAATTCTGAAAACCTTAACTTCCTCAAAAAGCTTCAAACTTCAAATTCTTGCTCAGATCTTTGACCCAAACAGTTAACTGCTCTAAAAACCCAGAAAAAGGTGCAAGAAATTCTCACGACAACTCAAACACCATAGAATTGCAGAACTTTTTCTGCAAGAATTGCAGCAAAATGTGAATCCTCTGTGGTCACACCCATAAGAAACCGACCCAAAATCTCAGTTGCAGAGCAAAACAATTCAAGAAAAAATACTTTAAAATTCCCGAATCAGACAAGCAATTTAGGTCAACCCCTCCATAAACAAAAACAAACGCAGTTGTTCTGACACAAACCACTTCCTTCTTTAACTACCAGAAGATTCCAAAACCCCTCAATCCCAATAATGGAAAAATTGAGTACAATTTTGAGGGGGAGAAAAGTCACGGTTTTTATTTGCCTAATCTTCGTAATTGTGTATTATTATAATCAATTAAAGATTTTGTTTTTTTCTTTTGATCAGTCTGAAAAAGCTTGGGAAAACACAATATGGTAATTAATGGCAGCTCTGAAACACAAAAGCCTTGTCTGATGTCTCTATAATACATGTGGGTCCTTTCGCTTCAAACATACTCATTGCATAGAGATTCCAAATTCTTCAACTTAATTTCCTAATCCTTTGAAATAAATAATAATCTTGATTTTTGTTTTTAATTGTTTGCCATGATTTTTGAAAGTAACAGATATATGGTTCTGTACAGCTAGGCCATGTGGATACAATGCTTTCTTTAACTCATAATCGTTTTCAGAAAAAACAAGACTTTTTTTATTATTTTCCTTTTTGATTAATAAGGGAAGTGGATTTATTTATTATTGAGATCAAGTGGATCTTTTATGTTTAGAAATAAAGGGAAGTGGATCGTAGTAACTATGCCCACATGAATAGGTTAAGTCACAAAATTTTCACTTTGCCATTTAATTTATCATAAAAAAACTTATAAATAGTTTAAACCTCAATAATAATTTTTTATAATTATATCAACACAATATGAACTACTACTATTAAACTTGAATTATGCAATCATTATTATCGAACGTGGCGCATAAAATAAGTTTTTTTTAATAAAGATATTGGTTAGTCAGAACATTTTCTGATGCAAATTAAATTAGGTAAAATACCTTCGTATACCATTAAATTAAATTATGGTGCTATTTTTGTAATAGTAAAACTTGTAATGATTTTCGACAAGACCTATGCCAATGCCATGTTGAAGCTAATAAGTCAAAAAAATATTATTGCGGTTAGCTAACTGCAATGTCCAAATTAAAAGTTGGTGGATGAACTTTATGGTATTATAAATTTATAATAGCTGTGTGCCAGATTCAATAAATTTACATTATGAACCCTGTTCTTTTAATAGAATAAATATCATTTAATATACATAACCAATTATCTATTTTTTGTTGTTTTATTTTGTCATGTTTTTAGCAGTTTTGGTAGGACAATCATCCAGGAAAAAATAATTATTTCTCAGATTATTTTGGTGCATAATTTATTTTCCTAATATATGCCTCAGAGTGGGGGTTGAACAATTATATTTATTTATTTATGGATAAATTATATTTATCATTTCCAAGATTTGGACAAATTGCAAAATAAATTATTATATAATTTCGAATTTTCAATATACAACCCCCTTAAAACTTATAAATAATGATGATATTGTATGTTATCGATAAAAAGTATACACTCATGTAAATCATCTATAAAATCGTTCAAAATATCACGATGGCTTTTAAATATTTCGTATTTAGATGATTTGATTGTAATTTTCATATACATGGTAATCTAATTTATAATTTGACTAAACTTCAAAGATAATGGATATAATCTATTTTTCTTTTGGAAATCTGAACAAAATTATTTAAGTGACGAAAGAATTGAGAAAATAAATGAAAAAAAGAAAAAAGAAAAATGGGGAGGAGCGCGTGAAGTTAATACCATAATTAATGTGGGGTATAATTAAAGGTACGCTCCTCGAAATCAGCGCGCCACTGATGAAGCCGGTCACGACTCGCGACCATCCCGCACACGTTATAATTAAAAAACATAAAAGATGTTTCCTCGCTTGTGGCTCGACTCCATCGGCTCCATCAGCCGGCTTAATCCCTGTAGCTCAATTCTTATATGGTTTGGGAAGAATTCGGAAAGATGGTGAAATCATATGTTTTGTGTATGATAGAATTGTACCACAATCTTTATATTTCATCAATACTGGAAAAATTATAGCCATCTCATAATAACTTGTACACCAAATGTTCTTTTTTTAGTTTGCTAAATAATACAGTGCATGTGCAACAAATATTCAGGGTTTATATGCTTTATGATATTGGTAATTTGGGGTTCGAAGATTTTTTTTTTTTTTTTAATTACATAAAATATTATAACCAAATTTAAACAAAAAAAAAGATGCAGAGTCAGAGCAAACGTAGAGGAAGCTAGCTATAGGCCGACTAGTCTCCAACAAAGATGGAGATCTCATTAAAATCTCAATACACAAAAATCCATATTAAGGAAAAAAAAAACCAGACATCACCTAATGAAAACAGAAAAATTTCCCATCCAAAAAGTCCAAAAATATAAGTTGATGAAGATTTTTGTAGGAGTGGGGGTTGAAGTTTTTGATAGGAAGTAATTTGCTTTTTTTTTTTTTTTTGCTTCATTAAAATTATAATTCACACACATAATTTGCAATCATTTTTTTGTCATCCAATTGTGATCCAAGGACAACTTCATTCATGAAGGCTTTACAATTAAAAAAAAAAGTAATTATAATTACTTCTTATATGATAAGAAAGAATGTAAGAGTATAGTTTTTATTTTTTTGTGAATAAAAATAAAATACAATCTGTCATAAACTATCAAACTTCACATTAGTTGATTATAAATTTGTTGTAATGATATTACAGAAATTTCAATTAAACATTAATCTTGACATCTTAAATACGGATTTCTTCTTTTCTTTATTTATTTATTTATTTGTTTAAATAATGTAATTAGAGAGGAATAATGGAAAAAGTGCGTTTTAATTTTTTTCTAGCATCGAGTCAACTTCATGGTGCGCGGTGTGATAATGGATGATATAATAACCTGGAGCTGGTGTACATGCAACGTTATGCACAATATATTAATCTACAAACATTAAAAAAACAAAAAAAAAACTTAGAAGAATTAAAATAATCCGAGTTTGGAAGTCAATAGACAATAAATGACTCAGTCATTATTTACAGAAACTTATATACTTCACCTCAGGGATATAATTATGTGAAGTTTCATCACTTGTAATTCAAAATTATTTTTATAATTTAAATTCTGTTTTATATGTAATGGATAATTGTATTGATTTATCTCATAAAATTAGATTCCTAGACAAGATACATTCATTATCTGTTGTTTTTGTTATTTTTAATATATGTAGTCATTAACTAACCTAATATCTTTAGAATTCCTTATCTGGAATGGCAGTTGGCAACTTATTATTATAATGATGATGACAATTTAACAGTAACTTTAATTGTTATAATGTTATATCATACTTCATACAGGCAGTGCCTTTGAACATTTAATCATAATTTCTTCCATTTCAAGTTTTAGCATCATTAATTAATGTTTTTGAAAATTAGTAATTTGTTATTCTGCTATTGTTAATTGAGGTTGAGGAGTGATTGTTTCATTGCAAGGTTAAAATATCGAATATTTTTATTATTGTATTAGTGAAGAGATAGCATAGAACAAATTAAATTGATAGTAACTATAGGCCTACACAAACAAACATTTATTTTGAATAAATCGAACACAGGAGCTAATAAATAATAAAATATTCCCTTAAAATTAAACTTATAGGCGATTAATTTATTAATCAGACAAAAAGAGAGAGATTAAGATGGACTAATGAATGTGAAGCATATTGATGGGCCTTAATCGATGCAATTGGGCGCTTAAGGCCTCTTCATTGGGGGCCCAATTATTTAGTGGGCCATAGCTTATGATTGTTGAAATCAATTTGGTTGGAGGTAGTCTGATTTGGGAGAGACACGAATCCATTTCGGTTCAATGAATTTTGAAGAGGTGTCTCTGCAGCCTGTATTTGCAAATAAGGGCCGGGCTTAATTTCTTATGAAATTGCCCCAATATGTATTTAACTTAAGTAATGGTTCAACAATAAATATTAAAAGCTATTGTGAGATATAATTAAATCGGATTTTTTTAACATAAGAATGTTAATTAATTCAGATGAAAAAAAAAAAAAAAAAACTCGTACATACTGATGCATTTGTTGCCTTTTATTTATGTTATTTAACTCAAAATATTTAAAATCTTTTTTAGTTTTTTATAAAACTAACAACACACATATATATGTATTTTACAAATGTTATTCTCGACATCGATACAAGGAAATTTCGTTCCTATCTCTCAAATAAACATACTATGTAAAATAACTATTAATAATAACACATTCTTTCATCATTAAAAAAAAAAGTCACGTTTCCATAATAAAGAAAGTATACACCTTTCATGAACTTTCTATTTTGATGTTCCACATGACCTTTCTAAAACCAAAAGTAAAAAGGCAAGCATGAAAATAAAGTTTTAGATCATCATAAGTAGAATGGGGGTTGGTTTGCATGGAGTATGAAAAAAAAAGGAGGGTTTTGAGTAGGAGTAGACACGTTTTATTGGGAATTTAGTCAATAAACAAAAGACGCTTTTGATTGGTAAAAAGGGTCCTCCAAAAAAGCTAGCAATATATTAGCTATAAAAGGATTTAAAGTCGCATTAATAATGTAATAAATTCTATTTACTTCACTACTAAGCTTGTCTTTAATAATCAAATGCGTTGTCATTGACTGGTTTTTGCATATATATGTTGTGCATATTATCCAACCAACACATATATGTGTGCTATTTAAAAGACTTTTCCTCCTTCCCAAAAAGGAGCCGTTGTTTCTTTTTTCTTTTTCTTTTTTTTCTTTTTTTGAATTCTGTTTTAAAATTAAAATTAGTTTTGGTTGAAATTCATACATTAACTTACTACATACAACCCAATTTTCATTTTACATAAACTTACTTAATACACCCCAATTTTTAAAAAATGAAAGATATAAAAATACAATTTTGAAGAAAGATCTTAGAAAACAACAATTTTTTAAAGTAATTGTTCACAAGAAAAAAAAATAAAGAAAGAAGATGGAAAGTGAGAATTGTGTGAAAAAAAGATGGAAAAATGTTTGTCTTCAATATACAATTCAGACCTTGCATAGTTGTGTAATTAGGTCTGCATGTCTCAATATTTCCAAAACCTTTAAACAAAAATTCACATATGTCCATCATTTGACAAACGAAAAAGACACAAATTTTTGATTTAAGTAAATGTAGAAATTGCTGTACTTCCATCTTTCTAGTGCCTAGGATGCCTCTTCTTGGGTCTCGTGCTCCATCTCTTTACTCTTGTTGTTCTGCATTTTCTTGATTTTTCATGCTCTTTCTTTCCATGGCAAGAATTCCTATTCAAACAAAACCCCACTTCACTAAATCCTTTTGAATCAAGTTCTACATTCTGGGCTTCTTCTTCTTTCTATTCTTTACTGCTACAGTTGTTCTACCCTTTTCTTTTCTTTTTTTCATATTTTATTCTCTCAGAACTCTGCAAATTGTTTCCGACATTGTTGCCTCTGACGGGTCGTTGTCAGTACCAATTTTTTTGTCTTCTTTATGCTTCTTAAAAATAAAAAAGAATTTCTCTCTAGATAACTCTGGTCCATCTGGCGAAAATATTGATTTTTTACAACAACCATTTTGTTTGTATTAAGACCAGCGAATAGGTTTTGTTTGTAGTTTGCACAATCTGCAGAATTTTCACATTTTTGGAGGATTTTTGTAGCAAGATTTCTTGGGCTGTGAGCATAGCAGAATGTTTGAGTTATTATGTATGATGTGTATTTGTCATCTCTGAATCTGTTGGAAATGCAATCATATATTTCTGGGAAGTTAATGAAGTTCTTGAATGTTAAAATTCATGCCATCTGTCATTACTACATTGATTGTACAAACATCTAGGAATTCTTGCAGTGAATACTTGTGGTTTTAGATAAAGATTTTAGTACAAAACTACATAATCTGTTAAGGGTTTATTAGCTATTTCAAGATTTGGAGAAATGGGTTGTGTTGCTTCAAGGATAGATAAAGAGGAGAGGGTTAGGACTTGCAAGGACAGGAAGAGACTAATGAAACAGTTGCTAAGATATAGAAAAGAATTTGCTGATTCTCAGATAGCATATTTAAGATCATTGAGAAACACTGGTGTGACACTTAGGCAGTTTACTGAATCTGAATCATTAGAAATTGAGGAGACTACTTCAGCTATTGGATACCCCCCCTCCCCCCCACCCCCCTTGCCGCCTTCGCCTCCACCACCCCCGTCTTTTAGCCCCGATTTAAGGAAGTTTGAGGATAAACCACCTCAGATTCAATCTATAGAAGAGATCGTTGAGATTGATGAGGAAAGTGGCCACACTCCACCCCCTCCTGTTCCTAGCATTTCATGGGAATATTGGGACGTGTTTGGTTCTTCGTCTGTTCAATGTGGAAAAGGCGGAGAAACGGTTGAGGAGGAGAATTGGGTGGATACGAATAGTGAGTTTGTAGAAGAAGGCGAGGAGGAGGTTTATGCTGTCGATGAAGTTGATGTGCTTCCGGAAAAACAGCAAGTTGGCGAACTCATTGATGATAACTCGTCAATGATGAGCTGGCACACGAAAGACACTGCTGATTTGGCAATGGTCGTTTGGAAGAGCAAGAAGACGTTGACGGGTGTTATTAAGGACTTGGATGACTATTTCTTGAAAGCATCTGCTGTTGTGAAGGATATTGCTGTTTTCATAGATATCGAAGCAGGTGGCACCTTTCTTTACCAGAGTATCAAAGAGAACAAGAGTATATTCCTTATTCCCTTACTTAAGATTAATGTTAGATTAGATATTTCGATTCATTACATTGTGTTTGGTTTTAATATGCCTTGATCAATTATAGGGAAGAGAAGTGGTTCAGCAAAGGTTTTTAGTGCACTGACTTGGACTTGGTCTTCTAAACCACTTCAATCGACTAGAGAAACGGGAGATATGTCTGGTTCTGGTGAACCCTGTAAGCCTGGAGCTCAGTGTATCACTCTACAGAAACTTTACTCAGAGGAGCAGAAACTCTACAAGGATGTTAAGGTGATTTTTTGCTTAGTAAAAGGAATGACATGTATATATGTATATCATTTATCTCACATGGTGTGTTTTGGTGATTAGGGACAGAATAGGCTTAGTTTTATTGGCCTAACATATGCTGAATATTACTATGTTTTCTCTTTGGAATGTTTCTTGTGTTTTTCCATTTATGAATCATGTGGCAATTTACCTTTATTGAGAAAAATGTAGTGATTTGCACTAACTTTTCTTGTGATATGTCTTCCATAGGAGGAAGAAATCGCCAAGGTGGAATATGGAAGGAAATCTTTACTACTGCAGAGGCAAGAGGAAGAGCATGATTGGACAAAAGCCGATAAAACACGCTCAACTTATGAAAGTCTGCAGTCGTACATCTTATCTCTGCAAGAATCAATCGCCAGGTCTTCTTCGACTATATTGACCCTCATAAACAAGGAGCTCCACCCTCAATTGGTCACACTAGCTTCAGGGTAATAAAGTCAAGATAATTTTCATTCAAAGTGATGATTAATCACACATTATTAGATGAAGTTTTTTGCCTGAAAAAAGTATGTAGAAACCAAGTTCTTACATGGTCTTGTGAATGTATTCTCAGATTGATGCACATGTGGCAAACAATGCTCAACTCCCACCAAGTCCAGAATCATATTTCTCAACAGCTGAGTCATCTGACAGATCAGCAAAACCTGGAACCGACTACTGAATCCCAACGACAGGCTGCAGGTCAGCTTCGGACAGAGGTCACTTCATGGTACCACAGTTTCTGTAAGCTTGTTAAATTCCAGCGAGAGTACGTTAGAGCCCTTTGCAAGTGGAGCGAACTTACTAACTCTATTGAAGACATTGACGGCCCACAGAGTGACTCTGCAAGAGTGCATGCCCTTATGGATAAATGGCAACAAGTGCTAGATAAACTGCCTGATAAGGTACTATTTTCGACTCTTTTTTCTCTGAAAAATCCATTCAGTTTATGTGATTATAATCTGTCAACCATATCTTGTCTGTGCAGATAGTGTCCGAGGCCATTAAGTGTTTGCTATCAGCAGTTCAGTCCATCATTTTACAGCAGCAAGAAGAATGGGATTTGCGTAAGAGAAACGAGAAGCTTGGGAGGAAGCTAGAAAGGGAGCTTTCTTTTCTTTCAGAAGTGGAGATAAAGTTTGCTGGAAGCTTCACCCTCGAAGATGCCAAACATCCTTTGATGATCAGACGAGTCAAAATTGAAGCCTTGAAGAAGTTGGTGAATGATGAGAAAGCTAAATACGTGATCTCTGTTAAAACAACGAGAGTCATGATTTCGGACAAACTGCAAACAAGCCTCCCCAAGGTGTTTCAAGCATTGGTCGTGTTTTCAAGTGCTTACGTCCATGGCTTTGAGGGAATTCTAGCCACGTTGTCTGAATCTGACGATGTTCAAACAACTTCTGGAGTTTAAGTTGGACTATTATTGTATATCCTATTGATTGGAAACTCTCCACTTTTGAGTGTAGTTGAAAATTTTCTAACCTTTTCTGGGGTTTTAGGTTTATGATTGAACCCTTTATTCAGAGTGAAAGTGTATTCAATCCTAGGAAAACATATCCATGTACTTGAGCATGGAGTATATTTTAGGACACTGCATATGTGGTCATTCTCAAAATAACTTATCTAGGACAAAAAAGGAGGGAAAAATAATAATCTACCCTAATAATAATTAAATAAAAATAACAAACTATACCAAAGTTGTTCAACTTTACCTTTCAGTCCTTGGACTATCAACTTTACCTTTCATAAAATCAATGCATGTAACCTCAAACTTGGTTCGTTTACATGTAATAATCTTGACAGATGTTGAATGAACCTTGTTTTCATAGCTGTAAAAATCTAACCTCACTACTTTTGAAGATCATCCCAATCTTCCGAGGCATCTTCCAGACCATTTACGGGCTGATAAAGCCCGTTTCTTCCCAACCTGCTCATCTCAGCAAGACCTGAGCGCAAACAAAAGTCAACCAATTTGTATAGAAAGATATGTTTGACAAAGAAAACTTAAAAACACACCTTCGATTACTCTGTAGAAAGCCGACCACCATGTGTATCTTGGAACCTCAAACTGATCAAGTGTCTCCTCGATGTCTTTGTCATGCTTTCCCAACAAAACATCCTGTAACACTACCAAAGCGTCCTTCGTTTTGGTGATCACATTGTTATCATCTTCAAAGTTCAACACCTGGAGGTCGTTCACTGAAGACGTGAGATTGACAGCAAGAGCATGCTGTGTAAAAGCATTCCACCGCGAAGATAATAGCCATCTCATTTCCCCACCAATCGGCTCCACTCCTTTAGACCTATTTCCTCCGCTGTTTTTCACCACTAAGCTTCGTAAGTACTCAGCATTTGCAGACCCTGTACTTTGAATCATCTTAGCAAAAGCACTTGTATCGTTTTTGAGAAGCTTTTCAGGAGTATCATATTCAACTACCTGTAGGACAGACAACACAATGGTGAAAACTCAAAACATTATATAAAGGAACTACTATCCCACTATTGTTGGGGTCATACCTGACCACCATCAAGAACAAGAATTTGGTCGCTGTCAATGATAGTATTGAGGCGATGAGCAATAGTGAGCATAGTGCAATATTTGAACTCTTCTCGAATGGTTTTCTGTATAAGTGCATCAGTCCTAACATCAACTGCTGCTGTTGCTTCATCCAGAACGAGGATTTTCGATCTCCTTAGTAATGCTCGAGCAAGACTTAGCAGTTGCCTCTGCCCAACACTAAAGTTCTCACCTCCTTCCATGACCTTGAGAAATAAGCATATAATAGTCATACTTCCATGCATATAAATAAAGCTCAAACATATATATATATATATATATATATATATATGTATGTATGTATTTTCTTTTACCTCAGCATCTAACCCCAAAAAACTTCTCCTGATGACATCCTTTAAGTGCGAGCGCTCCAAAGACTCCCAAAGGTCTGGGTCGTTGTGTTCACCAAAAGGATCAAGATTGAATCGAACAGTACCTACACGGAAATTTCAATTAAGAAAAGAATACATGACATAACAAATTGGAATAAAAAATGGATTGATCTTTACCTGAGAAAAGAACAGGAGATTGGGGAATGATACTAAGAACTTTACGTAGATCTGTTAATCCAAATTTCGCAACATCACAATCATCAATCAGGACTCTTCCTCTTTCGAGTTCCACTATCCTAAATAATGCATTGATCATGCTTGATTTACCGGCACCAGTTCTCCCGACTATGCCAACCTTCTGATGTGGATAGATAGTGAACGACAATCCCTTCAGGACAGGAGGAAGTCCAGGCCTGTATCGTAGGCAAACATCTTCAAATTTGACCGATCCCGATGTCGGCCATCCAGGTGGTGGACGGTTTCCATCAATTACATCTGGTGCCTCGGATGGCAAATCCATATACGTGCCTACACGTTCAACTGAATTTAAACTGTTTTCTGCTCTACTTGCTTGTCTCAGAACATTACTTAACAGATTCGTAATGTTTAAAGAATAACTAAGGAGCAATCCCATAGTTGATGCAAAAGCCACCTGATCTCCAGCTCTCTCATTCTGCATAACCGCAAACGTTGCTGTTAACCAGATCATGACACCTCCTAGAGTTTCCAATCTTATGGTAAGCCAGCGATTTGAGCTTATATTAACCAAAGTAAATCGGGCATTATTGTCCATGGACTTCCCGTTAATATTGGCCATCCTATCATATGCCTTATATGCTCGAATTGTGGACAACCCATTCAAAGCTTCTCCAAATTGTGCATATACTGGAGATCTGGTGATGGAGTCGAGTCGTTTTACTTCCCTGGATGTGCTCTGCAGTTGATTTTGTATATCAAAATAAAGCAAATTATGATCTTTGAGAAATTTGTATTGTGATAATTCACACAAAAAAAATTATGAAGGCAACAGAGAGAAAAGAGATTAACCAACCTGATAATAAAGATATGCTGCATAAAATAAGATGAGGAGGGGCATTATGGCCCATAGAGATATAGTGCTCACAATTCCTATGAGCACAAAAGTTGAAAGTAGCTGTGATAGTAGGCCAAGAAAATTATTGACAAGATTGGCAACGTTGCGATCAATATCGCCCAAATCCTTAGCGAATCTGTTGATTACCCGTCCTACAGGATTAGTATGGAAGAATACCATTGGAGCTCTGAGTATAGAAGTTAGCATTGAATCGTGAAGTCTTTTAGCGGCTTTCAGGCTTGATGTGATCAACCAAAATGAATTTGTCAATGTCACTAATACCTGCATATATGACATTATCATGAACTATTTCCAAGATTATAGTTATTGAAAACAAGTAATAGGGCAGTTCAACATAGTCTTCATGGAAATGTTGTGAACAATGAAATAGGCCATCATACTATTTAGATTGATGAGTTATCCATGCGATGTACAAAAGAACAAAAAATCCTACTATACATACAGTAAAACAGATAAATTGTGATTTCGCAAAGGATGAACAAATAAAGGCCAAGAGAGAGAGAGAGAGGTACCTGACCAGAAGACAACATGGCATAAACAAGTATATAGAAACCAGGAGCATAACCCTCCGATGTGCTCTGTTTTGTCCACACACTCAGCCATGTGCTACTTGAAACTCGTAGAGTTTCAGTTGATGTATAACATGTAAACAGTATCATTACAACCCACAAACCCCCCAAAGCATCTTTATACCTGAGAAATTGTACGAACTAAATGAATCTCAAAAGGTTCACAAGCATATGATTAGTTGAAACGGATATACCAATTATTTCTTTTGGCCTAATAAACCAAAGCATTAAGTATCGACCATCACCTCATCAGAACATTCCAGCTGACAATCCCCGTTTCCCGTTCCTCCTGCTTGATAAGAACTGATCTCCCTTCTTTCGTTTTGATAGGCGAGGCTGCATCTTTTGGCACCTCATTATCAGAAGCAGAAGAAAGTAATGTTGGTTCAGGGGAAGAATTCGTCAAATCTCCATTTTCTTGTATATGTTCTTCCATTTTGCCTGCATTTTCCATTAGCTTCTTGAACAATATTCCATTTTTGGAGAGCTCCTCAAAGGTGCCCTCCTCTTTCACCATACCTTCAGAGACCAAAATTATTCTGTCAACATGGGGGAGAAAATGTAGCTGATTTGTAACAAGAACCCTAGTTTTCCCTCCCAGTTCTTCCTTGATGCAATTATTGAAAACCTGAATGGAACCAGTAGTTCAATTCAGAAAAATATTCAAAGCATCGACATTTTAATACAATACATTGGCAGCACGAAGATTTAGAAAACTATTCCATATTACACGAAGGAAAGTTCAAAACATGTCTGAAGAGATTGAATAGTAATAATATACTAATTCATATGGGTTGTAAGGATACCTGACGAGCAACATGAGCATCCAGAGCGCTTAACGGGTCATCAAATATGTAAACATCTGAGTTAGAGTAGACAGCCCTTGCCATTGAAACTCTTTGCTTTTGACCTCCACTAATGTTAACCCCTCTTTCACCAATCTCTGTAAGATCACGACCCTGAAAACAGTAGAATGAGAAGTCTTGTCACGGATGTTGAAGATAATAAATGAACAATAAGAATTGAACGCAATCTCCCGACACTTAACAGGAAGTGACTCAAGGTCATGACTCAATGCAGTGACATCTACTGCCTTCCAATATCTTGCTGGTTCAAAGGTAGACCCAAATAATATATTTCCACGTACCTGAAAATATAATATTATCAATCAAAAATAGATTTTCAATATGTGCTTGTGAATCTGCATTAATCCAGATAGAGTCAACAGACCCATGGCACTGAATTAATACATTCATCTAACAATAAACATGAAAAAAGATAGAAATATTTGAAGCTCACTGTAGCATTGAAAATCCAAGAAATCTGAGGAACATAAGCTACAGATCCTCTAATTGCAACACTTGAATCTCCCAGAGGAGGAAGCTCTCCTAGCATTGCTGACACCAACGAGGTTTTTCCTTCTCCAGTGCCACCAACAACTGCAATAAGGCTACCAACTGGTATATCCAAATTAATATTGGATAATGTGGGTCTTTCAGCCTGTAATGTGTCCACTCATGAATTTTAAAATGAGTTTATAATTACGTCCATTGCAACAATTTTTCAGTTAATAAAAGCGGGATCATTGAGGATCAAACACTACAGAAAGAGAGAAGACAAAAAAAAAAATCATATAAACTCTTCTCAGAGTTTACAAGCATTCAAACAGTTGAACAATAGGTATTGAATTACTGGAAAAGACGTGAGAAAAAAGTAAAATAAGGACCTTATTATCCCATGAAAAGTTTCCGCCCTTGATTGAGATGGCAGGAAGCCTTGGTTCAAGAGGTGGATTAGGTAATAAAATTCTCTCTTCAGCAAGTAATAATTCTTCTAGACGCTGCAGAGATACGTTTGCATTCACAACCTGAAAATACAACCCAAGGTCCAATGTTAAAGAAAAGTGTTACTTGGTTTACTAAACATGATTAGCTTTAAAATAGAAAATTCACCCATCAAGCAAACTTATGCACTAGTAGAATTTTTTTTTGGTGAAGTCTGTTGGAGAAATCTGGTAATCATGGTTATTAGTAAACAGGGTTAGCTCTCCAATGGCTTTTGTCCACAAGACTTGCTCTTAATAAGAAGCAGATTTGTTGATAAAAAAGAAGTAATCCATTTGGTTCTGAAAATTGGTTCTATAAAAGAAGTTATACAAAGGGCACATCAATGTGTTTTTCATAAAGCAACTAGACATTAATATGGAAACCAAACCATGCAAGAATTTACTCCAAAAATCAAAGTCAAACAAAAACAAACCTGAGTGATCAAATTAGGAAGCATATTAAGGGGATATCGCAGAACGGAGAATAAAGAAAGTGATGTAAAAGCTCTGGAAGGTGTCAAATCCCCACCAAGCAATGTGAACATCCCAAATGAAATCACTGTAACGAGGACTGGTATGCTGTTTAGTATGAAAGTATTCCACTGCAGAAGTACAAAAGAAATATGGAAACAACGTTAAGTTTGATAAAGTTCAAATATTGAAATCTTATATCTGCTAAGATCCATAAAAACCACAGGAAAGTTCCTAACATGATAGCTAATACATAGATCAGGAAATCATAATGTATAAGATCATGAAATACCACCGAGCAAATTCCTAACAATTTTAGTTGTTTGTGAAGATAGATAACCAGATGCACATATAATCGTTTCTGTGACCAAAAAGAAAAAGGCTTCACATTTTTTTGTTAGCATGTTTTTTTTGAAAATGAGGAATTCACAATAAACATGAATCACATCATACCGCTGAGAGTATTTGTGCTTTCCTGAACCAAGACAGCTCATCATCCCTCATAACTTGAATTTTTGATTTGAAACTCTTTTCCCATGCATAATATCTGCTCACAGATAAGAAAAGAAAAAACATATATATAGATGTTACCACCGATCTTGTACAAGCAGCAAATAAAAAAATGGATAGGGCTATCAGATTTTCACAAACTTCACAGTATCCATGGCTGCCAAAATTTCATTCATTAAGCCAACTCTCTTGTCAGTTCGTAGTAATCCCTCCTTGGATAGTTTTCGCATCCGGCTGATGATAAAAGTCTGTTTGCCAATATAAGCTATGTTAGCATGCCATCTGATAAATGCATTCGTGAAGACATATGGGAAATTTTATTTAAAATATAAATAAGGGGGAAAAAGAAAAGAAAACGAGAACTTTTAAGTAGTGTAAACAAATTTGATAATGAAACATGGGTTTTTGAGGTATATATTTGTAACGAGGCTGGAAAGGAAAAAATCAGTTACCTGGATTGGGAACATGAGAACTAACATAAGAGAACCAAGAAGTGAAGCTACACCCAACTGCTGGTATAGAAGAATCATGGCCATGGTAATGCGAAATGGGGAAGACCATAAACCATGAAGCTGTTGGCATATTTGCTGAACAAAAAAAAGCAATTAGGTGAAAAAATTACTTTGTTAGCTGATCATGGGGAAAAAAGAAGTCAAAAAACAGATAAGATTTAACTTCTATAATAGAGCCAACCAACTTATAACACAATAAAGATGAGTACATTCTACTTTTGTTTATTGATAGATTGGCAGAAATAAAAGCATCTCAATTTAGCTGTGTGAGTACCTGAAGTGCATTAGCATCTGTTGTCATCATATTTGTTATTTTTCCAGATGGAAACTGCTTACGAGCTTCATGTGTTAGCCGTAAGGACTTCCGAAATATAGCAGCTACCTATGTGTAACCAATAAAGAGTTATCAAGATACAAATGAGGGATGGATAAAAGCACAAAACCGGTGCCAATGAAGAGCATAGTGATCTTTAAGCTAGAGATTCTAGCATGATCCAGGTTTCAAAAAAAAAGAGAATAATCATGTTCTTGTGAATAAAAGCAAAAATCAGAAACATGCATTACGAGACTAACATTTCTATAAACATTTGATTCTTTTTCATATGATAAATAGAATGATTCATCAAATCCAAGACTAAGAAGATAAAACAAAAAATATATGCATATTCTTCAAATCATGGAAATTACCAGAGTGGATCTTAGCCTGAAGCCAACACGCATGACATTTTGAAAGTACTGAGCCTCACAAAGCACTCCAATTGACTGAAGGAAATAAAACTTCACATCAGTAAATAAACCATGATCTGGAAGTTACAATTGATTTAGTTTTGAGTCCTGCAACTCCTATGAATGAGCTAGAAGATCCTGATTAATTTTCTATCAGCAGATGTTCTGAAAAAAATCATAATCATCATTAAGGGGACAAGATGAATATCTGTTAGTGGTAGAACCTACTTCACTTTTACGATTTTCAGCCATTGTTTGGTGCTTATACTTGGACACTAACAGTTTCAAAATAATTGTTCATAAGTGTGCTACCAATTTAGCCTAATTCCCATAAAACTAAGAAATCATTTTTCTTTCCAGGGCTAAGCTAGTCTTACAAATTACTCATTTGCCAAGATAGAGTAAATAGAGTTTGATACAAGGAGTCATACCACGCCGACAAAAATTGATAATGCATAGATGTAACCAACCCAAGCTGGATCGCCTCTTTCAATAGACTGCAATCAGAATAAATTCAACTATAAAAACCAGAATCCTGTCACATCAAAATATAATCAAAGAGAATTATGCAAAGCATGTTATCTAATTTGATTCTTATCTAATATATTCTTCATAAAACTCAATTTCGCCAACTATTCTCCCAGTAAAGGCTACTTTATCCAGAAAGAAGGTACTACCTTCACAATTTCATCAAGCAAATCTAATAAGAGCTTCTACCTATACAAATTAAGTTGATGATCAGGAAATAGTAAAAACCACAATGCATGTTGCCTGAGTTCAAGTTATGTAACAGTATCAATCAATAGATCTGCTGAGCCCTTTTAGAACACGAATAATAAACCAGCCTGTACAACTATGAAACATTTAACATTCATATAAGAGATTTTGCATTTTTGGACTACCTTTAATAGATGGTTAAGTAAAACAGGTCCTGCAAGCTGGGAAAGATCATTACCAATCTGCAAGTCTCCAGAAAGTTTCATTAGTCCCAATTCAGCTGAATAGAAGGGAGTGGAAAAACATAAAAGATTTCTAGAAAGATCATTATGTGCTCTCCTATCATATTTCTGTTCTTTTAATGCTGCATAGCATCAAATTTATATGACCAAAAACAGAATAAACCAATTCCAATTTATAAGGCAAGAGAATTAACAGAGCCAGGCCACTGGCCACCCTGTGCATGATTACAAATAATCACACAAAAAGAATAAAATAAGAAAAAGATTCAAGCAATATAAATTAATTGCATGTGGACATAAAATTCCTATTGATGATTTTCTGTGTATAGATGGGTAAATAGATGGAACAGATCATTACTTTAAAGAAGCCTCCATACCAGAACCTGTACAAAAATATGAAGCAGACATGAGATCAAATTGGCTAACCATGTCATCTGATAGCTATATATAGCATCTATTAACTTAAAAACAAAGAGTCAAAGACTATTCAGATAAAATCTACAGAACCAAATTTGTATACCTGCCTCCAAGGCTATGATTCAAAGCACGCAAAAGCCAAGGTTTTGATCTTTTAGATTCTTCCTCCCAAGAATTCTGAAACCTATAATTAATTGAAAGTTAAAGAGGTTATGAAGATATTTTATTTTATGCATGCATATATGGAGAATAGAGAACAATTTAGCCACAAACTTTCCACTCAAAGTCTCTGTCTGATCCCAAGAGTCCAACTTCCAAACATCCTTTTCACTGATGGGTTTTCTGTAGCCTTGCTGCATAAGGGGAGTCATCCAATCGAAGTAAATCCCTGCAGAATGAAGAAGAATAATATCACAGAGAAGGCAACTCAATACTATATTTTGATATTGATGATTTTGATGACCTTCTGATGTGTCTAATAGTTTGCTAAATGGAACACGGTTGGCAAGAATATAACTAAAAGTATTAATCACCATGAAAAAATGATAGAGGTGTCTTGCCATAGTCTAGTGAACTTTAATACGCAGAACAAAAAAAAATCGCATTGTCTGTTAAATGATGTCATCTTAGTACCTGAAAAGATCCAATGCTATCAAGACAATTTCAAGTCAGCTAGATAGGATTAGCACACAGAGATTATTATTTTTTTTTTTGGGGGGGGGGGGGAGTTGTAAGAAACAAAGATTTTATTAATACAACAAAAAATACAGGGGTTTAGGGGGAAGACAAAATGAAAATAATGGATCAATAAACTTGTGAAAACAACGGTATGATACAAAAAGCCCATAGGTGCTTTAGAATCATATTAGCTTATATGCTCAACATTTAAGTAAGCAAAATCAAATTTAGAACTTAGTAGGCTATCACATAAAAATGTCCAAACTTACTGGAAAATATATTGGCATCTCTCTCAGGACAAACATCCTCTCCTAAAGGCTTTTCATTTTTGGTGTCATTCATGGAGTCCAATAGTGGAATGTAGCCGGGGTATGGATCCAAGTTCGGAACATATATGATAAGAAGTACCCCAAGCAAAACCTGCAAAAATAGTTAATTAGACATGGAAGTTGGGCTTTCCACAATCAAATAATACCATTTAAGCTCTCATTTTCAGCAATTGTAATTGTTATGCAAAAAGCGTGGCTTGGAAACAGATTCTTTAGGAAGCAATTCTTATGCTAAAAGAGACTTCGAAAAAGATTATTCGGAAAGGCAATTGATACACATAATAAACACAGGATGTGAAGCATTTACTTGGATCTTGTCTTACGTCAAAATCTCATCCTATATCATTGAGATTCTAGATGCTAACAAGTTAAACCATATTTTTTTATCTCTATATCAAGCTATTAACAACTTCATAAATTGATGAGAAAATTTTAGAGTTTTGGATTTTAATTCCAACCTAAAAGTTCCCTTCTTTTGTATAATATAATGGAGTAGAATCAGGTTAATATCCTGCACCATTTGTGACCATCTCTAGAACAGCAAACAATTGAAGCTTGACCTCAAACTCCTCAAAGTGTATAATGGACCCATGGAGGAACAAAAAAGGATCGAAATGATTCACAAAGAGATAGTATTCTACCTGGAAGAAGACCGAACTGATACATAAGTATAAGATGGACCTGCAAATTGACTAAATTATTAGTAAATGAAGGACAGTTCTAGATTTTTGGGATAGACATGTTTCCTGAACACCAATTTTGATGTCATGATAATTTAAAAGGAGGTGGTGACTTTATGGTGAAGTTGAAGCATATTGAAGGACAGAGAGACGACCTGACATAGAAATCTTTGAGTGGGAAAATAAGATTAAAAACAACTGCATCTCCCACTAAAACATATATTACTCCAAATCTGATGTACCATCTGAACTCTTTGACGTAGATTTTAGTTTCAACAAGCAGCATTAGAACCATAGAACACCATGAAATAAACTCAATGCCCAAATGAACCATCTGCATATACACATAAAGGTAGCTGTTTTATAAGCAGCAGTTATGTGAAATGAAAATGGTTAAAAGATCATAACTATATATGGGTTTTGATACTGCCTCATTATTGTTTTTATGCAAATTTATAATATAGATGCGTACTCTTCATTTAAAGAACTTAGACTGATACTAAGAAAGTAAATAAACCACAGCAAAACCTGAAAAGGCATTAGCAAACATAATACAAAGAAGAAGTTTCAAACCTCAAAAGGAGCAAGGCCAGTCTCTTTATCCAGATTGAAGATAGATATGCCCGTAACCAATCTGAACAAAGGCTCAACAGCACAACAACCAGCTAACACAGCCAATATATAATTGTAGAAATTTGATCTCAAGCAGTACCGCCTGACTCTCAGGTTAATCTTGATAAGCCATATTCTATATAAGCACATTCCCAGAATGATCAAATGAGAAATATTTCCCACAACAGAATCAATGGCACACGGTGTATAAGCGCCAAAGGCACTGTAAGTTTCTTGAGCCCAAACGCCATCTGCCACTGGCCGGCAAAACCAAACTAAGGGATCAGAACCCATCTTTCAGGTTAAGTAAGCTTGGGCAACCTCTCCCAGAAAATTGGATTCTTGGCACTTCAGGGAAGATACAACACCTAAGCATAATATGTCAGGGAAGATTTCAAGCACAATGTAGGAGTTTCTAATTGAATCATATCATTGATCAATCACTATAGACCTTTTAAAGAAACTACCAAGAGGGGAAAATAAGAAAACAGTCGATGATCAGGCAAAATCTACTCATCATTTAAACAGTTGAATGGAAATAGTTGATGTTTTTACATTCTGACTGTGGCTGACTTCTTTAACCTGGAAAGACTGCCTAAGAAAAATTATGCTATTAAAGAAATATTTTGAAAACTTGAAAAGAAAAATACAAGATTGACTTTCTTTGATAACTATAAAGAATTCAAGAACTAAACTAAACATCAAAACACAAGGACAACTTCACAAAAAATGCATTTCCAATTTTCCTCCAAAAATATCAAGAATTTCAAGAAACCAACACTTCTTAAATTGAAGAATTTATCATAGTCAAACAGCATAAAACAATAACAAATTCATCCAATGCGAACTATTAAAACATCTTGATAAGCATGCATTCACTTTCTCCTGGATCAAGAACACCAAGAAAACCATCAAGAACATCAAAGAAAACAAAAAAATTATCAATGATTCATCAAAATCCTATAATCATGCAAACACTTACACAGAACAAATCCTAAAACTTCAACACCACACATATTCACTGCATCAAGAACGCCAAGAAACTCCCCACTTCAGAAACTTTACCATCCAGTAACTTGTAAACTTCGGATTAATTTCAAGATTCTCAAAAAAAAAAAAAAAAAAAAAAAAGAACGTCAAGAAAGCCAAGAAAACATCAAGAACGTTAAAGAACCAACATTGTGCACACATACAAACAACAAGAGTGCAGAGAAAGAACAATAGTCACCAGTAATTATGAATTCTTGAACCAGTATGATCTTTTTGCATGAAGTAGTCGACCACTTCATCATCAAAGACACGGACACACTTATATACAGTGACTAGTACAAACGAGGATATGAAGAAAACGACATGGAAGAAGAAAAAAGAAATGGACAAAACAAGAGCGGTCCCAGTCGCAAGCGTCATTGCTTACGAACCTATCTCTACCGATAACAGAGGATTTTGGAAGAGAGAAAAACCGAGAGAAGAGGAGAGAGAGAGAGAGCGCGCTGTTAAAACACTATTGTTTATTACCGTATAAGATTATATATAGACATAAAAGATTTGTTTTATGGACTAAATCAGAAACGGCCAATTTAAGAACGGTAACAATTGATGATTGCCATTAAACTAAATTAAATGGTTGGCTACGCGGATCGCACCCCGGGCCCCACCGCCCCAAACTGCAAATCACAAATTTACTATTTAGTCCTCTTAACTTTCAATTTTAAGGGCGCGTTTGGTTTGATAGTAGATGGTGTTCTCTATAAAATAAAATTACACTCATAGTTAATTGATTAATTAATTCCTCTGGAAAACAAAATAAATTAAAAAAAAAAAAAAAGGACAAGAAATACTATTTATTGTTTCATTTTTTGATATTATCACATTTATATAAAAATAATAATTAGAATTCCAAAACCAAAAAATATTTGGAAAGACTATTTTTAAATGCATTCTCGGTTTTATCTTAAATGCAAAAACTTGGTGTTAATTATATATAGTAAAGTTATGTGTATATAATCATACAAGATATTAAAAAAGTACTCGTACATACACATAAATTATGTATACAAATTGACATAACAAAGAGAGGCATGTAATCATAAAAATGTTGCTACACAAAAAATTGACTTGAGGTTCATATTTGTCATCTGATATCTGGTTTTGATACACTGCACTCCACTCCACTATGTTTCTATGCATATCTATAGCAATGATGCATCTTCTTTTATCTTTGCAAGAAAGACATAAACCACAGAAGGTGCATACTGTGCCCAATAAATGCTCTGTTCTATGTTGGATTTGTTGAAGCAATCCAAGAAAAATTTCGTCTGCTTCAGAATTTGCACAAACTAATCTATCATCTGCTTGGCCAATTGGAAGTGTCTTCAACCAATAACGGAGAAGATCTACCACGAATATCAACCTGTGCATATCCAGGATCCTTTCTCACACCCAAGTCCCTCATAAAAGTTCTCACTTTCATCAGTTTATCCCAACAACCAGCAGCAGCATACATGTTCGCGATCAAGACATAGTGCCCCGAATGTTGGGGCTTCAGTTCCAACAGCTGCCCGGCTGCCCATTCCCCAATATCCATATCCCCGTGGATCTGACATGCTCCAATAAGTGTAGCCCACATGTAAGAAGAGGGCCTGAAAGGCATCCTTAGGATAATCCCTTTAGCTTTCTTTAATAAGCCAGCCCTCCCATATAGATCAGCCATGCAAGCATAATGCTCCAAATGTGGAGTTATACCATATACCGTGTGCATCCTTTCAAAGAGTAACTGACCTTCAGCCACAAGACCTGAATGACTACAGGCTGATAAGACTGCGACCATTACAATATGATCTGGTGGTATTTCAGATCCTATCATTTCTTTGAATAATGTAAGAGCAACTTTGCCATCTCCCTGTATGCCATATCCAGTTATCATTGAAGTGTAAGTCACTGCATCTTTCTTGTCCAGTAAATCAAACAGTCTCCTAGCAACTAAGACTTTTCCTGATCTTGCATAAATATCGATAAGAGCATTCCAGAGTAACTGGTGTACCTGAAATTCTGCATGCCTAGCAATATAGCAGTGGAGCTCTTTCCCATGTTTTAGGTTTGCCGCACGTGCACAAAGAGGTAGAATGCCAGCAAGTGTCACATAGTTTGGTTTGATGCCCATAAGCAACAATTCTCTGAAAAGAAACATAGCTTCTTCAGTCTGTTCATGCTGCGCAAAGCCCGATATGATGGAGTTCCAGGTAATTATGCTTTTAGCTTCTGCCGATCTAAACACAAGATAAGCATGTGTAAGGCCTCCACAACGAGAATAAAAAGTAATCAATGCATTTTTTACATTATCATAGTCAATTGAAGAATTTCGAATTGTCATTCCATGAATTTCTTTACCCAGTTTCAGTGCACAAAGATGAGAGCAAGCACCTAAGCCAATAATCACTGCAACAGGATCTAGATGACGGACATGTATTCTCATCTGACAGATCAGTTCAAGAGCCCTCTTGAAGTTGCCTGTCCTCAAGCAACCTCCAGCAACAGTGTTCCAAGATATAATGTTCAATTCTGTACCAGCTGTTTGCATGCTTTCAAAAAGCTCAAAAGCCTCATCCCACATGCCTCTAGAGGCATATCCTGAGATTATTGAATTCCATGAAACTTGATCCTTAACCAGCATTTTATTGAAGATACTTCGAGCAGTTTCCAGGTCACCACACTTCCCATACATAGAGACCAATGAATTCTGCACAAATAAGTTCGAGTTTAAAGAGCAAGAATTAATAGACTGATGCACTTCTCTTCCAAAATCGAGATTTGATTGCTCTGCACAAGCCTTGAGGACAGATGGGTAAGTAAAATTATCAGGTCTTATTTGCTTGCGACACATTTGTTTATAGGCATCTATAGCTTCCTCGAAAAACCCTTTATTTACGTACGATGAAACAAGGACATTCCATGGTAGAGAACTAAGAATATAGGTATTTTCAACTATGAAATGAGCATCATCAAGAAAATCAAAAGCCGTATAGTAAGAAACTAGTTTTGGAACCAAAGCTTGGTTTTCATGAAGTCCCCAAGTAATAATCTGGGCATGAAGTTGTTTGCCTTCTCGTAGCAACTTGAGGTTGGTGCAAGACAACAACAAAGAGGACAACGAGTCTACCATAAAATCACAAGATGCAGAAGCTAAGGCATGACCTTGAATAAGAGAAAATGTCCTGAAGGCTTTGGACAAATAACCTCGGCTGGCAAAATCTTTCAAGGATACGACAAGGCAATCCACCATACAATTATCAGTTATCTCATCAAGTCTTATAATAGTTTCATATGAAATGTTTGATTCAAGCTTGTTCTTCTTCGGGACAACCAATGGTTGTTCAACATTTTGCTTCCATTTCATGGGAATGCATCTTTCAATGTGATTAAAGAAAATGTTTCTCGGTAGCTTATGAGGTGGAGAAGGCATGGAATGTTGGTGTTGTGTCCATTGAACATTTTGACACCACAAATACACACCATCCACATGACTGCACCTGCATTTGCTGCCAACCAAAATCGCACCTTCATAGTTATTCGATAATTATTAGCAGCTGCAGAAATACATAATATCATGATAGAAATTATTATACAATAGCTAAAATACCAAGTACACTAGGGTGTTTTTTCCCATACTAAAACTTTTTTTCCCTTTCAATTTCTTCTTCATTCTTCATCCTCATTATCACAGCAACACAGAAGAGAGTCTAACATATGTACTTAATTTAAATAAATAAAAAACGAAAAATATATGCACTATATTTCCAAGATGCAAAATGCAATCCTTTTACACGTCCATCATCACTAAATCTATACAACTTAGAAAATATGAGATTCACCTCTTTCAATTACTTCAATCAGAAAAAGAATAGAAAAAAGTAATACCAAAATCATATTGCACGCCATCATCATCAGATATAAAAATTTCGATTTATTATGGCAACAATGACGATTTCCCATCAAGTAAAAAACTTCACATCCTAATTCATATGATGAAACAACAAAGCAGCAAATCAAAAAATTACCTCCGTAATTGGGTGCTTATGGACGAGAAGAACCAGAGAGATGGTGTGGAAGGATGGGTCGATTCTCAGAGAGGGTTAGGCATCAGGATTTAGGCAAATATTTGTATCACGTGTCAAATTGGAGATATTCAAGTATTTGTTGGGCCTTTCAATTAAAACCCAATGGACACCTGGTATGGGCTTTAAAGTGGGTTAGGCTAAATTAAAAAAAACTAAAGCTAGATGGGATGAAGGCCCAAGTAAAGAAGTCCATTAAGAGAAATAAACAATAAACAAAAACAGAAAGTAAACGTCATATTAACATTCTACCACATAAAAAAATTAGGCATAATGCAAATTGTGAATAAAATTAGTAAAATATATTTTGGGGAGAGGGAGAGCAAATATTATTTCACTAATTAAAAACTCTTTTCAGTCCTTTAAACGTGTATGTGAGATATTGTGCTTTTGGAGAAGTTATTAAAATTTTAAGGTGATGATTGTGGAAAAAAATATTTCAGTAAAATTGGATAGTGATTTTAAAATAAAAGCTAAAAAGAAGTATTTGGTGAAAAAATCACTTTGACTTATTCATATTTCTTTAAAAAATGGGATATAACAAGATAGATAAACCTAAAATTTATCATACAATAATGTATCAATCTTATGTTTGTTATACACTAATATTCTGACATGATATCTCATGTTTATATGCAATATTAAGCTTCACCAATGTGATTAATACTCATTGGGGTTTATGAAGGATTACAAATCACATTTATGAAGTTGGATCGATCCATATATAATCACACATCTTGATTTTGTAAATTAATGGTTTTCTCATTAACAATACTGCAAACAAACGTAAAATAAAGAGTGATACGAAATCAATCAAGCCTCAATGCCATGAAGCAAACAAGCATTTCAAGAAAATCATAATCCTTCAAAAGCCTTGCAAGTTCCAAGTAGGAATCAATATCTTATTCGTTACAAACACTTCTTTCTACTTTGGGAGTATCATTACTAATTTACTATACGTCCTTCTAATCTAGTAGCTAGCTACCACCCCCACCCCCCACCCCCCAAGCCTCCATCTATATATACATACATAAGAGAGAGGGAGAGAGAATACTTGAGTGCTTAAAGTTAAAGTTAATCAGTAGAGGTGAAAGATCATTAACTCTACCATGACAAGAAAGACGCTATGCCTTCTTCTAAATCTCATTGCTTTCCAACATTTTCTGGGTATTACATCTATTTCTTGCATTTTGATTATCGACACATTTTCTCAAAAACAAGTTAAATAATTTTTTTTCTTTGAAATTTGAAGTGTTTGCAGCAAAAGGTAGTGTGCAAGAGAAGACAGAAGCAGCTATTCCATCACCTCCAGAAGGCAACACCACATTTGTTGGTGGCACAACTTGGTGCGTGGCCCGGCCCGGTGTCTCCCTGTCTGATTTGCAGGTAGCTTTGGATTGGGCTTGTGGGCCGGGAAAAGCAGAGTGCGGGCCAATCCAGGCTGGTGGGCCGTGCTTTGAGCCCAACTCACTGCTTTCCCATGCATCGTTTGCTTTCAACAGTTACTACCAACAGAATGGCAACTCTGATATTGCTTGCTGCTTTGGAGGCACTGCTCTTTTAACTCAAAATAATCCCAGTATGTGTTACATTTTTTAATTTCTTTCCCTTTCTTTCTTTCTTTTTTTTTTTTTTGAGTTTTTGTCGATTATTACACTAAAATGAGGTTTATTCCATTATATGTTAATCTCTAACATTTTTTCAATGCATTAATTCAGGTTTTGCAAAATGCGTGTTTGCTACTTCAGAATCATTAAAATCCTCTTCTGCGAGTTTGTCGAAATACATGGGAAAAGGTATTTGGTTGAAGATTGATATATTTCTTTTGCTTCTTTATTTTGACTGAAGAATGGTACGGATTTGGGTAACTCTTGGGGGAAAAAAGAAGAAGGCTTGAGAATGTGGTTAGGACTATTATTAATTTGTAAAGTTCCTTGCTCCTTTTTGTGTTGGTAGCTTTAACTATTCAAAATTGACTGATATGGAATGTGATCATTTGTAATTTTTTTCTTTCGAATTCTTTATTTTTATTTTGACATTTTAGGGCTTTATAATTTATAAGCACACCCACGTTAATGGATTATTATCACACCATTTTAGTGTGAGATTCACGTGTTGACACACTAATTAAAAATATCTATTTTTTAAAAACACACATCTACATTAATTTAACATAAATACAGTCATTACATGTGGGTCCCATTATCCATTAATTTTTATTCTATTATTTGCATCCACTAATACACACTCAATCCAATCGTTAACTAATAATTAAAAATGAAACAATACATCTTAACACACCCATACTTATGTAAAAACACACACTTAAAAATATCTCCACATTAATTAACATCACACATATTTTAATTAATAATATCTCAAAATGAATTGAGATAAAATTAAGCTAATATTATATAATATGTGTTTAATAAAATAGAGATAAGCTAGTGTATAACACCGAAGTGATGGATATTGGATATGCAAATTCAACTGACAGTACATACAATCGAAACCTTGGAATTCTAAACAATAAAAACAAAAATAAGAATTAAAAATAGTAAAAGGCAAAAGAAGATGACTATTATAAAAGGAGCTTGATTCGTACTATAAATTATCCGTACACATGCTGGCAAAGTAAAGCATTACTGTATTAGTAGGGGCAAAGCTACAAAAGTGGGGATGAACTATGAAGCAGCGTACCAAACCTTGAAAAATAAAAATATTGGTTTCGTTGGAAATATCGGTATCATAATTTTACGAAAATATTGATAGATATATTGATTTCGATGGAAATATCGGATATTTTTAAAAAAATATATGAAAACTTTGTGAAAAAAATTGAAAAATATATCTAGTAACTTACAAAATATTATAACTAACATTAATATATATACATATTGAACTTAAAATTTCAAATAAAATGATATATTTTACAACAAAATTAAGTTAGTATTAATATTAAGAAACGACTATTCCTGAAAAATTAAGTCAATTATTAAAAATTTTGAATACTATATTAATATCTAATATTTTTTTCTCTTGAATTTTTACTTACGTGAGTTTTTCTTATAAAATATTTTATAATTACGGCTTACATTGATATTGATATTGTATAAAAATTTACTATATTATATTTTCACTTATCTTAAGATTATAAATGCATTTTAAAATTTCATCTTTTCTAATTTTATTTGTTCTATATTTATATATCATAAATTAGATAATATTAATTCAATATATGGGCGATTTTACAGTAATATATCATAAATTAAACAATATTAATGCCACTAATAGATTTCAAAAATTTCAAAAATTAAACCGACATTTTTATAGCCGATATATTAACGATATATCGCCGATATCACACGAAATAAAACAATTTTAGCCGATAACGATAAAATACCGATATTTTCCGAAATATCACCGAAATATCGGTGATATTTTAACAAAATTTTCCTGCATGACGTTTTTTTTTCGGGATCACGAAATATCACGATATTTTCATCCATGGAACAAATTGACAACAATTGTCACACATCGAAATCTTATCCTATTAGGATCACCCAATAAGTAACTGCCAAATCAGCACAAGATCTAAGTGTATCCAATTCCTAAGGCCACAAACTCTTCATGTGGCTGAGGCCCAGATCAATATTATTTCTTTGTGCAAACTTATATCAGTTCAACAACATTATCAAATAATCACTTAGGAGAAACAAGAAATTTGCATTTGATTAAAATAAGAAAATGGCAACAGCTGTGGTGACATCTCTCCCACAATTCAATGGGCTGAAACCCCAAACAGCATCAGTTTCTCCTCTCAAAAGCATGGTTAGTTTCTGTATTTGTTCTCACATTGTATTTGAATAGAATGCTTTGATAATTGATTTCTATATTTCTTAAAATATAGTACCTGCATTTAATATTTTCCTTTATTTTTATAAATTAACTAATATTTAGTAGAAAATTATTGTATATTTGTTCACTATCAGGTAGCTGTCCAACCCATGAGGCGTAGAGGACAGGGAGCTTTGGGCGCTCGCTGTGATTTCATTGGCTCGTCAACAAATTTGGTAACAAATTATTATTATTAATTTATTTTTTATGTGGAAAAATGCATATATGATATGTTGTACTTTTAAATTTATTAAAATAATTAAATATTTACACTTTCAATTTATATTAAAACGAGTCTTTGTAATTTAATATAAATTAAAATGCCATCCTTATTAACTTTAGTATTAAACTTGATGCAAGTAAAAATATAAGACCTGGATTTTTTTATACCCTCGATTTTGATGATGAAGATATAAGATTTGATGTTTTGGTAAATATATAGAGCTACAAATCCTCCCAATACTGAATTTAAGAATTCACAATGAGTGATTTTATACACACCCATGACTTACTAAACACACCATAAACATTGTGTTTTTATATCTTTCATTTTTATAGAAATGAGTTTTTTAGATCTTTCATTTTCTATAAAACATTGTGTTTTTATATCTTTCATTTTTATAAAAATTGGGTGTGTTTAGTAAGTTATGGAATGTGTATAGAATCACTCATTCACAATTTGTGTGGACATGGATTAAAATTTTAGGTAAAATGCCCTTAAATGCTATAAAAAACAATTAAAGAAGATTTTTTCACAACACAACGTAATTTATTTACTCTTATACTACAATTTATGATGATTGTTCAGAATAACCTTGCACTCAGATGTGCAATCGTACAAACAAGACTGATGTAATGGCAAGTGTCCTTATTTAAGTCTTATCAATAATGAACAATTTATCCTTTTTTATTTTTTTTATAATCATGGTAAAAAAGGTATATAAACTATCTAGTAGGATAGAAAAATAATAGACTAGTCCTAAAAATTTAATGGTTTTGATCCACAGATAATGATAACTTCAACAAGTTTGATGTTGTTCGCGGGTCGGTTCGGGTTGGCTCCATCAGCAAACCGAAAGGCAACTGCGGGTCTGAAATTGGAGGCTAGAGATTCGGGTCTTCAAACTGGTGATCCAGCAGGGTTCACATTGGCGGATACACTAGCATGTGGAACCGTGGGCCACATCATTGGTGTTGGGGTTGTGCTTGGCCTCAAGAACATTGGTGCCATCTAAATTTACGTTCACAATGTAAATTGTCTATTTTGAATTATGACATCATCATTCTCAACTATTTTGTGGTTTGGATGTAAGTATAAACGCACCAAATAATTATTTCATTATCATATATTATTGATTAATTAAAACAAGAACACAACCGAAATCATTAAATCATGTTCAACAGCATATTCACAGTTGAATTGATTTAGTTAGAATTTGTAAAAAGTAAAAGATAAAGAGAGCATATAAATGAGACTGATGTGGTTTTTATTTGGAAGGATTTTATTTTCACACACACATATATAACACACACACACATATATATATTTTAAATGACTTTACGGATTAACCTGACCTAAAAAATCGTGTCAATCATGTTTAATTTGTTTTGGACCCAAAACCCGATCATACCTATATTTGCCTATCATCCATATATTACTTACTTTTATTTTTTCATATATTTTTAAAAAATCCAAAACTTTCATAAATAAATTATCGAAAAATATTAAAAAAAAGCCTGAAATGTGAATTTCAATTTTATTCTATATATTAATGGGTTTGTTTGATTTGAACCATATTTTACATACATACTATGCAAGGGAATAATAATATTAATTACAAAATGAAGAAGAAGAGTGAAGGAAACCACTGTGCATCGTGTGACCAAAGTTGTATGCGACTTTTACATTAAGGGGAAAGTCACAGCAATATTCACATCTTGGTTCACAAAATGTCTTTCGTGGCCCTATAAAGAGAAGTTAGACAAAAGTGAGCCTAATTTAGATGGCCCAGTAGTCATTGGGCTTATATACAAGCCCAATAAAATGACGACGCAATTTTAAGATTATAATTTATACAGCGTGTTTGCCCTTATAAACCATCTTCGTCGCTAGTCCCATTAGCTTGATTGCCACGACGCCGTTTTGCATTCGCACTCTAAAAAAGTCTGCAATTCGTGCCATTATTTTGCTACAGAAACCCCCCCCCCCTCTCTCTACAAGGCAAATACACAGTGAGTGTAGTGTGAGGGTTTTCTCTATAGGGGGGAGAGAGAGAGAGAGAGAGAGAGAGAGAGCTTAGTACACATAAAGTAGATAAAGATGAGCATATGGAATTATGTGGTGACGGCGCATAAGCCGACAAACGTTACGCATTCTTGCGTGGGCAATTTCACGGGGCCGCAGGAGCTCAATCTCATAATTGCGTAAGTATTACACTGCTTTTCTTCATCCCATATTTGACAGAAATTCGAAGATAGGTTATTTTAGGGTGAGCTGTTTGCAAATGTTTGTGTTGACACAACTGAGTAGTTTCTGTGGAAATTAAGTTTTTTAGTGTTTTCTACATTTGATGTTTGAGTATCTTGTTATTTGTATGTTGCCGAAGATTTTGAATTGTGAGTGGTTGAAATTTATTTGCAGGAAATGTACAAGAATAGAGATTCATTTACTCACACCTCAAGGTTTACAGGTACTAGGGATTTTATGTAAAATTAGTGGTTGATTGTGATTAATTTGATTCTGGCATGAGAAAATCAACATTCAGAATCTCATTAATATTGTGGGGGGTCATGCTAAGCTTTTATTTTTTCTGAGTTCTTGATGACAACCATTTTTAGATGGTGGGGAGCAAGAAGCTATTGGGTTGGGAATTGGGATGCGGGAGAAACTAGAGAGGGAAGCAAACCCCTTTGATGTGTGGTATCTTGTTTCATGTTAAGTCTTATGAGAGCACTGCAGTCTAGAAGGGGTAGTCGGAATAACTAAATTTTCACCTTGGATTCTTTAAGCATGGTTCTGTTGAATCACAACTTTAATTTTTTGCAGCCTATGTTGGACGTGCCGATATATGGAAGGATTGCCACTCTTGAGCTTTTTCGTCCACATGTGCGTATCTTTCATATATGAAACTTTGGATTGTTACCACCATCTGACTAAAAACTCATGTAGTCTGTTCTTACTTCTATATATCTCGTGTAATAGAGAAAAACAATTGTATCTTACTCTTTTTATCTCTACAGGGAGAAACTCAAGATTTTCTCTTTATAGCTACAGAAAGATACAAATTCTGTGTTTTGCAATGGGATGCTGAGACAGCCGAGGTTATTACAAGGTGTTATCCTAGTTCTTAGAAATCTAATTGATGCATACTGAGGTGTTGACATTTGATATTGACAATAATTCCTCAAACAAAGTTATATCTCTATTGGGTGCCTTGTGAGCTATATGCTGTGTTCTTTGCATGTCCAAATAGTTTCAAGATCTTAATGAATCTCTGTGAGCTGAGATAATTTAGTTATAGGTAACCGAATGAGGTCATAGGTCTAGTCTCTTTTTCCCAGTTTATCTCATTCACTTAGTATAGGTTATAGGTATTGATGCTGTCTATTCTACACCAGTTCTAAAATTATTTTTATTTTTTTGTTGGGTGGCTTCTACAACTGAAATAGGGCAATGGGGGATGTTTCAGATCGAATTGGTCGCCCCACTGACAATGGACAGGTACTCTGTTGTATGCTGGGAAAACTTATATTATAGTCTAGGTCTCATATTTGTTTATTTGGAGAAAATGTAGCTAGTCCCTGAATTCTTTATTATTTTCCGTGTAGATTGGCATAGTTGATCCAGATTGCAGGTTGATTGGACTTCATTTATATGATGGGTTGTTCAAGGTATTGGTCATTCTGTGTCCGTGTAATTAATTTCTCTCTTTTTTCTATTTTTGTTCTTTTGTTTCTTTGGAGCTTTTAAAACTGGTGTTTTCATTCTTCCTCCAGTATATTATGAGCATCTTTTTTTATTTTATAGGTCATTCCATTTGATAACAAAGGCCAGCTCAAGGAGGCATTTAATATCAGGTTTTTCCTGTGATAACTCTTGTAATGCATCAATCTGCAAGTAAAGTGGAGCCTTTTAACTACTAACAATATTTAAGTTTGTGATTTAGACATTTGTATTTTGCCTTCTTTGTATGGCTGAGCATGCTTGTTTACTTCTTTTTTCTCGTTATGGTTAGCTTCAAATCCTACAGTCAACTAAGACTGATTGCTACTTTGCTTTTTCTAAAAAGATGCAAGTTCGCTTTGCATGGTGCTCCTTAATGCATGTTGGTCCTGAGGTTTTCCTGGATGTAAAATTTTCTTTCTGTGGCAAAACCAATGCCAATCTGTAGTTGTATAAACCATGACACCTTGACCTGTAGTTCTACAGAGCATTTCTTCTCTAGTGCTATATATCATAGTTTTTATTGTATAAGATAAGAGCGTCATTGATGAGCATTTGTTATTTTGCATATACTGGGTTTTCGATCATCCTCTCTAAATTCAATGCTTCATTTTTTCTTTCTTCAGGCTTGAGGAGCTCCAAGTTTTGGATATCAAGTTTTTGTACGGTTGTCCGAAGCCAACCATTGTTGTACTTTACCAGGTTTTGATTTATTTTCACTCATATCTATAGATGTGAGTGTATGGCTTGTTTTCTTGCTGTGTTTCCATATATTGGGGAACACAATTTGCTTAAACCAAGATGTTGCCTTAAGCCAGTGATTTTTTTCTATACATGAAATCAACTCAGACATGTGTGCTTTACAACAAGGTTTTGTTAGTTTAATCTTTCATGATTGTCACTTGAAATATATTTGATGGGTGGTGCTTAGATCATAAGATTTTTACCCTACGCTTTAGACTATATACCATTTCTTGTTCAATTGAAATTTTTGCACTTGAGCCTTTTCAAGTTTACAGATTGTTTACATGTGCACCCTTGTTCTTGTTTTTTACTTTTAATTATTTTTTATATATATCTTTTTGTCTTTTGTGTTCTAGCCATGTTGTCAACCTTTTTCATTAGAACTCCTTTTTGGTTATTTATCATCGCCTTGATTAGCAGGATAACAAGGATGCTCGTCATGTGAAAACATATGAAGTTGCTTTGAAGGATAAAGATTTTGTTGAGGGTCCATGGTCTCAGAACAATCTTGATAATGGGGCAGATTTGCTAATTCCAGTGCCACCCCCTCTTTGTGGTGTCCTAATTATTGGTGAAGAAACTATTGTGTATTGCAGTGCCTCAGCTTTCAAAGCAATCCCTATTAGACCTGTAAGTTACATATATCTTCTGCTAGGTTTATGCTAGCTCATTTTCATCATGACATTGATCCTTGCTCATGTTAATCTTTTTAGTCCGTAACAAGAGCTTATGGAAGGGTTGATCCTGATGGTTCACGCTACTTACTGGGAGATCATAATGGGCTTTTGCATCTACTCGTTATAACCCATGAAAAAGAGAAGTAGGTTTGCTGTGTCTTCATTTTCATTTTTTCTTCGTATACGTATATTTCACTTATAATTTTTGGTTATAGGTGTATATGCAAATCTTTGACATGCCTGAATGGTTTTTCATTTTGTAACCTGCTAGAGTAACTGGACTCAAAATTGAGCTCTTGGGGGAAACCTCGGTTGCATCATCGATATCCTATCTTGATAACGCTGTTGTTTTCGTGGGCTCGAGTTATGGAGATTCACAGGTTTGAAGAATGGATCTCCTTTAAATCTTTCTACCGTAGCTTTCTTTTCTACAGATTTTATATGTTCTGTTTTCATTATGATGCAAAAATGCTGATTTTAACTGCTGAAATTCAGGGCTTTGTTTTAGAGTATTCCATTTTCAGTACCACAGTGGCGATGATTTTTTTTTTAGTGTGCAATGTCTCTCCAGATTTCTTTTAGTGTGTTTCAAACTGTCAAAACACTGATTTTGTTTGTTATCTGAATGAATCTCTGGTAATATAACACAGTTTCTGTATCTTATATATAATCCAGCTCATAAAGCTTAATCTTCAACCGGATGCGAAAGGTTCTTATGTTGAAGTTCTTGAAAGGTATGTCAACTTGGGGCCAATTGTCGACTTCTGTGTGGTTGACTTGGAGAGACAAGGCCAAGGTCAGGTCGTAACTTGCTCAGGAGCCTATAAAGATGGTTCTCTACGCATAGTACGCAATGGGATTGGAATTAATGAGCAGGTAGGGTGTTGATAAGTTTCATTTGGCCAAAATATTAGTGACAAGTTATTTACCTCTATAATCTGTTTTCATTATCATTCATAGGCTTCTGTAGAGCTTCAAGGAATCAAAGGAATGTGGTCATTACGGTCAGCTACTGATGATCCTTATGACACTTTCTTGGTTGTTAGTTTTATTAGCGAGACTCGTATTTTGGCAATGAACATTGAAGATGAATTAGAGGAAACAGAGATAGAAGGTTTTTATTCAAATGTGCAGACTTTGTTTTGTCATGATGCTGTGTATGATCAGCTTGTGCAGGTATGCTAGTAGCAGCATTGAAAAACATTTTATGGAACTTGTTTTGTCAGTTATGCTTGCTAGTGCTTTATTGCCTTCTCAGAATATTGCATTGAGAAACTTGATCACCCTATTTACTTTTATTGCTGTAGCCAAATTTTAATTTGAAAATGAATCGTGCAGGTTACTTCAAATGCAGTCAGATTAGTTAGTTCTACAACAAGAGAGCTTCGCAACGAATGGTTTGCTCCACCAGGTTATTCAATCAACGTTGCCACTGCAAATGTCACTCAGGTATATTTTTAACTAGTAGCTATATGATAAAATCTGAAATAATTGTCTGAAAAGAAGCTTAGAAAAGATCATGAGTTCGCAATCAAGTTGTCACAAGGATTCATAAAGATCATTTAGTGTAATGGTTTGTCTGTCACCTCCTGAACTTTGGATTTCATGTTTATGCATGGGTATAGAATCTATGGATAGAATTTTGAGTCGGTCTCTTAAGTTGTTCCCTTGACATTATTGACTTTTCTTCTATTGTGACAATCCCTGTGCTATCAAGCAAATAATGGTTTATAGAGAGATTTGGCAACTTTTTGGTGGGTGTTGTGCTCACCCCCCCTACCTGTGGGTTCTGGATATACCTATGTGTTTGTTATTTTTTTTCATGGAGCTATCAAATTTTCCCCTTCCATACTTTTTCTCCAGCTGTCTACATTTAACCATCAATATTGCTAGAGTCCTCCAAAATTTGTAGCCTTCTCATTCTTCTTGGAGTTGTTTGGAACATTTCTAGTGTGCTGTTTCCTTTTACAACATTCGTTGGCTTATTTCAGCTTCCTCTAACTGTAGGAGTTTGTCTTGACAGGTTTTATTGGCAACCGGTGGTGGCCATTTGATCTATCTTGAAATTGGGGACGGTGTGTTGACAGAGGTAAAACATACTCAGTTGGAGTATGACATCTCATGCCTGGACATTAATCCAATTGGTGCCGACCCAAATTGTAGTCAACTAGCAGCAGTGGGAATGTGGACAGATATCAGTGTTAGGATATTTTCACTTCCCGACTTGAATCTTATTACTAAGGAGCTTTTGGGAGGGGAGATAATTCCTCGTTCTGTTCTTCTCTGCTCTTTCGAAGGGGTTAGTGCCATTCTCAATATGTTAACTTTAGAAACTTTGTGCTCTTACAGGACCACACTAATAGACGCATGGCTGCCTTTCAATTTCAGATATCTTACTTGTTATGTGCTCTTGGGGATGGGCATCTCTTGAATTTTGTGTTGAATACTAGTAACGGTGAGCTGGCGGACAGGAAGAAAGTGTCTTTAGGAACCCAACCCATCACACTGCGTACTTTTTCATCAAAGAATGCTACACATGTTTTTGCTGCATCTGACAGGCCTACTGTCATTTATAGCAGTAACAAAAAGTTGCTTTACAGCAATGTAAATCTGAAAGAAGTCAGTCATATGTGCCCATTCAATTCAGCTGCTTTCCCTGACAGGTAAAACATCAATCCACTCTTGTATTATGGTTGGATCATTACCGGTTCAGTGTGATTTTATTTTAAGGTACTAGCTTCTACACTATCGTCATGGCAGAGTAAGTGGGTTACAATGACAGGATTCTTGCGCATCATTCGTGCTTTCTTCTAATTGACATTGTTAAAGCACTGTTAAAAATTAACTTTCTCTCTCTTTTTTCGACAGCCTTGCTATTGCCAAAGAAGGCGAACTAACAATTGGCACCATAGATGAAATTCAAAAGCTTCATATACGTTCAATCCCACTTGGCGAGCATGCACGACGTATATGTCATCAGGAACAGACACGGACCTTCGCCATATGTAGTTTAAGGTATAACCAGTCAACTGCAGATGAATGTGAATTGCACTTTATCCGCCTGTTAGATGACCAGACTTTTGAGTTCATATCAACATATCCACTGGATCAGTTTGAGCATGGTTGCTCCATTCTTAGCTGCTCATTCTCTGATGACCTTAATGTATACTACTGCGTTGGGACTGCATATGTGATGCCAGAAGAGAATGAACCTACCAAGGTTAATTTTCTGACTCTTTCTTCTTGTGTTTCCTAGAGTTTGCTTTGTGTTCCAGAATCAATAGTTTATTCTCTTCTGGACCAAACTTCTGCCATGTTTCTGCATTTACCATCACTTACTTTTTTTTTTTTTTGTTTCTCCTTCAAATAACTTTAGGGTCGGATATTAGTGTTTGCCGTCGAAGATGGAAAACTCCAGCTAATCGCTGAAAAGGAAACTAAAGGGGCTGTCTATTCTCTCAATGCCTTCAACGGGAAATTGCTTGCTGCCATTAATCAGAAGATTCAGTTATATAAGTGGATGCTCCGAGATGATGGCTCTCGTGAGTTGCAATCTGAATGTGGACATCATGGGCACATACTTGCTCTCTATGTACAAACCCGAGGTGATTTCATCGTTGTTGGTGACCTGATGAAATCAATATCTTTGCTGATTTACAAGGTGAATATTTCTGAACTCAGGTTACTTCAGCTACTTATATTTATTGGATTTCCTTCTCCAAACACATGCACTTTGTTTACAATTCTCAATCTTGGCTCTAATTTCCTCCAAAATTCTTGGTTTGCTACTGTACGCAGCATGAGGAGGGTGCTATTGAGGAGCGAGCTCGAGACTACAATGCGAATTGGATGTCAGCTGTCGAGATTCTGGACGACGATATTTACCTTGGTGCAGAGAACAATTTCAACCTTTTTACAGTCCGGAAAAATAGTGAAGGAGCAACAGACGAGGAACGAGGGCGCCTTGAGGTGGTCGGTGAATACCACCTGGGTGAATTTGTCAATCGGTTCAGACATGGTTCACTTGTCATGCGATTGCCCGATTCCGATATAGGCCAGATTCCAACGGTCATTTTCGGCACTGTCAATGGAGTCATCGGTGTCATCGCCTCTCTCCCTCACGAGCAGTATCTCTTCTTGGATAAGCTGCAAACAAATCTAAGGAAAGTGATCAAGGGTGTGGGGGGGCTGAGCCACGAGCAATGGAGATCTTTCTCCAACGAGAAGAAAACAGTCGATGCTAAAAACTTCCTAGATGGTGATTTGATCGAGTCCTTTCTTGATCTCAGCCGGAATCGAATGGAGGAGATTGCAACGGTAATGAGTGTTCCGGTGGATGAACTAATGAAGAGAGTGGAAGAACTGACTCGGTTACACTAACTCAGTTACCGATTCCATATTGCATCAGAAATCGCTTCATTTTCTTATAGTTGGTTGTGTTCCTTCTCTTTTGTCCCTTTGTATGCTTATGGTGATCAAACAGGATCGTGTAACCATTCCCTTTTTCGCCTGTTTGTCTGTATATTTTTAGTGGGCCCCCGTGGAGAAAGTGATTCATATATATTTTTTTAATTTTTATTTATTTAAATTTTGTTTTTTGGAGATTTTTTCATGGAACATTTTTTATTTGTCAATTTGAGACTATGTAGCAGCAAAGTCCAACTACGCTTTGTCAATGCAAGATCTCGTTGTTTTCCAACAATTATTAGCTTTTTTGATTCCACACCCTCTTTGACCCAATTTTATATGTTTCCAAAGTTTCAACATTCTATCTATATAAAAATAAATGAAAAAAACTATCCCATATATGATGTTTCTCATTTGAATTTGAAATTCTCATTATTGGTTCTTTTATGTTAAATATTGTTTATGTGTTAAACCTAGTGGATTGTCGTTGCACAAAAAAAAAAAAAAAAATTCCAATTTGCTGTTCAACTTGTTCTTCTGATTTGATTTTTTAGTGATTCTACTGAAGTCATCGAGAGGTTGGTTGATTTCAATAATTTTAATGGAATCTATTTGGTTCTAAAAACTACGGCACCTTTTATTTATTTATAATAAACCTTGTCTCTTAATATAAATATTTATTTAATGATTTAGAAGGTATTCAAAAATCTTTTAGTAGAGATAATAAATAACACGAATAATATATTAAACCAACTTTAAATCTCAGAATAAATGGTATCTTTACTTTCTAAAATTTTACTGTAGAGTACAGTCCAATGAGCGACGAAAAAGTAGAGCGTTATGTAATTTCGTTTTCCGTTGGGCATTTATCACTTTCCATAATTAAAAAGTTTCCATAGTTTTTTTTTTTTCCAAATAAAAGTTTCCAATGTAAGTGTAAGCGGTGACGCTTGTTTTTGTCGCCTATAAAATATGTAATAATAGTCATTATTGTGCAATAATATTAGAGAGAGAGAGTGAGCGAGCGTGTGAGGGAGAGAGAGAGAGATTTCGACTACACAAGTAGCATCCTTCTGATTTAGGGGGTCCAAGAAAGAAAGGTTAGATTCCATATATTGCTTAGGCCCACCACACTCGTATTTGATTCTTTGATCATTAAAAAGTCGCCCACCTTATCGGCAAAGGAGCTTTTTACTGCCCCAGAAATCTTGGCTCACTTTCATATCTACTGACAATAACTCGAAAGTTTCTCCTTGGCTCTCCTACTTGTTTCTCTCTCCTCTTTGGTATTTTTCACTCATTAATGTTTTTCGTTTCGTTTTGGTTAGATTCTTTTTTTCTATTTCTTTTTTTTTTTGTTGTTGTTGATTCTTGGTGTTTCTTGAGATCTTGATTGGTTTTTCCCACTCTTTTCTTGTGTTTTCTTGGTGTTTCTTGATTCTTGAAGTTAGTATTCTGGTTTCTTGTAAGTGTTGGTTGGTCTGTTTCTGGTTTCCGGAGTTGACTTTCTTGGCTACAAGATGAGGGCCTAATTGATAATATTTCTAAGAGGGAGATGCTCGTTGTTGGGAGGATGGGAAGATTTTTGCGTAAGAATTAAGTTGATTTTGGGTTTTCTCTATATTAAGTTGCATTATTCTTTCTTTCTTGTGGAATTGCTTAAACCTTGTCCAGTGTCTAAGTTTTTGACGTGAAAAATCTATCAACTCTGTTTTTTTCAATTAGACGTAGGGATTGTGGAGTTTCAATTTCTAGATTCACTGTTGGTTTTGCCATATATAGGATGTGGAATATATATGCTCACTATATCTGTTTCTGTGCAAGAATCATGCCTTTACAATTATTTATGTACACTCTAGATCTAGATGATACTGAGTTGAGTCTTTGCAGGGAAAAATTATTGGAAACAATTTTAGAGATCAGAGAGGGAGGATAAAAGAAACATGCGTGTGTAGATTGAAATAGTACCAGTTACAAGAGTAAATTGGAATGGCTTTCAAGCCATTGGTATGGTATTGCAAACCAGTTGAGAATGGGATCTGGTCGAAAGCAGTGGAAAATGCATTCGGAGCTTACACCCCGTGTGCTACTGACTCTCTGGTGATATGCATTTCCTATCTGGTTCTCTTGGGGTTGTGCATAAATCGGCTATTGCGATTGAAAAGAGATAATTCAGTTCAGAGATTCCTCCTAAGATCAAATTATTACAATTATGTATTGGCTTTGCTGGCTCTTTATTGCACCGGAGAACCTTTGGTTAGATTGGTTATGGGTATATCTGCATTTAATGTGGATGGTGAGCCTGGTCTTGCCCCGTATGAGGTAGAATTCTCTCTGTCTTTGCAATCTTCGTTCTCTTTGAATTCTTCTTGATTTATTAACTTAGTGGGTTATATTTGACACTTTACACTGGCCAGTTCCTGCAATGTAATCATACATCAACTTTTCATTTACCTGGAGCACTTTTTAATTTGAACTTCAGGTTTCTCATTAACCATGGATCATAATTAACTAAAATTCAGATGAGTGAAAATATACAAGAGGGAAGAAACTACTCATGATTGCAGTGACTAAAATTGGCTACCTTACATTTTGGTTCGACTATCATGACTTTCAGTGTCTCTTGCATGTATTTGAGTAATTTGAATTGTAGGTTCATTCCGTGTGAGCTCATGCAACTTGCTGCTGACAAGCTTTTTACTTATATTTGTGTTTGTAGATGGTTTCTCTATTCATTGAGGCAGTGACGTGGTGCTCTATGCTTGTGATGACTATACTGGAAACAACGGTTTACATCCGGGAATCACGTTGGTCTGTTAGATTCGGTGTTGTTTATGCTCTGGTAGGAGATTCAGTTATGCTGAACCTCGCCCTATCTGTCAAGGATTATTACAATTGGTTAGTTTTTTTAAACATTTTCTTTAGCACATGTGCGAAGCTAATCTCAAATTTATAACTTTTCCTATTTATTACTTTGTTTATATAGCTGCTGCCAATACTATTTGATTTAACTAGCATTACGTAGCCATGACTTTCACATTATACCCTCTCTGTAGTTACCACATTGCACTGCTAAAGTTTTGAGTTTTTGTTTCCCTTTTATTTTCTTTCATGCACAAATGTGACTTTACTCCACATAACCTTATGTGATATTTAACATTTTCAAAACATAGAGTTATAGGCTCAGATGTACACTAGATCTTTCTGCTAACAACTGCATGAACATTTGGTCATTAATATTTGATAGAGTTGCTGGAACTTTATGGCTGCAAATCAATCATGTGAATCGATAGGTCAAATAGTACCGGCTACAAATTCCTTCCCCCCCCCCCCCCCCAACTTTCCTTTTTTATTTCTTAAGGTTCTTTGTTTCAAAGCCATATTGTTTAGGATTCTCTATTTTCTTTCTCGTTCTTTCAGACAGAAAAAACATTGAAAACTTGGGCAAGTCATTTATTTTTGTATCTAATCTTTGCAGGTCTGTTTTCGCTTTGTATGTCAGTGAAGTGGCAGTCCAGGTTTGTTTCACTTCTATTTTTTCCCTCTCTCTCGGAATTTATGAGAAATTGTCTTCCCGATTCTGCATTGGCTGAGACTGTGCCAGAGATGCCCTTGTTTCAGATGTGTTGACTGCCAATTTTGGTCTCTTGTCCGATGCTTGTCATGACTTCTTGAGATTGCAGGAGGCACTGGCATGTGCTCTGAAAAAACTGAGTTGATTTGAGCTGAAAAGCTAAAACTAAAACAAATATGATTTTATCCAATTTCGGCCTAATTAAACTCGGTCATCAATGGCTAGGTTCTCTTCCACCTTATAGTCTGTTGGAATTCACAATAACCTAAACTGGCATAACCAAAGCTGATTGATGCTTTTTGGTTGAGCAGTGTTAGGTTATGGATGAGCAACTGTGACCAAGAAGGTCTCTCCGTATTCTTAATCTGCATGTCTCCTATAGAACTTCAGTTTATTCTTTGTTGCCCATGCAGGTTTTATTTGGTGTACTTTTGGTTGTGTATGTACCTGATTTGGATCCTTATCCTGGATATTCTCCGCTGCAAACTGAATCTGTGGACAATGCTGCCTATGAAGAACTCCCTGGAGAGGATCAAATATGTCCTGAGAGACGAGCCAGCATATTCTCTAGTACGTTATCTCAAGCTGTACCCATTAAATGATGCTATCATTTGTTGCCTCCATTAGGTGATGGTTGATATTTTTCCAGTGCTGGCATGTCAGTTCATCTATAGTTCCTTTGTGCTTCCTTGTGTATCTTCTTTCTTGCGGGATCGCTATACCTCTTCTCTGAAATCCCTTTCTTTGACATGCAAATGTGTTTCTTCTCTAGTATTATACTCAAACGTCTAGAAGCTTTTGAGTTTATTTCGCTTCTTATTTAGAAATCTTTTCTCTCTTTAAAGTATAATAATTCATGGTTTACATTTGGGTGTGTTTTCTCCAACTAATAATTTGTTAATTGCTTCTTTTTCAGCAATTACGTTTGCATGGATGAACGAAATCATGCTGCTTGGTTCTAGAAGGCCTCTCACAGAGAAGGATGTATGGCAACTTGATACTTGGGATAGAACAGAAACACTTAATGACTCGTACTTCTAATTCTCTCTCTCTCTCTCTCTCTCCCCCCCCCCCCCCCCTGGTTGTTTATCTGCTGTTGTCCTTCTACAGCTTCTGAACTAATGTGACAATTTCTTTTCTCCTATTCTTGAATGAAAATTTCCAGATGAAAAGAATTGGTAATTTTTAATTTAACTGTTTAGGTTCCAGAGATCTTGGGCTGAGGAGGTCCGGAGACCCAAACCTTGGCTTTTAAGAGCTTTAAATCGTAGCCTTGGTGGAAGGTTAGTCTTGGAAGCCATTGCTTAAAAGTTATTGGCTCATATCATTCTAATCTTTTCAAATAATTCTTTATATTGCTTAATTTTTAATTCATTTCTTTATAGTAATATAAGTTTGTTTCTTTCTCAATTTAAAAAAAATAAAAAATTCATTTCTGTTATTTCTGTTTTTTTTTTTTGTTGGTTTGTTAAATGAACTGACAATCTTCTTCCTACCTTGTTATACATTAATTTTTCAGGTTTTGGTGGGGAGGCTTCTGGAAGGTAGTGAACTGATCTTGGTTTCTCTTGTTGGTAAATGTTATCATTTATTGAGACCCCAATTTTACACAATCAAAAATTTATAATCTAGAAACTATTTCTATCATTTCCCTCTTGTACCTTGTGTAACCTGTTTTAGGTCAAGAGAGTATAATAAGTGGATTCTGAATGAAGTATCAGGAGTCTATATTAGATGTTTGCAGGCATATATTAGATGTGTGTAACCTCGCTTTAATTTATTGAGCAAATGTTTAGGTGATTGCTTCTGGTTGAAGTTATATGCTTAAGTTACTGAACTTGACTCTTTCCAGTTGTTGGCTGAAGTTTAACACTTTATGGAGATTGTCTCTTCTATAGTTTCAGTTTGAGTTGATGACTTATCTACAACTCATAAAGATCCCATTATTAATGAATACAAAGTTTATGTTTCCTATCACAAAAATAAGTCATTGAGCTGCAGGTCATGTAGTTGAAATATGTCATAAATTCGTAATGAGCATAACCTGAGAATTTGTTGGCATCTTTTGCCGACATGATATTGATTAGCGTAGGATCCATCACTTTGGTTTATTTATGTTGAACTCTCTTTCTCCATCTTCCATTGACATGATATGGATTAGCATAGGGTCCTTCATTAGATGTAGATTGAGAACTAAGGATCAAGGCATTTCATGTGCTCATAGGATTTGCATTAAGATTTTATCCTTTGACTATTGGCTTATCTTTGTGGAACTCCTTTCATAACATGTTATTCTTTTCCGTTGTGTAGATAGGGAATGATGTTTCGCAGTTCATTGGTCCCCTTATATTGAGCAATCTCTTGACGGTGAGTTATATTTTTATGGCCATGTTGAGAATGTGAAATATTTTTTATTTTAAAACCTGCACGCCGCACTCCCCCACCTAACCCCAAAAAGGAAAAAAAAGGTTCACCCTCATGTGCACACACAAAGAGAAGCTCATTTGTTTTATTGATGCCATCTACAGTCTATGCAACGAGGGGATCCAGCTTGGATTGGTTACATCTATGCATTCTCAATTTTTCTTGGAGTGGTATGTATTGAAATCTCCATTTTCCTTATCATATATTTAAGATGGCATCTGCAGCATTTGTTACTGTGGGATGTTATTTTCATTTGAAGTTGAAAATTTTCAGTTTTGTTGATCTGGCCATTTTGGAAAACACTAAAGATTGTGCTTGTGCTCTGGCAGGTTTAAATTTGTCTGTTGGTGACTTACTGTATTTGTTCTAGTTTCACACAGCTACACTAGAGGATATGCAACATAATTAAAACATAAAGCCTAAAACCTGAATCAGAATGAAGATGTGGGAAAGGACCCAACATCACCTTTCAGTACCATACCTTTCAGTAGCATATTGTTATCTCTTGAAAACAGTTATTGTTACTTAGTATATGATATTCTGTAGCAGGAAGTTTAATAGTTAATACCTTTGCTGCTACTGACATTTGCCTTAGAGTGTCATATTGTTATCTCCTTACAGTTATTGGGTGAAATTACCGAATGATTTAAGGCATCTATTGGTGGAGCGAGTCCAGATATTATTCACCCTTTTGAATAGAATGATTATTGCGTTATATTTGTGCTGTCAAATATAATATATATTATATATATATATATATGATATTTCCCCCTACCTACTTATCAGGATATTACGCTACTCTTGATGGCTTTTGCATCTCCCTTTTATGTTCCACCTTCAGGTATTTGGTGTTTTATGTGAAGCTCAGTATTTTCAAAATGTCATGCGGGTTGGCTATCGTCTGAGAACAACTTTGGTAAGCAACTTTTCTCTCACTATCTCATGATCTTTGCTGCTTGAATTAGAAGCTCGTGTCCAATTATAAGTTGTATGCAAATCTTCTTATTTTTTTGGTTATTTCTCTCTTCTGCATTTCATTTGAAATTTGAGTTGGTGCTGGAAATACCTGAGATTTTATATCTTTTCGGAGGCCTTATCACTTTTAAGGGAAATTTGCCTACTGTCAGCTGCTTGATACCACATCCTCATAGAGGAGTCTGCTGTTTTTTTCAAAATTTCAGTATCTTATTACTCTGCAAAGCTCTTATACATTTTGAACATCTTTTTTTAGGTCGCAGCAGTTTTCCGCAAATCATTAAAGCTGACTCATGAGAGCCGCAAAAGTTTTGCATCTGGGAAAATTACAAATTTGATGACAACAGATGCTGAAGCTCTTCAGGTAAATTTCGTACTCTGAAGGGATCTGGTAACTTGTTTTTTACTATCCTATCATGCTCAGATGCCTTAATAAATTTGAAGACTGGAAATTATATGATTAACTGTCTGCTGTAAGCTCTCTAGAGTAGTACAGTCCAGTTTCTGAAAGGCAACTAGATAATAGGATAGGGTAGTAATAAATTCAGGAAATTATTTTGTAAAATTCAGCATCCTTTTCTTCATTGAGCTAAAGTAGAAGAGTCTTTCCCTTTCCTTTTTTTTTTTTTTCCTGGTCTAGGGAAAATTATGACGGACAGTCTATTCCTCTTCTCTCTTCTCACGAATTATGCAATGATGGTGATGAAAAATGTTTAAGAGTGATAATTTTTTAATGGCTATCTGATTGCGAATACCTTGTCCATCTATAGTGTCATGTTAGTGTTTCTTGAGGAGTGAGTTCAACTGTGTAAGTTTTAGATGAAGCCACCTCTTCTGTTACTTCCCATGTCTCTTTTTTCCTGTCACTTTGCCACATACTAATGTTGAAAGTCCAATACCTGTATATTGAAATGTAAATTAGAATAAGTGGTTTTAAGAGAATGCATATTATTTTATGATTAGTATGTGGCAAAGTGGAATACTTATGTACCTTATAAGTATACCGTATTACGCACCTGTGTTCAAACACAAGCTAAAATTAACTAAAATATTATTTTGTAATATTTGATTGTGTGATTCATTGCTTAATGCTACTGTATGTCATTGGTTTTTGCAGCAAATATGCCAATCACTCCACACATTGTGGTCAGCGCCTTTCCGTATCATTGTTGCGTTGATTCTTCTTTACCAGCAGCTGGGTGTAGCTTCTCTTCTTGGTGCACTGTTGCTTGTTCTCTTGTTCCCAATTCAGGTATATGAACCTTACTCTAGCAGCTCAAGTTTGATTATTTATTCATTCATTCTTCTCCTGAAAATTTTTGTCTTGCCTGATTCTGGATGCAGTATGTTATGACCTTTTGAGCATGTTTACTGAGTCAACTTTTTAGCAAATTCATACTCCGGTTAATGGTAGCAATGGAAAATTGTATGGCCCAGGAACTACTATTATATTTGCTAAATATAAGTGAAGAACATTGTAATATTTGCATCAGTTCTCGAATTGATCACAATTTTGATAACATTCCCCTTTTTGTAAATTCTTAGTTGGTGAATTTCAAATCGAATGGTAATGCTTTTAAATGCTAGTTTTTTGTTCTCAATTTGATTTACATGTATATTTGTGGTCTTGAGCAAAACATCAGGTACAAGTGACCTCTTATATGTAGCTTTAATATCGTTTCTCTGTTATTTGGAGCCTGAGCCTGCTTGTTGCTTGAATTTGTGTTCCTTGCGTGATGATTGGATTAATATTAATTTCAAATTGAATTTCCCAAACAGACACTTATCATAAGCAGGATGCAAAAACTGACAAAAGAGGGATTGCAACGCACAGACAAGAGAATTGGACTCATGAATGAAATTTTGGCTGCTATGGACACTGTCAAGTAAGGTTTCATTCTGTTTAGGTTTTCAATCTTTGTTACATAATGTGTCTTTTTACGAGCATCTTTTCATGCTGTAATGGATTCAGATGTTATGCATGGGAGAATAGCTTCCAGACAAAGGTTCAAGGTGTCAGGAATGATGAGTTATCTTGGTACCGTAAAGCCCAGCTTCTGGCAGCTGTATGATCTTCATCCGAAAAGCTATTTCCATTTTCTACTCATTAGCATCCATTTAATGTTCATGTTGTTTTATTCTTTGTTCTAATATTTTTTCTAGGCATAGTTTAAGTGAGAAAATAGCATTATGAAATGTAGTTTTGAACTTGTTACCCATGCCACTGAAGAAAAGTTTTCTGTCCATCAAATTGTGGTTGTTCGGGTATATAAAACAACTAAGGACTAGATTCAGATTGTTGGTTACGTGTCACATATTGTTCTTGTTTCTATGGAATTATTACCGGTGATTATTTTTAATGTCCAAGTGATATATGGTATCCACCATCTTTCTTTCTTGAGCTAAAAAACATTGTATATATATTTCTGAATTCTTTTCTTCCTCTTTATCTGATCTTGACTGCCTTGTGCCAATTTCTCGTGTGGTATGCTATGACACTATTTTTGTGAATTTGCAGTTGAACAGTTTCATACTTAACAGTATTCCTGTAGTGGTGATTGTCATTTCATTTGGGTTATACACTTTACTTGGAGGAGATCTGACACCCGCAAGGGCATTTACATCATTGTCGCTGTTTGCTGTTCTGCGGTTTCCACTTTTCATGCTTCCAAATATTATAACACAGGTATCTACTTCCAAATTTCATCCCCTATATTCTTACTAGCTGAGGAATTCCTTTTGATTTTGTACTTACTGATGGGATCTGACAATGAATTCCTTTGTAAGAATGTAAAAATATGGTATGATTATGATCTAAAGTTCTTCATGTTTTTCGACGACTTTCTAAGTTTCTAATTTTGATCTTTTGTATGATGTTGAGATTACATTTTTGAGTTTAAACAATACTTGTCGTGTGGTCTACATACTTTCAACATTATGTTATTTGCTAATGTTGACTTAAAAAATTAAGATGAATGTCATTGCATATGGCTCATTATCGTTTTGAATTTTGCGATCAACTATAATTCAGATTCTTCATTGGTTAAAAATGTTATAATAATATTCATTTAGAATCTTTTTTACACATTGGTAGGATGGTCAATTTTGACCCTCGCAATTTAGTCATTCCAGGAAGAACCCACAGTTGACATGGTTTTTCTATTGTGATTTCCCAGGTGGTTAATGCAAATGTTTCCTTGAAACGTCTGGAGGAACTTCTTCTAGCTGAAGACCGAATTCTTCTGCCTAACCCACCCATTGAACCAGAATTACCCGCGATCTCAATCAAGAATGGGTACTTTTCTTGGGAGGCAAAGGTATGTGTTGATTCTAGTCTTGGAATTTGAGTAGCATAGAAGTGCCAAGGTATCTGGGAACATTTTAGTGCATATTAGGTGTTATAATTTATGGAAAAAAAAACTTTTTATTAGATCGATTGTTTTTTCTAGCATCAGGAAATACATCTTTTCCATGAGTGGTTAATTATATGGACAACTTCACTTTCTCTTTTAGACTTATAACTGATTGGTTTTGCACCAGTTAATGATTTCAAACTCTCCATATCCTGAAGAAAGTTGTATCGAGTCCACTCTCTATGTACCTCTGTTTTCTTGGTGCGTCATCCTACATGGTATTTGTGCCATGTAGCTTGGACCTCCTGGGTTACTATTTTCTGAATTTAATTCATTGGTCCAGATAGTAAAAGTATAATAGGTTATCTCCATCTTTCTTTATCGTACAATGTAAGTTGAAATATCTTTTCTTCAATTGCTTATGTTTTACTTTTTCTTTAATTAGTTGGTAGCTGTTTGATATGTAATATTTGTTGGTTCCTCTGAGACTTATATTGTATTATCTATGATAGGCAGAAAGGCAAACATTGTCAAATATCAACTTGGATATACCAATTGGTAGCCTAGTAGCTGTTGTTGGCGGTACGGGGGAAGGAAAGACATCACTTGTATCAGCAATGCTTGGAGAGCTTCCTCCAATTGCAGATACCTCTGTTGTCATCAGAGGAAAGGTGGCTTATGTACCACAAGTTTCATGGATCTTTAACGCTACGGTGAGTAAAATATTGCTTGGTTTGAGAATCTTTTCTTTTGTTAATCTATTGAATTTGCTTTTGGCATTGGTTATGCCGAAGTTAACTACACTTCATTAGATGAGAGCTTTTGTTTTTTTAGGTCCGTGACAACATACTATTTGGTTCCCCATTTGAACCTGAAAGATATGAGAAGTCAATAGATGTGACCTGCCTGCGGCATGACCTGGAACTGCTGCCAGTAAGAATGCTGAGAAATATCATTGCATTGTTAACTTGATTGATTATCATTGATTTGTAGAATTTTATTGTCTTAAATTTTTACGACCTCTAATGTTCCTATGATAGGGTGGTCATCTTACTGAAATTGGAGAACGCGGGGTTAACATTAGTGGAGGCCAAAAGCAGAGAGTATCTATGGCTCGGGCTGTATATTCTAATTCAGATGTTTACTTATTTGATGATCCTTTAAGTGCTCTGGATGCTCATGTGGGGCGCCAGGTGAGTCTTTCAAATATATATGCACGTGCCCTTCAAAGTCACCCTACTTCTGATCCTGATAGAAAAATCATTGTTTGTTAGCCTTTTGTTTTGATAGCATAATAAATTATTTTGGCTGCCATTTCTGGTTCTGCATGTTTAAATGGAAAGTAAGGATGTTCTATTATGAAGAATAATATATGCGGAGAGTTGATATGGCCAAAATTAAATTAACCATGAATATTCTTGTAAATATTGATGCAAGAATAGTTTGATCTTTCTGCATGATGTCTTTTCAGTCTATGAGATAAGCTATAAGAAACTGCATTCATGATTTGTCATTTGTGCTCGTTTGCTCTAGGTTTTCGAAAGATGCATCAAAGGTGAATTAAGAGGAAAAACAAGAGTTCTAGTCACAAATCAACTACATTTTCTGTCGCAAGTGGATAAAATTCTACTGGTGCATGATGGTATGGTGAAAGAGGAGGGGACATTTGAAGAGCTCTCGAACAGTGGAGTTCTATTCCAGAAACTTATGGAAAATGCTGGCAAAATGGAGGAGTATGTTGAAGAACTGGAAGATATTAACGATAAAGATACTAAAACTGTTGGTAATGGTTTGAGCAACGAGATGTCTCAAGATGTGGACAAAACAAGCAAAAAGAAAGAAGAGAAGTCCATTCTAATCAAGCAGGAAGAACGAGAAACTGGCGTTGTGAGCTGGCATGTTTTGGTGAGGTACAAAACATCGTTTAATGTCTCACATTACTAAATTTGCAACATCTAATGGTCATTTTGAAGAGCCATATTAAGCTGAGGTCTGGCCATATGTTATTTTCTTCACATGCTTTATGTTTTAGTATATAAATCTATAAATGGTCTTTTTCTAATCTACCTGCATTAGTCGATATCTCCATTTGATTCATGCTCTGGATTACTTGTGTTCTGAACTTTAGCTCTGCACCTCTTGAACATAAAATGTGAAGAGAGTTGATTAAAAAGAATCAATTGCATTAAAATCTTATTATGATTGAAGAAAGTGATCGATAAAGTTGATATCATCTTAGTTATTCTATTGTTTTGTCTCACAATTGTTATGTGTCAGATTGATAATTTATCATTTCGACCTATGTGTGTTCAACAGCAGCTACTAAAAAATAAGCATTTGTCTGCTGATTTTTGGATTATCTTAATTTTTGTTTTGAACTGCTCCAGGTACAAGAATGCTTTAGGAGGTGCATGGGTTGTTATGATTCTGTTTATGTGCTATGTTCTAACAGAAATCTTGCGAGTTTCAAGCAGCACATGGCTGAGTTATTGGACAGGTCAAGACAGCAGCACAGATATACATGGGCCAATATTCTACAATATGGTGTATTCGCTTCTGTCACTGAGTCAAGTGAGTTCTATCCCTTGTTTTTTTTTTATAAAAAGTTGGGAGTATTACTATTGGTTATACTTGCTTATAATGATGTTCTTCTCTGCTTTCATGCCTTTTATATTAACTTTCTTTTCATCATTGCAGCATGATGAAAATTAAAAACATTGTTGGTTATATAAATGTTTCAAATTTCAGGTTTTGGTAGCATTAGGAAATTCATTTTGGTTGATCACCTCGAGCTTGTACGCTGCGAGACGGCTGCATATTGCCATGCTCAATGCTATCCTTAGAGCTCCAATGGTGTTTTTTCACACAAATCCACTTGGACGTATCATTAATAGATTTGCCAAGGATCTAGGTGACATTGATCGAAATGTTGCTCCCTTCACAAACATGTTCCTCGGCCAAGTGTCGCAGCTTTTTTCAACATTTGTGCTTATTGGAATAGTCAGCACAATGTCTTTATGGGCCATTCTGCCTCTTCTTATTTTGTTTTATGTAGCCTACCTATATTACCAGGTATGCCGAGTTCATGTTATTTTATTTTGTCTCTCCATTCAAATTGTACTACCAGTGAGTGTTTATAATGTGCCGTTTCATTATTATCTCATTGAATTCATAGTGTCTTCATAGGCATAATATCTTGTTTATATCTCTGTTTGTTCATGGAAGCTATAATTTTGAATTCTAAGCTATACCTCTACTCCAATTTCCTTTAAGTGTTACGGATATTGTGCATGTATAAAATGAGGAATTTATTTTGCTGCTAAATTCTTGGTCCATCAAAACACAACTCTTGATACTGATACAGGGTTATCTCCAGTTCACTATAGATTGTTCAATCTGGACAGTTAGACGAATGTTAGTGGTATGGTATAATGTAGTCAGATATTGTTAACATTCTTTATAAATATGTAGGCGATGCATCATATCTATTTGGATGCTAACTCTGTCCAGTTTCGAATGCTTTCTGTGATTGCTCAATACAATTAGGCATAAGGATGTCATGTAGTCATAAATTTGATTAGCATATCACTTTTCATCTATTGCTTTTTAAGACAATGCTTATAATTTTCGAGGTTTGTAAATATTCATTTTGTTGCTTGTAGAGCACAGCCAGAGAAGTGAAACGCTTAGATTCCATTTCTAGGTCTCCTGTGTATGCCCAGTTTGGAGAAGCACTAAATGGTCTGTCAACTATACGTGCATACAAAGCATATGATCGAATGGCCAACATCAATGGGAAGTCGATGGACAATAACATCAGATTTACTCTTGTCAATATGAGTGGGAACCGCTGGCTTGCCATTCGCTTAGAGACAGTAGGAGGCATTATGATTTGGTTTACTGCAACGTTCGCTGTCGTGCAGAATGGAAGGGCGGAGAATCAAGAAGCATTCGCCTCCACGATGGGTTTACTTCTTAGTTATGCATTAAATATTACAAGCTTATTGACAGCTGTTCTAAGACTTGCTAGTCTGGCCGAAAATAGTTTGAATGCGGTTGAGAGGGTTGGCACATATATTGAGTTGCCCTCAGAAGCTCCAGCCGTTATCGAAGACAATCGCCCTCCGCCTGGCTGGCCTTCAGCAGGAGCTATACGATTTGAAAATGTTGTGTTACGATATAGGCCTGAACTTCCTCCTGTACTACATGGGCTATCCTTCACGATTTCTCCAAGTGACAAGGTTGGAATCGTTGGAAGGACGGGAGCGGGGAAATCTAGCATGCTTAATGCTTTGTTCCGACTTGTTGAGCTGGAAAGGGGAAGAATCTTGATTGATGATTGTGATGTTTCAAAGTTTGGATTAATGGACCTCAGAAAGGTTCTTGGCATCATACCACAATCACCTGTTCTTTTCTCAGGTTTGTACTCTATAACACTACTTTTAAGAGAGTGTTGCAGTTTGTTGTTTCTCCAGTATATAGTTGGGTGTGACACACACATGATTTCCACTTTTGATATCAAAGGCCTTAAAAAATGTAATTCTAAAAGGAAGATGAGAAAGTCTAAGGATAACACTGCATTCATTTACCTTCATAATAACCGTACAAAGTGATAACTGGTCAGTGTGGTTGAATACCAAAGCCAGCTTACTTCAATGTTGTGTGTATTTTTAACCTGATGAATGAATCCTACTTATATTTTGGATAGGTTCTGTTAGGTTTAATCTGGATCCATTCAACGAACACAACGATGCTGATCTGTGGGAGGCTCTGGAAAGAGCCCATTTAAAAGATGTCATCAGGAGGAATCCTTTAGGCCTCGAAGCTGAGGTAGATTAATCTCGTCTTTTGCACTGATATGTATGTTCCAGTTTTTCCGATTGATGTCTGCTATTTTGCTCATTACTGTACTACTGTCTTGTCAAGGTCTCTGAAGCAGGGGAGAATTTCAGTGTTGGACAGCGCCAATTACTGTCTCTTTCTCGAGCATTACTCCGCAGATCAAAAATTCTCGTTCTTGATGAAGCAACGGCTGCTGTTGATGTTAGGACCGATGCTCTCATCCAAAAGACTATCCGTGAAGAGTTCAAATCATGCACCATGTTAATCATTGCTCACCGCCTGAATACCATCATCGATTGTGACAGAATTCTTCTGCTCGACGCTGGTCAGGTATGGAAAAGTCTAATGCACTACAGATTATAAGATTTCATGATATTTCTTGATTAAAATGTTGCATGTAATCTGTGCAGATTGTTGAATTCGATACGCCAGAGACACTGTTGGGAAAAGAAGAGAGCGCATTCTCTAAAATGGTCCAAAGCACAGGGGCAGCAAATGCCGAGTATCTACGCAGCTTAGTACTCAGACGGGACGACGATGGAATACACAAACACGAGAAGCAGATGGACGGGCAACGCAGATGGCTGGCCTCGTCCCGGTGGGCTGCAGCCGCCCAATTTGCACTTGCAGTGAGCCTGACTTCTTCGCAGAACGATCTGGTGCAGTTAGAGATCAACGAAGATGCAAGCATCCTCAAGAAAACAAGGGATGCAGTGATCACTCTCCAGGGAGTATTGGAGGGGAAGCATGACAAAGAAATCGAAGAAAATCTTGAAAACTACCAGGTTTCACGGGACAGGTGGTGGTCATCTCTTTATAAAATGATTGAAGGTAAAACTTACTTGTTTCTTTGTCCGCATGAAAAGGGAATCTTTTTGTCTTGTGTTCTTGTTTGTTTATGAGTTTTTCGTGCAGGTCTTGCTGTGATGAGCAGACTGGCTCGGAACAAGCTTCATGACTCGGATAATTTTGAAGATAGATCGATCAGTTGGGACCAGGTTGAAATGTAGACTTAATCTGGGCTTTTGAAGCCATTCAACAAATACTTGTCTGACTTTTACAAGTACTTACAGTGTTATTTATAACAAGATTGTTGTAGTGAATTTTGGAGAATTGATCCTCTATTTCCTAAGAGAAAAAAAGACTCATAGTTTCAACTCTTTATGTTATTCTCAAGGTTGCATGGAATAAAAATGTAGAGGATCCAGGTTTCGGATTCTGAATTTCGAGGCCTTGTAGTATTATAAAGATGCTATTTTCTTTGGGTTTTTTTCATTTTGAATAATACAAAATTTCTTTTCCTCAGTCTAAAGCTCATTGAAGATTCAACTCAACTTGCCTACAATATATGTATTTGTTCTCGATTACTTGTACATATATACAAACTTTATTTACCAATTACACAATAACTAAAAGAATCTAAAGCACTATTAAATTTCTATATCTACATTGGTACAATAATTCTTAAATAATGTGTGTTGTACACAATTGAGGATGTAGATTGTAAAAAAAAAAAGGTTATGAAGAAGTGCTATTCTAGAAAAAAAAAATTTGTAGAAATTCTATTGATGTATTTGAATCTATTGATATATTTGAATACTGATTTCTTAATTTTCCTTACGATTTTTCTTATTAATTTTTCTTAATGGGCTTATGTTTTCTTGGGCTGGCTATCTCAAGTTTTAAAATTAAGGGCTAAAGATGGATGGCTATTTCATTTTTAAAATTAAGGGCTAAAGTGGATTTGGCCTTTGCAATAGCCTTAATGAAACGGGAAAATCATAAACACGAAAAAATCAGATAAACACAGTATGAAGAAAACGAGTAATTGAAGAAAGGAGGATTCAAATCAAAGCCGCCGCCTCCGGCGGCCATCTTTCAGACCCCATCGCCCCAGCTCTCTCCGGTCGGTAATTATTGAAATCCATCAACTAAACGATTGATGAATTAACTGATCTCTGTCTACTGCTTTACTTCTTTTTTTATATGTACAACTGCAATTCTACTATATTTTAAATTTAGAGTACTTTCTCATTTGATTAATTGAATTCCTGAATAAACAATAGGAAAGCCCAGTAATAATTGAATCACGATTTGCTGAATTTTCAATTTATTAGAATTTGTATTAAGGCCTTTTGTGAATCTAGTTATGAATGAATTACATCTAGTCGAATAGGAAAGGGGAAATTCATTTAAATCAACAAAATCCAACTACATAAAAAACAATCGTAGATTTATTTGGAACATAAGAAATTGATAATTGATGAAAACCACACTAAAACAATTGGAACATGTGTGTAATAGCAAGATGATGTCTATCTAGAGCACTTTCGTAGCTAACTCATTGAGGATAGATATTATATCTCGAGGATTCAAAGGTTTCTCCCAGAAATAATCTAAGCCAGCCTCCATGAATGCCGCTTGCTCTATTTCCGAACTTTCAGCACTTACCCCTACTATCATGCTATCGACTCCCATTCCTCGAAGCATTCGAGTTGCCTGTATATATGTGTGTTTTTGTGTCAGATCTGTATTAATCATATGCATATGTATTATATGGTATAATTTATACCTGTGGTCCATCCATGACAGGCATGACCATGTCCATCAACACAAGATCAAAGTTGTTTTCCGAGAGGAAAAGATCGACTGCTTCTTTGCCATTAGCCGCTGTCTGAATTTGCAATCCATGGGTTGCAAGCAGCATGGCATGGACGCCCCGCACTTGAGGATCATCATCGACAACAAGAGCAGTTATCGCCCTCACCTCTTCTGTTGGGTTTGCCACCACTTTTTTTGAATTTCCACCTCTTTTCATTTGTTTCCTGCAAAAGCATACAATGCACGCATTTGTGTGTGATTGGAATGATCAAGAAAAGAAAAGAAGAATTTAGGAAGTCGAATTAGAAAGAATTGCACCTCTTGAATACACTGTAGTGATATCTTACTAAAAGAAATGAATTTCGTGATTTTCTTCGTGCTGAACTCACGATTAAATAGGTTGTAGAAGTGATTTTCTCGGCAAACGTTTTAAGACAAAAATGATGAGAGTCTTAGCCACAACCATGATTTCTGATTTACGTCCAAATATTTTGATTGTCATTCCTATCCGCACTTGCCTTATTATTTTTTTTGGAAACTTTCAGTTAATGTATATGTACATTATTATGTTTCGAGATCTGCTTTTTTGATTACGAGATTTCCATTTAATGAATGAACGCATTATTTGTAGTTAGTAAAATCATGGCATTGACATTATTCATTTCTCTTGTTTTCTAAAATTAGACGTTTCTTAAATACAAATTTTTTTTTCAAAATTGGTGCTAAGATTAGAACTTTCTATCAGCCGAGAAGTTGAATGAACCATATAAGTACATCAGTTTTTTTTTTTTTTTCATATGAGCTATTTCTTCTTAATTTCATTGAATTTTTTTTTTTTTCATTTTTAAATTCAATCCTTACAATAAATGAGAAAATAATTTGAAACATTATTCTCCTTTACAATATATCATGTTTTATAAAGGGTTTTTTATTCTTTGTTAAGGTCTGTTGATTTATACTTTCAAAATATCATGTACGATTATTTTAGTTTTGACTTATGGGCTATCTAGTATGTCATATATGGGTTAAGTGTGCATGCCCTAGGCTCATTCCTAGATAAATCGCTACCTTCAACTTGGCTTAAGAAGTGTCTAGATATTGTTTAATTACATCTAAATGCATAATGTGTCACACTTTTCATGACCATTTCATCTTTCACTGAGTTGGAAGTTCAAGAAAGTGGTGTCAGGCTAACAAAGGAAGTGAGGAAGATATATGTCCTTATGGTGGTGAACGATGATCTTATTGTGTGGTGTCTAGATGATTCTCCTTGCTACACATGGATTGCAAATTCAAGCAGCTGAAAATTGGCATTCATCGTTTCTCCCGTTACAGTCCATTACCAATTTGAAAGGGTTAGCCATGTAATCTATTGGTAGATTTACACTTTAGTCAAAAAAACCTGTTTTCTGAAATTAGACATTTCTTACGCAAATTTTGCTTTTATAATATGCCCTCTTTCTTCTCCCCACCCCCCACCCCACCCCACCCCAAGAGTAGAACATTCTAAGAGCAGAGATGTTGAACGAACTGTATATGTAGATAACAAAGTGATAACTGGTGAGTGTGGTTAGTACCAAAGCCAGCTTACTTCATATTTGTGTGTATTTTTAACATAATGAATCCTACTTATATTCGGGACAAGATCTGTTAGGTTTAATCTGGATCCATTCAATGAACACAATGATGCTGATCTGTGGGAGGCTTTGGAAAGAGCTCATTTAAAAGATGTCATCAGGAGGATCTTTGATCTTTTATGCCTCGAAGGTGAGGTACATAAATCTGGTCTCTTTATCTAATGATTACTTTTTCCCTTGATGTGTCCTATTTTGCTCATTACTATACTCTCTTGCAGTGAGCCTGACTTCTTCACAGAACGATCTGGTGCAGTAAGAGATCAACGGAGATGAGAGCATCCTCAAGAAAACGAGGGATGCCGTGATCACTCTCCAGGGAGTATTGGAGGGGAAGCATGACAAAGAAATCAAAGAAAATCTTGAAAACTACCAGGTTTCAACAGACAGGTGGTGGTTGTTTCTCTACAAAATGATTGGAGGTAAAACTTGCTTGTTCGTTCTTGAGCACAAAAAGTGTTCCTTTTTCGTGTGTGTTTTCTCATGTATGAGTTCATTTATGAGTTTGTCGTGCAGGTCTTTGATGTGATGAGTAGACTTGCTCGGAACAAGCTTCATGACACGGATACTTTTGAAGATAGATCGATCAGTTGGGACCAAGTCAAAATGTAGACGGGCTTTGAGGCCATTCAACAAATATTTGTCTGAGTTTTACATGTACTTACTGTCTTATTTATAACAAGATTATTTTAGTGAATTTTGGAGGAAATTTTGAAGATAGATCCATCAGTTGGACCAGTTCGAAATGTAGGCTTAATCTGGGCTTTGAAGCCATTCATCAAATACTTTTCTAGCTTTTACAAGTACTTACAGTCTTATTTATAAAAAGATTATTTTGTTAAATTTTGGGGAACTGATCTTCTGTATTTACTAAGAGAAAAGAGACACATAGTTTCATTCTCATGGATTCATGGAATAAAATTGTAGAGATCCAAATTTCGGATTGTGAATTCGAGGCCTTGTATTATTATAAAGATACTATCTCCTTTAGGTTTATTCATATTCAATACAAGTTGATTTATTTTCTTCGGAGCCTAATCTCATTGAAAGTTGAAGTTAAAAGTAGTAAATTTATATTTTTTTTCATCAGATCCTAATCTCATTGAAAGTTGAATTTACTAGTATTAAATTTATATATCTATATTGATAAAAGAAAATCTTAAATAAGAGTCTAAAGTATTAAATTTATATATCTATATTGATAAAAGAAAATCTTAAATAAGAGTCTAAAGTATTAAATTTATATATCTATTAAAAGTATTAAATTTATATTTCTATATTGGTCAAAGAAAATCTTAAATAAATGAGGACAGCTTAGTTGTTGCTCAAATAAAGTATAAAATTTATATATCTGTATTGGTCAGAAAAAATCTTAAATAAATGAAAATTTAAATAAATGCGGATATATTAGTTGTTGCTCAAATAAAGTATAAAATTTATATATTTGTATTGGTAAAAGAAAATCTTAAATAATAGTCTAAAGCATTAAAATTAAATTTATATATCCATATTGGTTAGAGAAAATCTTAAATAAATGAGGATAATCTTAAATAAGAGACCAAAGCATTAAAATTAAATCTATATACCTATATTGGACGGAGCAAATCTTAAATAAATGAAAATCTCAAATAAATGTGGATATTTTAGTTGTTGCTCAAATAAGTAAAAAATTTATATCTATATTGGTAAAAGAAAATCTTAAATAATAGTCTAAAGTATTAAAATTCAATTTATATATCCATATTGGTTAGAGAAAATCTTAAAATTAAATTTATATATCCATATTGACCAGATAAAATCTTAAATGAATGAGAATATTTTAGTTGTTGCTTAAATAATTTGTAATGTATAGCACACAATGTTTATTGAAAAATAAAAAATGTTCAAATAATTTGAAAAAAAATTGTAGAATGAAAAAAGAAAAAAAAAATAAATATATATATATATATATATAAATAATTTGCAGATGTATGTATTGACAAATTAAAAAACTGTTGTAATTTTATAGATGTATTCGAAATGGATTTTTGTTGCATTTGGAATGGATATGTGTTTCACGCTTCTTTTTTTTTAATAGATTTTGTTAATACTAAAACGCTGTTCTTTTAAAAGGGAAAAATTAATATTTTCTTAATATTTAATTCAAATTGTAATATAAATTCAAAATATTTTGTTAATACTAACCAGTCATAAGTGGTGCTATGCAAGATTATTTAAAAAAAAAACTTAATATTTTTAATATTTAATTCAAATTGTACTACAAATTCAAAATATCAATTGTTGGTAGAAATATAAATATTTTGAATTTAAACAAATATTGAATTTTAATATTAAAAATTATCTTTTGAATTTGTGAAACTTAAATTTTAAGTATATTTATAATTTTTTATAAATATTTACTAATGTTTATATCTTAATACAGAGTTAATATTTTCAAAATCAATACTTATCATATCTAAATACATCCTCAATATTTCAAATAACAATGGCTATGATAAATATTTCCAATATCAATGTTGATGATACGATAAATTTATTTTTTCTTAAATATTTATAAAATATTAAAAAATATCGATATGAATATATATTCTCAGTTTGAAAATATAAGTATAATCAAATATATAGAAAATCGAAAAAAATATAGATATTGATATTTTTTGTAAAGATATTCTTAAAAAATATACTTATCTCCAAATATTAAAAATTAAAAAAAATAATCGATAATTTTTAAATCACCAAATATATATTTTAAAAAGTCAAAGTTTATCCTCAAATTTTAAACCATCCAATGGTATATTAGAAAAAGAAAAAAAAACAATACATCATTTTATTAATTTTTTATAATAGGCTAGGACAAGAAAAAATCAATACATCATTTTATTAATTTTTTATAATAGGCTAGGACAAGAAAAAAACAATACATCATTTTATTAATTTTTTATAATAGGCTAGGACAAGAAAAAAACAATACATCATTTTATTAATTTTTTATAATAGGTTAGGACAAGAAAAAAACAATACATCATTTTATTAATTTTTCATAATAGACTTGGGTTTTTTGGGCTGGCCAAATTATAGGGCTTTAGGGTTTTGCAAAAGTCATCTAGTTGCTATAAAACGGGAAAATGAGATATAGACAGACATTAGGAAGAAAATGAGTAGTGGTTGAAGAGAGGCGTAAAACGGGAAAATGAAATAATGAAATAAATATAGACAGACAGTAGGAAGAAAATGAGAAGTAGTTGAAGAGAGGCGGGATATCAAGAGTGATCAATGAGGAGTAGTTGAAGAGAGCCGGGATATCAAGGATGATCTCAAACCAACCACCAAATGAGTGATCTCAAAACCAGCACTGCTTCAAAGGGCCGCTCTCCACTGTAGGTAGTTATTGAAATCTATAAATTTAAATAATGATAAATTAACATTGTCTCATTTTAAATTAATAAACTAAAACAATGATAAATTAACCGCGTCACTTGTTTACTTTTTTTTATACAACTGCAATTCTATTATATTTTAATTTTAGATTATTTGTTTATTTGTTTAATTGAATTTCTGAATTAAGAATAGGAAAGCCCAATAATAATTGAATCAATTGATTTGCTTAATTTTCAATTTTTAGAAATTTGTTTTAAGCATTTTGTGGATCTGCTTGTGAATAATTATATTCTAGTCGAATAGAAATGAGAAATTGATTTAAATCAAAAAAAAAAAACCAAAAACCTTAAAAAACACAATAATCTTTATTGATAGATTTATTTGGAACATAGGAAATTGATAATGATGAGAACCAAACAAAAGCAACAAGAACATGGGTGTGACAAGATGATGTCTGAGCTTGTTTTTAGCTAGTTAATTCAGGATAGATATTATATTTGGAGGATTCAAAGGTTTCTCCCATCGGGACCTCTATGAATGCTGCATTGCTTCCAAACTTTCAGCACTTACCCCTACTATCAGGCTATTGACCTCCATTCCTCGAAGCACTATTGACCTCCATTCCTCGAAGCATTCGAGTTTTGTGTTTTTATATTAGATCACTATTAATCACATGCACATGTATTTTTATTATATGGTGTAATTTATACTTGTGGTTCATTCATGACAGACATGACCATATCAATCAACACAAGATCAAAGCTGATTCTGGAGAGAAAAAGAACGATGATTCTTTGTCATTTACCGTTGCCTGAATTTGCAATCCATGGGTTGCAAGCAGCACGACATGGACGCCTCGCACTAAAGGATCATCATCCACAACAAGAGCAGTTATCGCTCTCACCTCCTCTGTTTGATTTGCCACCACTTTTTTTGAATTTCCACCTCGTGCATTATTTGTAGTGAGTAAAATCATGACATTGACATTAATCATTTTTCTTGTTTTCTAAAATTATACATCTCTTATTTACAAAATTTCTTTTCAAAATTGGTACTAAGATTAGAACTTTCTAACAACACTTTTTTTGTTTTTTTATATGAGCTATTTCTTCTTAATTCATTGATTTTTTTTTTTTTTACTTTTTAAATTCGGTCCTTGCAATAAATAATTTGAAACATTATTTTCTTTAAAATATATCATGTTTTACTAAGGTTTTTTTTTTTTACTAAATAAAGACAACCCCTTAGTAACCACTCTTTTTTTTCTCTCTCTCTTTTTTCCTTTTTTTTTTCTTTGTTAAGATTTGCTGATTTGTACTTTGACGGCTTTAGGAACAAAAAAAATATTTTATTTTGTGCTTATCAACTCTCTAATTTGTCATGTATCGGCTAAGTGTGCATTTCCTAGGCTCATTTCTAGATAAGTCGCTACTTCAACTTGGCTTAAGAAGTGTGTGAAGATATCGTTTAATTACATATAGGAATTTTATTATATTCAAATGCGTCACACTTTTCTTGACCATTCCATCTTTCATTGAGTTGGAAGTTTAAAGAAGTGGTGTCAAACCAACAAAGAAGGTGAGGAAGATATATGTTCTTATAGTGAACGATGATCCTATTGTAGGGTGTCTAGATGATTCTCCTTGCTACACATGGATTGTAAATTCAAGCAGCTGAAAATTGGCATTCATCATTGCTCATGTTACGGTCCATCAACAATTTGAAAGAGTTAGCCATGTAATCTATTTGGAGTTTTGATCTTTAAAAACTCTTTCTGAAATTAGACATTTCTTAATACAAATTATGCCTTTATAATCTACTATATTTCTTAATTATTACCCCACCCCACGCCACCCCAAAAGTAGAACTTTCTAACAACAGAGAACTTTCTAACAACAGAGATGTTAAATGAACTATGTACGTACATCACTTTTTTTTTTTTTCATATGAACTATTTCTTCTTATTACCATTGATTTTTTTTACCTTTTTAAATTCAATCCTTCCAATGAATGGGATAATAATTTGAAACATTATACTCCTTAACGATAAATCATGTTTTTATGAATTTTTTATGTCCTTTGTAAACTAAATCAAATATAACCCCTTAGTAATTCCTGTTTTTCTTTCTTTCTATTTTTGTTAAGATTTGTAATTTGGGGCCCTTAGACCCAAAAATTAAATTTTATTTGGACCAGATATGGGCCCACTAGTTTGACATAGATGGGCTTATGTGTGCATGTTCGGTGATTGGTGGGTCTTGCCTGGGCTCATTTTTAGATAAACCGCTACTTTCAATCTCAGCCCAAGAAATGTTTGAAGATATTGTTTAATTACATTTAAGAATTTATTTAAATCCTGACTTTTACTTGGATTTGTTCCCCCATTGTGATTCGATGAGAATCAAATTGATCATAGAATCGATGTTAAGAGTTAGGAGGATGGCTTACAATTTCGGAGCTCGAATAAATTTTTGATAGTACAATTTAGGTTTGGATTCAAAGATTTGATTTGAGGAAATAATTTTTGAATGGATTTTATATCCTCCAGCTTCACTCAAAAAAAAAAAAAGAAGTATAAATGACATCCTCATTTTATTTTTTAAACAGTTAATTATTGTTTATATAGAGCATGGAGAAAATAAATTATAAACTTAATATGGCTCACGGAATTTGAATCTAAAACTAAGTCCCATGATAACGAAATGTAGTGGATTTCAGATCCATGGTAAAATGAATTGATCCAAACAATATCAATTTATTATCAAAACGAAAAAATGAAACCTTAATAAATTTAAATATGTCATATTCAGATTGTTTATTTAAATTTATTTATAGATTCATATGTCTTTTTCACAGTCCGGAGATATTTTGAATATAAAATTAAAAAGTACAGTTGACTTTAGGATGCGATGCCAGTTTGCCAACACAAAAACAGAGAGATGGAAAACTCTGGCAAATCTTCTTGTCAAAGAATCATTACATAGAAAGACATCAAAATTAAACAAATGAAACATTAACTGAAATTGTTGTACAAAATCGAGAATATTATGAGCAAATAATTTAATTTTCACACCATGATGTCAACCAGGCATGGAAACAAATTAAACAATGGTAACATTTTCGAAAATAGATTATTTGTTAATTGTTATAACCAAGAAACTGAGAAGAAAAATGTGGTAGATTCCATTCTTGGATTCATTACCCAAAAAAATTATTCACTTTCTTTATTCCCATTTTTGGGTTATTCTTGACTTGGTGATTATGGTAATTTAATTGAATTAAATTTAATCGTGAGCAGTGAGTCCGATTTGTCGATGTGATAACATATTTTGTCTTTTGTCTACCTATCAAAACACCGAGAATATTGCTATATGTTTTCTCTGAGTCCTACGTTAAAGTTGGTGATTTCTTAAGTGCATTGGTAGCTTCCATGTGTAGGAGATGGTTTTAATAATTAAATATGAATATAAGTTTAATTTCTGTTGATTTGTATGATAGGACCAAAAGATGGATAAGTGAATATACCCTTTAAAACTCATTAATCTAATAAGAATAAAACATCCAAATTGGCCTCTCTTTTTTTTTTTTTTAAACATTTGCATTGCAAAAATTAATAAGATATTTTGGTGTGTTTTGTCAATATTTTGAGGTAAGATATTATGGAGTATTTTATAAGAGAATTAGAAATGCAGCATTAAATTAAACTATATAAATATCTTTAATGATGTAATGATGCGTCGACAATATCTCTCCAAAAAAATCTTAATAAACGGTGATGGTGTGATTAATTTAGATTTATAATTGCTATTGATTACTTCCAAATTGATCTTATGAAAGAACAAATAGAGACAGAATATGATGCCAAATCCATTAAAGAGACGACGATCCCACAAAATCTCCCTATTAAGATTATCAAACTATTGCAACGTTAATAATCTTTTTTACTACTAATCTAATTGGTATGCCAATTATGATACATACATGATATACATCTTGTGGTTTAAGGTATATCCACATAAATATGATGAAAAATTACGAATGCTTATTGATATTCGATTAAATTAAATTTAACCTGAATAACTATTTACAAAAAAATATCTGAGTAATGAATATATATATATATATATAGAGGACTGATATAAGAAAATGAAATGCCCACCGTCGGCAACTCTTAACATGTCCACTAATGACGTGTATTGATCTCATCCCTCGTTATATGGAAAATGAAATTAATAGACATTTTGAATTTTTGACACATCAATCGTGGTCACATCTCAACGTATCCATGGTGGGTAGTAGAGATGCCCAAACGGTTTCCCGGTTCCGGTTTCGGTTCGAACCGCCGGTTCGACGGTTCCGAAATGGTGGAACCGAAACCGAACCGTGGAAGGAAAGGTTTCGGTTTCGGTTTGAAACCGCCGGTTCAACCGGAACCGGACGGTTCGGCCGGTTCGAACCGGCGGTTTTCGGTTTTCCTTTTTTTTTTTTTTTTTTTTTTTTTTGGTTTTTTTTAATTTATGATTCTATGATCCAAATTTAAACTTCAATGTTTGTTTTGAAGTATAAAATATCATGAGAAAATACAATTCGGAATAAAAAATATATTTAAGAATTGTATTGATCAAACTTTTTCAATAAACTTGTCAATATAATATAACTTGGAAAATTATTACAAGTTGGAACTTGGAACACTTAGAACTATATATAATCTATGATCTAATGATTCTAATCTATTACAAATGTTTGTATATATTACAATTAAACTTGTCAATATAACTTGGAAAATTATTACAAGTTATAACTATATAGTCTATATCTAATTTATGATTGAATGATTCTAATCTATTACAAAAGTTTATACTATATATTACAATTACAAAAGTGAGCATAAAAAAAATTAAAGAGCTTGAGTTTCATTTTAAGTTTGGAATTGAAATTTCAAACTTAAAATGAAATTGCCTACGTATCCTTAATTGAAATCGAATTAAGGAATCAAAGCTCACGTAATTCTCTTACCTCAACTTACCTTTTTCACTCGTCGAGGTTGACGCCACTTCCGCCGGAGGATGTTGTGTTTGAGTCGTAGCCATACAAATCTTGTCCACCGTCCTCCATGTGTGACAAATCGAGGTTTTGTTGACGTTTGGCGGCTTTGACCCAATCGTCAAGAAGCATAAGATTTTGGACATTTTCGACGGCCAAGTTTGCTCTCCTCTCACTCAAAGTGTGGCCCGATACGCTAAAGGCATGTTCAACCGAAACTGTGGAGGCGGGACATGCAAATATTTCCTTGGCAATAATTGTTAGTATAGGATATGTGGTGATCCTTCGTGACCACCACTTTAATAGATCCAAATTGTTCTCAAATGCAATTGATTCAAAAGTAACACTAAAATAAGAATCCAATTCTTGTGATGAATTAACACCTCTAGCTTTTTTTTGAGTTCTAATATCATAAAAATTATAAAATTGAGAAAGAGTATCATCAAAAGTAGACGAAGAACTACTAGAACCTACATTATGATGTCGAACTACATCTTCACTACTACATGATTCACCATACATTGTTTTATATTCTCTAAATAAATCATACAAATAATTTTTCGCCCGTTTAACCACTTCACTAGGATTAGGCACATAATCAACTTGATCATAATCACTAATATAGCCAAAGGGGAACAATGCATTATAGTACATAGTCAAAAGTTCTTCTAATCCATCTTCTCTAATCCTAGGATCTAATAATTTAGCACATAAATATAGGGGGGGTATCTCATGATAATATTTTAACCATTTAGCTTTCATCATAATAATGGCATTACTTAAAATAGGATCATCTTTATAAGATTTCATTATCAAAGCAATTTTAACACATTGATCTAAAGCTAAAGGAGATGTAGGATAATAACATCCACTTATTTCTTTAGTGCCTTCTTCAAAATTTTTTAGCATACCAATCATGTTTATACAAGAATCCCAAGAATGAGCAAATAACATGACATTACTATCTCCAAATTCCATAAAAAAAGCACATAAAAGTTCTCTATAATTATATGAATCTTGAAGCATGTAATAAGTAGAATTCCACCTATGTTCCACATCTTTCACAAATTTTTTTACTTCCAATCCATTCATTTTACAAAATCTAGCCCATCTTTTTCGCATTTGTATGGTATGACAAATTAAATTAATTGCAACTCTAATTTTTTCTATTTCCGTTTGTAAAGTTGTTAATCCATCTTGAACACATAAATTAAAAATATGACACATGCATCTAGTATGAAAAATATCACTATTTAATGAAGGTTTACAAAAATCAATTAACGTAGGCAAGCTCGCTTTATTATTAGTTGCATTATCTAAAGCTATAGCAAATACTTTTGTTAATATACCATAATCATTTAAGCTATGTATTATTTTTTGTGAAATATGTAAACCGGTATGACTTTCATTAAAATCAACAAAAGTAATTAAACGTTTTTGAACATCCCATGCATCATCAATCCAATGACAAGTAATGCCCATATAATCATTCTTTTTATAAGGATCTTTCCAACAATCAACACATATTGCACCTTTTTGTTTAAGGTTAGCTAAATCTTGCATAAGATTATATTTTTTTTCACGAACTCTTTTATCAATATCCCTAGTGGCCGTGTTTCTACTTATCATTCTAGCCGGTGGTTGCAAATATTGACTCACATAATCTTGATAATATTCATCGGAAGCCCATTGCAAAGGCAAATGTTTAGAAGCAATAAAATCGGCGGTGCCTTTCCTAAGTTCAAGTTGGCTAAATTTAAACATTAAAGAATCCATACCTTGTGAAGACCCGGTGAATCCTCGTAGTTGTGTTTGAGAAGGAGCCAATCCAACCTTGTCGGGATGCTTCTTCGTGACGTGGTTGTTGAACATTCCATATCCTCCTCCATGCTTGAACTTGTATTGCTTCCCACAATGATTGCACGTTACTATGTAGTCAACGACACTATTAGGCACGACCTCCTTCTTGAAGTGAACGGAGAAGATATCACTTCGAAGTGAAGAAGGTGCTCTACTAGAGGGGGTACTCCCTTGTGTGTGTTGCACGGTTTCTTCCTCTTCAACATCATCGGCTAAGGCTTGGGCGATTTGTTCTCCCAAATCGACATCTTCATCAAGCTCGTCACACCATCGATCAATTAGCTCGTCTTCGTAGGATTGTGGAGGTGGCATGAGACTCTTTCCCCTAGCATGAGACGAGGAAGCGGAAGAACCTCTTCTAGACATGATGATAGCAAATTAAAAAAATCGAAGTGGAAGTAGCACTACAAGTAGATGATAATACGAACTAAAAAAAGAAATTTGAGAGCTTTTGAACTTGATATATTAAAGTGAGCAAGAATGCAAGATAATTGAGAGAGAGAGCTTGAGAATTGGTGTGAAAAAATACACCATTTGAACCCCTATTTATAGATCTCAAAAATTCAAAAAAAAAAAAAAAAAAAAAAAAAAATAGGCACGCTCCGGTTCGAACCGCCGGTTCCGGTTCGGTTGAACCGGCGGTTCGGCTGATCTCACCCGTCCATCTCCAACGTTCGACGGATCTCGGCCGCTCGATTCAAATTTGCTCCAAACCGCCGGTTCGAACCGGCGGTTCCGGTTCGGTTCCGGTTCGGCCGGTTTCCAACGGCTATTTGATCTCCTCCGTCGATCCGCAACGGCGAGTTTAGTTTAAACGTGAGCCGTACACGTGTCCAAGGCAACAATTAAAAAAAAAAAAAAAAATACATAAACCGGCGGTTTAACCGGCGGTTGGAACCGCCGGTTAAACCGCCGGTTTGCCGGTTTTTAAATCCCCAAACCGAAACCGAACCGTGTTATGGCGGTTCCCGGTTCCGGTTCGGAACCGAAACCGGACCGCCGGTTTGCCAAACCGCCGGTTCACGGTTTGAACCGGCCGGTTCACGGTTTTTCGAACCGGTTGGGCATCTTTAGTGGGTAGGGTAGGAAGACTGTATTTATATCTCTCACATCTTTTAAGGTTTTGAAGATCTCAATTTTATAGTGGGGTTTTAAAATGTTATGTCTCACCAATTAAGTTGACAATTTTGTACCATCACATACTGTTCAAGATTCCATCTATGTATGATTTGTGTATCATCATTTTTTTATCTCCTACAATTCTTATGTATAATAACTGATCCATTTGAGGAGATAATATAACAGGATTTAAACAAATTGAATAAAATGTGTTTCTGTGATTGATCATTAAATGAGTAAAAATGTATTTAAAATTCAATTTGTAACATCTAACAATTAAGATTTAACGAAAATATAGTTTTCTGAGCAAACCAGATATAATTCAATATTAGTCTACTTTATTAGTTACCCTTTTCTTAATCATTTATTTGATTGAATTAGCATAATGGAGCTAAATTGTTATAATGATTGTATGGTATGAAAAGTGAGTGCCATAAATTTCTGCTCTAATGACTCCATAAGAATAAATGGAGAATTCGTTATGATGCCAATGGACCTACAACTCTTTTATATCATGAAAGGGCTCTTTTTTCTCTATTCTAACTTTAGTATATCCATTTCCTCCAAATACCTAAATGCGCATGCTTTTCTTCTGATTTTTTGCCATTATGTTCTTTCCCATTTTTTCTACATGCCTTTACTTTCATTGACCTAAAACTATATTATATTTACATACTCCCTCCATATCACACACAATGCATATAGTCACATCAAGAATTTTAAAAACATTGAAAATGACAATTAAACAAATAAGTTCTTGTTATAATAATCATACTTTACGCCTAATGTTTTTTAATTTTCAGGACCAGAAAGATAAATTGAATTGGACTATATTAATAAATGAGCTAACTAAATATTGGACTATATACATCGGTGATGTTCGAAAAATAAAATTAAAAAAAATATGATATGCGCGATGGACTCAGACAAAATGAAGTATAGTATTGAAGTATGATAAGAATATAATAATAAGAAGTCTCATATTTAAAATCACACACCCATGATTAGGTGTAAAATTAATAGTGAATTTGCACTCAATATAATTCATCAATTATAACATCTTAAAAACTTGTATTTTGAAATAAAATACGAGGTCAGAACACTAGACAAATAAAATATTATTTCTAGTCTAAATCCTTTTTAATATTTAATATTTGTCTTGCAATTTGTTTCATTAGTATCATAAAAAATTTACTACTAAAATTTTTGAAGGAAAAAGATAATAAATTGTAAATCTGAGTAAAATTACGCAAATAATAGCTCTTCAATATTATAAGAATTAATAAATGGGAGTATAAGGGTATTTAGGAAAGAATTTGTAATGAATGGTAGCAATCTGCAAGAGTTTTATTGCATCTGCAATCCCTGGACCACTTTTGCTATGCGGATATGGCCCTTACTTTGAGGTCCTTTTCGAAGACTGAAATTACAAAAACAGTCCCAGCAATCTGACCCGTTCCAATGCCAACCACAAGATTAGTTCAGGGGTAGTCACGACATTTCGAATCAAAAGTTTACTTTCAGACACCAAGTCCAAATCACGCGTACTGTATATTCTGTCCGATCGAGGCAATGAGTAAATAAGCAACACTCTTCTCCTCTGACACGTGCCGTTCTCCTCAAGCACGTGCCAGACGACGTCATCACTAGCAAAACGAGAAGCCCTCGCCCGTGCGCCACAGTTCCCACACGTGTCAAACTAAAACTAGGAGCAATTTTTCTTCTTTTATGCCCTAATTTATCCAAATTAACAAAATAAAGGTAACTGACTTGGTTATACTATGAAAAGATATATAATAAATGTATACATTTTATTTTAATTTAGTTGTTTTTATTATTACCAAGAAAACTACATGATTTTTTTCAGCATTGTCCTTAACTTATAATTTTGTGTACTAAGCTTACACTTAGTGAATTACACCAATTATGTCTGTTAAATGTTGGGTAATGTAATCATTTTAAACACATAATAATATATATTGTTATTTTAGTAATATGTATAAAACAATCTTAAATAAGAGATATTTTGAAATCTAAGTGAACATATGGAGAAGATTTAATAATGAACCATCCTTTGATTATTATTTATTCAAAGGTATATATAATAATTTCTGACGAACTACTACCACGAGCCTCTAAAAGACTATGATAAATTTATTACATTTAGAAAAAAACTACGTTAAATGAGTAATAATTAGATAGAATCATTATTAAATTATTTTGATTTGATTTATACATCATCAGACATTATTTTATATTAAGTGAGTGAAACTCCACCACGCAGATTAGAAAAATAATATGAAAACATTCAATGTAAAATTTTATATTTATCTTGAGTAAACATTGATACTTTAATTTTGAAATATAATATTATTTTGAAATTAGTGATTGTATAAAAAAAAAAGAACCACAAACTTTTAATGCAATTAAAATCTGAAAATTATAATTTTAGGTACTAACTAATTATTGGATAAAAAAAAACATGAGTGTGGCACATGACTCGTGGACATCTTAGGCCAAAAAAAATTCGAGTAAGTCTTTTGAAAGACTGCCTCACAAAATTTTAATACATTGCATGAGACGGGTCAACCCACAACTCAATTATTCACCACCCATGCCCTACGTAAAACCGTCTCACATGAGTTTTTGTGAAAAATTTCAGTGGTGCAGAAGTTCTTAAATTATCCTGATTAAATTGTGAACTCAATTATATTGCTGTTAATTATCAGTTTTGGGACCTGCTTGGAACCCATTTAAAGTTTATTTCTTAAAGATCCTATTTATCTAAATTAATAATAATTGGTAATATATATGAATTTATTCTACAAATTTAATAATATTTATACATAATACTAGTAGACATATATCTTAACATGACTATGATGGTAGGAGGCATTTTCCGTTCAACACTCTAGTAAAAAAAGCACTTAAAAAAAATTGGATTTGTTTCAATTTAACTATGAATTTTAGATTAGCACAAGAAGAGTTGATTATTCCTTTACAACTTTGACCCTCTTGCCTTTTTATACAAGATTTTTATCTAGTACTATGCAGTACTGATTATGCCTATTTAGTATATAATACATTTATAATTATTTACAATAATTAACCATTTTCTTAATTTTTGCAAAACAATTTTTAAAGAACAGTTAATTTTGTATATACATATAGGAGGTGTTTGCAAAAGCTTCCCACAACTTTTAATCATTTATTTAAGTTTTATGAATCAGTTTTTAGTATTTTAATTCTCTTCTAACAAATTATAAAATCTACTAAAATCTATAATTCAGAAGCGGGCTGGGGTTGCATTGACAGCTTCTCAATTAAATTTTAAATTATTTTGCAAACACAATCTAACTTTGCTACTAGCTTTTAAAATTATTTTACAAACACAATCTATTTTTACTAGTAAGTGATTTCTCCATAATCACTAAATTTAATCACTTTTTCAACCATACAATTTTTTACAAACACCCCAAAACCTTCTCTATATCAATAAAGTCGAGAATTAAATTACAATGAAGAAGGGAGAATTATTAGCAGAGCATTTAAAATTTAGGAAAGTAGGTTATTAATTATTTAATAAATTAAATCTACAGCCCCTCCGTACAATGTTGCTTAAATGGCCTCCAACGACCTAAATTTTCAAGTTCCAACTTCTCTCTCTTTCTCTCTCCTCTCTCTCTCTCAAAACATATAGAAGAAGAACTCTACATAGAAGCTAGCTGTAGCATTCCTAGCTACCAACTGTGTTTTCTGTGAGTGTACGGAAACCCTAATTTGCTATTCATACGCAGATAAAGCCTGCTTCTCTTTAACCAATTCCTCCTCCTTCTGCCACAAATTCCTCTTTCCGTTCTTTGCATCTGATTAGCGTTAAATCCGAAACTCCATTGTTGTTTCAGCGCACTGTACATGAAATCTTCCTCAAAATGTTAGACGAATCTCGCAGGAATTCGGAGGAGCTGATTTCTGAAGGATTAAGTTCAATGAGCAGCGACACGACTTTGAGCCATTGCACCAGCTTCAGCCGCCTCTCATTCGAGCTGCCGTCGAGCTCGCCAGAGCAGCAGGCGGCGCTGAAGCCGCACCGCTCCTCGGACTCGTCGTTCCAAGCCATTCGCTTGAGAACGAACCTGAGCTTCCGTGACTTCACCTTCGTGCGGCAGATCGGCAGCGGAGATATCGGCAGGGTGTACCTGTGCCGGCTGAGTAGAGCGGAGGGGGAAGGGCGGCTTTACGCCATGAAAGTGGTGGACAATGATGTGTTGGCTTTGAAGAAGAAGACTGAGAGGGCGGAAACTGAGAGGAAAATCATGAGGCTCTTAGATCACCCGTTTTTGCCCAGTCTTTTTGCAGAATTTGAGGCTTCGCATTTCTCTTGTGTTGTAATGGAGTATTGCTCCGGCGGCGATTTGCATTCTCTCCGCCATAAGCTGCCGCAGAAACGCTTCTCCCTCAGCTCTGCTAGGTAATTTTTTCTCATTTTTCTCATTTTTTTTTCTTTTATTTTCTCGAAATGCTGAATCAACTTTTTGTTTGCTTATGTTAAAAAGGACCTTTCATTCTACTTTTCTTTTAATTAAATACGTTAACATACCTCTTATTTCTGCAAATTTCAGCTTTGCGATTTGAAAATTTGTTTGAAGAAAAATGTTGAACAAATTTGAAATCTATTATTAGCCGCAATTTTCCATTAATAAAACATTTTTCCTTATCTGGGGTTTTTATTGTTTGTCAATAGGTGGAATTTGATGCCAAATTTATCAAAAATCGGGTCTTACTCTTACCTTCTCCTACACGCAATCAGAATTCTTTTCTCTGTGTTTCTCAAAAATTTCCCATTTTCCAAAGTAAGATTTTTTCTCCAGTTTTGAATGTAATTAATTGAATAATCGTTGAATTTATTCTTTTCCAGGTTTTATGCTGCCGAGGTTCTGGTTGCATTAGAGTACCTCCACATGTTGGGAATTATATACAGAGATTTGAAACCCGAAAACGTGTTGGTTAGATCCGACGGTCACATTATGCTTACTGACTTTGACCTCTCCCTCTGCTCCGACGCAATCCCAGCCGTTGAATCTCCTGACTTCTCGCCGGACTCGCTATCCTCACCGCGGGTAGCACCAAGCCGTTCGCTCACCCCATTCTCATGCATCCCCGGCCGGTTTTTCCGGTCCAGAAAAATCCAAACACTCTCCACGAACAGGCTCTTCGTTGCCGAACCGGTTTCGGCTCGGTCCTGCTCCTTCGTTGGGACCCACGAGTACGTGTCGCCTGAGGTGGCATCCGGTAGGTCCCACGGAAACGCCGTGGATTGGTGGGCTTTTGGAATCTTTATTTACGAGATGATTTATGGACGAACCCCTTTTGCTGGCGTAAACAACGAAGCTACGCTGCGTAACATCGCGAAAAATCCGTTGACGTTCCCCTCCAACGTGCCGTGCAGCGCGAGCGAAGCTCACGCGCGGGACCTGATTTCCAGGTTGTTGAACAAGGACCCGAATAGAAGGCTCGGGTCGAAGCGCGGGGCGGCGGACGTGAAAACCCACCCGTTTTTCAAGGGATTGAATTTCGCGCTGATTCGGACCGTGACGCCGCCGTGTGTGGCGGGAATCCGGAGACAGAAGGCGGCGGTGGCCTTGCGCCACGAAACGGAGTCGTTCAGTGTGTTCTGATGTGTGACTTGTGGGACCCGCAGATTTTGGTAGGAGTACTATGTTTATTAGGTGGCATGGGGAAATAAAAGTTAAAAAAACTATTGTAAATATAGTTGACATTAATTATGCGGCGATATTATAAGTGGTTCCACGTTATAATTGTCTTGTAATGACAGTTGAATTATGATGATGATACTATATTTATTAGGATAATGATGATAATTGAGTAGAGAGATTATTATTTTTATTGACTGCATTAGTTAATGAACTTCCTCAACTGTTGCTGTACGATTGTCACCTCTGATATTTTTAAGGTTCAATTGTTGTTCACAAGTTGTCAGACACTTCAAATTTATAATTTGATATAGGCCACATACACGTATTATATTGGATTTGATAATGGTTTAATATAACAAATAAAAGATTAGAAAATGACATTAAATGAGGGTATAATGTTGATAGGAATATTGTAATTACTATCACACATGATATTGAGTCCGTTGGATTCTAATACTTTCAGTGACTGTTTTTGTCTTCTAATATATTACAATTAATACTCAATACATTTATATTGATAATAATGTTATTTCTTTTGTTTTTGTTTTTTTTTTCTTTTTTAGAGAAAGAGTGTACGGTTATCTTCATCATCAAAGTGATTATTGCCGTCACAAAAATAGGAATAAGAATAATCCAAATTAAACCAAGAATAAATAAGGATGCTAATTATATAACAAACTTTAAATTTCACTTGATTTGTCAAATTTTCGAAATTTAATTATGAAAAGAGTTTTAATCACCTAAAAACACAACTTCCATGGAAGGATTATTTTTGTGTATATTTGAATGTAAATTGATTGACATGCAACCAGTATCACCAAAATTCAATAATGAAGTACACCTCTCAAATTTTTTTTTTTTTTAAATGAAATTAAAGTATGGAATCAAATTCAAAGGTTCAGAAAAGGTGCAAAAATTATTGCCATCTTCAAATTTCCTAATGTGATTCCAAATCCCAGTAGCTAGCTAGTGGGAGTATTGATTCAGATATTATTTGTTTATTACAACTTTATTTTTCCTTTCGAAATAGAAATAAAAGAATTTCGAAATTATTCCAAAAATAGGTTTGTCTGAATCTGCAGATGTCATGGTTGCAGTCAGAGTGGAAAGGGTGGAGCCCTCTAGGATGCGCCGGCGGGGGACAGCGGGAATCGTCACCATGTGCCTCCTTCGGATCATGTTTTTAAACACCCTCAATTCTAAGCTCAAACTCCCCACTTTTCTTCTTAATTTAAAAATTTTCTTCTTCTTTTTCTAATTTCAATCTTTTTTTCTTCCAAGATTTTTCTCTTTGGACTGTTAGTTGACCTATAAAATACTTAATTTAAAAAAGAAGAACAGATTGGCTTATTTTCTTTCTTAATTCAATGCATATAACCAGTCCAATTATCCAATGCTTTTGACATAACATTGAATCTTTGAACTCTAGTATGAATCTCACTCCAATAATAACCAAAAAGCATTTTTGTGAGACTGATTCATAAAATTAAATTTTATGGGACGTGATTTGTGAAGAAAAATGAATTGTAGATAATAAAACACTATCTCATGAAATTATTGTATCAACGACTCTATCTCATACAAATTTTTATAATAATATGTAATTGTTATTTCAGAAATCCAATAAGTTTTAAATTATTGATTTTCGACTAATAATTCGAAATTTCTTCAAATGTACCATCTTTCTTATTTCTAATATATTCGATATATTTAATTCATTATTAAAAACGATAATTAATTGAGATTAAAGTATATTTAGGCAGTTAATTTGTTTGGGAACTCATCACTCATTTTTCTTGGAATAATCGGTACTTGAATGAGGGTTTTTTCCATTTTTCTATGATTGATATATTGGCAGCTATTTGAATAAATATGTAATAAATATAAAAATTGGCATACCAATTAATAAGGAAGAACAAAATGATTGGAATGAAAACTATATATGATATATGGGCGTATGATATTTGACAACACATGGGTTGTCAATGTCGCCACCTGCCAACCAGGCAGCCACACCATACCTCTTCCAACCACTGTCCCCTTCTTACCCAAACCCATGGGCTCCACCCAACCAAACACCAGCTGGCCCACTCTGGCCCCATTCTCAATCTGTCGTGGCACTCCATCCACGTGGCAGCTGTGCCACAGACTTTGGAATTTATTTTTAGGGCATACCAATTTTCTTAAATGGTGAAAATAGCATTAGCCCCAAAACTTGAAATAATAAGATTGTGTAAATGAGTATGGATATCCATTTAATTTTTGTATTTATTCTGCCTGCTTATATTTGAAGAAAGACAATTGAGTTACTATTTGCTCCCTCTCAAATAGAATAGGTGATTAATAATGTTCACATAAATGTTTTTTTTTTATACTATTTCTATTTTATATTTTGCATCCAATGATAAAAGGTAATTTTACTACTAATAAGAAAGCATTACTATGATTTGAAACATACAAAAAATGGAAAATATTCTTGTTTTAGTAGAACAAGTCTTTTGGGTAAATATCTTATTGGATTGAATGAAGTATGCATTATATAAATATGTATTTCTATCTCATACAACCTACATTTACATACATGTTATATATATATATATGTATATATATAATATGATGAATGGTTGATTTGATTTTAACAAACTCGATGGAGAGAAAGAAGATATAGTGTTGTTAGTTAGAGATAAGAGATATGTATGATTGGTTTCAATGAATTGAAGGAGAAAAGTTAAGAAAAGAATGATATCAATAATAGTAATAATAATAAGTATTATTATTATTATGAGGATGAAGAAAAGAGTTGGCCAATGATGGTGGAATGTGGAAGATATGGCTCCATGAGGCGAGTACCAAAAATTATTGCTTCTTTTCCTCATAAAAGCCAATTACTTTTAAATATGCCTTTTCTCACGGGTCCATTTTTCTTTTTTATGGTCCACTAAATATTTTTTTTAAAAATGATACCAATTATTATTTTCATCATCATATATACTCATATATGTGACTTACACGAATATAAGGTTATTTCTCCTATCTAAATGTGTTAATGATTGAAAATAAAGCTATTTAAGTTTAGTTGGATTCAAATTATTCAGATTGATAAATCGGTTTATAAATATTAAATTTTGAACCTTTATAAAATTTCGATCAAAATTTTAAAAACCACGCATTTAATAAAGTTAATATTTATAAATTGATTTATCAATCTGAATAGTTTGAATCCAACGAAATTTAAGTAACTTTATTTTCAAAATCTAATCACTTATAAAAAATTGCTCTTGATAGTAATCATATGGTTAATGATAATTCATAAAATAAAAATTTAATAATGTGTGAAAATAAGTATGTAGTGTAATTTGTAAGTAGTGAATAATTTAACTTCATCTTACAAAATAATAATCATGAACCAATTATATATTATTTTTAAATAAAAGATTAAAAATGGATTTTGACTTTAGCATGTGAAATATGGTTATATAAGCAAGCAAATATTGGTGGGAACTTGAAATACGATGAGATCGATAGTTTGGTCGGCTCAAGTTATATTGGGAGGAGATATATAAAACTTGGACACTGCTAAACGGATCAATTTGATCCGGATCAATACATTAAATTTCCACTTACCCAAGGAAAAAAGATTATTGTATCCTTCACAAATTTATTTCTTTAGATGTTATTGAAAATTTATTTTCCTATCTTTTTCACAACACTGATTCCAAATCATAATTAATTCATTTTTGACAACTTAAATTTAATCTTTACACATTATTTTCAAATCTCATTTTCCAAATTATTACTTATAAGTAATATGTGGGAACTGTCATCTTAAGAAAATTAATTATCAATATGAACACTAAAATAACTAATAAATATTAGGAAAAAATATATATACTATAATTTTGATTATAAATATAAGACAAATAAAACATAACTTTTACAAAATTAGGACCCGAAATAGAGTAAATAATCAATTTGAGACTTAAAAGATAAAATATATCGATTTAAAACCTAAAACATAAAACTATAAATTAAAAACTCACAAAATTAAGATTTTGTTTGACACCTTGCAATTCCTAATTTTTTTTTAAATAATAATCCCGAAATATAATTTATGGATTTCACATATATGAAGAAAAAAAAAATGTCACGCCCCGTTTTCGTACTTAAAATATCAGAGTTTTCTTTGTGGACGTGCAAGAATAAAAGGAAAGAGACGTACTTTTTAAAAAGCTTGCAGATATAAAATACGAGTAAAGATTCTAAATAACGCTTGAAACAGAAACTTTGAGATTTCGGCGTCGGCGGTGGCGCGGCGGCAGGAAAAAAATCAGCAGAGAGAGAAAAGAGAGAAAAATATCTTACGTGTTTGATTTTTCGTTCGAATTATTACTTTTTACGATTCGTTTCATATTATATATACACTTTTTCAAAATATCTATTTTTTTTACTTTTTGATGGAAAATATCTCGTTTTCGATTCTTCGTATTCTTCGTGTTTTGAGCTATGGGTCTCCGATTGGCCTCATTTTCGTTTCTATCTTTTCGATTTTCGATTACGAACCTTTTGATAAAATATAACCTATGCTTCTTGATTTAATTGTACAATCGATTATTTAATCATGTATTATATCATTTTTCTGAAACGCACGTAATTAAATCAAACAATTAAGGGTTTAATTATTTAATTAACCAATTATGCGTCGTTTTGTCCTAGGCTCTACAAAAAGAGAATAGAAAACACTATAACAAATTGTCGTCAGAAAAACATTGATATTTGTCGCAAAAATATTATTACTAAACTATTATCTCAAAAGCCTTTCGAAAATATTTTTTTGCGACAATGTTGTCGTCGCTATAATACACTAGATTCACATCATGCTATCATAATCAGTCAATTTTAGTTGTTTTTTAATTTTTAAATTTTTTTTATTAACTTGTTGTCAATTTATAATGTCAAACATGTTTGTCGCAAAAAAAAAGGCTTTTCTCGATAATTTTTCTAGTCACAAAAATCCAATCATAAATTATCATTTTTGTTGTAGTTAAAATAGAATAATTATATCTAACAATAATAATAAAACAAGATTTTGAGATGCCGACCATGACCTTACGGTTTGTGGGTCTTTAGCCGTTAATTTCATTATTCGAACCCAAATCGATAACTTGTATCTTTTAGACCTTGAATTAACTACTAACATACTTTTTCAGCCTTAAATCGACAAAATACAACCATGAAAAGGTGAATTTTTTTTTTTTTTATAACTTGTAATATATAATTATTTTATTTGAAATAAAATCAAAACAAACCAAATATAAACGTAAAAATTAAAATTGATATGATGTTCAATTTTTGTAATATTTTCAAATTCAAATCTAGTCAATTTTAAATTATATTTTAATTACAAGTAGTTAATGAATGTGATAATAATAAAAAAAATAGCATTCCAAAAGTAAGAAAAAAGTTTTCTATTTGTACGGAACACTCTTTATTTATTTGGGGAATGTTGATAATTTGTTTTATTTTTATAATGAGAAAATAAAAAACCCAAACACAATTAATTCACCTACAATTGAAATAAAATGCAAGATCACAATTTATTGGAGTATTGGAAATTATATGCAGTAACTATCTAGAGTTTGGATATTCTAATTTTAAAAAAATATTTTAAATAAAAGGATAAATTGGGATTAATTTAATAGCTTTAAAGAGTATCATTAAATGAAGAGAGGTAGATTATTAATCCTAAATTTAAAAGAAAAGGGTATATTAGACATAACACATGTTGAATTTTATTAATATTATAAATTTATCCCAATTGATCCTAATCAATTTGATCCATAGAGATTTAATCCATAAAACTTAATGTTTATTTTCTTTAACCCTTTATATAATTAAAAATAATCGCAAAAGTGTGGCAAATTCACAAACGCAGTTTCCAAAGCTTAACCCATTTAAATTGACTTCTATCTATAAATGCTTATTCAGTAATAGTTGGCCTTGTTTGACTTCATTTCTAATGAGAAAATATTATTTACTGCCACTAGAAAGTTGTTCGGCTGAGGTTTTTATTGAAAACATTGTTTCTAACTTGAATGAGCTAGAATGTCTTACACTTTATTTTATATTATGATCAGGAAAAAAAAAAACCCCACTCATTTTATACACCAGTCAATATATTATTTTATAGGCCACACAATTTTTAATATTATCATCAGAAAATATACTACTTATTTTTTCAAATGCCAACGAAAACGATGCACATTCATTATATCTATCATTTGGAAATGAGAAATTTTGAAAATCCAATCAAAAACAAATCCAAACAAGCCAATTTTTGTAGAAACTTTGACATTCTTGTATTTTGAGTATCTTTTAGATTATGTAATATGTAAATGTAATTTTCTTGAAATATTTAATATTATTTTTTCCAAATTTTCTTTTGGGTTGGTCCATGTTATTTTTAAAGTGTGAGGCCTTGATTCTAATGGTAATAAAAAAATAAAAAAAAAAACCAAATTCAAAAGAAATTTGAAATTATATAGGCCCAATTCAAAAAAAAAAAAAAAGTACAATCATTCATTTTTGATAAATAAAAGTAAATTGACTCAATCCAAACAAAATTGAGAATGTGTGGGTTTTCCTAAACATTACCATTATCTTATTTTTTATACTAGACTTAATCATATTTATTTAATACTCGACAATATAATAGTTTTATACAAAAGTTAAAAAACACTGGAATTCCTGCGTCAACTCTAATTACCAGTATGGGAACCCCAGGCGGCGGAAACGACATCGTATTATGAAGGTGAAATAAAACAAGAAATAAAAGAAAAAGAAGGAATAGAGGCAGTCACGTGAGGTACTGGGCGCTTGGAAACTTGTGCGTTGGTGGGGTAGGGAATTGGGTTGTCTACGTGGTCTATGTATACCAAAAAATAATCTGCTACTTGGGGCTTTGGGTCCATATAACTCCAAAACATTTACTGTTCTTATCACTTTTTCAGTTATCTTGTCCTATTATTGTCGATTTGCTTTGTTCACTGTATTACTATTTTCTTAGGCCTCGTTTGTTTATGTGTTTGGGCTGGTTTAGAGTTTTTATCCAGCCCAAACCAATGTTTGCTTTGAGTGTTTGAAGTCCGGTTTTTGTATTGGGCCCGAATACAAAATCAGTTTTAACCTATGCTAAAATGGGCTTTCAAAAAGGTTTCTAAACCCCAAAAAAAGGTGGGTTCCTAAACCCACAAATGAAGCCCAACAGTAATTTTGTGTGAACTTCCCAAATAGCCCCTATTGTTCATGAGTAAAAGACCAGAAAACCCTTTATCATCAAATTAATTACTCCCTCCATCCCCACTTATTTTGCCTACTTTGACCGGCACGGATCCTAAGAAAATACAGTTGACTGTTGATTGGATGTTTAAGTTTATGCTTTTTTCACTTTAATTAGGAAGTAGGCAAAATAAGTTGGAACAAGCAAAAATGGAAAACAGGCAAAATAAGGTGGGACGGAGGGAGTACAAATTTGTCATTGCCACTTCCAAATTGGGGATTTTGCATTTGATGAACCCTAGTCCCATTCCAAAATCCAAATCGTCGACCTGCTCTCAACCATGTCCTAGCCGACTTCGCGCTTCATCTTCCTACTTCACGTGTATCCACCTACATTCCTGGTTGCTCATCAAACCTGGTCGAATTAGTCGGTCATATTCCAAAATTGTTCATAGAAGAAGGTTAGCGACGTTTTGCGTCGACTTGAAAATTCCAAAGGTCGCGACTTGGTCTATCATTGAAGTGCTCCGAAGTCGCGATCAACAACACTCAGCCTTCTGCATCTTTCAAGGTCAGTTAGATATCCGAGAAAACTTTTTTTTGCTATTTGAAATACATATGTGTGCTCCGTGAGTGCGAAGTGCTATTTTAGACGAAAATGTATATATTTTCGAATGAGATTTGTTGAAATATGTCCCCAACCCCAGTACATTGTTTGGGTTTAAAATTTATATGATGATTTGAGGGTTTTACAGTGAATTGTAAAAGATGAAAGCCTTGAAGTTTCAAACTTTTATGATTTCGAGAAACTGATAGTTCAATCTCTTTGTGTTTGTGATATGTTTTGTTAATGCGTCAGCCATAAACATTGAGTGTGGAGCCTACTTATTTTAGGTTTTTCCCAAAGAGTTTCATCACTATTCAAATGTATTGAAACTGTGTGAACTAGACAGAATCAAATCAAGCATAAACTTGAAACCTTTTTATTGTTGTATTGACTGCACTTCAGTTTCTATTGTTGTTCTATGCACACTCCCCCTTCCTAATGTGTTGGCCTTTGGCTTAGGTAAATTTACCTGTTTTGGCCTTTGGCTTGACACTTTATTGTGCTTTTATAAGTGTTTACTATCTCATTTGTTATGTGTAATTTTATTTATGCTGAAAAATTGCTGAATCATGCTTCTATTTATGATATTGTTCATCTATTATGACTGTGAGCAGAATGGTGGTGAACTTTGTTAATTATGCCTGTTTTTAAGTCTCATTTAAGAAATATGAGAAGATATATGTACACTTTTCTGGTAGTCTTTAAGTTTTGAAGAAATGCTATAATTGTAGTGTTGCTAGATCATATAATTTTGTATGTTTCTACAATAAGTTTGTATCAATTTAAGTGGACATTATGTTAGTATAGTTAGGTCAAGGTACTGTATGAATAGCATTAGGGGATGTCTTGGTATACTTCATGGTGTCATGGTTTTTATCTTAACCGTCAATAGTCTTGATTCCATGGTTATTGTTACTCATACATGCATCATATTCTCTGTGAATTATCTCCTATTCAGTTTTCTTTTTCGGGCATGAACTTGTGTTTTTCTTCTCATTATTGTCCGTCGAATCATCAGTTTACTCCAAGGAAAAGTGGGACGCCTCAGAAAAATGAGATTGTTTTCATATCTCCCATTGGAGAAGAGATCAAGAATAAGAGACAATTGGACCAGTACCTCAAATCTCATCCTGGAGGATCTGCTGTCTCAGAATTTGACTGGAGTACAGGTATCCCTCCCCCTCTCTCTCTCATGTACATGGTATTTGCATCCTCTTAAGTTATTGCGAAAAGAAATTGAAATATCTGATGTTGTTGGGGGCACAAGTAGCTAATGATGCTAAAAACAAAGGATTGGAAATATCTGATGCTGTTAAGTGCTCTAGAATTAGATAAATGAATATATGTATTATGTTTTTTGGATGAAATTTGAGAACAATCTACCATATGGTCCTGCACAGGTGACACTCCAAGGCATTCTTCGAGGTTGAGTGAGAAATCAAAAGCAGTTGCTGAACCCCCAACTCAATCCCCTAAGAAAAAGCCAAGAGAATCCAGCAAAAAGAAGAGCAACGTGGATGAAGAAGACAAAGCCATTGACGAAAATGATCCCACTACAGAAGAAACTAAAGAAAACTCTACTGTAGATGCAAAAGATGACATGGATGGAGAGGCTACTATCGAGGAAGCTCCTTTAGAAGAACCCAATACGAAGGACATGGAGAAGAAAACAGATATTAATGTATGCAATCATATGAACTTCGAACCATTCACTTCCTCAAATTTCACCTCTACAATTTTGATATGGAATCTATGGTTTTGTTAAGGTTTTCTGTGCTCAATTGTTGGAACATTTAGACCCTTTATTTGTTCTTACAATTAGAAATAATGTTAACTGAACCTGGTTCGTTGTCACAGTTATAAACAATGCAAAATAGACATTTGGTTGTGTTCCTTAGTTTGCTGCAAGGATGTTTTGGCAATGACAATTAAATATTTATTTCAAGAATCTGTATAATGACTGCATCATATGCATGTCATATTGAGAACATGAGTCGATAAATAATAATATTATTGAAATTACAAATATTGTTTACATACTATAATTTTTATTAACATAAGAAAATAAATAATAATTTTATTGAAATTACAAATATTGTTTACATACTATAATTTTTATTAACATAAGAAAATAAATATTGGGTTATTGTATTTTGTCACAATTTAATTCATTATTTTATGTTTTTTTAAATTAAGGGTATTTTGGTCTTTTCATCCTTTTTATCAATTTTAACCAACAAAGCAAATACAAAGGGCTCGTTTTGTAGGCGGGTTTAGGTTGGTTTAAAATTACAAACCAACCTAAACCCACATTTTGTAGGAGGGTTTGTTGATTGAATTATAATTTCGGCCCGATATTATAATCGTGATTATGTCGGATTACGGAGGGTTAAATAAACCCACCAATTTTGGTGGGTTTATATAACCCAACAGTAACTTGAAAAAATTGACAATTTTGCCCTTACTTTTTCCATGTAAATTACCCATTTGGCCATACTGTTCAACTTAATTACAAATCTGCCAACCCATAGGTTTTGAGAAAGAAGCCCGTTTGAGAGGAGATTTTCACACTGTCGCTGAGGCCGTTCGATTGGGATTGTGTCATCCGAGAGAGACCCCGACAGTGCAAAACCGGCGGTGGAATTTCTTCAGGTAAGATCCCTCCTTCATCTTCTAGCCAAAAAATACATATCTATGGTGCGTGCGGTTTTATTTGTTGACTCATTTGCGACTGAGAAAAGAGCCCTAATTTATGCCCCAAAAGATTTTGGTGCAACATTATCGTTTATATCACCGCCTTCATCGGAGTGACAATCAGTCAATCGATATCTTGAATCTCTGTTTGTGCTTACTGTTTGTCTATTTCGAACACAAAATGCCGTTGCTGATTCTCTTTACAGGCTTTGATGAGTGTAGATTAACTTCGTTTGCTGAACTATCTTCACTCTCATAACCTGAAATGTGAGCAATAAAGATATGAATAATTTGCATCCTATTGGTTTCCTCACAAAATTCTAAAATGCCACCCACATACTAACCACTATTGATAGTAGTGGAGGAGTAATCTAATCAAGCAAAATGATATAAAGAATTTCCATAGAAGTACATATTAGAACAATTATTCAGTACCATGTTGCTTGATTAGCAAAGATCAAATAAAATGAACAATATAAACAAAAAAAATGCGACCAATGCACAGACCAGAAGAAGAGGATTGTTCATTTTCACCTACTGTCATACAATATATGCTTTCATATTCTTTCTGTTTGCTGGTTTTTTATTATAAATTTTCAGATAGTGGCTCTTCACTGAAAACCGGCATTCAAATACTGCAGATTAGACTGGAGGAAGAAAGAACATCTAATTTTCAAGATCTGTTTCTCCCCCTTATCATTAGTTTGCTTAGAACAGGAAGTCAGTATGTTCCTAATCTATTGAACTGATCAATATCTTTCTTTTTTGGCAATGTTTAAATAATGGTTTCGTTTGTGCGTATTGTTCATATTAATCTGCCGGTTACTAATTGTTAAAAGAATATGTACACTAATGCATAATTAGTGGTGAAGTGTAAAAGAATTTACATATAATGTAGAGATTGCTACTTTATGATTTAGGAATGACACTGCATTTTTCTTTGAATGTTGTCAGCATTCTTGTATATGACTAGCTTGTAACTATATCTGAATAGATTTTGATAGAGTAAAGAGCAATCTAGAAATATTTGTCATTCGGGGGGTGAAATATTGTAATTGATTTGTGATCCTGAAAATTAAATATATAGAGAACAATGGTTTTGTAATTTTCTCTGCTCGTATAACAAGTTCGCACAATCATCAAATTCAGTTGCATATATTTATAAGCATGTAGAGATGGATAGTACACACACATATGTCGCACAATATATATGCTGATGTTTTGCTTTTTGCCCTTTCTTATGTGCTAACAATGGAAACACGACTTGTCCTGAGTGCGTGAAAGTGGGGTCTTTTTTTTCTCTATTTGCAATTATCGTGACATTGTCTTAACCACTTTCACATGAATTTAAAACATTAGGCTTCAATTTTTCGCATGGCTTACAGGTTGATCTTTTGGGGACAGTGACAAAGGAGAAACAACGAGAGGGCATAATTTTGGTGGAATTTCTTCAGGTAAGCTCCATGCTTCATCCAACTAGCCAATTGCGATATAGATGTATTCTATTTTTATTTGCTGGAGTTTTATTTGGAACCATGTTTTTATTTGGAACATAAGTAAGGAAGGTTTTATGCATAGAAGGTTTTGTGTGGAATCTGTGTGAGAGTCAGGAATATAGATTTCCAATTAGTTTAACACCACAGAAACATATTATTGGATATCGATGAAATATGCCACTCACACAAGTTGAGCAGAAGAATTTCTGTTTTACAATATCAAATATTCGCAACATTTTATCAAGACTAAGTTTTTCTTCATTCTAGATGTTTGATAGGTGACCAAATATAGGTAAAAACTGTAAATCAATGGAGAAAAAACTAGATGCAAACACGATTTAAGAGCATTAAACTTTTAATGACCATAATCACAGGAACGTGATGCTGTCTAGATACTACGAGAATAGGAAATCTAGGCCATCTTCTTGAGACCCCCTCTCTCTCTTCTCCATGCTCTTTATCTATACTTATATAAAAGCAAAGAAGTTGGAAATATTTACATTTTTACCATTTTTCCTCTAAGAAATGTCACATCATGGATATATATTTTTCTCTCTTTGGTGCAATTATGGCACAAGCTTTTGTCATATACAATTTTAATAAGAAATCTATTATAGAAAATCTTCTTTTTCATATTAGCACACTAATATATATATTGTTTTATTTCTCCAAACTAATGAATGAAAATAATTATTTATGGTTTTGTTTCTATTTTTATATGGCTCTTTGTTATTTTTATAATTATTTAACTTAGTATTTTTATATTTTTATTTTATGTTTAGATTAATTTATAGACTTCTCAATCAATTTATTGAGTTATAATTATATTTTTTGTTTTATTTCTAATCCAATTGTTTGAAATTAATGAATACAATCATGTAAGATGAAAGAAATATATAAGTATAGTTATTTAAATTTTATTTTTCTAATTATACTCTAATATTCGGTGTGCATATAATTGATTACATTTTGTAATCAAGTAATTGATATTTATCACATATTTATTATTTTTTTAATATTAAAAAATATAAGTATATAAGGTAATATATAGTTATGTAAATGTTGTCTTTTTAATAATTAAATAAATATTCTACATACTCTGTTTAATATATAATATAGATATTTAATATATAGCTTAGTAAATTCATATTTTTTTAATTGTTAAATACTTTATATCGTGAAAATGTTTATACTTAGTTACACAATATTATTAAATAGTTGATATTTACTATATATTATATAACCGTGCAACACACGGGGACAACTACTAGTTCTTATAAGAGTCAAGAATTATCTTAACGAGAAAGAGATAGAAAGCTAAATTTCTATTTATGGTAATAGTGTGATCTAACTAGGGTGGAACCTGGCAAACAACTGTTCTGAGTGACTATTAGATGTATTATATCACTCAGAAAACAAGTGAGTAAAAGAGTTAATGTCCAACTGTGGATTTGTGGAACATGTGATACTCTGTTATAGTATCGTGGCAAGGTTTTATTGCCTTTTAATTTGGTTAGAGTTCACTGATATACCTGTCATGATGTTCTTTAGGACCGTACCTTACTGATATTGGCATTGTTATATATATAAGGTGTGAACCCACAAGGTGGGCATCAATTTTTCACGACATTTTCGCTTATTTGAACTGCTGTCCATGTTGGATTTGAATGTGTGATCTTTGCCTATCGAATATGGCTCATTTAACCTATTAAGTTTAGTTAATCTTTTGTGTTTGTGATCTTTGTCTACCGAATATGTGAAACAACATTCTCTTTTATGCATCGACTTTAGAGCCGATAGTCGATGGTAGGATCGATTGATCAAGATTAGTGTAGTGTGCTGTATGAAACTGCTTAATGTTGGATAGGGAAATGTGTTTTTTTTAAGTGTTTAATGACATCACATCCAAATGAATGGCTAGTTATACGTATACCATCATCAGGATTTCTCATACATTGTACGCTAAGTTTTTACTATTGTTGAACTTATGACTGTTGTGTCTCTGTTATATATACCTAAAATAATTCATCTGTTGTTGTGGCTAACAGGAGTCCGTTCTTGGTCCCGGTTAATACATATATTGTTGACTAGCGTTGTCAAGCTTGTTCAAGTCAGGTAAGGTATCTGAAACATTAATTTTCAGACTTCGTTTACTTTTTCGGTGTTAATGTTATTAGCGATAAATATAATTAGAATCTTAGGCTTGGGTTTTGTTGCTATAGTCTTAGGCATTGATTATAAATGATCTGTGATCTATGCTACTATTACAATTTATGGAATGACAAGTGATAAATTGAATACCTGGTTCATATGTAAAACTGCGAACTTATTAAATGAAAACTACATTATGCTATACTTTTGTCAATTTCTACTAGCTTAGGAGATCCTAACTGGATGTGAGGCTGAGCCTTTAATATTGGTACTGCAATTTAGTTGTGCATGTAGGATGATGCTTGTGTGCCACAACCTGCTGATGGATGTACTGCATTGTTTGTTGTATGAAATTCCATTTTCATACATGCATTGTTTATATGTGGTTGCTGAATGCTTGTTTTTATGAGTGTTGTTTGTGTAAATAAAATGACCTTCCTAAGCAGTTGTGTACACTGACCTATTACTTGCTGATGCCCCAAACATACCGGTAGGATTGACTTAAATTTTGCATGCATTAAGTTTGTTCACAAAATTGTTTTGATATACTTAATGATTTGTTATAAATGCACTAGCAGACAAAATTGACCTACTAGTAGGATTTAAATGTTAACACCAATTTCATACACACTCCTTATGGATGTGAAAAAAATAATACAAACATTGCACAATAAAAGACATTGGCTAACATGTCTGACAGTTGTTCTCAAAGTGCTTGGGTTTCAGCATTCCAAGATTAGTTAAATCAAACAACTTCTCATGCATTAATTTAATCCCACTACCATCATGCAATGCGAACACTCGTGTCTCTATAATTGATATTAGCTCAACCTTCGATGGTGTAGTCAGTACCATGTTGTGACATAACTTTGTTTGGATACTAGACTATGACGATGGATCGAGTAACTAAGTTGAAGGTCATACTCGGAGTTTTAGAGACTATCAACTCAAATTTCAAAACTTTCCTCATGCTCATGACTCACGCATACATAAGGTACTACTGAAATAAGAGGAGTGTGCAAAACCATTGAAACACCCGTCGAAAATATAAAATGTCTGCAAACCTGCAAATTAGACTATATTCATTTTCTGACGCTCACATCCGATGCAACCTGCATCAATCACATTAGAATGAGCCGTGACACATTTGGTCGTCTGTGCTATCTATTGGAGCACTTAGGGGGGTTAGAACCATCTAGGCATCTTCCGATTACGGAACAAGTGACTATCTTTCTATCTATTCTTTCCCACCATAAAAAAATAGAGCAGTGAAGGATGATTTCACAAGAAGCGGATTCACGATAAGCAAGCACTTCAATAGTATTCTACAGTGTGTGATAAAACTACATACCGTGCTGCTGGTGCAACCCAACCCTATCGACGGTGAAGAGCGACACCATCGGTGGAAATTTTTTAAGGTAACGGAATGTGCTGTTATCTTAATTATACAATTATTGTCTTCACGTTGATACACAGGAAACTGGTTCAGGGTAATGTCATTTGGCTTTTATTGAGTAAAATTATATTGTGATGCAGGGTTGCCTAGGTGCCCTAGATGGGACGTACATCCCTGTAAGAGTGCGTCTCCAGGACAAGCCTAGATACAGAAACAGGAAATGTTTTGTCTCCGTTAATGTCTTAGGCGTTTGTGACCGCAACATGAATTACAGTTTCGTGTTGGTCGGATGGGAGGGATCTGCCGCAGATGGTCGGGTCTTGCGGGATGCTATAACCCGCCCGAGCATATTGAAAGTCCTAATTGGTAAATTCACAATTACAAATACTTCACCAAGTCCAACTTATTCATTTTATCATGTCGTCCATAGTAGTAATTGGTCATCATCTGATGTACCCCTTATATTAAACCCAGACTTCAAATGACTGAAATTTAATTGTTTCTCCACTTTAATTTCAATATGCCAGACAACTATTATTTGTGCGATGGTGGTTACACAAATGGGCCAGGTTTTTTGGCCCCGTATAGGGGTGTGCGATATCACTTGCAGGAGTGGAATCAAGCATCCCAAGTTCCCCAAAATCCCAAGGAATACTTTAACCTTATGCATGCTAGGGTAAGGAATGTGATTGAGCGTTCATTTGGTTTATTGAAAGCACGTTGGGGCATTCTACGGTCTTACTTGTACTATCCAGTCAAAACGCAAAATCACATCATCCTAGCTTTCTGTTTACTTCACAATTTCATTCGTACTAATGCCACCATCGACCTAATAGAAGGCCAGGTCCCTGATTTGTGTAGTGATCCCAACTTCGAGGCTGAACCAGAGATTGACTACGTCGACCAAGTGGAGTCATCCGATGCCTGGAGTCATTTTAGAGATAATCTAGCCCTAGAAATGTGGAACACCAGAGATAACCAATAGATGTTTTCTTTTTTATGTCAAGCGACCAATGTACTGTTGTCATTGTCAAGTTTTAGACAATCTTACTAGTGTTGAACATGCTTGAGTCCCAATTGTTTAGGTACTTCTAATGACTGATGTTTTAGAACATATAATCTATTCAGATTTCTTCTCCTACAAATCATCATGTTGTTAATCTTACATCTTCCACACATGTTTGTGTGTGCTATCTAATATCCTGCAATCATCTCTATGTATGCAATAAAATACTACTTAGGGCTCGTTTTACCTTTGATTTCGGGTGTAAATTCAGTTTTAATTTTCATTGCTTAATGTTGCTGATGTCTTATATTTGTTAGCCACGACCGACATGAACTCCCAACCAAAAAATAAAGATGCAACCCAGTCTAAGAGGACATGGAGTTCCCTCGAGGAGCAGGAACTCATTCATGCTTTGAAGGACTTGGTTGTACGAGGATACAAGGTCGAAAATGGCTTCAGGTCCGGTTACCTGGCTCTGTTGGAGCAGTCGATGGTTGCCCGTTTCCCGGGAACAGGCCTTAGGGCCGAACCTCATATTTCAAGTAAAATCCATGGCTGGAAATTTTTTTACAGGGATTTGATGCTGATGTTTGGCAAAAGTGGCATCGGCATAGGTGAAAACTTCATGATCGAGTGCACCGATGAGGTGTGAGAGGCATACCTTAAGGTGAGAACTCGATTCAATCTCCAGAGATGTTCAATCAATATTTGTTGCCAAACTAAAAGACTACACTTGCTAACACCTGATGTCTTGCTTATTGTTATATACAAATCTCATTTGCGGCATTAAATCTTCATTAAAGGTGGAGCCCACTGCTCGTACCATGCGTTTCAAGACTTTGCCTCTTTTCAATGATTGGGTCGCTATTTTTGGAAATGATCGAGCCACGAGGGAACACAACCAAGGTTTTGCCGACGCGATGCAGGATTTTCTCAACACTGGCAATACAGAACCTGTGATGAGAGGAAACACACCTACTCCAGTGCTCCCGGATGAATCTTCGACTGAGCACATGTAAAAAAATATGGCCGAAAGCTCTAACACATCCCGGAGAACCAGGAAGTCCAAGTGTGCTCGGATTGGGGAACAAGAGGCGGACCCTTTCATGACCCAAGTTGGTGAGTACTGTAAACAGAACGATGCAAGTCTGACCAATATAGCCAGTAAAATTGATGATTTGGTTGGACAAAATCAACCAACTTTAGACACAAGTACCAAACGAATAAAAGTGTACAAGATGCTTGAAGGGTTCGAGTTCCCATGCTTGGAGGCGAGAGTCCACGTTGCACGGTACTTGTGTGGTAACGAAAGCGACTTGGACCTCTTTCTAAGCATACCAAATGATGCTCGACTTGTTTTGGTCAAGGACATCATGGACAAGATTTAAGTTTGTATATAAGCCCTGTAGGACATATTTTGATGTAGTTCGTGAACCGCACGTTGGGGTCTATCCATATGTAATCTGGACCCTCTATACAGGCTTTTTGCTGACCATCTTTTGCTTTCTAAACCACTAGCTTTTGTAACTCCGAATAGTCTGCCTATTGCACCCATCCATGTTCATTTTGTTATAGTAATGATGCAAATTGTACTATCTCAATTTCGAGTAATTTTACTTTGTGTACACAAATTGTTCTCAACGTACATGTTTTTTGCATTAGTAAATGAATGTTTCGAAAAAATTTGACGGTAGGATAAAAACATTTACATTTCTTAATACAAACCCCAAGGTCTTTAATTACAAGTTACAAGCAAAATGATTGCATCGCGATTATCACAATACAAACCCAAAATATGGTTGAGGTGCTAATTTCATCACCAAACATTCCAACTCAGACAACATACCTGCTAAACAGGACAAGCAAAATGAAACACAATCCTGATGACTGCAAACCATGAAACAAGTATTGAAGTCTACATGACGAGACCACGTCATGGTACTAGGCGACACAAAATAAGTCAAAACCACACTACTAAGGGATGTTGTGATGCATAGGAGCACCTCACTTTTTACTATTCGGAGTGGCCGGATATGATGACGTGCCGTTCGAGGCACCGTGCAGCCTCACAGGACACGTCTCCACGACCTGTTTCTCTTTGGATTTGTAGCTTATCTGCGGGTTCGACGTGCTCATCTCTGTCCTCAATGAAGGTGATCGAAATGAATCTTCGCTCTCTGACTTTATACCCGGGAGGAGTCCTAACTCGGCCCAAAAGCTTGTTCCCAGACTGTCGGACTTGTCACTCGAGATCTCTATCAACTCATTTAAGGGGGTGAACTTTGTCTCAGTTGGGACGAGAGCGATGTCATCCGAAATGACAATGACACTGGGGTCGACGGGCATCCCCGCTACCGCATTCAAAGGTTTCACAGGATCACCAAAAATCACTTTAAGGTCATCCCAGTGTGGGTCACCTTGTTTCGCGTACGCACAGACGAAAGGGTTTGCCTAGGTAGACAATAGGGTTCAAGTTATAATCACAAAATATCAAAGATATAACTAAACCATGAACGGTACAAATAAGATAATCATTCTCGTGCACCTGGTTCCCATAACAGCCTGGGGTCAATATGAAACCAAATCAAAGCAAATTCTAACCACATACCCGGATAATGTCATCCCAAGTCTCGGGGTTATAATCGATCGTGTTATTCTCCAGTGACCATCCCACGTTATCACGTTGAATGATTGCACCGAACGTTGAATGTCGCTACCGAAGCATACGCACCTGTTTCACACATTCTAGAAGGCCAATATTTTACCGAACCATTTGTTCACAAAATATTGAGCGATTTGGATTGCGGTACTGTTGCACCCATTTGGGTTGAAATTTCCCATGCGTGCCTGATCGGCTAACACCTCGATGAAGAGACCGCGACTTTGGCATCTCATTCGAGACCATAGATGTAGTCATCCTGATTCAAACACAACTCCTTCTTGTAGTACATATTCGTTCTCAAATTCACTCCCTAATAAAATGACTTTTTTTTCCTAACTTACACTGATAAATGCATAACCAGAGATGGGCTTTTAAAGGAAAGGGGTAATCATGGCCTCTGAACATGCATGCAAATAGAATGAACCGCAGGTCAAAAAAAATGGGTGTCATTAAATGCTTATTGTGCAATCATTTTGAGGTAGGTGAAGAAATTGGAATTTCTTTTAGCTTAGACATAAATGCATTTCAATGATTCCAATCCTGTTGGTTATGGTTACCTGTCATGTCCAACTTATTGGATGTTAGTGTTGTTTCCCAATGAGTCTACATTATAATAAACCTATGAAATGAAGATTTAGTAAATCCCACACCTAGGACACGACAATTCAAAATGAATCTCTACATGATCAATGCAATCAACTCCTAAGCATGGAATTAATCTATGTACCCATTGAAATGAAGACACAATCTAAATACAGTAAATATGCATGCATGCAATTTAAATACCCATTGTCTAATCAATTTTTGGTAGGTCATAAAGTTTCAAGTTTTTTTTGCCTTAGATATAAATGCATACGCGTGTGCTGATCCCTGCTTAATAATATCCTACAATTTGAGCCCTATTTTAATTTTAACTCATTGAGTTCGGTGGTCTCCATTTGGTAGCCGAAACCTACTTCAATGATGATTTAGACCAGCCCACACCTACAACGTACGAATTGAAAATTCAAATTAGTGTAATTTGCTGCAATCAACTCAATCTCACTCATCTATGTAGTCATTGAAATAAAGACTTGGGCCGAAAAACAAGTCGGTCGATATCATGATCATGTGATTTAGGTTATATATCAGAAGCCATTATTTTTTGGTTACATAACGGCGAGTCATGCAATCCTATAAAATGTTTGGCATTAATCATGGTCGTGTAAGTCATTCTGATCTTGGAGAAACAAAAGCACGTCCATACTAGTTACAATATTGCCAGATTATTTAAAAGGAGGGTTAAAATCAAATCCAAAGTTCCAAAGCAAAATCACAATTTAGGCTCGTGCTACATAATTTCGAATGTATCCTGCATATATATAAATATATCCAACAGAAGATGCACCGAGGAAATAGTGTATCGATATTTCATTTCACATTTTTGAATGTTTGTCATACAAAATGCATTTTGAGTAATACGTTGATGTGCATCAATAACACTTTGCCACTTCTAACACATGACACATCCACATGGCCACGATTAAGATATGATTTCAGTAATCATCGTACTTGTTTATTCAGAGTCCGAACAATGACCTGTTTAATATGTTATAAAGATGTAAGATTTTTATACATTCTACATGACGTCTTGTTGATAATTTCGTAAAACCGACTTACACACCGTTGTGTGATCTGTTGTACGCATCAATCATGCTTGTTAATGCCATCATGTTGGTTTTGTTATTTCAAATCGGTTTGAATTATCATACTAATTATACATTCTATTTACAAACATGTCTACAGGAAAATGCCAAGACGCCACAGCGAATTGGACTGCTTATACAGGGACTTCACACACGAGCAGGTGGCATTGCTGATATGGCGGTTGAAGTTAGTATGCCACAATCGCACTGTGCACGATTCCCGATCGAGTTCACAAGCACTATAACTAGCCTGGCCCATGAGTTGAAGGCAGAAACAGGGGACGAGCGCTTCTACGTCCACAATGTCAAGAACTTCATTTTCCACAACATTAGAGGCTACAGAGAGTTCATCAATTTCATGAACAATACCACCGGAGTCAAGTACAATATTCGCAAGAACAGGGTTTATGTATCGGTTGAGTATTGACAGAGTATAGACAAGGTATTGGTCGCCCCTCTCACACTCCCTACTACATTCACTTTATTTTCTCCAATTCCGATTGACACATCAATTATATCAGTCCAGGTTTAACTGTGAAAATAACCGATAAATAACTGTACTTGAATCTTATCTACTATCAAATATCATGTTTTGTTGATTGCTCCTATATTTTGTATTGAAGAGAACGAGGTACAGAGGCTATTTAGGGAGCTCGGATTTCCCAACTATGAATTGTGGATTATGATTGTCGAAGCACACCGTCCCGGTGAGGTGCTATTCGAGAATGTAGGGTTGGCCTCGAATTTGCCATTCGTCATAAAGGATGAGCCTTTGATTCGGAGGCGTTGGACGGCTGGGATCGTCAGGTTATCATGCATAAGATGCATCCCATCCCGACATGCAAATTAACAACCCTGTAGGATTCTTAAGCTTGTAGTGTTGGTCGGAATTTGGATTAAAACTTGCAGTGTGGCATGACTCTTATTTTGCCTAATGTTTGCATAGTCGAATCCTTCTAGGTATCTATTATTGGTGATCGGAGTGTGGATACTTATGCTAACGTTTGGAACTATTAGCATCTGACGGTATTTCAGTCAATGATTTTGGGCACAACTTGGAGTCTCATCGTCATCATGTTTTATCTTCGACTTAGTTTTGTTGTTTTACTAATCCCTCCACATTTCACTGTCAAGTCTTTGCCACAGGCTGCAAATAGTTCTATGTACGTTTTAGTATCGCACATGTCACTAAAAATATTAAGCTCAACCTTTAATTATCGAAGACACCTACTCAAATTTGTAACTAAACCTTTACCATTATAAATACGAGCAAGGAGTTTTATTGCGTCGAAGAAATTGACATTCGTATTAAAAAACCCAACCCAGTTTAGTAAATGATAGCCAAACGTATCGAAAACACCAAATAAGTAAGTTTCTATCTATCTGCCAAAACTTTATACCAAATACCAATAGGTGAAATGACCATTCAAGACCTTACTTGCATTTAATTACAAACGATTAATGATGTTAGGACAATTACAACAGCAAGACTTCGACTACTAACCATGAACTTGCTATCTCCGGTGTTTGACAAATGTTAGCAAAATACACTTCAACACATTACAGAAGAAAAGACACTATCTGCCATTACTACTATGCGCAAGATGTACCGTTCCTTAATTCATACAATCGAGAAGTACTATTTGGAACAAAATGGGTCTTCACGACGACAACTCCACTTTCCAATATTTTCCGGAACTTTGCAACGAAAACTACAGGTTCTTCTTCATGACAAGGCCTTAGTCACTTACACACCATCGCATTTAGTCGAATTTCGCAACATCATTAACGATAAAAGAATAACTAACACACACAATGACTACAAATCTTGTGAACCTCTTATATCTTACGTGTCTTTCTTTTGTGATGGCTGGTTCCGCCTTCAAACGATCAATTTTATCGACGCATTGAAGTGCGACGTCCCTAGCACGCCCTTCAAGCTGAGGCTCCGCCCAAATGAATACACTGCAACGTTCTCTCTGTTATGAAACACAAAAGACAACAGTTAAATAATGTAAATTTCAACAATAAACTTTACCATAATCCAACAGTCATATGATCTTGTCGAAAAAATAAATGCTTATTATCATATACCCCGTGAAGAGGACATGTCATGAAACGCCTCATAGGGTTTCTCTTTGTACACGATAGTTGGGTTTGCATCGGGATCGCGTGTCGGCAACGGAAGATCCCATCGTGGCTTTGTGAATCACCTCTATCGATTTGATAGTGTGTTGAGTATGAACTACAAAAGCATTGTATGAATTTTGACAACGTAAAATCAAGCCAACAACGGGCTTCCAATTGCTAAATTCCAGTCTCTTTTGCATCTAATTGAGGCAACGATTAACAAAGAATTGGATTGCATGTTACTATCAAACATACTAGAAATTATTATCACAATCTTCAATGAGTTTAAAACCCTCAGCCACATTCACTAAAAAATACAAGTGCAAATCCTCTCATAATTTTTTCTTTATCGCTTTTGTATTTCAATATACCAAAAACTACCAAATACAAATTCGAATTGCAGCTCAAACCATGAATTTTCTATTATAATCGAACACAAAACGTTGTAAATGGATGCAGTAGTATACTTGTTCGGCATTGTATTCAACCCAACCTCTAACCACAAAAAAAAAAACGGAGAATCCTTGCTCGATCTACACATAAGGAATGCACTGTTGTCAAATTTATTCATTTTCACGATTGGTTCTTCAACAAATTGAACACCTACATAGCTCATTGGGGAAAACTTATCTCAGGTTCATAACCATCATCTCATTCGGTTGTATGAGTTGATCATCCTCCAGTAAAAGAAACTTGTGCCGCCCCCCAAACCTGCCGCTTTCTCAAAATATTCCTTGCCAAATCGCAAGAAGCCGGTTGTATGAGTTGTTGGCTTCTTCGGAAGATCATGTACGTTCAAGATGCAAACCTCCCGTTTTCCCAGATTATTCGTGCCCAAATCGCCTTCAGCTCGCCGTTTCCACCATATTGCATCGGGCTTGTCCCCAAGGTGTCGATCAATTTTGCCCTAATTTTATTTGGATTGAATTAGTTGAACATGGGTGGTAAAATTATTTTTTTACTTGAGAGGGCATTTTGGACAATTCACATCAAAACCCACTTTCTAAGCATACAATTGCATCCTAACTCAATCAAAAAAAAATATAATCACTCAAACAAAACAAAAGATTTGACCTAAACCCACCCCAAAACCAACCTACCAAACACGTAAATTTTCCTTATTTTGTCTTCTATGAACAGTGTTATCATACATTTTTGTCCAATGTGTTACAAACCCATCCCTATACAAAACGAGCCCAAAGTTTAAAATAAACCCACATTTACAAACTCATAATCATTCAAACCAAACATAAAATTTAAATCAAACCTACCCCAAAACCTACATACCAAACACCCAAAAAGTGTTATTTTGTCTTCGATGAACAGTAAAAGCCCGAAAAGCCCAACCAACCTAAATAAACCCAACCACCGAACCAAGCGTGCCCTTACATTTGGTATGGGATATATTATCCATTTCTCACCTTCTCAATTTTAAAAGAAAATTTTGGTTGATACATTTATCATAGTAAAAAATTCAAGAAGATACTAAAATCTTGATGACCCAATTGTTACAGGATATTTGGATGGGTTTTAAATAGGTTTTGGAAAATCCTAATTTTAGAATTGAATAGTTACTAATTTATTCATGTTGCGTGCAATATAAAATTTGTCTCCTTTCTCTCTATAATCGTGTTGCAAATACGAACAAATTAAAAGTTGATAAATTGTGGATTATTGGAACCATTCTGCTAGTATATCTTGTGTAACTTCTCTATTAGAGTTTAAAATTTAATCAAAATGTATACATTTGTGAAAAAGTAGTGCAATTGAAAATAGTGTGCAATAAATATACTTCAGCATATATTCATAAAAAAATAATATGAGAAATAAGAAATAATTATTGTATGGACGTAGTTCCCTTTCTTTAGACAGCCCATTCACATACACTCAAAATAAGCCCATGAATCCATGAAAAGAATTGTTTCATTGGACTTCAATTGTGCAAGACAATACTAGAGATTGGACTCTCGCCAATATTGCTTTAATTGATCGGATTGGATTCATTTTGGGACATGGCCCATCAAAGATATGGTATAGATAAACATTTGTTAATTATTAGTAAAAAAGTTTGTTAATTCCCTTCCTTTTATGTTAGTAATAGTATAGATAGATTTTTAATAAATTACTTTTTGGGAATGCTTTTAAGATATAATTTCAATTTACAAAAACTCATATACCACAACAGAACATAATTCTCTCAAACAGATACTGCAGTAGGTTGCTTATCAACAGGGGAAAAAAATTAATACTGCAAACCATATAACTGGATCTGAGCCAATACTAATTATAATAAGAAGAATAATATTAAAAGATGGAATGAAGATCCAGAATAGAGTCAAAAGTAGCATCACCATCTTCTTCCCACATAATAGCCAGAAGGGTATCTCAAATCCTTAATCTGGTCAGAACATCTTTTTGCCAAATCCCCTCGTAGATCAAGTCCAACGCAACGATAGAGATCAAGTGATTCAAGGTGGGGGGACAACCATCAAGAATGGCTTCCAGTCCCTCATTAGATATGGAATGTCTAAGTTCAAGATGTAACAAATTGGGCATGGCTTTTGCAATTTCTAGTTTAATATGGTTGACAGAAAACCCATTTATACTGCATGTAAATGAGTTCAGCATATGGCAAGAAATTCCAATAGTTTCAACATCTCCTTCTTTGATAACTTGCAACTCTCTCAAGCGTGCAAGTTTTTTTCTCAAATTTTTTCCAGTTATCCCTAGGCAACTTGATTTTTTCCAGTTATCCCTAAGCAACCATCATCAAGTGTAAGATATCTCAGGTTATTTGATCTGTAAAAACAGTAGCGCATCAAACCATATGAATTGTTCTTGAAAATAGTTAGGTGTAAGAAGGGAAACTTGATGATAAAAGGGAATCTCATAAAAGAAACTTTATTTTTATTTCCTTTCTATAATCCTGTTAAATCCAAGGAATATATTATTTTCTGGGAATGTTTTCAAGATATAATTTCAATTTTCACAATATATTATTGCAATCTAAATTCCCCAGAAGCCGTTCAGAACCAACTGCTCAACATGAAATGAAAAACAAAAAAACAACAGAAGAAACCTTAGTATTATAGACGTACAAAAACCATTGACCACAACAAAACCGAATAATTTTCTCCGATAGAAAATGCAGTAGATGTGCCACATTAGGTTTGTCAACACATTTTTGAGGAATGGTTCCAGAAACCTAATACAAAAGCTATAAGACTGGAAGCTATGTAATTGGATATGAACCGATACTATTAAGTGTAGCAACCAGTGTCCTAAGAGCTCATGGGATCATCATCATCATCATCATCATTATCAAAGCCATCAGAGTCAGAGTCATCATCAAAGTCGTCATCATCATCAGAGTTAGAGTCATCACCATCATCAAAGTCATCAGAGTCATGAAAGTCATTAAAGTTAGAGTCAGCATCATCAAAGTCATCAGGGTCAGAGTCCTCATCATCAGAAGAGTATTTCAAATTTTTGATTTGCTCAAAACATCTTTTTGCCAAATAACGAAGGCCCATGCAATGCCGGATATCAAGTGATTCAAGGTGGGAACAACCATCAAGAATGGCTTCTAGTGCCTCATTATTCATGTCATTTGCAACAAGTTGAAGATGGATCAAATTGGGCATGGTATTTGCAATTGCTAGTGCAAAATCATTGTAGCGAGAAGCACAGGGATCATTACAAGTGAATGACTTCAACCTAGGGCAAGATGCACCAATAGCTTCGACATCTTCAGGATCAACACCTTCCAATTTAACAAGGTGCAGCTCTTCCAAGTGTTCAAGTTTTGCAACTTCTTCACTCAAACATTGTCCAGTGATAAAAGAGCAATACTTAAGTTCGAGACATCTCAAGCGAGGTGATCTGTAAATACATTATGGGAATGCAAGAAGGCAAAAGTCAATAACAGAAGCTCCCAAAAATGAAAATCTATAAAGCAATTGTAAACATCTAAAGATAATGATAAATATATGTCAGATTAACTCAACTCATATGATCACATTTTCAAGATAGAGAGAATGAAACAAGACACATGAACGTCATGCAGTAGAAATGGAGAGAATATATCAAAAAATACTAAATAAAAAATATATAATCCACATGTACATCTGCAGTTATAGATGAATAACATTGAGATAGATTGAGTTAGAAGGAAAGAGAATCAAGAACTAATAGTACATATCAAATAAAATCATATATTAGCACCTTGTCCAACATGATATGGAAAGCCTTATGAATAAGAAAATGTTCAATCAAGCATAAACTCAATTCTTTTGGTGAGACAATTAAATAAAGCCACCTAATAATCCTTAGAGGAGGATTGTAAAATTAATCTTCCCGAAGAAATTTACTACTCAATGATCGTACATTTTATCTTCCAAAAAGAAAAATGAATTACTCAACTAAAAAATATTATCCTATCGGCATATCCATATAATTACTCTGCATAATCTCGTACAAGGTAAGAATAGAATCACGCACATAAATCCTCAAACAGACTGAGATTTATTAAGAAAAACAGGACAAAATTGGGGAAAGGAAAACAAATATCTGACACTTACCGTTCAACAACGTGGTTCAGCAATTCATCGTCGCAGAAATTGTCGATACTTAGGTCGATCAATTGTCCCTGGCTACGATCCACTGCGAGACGGCACATGCTATCAAGCTGGATGAAATTGCACCTGCCAGCGGCGTCTTTGATGTGAATGACTCGCCACATGTATGGATTGTGGCAAACTCTGTTCCAAGTAGTACACACTTTCTCTGCACTTTGCAGCATCTCAAAAACGTCAAGCCTTTGAAGAATATTCGCCGTCAGATCTTCCGGAAGTTCAATCCACGGCGGCGGCGGCGGTGAGGATGAATCAACCGTCGTTGGAAATTCCATTTTGTTTTTTTGGCTTTCAGAATTCTGAGTTTGGATTTCCTTCACCGCATGCGGTTCGCCTCTTTAATGGCAACGAAATTCGATACGAATTTTTTTGAAGGTATTCGATTATAGAGTAAAGACTCCCCTGCTTTAATTTGTACTTCCCAATTTTTAATTAAAAAAATGAAAATTTTTGAAATACCAATTTTACCTTTAGACAAAGGCCCTGCTATACACACACAATCATCTTCTAAACACATTCCAATTTCTAAAAACACCAACCCAAATTCTAAACACACATTTCCTCTCTTTTTCATCTTCTCATTCCTTATATATATATATATATATATATATATATATATATATATTTTTTTTTTTCCTTTTTGAAGTCAACTTCATAAAATTAAGAGCAAAAACTAGAGAAATTGATAATAAAATTTCTTTCTCACAAGATTAATACAGTTTCAAGTTAGCTAAATAGGATTAGCACAAAGACAAATCTATTGTTTTTTTTTTTTTTTTTTTAACAAATATTAAATTAATACAACAAACAATACAAGGGTTTAGTGACTGATGTAACTAGACTCAATTATTTTGTACTCGAGTTTGAAAGCTTGGGCCCTGGGGCACTTTATGGTCCAAGTTCAGAAGCCTTTGTAATTGTATCAAACATATAAAAGTTCACATTTCATGGCCTGGTTGCAATTATCCAGCCCACAAGCCTTTCATTCAATGTCTCCAAAACTATTCTCATCTCTCCAGTCCAATCTCTCCGGTTCTCTACACTCAGAACCAGGGACGGAACTATGCCAAGGCCCAGGGTGGCCTTGGCCCCCACATTTTAAAATTTGTATTATATATATATTTTTAGTAAAGAACTTTTAATTTTATTAAGGAAGTGGCCCTCCTTAAAAGCTTCTTAAATGTAACTAAAACTTATTTTTCCTCAATCCCCAAATTAAAATAAGAGGAGAGTGAAATCCACCAAGGGGGAAGAAGAAACATATGTCTAGAAAATTTGGGATGTAATAATATATTTTGGGATACCTGATGATAAATATCTTATATATAATTTTGTGTAAATTTTTTTTATTAATAGCCCCTCAATTCTGGATCCTGGTTCCGTCCGCTCAGAACCATCCTTTCCTTCAAAACTACATAAAAAACCTGCGTACATTTCGCTTTTTTAAAATTCCCACGCTTTCTCTCCATAACCATTTTCATCTGTCTTCCAACGATTTGCAGAATTTCAAAATCAAATTTGAAATATCTCTCAAACCCTATATCTATACAATCTATACATGCGCATTTGAATATAGTCTTCGATACCGCACTTGTATTTCACTGGATCTCCTCGCATCTTGGATATGCGGATTGGTGTTTGATCCGGTTGATTTCAGCAGCTCATCGATTGTATTTGAGCCGTTGATTCATGGAGAGGAAATTTCCTGGAGGCGATGGAGGAATTGTCCCAACTCTCTGATTTGATGCGGCGGCGCTGCTTGCCGACGAAGAAGTAGATGAGACGCCGTCCTCTGCTTCTTCAAAACGCTCCTCTATTTTTTTCAATGTTGTTGCTCTCGGAACACTGTGAGTATGATTAATCAGAGATTTGTTGGACTTTGTTCTTTTTATTTACTATATTGATATTGTGCGGAGTACTTGAAAGTAGTGATAGATCCTTTGTGCTGGGTAGTTTTGGATCTGGAGTGTTATTTTCTATAATCTGCATGAATTGAAATTGTGTTCTTATGATCTCAATATTGGAATTATATATTCTGTTGTGTTTCGGCATTATAATGAACTACTTACTCTATTTTCATGTATGGAAGCTGGAGTGTTGTAGATCATACATTTTGTTAATGATCTGGATGGAAGAATGAGATTTAGAAGCAGCAATATAAGCGAATTAGATTATGCAAGACCAGTGTTTACTGTTTTTCTATATGACGTAATTGTTTGGATTGAGATTCTATCTTAAGAGAGAGATAATGCCGACACATTTTTTATGTCTTCAATTGTGATTTTTAATTAGCAGAAGAGAGATTCTGATGCGTCTTTATTTTTCTCAGCTTTCTGTAAGCTTTTGAATTCCTTCAAAGATTGGTATGAAGGAAGTTAGTTGATGAATATGATATTTTTTGTTTAACGACATTTTGTTGAATTTGCAGGTTGTTTGCCTGTTTTCCTTCCGATTGTTATTCTCTAAAGGCTAAGGTGGCGGTGGTGGAAAGAGTTGTGCATTCAGCTATTTCTGCTTTCGGATATAATCTGATTTCAAATCAATTTGTCGAAATTTCTTCCTTCTTTGGGGCGATTAATTAATTAATTTTTAATTTCTTTAAAGTATTTAGTATGCAACGACGACATTGCATTTATGTTGAGTCAAAATTTCTTATCTTTCTCTTTCTAAGAGGGCTCCTTGCTGTCAACCTATTCGGAAACGACAACATCTTCAATTTGCGGCATATCTGCCTTCAATCGCTGCTCAAATTGTGTGCTGAATAGCGTACATAGATTTAGATGCGCAACTGGTGATGTTAATTTAAATAAATTAAAAAGGTTCGACTTTGATTCAATTTGATTCATTTAACCCCACCAGATGTATATCATCAAATTTTATCGGATTGTGCTAGGATTCAAGGAATTAAAGATGGATTTGAGAATAAAATTTAAAGTCTATTTACTGAAGTTAAAATTGATATAAACTTGAAGTACCATCTTTTTATCATGAACTTTGGAGGAGTATTTAAGTTGATGCAAAATCCATTCGGTTTTGAATGAATTTATAATCGGTTCATCGTAATTTTATGTTATCGCATTTTAATTACCTCATATATTTTATAATAATACTTGTTTTGGAGATTAGAAAACTGAGGATGAAACCCAATCAAATAAATTTACATTTCGACCTAGACAGAGTTACCAAAAGGATACTAAAAATTTTAAAAAATAAATATAAATATATATATAAAGAATGACAGTCATAACCGTTCCCTTAGAAAGCTGCTACAAAATGCTGCAAATGATATCCCACTACATAAGACAGATCAATAGAAACGAGTTTCCACAGATGAAAGACCTGAAAAATGAGTTGGTTGTAAGACATAACCATTCAACGACCTGCTTCAAGCTCGGATACAATCATCAATCATCAAGGAACCATGTCACATTATCACCTAAGAACCCAATACCAAAGGGGTTAGTGTAGTCATCATATTGTTCAAAATCTTCATCATATTCATCAAAACAATCATCAGAGTAAAGATCAGAATACTCAGAATCAGACAATGACAATGGATCAATAGATGATTCATAGTAAGGAATCCACCAAATATCACTGACGGAGTCATTCGGGAGTTTTAGATCTTTTATCTGCTCGGAACATCTTTTGCCTAAAGCACCCTCTAGATCAAGATCAAAGCACAGCCGGAGATCAAGTGATTCAAGTTCAGGACAACCATCAAGTATGGCTTCCAGTCCCTCATTTCTCATATAATGTGCAACAAGTTGAAGATGGCGCAGATTAGGCATGGTTTTTGCAATTGCTAGCGCATAATGATTGTAGCCAAATCCTGACATAAGCTCATGATCCTCATCTGAATATAGTGGAAATATATGCTTAAACCCATGTCCTTTGAAAAAGAATGTTTTCAACATAGGGCAAGAAATGCCAATAACTTCAACATCTGCAGATAGGATTAATGGCGTATTAATTAGATGCAACTCTTCCAAGTGTGGATTTTTCTTAACTGCTTTAGCCAAAGCTTCTCCACTTAACTCATAGCAAGTATCAATACGAAGACTTTTCAAGTGACTTGATCTGCAAAAACAGTATAACGGTAAAAAGAGAAGTAATTCTTATAAAAGAAGAATGTGCAAACAACAGAAGAACTTCCAAAAAGCAAGAACTTCTTCGGATTGCTAATAAAACTGAGAAAAATGAGCACGCTATTATCAGACAAACAAAGAAGCATGAAAAATCATAATGTTAGGAGAAAGAGTTAGCAAGGAAGGAGAAAAGGCAAGAACTAGCAATAAGATTAGATATATATGCGACGAAATAATTGGCTTCAAAGCTCATAAAGCTGTTGAATGTGACACCGACAGAGCCAATGAAAACTTGCATTTGCAAAATAAAATATCAACAAACTTATCCAACAAGTTCTGAAAGGAAAGCATACTAATATAAAAATAATCAAACAAGTATAAACTCATTTACACATCCTCAAGAGATCCCGAAACTAACAAGATTGTTGCCTCTGACATAAGAATGAAAGAGAGGGAATACCACACAATCTCAGTTCCTCAGCATGCGTTTTTAATACAAGGTGTTTAAAGGACAGACATTTAATTTAATATTCAAATGTAAAAACTCAAGGTCATTAAAAGTAATCAATCTTAACATACTCATAAGTAATTTCCTTTCAAAGTGTAAGGAAAACAAGAAACAGAAAACAGCAGGAAAATTTTGATGAAAGCAAGTTGAAGGTGAAAATAAAATCACAGCCCAATTCACTAGTAAATACTTGGTCTAAGTTCCTTCTGTAGAGTGAATGAATTACAAAGGTCATTCACAACGCGAAAATATCATTACCCAGATCGTTTTTGCATACTTCTCCTTAACAGCATTATTGCAATTAGCAGATGATTTTGGACAGTTACAAGAAACCACAAAATTGTATGTTTGAAAAAGCGCAAAATCATAGAATCATCCAATCAATTTAATAGAATTATTATTGTAAACAATATAATAATCAAAATCATCATAAAAAGGGGAAATATTTTACCGATCAGCAATGTAGTGTATCAATTCATCATCTCCATCGACACAAGAAATACTAAGATCGACCAATTGTCCCTGGCTTCGATCCACGGCGCGCTTGTTATTCCACTGATTCCAGTTTTTCAAGCAAAGGACGCGCCACATGGAGGGATCCTGGCAAATTTTCCGCCAGGTAGAACACACTCTCTCTGCAACTTCCAGTATCTCGTCAATGTCAAGCCTTTGCAAGATATTTGCCGTGATATCCCTGGGCAGCTCAATCCACGGCGGCGAAGAGGACGAAGCCACCACCGCCTTCAGAGATTCCTTTCCTTTTTTCGGCTTTCTGAGTTTGGATTTGGATTTCCTTCGTCCCATGCCGATCGACTGTTTAGGGTTCTATTATGAAACGCGGCACGGCGGGGTATTAAAACAAACGGGAATGTAATTGGGACGGAGGATTCAAATGGAATTCGAATTCAGACTTATTATTATTATTATTATTTTAAATTTCTTTTACAATTTCGAAATATTTTTCAAGGTATTTCTCACTCACAAGATTAATTTTTGGAGAGGACTAAAGGCACCTACCTAATTTCTAAGAGCACCAACCTATTTTTCTTTTTTTTTAATTCCAATTTTACCCTTAGAGTTGTTGAACTAGTTCCGTTCGGTCAAGATGACCGAACGAGCTTCATGGTGTTCGGCCGAGGTGGCCGAATGTGCTTCTCAGTGTTCAGCCGAGGTGGCCGAAAGTCCTTCTAAGCGTTCGGCTAGGATGGCCGAAAGTACTTCTATGTGTTCGGCCAACCGGGGCCAAACGAAACTACTCCGATTCAATCGTTTTTTTACGTTCTTTGCTATGATTTTCACACATTTTATAAATATGTGAAATGTTCATCATTATGTTGGCATTACAATCTTCAAAAATTAAAATATTTAATATAAAAAAAACGTAAAAATATCGTCGGGCGCCTATCCTCACTCATCCGTGCACGCACGCCCACCGCCACCTTGGTGTTTGGCCACCCTAGCCGAACGCTTAGAAGGACTTTCGGCCACCTCGACCGAACACTGAGAAGCACGTTCAGCCACCTCGGCCGAACACCATGAAGCCCGTTTGGTCATCTTAACCGAACGAAACTAGTTCAACAACCCTAAGGATAAAATTGGAATTAAAAAAAAAAAAAAGGTTGGTGCTCTTAGAAATTAGGTAGTTACCTTTAGTCCTCTCCTTAATTTTTTTGGTACGTTTGTGATACTGATTAGATACATTAATGTAACTGATCTTTTGTCATTATTAATGAGTAATTTTAGTTTTTTATAGAAATATTATTTTCAAGTTATTTATTATGAATTAACTTAAAGCCTTGTTTCTGAGTTATTTGTTAGGAATTAATAATAGTTTCACTAGAAAAGGAGGTTTTCTCCCAAATTATCATTATTTTCCAGATATTTTTAAAATCAATATCATATATACTCAAAATCAATTTTTTTTTCTTCTCACAAATTAAAGAGATCTTGATTACCATAACTAAATAGAAGAAAATCAATTTAACAATTGAGGAATTTTTTAATTCCCGAGAATGAGCTAATAATAAATATCATTCAAATTACTATCTACAAACTTCATTTGATCATCTTTCCAAAATCGATGTACTGTATATATTATTTTTAAAATTTAGGGAATCTTCTCTACAAAATATACTTGATTATTGATGCAATAGCGCCCTAGTATTTATTTAAAGTGGCTTAATTTGTGCATTTGGAATATGCTCATGGTTGAACCCATCGAAAATTTATTTCCGTCAGAATTTTATTGGAATCAAGTCCAAAATGTATAAAGAATTAGAAAAGTTACAGAAATTAGTAGAAACAGAAATGAAAAGTTGAACGAATTAATATTGAATCCGACCAATAAACTTCTCAATCACATGTAGAAGTTCTACATAAATATTTGATTTTGCCAATGAATTTGCAAGTTAAAAATAATAATTACACACACGTTCCTATTCACGAATACATTTCCAAAAAGTTTCAAACAATAAGAACAAATAATAAATTCTTTAAAAAGCCAATCATAATTAAAAAATTCTTTCAAATTTTTTTTTCCCACGATTCAAGCCTAATGATAATGAAGATGCAGAATGCTGGCAAAATCATACAAAAGTAGAACAACCATCTTGCAATCAAAATGTACACCCACAACAGAAAGGAAAAAAAGTTTACATTACTCTCAATATCTTATACCAGAGAAATGAGCTTTGTAATATGACTGTATCTCATGTTAAAACACCAATAAGAAAGCATGACCATGATCCATAGAATCCATAAAGGGGAGTAGTTGTCGAATCACTATAACCTTCATATCGTTAAAACAATCATCAGAATCTGTATCAACTTCTCAAACCTCTCTAAAGGGGCGTTTTAGATCTTTTCTCTGCTCGGAACATCTTTTGCCTAAATCCCCCAGTAGACTAAGTCCCATGCAATGTCGAGATCAAGTGATTCTAGGTGTGAACATCTATCAAGAATGGCGGCTTTTAGCCCTTCAATATTAGTAATGCGGCTAATGCCACATCTAAGTTCAAGATGGGATAAATTGGGCATGGCCGTTGCAATTGCCCGTGAAAAATCATTGCAGAATATCTCATCACTGATGTACATACGCTCAATTTTACATGTAAATGACATATGCTCGACTTTACATGTAAATGACTTCAGCATAAGGCGAGCAATGCCAATAGTTTCAACATCTTCAACTTTGATCGGACACAATTCAGAAAGGTGCAACCCTTTCAAGTGTGCAAGTTTGGTCACTGCTTTGATCAACCCTTTTCTAGTTATCTCGAAGCTAGAACAAAGTATCACACTTTTTTCTAGTTATCTCGAAGCTACAACCAAGTTTAGACATCTCAGGTTACTTGATCTGTAAAAGCAGCAACACGTCAAACCAGATTAGTGATTCTAGGAAAACAAGAATGTGTAGGAAGGAAAAAATTTAAGCATGCAAAACTTCTAAAAGCAAGTACAAGTTCATTTGTTTACATACAGAGTGCTTATAATGCTATGACGTAACAAATAAAACAAACACCAAGGATTCTTTGATATATGAAAGTATATAAGGAGCAATGATAAAAAAAATTGATGTTACTAACTTGAAATGGGGATATTTTCATCAACATTCAACGATACAATCAAACATAGTTCTAAAATGATCGACGCACAAAGCGGGCAACACGAAGGGGATTGGCATGAAAATAAAGCTAATATTGAAAACAAACCTGTTAAACCACTGATTACAAGTCTGAAAAGAACCATAAGCGAATTAAACTACAGCCATAACGTCAAAGGAATAAAAACGACATAATCTCAGTTCCAAAAGTCTTATTATTATTAAAGGTATTTGAAACAGATCACATTTAATTATTAAAAAATGAAAACAACAATAAATCCAAACTATATCAATCAAAGATCATTCACATCGCAAACGGCATGAGAAACAAAAGTTGCAATTGGCAGATGCTATTGAACTGTTTAGGGCAATCCATCCAAAACTCAATTCAATAATCAAATATTGTAAAATTAACCTTCCAGAATTACTTAAAAACAACAAAGTTATCAAACAGATCCATACAACCAAAAACCTAATTACTCTGCATCGTCTCGAATAATAACAGAAGATTTACCGGTCAAAAACATATCTTAGCAATTCATCGTCGCCGAAACCGAGGAGAGTAAGTTGGATCAATTGGCCCTGGCTACGATCCACTGCGATGCGGCACATGATAGGAAACTTCTGGTGCATGTCGCCGGAGTTTTCCTCGACAATGACTCCAGGCATGGCGGCGTAGCAATCCATATGAATGACTCGCCACATGGCGGGATCCTGGAAAACTCTCCGCCAAGTTGTACACACTTTTTCCGCACTTTCCAGTCTCTCTTCAACGCCTAGCCATCACAGAATATTAGCCGTCAGATCTCTCGGAAGTTCGATCCAAGGCGGCGGCCAGGATGAATCAACCGTCTTTGGAATTTCCATTCTGTTTCTGGGCTTTTAGAATTCTGACTCTGGATTTCCTTTGCCCTACGCTCATCACCTCTTTAAAGGCAACGAATATGTTACCATATATAGTTATTTTTGTCAAAATAAAAAATTAAAATTAAAATTAAAATATTGATTAAATCATAGGAAAATTCCCATATATACAAACTGAGCCGAAAATTGTCTATCAAAACTGCTACGTTTTTGGATTTGGATTTCCTTCTTCCCATGATGATCCTCTGTTATGAAACGCGCCAGGGGTATTTAAACAAACGGGAATGTAATTGGCCAAATTGGGAAGGAGGATTCAAATGGAATTGGAATTTAGAATTATTATTATTTTTATAATTTCTTTTACAATTTTAGAAATATATTTCAAGGGATTAATTTGGTTTTCTTTTTGATAAAAAATTCTGAAAGTAAGTGCAAGAACCAGAGAAATTGATAATGGAATTTCTCAATTACAAGATTAATTTTTTTGGTATGTTATTAGTAAGGAGTAATTTCAGTTTTTTAGAAATCTTATTTTCTAAGTTATTTATCATGAATTAATTTTAGTTATTCGAAATTTCTGAGTTATTTGTTGGGAAATAATATTAGACTTATAAGTTTCTTTAGGAAAAGGGGTTTTTTGTTTTCCAGATATTCTCAAAATCCTTTTTTTTTTCACAACTTAAAGAAATCTTATTACCATAACTAAATAAAAGAAAATCAATTTAACCATTGAGGATTTTTTTTTTTCTCATAAATTAAAGAGATCTTATTACCATAACTAAATAAAACAAAATCAATTTAACCATTGAGAATCATTTCCCCCCGAGAATGAGCGAATAATAAATAACATTCAAATTATTATCTACAAATTTCATGTGATCATCTTTCCAAAATCGATGTACAGTGTATTGGATTTATTTTTATAATTTTAGGGGATATTCTCTACAAAAGTACTTGATTATTGATGCAATAGTGCCCAAGTATTTGGAATTAGCTAACGGTTGATCCCATTGAAAATTTATTTGCCTCAAAATCAATTATCTTGGCCCAAAGTTCAACACAGCCTTTAAAAAGAAGGAAATTAATAAATCAACTTTTATATAAACTTCACAAGAGTTGGGTAATATAAACAAATGTATAAAGAACTAGAAAAGCTATAGGAATTAGTAGAAACATAAATGAAAAGTTAAACGACTTAATAATGAAAATTTTTCAATCACATGTAGGACTGCATTATAAATATTTGATTTAACCCATATGTTTGCAAGTTAAAAATACTAGATCCATATACATTCCTATTTTTGATTACATTTATGAAAAAATTCGAACAATATAAGAATCATAAATTTATGATTCTTATATTATTCGAATTTTTACATTTATGAAAAAACAATATAAGAATCATAAATTCAAGAAGAAGAAGAAGTCACCAATACAACCGTCTTGCAATCTAACTCTACATCCACAACCGTCTTGCAATCACCAATACAACCGTCTTGCAATCTAACTCTACATCCACAACCGTCTTGCAATCTAACTCTACATCCACAACAAAAAAAGGAAAGAAATTTTTTCATCTAACTCTACATCCACAACATTACTCTCAATATTTTATACCAGAGAAATGAGTTTATGCATACTCTCAATATTTTATACCAGAGAAATGAGTTTATGCATCTCATGTTAAAACAAAAATCAGAAAGGATCACTGGATGTCATGTAAGTTTATGCATCTAACTCTACATCCACAACATTACTCTCAATATTTTATACCAGAGAAATGAGTTTATACATCTCATGTTAAAACACAAATCAGAAAGGATCACTGGATGTCATGTCTGTCGACATTCAACCTTAACCCAACGCTCAGATAAAGTCTTGGTAGTCCAAGGACCATGATCCACCATCAAGATAGTAGTAATTGCTGAAAGGGAAGGGATAAGGAAGCCCAGATTCATATGACTTATCATATTCCGACCTTACATCAGAAGGGAGTCTCAAATCTTTTATCTGCTCAGAACATCGTTTTGCCAAGTCCCCTTGTAGATCAAGTCCAACACAATGCCGGAGATCAAGTAATTCAAGGTGGGAACAACTATCAAGAATGGCTTCAAGTGCCTCATTTTTCATGACATTTGCAACAAGTCGAAGATGGATCAAATTGGGCATGGTTTTTGCAATTGCTAGTGCAAAATCATTGTAGCGAGAAGCACAGGGATCATTACAAGTGAATGACTTCAACATAGGGCAAGATACACCAATAGTTTCAACATTTCCATCATCAAAACATTTCAATTTAACAAGGTGCAGCTCTTCCAAGTGTTCAAGTTTTTCAACTGCTTTAATCAAACCTTTTCCACTGATACGACGACAGCAATTAAGTGTAAGACATCTCAGGCCAGATGAACTGTAAAAACAATACACATTAAAACAACTAGTGCGTTAACAAAAGTCAACAATGGAAGCTTCCAAAATTGAAGATCTATAAAGCAATTGTATGTATCAACAGATAATGATCAATAAAAGACTTTTTAACTAACTCATGCACGCATTTTCAACATAGAGAGAATGAATCGAGACATATGCAGTAATACATCAAACAAATAAAAAATATATAATCCACATGTACATTTGCCGTTATAGATGCATAACAATGAGATATAGTGGGTTAAAAGGAAATAAAATTTAGAACTAGTACATTCCAAGTAAAATCATATGTCCAATCAAGTATTATTTACTCTGTTCTTTTAGTAAGACAATTAAACAGTCACCTAATAATCCATATAGGAGAATTGTAAAAATTAATCTTCCAGAAGCATAGAATCATGCACAGAAATCCTCAAATAGACTAAGATTTATTAAAAATAACAAAATAAATCTCTAAAAAACAAAACAAATACTTGAGACTTACCGTTGGACAGTGTAGTTGAGCAATTCATCGTCGCAGATATTGTCAATACTAAGGTCGATCATTTGTCCCTGGCTACGATCCACTGCGATACGACACATGACATCAAGCTGGTAGTAGTTGTACACGTCGCCGGCGTTTTTGATGTGAATGACTCGCCACATAGCTGGATCGTAGCAAACTCTGCGCCAAGTAGTACACACTGTCTCTGCACTTACCAATATCTCGTCAACGCCAAGCCTTTGAAGAATATTAGCCGTCAGATCTTCCGGAAGTTCTATCCACGGCGGCGGAGGAGAGGATGAATCGACCGCCACAGGAATTTCCATCATGTTTATCGTCTTTTCCGATCTCTGATAATAGATTCCTCATCGATATTTATAAAAACGGCTCGGGATTCGAAACGTCTTTTTTTTGAAGAGCGAAACGACATTTTTTTGAAAAAGGAAATAACCCATTCTCTTTATCTATCAGAGCACTCAAAAACTGTCATAGATAAAATTTTGAATATAATCTATACTAAAAGCAAGGAAGGTGGTAATATTTATAATTTTGTCATTTTCACTCCTAAAAATGTCAAATCAATTTTTTTATTTTTTTATTTATTTTGCATTTTAATTATTTTTTATATAATATTATTAAGATTCTTGCTTTATAATCCATAATGATAATTCTTGGAAAATCATTATGTAAGATGATTTTGGGTTTTATAAAAAAATTAAAATTATTATAAACTCATGTTATGAGGATTCTTGCTCCATCTTACAAATCATTTTGGGTTTGAGTTTTATAAATATTAATAACATATTTTTTGTTAGATGATTCATATATCATGACCATCAAATGTAATAGGCTTTTTCATAAATGAATTAATTGTATTAGGAATTGTAATATTGTATAGATTTTTCAATTTATATAATTTGTCCATTTAATTTAATATTATATTTATTTTATTAGTTCATATATATTTTCTTGGTCTTAATTAAATTAATTTTTATTGAATATAATTTCATAAATCTCAATAACCGATATTTTTTAAAAATAAACTTAATAACAAATATTAATTTATCTAGGAATATGTAATATCATATCTAATATATATATATATATATATATATATGTATGTGTGTGTAGTATGGAATTATATGTCATTCTAAATATTTTTTAGATTAATATTTGTATATTCAAATATGTAATACCATCAACATTGTACTGAAAATATTAATATCCTTTACCAATATATTTTAATGATGAAAATATTATTAAGTATTCAAGTATAAAATACATGATTTGGCTATTTGTCATTTTCAATGTTAAGCGATATTAAAAATGTCATTTTTTTTTTATTCAATTTATTTTACAATGAAGGTTGAAAATACATGATTGACATTGTTTGCGTCAAGTTCTTAAATAAAATTTTCATTTTTTGTGTATTGTTTCTAATATATAATTTAAGTAATTGGGTTTAATTTGAAATTTATAATAGATACTTTTAGGGCCAAATAGCCAAAAAAAATCCAAACATTTACATGTTTTTGCCATTTTAGCCAATTTTTTTAATTTTGTCAATTTATCCATGATTTTATAAATTAGTTGTAATTTTAGTCAATTCTAAATATCAGTCAAAATTAAGTGATTTATAAATAACATGGCAGACAAGTAAGCAGAATTATATGACACATCATCTAACATAATTATCTAATTTGTTTTCTACTTTTGTTTTTATACATTGAAAATACCTCTCCACCACTAACAAATAACAATCTTGAAATGTAAAGTAGAGCAACATATCTTTTTTCCCCCCCCATTTTTTTGGTGATAAAAAATCAGTGGAACAATTGAAAATCTCACTTATCCAAAGTCAAAACAGCTATTTTGTCTCACATATCAAGGTATTATTTGAAAGGGGGAAAAACTGTTTTGTTGAAGAAATTATATAATTTTAAACCACTTGTTTTGGAAATAAAATAAAATAAATAGATCCCTAAACAATCCAACGAGATAAGCCTCTACGACCTTCTGAAGCGTCGATGTGGCGGAGCTTTGAAACCTCAGATCTGTGTTAAATTCATGTGGTATCTCACGAGCAAGTCTTTGGATAGAAAGATCACAAATCAAAAGTTTCGTGGAGTTCTGATACATTCGGATTTCACGAAGAGCTATCTTACCAGTTCCTGCCGATGGATTTCACGGTGGTCTGCTAGTGGCTGGGGCGATTTCTTGGCTTCTTCTGCATAGTCTTACCAGTTACCTCCGATGGATTTGAGAACCAATATTTCTAGGATATTGATTGAAAACTGGAATTCCAGTAGCAGTGATAAGGTCAAGAGGATCTAGGTTAGGTAGATGATGTTGTGCAGACGTGACATCATATAGGTGACCGTCATCTTATTTTGACTAAATTTTAGAATTGGCTAAAATTACAACTAATATACAAATTCATGAATAAATTGACAAAGTTAAAAGAATTGGCCAAAATCGCAAAAATCCATAAAGGTTTGGATTTTTAAGACTATTTGGCCATACTTTTAGTGTTATTAATCACAAATTGTCTAATTGGATATATCATATATATAATAAACAAGATTATTATGAATAGATATTTAATATATATATATATAATTAAGTAAATTCATATTTTTTTAATTGTTAAATATTTTATATCTTCAAAATACTTATAATTAGTTAAATTGCATTATCAAATAATTGATATTTACTATATATTATATAACAAATCATGCAACGCACGGGACAATACCAAGAATTCTTTAACAGTCATTTATCTTTATCAAAGCCCATCCAAATTTGGGATATGGACCAAATCTTGGTCTATATTTATTAGGGTATCTCAAAAATTATACAACTCTATCCTAATTTTTTAGTTTTTATAATTTCCAACCACATCTACCTTTTGGAAATAAAATAAAATCTAAACGCACAAGTCCATAGAAACCACATTCCAAACAAAGCCTCTCTTTTTTTAAGGAACACGAAAGCTTATTATAATTTCTTTTTAAGTTTTAATTTTTTGTGGAATTTTTTAGATATAAAAATGAAATAAGGTATTATTATTAAGAATCTATTTATAAATGCATAAAATAAAGTTAAATCATCACTTAGAATTTGTATTAAGATGTTACAATATATAGTGTTTATTGTCAAAATAAAATATTAAAATATAAGAACGAGTGCAAGCAAAAGAAAGAGATAGACCTGAATCCAAATAATTAAGAGAACTCCGTCCGAATAAAAGGCTTATATAAGAATGAGATACTCTTAACAATAACATGAACTATCTAATTCTATTGCATGCAAAGCAAACATTTGCAATGGAAAATAAAACTTAATTTATTTTTACATTATTTTAAGATATTGTTTTTTGCAAATGTTTTTAAGATATAATTTAAATTTACAGAAAATAATATTGCAATCTATGTTTTGGAGAAGCCGTTCCAAACCAACTTAGCATGAAGTAAAAAATAAGATTAAAAAAATTGGAACTGTAAAATAGTCCGTGTTCTTCAAATGTAAAGTGGATGCAGCCTTCTTCCATGATTGCAATCAAACAGGAATTTGTATGGTTTTAAGGGATGAATTCAGAATTTTTATGGTTGGCCGTACATTTATTTTTTGTGGGATTTTTGTTATCCAGAAGGGGGAAGGAATGGGCTTAATGAAGGCACTCACATGGATGAAGAATATGCAACTCTCACATGTTATCGTGGAATCGGATGCAAAGATTGTGGTGGATGCTATTAAAATTGGAGTAAATGATAACTTTGAATTTGATAACATTATTTCATCTTATAAGAACCTTTTTAGTTATTTTGTTTTAGCAAATGTTCGCTTTGTTAAAAGGCAAGCAAACAATGTTGCCCACGCTTTGTTAAGTCTTCTCATTTCATGTTAGCCTATCATTTGGATGGAACCTTCAGGCTTTGTTGGAGATCGTCATCATGTTTACCATACGGATTTAAATCATGAATGGATTGATAGTTTTAAATATATATATATATATATATAGAGCACAACAAAACCACATAAAATTAGGGAAATGGGTCCCCTCCATTTAGTAAATGTTAAATTTTATAAATTTCTTTTAATCTAATCCTTTTATTTTATTAATAAATAAGATCATATCGCATCATCCATTTTTTAAAATGCGGTGGTTAACCCACCAAAAATGGAGAGGATCATTCCTCTCTATAGATACTGAAAACAGTGATAAATAAATGGTTCCAGAAACCTAATACAAAAGCTATAAGACTGCAAACCAATATACTGGATATGAGCTGATACTAATAATATGTATGATGATAATAATAATAATAATAATAATAATAATAATAATAATAAAAGATGGAATGAAGATAGAGAATAGAGTGAAACTCGTTTGAAAGAAAAGTAGGATCACCATCCAGCAACCTAAACATGATTACCATGTCTTTCAGGGAAAGTGTAGCAATCAATCAGAATCACAGTAGAAATCAGTGTCCCTAAAATATTAGCCGTCGGATCTCCGGGAAGTTCAATCCAAGGAGGCGGGGATGAGGATGTTCTTTTGAAGGAATTCGAATCAGCACTATACTTAAAACGAATGCTTATTCTAATTTTTTTAAGATATAATTTTTGTGGGAATTTTTTTTTTTTTTTTTGATATTACGAAAATTATATAAATTTCAGAAAATTTAAAGGTAATACATTATTATATTATTATTTTGCTTTTTATTTATATAAATGCATAATATTAAATGAAATCATCGCTTAGATTTTTTTAAGATGTTACAATATATAGTTATATTTGCCAAAATAAAATATTAATTAAATCGTTGGAATATTCCCATAAACTGAGCCGAAATTTATCTATCAAAACCAACTAAAATTAAATAATATTAATAGGCAACAAATTTCATTTGATCATATTATTTTTTAAAATGTAGGTGATCTTCTCTGCAAAATATACTTTATTATTGATGTAATAATACCCCATTATTCATTTAAATTAAATTGACTTGATTCGCATATTTCGAATAATCAATTAGCATGAGCTAATGGTTGAACCCGTCGAAAATTTATTTGCCTCAGAATTTTATAATTAGAATCAAATCCAATATCAATTATCTTGTGTCGTGGCCCATGAATATATTTAGATAAAAAATTAATTAATTAACCGACCAGATAGATATGTCCAAAAGGATCCCTGTGTACAAAACCAGAATTCAAAAGACAAGCAACAAAAATCATTGAAAACTACTAGAACCACCATCCACACCAACCTTAACCAAAACAAAAGGAGAACTTTCAAAGACTAAGCAAACATTTCTCCATATGTTCGATCAGAGTCCTGGTCACCAGAATCTTCATCACGACCATGATGATGATGATCATCAGAATCTTCAGAATCTTCATCACGACTATGTTGATAATAATCATCAGAATCTTCAGATTCTTCAGAATCATCATCATCAAACCAATCGGCATAGGGAATATTAGAGTACAAATTAGAATCTTATTTCAGACAAGGGTTCAATTGGACAGCACTGATGTGCAGCTCCTTTAATCTGCTCGCGACATCTTTTGCCTAAACCCCATCCTAGCCTAAGACTCGAGCAGAGCCTGAGATCAAGCGATTCAAGGTGTGGACAACCATCAAGAATGGCTTCAAGTCCCACATTTGTCATCCGGTTTGCAATGAGTCCAAGATGGCGCAAATTAGGCATGGCTTCTGCAATAACCAGAGCACAATCATCCTTGTTGTTTTGGCCTGCTATAACTACGTATTCTAGACACCCACGTAAGGAAAATGACTTCAACGTCTTACGACATCTAACACCAATGTTTCCTACATCTGCAGGCTTGACAGATGGCATAATGGCAATGTGCAACTCTTCCAATTGTGGGAGTTTTCCAACTGCTTCACTCAGACCTTCCCCTGTTATCTTAGAGCACTGATTAAGCGAAAGACGCTTGAGATTACTTGATCTGTTGAAACAATAAGACATTAGACCGTACAAGTGGTTCTTGAAAAGAAGAATGAGTAAGAATCAAATGCATCTATGTAAAATTACCCTTCATGCATAAGCAAAAATATTTACAATCACTCAATAAAAACACAAAGTTGTGTTCTTATCCACACCAACTTTCATGAGCTTCGAAAATTGGGATAATCTCGAAGCCCTAAAAGACGTGCGGACAAAAAAACATATTTTCTTATAAGTGGGTAAAAGACATTTTTTGATACATAGTAAGTGAAAATCTAATTGTACTCCAAAAGTTAATTACATAGAAGAAACATTAAAAATAAATTTAACTCAGATTTTAAGGTTGTTCCGCACAAATACTAAGCAAACATTTATTAGCTACGGTTACATGTATACGTTAACTATCATACACCTTTTTTGAAATATTAAAAGATGTGTATCATTATAATGTTTCCAGTAAAAGTCACGACTACAATAAAGAAAGACTATTAATAAGGAAATTTTCAATTTTTTAACTATTCGTAATCCAAGCATAGCAAATTAAGTTTACAATATCAATTTTAGTCCTATTAACTCCAAAAAAAAAGTTGTCCAATTTCAGTACTATTTTCAATCATCATCTAGTTAATATAGAACTAAAAATGATTCTTTTCAAGCAAGGAGCAAAATTTTTTATTCTTTCTTATTAATAAAAAAAGATATCTGAAACAACATTGTAAAATATCCTCCTATGAAACAAAAAACAACAAAATTACCAAATCCATGTAAGCAAATGCAATGACATTATTATAAATCTGCATCATGTGGTAGTGGTACGTAGAATAAAACAATGCATATAAGCCTCAAATTTTAGAAAAACAGAAAGCAAGCATCGTACGCAGAGTAGATAGAATCATACTGCATGTATATAAAAAAGGGGGAAATCATACCGATTAACGATGAAGTTTAGCAATTCATCATCGCCAATATAATCGATACTAAGATCGATGAGTTGTCCTTGGCTCCGCTTCACTGCGAGACGGCACATGGTAAGAATCCGATCGCCCGTGTCGCCGGGCTTTTTCAGGTGAATGACTCGCCACATGGCGGGATCCAGGCTGACTCTCCGCCAGGTAGTGCACACTTTCTGTGAACTCTCCAGTATCTCCATGGCGTCAAGCCTTTGCAGGATATTAGCCGTGATCTCTCCGGGCAGTTCAATCCACGGCCGAGATGGCGGCGTGGCTGAGGGGGAAGCAACCGCCACCGGAAATTGCTCATCGATTTTCCGTTTTCTGTGATTGGGGTTCGATTCCATTCTGAGCACGCTAGGGTTCGATTCTGAAACGCGCGCGATAAATGGAATTCGAAACGGCATTTGTAAAGTAAATTTTATGACACGCAACTTATTTTATCATTTAAAAAAAAAAACCGTCGATTATGGTTTTTTTTTTTTTTTTTTTTTTTTAAGAATACATCATGGTATATAATGCATTTATTATGTAAAATCTTTACCAAATTAAATATTTAAAAAATCTGTTTTTCCCTTGCAGTGCACCGTAATAGAATAATATAATATTGTATTTTATACACATCAACATTGAAAAATGAAGATTGATGGCAAGAATAACTTATTTTTTTAGATAAAAAATACAACTATTAATTAGTCTTATCGGGCAAGACCGAATTGGTCCGAGCTCATCTTGAAACAATAATTTCATGATTTAATCCATATTTTAAATAATAATTAAAAATCCCAATACCTCCCCAGACCAACAAATTATTAGCCTAATCCGTAGTTTTGGGCTGTTCAAACAATCTCATGGGTTTGGGCCAAAATTATTAGTTCAATTTTTGATGATAGGGTTTTACGTATGGTAAAAAAAGAATAGGCATGCATGGGCATAGGAGTTATAGGTAATTGATTAGTAAAATGAGCAGTTGAGTTGAGCACATGGAAGGAGCCAACTACTTGTCTATCAAAATGAAAAGTAAACTAGAGCCAACCAATTTGTCTTTACTTTCCCAACAATTGCGCAAATATTAACTGCCCCAAATTACAATTTCCAGCTCTCCTCTTCATCAATCTTAAATACAGAATACAGAGAGAAGAGAAAGAGAGAGAAAGGAAGAGAGAAGGTTGGCCTGCAAACCGACCTTATTTGAATCTCTCAATAACATATGCAAGAAGAAGAAGAAGATTATCTTCTCTTTCTAAAATCTTTTCTCCTGATATATTCTTGATTTCTTGAAAGTATTCGTATTGATACATATCTCATTGTTGATTCTTGGGTATTTTGAGATATTAATTTCCTTAATCATGAACGGAATTCGGGCAAATTCTTCCCCTAACTTAGCCTCACCGGTGACAACCTCTGAACAACCGTACGATGATTCTGCATTAGAAGGTATATATAATCATCTTTGTTATTCAATCTTTCTCTCTATATATATCTCTAATTGATGAAGATGAAATTTTGTGGTAAAGGGGTGTCAGCAAATATGAAGTTATTATTAAAACTAATCCAAGATCATAGAGATGCATGTGGAAGAGAGAGAAACGACAGCCGGAGAATGCTGAGAGTGGCCACAATGATGACAATTCTTGATAATGTGAGGACTAGAATGCAAAAATGCCAATCCTTTAGCCACAGAAGATCACAGGCTGCTCTACGGCGGTGCAACACCGATCTCCGGCCAAACCAGCCACCAAAGGACAAGAAGCTTGGCGGCGATGATGAGAAAGAAAAGCTTAGAAGAGAGCTGACAGCAAGTTTAGCAGCGCGAAAGAGCCTCGAGATGATGTGCTCTAGTTTGGGCAAAGAGAAGGAGATAATGGCCATGGAGCTATCAAAGAAGGTACACGAATTAGACGAAATGGAGCAGCTTATAGATGATCTCAAGGCACAGAATCAGAAACTGGTTGAAAAGGTTCAAGAATGTGGTTCAAAGCACAAGGACATGGAAACAGGGGAGTCACAGGGGATCGTGGCTCTGCAGGAACGAAACAAGGTTCTGTCGGACCTGCTTGTGAGGTCCCATGATGAGTATCGAATCATGAAGAAGAGGCTCGTGGAAGCAGAGGAAGAGAAGGCAATGGTGTGTGGTACAATGGGCGAGATGAGGGCGAAAATTGAGGCAAGCTTGGAGAGGGTTCGAAGGTTTAAGGATGTTACGTTGGGAAGTGGTCTCGATTTCAATGTTCAAGACGAGATTGTGGCGTTGGAGGACATGTTTGAGAGCTTCAAAATGATGGTTGAGAAACATGGTCACAAGAAGCAAGGGGAGTAGATTGAATTGAAGAGTGGAATCAATATTTTTGAATGGGCAGAAGACATGGCTATGGAGAACAGGATTGAGTTCAGTTCTGTTCTGAAAGAAGTGGATTTTGTGGTCTAAATGATGGTGTCGAGATGACAAAGACATAAACGAGTCAAAGGTTATCATGTATTGGAGATTATTTCATGAACACTTAGTTAATAAATAGAGAGTAACATGGCTGAGAATCTATGTAAATTGTAATCAATCTGATACTGGATATGGCAAGGAATTAAGATTCTTTTTACCAACTTTCAGTGTATATTAGCACATTAGTTTCTACCAAGAACGCTTTTGACATGAGGGGTTGGTCAATCACTGTTCATGTATTTTAGAAAATCCTACTTAACAACAATCCACTAGTTGGAAAAGAAAATAAAGTACAATTTTGAAGTAGAATTGATAAGAGATCAAAAAGTGCTTTCTAAGCATACATACCAGAAGATCTAATCTCCTTGAATTTAATTTATTCTAACACTACCAAAGTAACAATCATTCACCAATTTTTTGCAATTTGTAACCTGCAACAGAATTCATGATCCACAAATTGGTAGCTACAGCGGCTCCAGCAGAATGAGCTAAAGCTTCTGTTTGAGCTCGTCTATGGTTCAAAACTGAATTTACATCGGTGGACTTGTGTTGGTCAGGAAGCTCGATGCTGTAAATGATAAGGGTCGTTGCAGAGCATCTGTTTAATGCAATTGCCTGGTTTTCTGCAACGGGCTTTCGGTTCAGAACCTTGCCTCCAGCAGCAACCACAAGATCATGAAGATATCCTTTGTATGAAGGCGTAAAATCACCCATGAAGTAGAATTTGTAGCCATCAAAGAGTTTTGGTTGCTGTTAAGCCACCAAAATGGGAATCAGGTAAATGAGTTTTAGAATGAATGAGTGGTGAAGAGAGCAGTCAATAGCAAAAGAAACTAACCTTGTTTAGAAGTCTTAATCTTCCAAGCTTGGGTCCGTCCCTGATTCCATGAATGTCAACTAAAACCTCATACTGCTGCTCATCAACTAATTCTCCAGCTTCAATGCAAGCTTTAATCCCTGAATCAATGGAAACACGTGATAGATATTAAGCAAAAAAAAAAAGAAACAAGTGAAGCCACAATATCAAATTATGTGGAACTTGTCTTTTCATTATAAATAAAAGATATTGAGTTGAGTTAGGCTCATTCAAGGATAGAAAATGCTCACATCGAACACTCATGATCCATTTTCCTTCCAAGATACCCATTAAAAATTTGAGTGTCCGTCTGCATGCCCCATTCTCATCTGTAGATGCAATTACATGGGTGACATTTGGCTCCCATTTCTTCAGTGCCGTTACCCCAGACAGTTTCTCAAATTCAGCAACAGTTTCCTGATTTACACCATAGAGATAATGACCAAGATATTTTCTCTTCTGATTTCACTCAAAAAAATGTAGTAAATAAGTACTGGTTTGTTTACCTTCTCTGTACAGGTGAGAGCTGAGTAACAGAAAACCAGATTCTTGAACTTTTTCTGAGATTTCCATTGTGATTTTGAATGAGTTTTGCATTCATCTGTGGTTTTCACTGGATCTTGATGGATCCAAGTTTTTCTGGAAAAGAAAATTAGAAAAACCAAATCAAAATATAAAGATTTGTAAATCTCTGCATAACATTCCTATACACATTGCTGGGAAATGCAACAGACCTTTCAGCAGAAGATTTTCTTTTCTGCCTGGATTGAGATCGAGGCATCTCATTTGGCAGTTTAGATGAAGTATGAATTGGACATAGGATGACAAAATTTTCCTGTCATATGTATAAAGAGCACAATATTAATTAACATTTGTTTTCTTCGGATTTCAAAGATCAGCCTTATTAGTTTATACTTACACTATCCCACCGACATTCTGGAGTCAGTCTAGCACAAGGAACATGAAAGCTCTTGCGACAACTCTTCTCATAACACCCCAGAGCAGCTCCTTTGATGCCACAGCAACAGCATCTAATTCTTCGACTTCTAGATATTTCAGTTTCAAGGTTGACAGCATCATCATCTTCAAAATACACGTTAGGCGCCCTGCAAAGATGTATTTTGCTTTATATTACAACAGAAAATAACACAATGTGGTTTGCTCTCCTACAATAACCAAACCTCCTAGACTATCTATTTCCATCACATTACATCTTTTCAAACCAATAGATGCATATTAGAATCAATGTAATGCAGATAAAAGCCATGAAAAGCTCTTGAATTATATCAACAGGAAATATGGATTTGGTAATCTGATATTCATTTTCCTTCAATATAAATACTGATGACTATCCTGAGTTGCCTGAGCCAGTAAGTTCAGGAAACAAACTAGGTAATTTTATTTGTTCACCACCACTTTGTTTCCACGCATACAAAAATTACTAAAATACTCCAAATGACATACCATTCGGTGCAATTTTTGTGCACATGTACGGCATTCTTTCTTGTATTGTGATCGTCTGCCACCAGCTTCCCATTGAGATAGTGAACCATGATCCCTGAAGCCTGAGGTTTTGGGTGTCGTACACACATACAGAGAAAAATGTCTTTGCGTAGATAATCAATCAAAATTTAACATGAAGTAAGATTTAACATCAGAATTTAGTACCTCAGACTCTTTAGAAGATTGACAGAAAGCACAACAGACTGAACTTGCAGATGCATTGCATTTAAGTAAAACACTGCTGTTGAGAGAGGAAAACAACCCATCAACCTTTTCTGGGACTTCCATCCCTATCTGATCCCTAGCACCTTGAATTTCTTGAAACGGCTGATCTCTCATTCCGCCCTCATCATTAGCACCTGAAGACATAGAATCATAATTGTCCTTGGACATGCCTTCAACAGAGAATTTTACCTTCTTTAGAGAATTTGGCTGTTTTTTAGTCTTAACTTTATAGGTTCTTTTGATACACCTAACAGAAACTTCTTTGCCACTGCCTAATGATGACAAATTAGTATGTATCTGAGAAATTAAACCCTCATATTCTTGCTCTGTACTTAAGCACCCTTTTTCAGTTTCTGGGTTGTGAGTTTCTACTGGACTACCAAATTTCTGTGGAGTGAGTGTCTTTTTCTTGGCACTTTTGTTGCTATTACCACTTTTCTTTGATTTCTTACACCCTTCACTGCTTTTTCCAAGATCTTCTGAAGCTAAATGAACAGATGGTGTATTCATGTTTGCCAGAGGCTCTGTCCCATCTGATAGAGTTACGTCTTTCTCCTGAACACTAGGATCAGAGAGGACCTTTATGTTTTTTCTGGATCTTCCTCTTAAATTCAATGGACTGTCTCTAAGGCCCTCTTGCACATCTTTATCAGTCACCCTGCCTAATTCAGTATCAACTTCAGTTGCTTCACAAGTTATTTTGGCTCTCTTGTTTTTTCTTTCAACACTGACTTTCTTATTAGATGTTCTGATTCCATCTTTATCGTCAGAGGTTTTGTCCATCTTTCTCCTCTTTACATTACATTTTCTGTTGTTGGGTCTAATGCCTGCAGTTTCTGTCAAGGCAGACTCCGGTTTTTTTGGAGCTTCATTCTCTGCAGCAATATGATCATTCTGTACCAACATAATTAGCAGAAGCTGGTCGAGAATGTTTAGTGGAAGGGGGTAAAATTTTCATGTTTTTATTCATGCTTAAAGTACCTGTAATGCCAGAGGGCTTGAACAAAGCTCAGGAGAGCAAGGTCTTTGCGTCCAATCAAACATTTCACTGTCAACGAAATCTGCATTGTCTGATAAGATACAGGTTCCCATCTGTACAAAGAAAAAATTGGAATGTAAAAAGGGTAATCGCCATACAAAAAATGCTGAATCAGTTAGCCAGTAGCAAGGCCTAAAATAATTTGATCTTTATGATTATACCATGAGTTTATACAAACTGCTGGTGATGCTTTCAAAAAATCAGATTATTGTGCAAATGATATATGTCATAGTCAAGTTATTGAAATTAGGGACATACTTCTGGGTTTTTTTGATAATGAACCTCATCATCTGAGTCCTTGATGTCACTGAAGCAGGGAGCTTCTGGTGGTGTATACATGACCTGATTGTCGTCTGTCTGCTGGCTTAATTTCTCCAAGTCCTCTTCATCTCTCAGCCAGAAAAATGGAGTAAAAATGGGTTCCTGTTGTTCACATGCTAAGGGCTTGTCTTTTTGTGAAATAGGACAGTTTTTAGATTCCGTTTTGTCAATTTCACCAATTCCAGCTCCCAGCTTTTCATGCTCCATTTCAGTCCCTGAATTTGTATAGTGTGGTACCTGAACCCTTTTCTTGGTAGGAAATGAAGGTTTTAATAAGTTTGATCCAGAAGATCTCTGTGCAGTTGCTGATGTGCTTTTTGATTCTTTCCTTTGATGTTTTTTCTTATTACCAGAGTCCAGACCTTCTACTTTGGTTTGCTCATTATGTGGGTCCTCATGCATACCGACACCAGGTTGATTATCTTCACCTACATTATTGAAGCAAACAATGAGTTGATGCAGGATAAATATATCAGCACGAACTCCAATAAGATGTTTAAAGTGAAACTTGGAAGATTATTATATAATAATTTCCTTTTCTGAAAAAAAAAAGTGTGATTATGCAACATTTCAAATATTCAAGTTATAAGTAAATAAAGCCAGGAAAAGAAATGGTGTCACTTCGTTCACTAAATCAAAGTGCACGAAGATATACTAATATATACTCAGACTTGACATAAGCTAAGAGTAACCTGACCCACTGATCGCATATAACAATTTCATGGAGTAACTACTTATTCCTCAACTGTTGCATGAGTTTCGACTTTGTTTACATGTTCCTAAAAGAATTTTTAAGCATTACTCAACTGTATATTAATTCATTACCTGATAGTTTGGTAGAAGCTGCAGTTTGAGTGACGAAAATGTTGACTCCAGATGCCACTTCCATGCTTTTATAAACACTGACCAAGTTATCCATATGAGGAGCAGGCCTAATTTCTGCCAAGTGAAAACAATAAATTTAAACAATCTATATCTAGCTTATGAATTGCACGGGTTGATTTTTACAACAGAAAACTCAAATCACTCTTGCCTATTTACTCGTCTTAAATACTTTAACCGTAAAGGAATAAGTAACATACACTCACTACTACAGTGAGGCAAAAGTCCATCACATCTCAACTTTCAAGTGGTATTTAACGGGTAATTTTGAAGTGGAGGAGCATGGCATTCCAAATTTAGTTCAATAGGATTTGATTACCGCAATTCCATATAGGTATAGCATCTTTTTGCACCATTAAGAAACTATACCAAATTCCAAATAAAAATGTAAATACCTCTTCGCCTATATGGAACTTTACAAACAGGACAACTTGATGACGTTTTCATGGATTTCTCGATACATGAACTGCATCAATTGAAAAACAGAAAAGAGATTAAATCTTGAAGCTAGCCCCAAAAATATACAGATTGTATACGCTTGGATTTACTAAAGCGATGAAAGTCGGCTTACTTGCAAAACACATGATTGCAACTGAGAGAAACGGAGGAACTCAAGAGACTCAAGCTGGTAACAGAAAAATTCACCAAAACACAAAATTATAAAAATGCTTAACTGATCCAAAATTCCCAAATCCAATGAAACCTAAAAAACATGATTAGAAGTCAGATAAACTATATCAAAAGTCTTGCCATATAGGGCACTTTAGCTCCCTTCCCATTCTTTCCAGATGTGAAACGTCTGCCATTTTCTCTTCCACACGCTCTCTCTCCCTTCTGCAATGGGTGCTATTAGATATTGAGAATGGATGAATGAAGAAGTAGATGTGTAATTAACTAATTATGTAATTTATTTATTTTTTTTAATTTTTGCCGAGCCGCGCGAAAATATTTCGAACGATTCCTTTACCCGCCGGCTGAGAACGGTGGGGACCCTAATTTCAAGTACGCATTTTTATTGGATTTCAAATATATATATATATATATATATATATCTATATTGTATGAAAGGCTGAAATCCCATACTACTTTTAAAAAAAGGCCCAATGGAGTACAATATGAGCCCAAATAACTCATATATGGGCCATATCCAACTACAGAATTCTTTAAAAGCCCAAACTGGGTTAAACCGACCTAATATGAAGATCCAATAAATAGTCCGGATCCCAGGATTAAGATCCGACACCAGTCAATTCTCCGTTTGTTGTCTAGGGTTTTCTCTGCATCAGCGGCGGCGGCGGCGACGGTGGCGGTGGGTGGGTGGCGGGGTGTTCACGAGACAATTCGAGTCCGCCAAACAACCAAGATTCAGACATTCAAGTTTGTTTTCTTGCTTAATCGTATGTATCATTTGAATTTCGTGTTTTTGAAGACTTTTCGACACTGAGATTTCTATTGGTTCGATTTGTATGGTTTGGTGATTATGATCCTAAACTAGCTGTCTATCATAAAGCTTTACTGAATACTCATAGGTAGAAGAATTATAATTGTTTTGTTCTTCTACTGAAATATGATTAGTATTACTGTACATAAACCCTAATTACAAACTTTGCTTGAAAGCTTGGATGATGGCAGTATATTCTGTATAGCTTCTCACAATTAGCAATACATATTAGTTTATTTTTACCAAATTTTACAACTAATTTATTTCCCTTTATACGTTTTCTCTCACTCTGAATGGTGCAAAATACCCCTTTATAAAAAAGAGCAAAAATCAATTTGATGTGTCTCTTTAATTTGTTTAGTGTATATTCACTGACTATCAGAGCCTCACGATGGTAAGGTTTGTCTGAGGTTTAAAGCAGTGATAAAGCAATAGTAAGAGCCCTTAAATATGCATCTGGTCTAGAATTGATGAATGTAGTAAACAGACAATGGCTCTTATATTTTAAGGCTTCGTTTTTTTCCCATTTATTTTTCTTGATAGAATCTGCTCTGTTGATTTTGAGGTTTAACGATTACATTCAATAGAATTTGTTTTGTTTTTTTTTTTTCAAAAGAGGTATACTGTATTTTATTTCTTTGATTGCTTCTCGGCCCAGTTTTGTTAACTTTCTAAGTTGGGCCTTTGAATAATTTTCTAACCCTCTTACTCTTCTTTCTGTCTTTGTTTAGGCCGAGTTCCAATGAGCTGGGATTGCACCAGCCTAGCTGCCTCGTTTATTTGATATGATGGGCCAGGCCCATCCTGATTGTTTTACTTTTACAATTAGATTAAAAATATGTTTAGCCTAAAAAAATCTTATTCAACTCATTAACGTGTGGATTTTTAATGGATTATTTAAGAATATATTAATCATTTTTAAAATGCGGTGGTGTCGTTGGGAGAGCCCAACACAAGAAAAACGTTGTCCTTGCCGTTTCTGATAATGATGACTGATAACCGTTAACTGGGTGGATGGGAATTTATCTTGGATTTATTTATCTTTTTTGGATAAATAGCTGGGACTGGGAATTTATTGCGATTGTGATTGATAATTGCGTCTTTAGGAATAACATCTTTTCAATAATAATTAATTAATATATTCTACAACACAAAATAAATAATATTTTTCTACCACAAGTTAGTGAGATGACAAATTTGTCAACACAAGAAAAACATTGGTACTCTTCAGGTATCACATATGATCGCGTCCCATGTTGCGCGCACACACCGTGCGCCCATGTGCCCACACCCGCCGCACGCGTTCCTCACAAGTTTAAAGGTATCACACATATATTCTTCAGGTATCACATATGTGTAATACCTCAAAACCGCGCCCATACCGCGCGCTCATGCCCACAAGTCTAAAGGTATCATGCGCCCATATTGCGCGCCCACACCGCGCGCTCATGCCCACAAGTCTAAAGGTATCATGCATATACTCTTCAGGTATCAATACGTTTAGTTCATGTTTGTAATACCTATAAAACAAATCTGTAATATCTCAACAGTATATGCGCAAAAAAAAAAACAAAAAATATATATATATGTATGGCAGGTCGGGTCGGGGGCATGAATCCTAGGATTCGTGCCCTAGGGGCACACAAGTGTAGCTCTTTTGGATAAATAGCTAGGCTGGGAATTTATTGCGATTATGATTGATAATCTACGCAATGTCATATTTATGTATAGGAATAACATCTTTTCAATAATAATTAATTAATATATTCTACAACATAAGATAAATAATATTTTTCTACCACAAGTTAGTGAGATGGCAAATTTGTCCTTGTTATAAATACATAATTGTTGTGGTGATAAGACAAATTGTTCATCATATCAGTTTGCACTATTTCACTTATGTACAAAGGCTATTTTTGACGATTCATCAAAATTGTTGTTGAAGAGTAAGAATTATATTGTGTAAGAAAGTCTTTATTTGATTTAGTGATATTTCAAGATATTTTGTCTTTATTTTTAGGGCTAACTATATAAATTTCATGAACCTTTGGTTAAATGTTAGCTACAACACCGATTTTAGACTAGCTAACAATTCATTAACCTCAAAGAACTTCTCTAACTAAAATATTAAAACTTGAAATCAATCGTACTGTAATTAAAAAAGTAAGGGTTATTGTATAATAACTCACAAACTTTTTTTGTTACATTTCAATTACAATATTAGTTTTTGTTTGCCCATCATTGGACACGCTTTAAAAAGACCATACAATGACAACAAAATTGAATGATTTTAGAGTGTCACGTTCAAACACATTAACAATGAATGGTGATATAACTGAAAAATCTCAAAATTCGTGAAAGTGAAAATATACATTTAATTCGCCAACCTAATACGTGTTACGCTCAAATCTACCAAATACATAAAAAGTCGAAGGAAAACCGTTCATTTTCAAGATTAGTCAAATTCAAATCCAGATACTAGAGTTATAGCCAAGTACGTAAATTTTTTTCTTTTATATCAAACTATACGCAACAAAACAAAAATGGATAGAGAGCAAAAACATATAAAATCTAATTGAATATATATTATAGAGAACTATATTTTTAGTGCAACTAAACCGTATTAATTTATATTTTTTTGGAGGTTTCGGAAAAATATTTTTATTGCCCTTATTAATTTCTAAAAACTGTTTTGGTCATCTAATTTTGAAAAAACATTTTTACATATTTGCAAAATTGTCTTGGTCCACAATCAACTTAATAGGTAATTTTATCAATTAATCCTGTATTTTAAACTTACTTAAAAGTTAAAACAATTTAGCATCAAATTGATCAGAAAGTCAGAATATACCTTTTCACATCTAGTTCGTTGGTTAAAATCAGCACCAATAGATAAAAATTGAAATTATTAGTTTCAACTAATATAGATTTTGTGTGATACATGAGATTTATTAAAAGAGTGACACTCCTGTGCACAAGGTGCACAAATCCAGATAGGTGCACAACATTACTATTATATTATATGAAGTAATAATGTTATATTATATGAATAATACTGTTAAAACTATATATAATATAACAGTATTACTCATATAATATAACAGTATTACTTCATATAATATAATAGTATTGTTGTGCACAAATTTAGATCCGTGCACCTTGTGCACAAAAGTTTTTGCCTTATTAAAATACATATTTGAAAGAATTAATATAAAAATGTAAACATTTTGAGTAGGAAATATAATAGTTTGAAGAATATTTTTGATTTATATAAAGAAAATGTCGTTAAGGTAATCAAATATGTTATTTAGTGAATAATCTTTTAATATTTTATTAAAATAAATTGATGTTTTCTAGCGAGAGTTTGTTACACATATATTTTAATTGTGTTATACTAAAATTAAATTGGTATTGAAATTCATATAATAATAAGTATTCAGGGTTTTTTTATTTTATAAATCCTTATTAACATAAATTACCATCACATTTTTTATTAACATTTTCTTTTATATATTAATATTAGCAAGCAACAATATTTTTTTTTCATGAATTCATTAAATTGGGTTTTCTTAAAAAATATTTTTGTAATCTCATGACCTAAAAACTATTTGTAATGTCTTTATACTATAATTTATTCATGATATGTATGAATATATTTTATCTAAATAACAACGCGCCCAACCCGACCCGCGCCCATGTGCATGCACCTGATAGGTATTTCATATTTGTTTTAAAAGTATCACACATATACTCTTTAGGTATCAGATACCTTTAGTTCATGTTTGTAATACCTATAAGACAAACCTGTAAAACCTCACGAACCGGGCGCCCATGCGCCTATGCCGCGCGCGCACACCGGCGCCCATCCGCCCATGCCACACACCCACAGGTATCCCATGTATATCTTGAAGGTATTCATATGTATACCTTGAGGATATTCCATAGATACCTTAAAGGTATACATCATGGATACCTTGAAGATATTTCATGGATACCTACACACATCTCACCACGCTGCGCGTGTCCATGCACCCACACCGCGTGTCATGCATCCACGCCGCGCGTGTCCATGTACCCACACCGCGTGTCATGCATCCACGCCGCGCGCACCTCACAAACACGCACGCCCACGCCATGGATACTTTGAAGGTATACATGTGAATACCTGCGCGCACCTTGGTTGTCAAGCCGCGCGCTCATGCGCCCATGCCACGCGCGCACATCACAAACCGTGCGCCCATGCACCCACGTCGCGCGCGCTCATGTCATATATACCTTGAAGATATACATGTGGATACCTTGAAGATATTCCATTGATACAATATCTTCAATGTATACATGAGAAACCTAAAATATATACATATAAAAAATTGAGCGAAAAAAAAAATTATATTTATGTGGCGCCATGGGTTGGGAACACGGATCGACACAAGATAGAAATATAACAATGTGTAAAATATTTATCTAAATGTTGAGGACAAAAACACAAGAAGCCACAAGATAGAAATATAACAATGTGTAAAATATTTATCTAAATGTTGAGGACAAAAACACAAGAAGCCAGAATAGAACTAAAAAACAATTTCGTCTTATCATGAACGAATAATCGAATATAGATACCGAATCGAGTCCGGCGCTAAAGTTGCTTTCATAAAAAAAAAACGATTTTTTACACAAAAGCGCACGTGCGCGTCGTAGTTGCATCTAACATTCAAATGAAATTATTTGGTGGACTCCAAGTCAACGAAGATCCATTCTCTGGTGGGAAATCACGTGCCTATAACTCATCAATTTTGTTTTTTATTTCTGAAAATCCACGTGTCCATTATTCCCTTGGTTCTATAATTCATCTTTTTTTTTTTTTTTGGGCCTTACGATCCTTTAATATAATATTCCAGTCAAAATTTGTGACTACTCTGTAATGTCAGGATTCAAATAACTCAAATCAACTTGTTAAACTAACTTTCTTTCTCATTTCAGGTTCTTGTTTCGTAGTTTAAAGTACAATTGAATCAAGTTGAATCCATACATTATTGAGTTTAGTTTGAGCTTGATTGAAAACATTAAAGTTGGAGTTTGATTCCTACTTGATTGAGATTTTATTTTGTTATTCTTTTTCATTAGGTATCATTATTTATCGTTGATAATTGTCTTTTAATTGACCTTGATATCAGCATTTTATATATTATGAATTTGAAATTCATAAAATATGATATGAGGTCATTTCAAGTATTTTTAAAATTAAATCCAATAATCCAAGCGTAACTTAATTGTGAAAATACAGACAATTAATAATCAAGAAAAACGTGCCAAATTTTGCAGATGCTATTTTATTTACAGACCTTCTACATGAGATGGGTGTGTGATAGATACGTGAATGAATGATATTTTTATTTTATTTACACAATTTTATATTTGCTACATATGATAGGTTAAATATACCAATTAAACATGATATAGAGAAAATAAACTGAAATACTATATCCGATAATCGATTTGTGGTGTTATAATACAAATAAATATAAAATATATTTAATGAGTTTAAACATGTCATGATGACCTAATGTTTGAGTAATCAGCTTGTTTTCGACACATTCTCCTTATTTGGTAGAAGTTGGTAATTTTAATATTATTTTTAAGCTTGTAAGTTGTTAGGATATATATTGTTTGGTTGACTATTAATTAGTGAAGTTGTATACCTATCAATATAATTTTATATTTATAAGCAATGGGAAAAAGTATGTGGATAGTTGATATACACATCGAAGCGTTACTTAATTAAAACATTGTTTCTTGCCGTCTGAAGTTTGATTTATTATAATGGTTCAAATAGATAGGTGGTGGAATAAAGATTCAGCATAACTAACACAAAATTTAATACAATTTAATTTTATGGATACGTAATCCAATCAAAATTAACTTTCATAAGTTTAAATATTGATCGTGGATTGATAATCTCATGAAATTATATATGTAACTGCATGATAATATAAGAGTTATATTTCATAACTAAAACTTCCTGCACAAGAAAAATCTAGCCATCTTTAAACTTAAAACAATCTCTCTTTTCTGCATCGAATTATTTGACCTAACTGGGGGGTTCAATAATTAAGTCTTCAAATGAACTATATATTATATATAAACATTTTAATATATATATATATATATATATTATAAATAGTAAAATAAAATAAAAAAGAATTGATAGAACTATCTTCTAGGACGTAGTTTAATTTTTTTTTTTCTTGCTTCATTATATATATATATATATATTATATACGTGTTTGTATTTATAATATAATGTGAAGTTATAAAGGTGACATAATTTTCAAACTTAGGTGGTAATTGGATTTCGCCCACGTTATTGTTATTCCTCAGGTCCAAGAGAAGAAAAAAAAAATTGCTAGCAAAATCAATGATGGACATCTTAAATAAAAAGCTAGAAATATTGATAGCAATTCATACAAATTGATTGACCTAACTATATTATATTAGTTTTAAGTGTATGATTGACCTAACGCACAAATACAATATTATTCGATTAATTAGATCCAAGTGCACGCTACATGACATTCCCACCGCAAACATATAAATTATTTGGGAATTTCTTGGACTCACATGGCATGAATAAAAATTAAATACTTGCCACATAATTATTATCTTGTTTTGAGTTGCTCTCTTACGAGACCGTCTTACATGCAACGGAATTTAAGTATGTCTTTTATAAGTATGTGTTTTTTACCTATAAGTATGTATTTTAGAAATATGTTTTTTACAGTATATTTTAAGTATGTCTTTTACAACTTTTTTTTTTGTCGTAATTACTATCATATTTTCAATTTCATATAATTTTCTAAATACATCTCATGTATAAACACGGTAGTTTATAAAACGAAAAAATTTCCTTCAACAATTTTTTTTAATACACATATATGTTTTCAGACATTTTGTTTAATTAATACATCAACAGTTACTTTTTTTAATTCCTCACAAAATTTCCTTAAAAACAAACCAAAATTATACAGACAGTCTCTGTTCAATTAATTGTTGTAACTAAAGTTACAAGAAATAAAATGAAAACGAAATCTTCAACAATGTTTAGTACTACCGAAAACTAATGTGATTGGATGTGTCTTCATTAATTTTATGCGACTTTTTTAGCATAATAAAATGATATGAAATTCCCTTTAAAAAGTGACATATTCATCATCGATATTTTTGATGTTATATTATCTATGTGTATACCCAGACATATAAGTATCTCGCTAGTGATCACTACTCGATTTCAACACTTATTCATCTCTTCATGCTACTAGAAAATTACAACATATCATTAAAAAATTTAATTAGCTATATCATGAATACAAGATGGAAGCATCATGTATAAATATTTTGTCATCTAATAATTTAAATAGATATTGTCGCTAAATTAAAATATAAAATTAATATTTAAATAATTTTATTGTTGTTAGAATGTGTAGTTGAGTGAAAATCATAGGGATGTTGCAGTTAGCAGTTAGTAGTAAGCACATTGGATCCATCTATCGCAGTTCACACATCACTTTGAAGAATTATTCTTTTCCAAATATGGAGTTTGAACGCATAAACCATGACTTTTTCAAAATTCACTTTTTATGCATTGGTTGAGCCATCTATTATCTACTTCAATAATTACAAACAGGGGCGGATCCACCTTAGGGCCAGGGGGGGCACTGGGCCCCCTGAAATTTTAAAAAATAGGAGGGGTATTTTAGTAATTTCACTATTTTAATTAAAAAAAAAAAGAAATAGGATAACAAGTTTGTTTTTAGATTTTTTTTTTCTTTCTCTCAATCTATTTCTATCTAATTTTAACATAAAATATTATTTTTATATAATTTTTATGGTTTATTTTTTCTTTATTATTGTAGATTTATTATATCTTAAATTGTATATGTGATATAATGATTAGATGCAAAAGATTGATGAATGATTTTGTATTTTATTTACAAATTTTTTATCCATACTTATAGTTATGGAAAAAAAAAATTATGGTAGGTAATTGTCAAAATATTCTTTAAAATTTGTAGTTTTTGTATTCTAATAGTGATAAACAATATTTAAGTTTAAATGAAGTTATAAATAGAATTTATCAAGCATTGAGTAAATGAAGAAAGTGAGATAAAATTTTGTAATTCAAGTGTTAGATATAATTAAGTTACTAATTTTGGATTTTATTATTTTATAATGTAATATATTAATTTTATTGAAATCATGATAAATTTATGTGCTTAGTTTAAAATTATAGTATTTTTTTTTATAAGTTGACGTGGGCCCCCTGGATCGAAATCCTGGCTCCGCCGCTGATTACAAACCACAATATTCAACATTTTTTATTTTATTCTTTTTTTCTTTTTTTTTTTGTTGTTGTTGTTGTTGGGATGTGTCAAGCAAAGTTGGAAACGATTTAATGATGTTTCTTGAATTATGAGAGGGTGCGGATTGCGAAATTGAATGTCAAATATCTAATATCTAATTTAGTATGCACGATCTTTACTTATAAGATTATATTTTATCTCATACTTTAGATAATAAAAATTTATATATTTATTTACGTTGAAACATTAGGTAATGGACACGAATTAGGAAAAAAAGTCAAACTGTTTAATTTGATGATATTTTAAGATAAAAAAAAGTCCTAGTTATAAAGTTTGATTTGAAGATACAGATATATTAAATAAAGAAAATGGTAGAAAAAAATTGACTGCCAATAATATCGTGCGCACCTAGTAATTAAGAAAGAGATATATATTTTTTTTCCTTTTAAAATCTAGTTTTACGTGTTCTAATGATATTTATGAAGTATAAGAATTGGCATTTTGTTTGCAGATCATGTTCCAAACTGATAGTGTGTTGAGTCCTTATTAGTTATAAATAAAATTAAAAAGATCATGCATCTTCATAGACAGCTCATTATTAAGTTTTATCTAATTAAAGTGATATATATATATATCATTATAGAAATTTCTGCATATTATATAAAGATACAAAATGCCAATTAACTTTGTCCTAATTAACTAAAGAAATCGTGTTTATGGTCCAATAACCTTTGTCCTAATTAACTTCAAACCTTTTAGGTATATCATCCAATAACGTCACTTCAACCCTTTACACACGAAATTGTCACAGAATTAATTGTAGATCAAAAGTCAAAAGGAGGAATTTTTTATATTTTTTTTTGAAGAAACAACAATATATATTAAATTTACTTAGCTGGCATATTGCCTGTAAGATAATTTCCTTAATAAAAGCTGTCCACTCCCGTCCCTTAGCTATATTAGTCGTTCTTAAATCGAGAGGATATTAAATCATAATCGCTGATATTAATTTTAATTGGAGTTATTTATAATGTTTTTAAAATAGATACGATTGAATTAATAAATATAACAAATCAATGGAGGAGAATATATGAGATATTGATGGTTTATAAAATGTTAGTACAGTCACTATAAAATATGAATCCTATAGTTCAAATGATATATCTCACACATAAAAAGTTTTGATCGAGATAGATGAATATTTTAACATTGTATTACCAACTTTTTTTGTATTTATTTTAAATTTATGTCTCACTTACCCTACTCCTACTCTCCTTAACTTATTAAAGAGAATTTATCAAAAATATAAAGCGGTAAGGAAAAAAAAAGCTCTTTATATAAATTGAAAAAATATTTTTTTAAATTACTATTTGGGTGGGAACTCGAACACGTGACTTCTAAATTGAAAAAATATTTAATTAAATTATTTATATGGAGAAATGAATGTCTCATATAAAAGACAGTAAATAAATAAATGCAAAATAAACAATAAATAAAACATTTAATTTATTGCTTCGTTCTTGCATAGGGGCCACCTTTGCCTTGAAATTAGCGTTGTTTTTTTTAATTAAAGTATTCTGCTTACCAATCGTACCTGTGTGATGTAAAACGGGCCACCTTTGCCTTGAAATTGTCCTAGTCTTTAATAATGGATTAATACATTATTCTTTAATATCTCTTTAAAAATTATATTTTATAACACTCCATATATATATATATAAGTAATTTTACAGAAAGAAAATTAATTAATTTAGGAAAATTTAAACGAGGGGGTAGGTGGGCACAAGGTCTGAGGGGAGTGACTGGTGGATTCTGATGCCTTTCAGGAATTTTTTTTTTTTTTTTAATACTAATGGCACTTTTCTCAAAATTTTATTCAGCATATCTTGTAGGTGTGACAATTTCTGACACGAGTCACACGACCGAAAACACGACACAAATCTAACACAAAAATAGCGGGTTAGAGTTGGCCTTCCACGGGTTTGATCTGTTTCTGACCCGAGCCCCTGACACGAAAATTAACAGGTTGGGTTTGGGTACCCTTTTGTATTCATATTTTTTATTTTATATAATATATGTAAGGTTAATTTTGTAAATTAAACATTTAATAGATTAAATAATAGTAGTTGTTTGAGGATTATTTGTTTGTAAATTATAATTTTGTGAATTTGTCTTCCATATTTCTTTATTAGTTTGGAATGATCTCTTAATTTAAGGTGTTATTACATTTTAAAAATAAATAAATAATAAATATATATATTTAAAATTTTCGTGTCATGCTCAGGTCAGGAATTTTGACACGAAATGGAAATTGGTTCGGATTCGTGTCAGAACTATCATTATCGTGTCCAACTTGACCTGTCAACCTGACCTGATTGCCACCCATAATTTCCTGTAAGAAATTTTATAAATATCAAATATACATAGATATCATCTAATAAATTAATAATCCTTCCGACCCTATTTAGATTTTGTTTTGAGATTAATCTTATTTCTAATTATATGTTTTTAAAGCTATAATCCAACAAATTTTCAAACCTTTCCCCTCTTAATTATTTCACAAAGATCTCTTATTTTCCAATTTATGATATTTGATTTCTTACATTCTTTACACTTACAACCAGCAGAGTGGAGGGAGAGATTGCGCAAGAACATTTTTGTCAAATTCTAATGTTTCTTCATTTGTGCATGGTAAAAACTCTTAAAAAAACATTTCAATAATGTTTGAGGAAATAGTATAGCATGGGTACCTATGTTTTTTAATCTTTAACAAAAAGTTGGTACAAGTAATAAATCATTTAATAACTAAAAATATAAGTATATATAATGAAAATATTATCGAAAGTTTTAAACATAATTAATTTATCATACAGAATAAAAGTTTGGTACAAGAAACATAATAAGGGAAATTTTGAAAAATTATCATCGACTCTTTTCGATAATCGAAAATGAAAAATAAACAACATTTTCTAAATCAACAGATATTTTGAAAGGAGAAAAAGAATATGAAGTATGGAAAGAAAATATGAAGTCTGCATTCAAGGCGGCGGCCCGGCTGCAGTCCACACTAACCCACCAAAAGAATATATATATATATATATATATATATATATATATATATATATATTGTTCCCCATGGTTCATTATATTACAAATTCAATATAATTATTAATTTTAAATCATTATAATTACAGTGGGCATTTTAACATTTTTTTGGATAAGAAGAATATTTTAATAATAACATAGAAATTCCATTTTAATTTTTGTTGGTGTTCTTAATGTTCCAGTTAATTTCATATTTTTCTTCAAAGAAATTAATTGCTCGCGCCATCTAGCTGCAGGCTGCTAAAATTATAGACACCCGATGGAGTATTTAAAATCGAAAGTACAATTCAAAGTGGGATATATAGAATCTTGATTGACACCCATGTAACAGAGGATTCAAACAATCTTGGATTGGAGACTTGAAGCATTTAATATATTTATTAGTTTTTTTTTTTTAAGCATGTATGACTTATAAATGCGTCATGCATTTTTAATCCTAAAAATGAGTATGTTTCTGCAACTATTTTATTAATTAAATAATTAAAAGACGACTCTTCATTATAAATTTATAATGGCGTGTGAATGTTCAATAATTTTCCTCAAAATCACTTGGATGCAAGAACTTTGAACGACCATGGTATGAAATTGACGTAGCTCCTAATTTCTCATTGAAAAATATTTTATAAATTTTTGGTAGCATAAGTACTTTTCAATACTTTAATAAACAAGACTTATTCTAGGGACGACGACTTGGTGATGTTGCAGCTGTGAGACGACTCAGAAAGATACCTAACACACTTAGTGTATTGATTGTATTGAAGTTGTATGCTTCGCTTTTTCTGTCCACAAAAGGAAAGTAAAACAAGCCTCTGTATATATGGAAAGGAGTATAATTCAGTTATAATTTTATTTTCCTTTAATTTCCTATTTTCGAGTTTTACCTAGGATTCAGTAACGAGTATTAACGCGGATTGGATCTTCTATTACATTTGGTGTTACATCTCATATTTCATAGCATTTATTATATGACATATGTTAAATAGTGATGTCATTGAATACACTTGGCGTGTAGTGATTGTTTTGGAATAGGAGATGTAATGCCAAGTGTAATAGAAGATCTCATGTGTATTAACGGGGGAAAATAAGATTTTAAACAAAAGAAATTTCCGTTTTTCCCATTTATTGGAACTTGGAACATCAATCTTCTATACACTAATTGGAGAAAATATTACATAGAATGATGAAAGGATATAGATCATAAAATTTCACAAACTAAAACAGGCAGAATTTCTTCTTCCATTGCTTTGCTGGAATTAATCCAACATTTCAAAGAAAAAATAAAAATCATGAACTGGTTAACAGGGCGTTTGCATGTTCTTGAATGACTTTCCAGGCCAAAATGATGTGCCTATTTTCCGTCAAACTCGCGCCCACAGCGAATCGCATAACGTAGTCTCCACCAATCACTGCATGTGTCATGTAGATTTTCCCCGATTCGTTTATCGTTTCTAGAAGCTTCGCGTTCAGATTGTTCGTCGCATCTTCCTTGGATACTATTTGTTGGTGGTTTCCGCCCATCTCGATGGGCGATATGCGGAAACACACGGTGGCGAAGTTCCTGGGCACCACCACCTCGAACCGCTTGTCCATTCCGATCAGTCCTTCGAAATTCTTTGCCATTTTTATGTGGCTTCGAAGAAACTTCCTCAGATTCGCCACCCCGTAGCTGCGGAGCACCATCCACAGCTTCATGGACCGGAATCGACGGCTCAGAGTGATCTGCCAGTCCTTGTAGTCCACCACCTGCTTCGACTCCGACGCCTTGTTGCGTAGATATTCTGGATATGTCGACAAAGCTTTCACCAACGCGCCTGGATCTTTCACCCATAGACAGCAGCAATCCAGAGTAGTTAGAAACCATTTGTGTGCGTTGAAGCTGAATGAATGGGCGTTCTCCACTCCATCCAGGAAGTGCCTGTACTCGGGGCAAATGCACGCGCTGCCGGCGTACGCGGCGTCCACGTGGACCCAGATTCCGTACTCCGCCGCCACATCACAAAGCGGGGCTAGGTAATCCACGGCGGTCGACGACGTCGTACCGATGGTGGCGCAGAGGAAGAGCGGCACCAGCCCGGCTTTTATGTCCGATTCGATCGTTGCTCGCAAGGCGTCCGCCGTCAGCCCGAAAGCGTCGGCCTTCGTGGTGGCGACGGCCCGGAAGTTATCCGGGTTGATTCCGGCGATCTGAGCGGCCTTCTGCAATGCGGAGTGGGTCTGATCCGACCCGTACACGACCAACTTGTTGATGTTCTCCCTGCCACCGATCTTCTTCAGCATCTGATCCCTAGCGGCCACCAGCGTGCACAGTATGGCCTCGCAGGTGGTGCCCTGGAGAACACCGCCGCCTCCGCCGGAAAACAGGTACTCCGATGGGAGCTTTAGCATTTTGCCGAGCCAGTCCATGACGATGCTCTCGAGCTCCGTGGCGGCAGGCGACGACATCCAGTTGAATCCGACAATGTTAAACCCGGTGCTGAGAATCTCGCCGAGAAATCCAGCAGTGCTTCCACTGGAAGGGAAGTATGCATAATAATTCGGGCTCTGCCAGTGCGTGATCCCCGGAACAATATCTTTCTGAACATCCTTAAGAATATCCTCGATCGGTTCCGGGTAATACGGGGCCGAATCGGGTAACCGCTCCTTGAGATAACCGGGTTGGACCTGACTTCGAACCGGATACTTCTCGACATTCTTGTAATAATCGGCAAGAAAGTCGATGACTAGATGGCCCTGTCGACGGAACTCTTCCGGGTCAAGAGGCTTGATGGTTCCGGTGGAGCCCACGTCGGGCTTTTGGTTCTGAAGGGTGCCCATTGACTTGTATATGGATTCGGATCTTTTGTCTCTCGTTGGCTACAAGTGATATGGAAATTCCACTTGTTAGCTAGAGAGTATTTTTTGAGAGGAGAAAGGGGTTTGTGAATTGGAAGAGTAGTGGAAAGCATGACGTATATATATAGAGAGAGTGGGCATATAAAGAAAAGAAATGAAGGTGGTAGATGGAACAAGTTTAGCTCACGTTGAATAGAAGGGTTGTTGGAGAGAGAGCATTGTCCGCGTTGTGTTTTTTTTTTTTTTTTTAACTTTTCCTTCTCTTTGATTATTATTAGTACTCCTTGTATCTAAATGTTAATTTACACAACTTTTTCCCACCTGATTAAAAAATGTTTGATGCAGCCACTTACATATATTAGTACTGTTAGAAAATTAATCGGGTTCTGGATCAAAGTCAAATCGAGTAAGATCTGTAAATTGTAACATAACTGATGGATTTCAAAAATCAATCTTTAATATTTTATCCATAATTATAATGTTGGAGTTTTAATATTGTTTCAAATTAAATGTCATTTTAGATTTTTATTCTCAAATTATCTCTATTAATATTCGAACCCTGGATCACGCAAGTTTTTTTAAGTCTTTATTCTATCCCTTCCACCTTTCTAGATCATTAAAAAAATTATGTTATTCTCTTTCCAATTCTCAATCCTAAATTTCTTAACTAATTAAGGGTATATTTGTCTAATTTTGATGTTCATTAATTTATGACAAAAATTACATATTCATTTTGAAATGAAGGGAATATTTATCTAAAGAAATGAAAAATATACCTTGATTGATTGTAGATCTCAAAGTGCGGTTCTTTTTTCCATTCCAAGTTGGCGTGTTCTATCGAAGTGAGATCTTCTATTATCCTTAGTGTTACATCTTCTATTTCAAATCAATTACCACGCGCCACGTGTATTCAATGACATTACTAATTAATAGGTGACGTGTATTAAATGTTATGTAACACAAGATGTAACACCACATGTAATAGAAGATCCAGACTATGTTCTATCTGGGGAGACGGCATGGCTTTCATTTATATATACAATTTTATCAATTTCCTCATCCACAATTTATTTTCATGTAAAGAAATGAAAAGAAATATACCCGATTGATTGCGGATCTCAAAATACGATTCTTTTTTCCTTTCCGAGTTGGTGTGCCCTACTATATGGGAGAGGACATGACTTTCTTTTATACATTCAATTCTATCAGTTTCTTCATCTAACCATAATTCTAATCTAATTACGATTACTGATCCGTATCTGATTAGCACACCTTTGGGATTGATATTGATCTCATAATAATAGAATGGCAACGGTGATCATCATTTGGATTGTCATTAGTTTTGAGGGAAAAAAAGTTAGTTTAGTTCCTTAATTTTGGCTTCTTGAATTCTTAATTATTTTATCTATTCACTTTCTAATTTTAGTCATATAAGTTTAAAAATTCTTGATTCTTGCTCCAATTACCTGTTCTTTATTTGATATATAAATTACATATTAAAAATGAATATATTTAAAACTATTTTCAATCATTGATAAGTAAGAGTTATATTTAATTTACGATTGAAATATTATAAAGTATACTTAAAATCAAGTTTTGTTTCAAAAACAAATAAAAAAGATAATTATATTTATCATACCTTCTTAAAAAAATTTATCCAAATTTCAAATATTCACCACGTAGATAAAACGAATTGTCTACATAAGTTCAGATTTCAAATAAACAACAATAGGTAATTCGAACTAAAAATCAAAAATACTTTATAATTAATATAAAATTAAAAAATTGATAAATAAATAAATAAAAATTCTAAGATTATAAAGCTAGGAAAATATATATATATATATATATATATATATATATATTCGTAGTTTTACTTTATAAATGTAGTTCTCATTCAGTAACTTAGTTTAGGTAATTAATTTAGAGAAAAAGATTTAATCTCATCACATGGTAGTTGGACTTTGCAGCATAAGTGGTCGGAAACTGAAATCAATTAAATAATAAACATGTTGAGGAATCATTTTCTTCGAAGGCCCCCATGCCAGGATATAGTCAGCGAGCATCTCGGGATTCAACTAAGGATTTACCTATTAATAATATTATTATATACATTTTTTTACATAATAATGGATTAAATAATAAAAAATATTACTAATAGACAGCAATGGGTAAACTCCAGTTAATGGGTACATATTTGTTATCTATTAAAGTATAGATGTGGATCTCTCATGATTATAGTTAATTAGATTTCTTATCTTTTAAATCTCGAAATAATGATATGACTTAGTTGGTTAGATTATTTATCGAGTATAAATTATTTTAGTAAATAAAATTCAGATATTTCTGTTACATTAGGATATAGGAATATGTCAAAGACTTTTATTAATTTCAGATCCACGAGGAATAGAATATTGCTCAAGGCTATATATAATAGTCAAAATTCAATGATATTGCATCTTGTAAATTTGATCTCTAATACTCTACTAGGGAAGTTTACAAATTTACATAAATTAAACATTCTACCACATACTGCATTAATTGCAAAACCAGCCTTATAACTAAAGAGACATACCTACAATTCTATTAAAATTAAGCATTCAAAATGTTAAAATACTCGACGTGACGATGGACAATTCGTTATGAGAAATTAGATTAGAAATTAAACTTATAAGTTAGGAAATTAATTTAATCCAAAAATGGATTGTTGTACGAGAAGAAATTGTCTGCATTTCATGTCACACTCACAATTTGACAATTCAATTAATTTTGCCAAATTTTACCAAACAACTCATTCTTAATATTAGTCCACGTGTGCTACGTCACATTACACATAGGAAGTTTGGAAAAAAAAATAAAAAATTAGGTGACTAGCTCAAGTAAATTTCTAGTGAAATTATCTACGTCAAAGAAAGTTTATTCTCAATATGCGAATTGTTTAATAGTTATAGAACTTAATTGCAAATTTTCATTTAAACAAAACTTTTTTTTTTTTTTGTCATATTTGGAGGATTGATTTTATAGTTTGCCCAAACCATTAATAATTATTATTTTTAGATATGCTAAGGTTGTATTTGGATAGAGTGATTTGAAATAAATGGATTTCAAATTCATTCAAATCAAGGTGGATTTGAAATCCGTCCAAATGACTCAACAATTATTAAAATGATAGTGATAAATTTTAAATCCACATCCATCCAAACATCATCGTTTGATCTGCTACCATTGATTTCAAATACCTCCTCAATTCCACCTATCCAAATGGACCATAATATTTATGTGAGTATTTGATGATCAATTGTCTTGTTAGGTTAATGTGTATTTCAAAAATGAACCTTTTTTAAATGTCCATTTTTGAATAGAGTGATTTAAAATAATATATGCCAAATCCACTTAAATGACTCAAATTAGTAAAAATTTACAAATCCACATATATCCAAACACAATCACTAAATTTGTTAAACATGAGTATCTAATAATAAGTTGTTTTGTTAGGGTAATGTGTATTTCGAAAATGTGCCTAACCACCTAACGCAGACATTTTAGTAATATTTGGTCCATTCCCATTTCCCACGAAAAGGGTCATCATTTCATCAAGTTATTATTTTAATTATCTTTTGTCATCCCATTTACTTTTAATTATATTTCGAATAAATTATACTCGAAGATTGGATAATTGGTTAGGCATAGTACTGCAGTAACTTACATAATTTGATGGACTATGTACGATAAATAAATTTGGTGAATTAATTGTAGAACATTGAATAAATTTAGTTTTTCAGCACTATTATTTCTAAATAATCACGACATTCTTTAATTATTAGTTTTTCTACCACATGCTACGTTATAGCAGTTGTTACTTTATGTTATATAAAGATTTCATTTAATATTCTATCACCTAAATACGCTATATTTACAGTGGTAGTACCCACGTGGCCACCTACAACTGAAATTAAACACGATAATAAATAAATAAATCGTGGTTCAATAGAAAAAGTTGAGTTTCGGGCCACGTTTCTTTTCGATAATGAATCAAATAGATCTAGATTTATTTATTTATTTCTCTACCAAATATATAACATCTAATTTGTATCTATGTATAACGGCATGCCCTAGCTCTTTAATTATGGGTGGAGTTTGTGGTATTGTCACGCCTCATTTTATGTTATTATACAATATCAGAGTTCAATAAATTTTCATTTGAGCGTCCAGCAATTCGTTTAGGCATAGACTTCCAGAAACAAACTTAAATTTTGCAAATAAGATAAATCATCTCAAACATCCCTGTTTTATAAAACAAAAATTTTAGACAGCGGAAAAAAATATTTTAAAAAATATTTTACTTTGTCATTGCATAGCTAAAGTTGTACAACTTTGCAAAGGACAAAATTCATTTTTCGTCCTTCCCTAGGGACGTTGTCCAATTTTAGTCCTCTTGTTTTCCGATCATCAATTTTAGTCCTCTTAAATCTCCGGCTATCCAATTTTAGTCTGATTGCCCAATTTTGGTCCTTCTAACTCGATTTTCGGTCAGCTCTGGGCGAGTGCACAACATTTGCCCCCAATTTCAACCAGTTAATGATTTTACGTGGACTAAATTCATTTTTCGTCCTTCCCTAGGGACGTTGTCCAATTTTAGTCCTTTTGTTTTTCGATCATCAATTTTAGTCCACCTATCTCTCCGGTTGTCCAATTTTAGTCCGATTGCTCAATTTTGGTCCTCCTAACTCGATTTTCCGGTCAGCTCCGGGAGAGTGCACAACACTTGCCCCCAATTTCATGAGTTACGACAGTCGGCGCTTATGTGACAACTATTTTCACATGTGGTATGTCTTTTTGTTTTATTTTCCTAATTAAAATGCCACATCATCCGCCATGTCATTAAAAAATTAAAATATAAAAAAAAGGAAAAAAATTAATTAAAAAAAAAACTAATAGAATAAAAAAAATTATTTTTTTCCTTTAATTTTGTTCCTATTTTTTTATATATTTTTAATTTTTTTCTTGCATTTAAATGAAATAAAAAAACAAAAAAAACTGAGAAAAAAATTAAAAAATTAAAAATATATATATAAAAAGGAACGAATAATTATGTTCGTGTTTTTTTTAAATTTAATTATGTTTCTTTTTTTATATTTTTTCTCATTTTTTTGTTTTTTTATTGCATTTAAATGCAAAAAAAAATTAAAAAAAATTAAAAAAAGGAACAAAATTAAAGAAAAAAAACAGAAAGAAATATGTTTTAATTCGTTTGTGTTTTGTTTTTTTAAATTTAAATTATGTTCCCTTTATTTTTTAATTTTTCTCATTTTTTTGTTTAAAAAATTAAAAAAAATTAAAAAAAATTATAAAAAGAAAAAAAATAATTATGTTTGTGTTTTTTTTTTAATTTAATTATGTTTCTTTCTTTATACTTTTCTCATTTTTTTATTTTTTTATTACATTTAAATGCAATAAAAAAACTAAGAAAATATTTTAAAAAAAGGAACAAAATTAAAGAAAAAAAAACAAAAAAAATGTTTTAATTCGTTTGTGTTTTGTTTTTTTAAATTTAAATTATGTTCCTTTTTTTTTATAATTTTTCTCATTGTTTTTTGTTTTTTTATTGCATTTAAATGCAATAAAAAAATTAAAAAATTAAAAATATATAAAAAAAATAGGAACAAAATTAAAGATAAAAATACAAAAAAAAATTAATTTTGTTCGTTTTTTTTTTCTAATTTAAATTTTTTCCTTTTTTTTATATATTTTAATTTTTTAATGACATGGCGGATGATGTGGCATTTTAATTAGGAAAATAAAATAAAAAGAAATACCACATGTGAAAATAGTTGTCACATAAGCGCCAGCTGTCGGAACTCATGAAATTGGGGGCGAGTGTTGTGCACTCTCCCGGAGCTGACCGGAAAATCGAGTTAGGAGGAACAAAATTGAACAATCGGACTAAAATTGGACAACCGGAGAGATAAGAGGACTAAAATTGATGATCGAAAACAAGAGGACTAAAATTGGACAACGTCCCTAGGGAAGGACGAAAAATGAATTTAGTCCGCGTAAAATCATCAACTGGTTGAAATTGGAGGCGAGTGTTGTGCACTCGCCCGGAGCTGACCGGAAATCGAGTTAGGAGGACCAAAATTGGGCAATCGAACTAAAATTGGACAGCTGGAGATTTAAAAGGATTAAAATTGATGATCGGAAAACAAGAGGACTAAAATTGGACAACGTCCATAGGGAAGGACGAAAAATGAATTTTGTCCACTTTGCAAACTAAGCACTTCAAAAGTCTTCAAAATAATATCTTATTTACATCCAAAATAATATGACATCTATTTCACCTCCCTTCCGAACGGCTGCAACCTATAAAATAAAATCATTTAAGGAGGTGAGTGCATAAGGACACTTAGTGGATAGCTAAATTCTAAGTGAAACATAGACATACTATTAAAAAAAAATATTATTGTGGTTCTGAGCCACCGTAGAAAATATTATTGCGGTTCTGAACCACCATAGTGCGGTTCTGAGCCGCTGTAGAAAACATTAGTGGTTCTGAGCCACCGTAGTGCGGTTCTGAGCCGCCGTGGACATTTCATTACATAAACACGTTCATTTCATTTTGCAAATATCACATTTTTGATTTCATCATATAATAAAGTTGACAACTTGTCACGCATATCATATAGCATATACTTTCAATTAATCACTGAATTTCATGTCAAAAGCATTTAGAAATGTAAACGTTAAAACACATAAATTACCCACATCTCGTTCGGTGGTAACCCTCGTGAAGCTCGATTCTTTAAATCCTAAGTTCGTTCTTTCACCTAAATCAAGTGGTATCTTGGGAAAACTGCTATGTTTCAGGGAACTAGTGGGGTTCTTCGTCTGCGTCTCCTACAAAAAAAAAATATATATATATATAACTCGTCTTAGCGGCTCAAAGAGACTATTCATAACTCGAATTAGAATTCGAATTGAAAAATATTCTTAAACAATGGTCGATAGAAAAAGGTCCATAGAAAGAACTTTTGAATGTAAGGAAAGATGACTCGTATCATTTGAAAAAATGAGAGTTCTAAATATAGCATTTGAAGGTTCGACTTTTATGGCAAAAAAAATCCCTTGCACACTTAATTAATCTTGCAAAGAAAGCTTAAACTTGCAAGGAAAAATATTAAACTTGCATGGAAGATTAAACTTGCAAACTTGTAAAGAAGAAATTAAGCTTTGCAAAATTAAACTTGCAAACTTGCAAAAAAACACTAAGCTTGAAAAATTAAACTTGCAAACTTGCAAAGAAGACACTAAGCTTGCAAAATTAAACTTGCAAAGTTGCAAAGTTGCAAAGTTGCAAAGAGAAGTTAAACTTGCAAACTTGCAAAAAAAAAAAAAAAATATTAGCTTGCAAAGAACATTAATCTTGCAAGGGAAACAAATCTTGCAAAGTAGATTAATCTTGCAAAATCAACTCATCTTGCAAAGTAATTAATCTTGCACAATAAACCCCTCTTGGCTCTTGTAAAGTAATTAATCATGCAAAATAAACCCCTTGCACCAATAATTAAACTTGTAAAGAATACTCTTTGCATACTTAGCCTACACCTGCTGCCACTGCACTGCCACTCTTGGCCTCGGCATGCCGTATACCCCTTAAACGGACTCGTTTCAAGACGATACTTGGTGGGAACGTTTTCAACTCATTGAAGAACACCCCATATGAATAGTTATTGGAAATACTTTTGTTTAGACCTTCTGCCCTACAACTATTTCCAGTTCGGATGCAGAAACGCAGCTTCAACCTCGCAAAATTCCTCCTCAGTCCTCCGACCTCGGATGACCACCAAACTTGGTGAAGACCTTCCCCATACTCTCTAATATTTGGCATAATAACAGATTTACTATCCCATCCTCATAAGTGCCCTCAAACGGTGTGTCAAGCATTGTCTACGCACACAATAGCAAAACAGGACAGCAGGCCCCCCGGCGCTGTACATACACACACTGATACACACACTGCTCGGTGTACCCCGGTGTCGGGTCCAACACGTACGCACGACGCTCGCAGCTCACGCCGCCACTCCCAGCGGTGGCACACCCACACCCACATAGCAGAACACGGCGAACAGTGGAAGAGAGGGCTCTCGGAAGTGAAAAGAAGGAAAATGAAGAAGAAAAGAGAAAGAAACGACAACCCCTTTACGCCTCGTCCATTACGCGGCGACGGTGGCACCGGAGGCCGAACTGAGCCTGTACCCATGATGGGCTCATCGAGTTCTACCTCTTGGTCTGAACTTCTTGCCGAACAAGTGACGGTCGGCGACGATAAGATGGTGGTGCTTGGCGGCGGTGTTCGAGAGAAAGGGAGACAGCGAGAGAAAATTTTTATGCTTATTTTTCTTTTCCTCCTTCCCACTTTCTTTTACACATTAATGTGATCTCTTCTCACTTTGTAAGAAATGAGTCATAAGTGTAGCCTAGATCATGTGACATCTTGCCATGAAGAGAGAGAGAGCATGTAGCAACTTGAGGTGTCAAACATTGGAGAAAAAGAAAAGTGAGTTGGCAAAAAATTAATTTTGGCTTAAGCAATCTAATACATTTTTTCTTAATTATTTTGGGGTGTCATAGGTATGGAATAGTTTATAATGATCATTAGCAAAAATATAGATTACCTATTTAGGTCCCAAAAATAATGTGGGATATGAAAAATAAATTATATCGATCTAAAATATGAAAGTTTGTAAACTATCAAATTAAGATTTCAAAATTTAACTTCTTTAAAGTTCATTATTTCGTTTTTCTCTCTGTTGTTATCTCATTATCTCCCCATACCTGATGGTTGTCAAACAGAGACGGACCTGCTCTAGGGCAGTGCCCCTTAAAATTTTGCCAAAATAGTAGGGGTAATATGGTAATTTTACTATTTTAATTACAAAATTGTAAAAAAAAAAAGTATCAACTAAAGAAGAGTCTTGACAATGTGAGAGAGTGTCTTCCTCTGTTCCTCAATCATAATATTCCCATTCTTTTTTCACATGTTATAAACCTTTATTTTCTCATCTCACAGTTATTTCTCTATCTAATTTCAATTTTCAAGTAAAATGTTGTTATCTTTATATCAATTTCTTGCTTTTTTTTTTTCTTCTTCTTCATGATTGTTGTTGATATATTGTGCCTTAAATTGTATATATAATGTTATAATGTAATATACTTACTCCGTTTCAAAATAATTATCGTTCTAAAGTTTAATTTTTTTTTTTCAAATTAACTGTCTTTATAGACTTTTATGCAATTTTATTCCCAAATTATCCTTATTAATTTTCCTTTTTAGGAATTGATTAGTAAAATATATATTAAATGTAAGCTTTTAGTTTAGAATTACTGTATTTATTTTTATTAGTAAACTTGGACCCCTGAGTTGAAATCTTGGGTCCATCATTGTTGTCAAATGATGTTGATATGTCAATTGTAAAATTAAAATTTATTGTTCAAAACCTCAAATTGTTATTTTATTAGTTGTATGGTCATCTTTAGAGTGTTCTTGATAATTGATAAAATACCTAATTGAATACAAAATTTGTGTTATTTTTTTATATATTTTCAATATATACTCCATTTTAATTGCAATTAAATGGATTTAAATAATACTAATCAAACAAACATGAACATGTTATGCGAGCTATCAATGTATATTACATGATATCGTAAAGACATGGATATGAATATTATCCTGCACACTTTCAATATATATTGAGATATATATATATATATATATATATATATATATATATATCAGTATCGATATTTTCCTATATTATTTTAATAAAATAAAATTTTAAAGTTTTACATTCTAATTATAATTTTATATTTTTAATTGACACATCAACATGCATGTCAACTAACAAAAGGTAATTAAATAACGACCGACAGAGAAATGTTCACGATGTTAAAATATTTTTGGAATCTTTGATAATTTCCAATCTTTCAAGTCCTTGATTGATAAAAATTATCTTTCATAACATAATGAAATAACTACTAATAGAGAAATGTTAATGACGTTAAATTTTGGAATTGATTTCCAATCTTTCAAGTATTGAATTGATAATAATTATCTTTCATACCGGCCTATTGATAGTTAGTCTATCCTTCTAAATCGATAAAATCACAAAATATAATTAATAACTCAGATATTCAATTTGGTTAAATCGACTTTAAAGTTTATTAATGGAATTTAGTTCAATGAAAGTCTGCATGAGACTCAAGAAATCTTGACCTATAAAATACTACAATACATTATAAAATAATGATGATACATTATAAAATGTAAAACGATGTTATATATACATATATTAATATATTATATGAGAGAGTTAATGTGGATGCATGAATTAAAAAGGATAAAATGCTTTATAGATAAGTGAGATGGTGTGCAACAATGGCTGCCCTAATTAATTCGGTTTTGCCCTTTTTCTTTTTAAAGTAATTTTGAGTTTCGATGAAATGTGCTTTAGGATAATTATTTTATAGTTACATTTTATAAGAGTTGAATTTGATTCAATATTACTCTAAAAGTTAATTTTCGTCTTATAAGGTTAAGGTAATCTCTTTAAACATAAAATGGATTCAACTCGATACCCACTGTGATTTAAAAATGATTAGGCTATTATGAGTTCAATATGTTTTTCCGAATATTTCTTTTCAAAATCAATGTTTTTCGTAATTAAAATTAATAACATTTGCTATCTCCTTATCTGAAATAATTATAAGTTATTATTATTATTATTATTATTATTATTATTATTATTATTATTATTATTATGAGTAATTCCACCTCAATATGTATAAGAGGATAAAGACAAGATTAATATCACACACAAAAATAAAATAAAATAATTCAACTATCTCAAAATTTGATTCGATTAAAATTTACTTATTCTCGGCTCAACTGATGATTAAATAAATTCAAACATGGTCTTAAATTTCAACATAGAGTAAAAATTATTCATATAATAACATATGTGACTAGATTAGAATTATTTATTTTCAGAAAGTAAATGTCATGAGTGCAGTTGGGTTCCCACTTACGTACGCGGCTTCACTATTTGTTTAACATGAAGATAAATTCAGTTTCGCCATTCTTTTACCAATGAAGAAAACGTGCATGAGAATTCGATTATTAATTAATCCCAATTCACATAATTTAAAATTATCGATTGTTTAAATTTACATTATATTACGATTTGAATAAGTACAAAAATTTTAAAACTCACATAATATAGTTGAATCGTGATTGCGCTAATCTTATATATATATTAGTTTTTTTTTTTTTTGGTTCGTTTGTATCTCATGAAAAAGGTATTGATAAAAATGGATTGTGGAAGGTATGAATTCTTATTTATGAGAGTTTAAAAGGAAATTCAGAACTAAAAATAATAAAATTATATTTAAGTTATTTAATTTTAAAATTATAAGCAAGTAAAAAGAAAGTCCACCAGAGCAGTGAGGCCACCAAAGACAACCTCGACTCTAATTATATTAAATTATTCCTTAAACACAAGTAAGATTACAAAAGGTTTAAGCCAATTTAAATCTACCTAATCGTAGGTATTAGGTTAGTACTTCGGAACATTGTAGTTTATCTAAAAATAATAATTGGGTATTAATTTTTTTTCATCAAGAAATTAGGTATTTGATTGGTGAAAACAACTGAAAATTAATTAATGTCATGTAAACCTAAAAGTATGACTACAAAGCCTATGAAGATTTCCAACACCATACACCACACGTTGCCTGAAGAAACTCGCAATAAAATATTATAATTATTTTCTCTAACCCAAAAAAGAAAAAAAAAATGCTTTTTGGAGAAATATGCAATACATATAAAACAAAAATTATGGGCCATCACTGAAGAGGAAGAACCGCTGAAGTTATCCATAGGCCCATTAAGGCCCATTATATTGGCCCATAGAGAAAGGTTAAAATTCATTGTCCAGAATTCAGAATTACAGTCTAAATAAAATTTGTGGACGACCCACCCCACTTAAAAAAATCATATATAAATTTTAGAGTTTTTTTTTTCGTAAATTAACTAACATTAAAGTAGAACAAAAAATTTCCCTTATGAAATCTTATGTCCTGGGAAAAGTTAAGAAAAAATGTAGAAATTTATGAAAGAGATTGAATACGGTAAATCGACAAGTTATAGATTAATATATTTCCTTAGATATAAAGATCTCATTGCTATATAGCATACATATACAAATAACATTATGTATAGACAACCTATATTAAAGATATCAAAATCGAAAATAAGATGTAATCTAGTGTAGAAAATCTCAACAATAATTCAAATAAATTTAGGATGATAATCCATCTTGCAACATGTTAAGCCATGCAAAACTTAGGCTTAATATACCCCTAAAAGAAATTAATAATTATTTCTCCAAAAGACATAAACTAAGATCTTCATTCAATAATTTACAACACTAGTATTTAATTACACAGTTGGTGAGTGTATATCTTCCAGATCTCTTTCGGGTTTGACCCATCTACCATGATGGTTTTGAACCAACCCTTTATTAACCAATTGTACGAATTATGAGCAAACTAATTAGTAATTTTATCTAAGCTCAAAAGAAAAAAAAATAGTAATTTTATCACTAAATGATAAATTAGCAATAAATTTGAAAGTTTTCATTGCCAAATTAGTGGCAAATTGATTAGTTTTGTTGCTAAATTGCAACATAACAATAAATTTGAAAATTTTCATTGCAAAACAAACGGAAAAGTGATATTTATTAAATAATTATGAAAATTAATATATTCGCAATGAAAGTTTAATTTTTATCGCAAATATTGATATTAGCCACAAGAACCTCAATTTATCACTAGAATTTCGTCACTATTTTAATGTTTTATTATTTTATTGTCACGATCTGACATCGAGTTTTAATTCAGCTCCCGTGTGTGTAAACCCACTCCAATCATTGTTGGGATTAATTAACAATTGAACTATTACACAAATTAAAAAAAAGTTATTGAGAAGTATTATACTCTTCCAATTGTTATTAAATGTTTCTATATTTTCAAACTAAAAAAATGTTATTCTATATTAGTAAATTGACTATATTATACATAAAAAGAAAAAGAAACAATATTGTACTGTTTAAAGCCGCGGTGATAAGATTTGGTGCTTTGAAAAGATTTCCCAAAGTTTTTATAATTTATATTCAAAAAGCATTACTTTGTGAATGTCACAGGAGTGGTACACATATTATTGGTACAAAGATCCCAACTGATTTATTTAGGAGTACTATAATTCAGTCACCATGGAGAAGTTCCTCGGAACCACCACCTCGAACCGCTTGTCCATTCCGATCAGCTCTTCGAAAGTCTTCGCCATTTTTATGCGACTTCTCAAAAACTTCCTCAGATTCGCCACGCCATAGCTGCGGAGCACCAGCCACAGCTTCATGGACCGGAATCGACGGCTCAGAGCAATCTGCCAGTCCTTATAGTCAATCACCTGTTCGATTCCGACCACTTGGTGCGTAGAAACTCTGGATATGTCGACAGAGCTTTAATCAACGCGCCTGGGTTTCTGACCCATAGACAGCAGCAATCCATGGGTATTAGAAACCATATGTGTGCGTTGAAGCTGAACGAATGAGCCTTCTCCACTCCGCCAGGAAGTGGCGGTACTCGGGGCAAATGCACGCGCTGCCCGCGTATGCCACGTCCACGTGGACCCAGATTCCGTACTCCCCCGCCACGTCACAAAGCGGGCCCAAGTAATCCACAGCGGTTGACGACGTCGTACCGATGGTGGCGCAGAGGAAGAGCGGCACCAGCCCGGATCTTATGTCCGATTCGATCGTTGCTCGCAAGGGGCCCGCCTTCAGCCCGAATTCTTCGGCCTTCGTGGTGGCGACGGCCCGGAAGTTATCCGGGTTGATTCCGGCGATCTGAGCAGCCTTCTGCAATGCGGAGTGGGTCTGATCCGACCCGTATACGACCAATTTGTTGATGTTCTCCCTACCTCCGACCTTTCTCAGCATCTGATCCCTGGCGGCTACCAGCGTACACAGTATGGCCTCACAGGTGGTGCCCTGGAAAACCCCACCGCCTCCGCCGGAAAACAGGAACTCCGACGGCAGCTTCAGCATTTTTCCGAGCCAATCCATGACGATGCTCTCGAGCTCCGTGGCGGCCGGCGACGACATCCAGTTGAACCCGACAATGTTCAATCCGGTGCTCAAAATCTCGCCGAGAATTCCAGCAGTGCCTGTAGTGCAAGGGATTTAGGCTTGAAATTTTAATATTTTAGAAACTATATGTGTAAATTGTTATAGCAGTTGTTACTTTATATTATATATAACGGCATGTCCTAATTCGATACTTATGGACGGAGTTTCTAAGGCTTGTTATATGAAATAGTTTACATGTACATGAATGATCTTTTTAAAAAAAAATTAACAACCCGGATATTTAATTTGGTTAAATCCATTTTAAAGTTTACTAATGTAATTTAGTTCAATGTTAAAGTTTGAATGGGATTGAAGAAATCTTGATCTTGGTCTATAAAATACTACAACTGGTGATGATATATTATAAAATGTAAAACGATCTTATATATATGTTAATATATTATATGAGAGAGTTAATGTGCTTTATACAAGTAGATGGTGGGCAAAAATAACTGCCCTAAATAATTAATTTGGTTTGCTCTTTTTTTTTTTTGTTTTTTAGCATTAATTCTGAGTTTTGATCATGAAATGAGCTTTAGCATAATTATTTTTTAATTACATTTTATAAAAGTTGAGCTTGATTCAATAGTACTCTAAAAGTTAATTTCGTCTGATAAGGTTAAGAGAATCCTTTAAACATAAAATGGATTCAACTCGATGGTCAGTGTGATTCAAAAATGATTAGGCTATTAAATTCAATATAATCTGCAGAATATGTATTTTCAAAATCTTTGTTTTCATCATAAAATGGATGATTAAATCATTAATCTCGTTAGTAATTATAATGATAATATTTTCCGTCTCACTATGAGATATTATAATTAAGTTGTTATCATAATAATAATAATAATAATTATTATTATTATTATTATTATTATTATTATTATTATTATTATTATTATTACTACTACTATAAATAATCTCCATCTCAATATGTACAAGGGGATAATTGAAGACAAGATTAATATCACACACAAAAAAAAAAAAAAAAAAAATCCAACAGTCTCAAATTTTGATTCGATTAAAATTCAGTTAAACATGAAAGACAAATTCAGTTTCGCCATTCTTTTACCAATGAAGAAAACGTGCATGAGAATTCGATTATTAATTAATCCCAGTTCACATAATTTAAAATTTGAAGACGTAAAAGTTGCGATTGTTTAAATTTAAATTAAATTACGATTTGAAGTAGTAAAATTTATAAAATAAATTTAACAAAATCTAGATTTAAATTAGATAAAATAAGATTTATAAAAATGAAGGTGTATATATATATATATATATATATATATATATATATATTGTTTTGAGTTTTTGGAAAATTATAAATATTAATTTATTCTTTCAGTAATCGTTGAATTTCATGATTAGTGTAATTCATCAATGTAAAATTAATAAAAATGTTTTTTTTTTTAACTATTTCGTGTGCTTTTAATTAGTATAATAATGTATGATAAAGTTATCTTACATAAACAAGAAATTTCATCTCATAAACCAAAATGTACTTTGCAGTAATTAAAATAAGAAATATTCATATATGTTCTTCATAGAAAAATTGGTAAACAATGTTGATTGATTATTATGAACCTAACATTAATGGATTAATATATAGCAAGTAGTTACTTGGCTAGGCTATCCAAATTAATTTGAATTTTATAAATATATAATTAATGCATTTTGATAAAACTTGTACTTTATTATTCTCACTAGTTCCTTGAAGTCAAAAATATAAGAGGATATAAAAAATGTCTAAATTATTCCTTAAAAAAGTAAGATTACAGAAACAGTTAAGCCCATTTAAATCTACCCAATCGTAGGTATTAGGTCAGTGCTTCGGAATATTGTAGTTTATTTAAGAATAATAACTAGGTTTCTAATTTATTCATCAAGAAATTAGGTATTAATTGATTGATGAAAACATCTAATAATAAATTATGCAAAAACTCCCATGCACCAAGTGCATGTGTCATAGATCCATGCAATCCGGTCGACTCGATCCGGATTTGCATGTTTTGGTTTTTTTTTTTTTTTTTTGTTATTTTTATATTATATTAGTATGACATTTATGTTATATTATTACGATCTTTTTGTATAAATATCATCACTTTTATGTACTGGAATTTAGAAAAAAAAAGGAAGAATTTCAGTCTTTTTTTGAATTTACATACATTTACGTGATATTACTCATATATTTTTAGTTATGTTAGTGCACCTTTATATATTACATAAAGATAAGAATATTTGTACTAAATGTGACATGAATATAACATAAATGTCACACTAATATAATATAAATATAACATATAAAAAAAAACTAAAAATATATGGATCCGAATCAATCTAGGTCGACCCAAATTGCACATCCGACCCACTCAATAAACTAATTTCATGTAACAACTAAAAAATATGACTACCAAGCCTAGTGAAGATTCCCTGCACCATACACTACACGTTACCTGAATAAACTCGAAATAAAATATTAAAATTATTTCCCCTAAACCCGAAAAAAGAAAAAAAGGATTTTTGGAGAACTATGCAAAAAAGACAAAAGAAAAAAAAACGATTATGGGCCATCACTGAAGAAGAAGAAGAAATGAAGAAATTATCTTTAGGCCCACTAAGGCCCATTATATTAGCCCATGGAGAAAGGTTTAATTTCATTGTCCGGAATACAGAATTATAGTGTAAATAAAATTTGTGGATGACCCCCTTACAAAAATCATATACAAATTTTATAGTTCTTGTTGTAAATTAAAAAAAAATAAAGTTGAGCAAAAAATTTACCCTTATAAAATCTTATACCCGGAAAAAGTTAAGAAAATTTGTAAAAATTTATGATACGAAATAAATATAGAAGATATTAGATATAATAAATCGATAGTTATAATTAATATAATTCGTGAGATATTAAGATGAATAAAAAGAAAAAGTGAGTCTTACGTGAGACCTCTTAAATATCATCTTATACCCGGAAGAGGTTAAGAAAATTTGTAGAAATTTATGATACGGAATAAATATAGAAGATATTGGATATAGTAAATCGATAGTTATAATTAATATAATTCGTGAGATATTAAGATGGCTCAATAAAAAAAAAAAAAAGTGAGTCTTATGTGGGACCTCTTAAAGATCATCTTATGTAAGACAGGTCAGCCCACAATTCACACTTCACAATTCTCATACAAATTTGTGGAAATTGGTTTAATTTATGGATAAAAATGATTTGTTTCACAAAAACTATCCGTGAAACCGTCACACACAAGTTTTTTGTGGAAAAAAAATGGCATTCTTACCATTTGCTATACCTACAATACATATATAAATACCATTATTTATACACCCACTCTATATTAATGATATCAAAAATATTGAAAATAAGATGTAATCTTTTGTGAAAATCTCAACCATGTGTCAAATAAATTGAAGATGATAATCAAATAATCGATCTTGCAACATGCCAAGCCATGAAAAACTTAGCCTTAATACACCAAAAAAAAAATCTCCAAAAGATATAAACTAAAATCTGTACAATTTACAATAATCAAATTTAATTACACAGTTGGTGAGGGTATATCTTCCGGATCTCTTTCGGGTTTGACCCATCTACCATGATGGTTTTGGACCAACCCTTTATTAGCCAATTGATACCAATTCTGAGGGATCCTCAATTCATCCAAAGCCATGTCACACTCCTTGTTCACCAACGACACATCCCTCTTAGCATCGACCCGAAAAACCGACCCGCTACCAGTGTACCCGTCCACCAAATGAAGATAAGTCTCGAGCATATGAAACCCCACCAAGTTCAACCCTTTCTTCAAATATGGAGACAATCTAACATCAAGCTTTAACTCAACTCCAACATGTGTGTAAACCCACTCCAACGTGCCTGTTATGTCATCAAATCTCTGTAAACTTTCATTGAACACAATCCCAGGCATACGTGGCACCACGTCCTGCTTCGACGTGACACGTAGCGTCTTAACACCCATGTTATAAAGCTCGTCGCGAAAGGCGATGTTGCCCACGCGCGGGGCCGCGAATGAGACCACGCTGATCGGTAGGCCCGGGAAGTTCTTCGCGGCCTCGTAGGCGTTTAGTAGGCCCAACGCGCCACCTAGGCTATGGCCCGTGATTGTTAGGCTAACTTGTTCTCCTATGGTTGTATAGTGATCGATCAGTTTCTTCACTTCTCTCATTACTTGTTCCGAGGCACTGGACCTATTGTACCTAGTTGTGTCACTTTTAGAAGTGTATATACTTAGAAAACCATGTTCCACTTTTGAGTCCCCTTGCCCAATTGGCTCTAATTTCCTTTGCATATTATCGTACCACTCTGATGGGGCCACCGTGCCCCGCCACGCGACAACAATGTCGCGTCGGCCTATTCGTCTGGATTCGTGGTCATCGCTGACGGACACGAATCCGATCCAGTTGGAGTCTTTGCTCCAAGAATCTACGAATCTTGACTTCTCCAGCCATTGGGGCAGGTCAATGTGTGACATGGCGTATATGTACTTGGTCACGTTGTAGCCGCTTTTGCTAAGGCCTAATTTGTCGAACAACTTGTTCCGATTGTACCTACAGCTTCCGCAGTATTCGGAGTGTGAGTCAAAGTCGAATGCGTCGTATGTTGCTTGTGCGAATTCTCCGTATTTGATGATCTCTCTTCTGAGCCACGGGTGGAGAGGGTCAAGAAGATCCTCCCAATCGCCCGAGCCATGGATTTCGCGCCATTTTTCCGATATGTTCTCTTTAGGAGACATGGTGGGAGTGTTGTGCTTCTCTTCTAAGCTCAAAGCGATCAAATTTGATCTTTGGAGGCTTTTTTGAATTGTGCTCTCGATGTGAAGGCTCAACATGTTGGACAAGGATTCGGCCAGCTTGATGGCCTTGTTGGAAGGTTTCTTGATCGTGAAATCTTGGTAGGCGGCGGTGGTGGCCGGAATCCGGGTGGTGGGGAGGTTGTGGTAAGAAAGAAATGCATTTTTGGTGGCCATTTTTTTAGAGTAGGAGAGAGACAAGGTTTGATGATATATATAGGTCATTGGTGTAGAGTAGATGTAGATTTGTTTGACTTTGACTATTGTTGTCGCATGTTTTAATAATTCAACAAATTAGATTATAGTATTCTACGTTACATGGTTTGACCAATGGTTCACGCGTTGGTCGCCTTTCGGCTCGTGGGCTGAGCCTGGCTGGCAGCATCTGCTATGAAGCTTCGAGCTATATACTATTTTTGAACGACTAAGTTTGTTTAATTGTTTTCAACATATATTTAAGGATAAATACGTACTTTTAATTAAGCTTCTCACTTTTCACCTTTTGTTTTATTGAGTTTTCGTAATTTGATTTTGTTCTATCATGTTCTTTAACTTTTAATTCAGTCTGCACTAAAGACCCCTTTCTCGAAATTCAATGTGGATAAAAGTTATAGTTGAAGGGATAATTTAATAAATTAATATAACGTATAAAGATATGTATTCATCTTCACAGCGTACAAAATTGAAAATTTTAAGTGCTTAACGGAAAAATATTGTAAAAGTTTAAACGATCCATAGAAAAACAATTTGATACATACCATGAGGCATACAATAACAATATTAATTCGTGTTAAATGCATGCTTTAATTAATTTATGCCTTTTGTTTTTTATTTTTGCTTTTGTACCAACTCTTCTTCAAATTATAGTTTTTTATTTGACCAAAGACTATTGTACACTAAAAAGTTTACACGTTTATATTATAAAACGTTTACACTTTCCCTAAAAAGATCGACTTTGAAAAAGCAATAAATAATAATAATAACAACAACAATAATAATAATAATACATACATACATGTTGATGCATATAATTAGAATAATTATGTAAACAAAATAAAGTGCTTTGTTTTCTCTAAAATCTACCAACAGAAATCACAGATGCACACACACAATTCTAACATAAATTTTTCTCAATCCCTAAGAAACAAATTCCCTACTATACACCCCCCACCACAACACAACACACCCCTCGTGGAAACAATGCATTCAAGTTTCTAGCATAAAACAATCTATGAAGAAAAATTACATTACACAAGTGGAAATAGATAAAATAATTCACAAAATGTACAAATCAAACAATAGAACCTGCAACCACATTATCTGAGACCGCGGTACGTGAAACCACAGGACCCGATCTTGAGACATGGTCCTCATCAGCCTTCTCCGAGCTCAAGCACGGTGGAACGAACGACCTGTATACAGCATCCAAGTTCGGAGTTTCCTTCAGTTCTCTGCAGGCAACGTCAAGGGCTGTGGACTGGAAAAACCGATAGTATTTCTTCTTGCACACAAAGGCAAAGATGAAGGAGAAAATAGGAAGTGGAATCAAAATGGGGGCATAGAAGAATTGTTTGGCGAGCAAGTATCCGATCATTGTGAGTTGATAGAGGACCAATGCGGCCACAATGCGGATGAACATGTGCGGCCACATTTTTCCATAGCTCTCATATTTTGGAACCAAGACTTTGAGTACCTGTTGATGGGGAAAAAAATAAAGACAAAAACTTGTTAAATATACAATCTTTGTTAAGAAAGTATATGTGTTTTGAGTTAAACATGTTGGATCTAAAGAAAAAAAAAGTGAAAGACTGCTTTTATAGATCCTATGTGGTGTTAAGCAGATCATACTCTTTTATGTTATACATATATCCAAATGCTGGTTAAATGGAGAATTGTTGAATGTCATACACAACACATTATATCGAGCAAAGTAAACTTGATGAGAATCTTGAAGAAAGCTTGTGAATTGATCTTGATAAAAAATATACCACTTGAATTGATTTGTGAATTATGATCTAGGATGCATATGTTAAGATAGAAACTAACTTTCATATTTGGAAATAACTTACTACTTAACTAGGCATATTAACTAACTTTCCTTTTAAGGAAACTTTTCATAGTACTTCAGAAATGACTTTATTTGAACTGGCTGCTTCTTCTTCTTGAGACATTATAAAGCATCAAACATTGGATGGTGTTTTCATGTGAAGAGTGTTACCTGATTACGTAGAACGAGCCAACCCAAGCCAAAGTAGATGACTCCAAAAGGAATGATTATGGGTGCAATGACAGAATAGCAGATAACAATGGTGAGAATGAGCATGTCACTAGGAAATCTAGTTGCATATCCAAGATCTCCAGGTGCCCAAGCTTCTCTCACCTGCGCCTCTGTCTTACACAGATACTTCTTCTTTATGTGGAATATTATTAAAGGAATTATCCGTGATAAGTCTAGCCCATACCCCACAAAGAACCTGAACAAAACATAACATATCAGTAACACATTCACTCAATCACACACAAATGATTCGCCAAGAATGAGTAGTAAAAGGGACTAGTGTTCTTACTTCAAAGCCACGAAAGTCAAGAAGAACGTAGCACTTCCAGGCAGGCTTTTTGCCAGCAATGGAATAATGGAGTCTGGTTTCTTCTGAAGTTCCTTCAATGTAGTAAACAGCGTACTACCCAAAGTAACCCCAATAAACACATTAAGCACCGAGAAATAGAAGTACTTTCCAGCGGCAGCCCTTTGTGCATGGCTCTCGGAAGCAATGCCCTCAGCCTTGGATAGAAACAATAGAAAACTTGGCAAGAACGAAAGAAACAATATAAGTGCAAGCTGAGGCAAGTACGCCTCGAGCACTGTCTTGATCGCGGATTGATCCACGACCGGTTTCAAAAAGGGCAGAAGCTTCTTCAAGTTCTCCAAAGTAGTCAATGCAGATACGAACCCTATTGGTATCATGTAAAAGAAAATGGTCAAAAACACGACGAAATAGACGACGTATTGCCTAATCTCCCTCTCATAGTAATTCTTGGAAAGATTGTTCCATAATATCTGGCGGGGCTCAGGGGAGTCCAACACCGTCCATGTGTCCACCATCGTATCGTGTAGACATTGCGAAGCAGCCGCCGCTGTCACCCTGTTGTTGAAGAAGATGACGGCCGCTGATTGCTGCTTGTCTTTCAAAGTGACTTTCTGCGCAGATTCTAACTTCAAAACCAGCTCTTTTATCTTCTCGTCGTAGTACTCTATTGCGTCGACCTTTTTGCCTATAAGGCCTAGAAAGCCGGTTTTAGTAGTCGGCCTCGTTCCTTCAGGATTAGCAGTTCCTTTAGAGTTTTCATATATGACCTCTGCAGTAGAAAGCTTCTTTCTGTATCCTTCCAACTCTTCGTAGATTTTGTTAACCTGAAAGAAATCGAAGATATGTGAAGTTAGAATCGAGTTCTTGAAATAAAGCCAACCATATCTACAAACACGTACCTGTTTATTGTCTGTGACCACCATTGACCTGTAAAAGGTATCTGGATAGATGGCCTTGAAATAAGCATCCACCTGTTCCTTTCTAGTTTGGCCTAAAGGGGCACCGGGTATATCTCGAACAACAACTGCAAACTGCTCGTTCTTCACATCTGGGGACATTAGGGCATCAGCCCTCAAATCAGAGACATGTTTGTAGGCCTTCCATAAGAGGTAATACGAGACAAAGGAAACCCAATATATAGCAATCAGACACGCCCAAAATCGAGGACTTTTTGCCTGTTAAACAATCATTGCACAAGAATTACATCACTCTAATGAAGATAAATGTATATTGATTTAAGCGTAGAGAATTGAATGTACTCACTTCAATATGCCCCATTGATAGCTTGTCTAGATCGTCGAAAGCTCCTTTACTAGTGTCGTTGGTTTTAATCACTGCATGAGCAGTGGCACAAACCGGAAGAAGGACCGGCAGAAGGATAACTCCGGACAAAACCAATATCGACAAAGCTGGATGAAACGATAAGTTTAGCTAAACAAAATTAGTAACTGAACTAAGAAAAGAAGACATTACAAATCAAGAAAAACAAGAGTGTTAAAATAAATTCAGTCCAAGATTCACATCACTAACCCAAAAAAGATAACTAACTGAAGAAATTAAAATCAAGAGAAAATTCAGTCCAAAATTCATAGCACTAACCCAAAAAAGATAACTAACTGACAAAGACAGAAGAAATTAAAATCAAGAGAAAATTCAGTCCAAGATTCATATCACTAACACAAAAAAGATAGCTAACTGACAAAAACAGAAGAAATTAAAATCAAGCGTATTTAAAATAAATTCAGTCCAAGATTATACCACTGACACAAAAAAGATTAACTTTTTCTGTGTTCTAACTTGTAAACATGTCACAATCTTAGCTTGCAAGATTAGGGAAATATAAACACTGCAAACCCATCAATTAAAGATTTCAGTTAAGATAGCAATTTCAAATTCCAGAGTAAAAATTCCTCAAAATTTCAGTTACCATTCAAAAAAGGAATCACTGAACTAAGAAAAATTTCAAAATAAAACCCATGACAAGAATCCAAATTAAAAATTGAAGAGAGAGAAGATGGGTACCAGTGGTCATGAAAACGAAATAGACGGCGGTGTCAAGGCCGGACAGTCTGATGACGTCAGCCTCAGTGGAGGCGAAGGCTTCCCGAATCCAAGCGAACGGGTTTCGGGTCAACCGGATGCCCTCATACGGTTCCAAGCCTTTGAGGATCCGATTCGGGTAGTAAATAACGTGGTTACCGGGTCGCCGTGACAGCCACGTGAATAGAAGCATCAACACAAAGAATATGATGAACGACGTTCCTAACGACGTCAAGAACGAACTGAAATCCATAGCTTATTCCTCTCTCTCCTCCTCCTCCCCACTCTTATCTTATGAGTTCTTGAACGGTGATAATATCAGTTTTTTTTTTCCCGACCTGATAATAATATCAAGTTAATGGAGCGTTGAACAAGAACTAGGAGCCGTTAAGGGCCATTAAAGAAGGAAAGTAACCGTTGGGAGAGGCAGTTGAAGAGATGCATAGTGTTTATTAAGAGCATAACACAAAATATCTTCGTGGTTCGGATGATTGTGAGAGTTGTATTGTATATATGGAAAGCTGTGGGGTCACTGCAATTTTATATTTTTTCCTATTTAAAAAAAAAAAATCGTTTCTTGATTTTGGATTTAGGGTTTGATTAAGATTTGTGCATGGATAAGAGATGGGATATCTTTCTTAATTTTCTTGCCTTTTCTCTTCTTTTTATGCAGCAAAACACACACACACACTCTCTCTCTAGTCTCTCTCTCTCTCTCTCTCTCTCTCTCTCTCTCTCAAGTGAGATTAGTAAAGCAAGGCGGATTAGCAGGAAAGGTAGTAAGAATTTTTGGTGCCTAAAATTACCAGAACACCCTTTTCATTCTTCATAATTTTTCTAAAACATAAAAGCAGCTTATAATAATTATAGCATCAATTTTTTGTTGTAGAAAGAAGAAAGGTACATCGACATAGATTGAGAATTTGGTATTTTTAATAATTTTATACTAATTTTTCTTTAAGAGAAATAATTGGAATATCCCTCGTCGACTAAGTTGTGTATAATATAATGAAGACGTGTGGGGCAGAAAAATAATGTTATAGTTGTGGTAATCATTATTAAGTGAAATCATCAATTTTCTAGGTGTAGAATTAATAATGATTTCTATCAATTCTTTAACGAATTTTTTTAGGTGAACTTTCATCATATATAATGTGATCTGTGAAATGATTTTATCTACATATTTATCTTTTTTTAATTTTTAATTATGTCAACTCAATATTGTAAGAGAAATTGAAGAATGTTTGAGGATACTTCAAAGCTATTGATTATGACATTAAAAAATATATATTACTTTCAAGTAAATAAGTTAATAGATTAATGCAATGTTTAAGATTATATCTCAATCATGGTTAGAAAGGAAAACAATAAATATTACTTTCTTAAAAGGAAAATACTTTTTAAATTTGCTTAATCTATCTTAATTAGTGTACTAAAAAAGGTTTCGCTCATAGTTCATGACATGTTAACATCTAACGATTCGAATACTTTTCAAATCAAAACTTGGATCCAATGTTAAATTTATCAATTATACAATCAATAACAAATTGGAATATCAAATTATTTTATGTAACTACAGATTAATAGTACTCTTTGATCGGGTATTTTCTAATAACAAGAAATCCTTTTCATGATTCATACAACTTCATAATTAGAAAGAAAGATTATTAGCATTCCTAATTCTACAAGTTCTCTCATGTTAAATGTATCAAGAAATTAAAAAATAGATACTCTAATCTAAAAGAAGGACAGGTTTTGAATTTTTCGCTATACGTTTTCATGGACAAAAAGTGGCAGTAACTAACTAATAAAATACTTTGTGGTGAAGCTATCATCATCACTTTCTAATTCTCTTAAAAAAAAAAAATCACTTTCTAATTAAATTTATTTTTAATTAATAATTTTATTATAATTATTAATAGTAAAAGTCAAAAGGATTTCACTTGCAAATCCCCCTTCTTGGCTTCCTATTTTATGTCGGTAGCAAATCGCTTTTAACAAAGTCGTCCTACTTTCTTTTTTAGGCAGAAATGTTTGATTTTAAATAAAGCCATTGGTATGTAAGTTTTAACTTTTATGTACTTGATTATTTTATAACCAGACTATAAAAAATAACTATTGACACCAACTCCATGAATTTAAAATCAATACAACTTGACATGTCCCACATTAAAATTTATTCATATTATAATTAAACTATGATTTATTTGTGTGTTTTAAGCATCGTGGAACCCACCACGGATCATGAATGCTATGTGGAACCTAACTGTCCACATAATCAAGATTTATTACATTGCCTCTTTTTCTTTTCTAAATGTGAAGAAATCTTTGAAAAAGTTGGAGCATGTGGGCCACTTGATATTAAGTTGAGTAGTTTAAATATTGGAGTAAAAAATTTAAACTCGAATCATATATACTGTATAGTCTCGAATAAGATTTATTTTGATACGATATCTCGATTGGTATATCTAAATATTTCTTCCTCCACGAAAATATCTTAAAACGATACAAATTTTCTTTCTAAAAAGGAAAAAAAAAAATTAGATTTTTAGTGATTAAAAAATAAATTAGTGCACGACACTTAAAACAGGCGACGTGGATGCAAGAAAAGATTTCCAGCTAATGGCTTTGCCGACAGAATATGAGGTTTCATTTTGAAAGCTCCAACTATCAGACTTAACGTGACTCATCTGTTTTGTGGGTCCCACAATTATCCCCATACTGTATATATCTCTTTAATATTCTAGTTAAAATGATAGTATATATTAGAGCTCAATTATTATTTACCTTTTTATCAATAATTCAATAATTGGCCCCTTCTTATTCTATACACCGAGAAGATTTCTAATATTTCAAAATTTATCATATTTGATTCTTTTTGCGTTGTATAAAGACATTGTTGTCCTATCCTAGTAGTTATTTATAACAAAAATTCTGAAGTGTCATTTTAATATAATGGAAGAAAATAACTATTTGATCAATATTTTTGGATCATCCTACACATTATATATACTCATGACCACTACGATGGATACAACACACCTTTTGCATCAAAGAACATTGTATGTCCCCAAGCATAGGTCAAAATTCAAATGGTGATTAATAGGGTTTAATAAAATGGGCAATTTTATGAGACATGAATGTTTTGTCCGGATCTGGACTTAGGCCAAAACGGGTCACGGGTCCTTCACCACCTATTAATATTTGAACCAAAAACTAATGACATCTCACAGTGGGGCCAACACTTAGGTCCATGTACATTATTGCCAAACTAGTGAACAACACTTGCTCCAACTAGAAATTGGACCTGAAAATCAAGAATGTAAGTGAAAAAAGACAAGATTTTAGAATGGCTTTTCGCCAACCAAAGAAACATATCTCAGACTGCAAAAGACTAAACATCTAATACACTTCATATGCATGGTTTAAACATATGAACAAAATTTGGGTCGAGGAGACAGCTCTTTCATTGCACAACTACAAACTATGAGGGGCAAAATAGTACAATATCTCGATCATCCTATACAGCTTGTACAATGGGCTCAGTCGAGCAAGGGTGAAAACAAGGCCAATCCTAGAGATTATGATGAGATATGGCTTATAATGGCCTCAGCCTTCATATAAGCAGATTTGTAGTTGAGCAATAAGGATCCCCGCATGGACAAATCTAGGATAGCGAAGTTATAGCAACATGGTATATACGACATTTATGTTCCAGCTAAGATCATGTGTTACCTCAAATATTACAGCAACGGGGATGACCCTTCAACAAATTATCCCATAAACATATCATCTGCCTTGGGGATTGGTAATGTGCAGTGTGATAGTCCTCCATGCAACCGTATTGACAATATTTCCAATTGTGATTATACTGAACATGTTTGGTGGTGTTGAACTGCTCGACCCACATTCCCATGCTCACATCCTCCATTTTAAATAGCTGCAGTTTTATTTATTTATGGTTGTGGGGAAGGGGGGGTATGCCTCAGTAACGTAAGCAAAGATCGTAATTTCCAGAATAATATAAAAGAAAAAAGATAAGGGACTACAAACCCGTAGGGTATGTTTTGCATGTTGAGAAACAATATAATTTGCGATGTCACTTGATATTATATAGCCAGGTCCATTGGCATAAGGGGGATAAATTTCCTCAGGCCATTCCTGCAGGCAAGATAAGACCATCTTTCTGAGTAAACTACCATATATAGGTAACACAAACTTAGATTGATATTTTCCCTTGCATGAGTGAACATACATACCTCAAAAGTGACGGCCCATTTCCCAGTCCTAAGAGGACGGTGCAAGAGGTTTAGATTTCCCAAATACAACGGCCTTTCAGGGGACATGCCTTCGATGTCTTTTAAAATTGTCTCCACCCTAATAAAAGTGTCATCGTCACATTTCATAATGTAAGCAGCCGTTACATTTTGAACCTAGAATGAGAATGTTAAGAGCCAGTGAGAAGGAAGCAATATGCCTACAATAAAACAAGAGAGATTGAATAGAGCATTAAGGAGAGAGAAATAACACAGAACATACCCCATATTCACAAATGGCGACAGTTTTAAGAACCACTAGCTCATAACGATCCATAAATGGGACAATCTCTATATCACCAAAGTAAGCCGCCTCCTTCTTCAAAACTGCATTCACCTCACTCCGTGTATTCTACGAGTAAAAACTCTTCACATTGGTTAGATATCAGCTACTAATTACACAGTCACAAGCAGAATTACGCTTAACTAAAAATAGTCATCCACCAAGTTGGAGAACATAATATACTGCAAGATGCCATACCATCATTAGCATATCAAAATATATTTTATAGTACCACTTTTCTTTTTTTTCATCTCAATTGGAAATGAATCTAAGGAATGTATATTCATTCTTTGGTTTTGTTAACAGAAATATTCTCCTTAAGCTCGGCCAAACGTAATGACTAGTGTCGAAAGTACTTGCACATGTACGCAATACTCAAAAAGTTACCGTGTTCCTTTTCAAGACACTGATGATAAAATAAATTTACCCAGGGAAGAGCACATTTGAATGAATAAGCTGGCTTACCAGTGCAACAAAGAACCGGACAGCTACTTTAGAGGTCTTGATTGGCATAGACTGCATCCATGTCTTTCTTACTGCCATACGCTCCGCAAAATGGTTGGTCGCAGAAAGAACCCCAATGAAGAGTTGAACACCACTTTGGGGTATGGAATGAGTTTTCCACTTTTCAGAGAAATCTAATACTCTATGGGGTGAAAAACTTGGATGAGAAGTTGGCAAAGAGGTAGCATATACTGAATGCACATCCACGTCACCCTTGATTGCTAATCCTGTTGCATCTTCTAGTGTAAAACCCTGGATGAGAGATAACAATCAGGAATTACTATGTTCTTCCAGGGATTTTCAGAAACTATGTAATCTTTCAATAGTTAGGAAAGTATAGTTGTCAAATATTAGCAACATGCAGAAATCAGCAATGGTTAAAAATTACTATAATTTAGTGACACTGTGTGTCCTAATGGGGAAGCATTATAAATAATAAATACAAAAAGGTGCTAATAATTGAGAAAAATACATATTTTCTTGATATAGTAAAAGCCCAATAATAATCGGCTGATGGAAATGCTGTCCGCACTGCAAGTAACGTACCATTCGGTATGGAAATGATGTCACATGACGGCCCCCCGCATTTATATGATATCCTTCTACTCCAGCGCGTATGGTCAAAACAAACATTCGCCCTTCCCGAAAGGGAAATGGCCAGGTTACTTCTGGTTTCTGTGCACGTCCTATGAAACGCTCGAACCATGAAAATATCTTGGACCCTTTTGTATCAATGATATCATTGCGCATCCACTTTTCACAACGTAGATGTCCATCAACTGCAAGGATAACATAACAGACTTTTTATAAAATCAAACCGGAGGGCAAAATGTTCAATGAAATGCAAAACACTGTATTAGTCAATACACGAGCATCACATCACGTTATAATGGATAAACCACATAATTAAAGGAGACATCATTCTTATGGTAACTCATACACTTCTGCATCACTTCATGACCGTTACCTCGGCATAATTAATGGACTAAACTCAAATTACTGTATCTAATAAAATATTCTTCCCATTTAACAAGGCCAATTTCAAAGCTTCAAATATTTGGAATATTAACCATAAAAGATAAGTTACACTTCCGGATTTCATGCTTCCGCTACCCTATAACTGAAAATACCATTGAATTCCTGAAAATCCCAACTTTTATATTTGTATTAGCCATTCATGCTTCAGCCACCATCATATTGTCAGCATATAATTATATTATCCCATCCATGTTTTGGCTGCCCTAGAATTAAAATACCATCTTAACTCCCGAAATTCTGCACTAGTATATTTGTTTATCCTGTACGTGATTCAGACACCACCTGATGTAAGGATATATAATATCTCCTTCATACGGTGAAAAGTTGGAATATAGTATTGTTAACATGGATGGATTTAAGCAAACCAAGAACATTAAGTAAATCTTACCCAGCATATCATCATCACTCTTGGATGGTAAGCCATCACACCTCTGAGCTGTTCCCCACTGCATCCTATAACATGTATTATGCTCAATTACTTGTTGATGGCTCCAGTCACCTCTTAATCTAGGATTTAAATGCAAAGTCTTTGGTGGATCCTCCCCATGCACAGCCTTTAATCCTTGCAGCTCAACCATGAATTGTGACACTAAAACCAATCCATCATCGGCCCTCAGCTTAACAAGCTGTGGTACATACTCGTGGTGAGCATGGTGTGGAGTTCCAACCACTGTGATGGAAGAACCAGCAGCAAGACCACATGGAAGGAACATAAGAAAATCCCTCTTGGCCAATTCTTCTCCACTCATTGAAACCCATGAAGGGCATGACTCAGGCTTCCCTTCGAGTATAGTGCTCATGTCAATCTCCTTTTCATCATATTTGCTTGCCTCTTCCCAAGCCTTCAACCCTAAAACCCAAGCCTCATCTACCATTTTGTCCAGCACAGACAGGTTATTGGTCTTATTCATCCGCCTCAATATTTCAGCAGTTATTCGACCATATTGCTGCTGTGAAGACTTAGTCGTTGGATGACGATTTCCGGTCTCTTTTGAAGCCCCTCCTTGAGGCTTCATGGGATCATCTTGAATATCATTATTCTGTAAAATCCTGTGGAACCCATCTGAACTGACACGTGAAGCATCACCTTCATTGCTCAGTGAGAATCCATCAAAACCACGATTGCTATCATCACCACTTAAAATAGAAGCACTCTCCAAAAGTTTAGGAAACTTCAAGAAAATAAGAATCAGATACAATGCTGCTGCACCCATCAGAATGTAAGATAATTTGAACCTCCTTACACTCGGAGACTCACCTTTCAACTTCTTCATCCTCGAAAGCCCAATAAACAAACAGAACTCCTCATCAAAAGCCTAAAATCACTCCAACCCACCCCTCACAAAAACAGTACTCCAGCAGAAACCCACAGCTCATAGAAGCCTAAAATGCACGACATTAGCAAACAATATCATACACTCAAACATCAACGGAATCTGATGCGCAAAGCTAATTCCGATCAAGAAGTCGTGAATGCATATACACAAAACCCTTTTTCTCCGCCATTTAACTGATCTCAAGGTTATTTTTAAAAATAATTAAATGCCCCAAAAATTGTGAAATTAAAAAAGTACCATCGGCCAAAATCGCAGAAACCGCAAAGCAAATTCCAAAACGTTGCAGCAGATCGACGTTTACGGTGATCGGAGAAGAGTCCGAAACAAACCCTAGCTTTTTCTCTGTACAGTTTTAGGGAAAAAAATCAAATGGAAATTGAAGTAAATAAAAAAATTAATCTCCTTTTATTCGTTGGGCAGATAGTGGATGGAAGTTGTGGGCAAATCCAGAGATGAAAGTGGTGGATGGTCCTGGATTAACAAATACATTAAATTGTAGCGCCAAAAATTGAAAACATTTATATCAATAAGGAAAAACAATTAAAGAATAATGAATATTGAATGCCAGTAAAGAATGATCAAATCAGCCCCAGCTTTTTTTACTCGTTAAACATGATGATATATGGCAGTATATAATTTTTTTTAATAAGGCGTAATATAATACTAGATAATATCAATGTAGTTTTTTATATGGATATATAACAAAATAAGATAATTTTAGCAATGTTGTGACTTGGTGGTAAAAAGGAACGAAATAAAGTTGGGTATAGTCAACTAAACTAGGAAGAAAATTAGAAAAATGATAAATTTCATGACAACACCCAATTTATAAATTAGTTCTTAATTTTAAACCTAATTTTTAAAGTTTCTCAATAAGGATCTTAATTTAACTTTTTTTTTTCTTAATTTAAGGTTTGAAATTTAGATTGAGTTCTCAAGATAATTTTTTTTTCTTTTTCTTTTTTCTTTTATTTATATTAATAGATTTATTAATATTTCAATATGTATTTATACATAAAATAAATTATAACAAGTTAGTGTAATTTTGAAACGACTTTCATCCAATTTGTATTAATTTATATATATAGATATATATATATATATAATTAATGCAATTTATAAAATTAAGATTCTTCTTATTTTCTTAATTTTATGAATAAAATTACAAAAAACCCAATTTTAATATTAATCAATTTAATATAAATTATATTTTATGAATTGAATTAATTATAATTTTCTTTATTTCTTACTTTTTTTTATATAAATTAATAAAAGTTGGATGAAGAACGTCCCAAAATTGCACTAACTTGTCTTAATTTATCTAAATATAAATATATATTAAAATATAAATAAATTTATAAATACAACAAAAAGAAAAAAGAAAAAAAATGGAATTTTGTCTTGAATTGAGAACTCAATCTAAAATTCAAACCTTAAATTGAGAAAGAAAAAAAAAAGTTAAATTGAGTCATTTATTGAGAAACTTTAAAAATTGGGTGTAGAATTGAAAAATAAACTATAAATTAGATCTTATTGTGAAATTTATCCAATTAGAAAATGATGTATTTGATCCATTTTAAATGAATTTCTATTCTGTGGTCCTAAATTAATATTTGACGTGGACATTCTCTACAGAGAAACCTAGATTTTAAATTTAAGTATTATTTTTCTAATTTTGACGATAATTTTAATTTATGATGTTTGGTAATATTCTTTTTCATAAAGATGTAATTCTCTATTCTGTTTCGTTGTGTGATTGAGTTATTTTTATACGATTCAAACTATTCATACATTAAATACAATTTGGTTAGCATTATCAACTAAAATTAATTGATGATTTTTTCAATTATGCTGATTTTACTTTAGAAACAGGAGATTTGCATTATATTTAATTAATCCTTATAAATAAATTTGTTTTTGGTTTGGTACAAAAATAAATATTTATAATTAGGAAATTACGATTTTGTTTCTTCTAAGGTTTCCTTTTTACTGGGGCCAGATCTTTGGATGGAATGAATAATTTGATCAATTATTGTTGATTTGATCAGGAGTTGAGCTAGAAAATCCAGGTGAAGTGTGAACAATATTGGAATGGTTTTGGCCTCCTGGGGACTAAATTAATAAAATAATAAAATAAATAGTTGTGTGGCAAAAAACATATGATTAATATCGAGGATAAAACAAAATAATTTTGAGTAGATATCCCTTGAATTTCATGGATTGAAGTATTTAAAAAATTGGTCTCATTTTTGTGAGATCTAGAAATTTCCTAAAATATATTTTTATGATTTACAATCCGCATAATATGTGAGTATCAATTCACATAAAATCACGAAGTCCGTTCAGAATTCCAACCTTCTTTACACTTCTACCTTTACGGCTTTACGTTAGGCAAAGCCAAGCCTAGTCACAACAATTTATAATCTACAACATAAAAAGCAAATGATTTTTAAAATGTTTTTTTTTATGATTGAAATAAAAAGGAAAAGAAAACAAACGTATAAATAGAGAAACCTATGAAGAAAAAGCACAAGTTGGCTAAGCAGAAAGGTTGTAGGGCTCATTAAAACCTCACAATATAGAAAAATCTAAGAGGAAAAACTTTTATCGAGAAAAAAAAAATCATTTAAAATCCTTCAAAAAAACAAAATGAAAAAACTTTTGATCAAAGAAATCCAAAAACATAGCATGCCCCACACACACAAGACGAAGTTGAATATCACCAACCAAAATTCACATTCGTCTTTGAAGACTTATTTGTCATCTGATTACCCTCGTGATAGATATGTGAGATCCGAAAATTCATTCAATGGAGAAATATAGGATGCTAGATCACTATTGCGATAAGACCACGACACCAGTTCACGAGTTGATCAATAAGAGTAACAACAAACAACGAGTCGGATTCAAACCTCAAGTGATGCAACCTAAGATGTCTTATTAATGGCAAACATCGCCCAAATGAACTCTGCTTTGAAAGTGTTCCCAACACCGCATTAGAACGTGTAGCGACCATTCATCTTTTGCAACGTTGTTTTGAAGCTATTTTTAGGTTACAAATGCATGAAATGATGTCTCTTGTAGCTTTGTTTTAAGAGGTCTTCATTTAAGATGAATGAATGAATGAAATGAGATTTAATGTTTTGGTAGATTTACATCCCAAATAATGAGAATTCTATAATTATAGAGTTTATATGACGTCGCGTCTTTTTCTTTTTTAAGTATTATTAAAGTATTTAGATAAATCGAGATATCTAATCTAATAATAATGATAATTTTTATAATCAAAATGAATTAAAAAACATTCTAAACCAAGAACACATCTAAAAATGACGGGAATTTTTCCTTAAAAAAACCTTTAACTTATACCATATCAATTTTAAACGAATAAGATCTCATTTGAAAACAATAATCAAACACTTTAAAAAAACTTTCAAACTTTTAAATATATTTTAAATATCTGAAAAGGAGTTTCAAAATTTTTTAAGTGAACATACATCCTAACACTCATACCTTTTCTGTTGAAAACATATTATCATCTTAAGAAAAAACATATCTAACTACATTTGTCCTTTATATGTGATAAATTTCTTAATTCACTTAAATTAATAAATATATTTACGAGAGCTTTAATTTGAACGGAGCCTCAAGATTATATGGACACACGTTTTATGAACTTTTACTCAATATTCATCATAAATAAGATTTGCTTTCTTAAAAAATAAAGAAATATACTTAAAAGTTATACTATAACCTTATATAATTTAATGTTTGAAATTTGGTAAATATGAAATACTGATTTTAAAGAATATTTGAAACAAATTAGTCCACTTTTTAAAAACGAAGTAAAATATAATTTTTTAGGAAAAAAGGAAAAGATAATTAAACCGAATTATCATTTTAAAATAAATTGTTAATTCTCTCTCTGCATCTGTGATCTGTGTCTCTCTGATTATTTTATTAATTATGGAATTCGAATAAATTGAGTAGTACGTTGAGGTACACACCCTGCGTGCGGCGTTTCTTCATTCTGGAACTTTCTGACCAGAGAGACAGAGAGAGAGAGAGAGAGAGAGAGAGAGAGAGAGAAAGGGGGAAACGAACCAGTGCAGAAATGGGTGCGAGCAGCGATCCGAATCAAGATGGGTCGGACGAGCAACAGCGCCGCTCCGAGATCTACACATACGAAGCTCCATGGCACATCTATGCCATGAACTGGAGCGTACGCAAGGACAAGAAATACCGTCTCGCCATCGCCAGCCTCCTCGAGCAGTATCCGAATCGGGTCGAAATTGTTCAGCTTGATGATTCAACCGGAGAGATTCGTTCGGACCCGACGATATCGTTCGACCACCCGTACCCGCCCACTAAGCTAATTTTCATCCCCGATAAGGAATGCCAGCGCCCCGATTTGCTTGCCTCGTCCTCCGATTTCCTCCGCCTCTGGCAAATTTCCGATTCGGACGGGGGGCGGCGCGTGGAGCTCAAGAGCTTGTTGAACAACAACCGGAACAGCGAGTTTTCCGGACCGTTGACTTCGTTTGACTGGAACGAAGCAGAGCCGAGGAGGATTGGCACATCTAGTATTGATACAACCTGTACGATTTGGGATATTGAAAAGGAAGTGGTGGATACGCAGCTAATTGCTCATGATAAGGAGGTTTATGATATCGCCTGGGGCGGCGTTGGGGTTTTCGCTTCGGTTTCTGCTGATGGTTCGGTTAGGGTTTTCGATCTTCGAGATAAGGAGCATTCGACGATAATTTACGAGAGTTCGGAGCCGGATACTCCATTAGTAAGGCTCGGGTGGAACAAACAGGATCCAAGATACATGGCTACAATTATAATGGACAGTAGCAAGGTTGTGGTGCTGGATATACGCTTTCCGACGTTGCCGGTGGTGGAGCTACAGAGGCATCAGGCGAGTGTGAATGCGATTGCGTGGGCCCCGCATAGTTCTTGCCACATTTGTACGGCTGGGGATGATTCACAAGCTTTGATATGGGATCTCTCGTCTATGGGACAGCCAGTGGAGGGTGGGTTGGATCCAATTCTGGCCTACACTGCTGGGGCGGAGATTGAGCAGCTGCAGTGGTCTTCTTCCCAACCTGATTGGGTGGCGATTGCTTTTTCGAACAAGCTACAGATTCTGAGGGTATGAGTAGATGATTTGTTTGTCAATTAGTGGTACTTTACTGACAATCCGCAGCTTGACCTTAGTATTTGAATGATGATATTTAGTTTATACAAACTCGGCATTGTTCAGTTTGGTTAATGTTGGAATTCTAATTGCCTTTTCTTGCTGGGATAATTGAAGAAAGAAGGAATTTACTTAATTCTGCGTTTCTCAGTTCTGATAATCATGATAATTTCCATAATGGCTTGTTTTTCTTTGCCAAAGTAATTGCTTTTTGATGAATTACTTGCCTTATGAATCTATGACCAAATTTTATTATGGCAACCCCAGTTTCTTGTTTGCACTTCATTTCAATGCTGAAACCGTTGTATGAATACAAAGCTCACGAACACAGTTTGTCATGATGGATGGTTAACTAGGTCCAAAATGTGGAAATGAGTATGTCCTTGCATATCTCACCCTATACTAAGTTCCAAATGCATACTCGTAGGTTAGAAACACTAACTTGTGTGGAGGGTTCTGCTATTTCTAACACCAATCAAGCCCTCAAAGCACCTTCAACACACACTTGAAATGCAAGTTGTACAGCCACAGGAATACCATTGCTTGTTTGTTGGTTATGTTACAATATCACATTTGCATACTAAACTTTCATTATGAAAACAACCAGTATTTAGAAAACCACCACATCACCGAATGCAGAAACTTCCTCACAGAATCCCGCAAACACATAAGTTAGAATCTATTAGCTTGTGGTATTTGCATCAGTTCTGCCACCGGTCAAGCCCCTGTTGTGGGCCTGACAAAAAAGATAACAGACAATTTTTGTCAGGATTAATGGCGCTTTGCCTCCATGACTCAGTCTGCCTGGCGTTTAAGTGGATCAGAATGTTGAAGGAGGTGTTCTGTAGACTAAGCAGTGCAAGAATGACCAGTGATCACTGGATGGTGGGTGAACATGGTTGTAAGGTACCTGCTGCCTTCACTGTTTATTTTATAAAAAATAATTTGGCCTTGAAAATACTTACTGCCTAAAGGCCAAGTATATTTCATGGTTGTTGCAGTGGGGTATCGTGTTAAATCATATTTGTGCTGCAATTATTGTCGGTAAGCCAGCTTTAATGCAAAGAGTACATTATAAGTATTCTGCAAATTTTGATTTCAATTACTCATCTTGATCTTAAGCAATAGGAGAGGACTTGGTTCAGGTTATCTATATACTTGACATTAAGATAATTTTTTACTTCAAATAACTCTCTTTTCTGATGCCTCTTAACCTTATGTTTTGCTAATTCTTAATCTGTCTGCTTTTGGGGCTCTGGACCCGAATTTGTGTCATAAAGACAAGAGTTAAGGAACACTCCTACATGCGGTGATATTTTCTGTGTTGTAGAGTAGAAGGCATGATTATGTTGTACAAGTACTGAAACTTATAGGTACTCCTGAGGATGCAGTTGACGTATTTCCTCAGAAAACATTTCCTATCTTGCACTCTTGTATTGTTGTTGCGGTATTACTCTATGTACCACTGTCCAAAAAGCATGCAGACTTTCTTGAAGATCAAGTGAAGGCCTGTGTTTGCTGATATCTTGGATAAAAAATGTCTTCTAGAATCTAGCTAAATGGCAAATTGTCTATACAGTTACAGTACCATGAGCTGTGATGGTTTTCAGACCTTATCAAGTTTAACTTGGTCGGAAGACATTCAGTGCTATTAATAGAAAGGTATTGGAAAGCTGTAGTACAATGCAGAGTGTAGTACATAAATAGTCAGATGAACCTCATCATATGTAACCGGCCCATTGAAATGGCCGTAGCATGTCCCTGCTAAGGAGAATTTAGAGTTCTTTCATTTTTGGAATTTCTCTTCCCATGGAATCAAATCTCAATCAGGCCTCTTAGCCTAGTTTCCTAATATCCAGGAACCAAAATACATTCTGAAATAGAGTTAGATCAATTGTTAATTCGTGGAAGGGAGATGCAGGAATACCTTCAAAGGTGCATTTAGATGGTACAATTTGTGAAAACCCTTTTCTATTAAGCTGGTTCATTCAGTTGTATGCATTATTCTGTTGTTATTGGTTTCTGTTGCTCTGTTCGTGGTTTAATGTAGTCCTCAATTTCATGAGAATCACCAGCCCTGTACTGTAATTCTGTAGAAATGTCACCTTGTGTTCATTGTATTCCTTCAAAGGTGCATTTAGATGGTACAATTTGTGAAAACCATTTTCTATTAAGCTGGTTCATTCAGTTGTATGCATTATTCTGTTGTTATTGGTTTCTGTTGCTCTGTCACCTTGTGTTCATTGTACTGCTTTGATTAGTTCTTGCTCTCATCTTTGAATACTCTGTAGATTTTTCAATTAATTGTATTCCTTCAAAGGTGCATTTAGATGGTACAATTTGTGAAAACCATTTTCTATTAAGCTGGTTCATTCAGTTGTATGCATTATTCTGTTGTTATTGGTTTCTGTTGCTCTGTCACCTTGTGTTCATTGTACTGCTTTGATTAGTTCTTGCTCTCATCTTTGAATACTCTCTGTAGATTTTTCACGATTAATTGAATGCTATGTGTTTTTTGATTAATATTGAACCATTTGAGATTCTGAATCAAAGCAGACTGCCTGCTTTCATCTTTGAATACTCTCTGTAGATTTTTCACGATTAATTGAATGCTATGTGTTTTTTGATTAATATTGAACCATTTAAGATTCTGAATCAAAGCAGACTGCCTGAGGCGTCGTTTAAAGTTTTTGTTTGTTGTGATCACTGATCACCATTTTTTGGTTGCCATTACAGCATAGTGGTTCTTGCTTGACCCTAAATTTTTACATGAATATTATATGTATATATTTTACAATATATACATAATATATATGTGTGACTGATTTTGGAAGTGTAAACCAAGTGTAGCATTTGAGATCATATTTTTCCAACTCGGGTTATACGCCTACCGTGGTGTACTTTTGCAAGTACTATTGCTATACAAATTTTGCAAGTACTATTGCTATACAAATTGCAAAATTAGTCCGTTATTTTGAGGCAAAAAATGGCCACGTACCTTTAATATAAATTCTTTGTCCACACAAGCTAAATTTATTTTAAAAAGTAAAATTAATACTTTCAAGATTGGCATATGCGAAAATTTGTCCTCTATCATAAGTAGTTTTAGTAGTTATAAAATGTATATTTAAATTTAAATTAGAAAAGTATTTTCCCTAAAAAATGGAGTTCGAAAAGTGTAATTTTCATTATATTCCATGACCTACTTGATTAAATTTACTATTTTCCTGGTTGGTGACACCATCACAAACTCACCCCCTTTTTTTTTGGGTTAGTATCTTTAATTTATCTTTATCAATTTAAGGTACGAAATAAAGTTAATTATCTAATATGAAAAATAATTTCAAAATTTAAAAGATAAAAATATTATTTAAAGATTTACAAAATTAAAACTTTGTTTTGACATCTTATGATTTTTAATTATTAATAAGAGAAAGAGAAGTTTATCTTTTTTATATATATTAGCATTAAGGCTAAAATTATAATCTTATTCTTGTAGGGTCTCAAGTGATAACTCTTATCTTTCAAATTCAAAATTGATAGTTTTGTTTTAAGGTCTCAAGATTGATAACTAATCTATGCATTGAGGCTAAAAATGATAAAAATATTTAACAAAACACGAAATAATGTGAAGTGCGGCAAAAGAGAAAAGCGTCAGTTTTTTTTCTTTTTAAAGTTCCAAACTATTAAAATCGGCAACGTTAAATCGCGTTTTTCCACCAACGGTAAATACATACAACTATTTAACGTTGTACAGTACTTCGGCCACGTTAGTAAATTCATTCTATCCTCGAAAATCTTTTTATGCTTAAACCCAAGATTTCTTCTGTTGAAGAAAAATGGCGTCTATTTCACCTTCTTGGTGTTATCATCAAGGTCGCATTGCGTGCCCGCTTTTATGCGCTTTTGCATTTGTGTTCGAGAAACTTACTCTTTCCTTTCTACTGTTTCAGATGGAGCATTAAGGATGGTTTCAGTAGATAGGGTTATTAACAAGAATTTGAAGGTTCGTTTTTTCTTGGGCAACTGTTCTGAACGTTTATGCACTAGTGGGTTTTTTTCCTTTTCTTTTCTTTTTGAACGATTTTTGGAATTCAAGAATGGTCTCATATTTTCTTGATTAAATCATTGGAAATTGTTTCTTGAATTCAAGAATCATGTGCTTGTTTTCTTGATTAGTTTATGGGAGCACTTTCTGGAATTCAAGAATAGGATTGTCTTTTTCTTGATAATTCATTTGAGTCTGTTTTTTGGGTTGAAGAATCATCTTGTCTTTTCTTGATAAGTGTAGAATCTTGGTGATGAAATGATGGATTACTTTCAGATAAATAAAAAGTTTTCTTTTGAATGATCTTTGGAATTCAAGAATATTATCATATTTTCTTGTTTCTTGAATTCAAGAAACCTGTTCCGTTTTCTTGACTAGTTTATGGGAATACTTTCTGGAATTCAAGAACGATCTCTTTCTTGATAATTCAGTGAATTAGTTTCTTGGGTTGAAGAATAATCTTGTCTTTCTTGATATTAGTAGAATCTTGATGATGAATGGTGGATTGCTTTCAGATAATAATTTTTTTTCCACTGGTTGCAGCCAAGTACATTCTGAAGTTACTATATTAGTCACTCTTTGATTGAGAGAAGGTGCTTTCTTTTACTGTCTCGTCTTTGACCAGCAGATCAGAAGTTTTAGGCTAGTGATATGCTTTAGATCATCTCATAAGTCGAACTACAATGAACCCATTAAATTGTGATCTGATTCTAGAAAGACCATTTCCCACTTATCAATGTACGCTAGGAATAATGTTTGAGGATGACAAGAATCGAAGGCAGAATCTTCATTGAGTTTTTTTTTTTTTTCTTAAATTGTTTATATAAATCATGGTCTTGGACAAGAAGTGGTTTGGTTACTAACTTCTCATCTTTTTTTGATTCTTGGTTTAACCTTGTTTTGCTATAGCCTGACTGGTGCTTTTCATTTTTCTCTTGTTGTACAATCATTGCTGAGTTCTCTTCTGAGGTGGAAAAAATTTGGTATATCCATCTCTTAATTATTTATACGTGTATAGCTGATTCATTTTTTACTTAACATATTGTCCTTTGGTCTGCCCAGCTACCACTTGCAGGTTCATTTCCTCCATCAATATCAAAGTCTAAAGTTGGCACCAGCACTTGGCCAAAAAAGACTCCTTTGCTTCCTCATATAAATTGTGAGAAAAATGATAAGGAGGTTCCTTTTCGGCACATATCGGTTGAGCGGCCACCTTATGATAGCTATATGGACTCGACATCTGGACAGCTTGAGCCAGCTTCTGGTGCTCGTGCAAGTATTCCAGGGGAAGATTATTGGCCAGAAGGTACAGCCAGTCGAGTGAGGGCTGCCAGGGCTCCTGAACCAACTGGTGAGTCAACTGGAAAACCATCTTTCGGAAAAAGCCCTGGAAGTAGGAGGAGAAAGCACAAGTCTTCGGTTTCTGCTTCTGAGTCTTCAGAGACAAACGTGGTTCTAACTGATCAAGTGGAGGTTTTATCTCAAGATGATTTATCCGATGAATCTATAGAGCTCTCATCTGAGTATGTAGTCTATCAGTCAGAACCTGATAAAGAATTGACCGGCTATGAACTGGACAAAAAGGTTGGGAATCCTCACCCCTTTATCGATCCAAAAGGTAAGAAACTGATTGAAGAGCCTCTTACAAGTGAAGAACTATGGTGGAACTGGAGAAAGCCTGAGAAGGAACAATGGTCCAGATGGCAAAGGAGACGACCAGATGTTGAGACGGTATGTCCTTTGCATGATTGGATAATAAAACAAGAAATTACTCCAGGAACCACTCAGTTAGGTTGAGTATTACAATCTGATCTTTCTATGTCAATTAGAATTTGTCTTGATATCTTTGCAACAATGCAATCTGATCTTTTGATGTTGTGTTCAATCTAATTCACACATTTTTCTATCGCTTTTGTTTTTGAGTGGCTAATTTATAGTGGTTGGATTTCTGTTTCTTGTGATCATCTGCCATCACATTTGGATCATTTTTCATCCAGGTGTTTCTGAAAGCTATGGCAGAGACTGGGGAAATAAAGCTTTATGGTGAAGAACCAACACTTACCGAGTGTGCACTTTATAGAGCTAGGCGGCACATTTATAAAGAAGAGAGGTATGGTATACATTACTCAATTCTTTCTGAACTATTGTTTCGATGTGGTGTAGAGTCTTCATATTACATTATCTGTTGATGAGGAGATGTAAGAGGTTACAACAAACCCCAATTCCGTTGCAGAACCAGAAAGTCTTGTTGCTGAAATGGAATTATAGCATCATCCTCTTTAATTGTTGATTCCTTGGGAGCACGTTAGGCACATGCTTCTTCTAATAAAGAACTTTACATATAATAAAATAATTATCCGCCATTTCCAGGAAAGAGAACTCATTCAGTTCTTGTGTTCTCTAGATCAGGTAATGGATGATCTTGCAAATCTGAATATTCAGTAGAAATAGAATTAGATGGAAGATGAAATTGCCAATCTCCGCACTAGATTCTCTATTCCAAATAGTATTTCATAACCTACTCACACTGATTGCAATAGAGGAAATCAACCAGTCAACAATGCCCTTTCAATAATGCTCTTCCAGTATTAGTATGGGTTATTATAACGGCACTGTTAACTATTTGAATTTAAGTGCTCTCTCTCTCTGGTGGGTTTTTTTTTTTTGGGGGGGGTGGAGGACTCGATTATTGAGGAAATTATGTGAAAATCAAGAAACATAGGCCAAAAAGTAACTGAAATGGGAACTTTTTCCTGAGAGTAACTAAGAAAAAAGAGGAAAATAGTAAAATGTGAATGACTTGAAGGTGTTGCCTTTTGAAATTTTTAATGCTCATGTTTTCAACATAATGCATTCATTGATCGAGAAACTTAGCCACGGAAGGAAGTTCTTTGCAGTGGAAACAACGAAAAAAGAATGATTTTTCATGTTTTTCATTTCAGTTAAGTTGCTATAATTTTATTGTGTTTGGAGTTTTGAACTATGAAATCACCTGTAGGCTTCAGGCAGAACAAGAAAAACTGGACGAAATAGGTCCTTTAGCATATTATTCGGAATGGGTTAAAGCTTGGAAAAGAGACACTTCTCGAGAGGCAGTTCAGAAGCATTTTGAAGAGACAGGGGAAGACGAGAACACACAACTAATCGAGATGTTCACACATCAAACTGATAGAGAGTACCGCATCATGATGGGCACCGATATCCGAATTCGTCGAGATCCACTTGCAATGCGCTTGCGGGAGGATCAAATAAAGCAAAGTATTTTCTCTATTTCCCCTGTTTTAGCCCATTTTTTATAATATCGGATGAAAGCATATAGAACCTTTGAGACATATACTTAGTTCTATAGACATATCCCTCTTGCTTACTTAATCTACTTGCTTCTGCGCAGTATGGGGTGGCGACCCTGTTTACCCAACTATAAACTATATTCAGGATCCAAACGAGGTGATCGATTACAGGGGTCCAGATTTTCATGAACCTACTCCAAACATGCTTGATTATCTTAAAGAGGTTTGGCAGAGTTGAACTGCGAAAAAATAAAATTTAGTATAGATCATTGAGTTTTTCAAGATTATCCAATAATGTGAGCAAAATTCTTTATCAGCATGGAAAAATAATAACAAGAGAGGAGCTGGAGAAAATCTTGGCCAAAGAGAAGACAGAAGTAGTCGAGGTAACGGGGACAGTTGATCATTTCTATGGTATCAGATTAATCAATTGATTTAAATATTGCTTTATCTGCTATTCTTTAAAGTGTTTATCTTCTGCGACAGATGACAGACATTGATGAAGCTATGGCACGAGCTGTTGACATTGGAGAAAACGATGTGAGATTCTTTTCTTCTATTCTCAATATTTTGTATTATAAGAGCTGAGAGTATCACAAGTTGGTTATGCCGTTTCTCTGACAGGATGGAGACGACAGTGAGGATGAAGGTGACGATGAAAAAGACGAGAAAGTTACACGGAATTGGAGTGTCTTGAAAAGCAACCAAGAAGTCACCAAGCCAAAGGTGATTCAAGACTTATATTCTATACTAACAATAAGGTTTTATATATACTTTGTGTATCCTAATTAGTCGTCCTTAATACCCCTACTACAGTTGGAGACCAAACCTAAAAAGACTAGCATGTCTCTAGATGAAGCTGTAGATGATTCGGAAAACTTGACTGATTTTCTATTAGACTTCGAAGAAGATGAGTAATTTCTCCTCATGTAAGTTCAAGTTCCTGAATTTGCTTCATTGTGTTTCGATTTTAATGAGCTTAAATGTAGAATCTGCTGTTTTAATTTGCAGGTTAAACAAATAAAGGAAGTGTATGTGATTCAACTGCTGAGCCAACACTAGTACAACAACGATTCTGTCAATGAATGACGGGGCGAAAACATTCGAGGTAAGTAAGATGGTGGAACTAGGAAGAATCTTGATTGGTGTTGGATTTTGAGTAGATTAATGATTTGTACATACATCATGCTTATGTGTGGCTGTGACCTGAATTCATAACTTGAGCAGTAGAAATCTATGGGATATATAATGATTTTGGACAATCTATGTGATCTGATTTTTTGGTTATTTGTAAAATCTAGGAGAATTTATATACAAGTAAAATATAGTATATTTTTATGGACTACATTTTTATTTGAAATATAAAAAATAATATATATGATTTTGTAATGTTTGGTTTATAGTTGGGGATTATGATATAATTCTTCTTAGAAACATAGTATTGCATGTTCATTTAGCCAGCCCAAAGGTAGAAATATTATCCAAAAAGGGTCAGAAAGTAAACAGGCCTCTTGTTTATTTAGCCAGACCAATATCCATATTGGTGGTATTTAGTTGGGCCCATAGCTAGCCCATTGATAAACCATTTCGGACCTTCTGATAAGGATATAATAAACTGGGAACAAACATAGCCTTATTTTTTTATCAACTAAAAAATTGTACAATATCTTGCAAGTCATCAAGTTTAAATGTTTTTACTTATATGGCCCTCCACTTATTTACCAATTTATTGTCCAAGTTTTGTTATAACTATTGTAGAAGCTAACGTTGACTTCTGGAATTTAAAAGTATTTTTAAGCAAGAAGATAAGAGGTTTTTAAATGATCCTTTTCCTATCCAGAATTATCTTATAAATATTATATACTCGATGAACTATATATTAAATGAACACATAAGTGCGTGTATGTCTGCAATATCTAAACAAAAATTTAGATAAAATGTATATTTCATTGTTTTACACAGGTACCCATTCAAAATATAATTGATTAGATTAGGATCAACCAAATCTATCGATTGTATATTGATAAATAAATGAAAACAAATTAGAGACAGAAATCGTGTGCCTATTAATTCCCCATGAAAATGGGCCCTTCTTTTCATTTCCATTTCTTCTTATTAAAAATCTCTTATCATCTAAGTTCCATTAATACGTTATCTCAATACTGTTATCTATGGCCTACGCTATCTCTCTGATGCCTTTGATATCTTAAAAGTGCTTTGACAAATAATTCTTTAATACCAATATCTCTCTTTGAGAGAGAGAGAGAGATTTGTTTTTTTATTAAAAAATTGTAAAAATAATGAAGTGCTCATTTATGCATGCGAAGGCCTACCATATGCGTCACATTAGATGTGTTTGGACATTTATCATATTAATATATATATGGTCCCATCATGTGTCTAAGATTCTTACTTTCAAACCTCAATAATTTTCATGCACATCATTAATAATAAATCCTTTTCTTTTCTATCTACTATTTATTCTTCAATTCTCAACTACAAATATGGATTCAGATCCCACTTATAATTAATCCTCACTTTGATAAACGAATATTACATGAAATGAAGAACTTATTTTTTAAATACATTCCTTACCAAGTTTTAAACTGGGACTGTTTTGGTTCCTTAATTTTTGGAAAAGAAAAGAAAGGTGGAGCAGTGAAAGCGAAAGGCAATTAATAAATATTATTTGGGTTAATAAATAATATTAGGACAATTTGGTTCCTTAATTCTCGGAGAAATGATATAAAAATGATTAGTGAGGTCGGATTTAAAACAACATAATTAATTAAAACAATTGTCGTACATCGAATTTCCTTTTTTTCAGGCTTTCTTAGACATATATGTTGGATCCTTTGTGTCACCTAAAACATGTTCAAGAAAAGCAACTAATGAATTGTTGTTCTTGTTTCCTTGCCTTGCCTTGTTTCCCTTTGTATTATTCATAACCAATGGGGCTTTATTAAATCATTAGTGTTAATTATTATAGTGAAGATTTGGTGCTTTGGTGATCCCAGTTGTTCCCATTAATGTTTGGTATTTATAAGAATCATTCCTCAAAATTATATTTACTTTGAGAAAAGGAAAAAATTCTTGATAAATAAGGATGAAACTTTTGGTCAACCCCTTTCTTTCATTATTTTAAACAAATAGAGAGGGAATTAACATTAATGACAATCATTATATTCTTAATCATAATTATTCTCCCTTTAATAGCTTTATTTTGTCAAAAAGATTATCATTTTCTTGATACACACGAACATGATTAGCACCTGGGGCTCCACTAATCATAATGTATATGCTCGCTTTATCCAAATCATATCTAATTAAAACCCTTTTTCGACATGTTAATCCACAATTGCCATAATTGATTGTATAATTAACTAAATATTACAGAATAAAATTCATGTCATTTTCAAAAGATTATTCAACTTTGATAGAGGAATTACTGTCATATTAGAACATGGTACTACTTATTCAATTGTACAAGATATTGTACCAACACGTAAGTCATTTTAGTTGTCAAATCAATTGGTGATATATATTTTAAATTGTATGTAACCATCATATGCCGACAATTAGAACTACATAATTCGATATATATCGAATTATGTATATATGCATCAACTATGTGATAGGATATAAAATTGATTTTTTTCTTTTTTTTGGTAACTTTATAATATCATTAGTTTTGTTAGAATTGAATCAAGCTCCGAATGGGTAGTTGATCGTTTATTATTATTGAATTTAATTCCAGGTTTGTAATAAATTTCTGAATGGAACCTCCAAATTTGTGTTTTAGTTAGGTCGATAATCATATTATTATGACTTACTGTTAGAAAGTTTACAAATTCCTTTTACGTCACAATATTATTCCAAGTATAGGATTAGGTTAAGCTATGAATGAAAGTACTCCAATGTAATGACATTTCATAAAAATATATTTATTTTCCTTATTTGAAGGGTAATTTTGTCTCTTTGTTAACTTATAATGAACATCTAAAGTCCAAGATTACAACCATAAGAATATTTAATCACAATGATAGGTGTGCGAAAAGGGCTTAGTGTCATTATCAAGAATTAAGTCACTTTTAATTAAGGATTAATGAATTAATTAAAGGTGAGACACAAGAGCAAAAGTTCCAAATATTCTGGTATTTCCCACTTTCTGGACCAAACCCTAAAATGGGCCGGGCATGTCCAATCAACTCATTCTACAGCCCACTTTCATGGACCCACTCCAAGAAAAGCAATAAGTAGGTTTGGCAAAGGAAAAATATAATATCAATTTTAAATAGGTATTTTCTTCAAGTATATTTCATATAAATGCCATAACTTCTACTATTAATATAAAAGATAAACCACACAAACTTTTGAACTAGATCTTTCTAGAAAATAATTTTTTTAATTCAGATATTTTTCTTTTCCAAAAAACAAAATCAGATACATTTTTCTTCATTAATTGAGTGAGGGTTTCGTCTCAACAAAGTTTTTATCTATATATATATATATATATATATATATATAGGATTAACTTTGTAGACTATACTTAGTTTCACAATCGTAATAATAAATACAAGGGATAGATATTAATAGCTATAAGATGAGGAAAATTGTGGACCAAATTGAAAATTAAAAGAAAAGAGGGGGGCCAAAATTAATAATAAGGGCTGAGAGAGAAAGTGTGAAAGGTTTGACGCCACCAGGGTCATCGTCAAAAAGCGCGACATAAATCATGGGGCCCGCAGGTAAGGAAATCTAGATTTAGCTGAAATTTGGTGGGACCCCCAAATCTAAGGGGTGAGCTGTTCCTTTCTTCACTGTCTTTCACCTTTTAAATACTGCAAGGAAAAAAAATATTGATTTCTTTTTTTAGTTTTACTAGAATTATACAGTTAATTTGTATTTTAATCAAACAAATAAAAATAAAAAGTTGGAGTTATGGGCTAGAAATAAAGGCGTACATATTTCTAATTTTTTAGATTATATAAATGTTAAAAAATTTATTCAGAGTATTATTCATCAAGTACGTATTATATGGAATAAGTATAATAAGTGTAATGAATGTTTCGAAGGAAAATACACTGTTTTTTTATCAGATTTTTTTTAAAAATTAAATACCATTTTAGATGCTTTACTCATATTAAAAAATAACTTAACAATTTAATTAAAGATCGGAATTTCAAAAACAATAAACAAAGAGGAGCTGGTAATTATAATTTTTTTTAATCCTAGTAATTTGTCGGCTGATTAATTAATTGATTTTTAAAGTAATTTCCACTTCGTGATCCAAATTTGAACGTACACCAACCCCCTATAGGGACTTGCTACTGTTGTTATAGTGATAGGTCTTGAATTTTTATTTTTATTTTTATTTTCAACACATATATATATATATATTTTTTGGTTACTTATATGTCGCCAAGAGATGTACATATTTTTCATAAAAAATATGAAATGATTTTTATTGGTATATTATAAAAAATAAGAACACGTACAGGTCTGACAACTTAAAACGGACCCAATCTGTGAATTGGATGTGATAATGTCTATTACCAAATGATTATCGTAATATATGTGTTGTCTTATGTTGTTAACACCTTAATTACTTCAATATCAATGATATTGAGTTGATGATTTTCCGACAAGCTGCTGTGAGATGTCCATAATTAAGATACTAAGTAATTATAATAATAATTAATTGTAATAATAATAATTCCCCATCATTTAACAAATAGGTTCCCACACACACACACACATATATATATGAAAGCTGCAGTACTTTCTCAGTTAACGTGAGTGTTTGAAAAGGACATACATTAATCACCATAATTAAACTTGGTCTGAATTTGTATTAATTCATGAGAAAAATGTGAATTTCATGTGATTTCAACCGTTCATATTGCTGCAGATGAACAAGTCAAGATCTACGGAGAGTACTGTAGTGCTTTTATCATCTAACTTTTTCGTATTTCTTTCATGTTAATCTATTAAAAATGATTTAATTTTGATGACTAATTAAAATTTTTACAAATGTACTGTTAAAACTCTTGAAATAGTTTGAGGGAGAGGATTTTTTTTTTGTGTGTGTGGATAATTTGTGGGGAAGACTTACTGCAAAATCTCAATTGAGATGATGTTGGGAACAACCTACTTCAATCTTCTTGTTATATACTTATATAAATAACAAATTAATAACAAGTAATTATATTTCATAAAATAAATCGCAATTTTATTCTTTTGCCAATTTATTTAATGCTGATTAATGTCTCATTGAGTTTCCTTTTCCTATGATGGAAATCTATAAATAAATTCCTTTTAATCTCTATCGTCTAAATTTATTAAAAAAGTTTTCACTTTTTATAGAAAATAAAAAAAAACTAAAATTTGCTTTCTCTTTTAAAAGAAAAAAAAAAGGTGAAATCTTTGAAAATATTTGAGAGCTTGCTGTTGACATGATGGTAGATCCTACAAGTGGCTGTCATTTCTATGACAGTCATCACTCATCCATTCACATAGTACACAATGCAGGTACGAAATTAATTTTAATGCAAAGATATTATATGTAATTTTTTCTATATTATATGTGACATTATTGGGTCGATGTAATATCTATGGTTTATATGCATATTTCATTTAAAAATATACAAGTGAACTTGTGGGTTTATAAAGATATAAAGATAATATATCTGGTATATCATGTATGTAATTCAACACACATAGCATGAATTTTGTAATGTGAATGTGTATGAGAATTATTGAGGAAAGAATTGGGACATTCGACCAACCTAGACTATGGCTAGATATGAATGGACACATATCTATCATGCCTGATATGAGTTTTGGTGCATGGATTGGAAGGAGCTAGTGGGGTGGGGTGTATAGGGTAATACCTTAAAATCTATGTCCCATCACTTTTTCAAGACTCCATTTTTAATTCCAAATAAATATATTTTTTGATTTTTAAATTTGAAATCCTAAATAATTAAATCGTTTCCAAACATAACCTTACTATCTTTGGTCATCTCTCTTCTGGACCCAGCTCACGGAGGACTCAATATTTATTGGACCCAAAAAATACACTTTCTTTTTCAAGAAAAATAAAATGAAAACTAGAAAATGTTTGGCATATGTATAAATATGAATTTCTAAGCATAAAAGGAAATTGTAGAAATTTAATTTAATTTAATAATACACACACTGTTTCTATATTGTATCTTATGTATAATGTAACTGAAAATCTCAACCATGTGATTAAAGGAATAAAATAATCATTCATTGATAATCAAAATTTTGAAATATTTATGAATGATACACTTACACGATGCACCATAGTCTTTAACTAGTATGTATTAATAAACATTACACTACGAAAGGTGTCAATCAAACATTAGACTGTTTTGAACATGTATATGAAAAAAATTGGTTAAATTTTGAAGTTATACTATATATAAGAGAGTAAATTCATATGAGATGGTTTTACGTGTTAACCTTACTAATTTTAAATTAATATATATATTTTTTTATAAACTCATACATGGATAGTCTATAGTATATTGTGGATTGATTAATTCCAAAAAATTAGATATATAAGATGATCATAAAAAAATCATATCAAGTACATTAAATTATGAAGATCATCGTGATATCAACATCTTTCAATAATATTTGTTGAGAATGACACTAGGTATAGTCCATTTCTAATAATAATGGACTAGAGATTCGTGTACAACAAATGTATGTGTTTTAATTAATGGAAACTAGAACTTAAAGAATTATGAACCATTCCTTGGTTTTTAATTTTATTTTTTTTTGGTTTTTAAGAATTTTTTTGACCTTGTTTTGTTATAAGTACTTTATTCGTTTGAGTGGATTCAAATTATATGTAATTAATTTGCAAGACTATCTCACAGATAGTCTAATTATGTAAGATGAATCAACCAATAACCCAAATTTTACAATTGATCATGTCTTGTTGTCATGACATGATCTTATTGTAACAATTTGTGAGACCATCAAATATAAGTTTATGTGATGGTCTATTATAATTTTAGATTTTATTACACCATTATATAATACAACGAGATTTCTATCGAGATAATATCTCAATTTCTAAGCCCACACCATGAATACATACCATATGTACAACAAATCATTCACCGATTTATGTTTTTTATTGTTTAAATATTAAATGAAACAAAGAGAATATAATTATAGAATATATGGTTTTTTTTTAATGGAACAAAGAGAATATACTTATAGAATCTAATTTCTTCTGTGTGTCAGTATATATCTACATATTTGAATCACAATTCTTCAAAACTTAAGATTATATTTCAAATCATGCAATACAAATAAAATCTTAGTCAATTTTTTAAAATCGACTGCCCAAAAAGTATATTCGATATACTTATTCACGCTAGAATATATAGCAACAAAAAATGAAATAGAAAATAAAAAATATATATATATGAAGATTATTGGTAAAAACGGCGTTAGTGTGTGAAACAAAAAATGATATCCATATTGAATGGAGAGTGGTCCATAGCCTCAGCATGTACGGAAACCGTACTGGGAATCCGTATCCCGTTCTATTTTTGTTTTCCAGTTCACAAATAATTGCAATAAAAATAAATTAACGATTTTACTTAAATACCCCTACCTGCCGTTAGGTTAACTGTCATGCAGCTTCCAAGATTAATTAAGACTCCCTTCTCATTATGATTTATGAGCCTTCAAAATTGCTAGAAAATGCAATTAAACTCTTGCGAACCGTTTGTGAATTCAAATCCGTGAAACGAGTCAATTTACAACTTATTATTCGATTGAATAAAAATTAATTGATAAAAATATTTTTTGATTTATGGATTATGTGAACTTCATATCAATGAATAATATTTATAAAACTGTTTCATATAAAATATTTGTGTAAGAAACAAGTTCCTTTCATGAGTTTAAAGACTAGTTTGTGTTTGGTGACTGGTTGCCTTTCAGTTTCCAAAACTCGGCCCATGCAATTAAACATATTCATATGAGGAGCCTCCAACTCGCTCATATATTCAATTTATTCATGTTATAAAATATATAAAAATTGAAATTACTAATTATAACTTTTTTCTTATTAGAGTTATGTATATGCTTTGGACAATGGAGTAACAAGTGCATAAGGTTATCGATTTTTCTATATCTCGTTATTCTTCTCTTTAATTTCTTCTACTTTACCATTTATATTTTTTTATGATTAAGATGTGATTAGGTGAGAAAAATATGATTCAAAGCTAATGTACATAAAACTATGAAATACAATTTAAAATAAGAGTGTAACTTTTAATCAGCTTTAAAAGTCGATCATGATATTAATATTCCCTTCATTTTCAAAATAATTATCATTCAAAATTGTTTCATAGATATTCAAAAACATTTAATAGGTATAATAATTACATGAATAAAATAAGTATAATAACACCAAACATTAATACATAATTAATGTAATTCATTAAATAAAACTCAATACAAAAACACAATATTTACAAAGTTTGAAAAAAATCAATACTCTCTTCATCCCAAAAAGGTAGTCACACTTTTCATTTTAGTTGTCCCAAATTATAGTCAATTCCATATATAAATGATATAATTTCTCTTAGATGTTCTTATTTAATATTTGTTGGAGCTATTAATCATTCTCTGTTTTTTAAAAAGTCAACATAGTAAATAAGGGTATAAATGGAAAGTAGTGGGTAAAAAATTATTTTTCCAATAATATTAAAGATGTTTTCTTAATCCGTGTATATGTCCAAATGTGACTATCTTTTTGGGACGGAGGGAGTATATCTTTTAAAAAAATAATACGATAAATAAAGAGAACCAATTTTTTTAATTTTTTTTTATTGAAGTAGATTAAGTAAACAATTTAGGGAGAAATTAAAAGGGGAAGATATGGTGTATTCAAACCATTTGATGACTAGAGAAGCAACTTGCACGTGTTGTGTCAACTTCTATCAAAAAATTGGCAATTGAATGGTTTTGCTTTGTGTTTCCTAGCTTCCTTCTTTCACTCTTCTACTACTCCATGTTTATTTCTCATTTAAGTAGCTATATCTACATTAATCTATATTCAATTTTAGAAAATATGTTACAAATCGATGTATCTCTCTTTTTTCTTTTACGAAATTTGCAATCATAAATAGGTAATAGTAAACCATTGAATTTATTTGAATAGTTTTTACATACACGTATACATTATCATTTGTCTGCATTCACTCATATAACATATGAAAGTTTAATTGGATCATTACCTATCAAAATGTGATAGAATTTTAATCCTCATGATCATTATAGTGGTTTAAATTTAACATAAGGTTGATATTCCATATAGTAATAAAATGAAATAATAGGTGGGGCTGGGTATATTAATTGACATATTGAACCTGCCTATATTGATTGCTATGGACTTATGTATTGAGTTGGTCAATCTCAAGAAAAAAAAAAAAACTCCAAACAGTGCATGTGTTTCATTTATAGTGAGATGACCTCCCAAAAGAAAAATTCCATTCCCATCGTTTGCCTGATTTTAGTTACAAGATTATTCAATTGATGTCATCCAAATTCCAGCTGGATAATGCATCAATATTATTTAATACTATTTATGATCCTGAAAATATAACACGACTAACTATTGTTCATAATATTTTATTCCAAAATAAATGTTGTTTCAACAAAAAATATTTTAACTTATAACCTATCAAAACTACATTCATTACTTATACCAAATTAAAGAAAGTTGTTAAGAGAAAAGTGAAAAAGATTTTATATTTAAATAAAGGTAAATCAGTCTTTATATTGTCTTCCTTAACATGTATGAAAAATCTAAAACAACATTTATTTTGAAATGAAGGGAGTACTCAATTTTTTGTTGACCGTGTCCGTAGTTATTAAACCATTCACAAAAGTAAATTTGTGGATTTTAAGAATATAAATAGAATAATGATAAAAAGGGTGTAAAATGGTTACAACATATTAACAAATTTACAAGACTTGTGTGCTCAGCCTTTTTCTCTTTTCTGTCATTATGAGAGTTATTATAATCTTCATAAAGTGTAAATCAAGTTACATGTCAGATCATATTGAAACACATAAAATAACCACTTCTTCAAAAAATTAGTTGAAAAACAAGTGGGGTCAGTAGATAAAAAATATATTGAGACGTTGGAATATAATTGAACATATATCTTCAATTGAAATATGCAATGTCAGATTAAGTTGGTGAGTGCATATTTACATTATCCTTTACAGTACTATCATTTGCACATTCAATAATTCATTCATCTATTTAATATTTAATAGTACACACAAATATTGGTGACTAATATTTTACCAAATCAAGAAAAAGTTATTTCAGTAAATATCATTGTACTAGATTTCCTCGGTGCCTTCTCCATATTGTATTATAATAGCCAAAAATGCTTTAAGTTGTATGTTATCAATAGCTGAATTATTAGACAAATTTGAATATAAATCAAGTACTCATTCATTTAAAAATAATTATCGTTTAAGAAAATTAAACTTATTTCAATTTATCATCATTTTTTACTATTAAGAATTATTAAAAGTTTTTCCTTATCATATTTTTGTACTGAGTATTCATTTATTGTTATTATTCATAATTTTTGTGGAAAATATCATATTTTTTACTAATTGAAAACTTGATATTTTAATTATTTTATACACATAATAATAATAATAATAATAATAATAATAATAATAATAAATAATGAATTGTTAAGTTGTATGAAACTAAAATGGAAGTTCCCACATCTGTGGGTGTCTTGAAATTTGTGGCTCAGACAATTATTTCAACCTTGAAGTAGCTAGAGAAATTAGGCAAAGTGTTGACTTATCATAAGGCACTAATTCCATTGTATTAAAAAAAAAAATTCATTTTTTGTAGTACATCCTTTTCTTTTTATCAATTAATTGGAAATGCAAGCAATCTTTTGTGAATGATCGAATCTCACCTGTATAGTTTTCAAAATATCAAAATATATCTTAATTGTTCATTATATGAATTACGAAGAAATAATTTGACCGTTGAACACTAAATAACTGTCTGAAATAATTCCTTTTATCAATAGTAAAAGCACAATTTTAAATCGAACTAAAATTTTAATATAAATTAAGCAATTTAACTAGAGAAAATTAGCGAATTAGAATAAATTTGAGGATTTTGAATTAAAGCAAGATCAAAACAATTAAAGATCCATAACTTTACCCTATATTTAAATTTGGAGCAAATTAATTCACTCATTAATTTTTTACCCCATATTGGATTTTTCCACGAGAATTAAGAAAGTGAGTAAGAAAGGTAACTAAACAAGTTGATTTTACACTTTGTCCACATTTAACGAGCATTATATCTTATAATATATTATTTAATAATACATATTGAATATAAGTATATTAGTGAATGTGCCAACAGAAAATAGACTATACATTTGAGACATTCGGAAAAAGAAAACAAATACACTGGGAAACTGAAGCGAGATGCATTTATCCAAAAGCATTGATTAACAAAATAAATAAATAAATAAAAAAACAGAAAGGGGGGAGGAAAATGAATAAAGGGCATTAATAATAAAAATTCCTAGTTGGGCTGTGAGGGTGGCCCATTAATGACAGCAATTCCAGCAGATCTTTCATCGAAAAAAGCCCCAACTACTAGTCCCAATCTCAGGCCCACTTAACCTTGGCATTTATTTATATAGAGCCCCACGAGGAGAAAATTAAAAAAAAAAATATTGGAAAAAGGTAAGTGAAAGGGCACAGCAGTAATTTAGTTCTTCTAAAGGTCTAATTATTGCATGGTCCACTGCTCCCACCACTTTCTCTCTCTAGAAAAAAGAGGCCGAGAGAGCTCTGACACACTTTCTCTCTCTACTACTAAATAAAAAATGACATCTGAAGAAATGGAAAAAGTTTGTATTGAATATTGACTGATTGGAGCAGTGGAGAGAGAAACTGAATATAGAGAGAGTAACATTACATAACATACTCGTATTAACTCTATAATACTCCTGACAGTGGTAGATGGATATAATTTGCAGTGAGAGAGAGAGAGAGGGAGCTTAAAGTGTGTCATCTCAGTTTCACCATTTCCAGTGTAATCAAAGCATTTTAGTTGTTTGTTTTAAGTATACGAATACGTATATACTTGTGCTCAGTGGTAGGCGCACGCGCATGCATCGGTGGAGTTGATTATGTGGAAATCTGTGCTTTGAACACAAGTCCATTTACGCTGGTTGATGCAAGAAATGGGCTTTAGCACATGCTTCATTCTGGGCCTCATTAGTTGAATTTTTTTAAGGTGAAACTGGGGTTTTTGATGAATCTTGGTGCTCATGAGATCTGAAGAGGGGTTGGGAAATCTCTAAATCTTGAGTTCTTGAAATTCTAGTTCTTGAGTTCTTTTTCTTGAAATTGTAATTTCTTGAATCAATTTTCTTCCCTTCTTGGAGTTGGGTGCGAGTTCTTGATTGCATTTTGGTGTATTTGGGGCATTTGGTGAATAAGATCAAGAACTGATGGTGCTGAACCGTTTTGTAGTTTATAGTGGAATAGGTTTTGGGTGAGAGAGAACATAATTTCACCTCACTATATTCATGTTAAGGCGTTATTTTCTGTAATTTCTTCAAGTTTTTGTGTTAATTGGTGGAGGAAGGGGAAGCAAGTTCATGCATTGGATTTTTGGTGGGTGTTTCTGAGGATAAAGTGTTATGCTAGTTTGGGGTATAAAGGAGGTACTGTGAGCTTTTTTATTTTTATTTTTCTTGGCTTTTTAGGAGCCATGATTTGGGGTTTGTTAATATATATATATATATATATTTTAATTTTTGATGATTTGTTTGGATTTTTTGCAGTTATTGTTGTTTTCTTGCTGCTGCAAATTTTGTTGTTTAAATCTGCATAATGAAATTCTCTGCTGGGTTTAATCAGCAGTCTCCTGAAGGTGAAATAGCTCTTTTTCCTTGTCGTTCTGTTCTTCTAGAGATAGTTGATATGGAATCTTGATTTGATTTTGCTTTTCAAGTTAAAATAAAATAAAAATCTTCTTCAAAAAAGATGAAATTGATCCTCTTTCTTCAATTTTCATTTCTTCCTTCTTTTATGGTGATGAGAGATTTGGGGGATGTTGACCATTGTGCCTTTACAAAATTCAAGAAAATATAAAGAAAGTCATTTTCTTGAAAAGGGTATCTTTCTACTATGTCATTCTTGTTATAAACCTTATTTCAGTTTTTCCTTTTCTTTATATATAAATTTGGGAAAATTATATGGAAGTAGCCAATTCTTGAGTCCTTGGGGCGTTTGAGAAGTGTTAATTCTTCTTGAATTTTGATTAGCAGGAGATAAAAGCTGCCTAAATTCAGAACTTTGGCATGCCTGTGCTGGTCCTCTTGTTTCTCTACCTTCAATTGGAAGTCATGTGGTGTATTTTCCTCCTGGCCACAGTGAGCAGGTATAAATCTAACCTTTCACAGATGTTGGTTATGTTAGCAGAGTAAATTTAATTCAAATTGAAGAGCATTCATATTGATGTGTGATAAATTAGGTTGCTGTATCGACGAACAAGGAAGTCGATGCTCAGATTCCAAACTACCCGAGCTTGCCTCCTCAGCTCATTTGCCAACTGCATAACGTGACGATGCACGTAAGTCGTCTCAAAGTCTCATTGTGTTCATGTTGCTACCAAGGGCTTGTTTGTGAAGCTTATAAACTTTGTTTAAGCAGGCTGATATAGAGACGGATGAGGTTTATGCTCAAATGACCTTGCAACCATTGAGTGCAGTATGTCACTCATCCTTGTAGTATTTACACATTCCTTATTTTCATGTCTGTTTCTGACACTTGGTTTCATCCTTGTTGTATCTGAAGCAAGAGCAGAAAGAGGTTTCCTTCCTCCCAGCAGACTTGGGTGCCCCCAGCAAACAGCCGACTAATTACTTCTGCAAAACTTTAACCGCCAGTGATACCAGTACACATGGTGGTTTTTCAGTTCCTCGTCGAGCAGCTGAAAAAGTGTTTCCGCCCCTGGTAAATGTTTTTGGTTGTTAGAATTGAAAACCGTAAAGAGTTATGTTTTTTGAGTTCGGATGTGTATGGTGATTTCGACACTCGTATACAGGACTTCACCCAACAACCTCCTGCACAAGAGTTGATTGCTAGGGATCTCCATAATAACGAATGGAAATTCAGACATATTTTCCGGGGTGAGTTCTTGATTGTAGAGAAAAAGGGATTGGTGGGAAAATGAATAGTCAATATATACTAAACTTTTTTGATAATCTGTGCTTTTTTGTGGATCTTAATTAGATGTAATTAAGCCTTAAAATAGTACTTAAGAAGGTCCCTGATGATTACTTCTCTATGATTAGAATTTTGATTAACAGGGTAGTTCTTTTAGCTTTTCTAGAAGTAGATCTCCTATATGGTTACCAATATTTTCTTATTTTATCCTAATCTCAGGTCAGCCAAAAAGGCATCTTCTTACGACAGGGTGGAGTGTTTTTGTGAGCGCAAAACGACTTGTTGCTGGTGATTCGGTCCTTTTCATATGGTTAGCAATTGATTTTCTCTCTAAAATGTGGCAGTATCTCTTACAAAATGCTGTTTCTGACCTGATTTGTTTTGCATATATCAGGAACGAAAAAAACCAGCTGCTGCTTGGTATTCGACGCTCCAATAGGCCACAAACTGTCATGCCTTCATCTGTTCTGTCTAGTGATAGTATGCATCTTGGCCTACTTGCTGCTGCTGCCCATGCAGCTGCAACGAACAGTCGTTTCACCATATTTTATAATCCTAGGTATGGTGCTTCCTCAATACTTACTGCCTTAAATATTCAATATCTCCTGATATTTTTTAATGTAAGTTTAATTCAGGGCTTGTCCTTCTGAATTTGTCATACCTCTGGCTAAATATGTAAAAGCTGTATACCACACACGAGTGTCTGTTGGCATGCGCTTCCGGATGCTGTTCGAAACTGAAGAATCTAGTGTCCGTCGGTAAGTTTGACAACTTTTGCTAGCTTTGTCGTACTTGCTTATCCTCATGAGTTTCTAATAATCTTGAGAGCTTCTAAAATTTTCTTGGTTTCAGCTACATGGGCACGATAACTGGCATAAGCGACTTGGATCCGGTTAGGTGGCCAAATTCACATTGGCGTTCCGTTAAGGTATTCACTGATAGGAACTATGCTTCCAGTGTTTCCTTCTTATTGTTCACTTCCTATAGGTCTGCCTCGATTTTCTCCTAATACTTGACATTGAATTTCACCTCTTGGTACAGGTTGGGTGGGATGAATCAACAGCTGGGGAGAGGCAGCCAAGAGTGTCTCTTTGGGAAATCGAACCTCTAACAACATTCCCAATGTATCCATCACCGTTTCCTCTAAGACTCAAGCGGCCATGGCCCACAGGTCTCCCATCTTTCCCTGGTACGAATCTGATAGTTTTTCTTCTTTCATATCAAACATGACCGTATCTGATTGAAGTTATTGTTTATTGTACCTAGGGATGAAGGCTGATGACATGGGATTAAATCCTAACCTCATGTGGCTTCGTGGAGACATTGGTGACCGAGGATTCCAATCTCTTAACCAAGGAATGGGGGTTACACCATGGATGCAGCCAAGAATCGACCCATCAATGCTTGGCATGCAGAACGATTTTTACCAAGCCATGGCTGCTGCCGCCATTCAGGATATAAGGGTTGTAGACCCTTCAAAACAGATGCTTTCTTCGATCATGCAATTCCAGCAACCTCAACCTCAGATGATGCAGCAGTCTCCCTTTCTTCAGAATCTTCCAGGCGGCCAGTCTCAGGTGGCACCACCATCTCAGGCGAACCTTCTTCACCAGCAACTGCTCCACCAGAGCTCGTTCAATAACTCACAGATCCATAACCAGCATCAGCAGTCTACTCCGATGCAACAGCAACATCAGCAGTCGATGTCTTCCATGCATCACAACTTCACAGAGTCGAATATCAAACCTGCCGTTGCTAATAGTTCTTCCCCGTTACACAGCTTATTGAGTTCAGTCACTCAGGATGAGGCGTCCAATCTTCTTAACGTGCCTAGATCCAACAACTTATTGTCTTCAAATGGCTGGCCAACAAAGCGGGCTGCGCTTGATGGTGTATCTCAGGCTATTTCACCCCGGGCCGATCAGTTAGGTTCATTGAACACAAATGCAACCCACAACCCCGTTTCTTTGCCTCCGTTTCCTGGTAGAGAGTGCTTGATAGACCAAGAAGGAAACAATGATCCCCAAAACCACTTTCTCTTTGGGGTTAATATAGATTCATCTAACCTTCTTATGCAGCAGAATGGTATGTCGACACTTAAAGCAGTTGTTAGCGAAAGTGATAACGCAACCATGGCCTTTGCCCCCTCAAGCTACATGACCAGCTCTTGTGCTGATTACACCCTCAACCCTACCACGACTTCAAGTGGTTGTATCGATGAGTCGGGTTTTCTGATGTCTTCTGACAATGTCGGAAACGTAAATCCACCCAATAGAACCTTTGTCAAGGTTAGTTTCATCCATCTTTTCACCCTGCCATAAATAATCCTATTCAATAGGTCACTCAACATGCATATTGCTATGGGCACAGGTTTACAAATCAGGGTCGTTTGGAAGGTCGCTCGATATCACCAAGTTCAGCAGCTACCCTGAGCTGCGCGGTGAGCTTGCTCAGATGTTTGGCCTCGAAGGCCAATTGGAAGACCCCTTGAGATCAGGCTGGCAGCTTGTATTTGTGGACCGAGAAAATGATGTTCTTCTTCTTGGTGATGACCCGTGGCAGTAAGTTTTTCTTCTACATCATGTTTAATATAGTTACCACAAAAGTTTTTGTCATTGCCCTGATTTTTACACACCATATTTCTCGTTTATAATATAGTTACCACAAAAGTTTTTGTCATTGCCCTGATTTTTAACACCATATTTCTCGTTTATCTTTCAGGGAGTTTGTAAACAGTGTGTGGTGTATCAAGATTCTATCGCCTCAAGAGGTTCAGGAGATGGGAAAACGAGGGTTGGAGCTTCTGAACTCGGTTCCTCTTCAGAGGTTGCCTCTCCAAAACGGTAGTTGTGACGGTTATGGAAGCCGACAGGAGGCCAGAAACATAAATGCTGGCATACCGTCTGTTGGAAGTCTTGATTTCTGAACCAATTTTAGTACTTCATTTTCTCTTGCTAAGTTGTAATATTAGCATCGTCTTCTTCGACTCTGGTAGGCAAGAAAGATTCTGTTTCTAACTTAAGCTTTTTATATAGAAGCTACATTACTGTAATTATGGTAGTACATCCTCCTTTGTTCTCTGCTTCAAATGCAAGAGATCTCTACCCCATATGCTATCTGGTAAATAGCTCTAGTTTTTATTATGAAACTATTTTAAGCTCTTCAAATTTTGCATTTTTGGTTCTACTTTACAGTGAATTGCTGATTGCTTTCATGTTCCTAAACTATTTAAATATCCAAGTTTCTTTTGCATATCCTTGAACACCGTACATTCTCTAATTTATCTTGCAAATCCTCTTTTAGGATGTGGTATTTCTTGCTTATAGTTAATTAGGTTTATATTAATATCACTTCTGTTCAATTTAAAGTCTATTCTCTTTCTTTCAGAAACTTTTTCAAGTTAAGTTTTTTCACATCCTAATTTAAGGAGTCAAGCTATTAAATAATAGATATTGAACCTAGTATGTGGGCACCAGATACATAGGAAAAAAAAAAATATTAAAAATGGCAGTCGTTTAACCAAACTGTACAGATTGTAAATGAAGACGTGTATAAGTTCCAAGATTGCTATCCCATCTCAAGGCCTGAAAATCTTGATTGTCAATAGATACATGGATGGATAAATAAACCAAAATGCACACTGTTCTAATGGTGACTTAACAGAGAGAAACTATTCCAATGGAGAATATCTCTTTATCTTATGCTGAGAACTATATACTTGACCTAAATGGGGGTGATTCCATTGTGTGCAATATCCATGGTTCAATTACGACCAACCACAGCAGATGAAAGGAGATGATGGGATTCGGCCCGTTTGGCGAATGTATTCTGCTTGTGCTGAGGTTTTTTCTGCCTGTTGATTTCTTTTAGCTTCGGCTGCAGATCGCTTTTCCTCTGATTTTTGCCTTGCCAATGCTATCTTCTTCACCATCTTTGCTTGAGCATGTGCTTTCATTTGCTCTATTTGGGCCTGAAGGTTAAATTCACTTGGTTATTATCAGAAGCTTCTTTTCATGGTGATTAATCTTCGATATGATTACAGAACTATAGACTATGCACACACATTATGGAGAAAAGAATCAAGCTTATAAGCTCCTCTGATATAAAAAATCTGATATTGATAAAAAATAAGATAATATTGCCTGATTCTAATCACAGAAGTAAAGCATCTAGATGCATTTGAGAGAACTGCAATGCTGTGATGCGATACTACATATTTAATTCATGGATAAGAGATGATATATCTACCTCTATTTTCCTCATTTCAGCTTCAAGCCTTGCTTTCTGCTGACTCTCCCATGCTTGAATTCTGATTTCTTCCCGTTTAAACCTGATGGTGAATAAAATTAAAAGTCAGAAGTTGCATCTATAACTAAACAGCTAGCTCAAATGTGTCCTACAATAGAACTACAAGCATCAGATTTTTAGGGTGAACCTGGCAGCATGTTTAGACTTCTCAGCTTCTTCCCATGCGGCCGCACGTTTTGCATACTCGATCTGTTCAAGCTCGTCCTGATTATCGGTTTCGTTGCCCGAATTAGATTTTTCTTTCTCATCCTTGCTTGCCCAAGCTGCAATACTCATCTTACCAAGTTGAACACCCAAAGCTACAATCTCTCTTCTGGTTTTGAGCTTCAGTTCTTGCTCTGACAACTCCTTTTTCCCATTTTCAGCGTTGTTTTGTGTTGAATTGCCGATGGAGTGTTCTGTTGGTGTTGGTGTCGGGTCTCCTCTTCGAGGAGTTGAAGGTATTGAAGAAGTTGGGCTGCGGATTGGGGTTGTTGAACTTACAGGAGTAGCACTTCTTGAAGGCTCCTGACTTGGAATAGGAGTCATTTCCGTTCCCATATCTCTCATGGACACTGATCTTATTGCAGGGGCTGCTTTATGATTGACAAGAAATCAATGGAGCAAGAAGTTACACAAAGTCTCAAAACAATAATTCTTTACTTAAGACGAATATTGCAGGGAAAAAAAGGCTATAAATATCTCCACTTCTTACTTTTAAGTGTTGCTATATTTTTAACTAATCTATGGCACTTGGATGTAATCATGGTAAAATGCTTGAAAACAAAAAAATTAAAAAATTCATGATATAGTGAAAGTAGTAATCACCTGTAGTTTCTTCTGTAACACTCTTGGTGCAAGGCAAACCTGCATCATCCACCTCCGTCAAATCCTTGCTTTCAGGGCACAAATCAATCAACGCATTCGCCCCATGTACTTGGCCTGAAATTGGTCCAGCTCCATTCGAAGCAAAAGCAAACCTCATCGGCCCAGTCTGTGAGGCAGGTTGGCAAAAATCAACCCTCTTCACAGATGATTTATTTTCAGCAGTCATGGACTCGGGTGCAACTCTCACCATATTTGTTGCTGGTGGCCTGTTCACTTGATTAAGCATATTGGTCTTCTTCGAACTACTGAATTGCACATTTTGCTTGTTCATAATCCACTTCTCTGCATCATTCCACTTAGAAGACATGGGTCTTGATAAGGACCTTGTCATCGAATGGTGCAGTGGTCTCTCCCCTTTATGAAACTCAAAGCTTGATGTGCTATCATAATCAAGATTTTCATCTTCAGATGTTCTAACCGGATGAACAGAACTAGAATTACCACTATCCCCCTTCGCAACCATCTGCATTCTAAAGCGGCCACCATCCCCGTTATCCTTTGGAGCAAGCTCCTTCGACTGCAATGAAATCCCATCACCTTGGCTTGCATCTGATACTACACTGTCCGATATAATTGGTGGAACTTCTAAATTCGACGCTGCCAGAAAAGAAAATGAAAACACAATCAAGGCCTAAAACCTAAAAAATCAGCACTAGGGTTTGCACAATACAGTATTAAAACCAATTCACTCAATCTCAGAACTAAAATTGATGTCCACAGCAATAACTTCAAAATCCTAAACATGTCATAAATTATCAGCAATTACTACTGAAATGAATAAGAAACAGAGTGATTGAAAGTGGCAAAATCATCATACCTTCCTCACAAAAATCCCCATTTTGAGATGCCAACAGGCTGTTCTTGACAAACTCTGAATCCTCCATTCTAGCAGGAGATGTTCTTGAAGAATTACTGTTTGATTCTTCTTTTTTCTTCTGTTTGTGGGGCCCCATAAGCTTCATCCTCAACTTACTTGGAGATATAATACCACCCTGCATCAAGCCCCAAAAACTAAAAATCAACACAAATAGTTTTCCCGAACTGAGAAGATACAAACTCCATTTTACCCAATAATCAACAGAAAAGAACACACTCTAGTGATTTAATTCAAACTTTTTTTAATCCAGCAATTTGAAATGCTGAGATCAGAGACATTTGATTTGAAAGGGGGAGTTCTACAAATATATATATTCAAAACCAATTGGAGATAAAACAACAGCTCTCAGAAATGCAGAAAAAAAAAATCATATCAAATGCATGTACGTATATGAAAAAAACAAAGAAGTGAATGTGATAATCATAAAGAGAAAGCAATACCTGAACTTTGTGTATCCTCTCGTACTCCATAAGATCTTCTCTGTTTTTTCCCTTCTATCTCTCTCTCTCTCACACGCTCACACACTCGAACACGCACTTACACAACAATATCTTGAACAGAAATCTAGAGAGAGAAGGAGAGAGAGGCACAGCTCGGAAGAAGCCAAAGCTCTTTAAGAACACAGCTCCGCTCATTTAGAGTGAGAGAGGAGAGGGAGAGAGAGACAGTCACACAGAGTCACACAGAGTATAAGTTGGTGTAAAAGGTTGGCGATATTTTACCGATTTATTGACTAATTACTCGGCGATTATTTTCTCCATTTATCCAATTCTAGCCTAGCCAAATTCTTGTTTGGTCAATCAAGTCCCTATGAAGCATGTGTAAAACTGAAAAAGTGATTTATTTCCTTTTCCTTTTTTTTTTTTTACTCATATATTTCACTTTTGTTGTTTGATAATTTACTATGGTGAATTTCAACTCAATCTGAAATCCATTTTGATAATCTGATAAAATTTCGAAAATGATATACGTAATTCATCCTTTATTACACTATATATAAAATATCTTACTAAAAAATAATATTGTATAATTAATTAATTGCCTAAAAAAGATAAATTATTAATATTAAATAAATTATGTCATCAATTTACGAGTAGCTTCGACGATAATTATTGTGTAAATTTTTTTAATCATTGGACATTTATTCTTTCTTTTGTTTTAAATTGGATATTGATTGTACTTAATTATCAATTCATGCAACATAAAACCTGGTTTTGATTTAAAAAAATGGCAAAAACGTTATTTTTACAAATAATTGCATATCCCTAAGTTCAATGTAGTTTAAAAAGCTCAATATTTACAAGTAAAAGTATAAAATTGAACCAAATAAAGTATAACTCGTAAGGATCCACATATACATTTCGCGTAGATATATTAAAAAAATTAAATAGTGGAAAAAATGAGATGAAACCATCTCTTAGCAAAAACTTGGCTAAATGGAAGAACCTGCGGAATATGTTTTGAACAAAAAAGTAGTATGAATGGCTCTTGCATTTTTTATTTTTTGGGGGGCTCTTTTGCAATAAAATGAAGTTATAATGACAGAAACTTTGTAAGTTGATCTGGTCTGAAAATTCATTGCTTAAAATTAATTCATGTCACACTCAATCAATCAAAAAAAGGAAAAATATTAAGAATACTATAGTGCAAAATACAATTAATGGGTCAAATTGTTCATTTCCCCTTCACAAAGGGCCATTTCTTGAGTTTTGTCGTTAACAATTATTATTACAATTAACCCAGCAATTATGACTCAAAATTTGACCACTCTGTTAAGGTGGATGGAGTCTAATCAACCAAAATCAGTACTAAAAAACAACGTGAATATAACTTACTTTAAACTGTAACTAAAAATTATGTGACATTTTTTAGTTAACAAAAAAATTTGGAGGACACTATTTCATGAGTTACATTTCCTAAGACGAATTCTTAAATCTATTTACTTATGAAAAATGAAGAAGTATTTATGTGTCAATAAGTTTAATCTTGACATATTTTATGGATTTAACTCAAATGTTCTTATAAGAGACTTGTTAGCAAAACCAGGAAACATCTAATCTCAATTTTATAAGTAATAATATATGCTTTTTTCTCTGAGTTACAATAATAATATTATATACCTTACAATCACTATATAAATACTTTATTATATATTTTAAAAGGAAATAGGAGCTATGAGAAAGATTATGTTACTTTTGTGCATGATGTTTACATGAATTTGGTTATGTACCAAAATATAGAAAAGATTAATCTTTTGTCTAGAAAAAGGGCATTCTATGTTTTACACACTTTTGGTAAAAGGGTCCAAGCAACTTTTCTTCTTTTCTCTGCTTGTATTATTGGTTTTGGATTTTAAAAGGGTGTAGAAGGTTGGTTGTATTATTGAATGTTTTCAAGAAAAAAATGTTGAAAATTTGTGACACCAAGTTGTCAACTTAAATTCAAAATCGAGATTAGTGGACTTAGAGAATTAGTGGGATCCATTTGTTCTACATTCTTATGAGATTTTGACAAAAGTAGACAATCTTAATGTTTGAGATGTTGAAAAAAAAAAAAATTGGTAAAATTCACTGATTGCAGAAAATTAGAGATTAAAAATTGAAGATATATTGGGTGTAATTTACTTTTTTTTTTTTGGGAGTTTGAAGATCAATAATTTTTTTTTGAAATCTAGTAAATGAATATTTTTATTCAAAACTTGAGACCAAAAGACTTAATACACAACCTCAAAACTCAAAAAACTTTTTCTTAAAAGAATTGTTTCTACCGCATTCACATATCAGTCATTCCTAGTCGTTAATAACATTAAAAACCATCTTTTTTAAGTCGTTTTTCAAGTAGAAGATTGAAATATCCCTAAACTTGACTTAAAAAAAAAAATTCTTATTATAAAACTTTTTAAGTTAAATTCGTAAAAATTATTAATGGGTTATAAATATTTCCTCATGTTAATGGACAAACATTTTCATTATGGTCCAAAAAAAAAAAAAATCTAAGGCAGGTGAGATGCTATATGAGTTCAAAAAAGTTAGGCGCGAGAGAGAAAGGGTTAATGATTGTGCATTAAAGTTGAGAAAATGAGGAAGAAAAGGGTGAGAAAAATGTAGCAGTTGAGATATATCTGATACTATTTTACTTATTTCAGAAGTTATGTTGTACCCTTTTTTTAACCCTCGCAGTTTGCAGGCCTATGATATGATTATAGACCTGCCACTACTATATCCTATTTTCCCTTTTTCTTTTGCCTTATTAAATAATTCCCATTTGAATTGCTTTGAGTATATATGGACAAAAATGATATCCAAAACCATAATGACCATACATGTATATATGCATGTTTCCAAATATCATCATTTCCACATTTTGTTTTAATTTGAATGATATAATATGTGGATGACAGTCTTATTTTACAACTAAATCGAATTTACAAAACACAAATTAAGAAACTATTTTCTCATAAAATTGATTTTCCGGGAAAAAAAGAAGAAGAAATTAAAAAACGTGGATATTACTTTGATTAGAAAATGAGATTTAAAAAACGTGGTATCAACAGTCAACAGTAACATATTACTATTCTGATTGACCTAACAAAAATTTCACTTCTATAAAGAGGTAAAAGCTTATACAGTAAAGACGGCTTCAAAATTAAATTATAAAGTGTTTCTTTTGTGTGTGAATTTAGTTTTGATGATCCATGTAAAACTCACTTTTAACACTAATTTATTTTAATTAAGTAATTTACCAGACAATCAAATTAATTATTTGAATTTTTTTTTTTTAAGAAAGTCAATTTTACACATGAATGAGTAAAGTGTACCATTAGAATCAGGAAATAGGCTACTGAATTCTATAATGCGATCCATCACATTGGTCATTACCCACCTACGACCTATCCCTATTCCCAAAATGCCCCTACAAATTAGTACATATAAACCAAATATTTGTAGTAACAAATTTAAAAAAAAAAAAAGTAATACTATATTTTATTTAGTGGTATGATTTTGAGGAGCATGACACAGTATTCAAAAAGACTAGTGGTATGTAATTGGTCAATACCTGATCCACTATGATAGAGACCCTCAAAACCCTCTTCCCACTCCATATGTTGCTTTATATATCTTAAAATGTTTAATAAATTATTAATCATAGTCCCAATAAATTAAATAAAATAAGTGAATTAGAGTAGCCACCATTTGGTAAATACAACGCCGACCCATTATTAAACAAGACACATATGTCTCCAATTTTGGTGGGACTTCATTTCACATAGTATAATTTATGAAACTGTTTTATTGAAACTTTTACCTAATAAATATGATAATAGAAATAAATTATAGTTGGGAAAATATAAAATGATGTAAAAAGTTTGGGCCTATACCATGTAAAAAATTAAAGCTAGAAAAATATAGAAAGAATAAATTGAAGACACAATTAAAGGGCATCCAAAGTACGAAAATTGAGTCCACATATGTATAGGCTGGTTCTCATGATAATGTAATAGGGATTTAGGAATATAATTAATAATAAATTTGAGGACTAATTAGCTGCCATTTATACTTTTTATGCCATGATTTGGTATTAACATAAAGTTAAGCCCCATGTGATCACATCGCCCGAGACTAGAATTTGCCTGTTGAAATAAGATACACCAGATGACTATCACACGTGCGCTGTCACGTGACATTCAGAAATTTGCTCCTTTTTTTTTTTTTTAATTGCATTATTTAGGTTTTAATTATGAAATATAAATCCCACTCAAATTAATTATAATGGCTTAATTAGTGTAACTTAAATTACACAGTTATATATGAATTATAACTGATATATTTTACCAAATTAAATATATGAAATAATTACTCAAAAATAATAGTACTCTTTAAATATATAATTATATACATGTTTATGAATGTACAAGTCGGATAAGCATGACACGTTGTGGCTTGAGAAGATTCAACATAAATGAACATATATGGAGGCACAAAACCCTAGACTATGCTCCAACAAATTAATTATTAATTACTGTATCCAATAACTTAATTATAAGCCCAAATTTCTTTTTTAAAAGAATTATACTCCCAAATTAGGCACAAAGTTCTAGAAATTAGGGCACCTCCTTCCATAATTCAATTATTCTCAGCCCACCCCTTCTGTGGACTACAATGATTATGATAAGCTTTTCTAATCAACTAGATGCTCCAAATTATTTTGCTATTAATTTGAGGTCCAAATGGTTAATTACTAATAGTTAATTACATTATCTTGCAAATAGAGCTTAAGTGAATGATAAACTGCTTAAAGCATAAGTCCAAAACATTCTTTCCAAGGGTAGGGTATTCTATGTTGCTACATTCACATGGAGTGTTCCCATATTTGGTGGGCCCATTGTCCTCAATTTGGTTTCCAACGTATCATATATGGATGGCTTCATATTAGTGTCCTTAGCCCAATCTTTGACCTTACTTCCATTCTTCTTACCATATTTAAGAAGATGATGGTATATATGGGAATGGAATTTTATTAGCAGTCAAAATTATGCAGATCTTTGACCAATCTTTCAAATTGTGAAAAACAATCATGATTTGCTATTTTGAATAATTCATCATCCATTACAGGGTACATGAGTTGTTGAATCGTGCTCCTCACAAACATCACATTGTTTGTTTCTTGTTTTATAAAAATTCTCAAGAGCAATGAATAATCAATTATGTTTTTGCATGGAAATCATTTTAGGATGGGGCTATATACACCCAAACAATACTAAATACTTCCTAATTATGTTTTTATATCTTTTATTTTCTGAAAAATGCGGTATATTTAGTAAGTTATGAGATGTGTTTGGTTGTTAATGTCAGAACCTCGGATTGGATTCTCTATTACATTTGGTGTTACATCTCATGTTTCATAGCATTTATTATATGACATGTGTTAAATAGTGATGTCATCGAATACACTTGATGTGTGATGATTGTTTTGGAATATAAAATGTAACAGCAAGTGTAATAGAAGATCTCATGTGTCAGAACCCGGGATATATTTAAGGAAAATTGTAATAATTTAATTTGTTAGGGACTAGTTTTGCAATTTATAAAAAAATGACAAAAATATCCCTCAATCGTGTATGTGCAAATCACGTGTGCGATTTTTGTCTATAATTTAACGCCGGAAGTTGCAGAATTGAAACAAAAACATATTGTACAAGTTGTGATCTTGAAAAAAATATTAATTTAGGTTTTAAAGTGAAAAAATGCGTTTAATATAGGTTGAAAAATGATATTAATCCTAAAATAAAGGACTAAGGTAAGAAATAGTGTATATTCGGGGGACCCCTTTGTAAATCCACACAAGTTGTGTAATAAAGGACACAATGCTGCGATGTCTACAGTACTTTCCAGTGCAATTGGATGTGGATCGGAAGTCGCTACTGCTGCTACTGTCCTCTACAATCTTTTAAATCTCATTAACACCACCACCAAGTACAAATATTTATTAACATTTTATACATACATATATAAATAAATACCCAAAAAAGAAGGAAATTTGAAGAAAAAAATAAATATGAAATTGTTATAAATGTTTCACATGCTTTGACTGGACGGCATGATTTGGTTTATGGGTCCTTCAAATTTGTCACCTTTTCTACCAAACTCTTGAAAAAATAGGCAAAAGCTGTTTTTCCCCATTCCCATTATTATAGAGACATCATCAAGAAATTAAAGAAAAAGAATGATAATTGATTGTGGCTATTCAATTCAAATATCTCTTCCTCATTCTCTTTGTGGACCTTTACATTAAATGAATTTCATTTAATATGCAGTTGAAAAATCGTTGATATTATGGACTAAGAATTCATTGACATTTGGTACTTATATTCAATGAATTTATGATAATTGAGAATTTCATTAAAATTTGTTGGATTACATATATAGTGCAAATTGCTGTTAAAAATCCTATCTTGTTTGATGCAGGTGAAGTTATTTTTTATTATATTTTGATTTGAACTATACTTACATGTATAATATTATAATAATTTCTATATACACAGTGTACTAATCGAATAAAATTATGAAATTATAATAAACATGTGTTTGTTGTTTTAAAAGTGATTGAAAAAGGATGGGTCAATAAAATGTTCCTGCAAGTACGATTAACAGTAAGCACACGAGGTCTTTCTTTATTTCTTCTTTTTGGTTAAGATCTTTATTTGAATAAGACAATTATTCTCATGGATATTTACAAACAACCTGACAATTATACAAAGCCAAAAAAGAAAAATTATAAATAAATATAGTGCGATAGCTGGAGTTATATATGTTGACATTATTTGGGCCCAATAGAAATTCAATGAGATCACACTCTGGGCTGACTATAGCAGCTTTACCGGCCCAAATTATTTGTTAATAATTTCACAATTATTTGGGCCCAATAGAAACTCAATAATTTCTCAATTGCTTCACCGATATGTAGTGGGATAATGTATTCAATTCCTATTTCATTTTATATACACATTCTGTGTGTTTATATGAATAGTTCTTCAATAAAAACCTATTTTGGCTTCCAAAATGTGACTCCTTTTTCTAGAATGTTTTTTTTTTTAAACAAGAATCTCTAAAAAATTTAAGAAAGTAATAAAAATCACAAAAGCTGAATATATTAAGATTTCAAATTAGAATCTTTAATACATGTTTTCAATTAAAATCACAAAAGCTGAATATATTTGTTTGTATATATTATTCCTTTACAAAACAAAATTGAGAGAATAAAAAAGATCAAGATTTATAATTAAACTTGATCATCTCTCTTTAGAATCCTGCAAAACAGGATATACTTGATTGTTATCAACTCCATTTCCTTCTTCCATAGGACAGAACTTAACATTGTTGATCAAGGTTGAATGATCTTGGCCACTGACATATACAACTCGAAAAACATCGTACTTGAGATCAACTGCAAAATCATCAAAATATGGAAGAACTTTGTTTCTGTAATCCGAGGTAAGTATGTAGGTGTAGCAAAACTGAAGCGATTTCCAGACAATAATGGCAGCAGTTCTTGGCAGGGTTTGAGACTGAAAGCAAACCCCAGATCTTGCACCTTCCATTTTCAGGAACTGATCTTTGAAGATCGCTAAACACGCGTAGGAAGAAGCGTTGTTGTTTTCGCCGGAGTTGGTGGCTGAGCTCAGGGTGACGATGTCGCCGGTGAAGAATTTCGCCGCCGGCGAGCCGTCTCTCGATTCTCCGGCGAATGCGTCGAAGAAGCTGTAGTCCATTAACATCGCCATGCTTTCTACATTTCTCAGGACTGACAGCTGTCAAGAGAAAAGCCAAACCTAAACTGTTAATTTTTTTTTACTATGAAAAAGATTTACTTTTCTATCTATTATGTGAAAAAAATTACTATTCAATTTTTCCAAAATAACCTTATAAATAAATAACTTTTCTGCCTATTTTAGGAAAAAAAATCACTGTTTATTGATGGTAATTTGACATTTAACCTTATAAAATGGGTAGAAAAGTAATTATTATTCTTGTGAAAATGGTGGTTAAATTGAGACATGCATTTTCACAAAGGTAAATATTAATGAAGAGAAACAAGTCTTTGATATATATGATCCACTTCTAAATACTTACAAGAGTAGAAATCAACAGTTGCTTGTTCTCATTACTCTTTTTGATCCATGCACCATACCATACAATCTGCACACACAAGAACATATTAGTCATCATCATGAGAGAGAGAGAGAGATCTAGAGAGAGAGAGAGAGACCATGTTGCCATGAATGCTAGTGAAAATGGAACTATGAACAGAACCAAGGGTGTGAGTGTAGACAGAGAATTGCTTCAAAGAGAGAAGAAGATCATCCAAACACACAACTGTTGGTCTGAATATAAAGAAGCTAACATCCAGATTTCTGTTGTTAAAAGGGACATAACATGCCATTTCTTTTCTTTTCTTTTCCTTTTCTGCCTGATCTTAATTAATTACATGCGTTTTATATCTCTAGCTATTATTGTGTATATGATCAAGAAAACAAGACAAATAGTGGAATTTTCTGCATCTTTGAATTTCAGGAAATGGAATTTAGTCAGAGTCGTACATAGCAGTTTATAATTACTTTAGTCATATATCTTGGCTTCTTTTCTGGACCAAACAAGCAAGAAAATTGTTGAATGAGTTGAACAAACATCCATAGTCTACCATGTTGACCACGTTACATTGTATCTTTATTTCTTTCCAGAACGTCTTTTCATCTCAAATAAATAAACGATAAATGCGTTGGCAAATGTTGTTGAAATTGTTCATTACAAAAATCATTCGAAGATGCCTATTTATTATTTTTAATAATTTTAATATTTAAAAGTTATAATAATAATAATAATAATAATAATAATAATAATAATAATAATAATAATAATAAAATTATCTGTTTTTATTTTTAAAATTTAAAAAATGTTTTTAAAAGATATGCACACACCTTTTTATTTATCAAATCTATAAACATTTTAAAAACTTATTCTTTAATAATATATAGCTTGAATATCAAACAAACCATCTATTACAAGTATCCATCCGAAGTAAAAATCAAAAGTTTTTAAAATTAAATAACTAATAAATGATAAATAAATGACTAAAAATCTTAGAAGGCAAAATATGAGTGCTAAAAAGTCATTTCTTTCCTGAAATTTTCAAAAGCTCTGACCGTTGAATCACAACGCATTAGTCAAATATCAAAGAGTATCTCTTCAGTTAATAACAGAATTCAGAGTGCATTTCCCAGAAATCAAAGCAATAGGAACTACCAACATATCTACTACATTAAGTATCACAATCTCTGCGAGTTGCAGATCTGCTTCATCGACTGGACTCTTGATTCCGGTGATGATAACAAAAATCCGATGTATATATGTTCGTTTCCCCGTTTTAATAATACATAAGGGGAAGAACGATAAGTATCTTATGTTTACGAGCACAGCTTGTACTTCAAACCTGTGGTGGCCAACAACAAATATGTGAGTTTATGTTTTTACTAATAGAAAAGGCAATAATGTCAATCAACACTTGAAAAATGTTTAATACCATTCAGATTGTTGTAGCATTTGGATCAAACTCTCTTACATGATGTGATCACATTAGAATCGATAAGTTATAGCATATACTTATTGAATTTATGTATCCTAAAGTTCAACGTAACATGCGACATCGATGTTCCAAGATGGGTTTACTTCATTTCTTGAGTTTATAAATTTAGTATACTTTCATTGTCACAATATGTTCTTCACTACATTGAAAAGACCGACAGTGAAGTAAACCCCTTAACTCTTAATCAGTAGGCACATAAAAACGGAAGTTTCATTAAATAATCAAGTTCATTACCTGGTTAGAGGTCTACAGAGATTCGTAGCCCATCGTATGCAAGTTGAACTGGTATTCCTTCTCTATAAACAAGTGAAAATCAACTGTGTTATGTTTGAGAGGTACAAAATAAAGACATTACATTCTTAGGCAGGGGATTGAGCTGGGAAGAGGGAAACTTGGCTACTCTTTGTTTATGACAGAAATTTACACAATGGATTTGAAATAATATTGAATTCTACAAATGCCCTTAAACAACGAGTCAAGGTTTAATGGATAAGTATTGTATGATGGGAGTTACATGATGTGCCTCTTGTCTGCACTAGTTATACTAAAAAATTCAATGAGGACATGCAGCAAATACCTTTCGGACCAGTCCTTGAGAAACTCGTTGTCTTTGTGGTGATCAAATTCATGGGTCATTCCAATAAGCAAAGCTTTCTTTGGGTGTATCCTCTTCAAGGCATCAAGAGTCTGGAGATAACAAACACGATAATGTAACACAAGCAGCAATTGCCAAATTTTTTTATCAAGAACAAATTACACAACCATAACCTGAGGGAAACAGAAGTGAGTGTTGTGGGATCCTTTCTGCAAATACACACAAAAGTTGAGCAAAATTAAAAAGTGAACACACAAAACCATATTAGTAGAATTAAGAATTAGGAGTGAAAAACAGAATCTAAAAGCCATTAAATGTTATTCAGGTTTGCTTGAAAAATGTACTTCAACAAAAAAAGCAAGCCAGAGAAAAGGGTGGTGTTGTCAGATAAGTCAATAGTCAACTGGAGATGGAATGATACACTGACAAATATCTAGATGCTATCAAATCAATAAGAATGAATCTTCTTAAATGAAAATCAAGGGAAAGGCAAGAGTTGAACACTAATGCTTTAATGTAACTATGATGGTTTTTTTTTTTTTTTTGATAATGCGATAACACTACTTTTGGTATGGGATAATATTCAATGCATATTCATACATAAAAGCTCTGCAATTTCTCCAATAAGCAAGAACTACATCATATCAAATCAAATAAAACAAAGGGAAAAGGCTTCAATTGCGTAATGTTTAAGTGGCTGTATTGATACTACGAGTATCATAAGAATAATAACTAACCTTATACAGTGTGTCCAAAATAAGAAGATCCAACTGTTGATCACCATCTTTCGAAATATCTACAAGAACAGAGATATATTTACAAAAGGATCCAGATCTTTAGTTATATAGAAAAAGTAGAATGCTTGTTCTTTAGTGCTTCTTCTCAGTCTTTAGGTTCATCCAATGCCTCATAGCCACCAATTACAAATTTTAGACCATTGCATTAGTTGTTTAATACATTAAACTTCTTCATTGTGCTTCTTCCTTCATATTTTCATTTATAAACAAGTGACAACTCATGTCATAAAATAGAATGTTTGGAACTTTAACGACCAGCACTGCAGGCCATAGGATTCATTTAAGAAAAAACATGTTACACAATAGCAAACATGGTGTGAATGACAGTGCTTACACTTTTCTGTAGGTGGAAGAAAGCGTGAAACGTCTGATATATAAGCTACTTTATATCTATCACCAAAGAGAAAACCCAAGCATATGTAGTCTTCACCATGCATCACCTAGGAAGAACATATGAAGGAAATAAACAAGAAAAGCATTGAGAAATATCTACAGATAAAACAATATGCATGAGGCATGGTAAGAGGTTTCTACATATAGAACATAAAAAGCACAAGATAAAACTAACAGGCAGAGGAACAAACTGCAATCCAGATGCCTCAAATGGTTTTGTACAATCATTCTCTATGGTTTTCCACTCAAGTTGTGCTACACGTCTAATTTCCTGGCCAGGCTTGAGCTTTTTCTGAACCAGGTATGGGAATTTCACTGCAATGCTGTCCAAAAGGAATCAACTATTAGATGAATTATACAAAGTGCAAGTGCAATTGTGCAAATGACATTCATTTCAAGATTGTCTAATTAACAATTGGTAGTATACACATCATCAATTACAATGGCATAAAATATACATGTCAAGATTTTATAACCATAACAATATACAAATAACTGGCCGTTGACTAACAGCAAGGATTGGTTCATTGGGTGTTAAGGACATGGGCAAACACTACACCGTCCTCCATTTCCTATGCAGAAATGAAAATTTTACATGTTCTGTTTTCCAAGAAAAGAGAAACAACACAAGCAGTAATGCGTAAACAATAGAATCCGAGGGAAATTTGCATTTTTACTGCACATCAAACTTAATTTTCCTATCTAAGATATTTATAGCAACATCCTCATTCTAATTAATGATCAAATTTATGATTTTATATGTGAACCAAGGAAAACGCAATCCTACATCCAAACATAGAGAACTTGTCCATGACAGAGGTCAACTAGAAGATAATAGCACCGAAGTGAAAGCAATAGAAATTGGAAATTGGCATGTTGTTGTGCTAAAACTCTTGCAAAAGTGAAAAGTGCCTCTAACATTGTGTGTATAAAACCATAACAAATCAGCAAAGTGAAAATACCTCTCCATTGCATATTGGGTGAGATAGATGGGAGTTGGGTTAATGTCATTTGTTGGACTAAAAGGTTGCACAACACGTATATCATCCAAACCAAGAACAGCATCAGCATGTTCATGAGTTAATATAATCTGCAGAAGTTGTAAAATCAGAAAACTAAATTATTCTATTGCTGGAATAATAAATTAGCCAATAACAATTGAAATGTAATGCAGAAGCTGGGAAAAAAGCCTCCTTCTTGCTGGACTGTTATCCAGATCATCTAGGTTAAGTGAATAAAGCAGAACTTCTGCTCAAATATATTTGCATCCATTTGAAACAATCAGTGGCAATTACTTCTTCATAAACATTTAGAAAAATAGATTATGCTCAACATAGTGGTAATTATGATGTATGTATCAAAAACTGAAATCAGTACAGATTTCCATCATTTTGAGTGTATAATCTTATCTACCAAACAAAAAATCAAATTCTAAGAAGTACTAAAAGTAAAATCTAGTGGATCTCGTTCTGCATTGCCTCATGAACACAAATTGTTCATCAAGGTAAATCAAATTACTTTTATTTATTCCCTTTCTAAAACCTCAAATGTGAAAAAAAAAGATAGGAGGATCAAATATGAGAGCAGATGTAAAACACAAAGTTTATTTCCAAGTATATATTTCTGTTCACTTCACTATGAACTATAAGTTATAGGAGATGGTTTATATTTAATCTTCTTAATTGCTACTTTCCTAAATCATCAGGAAGGTACAGTGAAATGAAACCAGTATATGGTATGCTGAGATCATACCTGAATGTAGCAGAGCGATATGCATGTTATTAAGTCTACAAAGGCTAACACAGTATTATCCATGGTGATGATTGGCCAAAATGACAGCAGAGACCAATGGTTCACACTCTAATGGCTGGTAATTACAGCTTGGTGAATTCGAAAAGTTGTAAACTGGACAAGTTAACAGGATGAAGTCTCTTGGCTATCTAATTGCATTCTAATTCCTCCAGTTCTCTTCTTTTTCCAAACTTGGCAGTGATTTTGCATTCACATGGTAACTATTCACTGTTTCTACACTCAAACTTACCATTTGCCACTGATCCATAGGCATCTAATATCACTAGATGAAGTTGGATTTTTTAGTTATCTAGGGAGAAATGAAGGAAGTCAAATTTTGTTGTTTCCCTATCAGAGTACTCAATCATTTGAATGCACAACATGAAGGAAACAATTACAAGCAGTTTAAGTTGGCTATAGCCTACGGAGAAATTTCTTAGAGGGAGAGGAGATAGTCAGATAGACACACTCACAGAATCAACTTGTGGAATTTTATGAAAAGTGAACCATCTGAGAACTTGCTCCCGAAATGTCTTCCCAACATCTATCAAGATATACTTGTGTTTGCTGTCACTGTCAAAATAATCAATCAAAAGGGATGTGTTGCACCTGCTATGCCATTAACAACCGTTAGCCAAACAAATAGCAGTACATACAATGCAAGGAAAGATCTGCTGTCAATCCAAGAAAGAACAGCGCAATCATATGATTCAGTCATTGAAGTTTGAACATCAAGAAAAGATGTACAGGCTGCAAGAAAACTTGTTGCTCTCCAAGAATCCAAGAAACAGCAAGATTTACGCATAGCATAACAACATAAAACGTATGCAATGCAAAAGATATTTCAGTGATCAATCCAAGAAAGAATTAATAAAGCCATAGCAAGACTCAATAAATGCACAAGAACTTCTACCAAAACCCAAGAACCAAAGGCTATGATTCCAGAGATTCAAAATAAGGTTAAGAATTATGATCAATTGACTCCAAGATTTTTTCAATAATTGTTGATAAATTTGTACAGGAAGCGTAGAAATAATGTGCAATTATAAACCTGTAATTAGGGTTTTGGTCGGGGGGTAGCGATAAAGATTGAGAGCAGACGGGACAAGGAGGATCAGAAGGCTGAATCAAGCAGAACGCATTCGGCACCGCGCTCGAACAACCAGTTCCTAGAAATATCAAAGCCGATCTTGGTGGCTCCGCATTGCCGTTCTCCGCCACCTCAACGGCGGTGGCTTCCATCTCTCCGGCGAACTAAGTATGTGCTCTCTCTCTCTCTCTCTGAAAGCGTATCGTGAGGGAGATTGAATATCTGGAGAAGCCGTCGAACGGGACACAGTATGTATATATGCAGGCTGTGGGGCCCAATCAAGAAAGGACGAAGCTGCCCTTTTTATGGTAATGTGTTTCCTTAAAATGATTTTATTTAATTAATTGGTAGATCCCTCACTATGTAATGAATTTTATAGTATTGAATTGCACATTTCTAAAATAAATATGGGATAGTTAAAAAAAAACGCTAAATCTTGATTTATTTATCTTTTTTCTTTCTTGAGGTGAAGTTCACAAAATATTTCTCTAGGAAACCCAATAAAATTTGTAAATTACCGAGTAATATTTTCCTCCATATATTTTTTTGTATCTAAATACTTATAAGGAAAATACAAACTTTAAGTTGATGTTTTGAGTAGAAATACTTATTTTCGTCCCAAATATTCGCAATTTATTCAATAAATAAATAAACAATTTATCCCCTCAATTTCATTCCGATTTCTAAATCGTTCAAACCATCTGGCTTCGAAAGCGGAGGCTCTTCCGGATGTAATTTTCCAAACCCTCTCTTTAATTAGTAGTCAATTTATGAGACTAATTTGCTCATTTGTTTCACTGAAAATGTCATTGAATTTGAAGGCACTCAAGAAAATCCACAAAAAACTAGCTAGAACTCACAGATTGTGTGAAATCTCCCTGTTACATACGTGTTCTTGTTTTTACGAACGGCTATCTGCTGGGATTGCAGCAAATCCATGTTATTTATCAAAATTCTCAGCTAAAATACATAGTTATGCTCCCAATTTGCCATCCGAGATGCAAAAATGCGTGAAGGAAAACGATATTGATGATAAGAAACACGATTTTGGTGGAGAATCGAGTAAACTGAGTTCAGATTGCAGTTTCAATAGTTGGGGTGGAGAAACATGTAAGCTCGCTGGTTTGAGTGATTTTGATGGGTCGGAAGAAGTAGGAGAGAGTGAGGGAGATAGCGACGATGAATTTAGGGTTTTGAATTCATTCGGCAAAAACAGAGAGAGAAGTGAAGTTTGTAGAAGGATTGAGGTGGATGAAGAAGAATTGAGACACCCTTTAGTGAGAGAAGTTTGTAGGTTGATTGATAGTAGGGCAGTGTGGACTCCAAAGCTTGAGTCGGAGTTGAAACGGTTATTGAAGAGCTTGAAGCCTAGATTAGTGTGTGCTGTGCTTCAAGCTCAATCTGATCAAAGAGTTGCTTTAAATTTCTTTTATTGGGCTGATAGGCAATGGCGTTATAGGCACGATGAAATAGTTTATCATGCAATGCTTAAGGTTCTCAGTAAGACAAAATTATGTCAAGGGGCTAAGCGTATTCTTCGTCTTATGGCGAGAAGAGAGGTTGAGCTTTGGCCTGATGATTTTGGTTGTGTAATGGTGTCTTTTAGTAGAGCTGGTCATCTAAGAAAAGCATTGCAGGTATTGACTCTAATGCAGAGAGCAGGAGTTGAGCTTGATATCTCGATATGCAATACTACAATTAACATTCTGGTGGAAGGGAAAAGGTTGGAGAAGGCATTGAGGTTTTCGGAGAGAATGAAGGTGGTTGGGATTGAACCTAATGTCATCACGTATAATTGTTTGATTAAGGGTTATTGTGAAAGTAACCGGGTTGAAGATGCATTGAAGTTGATCGAAGATATGCCCCATAGAAGTTGTTCTCCAGACAAGGCTAGTTACTACACTGTTATGGGAAATTTGTGCAAGGAGGGAAGGATTGATGAAATGAGAGTGCTTCTGGAGAAGATGCTGAATGAAAGTAAATTACTGCCTGATCAAGTTATGTATAATACTCTTATCCACATGCTCTCCAAGCATGGTTATTCAGAAGAGGCATTGGGATTTCTACGGGAAGCAGAAGAGAAAGGTTTCCGTGTTGACAAAGTAGGGCACACTGCAATAGTAAATTGCTTTTGTCAGGAAGGAAAAATAGATAGGGCTAAGGATATTGTTGATGAAATGTTGTTGAAGGGATGCGACCCTGATGTTGTGACATACACTGCTGTTCTGAATGGATTTTGTCGAGTAGGAGAGGTTGATCGAGCTAAGAAATTGCTGCAGCAGATGTACAAGCATGGCTGTAAGCCAAACTGTGTCTCATATACAGCCTTGTTGAACGGGCTTTGCCAGAGCGGAAAGTCTTTAGAGGCAAGAGAGATGATGAACATGAGTGAGGGTTGGTGGACGCCAAATTCTGTGACTTATAGTGTAATCATGCATGGGTTTCGTAGGGAAGGAAAGTTGTCTGAGGCTTGTGATATACTGAGGGAAATGATCAGAAAAGGTTTCTATCCTTCTCCTGTTGAAATTAACCTCTTGATTCAATCTCTTTGTCGAGTGGGCAGAGCAGATGAAGCAAGAAAGTTAATGGAGGAGTGCCTGAAAAAAGGTTGTGCTGTCAATGTTGTGAATTATACTTCTGTAATTCATGGATTCTGCCGAAAGGATGACTTAGATGCTGCTCTATCAGTTCTTGATGACATGTATTTGAACGACAAACACCCTGATGAAGTGACATATACAGCAGTTATTGATGCCATGGGAAGGATAGGTAGAATAGATGAGGCTATTGAAATGACCAAGAAAATGCTCCATCGTGGTTTACTTCCTACTCCAGTGACTTATCGATCACTCATTCATCATTTCTGTAAGCATGGGAGGGTAGATAGTTTGTTGAAACTGATGGAAAAGCTACTGCAAAGGCAAAGCTTTAAAACAGCATACAACCAAGTCATTGAGAAGCTCTGCTCTTTTGGGCACTTTGATGAAGCTTACAAGCTCTTGGGCAGGGTTTTGAGAACGGCTTCTAAAATTGATGCAAATACCTGCCACATTCTCATGAGAAGTTTCTTAAAGAATGACCAGCCTCTTGGATCATATAGAGTGGCTTGTAGAATGTTTAATCGAAATTTGGTTCCTGATTTAAAACTGTGTGAAGAAGTGAGTAAAAAGTTGATTTTGGAGCAGAAATTTGATGAGGCAGATAAGCTTATGCTGCGATTTGTGGAGCGTGGACATGCTGTGCCCAAGAGTAAAAATGCTGCACTTGAGTAATGGTTCTTGCTGGTAGAATAACCTCAAAGAAAATAGGTTAAAGCAGACATTAAAGGAACTACTGATAAGATTTACGCTCAAGGATGGTTTATGTTAATTATTTGCTATCAATTCAATCTCTACCAATGGCTTTAGGGGTATGAAACTGATCACTTCTGTCACTTATTTTCTTAAGTTTGAACTCCCTGAAAACAATTGATGTGACCTTTTTTTTTACTGCTTTGCATGCTGGTTGAAAGCTGCTCCTATTTGCTATATATGTCACATAAACCTTCACACACCCACGAGTTCACCAAATAAACCGAGTTTTTTTGTGAATTTAACATAATACACAAACATCAGACATAATATGCTGGTGATCCAAGAACTCCCTTGAAAACAATCTAGTGTGAATTCAGATTAAAAAGAAAAGTAAAAAAAAGAAAATAATAGTTCTTTGAACGCCTGGTCTATCAGCTGTCAAGCTTCTGTTGGTGACAGTTAACATAATTTTCCAATGATGCAGATTGAGTGCTTTTATTAATCCATGACTCATGAGTACATGCACTTGAGGTATGGTCACCACTACCGGCAGACAGGGATACTTTTAATTGCTTCTTGTTCTTCGATTTTCAATTCCAACTTCTCTCTATCGTACTTGGAATATCAGATAGGTAAATACTTCCGATAAATTGCTATTATTGAGTTTCTCATAGGATGTGTTAGATACCTTAGACTGGGGGCATTGCAAGTGGCTATATCTTAACAGTGTTGTTTGGTTTGAATTTTTGGCTGCAGGATCCATCATATAAGGACTGCTGCTCACGATCATATGCCAAAGTTGAGCATAATATCTAAATGTGTGATGGACACAGTAGTTGGTAACATGGCTGAGAGAGAGAGAGAGAGAGAGAGAGAGAGAGAGAGAGAGAGAGAGAAGAGAAAGACTTGAAAACAACGTGACGAAAATTATCTTCACAGGTACATGGGACATGACTCCATTTGTCTCAAGAGTGTCCAAAATGGCTAGCCACTAGTTCCATAGACTTTTTCTTGCAAAGGATTCATTCGAATGTCTTTTCTACTAACTAGTCCATTGAATTCCTATCATATTAGAGAATCTATCTTTTTGATGCCAATGATAGGGCTGTTCATACAAAGCGTTTCTGGGATCCGGAGAAGTGATTATTGCTCTCATTGCGTGTTCACTGGTATAACTGAACAATGGCTTCTTGTTCTCGATTCGTTGAATGCATTGCCAAACGTATTAGCTTGAGTCAAGATTGTCTGCTGATAATTAGTGGTGGGGGTGATTTTAATCCGCATCGTCTGTTTCATCTCTAGTTTCGTTTCATCAAATCACGATATAGTAACGATGATGTCATCAGTATATACATACAATGAGAATGGTTGCAGAGGAGGCACTGCTGAGATTGCAAGAATTGATGAAATCTGGACTGTGTTAAAGCCAAGACATCTACTATTTGTTGTATGTTCTCTTCTCAATGTTGTTATTATGCATAAAGCATGAAAATGATGGGATCCCTATAAACAAGAATGAAAACTAGAGTATTAATCAAACTACAGAATTATTTTTCCAACGTTTTCTAAATTACAAATTGCCCCCCTAAGATGATGTAAATACACCCATGTTTAACACTACTTAAAAATTGCATTTCTGGCCTGTCATTTTTATAACTATGGTAGGCATTATTTTTGTACAATTAGAAGGGTCTTTATGGGACCTGACTCCCCTTAACATGTGTTCGTGGACACAAATAAATATGCCAAACTGTAAAGGTAGGTTTTACAATTGATGCACTTAAAAAACAATGCTTGATCTGGAAATTGGGAAACAGTATCTGATTTTGGGCCAAACTCTATGTTTCATATGTATATTATTATTAAAATGACATATAAAAAAATGTTTCTAGACAGTGATACACAGTTAACGCATGAAACACACATTTAAAAAAAAGGGGGGGGGGGGGGGGGAAGATCAGTTCCTTTGTGCCCAAGTGGCCTCTTTTATTATATAGTATTGGCCCGACTATCCACACTTCATGAACTTCTAAACACACCCCATTTTTTTTATATTTGATTTAAAAAAATCCAAAAAATAACAAAATTCCTAATTTACCTTTATGAATTAAAAAAAAAATGAAAAAAGCCAAAATTCCTTCTCTCCTCCCTCTTGTCTGCTTCTCCCTTCTTTTTTTTTCCTTCCATTCTTTAAACTTTTTATCTTGAATTTGTAAGGAGATAACATATGAAAAATCATTTTATGAGTTAACAAAATGTATAATAATCGTGTAAAAAGAACGAAAAAATGGATCAAATCTAATGACTCGTTCGACCCTAGTTGGTCAAACACAAAGATGTGTGTTCGACCACCAAGCGTTGAACATGTTATAGTGTGTTCGATGTCCGGTGGAGGGTCGAACGAGTCCTCAGATTTAATCTATTTTTTCGTTCTTTTTACACGATTTCACACGATTATTATACATTTTGTTAACTCATAGAATAATTTTTCATATGTTATCCTCTTACAAATTCAACATAAAGTTTAACGAATGAAAGAAAAAAAATATAATAATAAAGAAGGGAGTAGCAGACGATGGGAGGGAGGAGAGAAGGAATTTGGGCTGTTTTTTATTTTTATTATTTTTTAGTTAAGGGTAAATTTAGAATTTTGTTATTTTTTGGATTTTTTAAATCAAATATAAAAAAAAAAGAGGTGTGTTTAGAAGTATACGGGGGTGTGGATAGCTGGGTGCATATAGTATTTGCTTTTCGGAAAATAATGATTACCATTGTTTTTGAAGCAAAGTTGAGTTGAAAAAAGCAGACTCAGAAAAAAAGAAAAGTTTATAACTTTATTTAATCATAAAGCTTAATTTGAATGAAACAACACAGCATGCATTGTCTCCTTTAATGGTGTCAATAGTCTTTTCCATCACCTACCTCATTTTTTTGCTTAGATAATATGGCTTTTTTCCCCCTATCTTTGTAATCCTTCTGTTTTTATTTATTATTTTTGTTTTTCCATTAGACCCCATTTACCTTTTTGCTATGAAGTATCAATTAATTTGTTAAAATTCCACTTTGGTGAAAAATAAGTTGGGCCTCTTGCTTTAGTGACCATTATTCATCTATGTTTATGAGTGGTGAAATAAACTGTTCATGTTCATTTTTATATAAAAATTAAGACAGAGAAAAATAAAACCATTCATGTTCATGAATTGGAGTAATACACCTAATCTGGGATTTAACTAATCTTAACTTTATCGTTACTTGGAAATCTTGGTGTATTAATTTAAATAAAGTGATAATCAACATAATTTTTCAAGGATGGGACTCACAAGACCGTTTTACGAGAGGTTTCATCTCTATGTTAATTTTTTTTTTCTTCTTATAAGTATTCGATTAGGCATATTTTTGAAGGTTGACATAATTGTGGACAACATTAAGAACGCAATATTATATTTAAGGCAATGAAATTTATGACCTATTATTTATACTAAAATAGAACTTGGGCTTTTCAACGAGGAAATTAAGGATTCATATATTCATTTTATATTCATATCTCTTTTCACCATATTCAATTGCATTAAAAATATTCTAAAAGTCAAAGTTCTTTTGTCTAAATTGGAAAAAAAAAAAATTAAATGATGGGTGAAAAGTGAAAACAAACAAAAGTGGTAGCGATAAAAAGGTAGTCTTTGATTTTGTATATCTTCGGTGTCGGTGTATCACTTGTGATATATGATTACTAAAAGGATTAACTATATAAAGTATTATTATTTTTTGTGAATTTTGTAATTTAATCAGAATTTTGTAATTTTTGTAATTTCAAATAAGATATTTCCAATTTCTTTAAATCAAAATACAAAATAATTTTGCCAAGATTTTTTTGTTGACATACACCACGAGAGCCAGTAATGAACAAACTCTACCATAGAGGATGTCAAGTGGGTCGGGCACAAAACTTTTTTGAATCAAAGTATTTTATCCATATTTCTAAAATTTAAATATTTTTCATTTCAAGTAAATAATTATTTGAATGGAAAAAAAAAACCCAGGATGGAGAAAAAAATTCAGTTTTTATTTATTCAATCAAATTTGTGTTTCTCCATTTTATGGTTCTTTTTTTTTTTTTTTTTTAAATTCAAATCAAAATATTAAATATTTTTAAAACTTGATAAAACACTCGTTGGTCCACTTTGTAAGAATTAAAAGAAAATTGTCTCATGCTTAAAATTGTAAGTATTAAAAATTATGATTAGAGTAGAAAAACTAAACACTTATTATTTGTTTGTTTTTTGTTTTTTATGAAACACTTATGATTTGTTGAAAAATAGATAATCATTTTCTTCTAAAAAAAACATAAAATTCAAGATTTCATTTTTTTCTCAAACATATTAAAAAGGACAATTAAATTAGGAGATATATGATGTTTCTATGGAAATAATGCATATTTTTACTGTTTAGGGGACAAAATGACAATAAGCATATCGTCAGGGGTCAAAATGAGAAGTCATTTATACAATGGGCTAAATCAACTGAAAGCAGCTTTCCAGATAAGCAATGATGATTTAGGTGGTGGATACTTATACACTGAATGTTCTTTTCTGTTTATCATTATTATAATATTTCTATTTTTATTTTTATGCGTCATTTTAATACTATTTTATTCTACTAATTTTAATACTATTTTATTTATTTTAGGTCAAGTATACAATAATTCTTAAAATAATTTCATTTTGTAATCATGTCCTTTGCTAATTTCTTTTGAAAATATGGGATGTGATCAGTTAACCCCCAAACTTTTACTATTTTAGAATAAAATTGAGATATAGCAATTATAACATGCAAATAGCTATTTCTGAAATATTTTCCAAAATATATTTTAATCTCATTGTTATTCCTTAAATGGCTAAAAAAACGACATTACACCAAAAAAAATCCGGGAAAAAAAAAAGGAAAGCAAAATGGTTTGTAGTCTGAGATATAAAAGGAAAAAACCGAAAATAAAAACAAGGAATTATATTTTTGATAAAAAATATTTTAAAAAATAATAATAAGTGAGGCTTAATTAGTGGATTGGCACAGTATAAACACATGCAATTGGCGCATGTTATCATAATTAGCAATCACTGCTCACATACACGCTCTCTTCTTCTCTCCGCCACCACTCCTCCGCCAGCTCGCCGGAAAATCTAGAAAATGGACGAGTCTTGGAGGATGAGGATGGGAATGCCCCCTGCACTGCCACCGAGGCAAATACCAATCCACCCTCCCCGGCGATCCTTGGAGGACACCGCCTCCCACCGCCGAACGGTCATTTCCGACGACGCTTTAAATCCCGAAGACTTCAACGACGTTTTTGGTGGGCCACCTCGAACGATTCTCTCTCGCCAGTTCTCCACCGGCTTGCCAAGAGCTTCTTTCTCCACCAGTTACTTTTACGAGGAGATTTTCCAGCCTTCGGGGAAGGCGGCGCCGCCTGTGGGTAGGACGGGGCGGAGCTTGCCGGAGTTTAGGATCCCGGGTGAATTGAGGAGGAGCGATCATAATCAGCAGAAACGTGAGAATAGTGGTTTTTATAGTGATATATTTGGGTGGGAGGATGAGAGGGTGGTGAGATCAAGATCAAGGTCAAAGACGAGTTCTTCTTCTGTTCTCAGCTCGGAGGAGCTCAGCCCTCTCCGACCGGCGATACCCGTCGACGGCGATGACGATGTTTCCTTTTTTGCTTCTAAACTCAGGTAGGTTAATTCCTCTTTTTATTTATTTCTTTTTCAGTGGAGATTTTTGAGTTCAAATGTACAGACCCCAACTGTTTGTGTTTTTGTTTGGGAGAGATTGATCAGTTGTCTGATATGCCTCTTGATATTGTAATATTTGAACAAATTCTCACCCCAAATTTCAGAGATCATTTAATAAGAAAAATTGGTGTTTGAAAACTGAAACTTGGATTCATTTTCAGGCCAATAAATGTGAGGACTAGGTGGAATTCAAGAATGGTAAATGAAGATTACCAAAGAAAACAAAATATGGTGCCACCATTTTCAGGCATTCAATCCTTCCAGAATACTGAAAACGATGGCCCTGATAACCTACGGAGCTACCCTTTTGGATTGAGTAGAAGAAATGCTTCTCCAGAGACCATTAGTCTAGAGCCAATATCAAACAGCAGTTTCAGAGTATCAGCAGATGACTTAGAAGAACCCAACTCACCATCATCACCAATTTCTTCAGTTTGCCACTCGTTGGATCGAGAGGAAAAGAGCCACGAAATTGAGGATGAGGTTTCAAGACAGGACGATGATGCTATGGAACAAGAGGATGATGAAGCAATGAGCTCTTATGTGATTGAGATCAATTCTGATATTAGAGAAGGAACTTGTGAATCAAATGGCGTTGATGAAGCGATTGCGTGGGCAAAGGAGAAGTTTCAGCCACAGTATTCGGAGAGTAAATGGAGCATGCAAGATTGTGAAGCAGAGAAATCTGCAGAAAGTTTGAGTGAGTTTTTCTTCTTTCCATATGATTGAAAGCCATATTTATCTTCATTAGTTTTGAATTTGTGGCTGTGATATTGATTAAACAATATTCATTCAATCTTTGCAGATAATTTTAACGGAAATCAAGTTTCTGAAGTGTGCACAGATAGTTTTGGATCATTGGTAGTGTAGTTCATGAACCAAATAACTTGTATTTTACTATAGTACTTAAGATTGTTTTGGATCAAATGCCAATTGTCTTCATGAAGATATATATCTGCATATTGAGTTAATTCCCTTGTCTTTCTCTTGTTTTCCAGGACGAACAACTATATAAGTGGGCTACCGTGGAAAAGACAAAACAATTTGAATGCGTGGTACCATGCTCTAGTTCAACTTTGATCACATATCTTTTTAAAGAAAATATGAGTTTCATATGAATGTTCTTGCTAATGTGATTATTATATATTCCATGAAACTTGGCAGAAGATTTCAAGAACTGTTTTTTCTTTTACACTGAATCTTCGAAGTTATTAATATCCCAGTGACTCATAACAGATGCAAACAGAAATGCAAATACTGGAGGAGAAAATAAGGCTGTGGTCAAGCGGCAAGGAAGCTGATATTCGATTGCTACTATCTTCTCTGCATCACGTAAGAATGTTTTTATGTTATTAATGTCGAAGCTTGTTCATTTTTCATGGTTAATATAGCACTGTTTCCCATTCAGATTCTATGGCCTAATAGTGGCTGGACACCGATATCTCTAGCAAACATAATCGAAATCTCACAAGTTAAGAAAGCATATCAGAAAGCGCGGTTGTGCCTCCACCCCGACAAGCTTCAACAAAGAGCAGCCACCCTCCCACAAAAATATATAGCTGAGAAAGCCTTTTCTGTTCTTCAGGTTAGTTTAGGCTTTTCGCCATTGACATAAATTCAGAAAACGCGGGATGGGAATTAATCGCAATTGCTTGTTTGACGAATGTAGGATGCCTGGACTGCATTTATCTCCCAAGATGTCTTCTAATTGCGAGAAAACTTCCGAAAATATGCAGAAGAAATGGAGAATCACATCAAGAGGAGTGTGTTATAATTCAGTGTGGTGTTTTTAGTGAATGCAAATAGTAAGAAGTGTTTATAATAGTAGCTGTTATATGGTTTGTTCATACGATGGTGTCTGATTATATCACAATAATCACAATTTTCTGTTTCGATTTTGAATGATCCATAGTAATATCACTGTTATCAGGGGTTTCATACTGTTTTCATCGTATCAGACAGATTTTTTCCAAACAGGAAATTAGTAGGACAGCCCTATCTGATACCAACAGCATTGTGACATTAACAGGGACTCAATTACTTCCATCTGAAAATGATGATGTTCTTCATGCCACAACATCAACAGTGAATCAATTAAATTATGTCAGTATTGGATAGAAGAAAATCATTTTCCGTGATCTATCTTTAGATTTTCTTGATTGATATTTTCTCCCCATTAAATACCAGCTATTTATATTCCAATTGGTTGGATGATTTTCTTCTTACCCTTTTAAATGTATCACATAATCTGTGAGAGAAATTTATAAAAGACAAAAAAATCAACAAACTTTTGAATGGGAAGTTGGAACACTTTATTTAATTGAAGCATAATAACCAAAATTTGGTTGGAATAATGATAAATAAAACTAGCTTCCAAAAAGACAAAAAAAGATGAAGATAAATCAAACTAAGTGGTGGTGGTGGCCGCTGTAAAGTGTCCTAAACCTGTCTTGGATGTGAAGTAATGAATGTAAACAAGTGTATTACTACTTAGTTCTAGTGATGACTCTATTTGTTAACTCTACAAGAGCCCTCCTTGACCTTTGAACATCCTCATCTTCATTCTCTGGGAGGGACTCGATCGCCGCTGACGCCATGTTAGCATGCTTCCTTGCCAGCTCTCTAGTTCTCTCTATTCCACTACTCTTTTCAAGATACTCAAGTGCCTGTATTTTGTTTATATAATCAGAGAGAGAAAGGGAGAGAAGCCGATGATTAAGTTGTAGTCATCGTAGAACTTACAAGGTTCACGTTTGCAGATTTCTCAAACCCTTGATCAACGACATCACGCAGCTGGGGGAACTCTTCCATAGCTAACAATATAGGAGCAGTAATAATCCCCTGCAAATGTATGCAGACATGTTAGTTAATCTGCAGGCAAGTTAATCAACATGTAGAGAAAAAGCAAGCGTTAGAAAGAAATGGGGATTCAAGTACATGGCGAATGTCAGACAAGGAGCCTTTCCCAAGGGAAGTTGATGTGCCCGTGAAATCAAGTACATCATCAATTAACTGAAATGCCAACCCCTGCAAATATACATGTAAACATAATTATAGTCAAGATTATGAGAGAAGAAGAGACTGAGGAGACCAGGTCAATTAAATGACATGTTAAATCGTCCATAAACTAGGTACTTTTACTATTCCATCAGGACAAAACTATTTGCAATAATTTATTCTCACATGAGAAAATGCAACGATGAGATGAGGCATAACATCACAACACCTTTAACAAAGGCAAAAAGGTGAATAATATACTCCAAATACAAACAGACAGACAATAAGCCCAAATAGATTGAAGTGCATCCCAGCCTACCCCACCCCCTACTGTTCCTACTTCCTAGCATATAGATTGAAGTGCAGTTAAGTCTGACGATAAATGGATCTTGAAATCAGTATCACTTAGATTTGTGATAGATATCACGCAAGAAAATGTCTCTAAGGGATGAGAATTACTGATAAATATAGCGGATGAAATCATACTGTAGACATTCTTTACAGACATATGTTGTTCACAAATACAGAAAATGTTTCAAAACCTCAATGAAACAAATACAATAATTATCCAAGACAGGGGGGAGTATGGACAAATCTTAAACCCCACCATAATTACCGTAGAGAGAATGAAAGCCTGTAGCCCGAATGTAAAGCATAGACCTTCAATATAATGGAACATAAAAGAGAGAGGGATAACAGAATAAATATATATACAAACCAAATTTTTGCCGTACTCATAAGCCAAAGTTGAAACTTCTGCTGTTTGTCCAGCAAGAATGGCAACAGCCTTGCAACTATTGGATATCAACGAAGCAGTTTTGTAGTACGTCTTCTGCATATAATATTCCATGCTGCCAAAAGAAACCATGCCATTACTTTAGGAAGTCGGGCAAACATACAGGCAGAAGTGTGATCAAGAAGCAAACAGTCATACTAATCAGGAAAGAAAGAGTAATCTATATCACATCATTTGGTCTTTCTCCTGCGAGTTTTCAATTAAGAAATTCGATCAATGCTGATACAAAATAAATCTAATCATAGCACAGAAGGCAACTGTTAAATAAAATTAAGCTGATGAGCCCGGTACAGCTTACCTGCAGCGCTGCTCAGATGAAGTTGTCATTTGCATGGTCTCACCAGTAACTAGATGCTCTACAACTTTAGCCAAGAGCGATACAACCTGTTACACAAAAAAGCCATGAAAAACTTAAGTATCAAAAACAAGTCGCTGCACCATACAGAAGACTAGACGCAAATGTCAAACTATGATATACCAATATTCAGTGTGCTTCTTAACCAAGTTGGTTGACATTTATTCTTATCCTCTTTGCTTCATTTTAGAACATTACAGTACAACATGACCTCATAAGTTAGATAGAGAAAGGTCGATGCCATATGATTAAGCGCACCTCTGTATTTTTTAAAGAAGCAAGGGCTACACATGCTCTAGATAGCAGGAAATCACCCGCCAATACAGCTAACTGCAATTTAACAAAGAAGAAACAAGTCAATAGACAAACAACCTAACATTCACAGCTAGTAAAAAGAATATGCAAAATGAATACAAAACCACAAAACTAATGCAGAAATGTCACAAGTCATCAGCAAAAGTGAAGATGATCTTTATTTAAAAATCAACTCCATAATCACCTTTTTCATTATTTTCATCTTTCAAGATTGGGAAGGTAGGGCTGGAGTTGAAGATTCAGAAGGATAAAGATGAAATACCTTATTTCCCATCACAAAATTCAATGAACCAATCCCCCGCCTTGTATCAGCATCATCCAACACGTCATCATGGAGGAGGCTGGCAACCTAAAATAAAATATGGGATTACTAAACAAAAGTTACAAACATATAGAACTACTAATGGATATGACAAGCCATATAAGAGATGGTATCGCAGAAATATAGAACCATAATCATTCAGAATGATGCTTTTTCATCATGGCATATACTTGAGATACCATGCACTCATGTGATGCGTCATACTCTCACACCTCCATCAAGCACGCCATTTTCAATAAAAGTATTTAGAAAATAGGAAGTGGATAAGATCTTGATGAAGATTTATTTGTGGAACTACTCATATTCAAACCATAGCAAGACATGAATCCAACAGAAATCACAAAGAGAAATATAGATACCATGAAACTACAGATTAAGATTGGTAGAAGGTAAAATAAACAGAGTAGCATTATATACATACACACACACACACACACACATATATATATACCATATCTCGATCTTGGAACGTCAAGAAACCATAAAGCACACTTCATTTCATAAACTCAAGGCTGCCATCTTGGCCTTGATAGTCTTAGCATCATACGAGAGAAGGAGGAGGTTAAATGCAAAGTCCACTCTCATATATTGTTAAATTGACCTACAGGTGAACTATGGCAACTGCAAATAATGCAACCCTCTATTCACAGGGTTCTGAACAGACTGATTTTCACATACAAGGCAAAAGTTGAAAAAAAACATGTATATTACCCAAACATGTTTGAACTTGTACAAATGCGACATGAAGTGGAAAGTGATGCTAGAGTTTTAGGGAGAAAGAGCTAAAGTGACTAACATGGATCATCTCTGTGATCTCAGCGATGCACTGTTGTCTTGTACGCAACTCCAAGGACATGGTATCAACTGCAGCAGCAGATAGTTGCCTCGACATTGGTACATTTAAAGCCGTTGCCATCAACAAGAGAACCTACATATCAGGCAGTAATCATTCAGTAAAATCACACTACTTCTAATGACATAAGTTTTAAACATAAGAAGCTGAATGCATCGACACAGAAGTCAGAAAGGATGGGTACCAAATTTACAACATGGCAAACAGAAAACCAATGATAGCGGAGGCAAATTTTTGCACTTCATTTCCGTACAAGGAAAACAGAGTGTACTGCACTTCAATTTCAAAAGGGTTTTGGCAATAATGATGAGTAGATGGTAGTAAGTTAATCCACTAGGCTATGCAGGTATGTTTATATAAGTATGCCGATGAACCAGTCTATATTTCTGCGGTCACCCAACATTCATCCAGCCGGTCAAGGTAGATGTCTCATGCTAATCAAAGGTTGGATGAGTCTTGACAAATCAAGGTTGGAAACCAAAAGATCCGAGTGAGAGATCAATACTACTTGCACATTCCTACCAAAAACCATTACACAGGGATGGATGAGATTTCAAACAGCCTATGCTATTGCAGGAAGTCGATAAGCATAAGTTAACAAAGAAAGTCCCAAACCAAATTCGTTAATTTGCAGCCAGTGGGAACCATGGTCCATCTCCCATCTCTTATTTACAGCATATAACAACTTTTACATTAAGACAACATCTTCCTCATCAAAATAACCCACCCCACAAATAAATAAATAAAATATAATAATAATAATAATAATAATAATAAGTAAAAAAAATCAGTGGTGAATCACTTTTTTGGGGGGGGGGGGGGAGTTCTAATAAAAGTGAAGATCTTACAGTGGGCCGAAATCTTTTTCCTTCAACTCCAATTTTGAAAAAATACTCTGCAGCTGATGCAAGCTTGGGAACCTACACGAGAAGAGAAGTGCTACTTCATCAGAAATTTCATATCTTTCGGTTGGAAAACAAAATTAAAGTACAAGTCATACCTCTGCTACTACCATAGATCTTAAGCGATTTGCAAGAAGCGACAACTCATCAGCTACAAGAGAAAATGGATCTAGTTGCTCCTGCCAAAGATATATCAAGATTGACCTAATTTTATAGCTTTCAATGTTTATGGCTAATGATAGAACATATCCAAAACCAGCTGGTAATGAGATGCAAAGATGAGGAAATAAGCAAGAAGATGAGGAATTGCACTAACCTCTACGACAGGGCGGCTCTGAAATTGAGCCTGCTGCCCGACAGCACTTAGGGCATTTGACACCCAAGAATAAATTACTCTGCAACCTAAAACCTACTAATCACCAGAAACTAAGCAAATATGTTGTTGAAAAGAATCAAAACAATGTTCATTAAATATTAAACCTACCAATTCGCACATTGGGAAGACAATCATAGTTATAACAAAAACTACTGTAAGAGAACAACTCTTAACAGCCAATAGCATCTTCAACTATCAGAACATAATATCACAAGTCACCACGTAAAATATATCTAAAAGCAAAAAGTTATACCTGTGGATATCTAAAATACTTTTAGCCCCCAAATCTTGCAAAAAAAGAATATAAAGAAAATCTAACTGTTTCACTTTCGAACACCGAATAGTAATTATTACTAACTTAGACATTTAAGCTAGTATTATCATTGGTCATTGGCACGACACGATCCACTTAACAACCACCAACTGTTCGACGAAATTCCGGACAGAAAAAAACATAAACAAACAGCAGCATCATTAACACGATACCCCCGAAAACAGAAAAACCCCCACAATGTCGCGGCCAGTCTATAATACATATTCATATATATATTTTTTCCATTCATGAAACCATATAAAAGTTAAAAGCGCGAATGAATTCACCTCTTGAGAAGACTGAACGGGGGAGCGAAAGTGAGTAGAGTGCTCCAGCAATGGCGTACCGTTACTACTGCCAAGCGAAGAATAGACCCATCGACAACGGGCATAACCCGACCTCGGTATCCGGGTAAGACCTCTTACAGACATCATCTCCAGTACGCCCACGTTGAACTTCCGAATTGTACAGACAAATCGAGTCGGCGATCACCTGTTTAGGTTTCTGAGATTGGCGGTGAACAGAGAGAGAGGTGAAGGAGGAAGGATCAGTTAACGGTGATGAAGAAATAAGCCGACATTGAATTGTTTTGCAAGAAATTAGAGTAAATTTACGACGGCTATCGGATCCGAACTCATGACCTATCTGTCACAAATACAAATTATAGGCTACGTGGATCGGGTTTCGCCATCTATTGAATAATCATAAATTTGAACCGAACCGGATGACAATTGCCGGTTCGTCCGGCTCAACACATGGTTTAAGACTATAGTGATTTCGACCGGGTTTTTTCTTTCGAAGGTGATTATTGTTATAACAAAAAGGTAGCAATGATTGCTAAATAATCATTAAATATACATGTGATTACCCAAATTAAGAATTGGGTTTCACATTGAAAGAGTAAATTATTAATTTGGAGTTTGAAAGTTAAAAGTTATTAATTAAAATTTATAAGACTAAGGTTTTATTTGACTTTTCAATTATTTAAAATATTTAAATATTACAGTTTCAAAAGTATTATCGATGACACACGTGTAAGTATGTTACGTATGGAAAAAAAAAAGTAAAATAATGTTTTGAGGATGGGCTTACAAGAGTCTAAATAGGTTAAAATGTTCCTGAAATACGGCCCATGGCCCAACTTAGATCGATTATGGCATGGGCTTTGGCCCACTTAATAAATATATTAACAAGATGCCATTGACTTATTTTTAGGATCCTACATCAATAAAATTTCTAAATAAAAATATGTTTTAGATTATTTTTCCACGAAATAACTAGGTAAAAACTAGTCATTTATAAATGGATCGGCCATCAGATTGTTCTTGTTATTGATTAATAGTTAGCTGATGTCGAATCAATATAATGAAACTATATTCATCAAATTATATTATATACAACAATGGTATAATTGGTCAGCTATAATTTAATAAAATTTGAAACGGAAAACAATTGGTCAATAATAATTATTTATAGTTATTAAAATATAAACAGCCATAATATTTATCAAGTATAAAGTTTGAGCTTTTTAAATGAAAAGAGAATAAAAATGAACAACAAATGTACAAATACGCAGACTCACTGTTAATATGCACTTTACATAATTAGAAGAAGATGATGATGAGATAAAATAGCCATGAAATGGTGTATTCCCAGCTTTATCAGCTCTCTTTCCTCATCAACAAGTCCCTGAATTCTTCATCAGTGCTCTTGAGCATCAATGGCAATGGAATCTTCAATCCACTCTGTACAATCTCCATATGCCGAGGCTTTATCCTATTCTCCAGACTGAAGGCAAAATACTGGGGAAATTCCTTCAATTCCTCCAATTTCCCATCCATTTCCTCTGTGAAATACTCAAATTTCGGCTTGAAATTATTCTCGACGCTAAATGTGAACAGTGCTGGACATCTCAGAACCATTCCGACTGCATCAGACTTGGATAAACCCAAGCTCACAAAGTAGTCCAGCTTGGGAATTAGGGTTTTCTCCACGCTTGAAACGAGCAGGATCGGGTCCTGATAAGCTAATGCGTACAGATCTTTGAATCCTAATCTCTGAAGATAGAACAAAGCTGGCTTCAATTGGTCTCTGACGCTGGAAATTAACAGTCTCGGGCATTTGTTGATCACTCTTCTGAAACTAGGATCGGGAACTTTGAGATCATGTGAGAGGAAATTGAAGACGTGGCTCAGATCGGATTTAATGTCGGAGGTGAGAATTTTAGGGCACATACCGAAAATTCTGCCTAAATCCTTAAGATGGATGCCTTTGGATTGGAGGAAGGTGACAATGGCGTGGATTGAATGGAGGGAAGCGGAGTGGAGGGCTGGGTTCTGGGCCAAAGCTCGGCCCGAATCGACGCCCATGATTTCGAGGCAGAGGATTTTCTCTTTGAATTGGGAGGAGATGTTAGCGTGTGCTGTTTGGTATAGTGGGTGTTTATGGAGGAGGGTTTTTGGTTTAGATGTTAAGAGGACGCTTTGATCCGAATTTGGAGCTGGTTTTGGAGAAGAAAAGCACATGGAGGAGCGGCATGCCGCCGCCGTCGACGCCAGCATGGTGGTGGTGGCTCCGCCGTGGGAATGGAATCGTGATTTTCTATTTGCTCGATGATGCCACTGCTCTTCCTTTTTTATCTGAATCTTGAAAATGCCACCTGGCAGTTTGGTGTAAATCTATTGGCTGGAAATGGATTTCAATAGATTGGATGAAAATGGATTTCATTTTCTCGCAACAAAGAAATTAAAATATAATTACATAGAAAATAGAGTAACCTCAAGCATAAATGAACTGTAGATACATATATTATCCTTTCAAAGCTTTCAAGAGTTGCATCGATGGATTTAACAAAACCAAGTACTTCAAACTGTTATATTCTCACTCAACATTAAAACAAAGTAATAAACAACAACAAAATAATTCCACCAGATAAATATTGATACAATGATCCATTCAATTTTTCGGGATATCTGAACCTGCGAAAAAGATTAACACGATGATAAGTACAAACTCATCACAGAAAATATTTGTTCTAATTTTTGAGCTAGAAAGAATAATGAAACTGGGCTTATATGTAGACAATTCAGATCATGACAGAGCATACGAACCATTAATAGCTTCGTCCTTCACTTCGTCGCCTGTACTCCACACGATGTCTTTCAACCCAGTTGCCAGGTTTTTGTAAAACTGCATACGAGGAAAAGCAAAACTTAACATAAAACAAAACTAATGTAAATGCAGAAAGGCACACAGAACAATAGGGTTAAGATTAGATTCACAATATTAGATGACCATTTAAACTAGTCATCGCTAGTAATACCTTGTGAAATTCTAATGTATCTCCTCCAGCCTTGCGAACCTCAACCATGTGTAGAGAAGGAGCCACTTCGAAAATCTGCAAGAGCATTTAGTAGAGATCAATTCAAAATCATACACCAAGAGTGCATATACACACATTTCGTATTATTTTATTGAGCAGATGACCACTCATTTAGTCATTTATATTTAAAATCAACTAGAAAGTACGACATCAATCGAACATCAGGACTCGAGATGCTATCAAATGACATACCTCTGTTGCAATGGAAAGATGGCCCTTGCGCCCAGATTTCTCGCCATGAAGTTTCATCTATAAATAGAATATCATTACCACCAAAAACGGGTTAAAGGGTTGACTTAAATGGAAAAATCTGCTGAAAAGAAAAGGTACCCTTTCTAAACTTCGCGTATAACACGTGTAAGAATTTTAATAAAGCACTTTCTAGGAAAACAAATTGACAATTTGGAAAGAACAACATATAGAAGTGTGTGAACTACCTTGTAGTTGTTTTTCTTCACATCAAACCCCATAGGCACGGCAGCTTGCTCGATCTTTGATATGATCTCGTTGGCAGGACATTTAGATGTAAATCTTGTTTCTCGCTTCACAAGCCCCTGGATCCAGAGAAAATATAAGGCATGTTATTCAGAATCCAAAGATTATGATCTTATCACTAATCTAACTTTTGAGCATACCATTTGCTTTTCAAAGAGGGAGTTAAGATTGAGGCCCTGTGAGGTGGAGATAAGCTCGAAAGCATTCATAGTCACTGGTGCAGTAGGGGGCCTTTCCTCCCGTCTCTCCACAACAAAGTTTGGGGAGTCCTGAATTCAATTGAAGAAATTTTTAAAATTTGTTGGAAATTATTTGAACTTTATACCATTTAAAAATATAAACTAGGTCACGTCAGAATGCATACCGCTAATTCATTAAAAAGAGAATTAACATCATCGAGAGTGGCTTCCTCATGTTCAAAAACTGGAGACTTGTATCCTTTCTTGAACCAGTCATTCGCGAGGACCTCATTAATTGTGATGCGCTGTTTCATCAGACAAAACCATCACTTGATTAGGAAACTATAAAAATAACTCTGCAAGAAACAAGTTGTCTTTGACCAAGAAAAAGGAGGAATTTTGGCCATACTGTTGAGGGATTGGGATCCAAAATTCTTTTGATTAGTTTCTTTGCACTGGTAGAAAACCATGGAGGGCAAGTGAAGTCCGCCTTAAATATCTGCATTCGAGCTAAATCAGGATTAGTGTGTGTTTTCACCATCTCGTCATAATTGTAAAGAAGATATAGAATCACCTTTTTATACAATGCCATGAGATTTGGTTCTTCAAAGGGCAAATAACCAGCCATGAGAACAAAAAGAATAACACCACAAGACCAAAGATCTGCCTTGGCTCCATCGTAGCCCTTATTGTTTATCACCTGGAATATGACGAGTAAAAGGCAGTAATTCAGAAAATAGAATCATTCAGAAACAAAAACTATACGAGTGTTGGAAATCTGATTGCATACCTCAGGAGCAACATAATTTGGAGTACCACATGTTGTGTGAAGTAATCCATCTTCCTAATAACAAGATCAGAAACGAACTTTTATCATTGTATTCATATTTTTTATGCAAATAGACAATATTTATCACATTGTTATACCCGAACTTGCTGGGGTAGGGCGCTCAACCCAAAATCGGAGACTTTGAGAACTCCATTCGCGTCGAGCAGCAAATTCTCCGGCTGTAATCACACAATCAGTAGCTGTCTTTTGGTTGTATTCAAGATTTTAAGTGAACCTCTAAGAAATCAAGAGAGGAATGCATTTAAAAACTGAATAAGAAATGGGAGGCTCACCTTAAGGTCCCTATGGTAAACACCCCTGCTGTGGCAATAATCAACGGCATTAATGAGCTGTTGAAAATACTTCCTGGCTTCGTCTTCTTTCAGCCTTCCTTTACTAGCCTGGACACAAGAAACCAACATGATTGTTGCAATTTTCATTGCTGTATCTAATGAAATTGTTATCATAAAAGTGAAGGCGACGTACAATTTGGTCAAAGAGTTCACCACCTGTGACAAATTCCATACAAATATATATCTTTGTCTTGCTGGCCATAACCTACAGGAAAAGATCTTCAATCACTTGACAAATGATACAACTTTCCGGTTAGAATGCATATCAAAAGCTTCCCAGTGTCCATAAAACAAAATGCCCCTGTTCTTGGAAAAGTCAAATACCTACCTCATACATGCGAATAACGTTGGGATGCCTAATCAATTTCATGGTTGAAATTTCACGCTTAATCTGCGCAAAGGGGACATAAGTGTTAGAATGCGATAGAATTGCAACGAAAAAAAATACTGGATCACAACAATTAATACATAGGATTAACCAAAAAAGAAAAACAGAAACTGACTATATAAAACTCAAGTTCAGTCAAATCCACTTTGTTCCTTATCAACTCTAATTCATTACTCATTAGCAACAACTTCGCTCCATCTGCAACCCCACCAGACCCCCCCCCCCAGCAGAAAGACAAACCAACAACAATATGATGTTAGGGTCCATAAGCATTAACAAACACAGATCAGCATCTGGATTTCAAACGCCACAAAAAAAGATAGTACATAGAATAGAAAAGTCAACCCAAAATCTGAAACACAAAGAAAATCACAAACATAGACACAGCAAACACAGACAAGATCAATAACTCAGAAAATTAACATAGAAGTGTCTTTTTCTTAATCCAAATTAAAGAAATATTGAAAAGAAAAGAAGATTAAAAGCACCTGTCCAATCATCTTGTGTTTGAGAACCTTGTCTTTGTCCAAAATCTTGATTGCCACATTCTCCCCAGTCTCCAAATTCCTAGCAAACTTCACTTTGGCAAAAGTCCCTTCTCCTAACGTCCTCCCTAATTCATACCTCCCCACACGCGTCCTTCCACTCGCCCCCCCACTCCCACCAACACTTGATCTTGATGCCATCACCATCTCTGCAACCCTTTATTCTGTATCTATATATGTATCAATTCTATCAAACAAAAACTCCCTCTTTTTTTTATAAAGGCCCCAATTTTCTTTCACTTATAATATACAAATCCCATCCATCTCCCTCTCTCTCTCTCTCCCCTTTATTGAATTTTCTTGAACTATAGAACCCTAGAGCCTCTTCTTCTTGCAAGGTTGCCACACCTGAGACTTCGCCACATTCATCTTCCCTTTTCTTGAACTTTTTTCTAAAAATAAAAAACTAAGATCAACACGATAGATAACAAAATCAGATCAAGATTCTCACGCTGGTCCCGGAGATCCTTTTCGAAACAGAGGAGAACAATGAAGACGCCATTCCAAGACCTTGGATTGAAGGACAGGATATTGGCGAAAAATAGAAAAGGAAATAAGGATTATTAGGGTTTAATGGGATTAAATAAATTGAGGAAGGCTTGAGAATCGGGAAAACAATGGATTATGACCAATAATTAATCTGGTTGTATACGTATAATAATTAATCAAGAGATTCGTCGTGTATAGAAAATCGAAAATTCGATGAAATACGAGGTGAAGTGGACAACTGAGGAAGGTTGCATGTCCCAATGGGAGGGAATTGGATGAGGTAGGGTGCATCGTTATTACTCGGTTCCTACACGGTTTTGTTACTTTTGTCCTATTCCGAAAACGAGGCCTTGTTTGGCACAACATGGAAATTTTGTATTTTTAGCAACTTATATGTGTATATATATATAAGATCTACTCAATATTTCTTTCCTCTTTTTTTATTAGTTTGGGAATTTTATTTTGAGCAGAAGATTTTATAAGGATTCAATATGTAAATATTTACAAATATAAAGGTTAAATAAAGACATACAGCCATTCACAAATAAATAAATAAATAAAATAATCCTCCATCAATTTATACGAGGAAATTAGAGAAAGTTAAATATTAAGATAAAAGTTAATCTTAACTGCTAAATGTTTTTTAATTTGTATGAATAAATTTAAACAATAGATAAATTGTAATGTAATGGAAATTTTATATTTATTTGACCAATAAGAAAATTCACCTTCAATGACTTGAATTTTCTTCTTTTAGTATTTTATTACTAGTCAATGATTTTCTTATTTCTTCACAACATGAAGAAACAGTTTCCCAAGTTTTATGTTTTTACTTTTCCTATTTTAGGTTTCCCAACTACCAAAACACAATTCTTGTGGATATTTTCTAAAGAACCAAAAAAAAAAAAAACTGTACATATAAAATTTGACCATTTGAATGAGATGTTAGGAGATCATGATTTTCTTTGATAAAACTTCAATCAGAAATGATATAATAAAAGAAGAAAATATTGGCTATTTTAATAATATGTTGGGAGATCACGACTGACTTCGATAAACTCCATGCAAATGTGATGTAATTATCTTCTTCTTTTTTTATGAAGAAAATTTTGAATATTTTTTTCTAAAATGAGTTAATCAACAATTTATAACTCATAGATATGACTAATGAAATATTTTGGTAAGACATCTCATATTAATTGCTATGCCAGAAATTTTCATATAAAAAGTAACAAAAAAATCTTTTTAATATTTACTAGTAGTTGTCCCTGTGCGTTGCACGGTTTGTTATATAATATGTAGTAAATATTAACTATTTCATAATACCGTTTAACTAATTATAAGCATTTTGAAGATATAAAGTATTTAACAATTAAAAAAATATGAATTTACTTTTATCTCTCTCTCCATATATATATATATATATATATATATTAAATATCTATCTAATCCATAGTAATCTTATTTATTATATATTCAATTGGACAATCTGTAACTAATAACACTAAAAGTATCAATTATGAATTTTAAATTAAACTCAATTACTTAAATTAAAATATATATATATATATATTATATTAGAAACAATACACAAAAAATGAAAAATTTACTTAAGAACCTGATGCAAACAATGTCAATCATGTATTTTCAACCTTCATTTTAAAATAAATTGAATTAAAAAAAATGACATTTTTAATATCGTTTAACATTGAAAATGACAAATAGCCAAACCATGTATTTTATACTTAAATACTTAATAATATTTTCATCATTAAAATATATCGGTAAAGGATATTAATATTTTCCAAACAATAAATGTTGATGGTATTACATATTTGAATATACAAATATTAATCTAAAAAATATTTAGAATGACATATAATTTCATACTACACACATATAAATTTCTTTAACAATGTTACATTTATTTATTTATATTAAATATGATATTAGATATCCCTAAATAAATTAATATTTATTATTAAATTTATTTTTGAACAATATCTATTATTGGGATTTATAAAATTATATTCAATAAAAATTAATTTAATTAAGACCAAGAAAATATAAATGAACTAATAAAATAATTATAATATCAAATCAAATGGACCAATTATATAAATTGAAAAATATATGCAATATTACAATTCCTAATACAATTAATTCATTTATGAAAAGCCTATTACATTTGATAGTCATGGTATATGAATCATCTTACAAAAAAACATTTTATTAATATTTATAAAACTCAAACCCCAAAATGATTTGTAAGATGAAGAAAGAATTTTCATAACATGAGTTTATAATAATCTTAGGGGCCGCTTGGTATGATGGTGAGGAATGGGAAAAGGAATGGTAATTATAGTAGTGAGGAATGAAATGAATAGTTTCTTTAAATTTGTGTTGTTTGGTTTACCAAAATTCTTAAGGAATTGAATCAACTTAATAATAATAATAATACAAATAATAATAATAATAATAATAATACTAATAATAATAATAATACTAATAATAATAATAATACTAATAATAATAATAATTATTATTATTATTAGTATTATAATAATAATAATAATTATTATTATTATTATTATTATTTGTATTAGTATTATTATTATTATTGTTATTATTATAATAATAATAATAATTATTATTATTATTATTATTGTTATTATTAGAATAATAATAATAATAATTATTATTATTATTATTATTAGTATTATTATTATTATTATTAGTAGTAGTAGTAGTAGTATTATTATTATTAGTATTAGTTAATTTATTAATAATATTATTATTATTATTATTATTATTAGTAGTATTATTATTATTAGTAGTATTATTATTATTAGTATTAGTATTAATATTATTATTATTATTATTATTTGTATTATTATTATTAGTATTATTATTATTAGTAGTAGTATTAATATTAATATTATTATTATTATTATTTGTATTATTATTATTATTATTGTTGTTGTTGTTGTTGTTTTAGAAAATAAAATTATGGAATGAAAGTCATTCCTTAGGAAAACCTAAGGAATGACTTTCACACCTTGATTCCTTAGTTTTAGGATTTGGAACGATTTTTAGAGGAATCAAAGTCATTTACCAAACACTCATTTCCATTCCATTTCCATTACTTAGTATGAAAGTGTCCAACCAAGCATGCCCTTAATTTTTTTATAAAACCCAAAAAATGATTTGTAAGATGAAGAAAGAATTTTCATAACATGAGTTTATAATAATCTTAATTTTTTTATAAAACTCAAAATCATCTTACATAATGATTTTCCAAAAATTATCCATTTTGGATTATGAAGAAAGAATTTTAATAAATTTATTACATGGGAAAATAATTAAAAAGTAAAATACAAAATAAAAAAAATTGATTTGACATTTTTAGGAGGGAAAATGACAAAAATATAAATATTACCAACTTCCTTATTTTTATATAAGTATAGATATTTGGTTGGATCAAATTTAATGTCGAATAGCATGCCAACTTTCAAATTCAATTTCAATGACCGATCAAGAAGGAAAAAAAAAAAGGATTCCAAATTTGTTAAGTCGAAAATGGAGAAAAAAAAAATCAAATTTAAAACAGTAGATGAAAGATGATTTTAATTTCAATCAATATAATTTGCTGGCTCATCCACAGTGGTCAACTTTTATCTTCTCTTTTTTCAATCAATGAAAATGAATCGTCATAACTTTATGATTGTTTATTTTATTTCTATCATTATTGGTATCGTGATAAGATAATATAATTATTATATAATTATTATTGGTGTCAATATTATATAATTTATGAAGCTTTGATCATTATCCATTGTCAACTGTTTATTTAACTAGAGTAATGCCCGTGCAAAAAATGTGCAATGCACGAGATTGATATGATATCTTATTTTTTTAAAATTTGAAGTGAAAGTGAGTTTAATATATGATTTTGTACTTATTTATTATTGTTTAGATTTTAATTATATAATGTCTATTGATCATGTGTGATTATTTCATTTACTATATATTTATTTGATATTGTTTGCACTTATCCTAAAAATAGTATTTTGTTATCGATTCTTCATTAATAGAATTACTTTGTTTCTACTTGCTTAATTCAAAAAATATTCAGTGAGATTTATGAATATGTGATTGAAATTGTCATTGACGATTAATTTTTTTCTTTTGGTTGTAGTTTAATTATAGATATATGTAGAGATTTTGAATCAATATTTTTTATTTTTGACCCAACTTCAAATGTATAGATAAGTACACATTGCTCTTAAAGTCCAATATATAGAGAATAAAAAACCTAAATAGTAAAAAGATGGAATCAAAACCCAATTGCAATATGAAACTTTACCATTTTCTTCTATTATTGCAGTTACGTTTCTCTTAGATGTTGGATTAAATATTGAAAAGGTAGGAGAGAGATGAGAAAATAACATGTTTTGCATAAAAAACTTGGAAAGGCTGACGTGGCATCTTTGGAGGGTGTCACTTGTCAGTACCAGTACCAGGAGAGAACAAATCATCATTTTATATATAAGATAAGATAAGATTTTCTCCAAATGGATTTTGAATCTTTCAAATTGATTTAAAACATAATATAGATGTAATATCAATCAAAATTTAATCACAGTTAAAATATTAATCATTTTAAGCACAATTAAAATATTAATCATGTTTGAAGCACAAATTAAAATATCAATCAAATATTAAGCACAATTAAAATATTAATCATAATTATCATCTAAATCATTATCATCATTAATATAATACTCCATCTCGATTGACGGAACAAATAATCAACATAAATATTATATCAATTTAAAAATTAAAAATTATGGATTAAAGACAGATGAGATTATCAGTAAAAAACCTTTAAAGTAAAATTATGTTTTGCGCCTTCAAATTTTAAGACTATTGTTATTACTATATAATTATCTTTCAATTCCTTCTTTTTTTTTTCCCTCTTTCATACACGCGAAGTTTATTCATTATATTGACAATTTTTCTTTTTCAAAGAGTACTAATTTTTTTTTCAATTTTAAGTTTTTTTTTTCTTTTTTTCGTTTTGATTTTAATCATGCATAAATATTCTCATTATATTATCATATACTCAAATCTTTTTTTTACATTAATACTCACTAGCATAGAAAAGTCACGTGTGGGTTTACAAAAAAATAAAATAATAAATAAAAATCAACATAGTAAAACATTTAAATATTACTTATTTAAAAATTATTTATAATTTTATGCTCTATCTATAATCTAATTTAGTGTTGATATATTATCTAATTATGTATGTTCTGACTTCTGATAAACATAAATAATATATTTTTATTGTATTGAAAATTATATATGTGCTAACATTCAAATTATGAGGTGCGATTAAATCAATGGCGTTGGAAGCTAATTTCCAAATCAGTTGAATTAAAATATTAATCAATTTTGTTTTAAACAATTACAGTATTAATCATCCTTTAAAAGCACTTAAAATATTAATCTTTTTTTTTTGAGAGAGATAAAATTAATAAATAGAACAAGAGTAACAAATACTAAAAAGACCATCCACAAAGTTAGGAGGCTCGACCCAATAATAAGGATTTGTAAACGAACGAGCAGCCCTTGCAATATGATGTGCCACAATATTGACATTACGTGAAATAAGATTTACTGTAAAAATATTAATCATCGGTTTTCACTGTCTTCTTGAATTATATAAGATTCTCGTTATCATCATTATATAATACATAGTTTTTTTAAGGTTTATTATATAATACATAGCGTTATATCATTTATTGTAAGTAGGTCTACTTTGATAATTCATAGTATTCGTATTCATAAAATGTTTTGATTCATTATAAAAATAAGTTTATCTATATTTATCTTTAATGTGTATTTGCATTTCAAAGGATGTCAATGCGTATTCAAAAGATAGATGTACCTTGATTTATATCAAAATAGATTTTTTTTAAACATTTATATAAAAACAGATAGATTATTCAAAAAAACAATGTAAAACATAATTTAATGTATCTAACACCTACATTCAACTGTTTTCATTTTCTATTTATTAATTGGTTATCTATTTAGATTTAAATTTAGATTTAGATTTTAGATTGAAGAATAAAAGTAAAGTGGATAAAAGGAGAAGAACACGAGGAGAAGAAATAAAAAAAAAAAAAACTAGAAAAAAGAATTAAAGTAAGGGAAAAATAGAGGCTTATAAATAAGGATTAAAATATCGCGACATATCGAGGATATACCACGGATATGGATATTACGATATGGATATTGGGTGTTAATGTATTTCTTTCTGGGTATCGCGATATATCGCAAAATATCCCAAATTATCGTTATCGATATCGGTTCAGTGTAGTACAAAATTGGATGGAAATCGAGAAATATCGCGGATACATCGCAAATTATTGCATATATATCAAAATTCACAATTTTGATTCAAAAAATTGAAAAATGTGATTTTTTTTTTACTTTGTGTATTTTGTTTGATAGTAGAAGGAATATATTAATATTTGGATGGACTACTCAAAATGTTTTTCATTACCCACCTCCTCAAGAAATGTCGTATGAAGATCAAAATGAGTATCAACAATATGATTGGATTAGTATACTCTATCCAATTCATGGTGAAACAGTTGGACGAGATAGAGAAACTTATGAATGACATGTGCATAACTATATCAATGAATACTCTAATGTGATGAGTTGGTTGGTGAAGTAGTTGGGCGAGATATGGAAACTTATGAATGACATCTGCATAACTATATCACGAGTACTCTAATGTGATGAGTTGGTATCAATACTGTCTGGACAAATATGACATTCCATCTACTATGTTTGAATCTCATAGGTCATAATTTTGTATTGTATTATATAATATATTGTCAGTTTTTTTTATGAAATACAATATTTATAAAACTTATTATCTATATGTTAGTTTTAAATATATTATTTTATTGTGATTTTGGGTGGAATATATGTGTAATGATGTGTTAAAATAATCCCTAAAATTTCATATTAAATTTCCAAAATTTTAATAAGATATCCGTCATTTTTTCAAATTTTTTGCGATATCGGTATATCCGTAAAATTAAAATTGTGATATCACTTGCGATATAGATATTTTCTTGCTTATAAATATAAATATAATTCAGATCCATATGATCCGAAGCTACGATCTACCCGTTATATGGCCATAGGCCCATAACTCTATTTAAACTGGGCCGCCAGTTAGGCCCATTTTCTTATGGACCCAACTCTTTCTCTATGTATATTAAGTACAACCCAACCCAATAGAATTCAATAATCGCTCCACTCCGTTTTCCGCCCACACGGGAGAGAGAGACAGAGGGAGAGAGAGAGGAGAGGAGAGAGCGGTGTCAATGGAGGAAATGGCGGCGGAGCAAAAGAAGAAGAAAATTATGCCGGTGATACCATGGATGAGAGACCCAGTTGATATCAGTCTCTCTGAATCATGCCCCCTCACTTCCATCCCTTTTCTCGACCCCAGGTTTTCCATTTCTTTTGTTTCTTTAATTTTCTTGTTTTTCTACTTCATGTTTCTTGATGTTCTTTTCTTTTCTTTTGTGTTTTTTGGGCGTGGTGGTTTTGCTCTATGTTGTGATGTGGTAACTCGTTATTGTTTCAAGAAATGTTGGGACACTTAGTGTGGACGTAATGAGCGGTAAAAGTGTGAAGTAATCAAGATTCATGAATTGGAATTTCGGCGAGCTGTTTCTTATCTCTTCTCAGTGTTTTCTTGACTGTATTTGTTTACCTTTCAAATCTTCGTGACTTTATTTTCTGAACTTTTCTTGGCTGGTAACGTTGGTTATGTTTCGGTCTATATTTCAATATGTGTCTGATTGATGAAGTGAAATGGTAAGTAATCAAGATATAATAATCTGAAACAATTAATACCACAAATATTTCACTCTTCATTCTAAAAGAAATGTCTCACACCTTTTCTTCTATTAGGTTAGAGGTGGCTTTGCATAATATGGGTATCACTTCACTGTTTCCAGTGCAAGTAGCAGTTTGGCAAGAAACAATTGGTCCTGGTTCTTTCGAGCGAGATCTTTGCATAAATTCACCTACAGGAAGCGGCAAGACTCTTGCTTATGCTTTACCGATTGTGCAGATGCTATCCACTCGTACGGTTAAATGTCTTCGAGCTCTGGTGGTGTTGCCCACTAGGGATTTGGCTGTGCAGGTCATGTATTTTTGTCTTGTTTCTACACATTCACGACATGTTTATTCTTTTTCTGGTTATGTCTGTATGTATTCTGATTGTTCATCAGATGGTTTTGTGGAATTAAAACTCTAGCATGAGACCCTTTTTGAAATTAAAAAAATGTTTACTCACTTTATGCTCCTTATCTTCTTGCATAGTTTGAAGTATATATGCATTATCTATGTTTGGGGATACTGCTTCTATGTTGATAACAGTGGAAGCATCTTAATAATTTGGTGTTGTTCTTGTATCATAGTGGACTCATTTCTGCTACCGAAATGTCTGACAGTCCTTGGCTTCTGCGTTGTCCTTTCAGGTTAAGGAAGTCTTCACTGCACTGGCTCGTGCAGTTGGCCTGTCGGTGGGTTTGGCAGTGGGTCAATCTTCCATTGCTGATGAAATCTCAGAGCTCATCAAGAAACCTACTTTGGATAATTGCATCTGTTATGACTCTGAAGATTCATATCAGGAGCTAAGAAGTTCGGTGGACATACTTGTAGCAACACCAGGAAGGTTGATGGACCACATCAACAATACCAAGGGTTTCACACTCCAGCATCTTTGTTATCTCGTAAGGGATTGTCTTGGGGGCAATTTTACCTGTGTGCATATAGTTGTGGTTCCTATTGTTCTGTAGATTTCTCTGAATGGCATGCTTATTCTTGAAGAGTTTTTACTGTATAAAGTTGATTATGTGATTATTATCTTTTATTATGTCAAGTCACATTAACCTGTAATAGCATCTTTTCAAGTTCTTGATCAGCTTTATGGGTGTAGCTGAGCTGAGCTTAATGGGTGTTTATTGACCATGCCAGTGCAACTCGATTGACTAACTTCTTATTTGGTTAACTGAACAAACTGCGATCAAGTTCCCCCTCATATCATTGTGTCTCCCTAGTTGTTGATGTTCAACATTCGTTGTAAAGCTCAAACATGGCATAATATCGCAGGTAGTTGATGAAACCGATCGGTTACTTAGAGAAGCCTATCAATCCTGGTTGCCTACTGTCCTTCAATTGGCATACTCTTCAAGTCAAAGTCAATTTTCCTCTGAGGACGGCGTTGTTTCTCCTACATTGGGTTCACTGAAGACCATCAGGAGACGGTAAATTTCTCTTCATTCCCCTCATTTTATACTTGTATCATAATATACTATTTAAATTGTTCACTTTTCACTTTGACATTACATCAGCGGTGTTGAGAGGGGGTTTAAAGGTAGGCCTTATCCAAGGCTTGTGAAGATGGTTTTATCGGCCACATTAACTCAGGACCCAAGTAAGCTTGCGCAGCTTGATCTTCACCATCCCTTATTCTTAACAACTGGAAAAATGCGCTATCAGCTTCCTGAACAGCTTGAATCCCTTAAAGTGGTATGAGCATATTCGTCCATTATTCTGAGGTTGCACTTTCATTATTTCTCATATATGTTGATACCATTGTGTGACTTACATACTGAAATCTCAGGTGTGTGAATCAAAGCTTAAACCACTTTATCTACTTGCACTTTTGGAGACTTTGCAAGGGGAGAAATGTATTGTTTTCACATCCTCAGTAGAATCAACTCACAGGCTATGCACTTTGTTGAATTTCTTTGATGACCTTCAAATTAAGATTAAAGAGTACTCTCGTCTTCAACGACAGTCCATAAGAAGGTGATCTAAACATAATTTATTTACGTGGTTTTTTTTAATAGTTTTAAATAATATCATGGAATGATTACAATGAAATAATACCCTCTCTCCTGGTTGATTTCTGAGGTGGAATGACTATCTTTCTTGCAGCAAAACATTGAGGGCATTTCGAGCTGGAGATGTACAAGTTCTTATTTCCTCGGATGCAATGACTCGTGGAATGGATGTTGAAGGGGTTAAAAATGTAATAAATTACGATATGCCTACGTTTATCAAGACCTATATTCACCGCGCTGGCCGAACTGCAAGGGCGGGCCAAACTGGGCGATGTTTTACTCTTCTGCACAAAGATGAGGTAAATTGACTTGGTGATGAAAATAAAACCTAATTAAGGCTAATTAAGATGAAAATACTGGGTTCATTTTTGCTCTTTATTTAGCATCTTGAATTTTCGATTTCAGGTTAAGCGATTCAAGAATCTGTTACAAAAGGCTGGTAACGAATCTTGTCCTGTTTATTCGGTTCCACCCGAGTCAGTAGAGTCATACCATACCATGTACAGTACAGGTACAATAAAACCTTATCTTTTATAACTTAGATGTTAATAAACTGAGATAGAAGTTAACAATGTGTGGATGTACGTACAGCTTTGCAAAGACTGAAAGAGAGCGTTAAATCAGAAAAATACGGGAAAGGGAAGGTTAATATAAAGCGGCCTGTCATTGCAAGGAAAAAGGAGAAACCTGCTTAAAAGAGAAATATATGTGTGTATGTAATGGAATGAATGACTCCTCTTGTTGCCTCTTCTATCTGGTGTGTGTACCAGGTTAGTGTTTTTGATTTTTGGGCCTAGTACAAAAAACTAATCTTCAAGTTATATTGAAGCATTGATTTTAAACTAAACTTAGATGTTAAAATGGTATACGAGTTATTCTTCAAAATTTGACATTGTAATTAACTCTAGCTTTATTTTTACTACTTAACCTAAAGCTAATAAATATTTGTTGTTTTTGCAGCATAGGTGATTTGGAGCAGCGACGATGACTGGTGCTGGTGATCCCATGTATGTTACCCTCAAGATTATAGGATTTAGCTTAGGTTTTCATTACATAGACCTTTGAAATAGTTTAAATTATCCTCATTCCAGAAATTGGTCAAAATTGCACCCAATTCAAGAAATTATGATTAAATTGTTCCTGATAATGATATTGTCAATGATATTTTGTAGACAATTATTTTATTCAATAGAAATTTTCACCTTTGCAGTCAAATAATTTAATCATCGCATGACATTGATGAGATGCATAACTGGATCGAGGTTAAATGATAGATGCAGGAAATTCATTTCTATTCGTTTAATATATCTGAGCTGCTTACTGTTATTGGATAATAGTCAAGCAAATATGTACAAATTCTTGCTTGGTTAAAGTACAGATCTTCAAAAGGGGTGAGATCCAACATACGAAAGGGCGAAAGAGGCTATTTATATATGATATTCGACAATTTCATATACACGTCCTACTTTTAGTGCAAAACTCAACTTCTTTTGTTCCACTTAGGTTGTCCAAATTAAAGTTACAAATCATCAAGGCAAAATTACACTCATATAACTCTTACATTCATCAAAGGCAAGGGAAAAAGGCAGGCCTATAAAATTAATTTAAGTAACATCATGAGCTCAGAATAACCTTCATGATTCCAGAGCTGCAGCATCCTGTATTTCATCTGTCTTCACCATTTCTAACCGTGGACGTTTCAAGGCTAGTTAATACAAGAAATAATAAGACTACAGTTGGTATCAAACATATAAGCCATCATGATGCATATAATTCATATCAAATGTCCACCCAACATCTATCAATCTAACATTCTCCAATCCAAAATTTATGAATGCTGTTTCTACCATTTCTACTCAAAACCAAGAACAATATATCATTGCAATATCAAAGTTTTGGCATAATTCAGTTAGGACATTTTCCAAATGCTTATATAACAACACCCAACTAGATTAACCATACTTAGATACACACATTCAATCAAGCTCAGAATTAGGAGACTCACATCTGATGGAGGAGCCAGCAAGGCAAGTGAGCCTTGATTTGGTGTTGACCTCAGTTAATGGTTTTGGGTTGCCTTTGTTAGCCATTCGCATATCCCAAAGGCGTATAACCCCATCGGACGATGCAGATGCCACTATATGAGGATCCTCTTCCCCTGAATCAGCACTGATCTTGGATAATACAACAATGCCTTTTATGCGAGCTGCATGAGCATCTTCAATGCTATACGCCAATTTTCCACTACCTGTGTCCCAGGCATTAAGATTCCGATCCTCTCCGCCTGTAAATAATATCCCGTTCTACAGCAAAAGGATAATCAAGGAAGTATTCATCAAAGTCTAGTTCATATTTGGTTTTGATTGTTTCTGAATTCTGATCATAAACTCAAAACAAAGCAATTTGGTAATCTTGAAGCCAAAACCTAATCTTTTTTGTGAACGCATTGGTTTTGATTGTTAGGATTAAGTATTAACAAAGTTTTGGGCATCCGATCAAATTTACCAACAAAATCAATATAGAACATGCTCATCATCATCATCATCATCGAGAGAGAGAGAGAGAGAGAGAGAGAGAGAGATTACAGCTCCAGAGGCAGCACAGAGGACTTTCTTCTTATTATCCAGCTCGCATATCAATTTTGCGTCCTCAGACTCGTGAATACTGACTTTATCATCGATTGCCATGATGAATTTCTCTCCAGCTTCATTGAATTGCACGATCGAGGCTTCTTTGCTCAACTTGCAGTAAAAACTCCGTCTTCCCCTCACCAAATTGACCAGCGCCAAGCACTCATCGTGGCCGACAGTCAACGCTAACTTCCCCGATGGATGTACCGAGAGCGAATTGACTCCTTTTCTGTGGACTTTCACAGTCTTAAGGAGCACGAAAGGATCAGCATCGTAGATGGAGAGTGAACCCTCGGCGTCGGCGGCGAGGAGGTTGCGGGGGACGGAGAGAGAGGGAGGAGACACGAAGGAGACGGCGGTGATCGACGAAGAGTGGTGGAAGGATCCGATCTCGGAAGAGGACGACAGGTCATAGATTTTGATGCAGTCATCGTTTCCGCCGGAGACGGCGGCCGAACCAGCGACGGCGACGGTTTTGATGGTGGAGAGGTGGGAGGGGAAGGAGAAGAGTGGGGTTAGGGCGAGAGATTGGGGGTGTTTTCGGGATTTGAGCTTGTAACCCCAAATGAAACGCTCATATGATCCTGCAACCAAACTCATCTTCGGAAAAACCAGGCGAAAGAGAGAATGGGGAAGAGGGTTTTGAGCAGGGTTTTAGAAGGTTAATTGGGTTGGGCCATGAGGCCCAATACGTAAAAAAGGCCTTTCCCAGATTAGATTCCAATAGTATTTCCCCTGACTACCTCAACTGGCCCAATACTAATTCTTGGGTAAAAATTCCATCTTTTCATAACATATGCTTCTCAAATCAATAAATTTTCTATCTTTCTTATTCCCAAAAATTACTCATAATTAAGGAAAAATATTACAAAAGAAACCGTTGAATTTGGATAGTGTTGAATTTTTTATCTTATTTTTTTTACTGGGATTTGAATTTGAAGAAGAGTGGTTTCTACAGTCAGTAATTTTCCTCAACATTACAAATCCCCTGAAAATTTTCTGATATTAAACCCAAAACGAATTTAGTGAATTACAGATAATTGATGCATCACAATTCTCGAATTCAGGAATTTTCCCCCTTTTGGAATTGTGAAAATAATTTCTCAGCTCCGGCCGCCGCCCGCGAATGGGTGAACTTCAAATTCAACACCCCTTCTCGCTTCCACCTCCGCCGCTCCCCCCTCTTCCTCCGCCGTCTTCATCGCGCGACGACCTCGTACCTCCGGCATCGCGAGACGACCCTGCTCCTTCTCCTCCATCCACTCCTTTCGATCCAAGCCGAAGTAGCTCTCTTTCCTTCGATCTCTGTGTGATTCTGTGATTTACTTGAATTTGTTGTGATATGAAATTGCGATGTTGATTCTTTTATGTTATGATGAAATTCTATTGAATAGGACCATACACTTTCGAATTAACTCATTGATGAATGATTTGATTTCTCTTTCTTGTTTGGTTTGGTGTTGTGGAGGTGGGGGTACTACTGTTCCCCGAACATCCTTGTTATAATGGTTGCTATAATCCATGCTTTGATCTTAAATTTCCAGATGATGAATTGTTTATTCATGTTTTCTTGAATGCTTCAGACAATTGAACACCCTGTCCACAAACTTAGCGTTTGTTGGATTGTGGAATGAAGAGCCATTGTAGAAATTCAATGAATATTTATATGAGGGTGTTACGGTATAAGTGTATGGATATTAGATAATTCTTCTTGGATAGTCAGTAGATTGATTTAGCAAGAGATTTGGATAATTACTTGCTACTGGTGATCTTAAAGTTTTAAGACCTCAAATCAAACTTTGGGATATGTTTTGGTTGCAGGATTGAAAATTGAACTATAATTGGAACTGGTTTGCCCAATTTGTTGGCACGCTAACCATCTTCTTTTTTTCCCCTCTTGTAGTGATTGGTATCATTAGAAGGAAAGCCTTGATCAAAGAATTGGCGGCTGTATACCATGCTGAGTGCCTCACATACTGCCAAGAACTTTTGGAACTTCAGAGAAAAGCAGACGAGGCAAGTAGTTTCACCTCATTGATCACTTTAGGTGCTAATGCAAAAGGACATTAATCTCTCATTTTGGTTGAACTTGGGATAATTTAATAAGTTGGAACACTTAGGCCTTTTCGGATTGGATATAGTAGAATGAGCGTATAAAAGAATAGCACAAACATGTATTAGTGAACAGGCATATAGTAGAATTCCTAGTTATTACTAAAATTTGAGATATTATTCTGTTTATCGATTAACAAGATGCTGAACTCTATTTAAAATTCTCTTAGCAAGTTTGCATGACGGATATTTTATCGAGTTGTTTTTTGTGAGATTTTTGTTCCAAACAGAATGGTGTATGGTCAGATGTGAGCCAGGTTCATCTCGTAAGAAGTCTCGATTATGGTGGAGGTGCCTCTGGCTCCAATTGTTTTAGGTAGATATATGGCAATGGACATTTTTCAGTCCATGTTTTCTTAACAGAATAATTTAATGAATGAGCCAAAGAATCCTGATCTATGATGGGCACATAGTTGATTTGGGTTGTTGGTCTTATTTAGCAACACTATTTCTCCCTCTCTGGTCGACAATTTTATCTGAATCATTAGAGATTATCTCTTTGAGAAGTCTATTACTTGTTTCCAGTTTGAAATATGAAAGATGAGAGCATAAGTTTCTCTTTTCCACTTCAGTTATCTCTGACAGTGTTATAGCCTTTAGGTTTCTGAAATGTGTAACACTGACCATCTGTTTTTTTTTTTTTTAATTCCTTTTGATTTATATTTAGGGAGCTGATTTTGTTATAACCATATCTGTTTACCTTAATGCACACCTTCAAAGCTAGGGATGGAGTATCCATGCACGATAAAGGTGCATTGTTAAGGATGCCATATGGAGTAGAGATTAGATACAGCATATGTCCATTTTAAATTCCAAAGTGTCATATGAAACAGCATTGTGATCTACAGCTACTCACTAAAGAAATTGAATCATCCCTAACATAATGTCAAGATAGACCTTCAATCCTTCCACGACAGATGGTTGATTGCAAATATCCTGTTGATTATGTATGGCATCAATATATAAGCAAGACCTTAGCAACTTGAAGGATAACTACATTTTTAAGCCCCTTGACTCCTACATTTTGTTCTATGTAGACTTCATACTTTTGTTAATTTTGTTTTATTGAGCCATTGAACTTTTAATATACCAGATATTGCCTATAGAGTCCTTGATGTAAACCAAAATAGAAGTTGAATGGATTAATGGAACAAAGTCAAAGTAAGAGGGCTCAGTGGGACAAAATATAAAAAGTCGGTTTGCTTAACTTGAACTTTAGTTATCAGCTTACATAACCATTATCTCCATCCAACAGTATAGTACACTCCCCACCAAAATACTCCATGGGTACTTATCAAGCATGTTGTTCTGTGGATTTTTATGTGATTTCTGTCGCAATTCATTTAACTTTGTTCATCTGATTAATCTGTTCTTAAATACATGCAGCCATTTATAGACATTAAAGTTCCAGAGGAGCCAAGAAAAGAAACACTGAGACCCACCAAACGCCCAAAAAAGTTCCGCTAGGTGTCTCATAGTTAGTGATCTGCATCTTGATCCACCCATTCATGCATGAACCAGCATTTGAATATCTAAATTACATATGTATTGAACATCCTCTCCTACTTTGCTAATATTGATGGGGTGCATGATGTTGATTGGTAAAAGAAACCGTTTCGCCATCAGGAAGTTCTCTTGTACCCATTACATTCATTTAGTTTATTTTCAATGATTATGTAACCAAGATGAAGTTATGCATAGAACAACTTTTGAATGGCTTATAGAACTTGGTTAGAGAGTATTAGGTGTTTGATTTGTACCAGGGTATCTTCTTATTGTACTTGTATTGTATATTATCAGTATGATTATGATTTATGAGGCATTCATAAATATGATTTATATTATCAGTATTGATTATGTATTGTATATTACCAGGACATCTTCTTATTGTACTTGTATATTTTCAGTATGATTATGATTTATGAGGCATTCAGGGGCAACTTACATTGTCATATGAATTATGCACATTGTTTACATTTTCAATCGAAGATTTGGATTTTTTTTGGTAACAATTTGGCTCCCCACTATATGATTTATACATAATTCCGTTCCACCCAGATATTCCACATCGAGAAGGTATAGAGTAAAAAAGTTGTGTTCAATAGATCAATATATATATATATATATATCATAAGTAAAGCAAAAAAAAAATTGTAACACAAGTTATTTCTTGTTGCATACATATGGAGTGATCAAAGTTATGATTCTGTTGATGAGGAAGATGGTCAAAATTCAAAAGTGCACACGTCATCCTGATCAGTGGTGCAGAATTCGTAAAATAAGGAATTAGAAAAGATAGAAACAGAATTAAATGTTTTGTGTCCTATGATGATGATGGCTGATTCAGTGCCAATTTTTTGGAAATTTTGCAGTACTCACTACTTCTGTCCACCATTCATCTTTCCCCATAGGTCAGGGGTATTTTTGGCACAAATTTTCAATTCATAACTATAACAACTGGGTAGCACACAACAATTACTCTGTGTTTACAAGATAAAAAATAAAATAATAATAAAATTGAAATCGAATCATAATAATGGATTAGTGAACATAAATATTCGTAGCTAAGATGATGTTAATTCAGGGACGGACCTATGTACATGGGGAGGGTGGCCTTGGCCCCCCCCAATTTTTAAAAATTATATTTTTATCCCTTAAATTTTTTTTGTTTACTTTTCAATATATAATTTTTACATTCATCAATTTTTTTTATCATAATTGGCCTCCCTCAACTTTTGTTCCTGGTTCCGTCCCTGGATGTTATGATGTATTGTATACATGAAATATGTTAAAAGACATATTTTGATTAAAAGCATAATAATCATAACACATCCAACACTACACTATAGTAATTAGTGGTTGAAGTTAGTTAACTAAACTAAACTATAATGAAAATTGATTGAATCAAAGCCAGAGAGCTCCAGCGTCTTTGAGAAGAGGAACAAGAGTGCCGTTAATATGACACGCCATAACCGTCTCGATGCCGCCTAAGAACTTCCCGCCAACGAACACCGCCGGCACCACCTGCTGCCGCCTCCCTCCGCCGCCAACGAGGCGGCACAGCAGGGCGTGTATGCCGCCGCCTGAAGCATCGCGGTCGAGCTCCACGATGGTGGGGCCCACGCCGAGGCCGAAGAGCAGCTGCTTGACGACGTGGCACATGCAGCAGCCGCTGATGGTGAAGACCACCACGGCGTTGCCGGAGACGAGGAGGCTGACCTTCTCGCACACCGCCTCCATGTCCAGCGCCGCTACCTGCTCGCCGCCGCTCATTCTGACGGCAGAAGGTATGTCTTTGGCCACCTCCATTTGATGAGTGTTAATAGGATTGATGAAAGCTCAGAATTAGGAATGAAGAGTAATCATATATGGACGAGAGATGAATTAAAGGAGAAAGGGGGAAATGATATATATATAAGAATAACAGAAGCGTTTGCAGTGAGTACTAGGGCTTGCATTGCATATATAAGCATCATCTGGAGAGAGAGAGAGAGAGAGAGAGAGAGAGAGTACAGAGGCATAGCTGTAGTGTATCAGGCAATCTGTCTGGCGGCCTTGATTTCTCATGCCTTCTGCATTCGTCTTTATCTTTTCAGATTACTCTACACTTCAATTCCTATTCTTTTCAATTATATGTCTTTCTAACTTCAAACACCATTTATTGTGTTATATACAACAATCACTAATTATATATGTCGTTTGTATCAAAGATTATTTGTATTAATAACTTGAGTATTAATCCTTTTTTTTTTTTATAATCAAAATGGGCGTTAAATTTTTTTATACCAGTGATGGTTCAATTTCAAATTTATGCATTATATATGTGTGTGGCAAATCGAAGTACACCTAGACTATTCAAAAGAACCCCCAACTCTATAAAATAATTGGATAAAAGTTCAATAAGATGTGATATTTTTTTATGGAGCTCTAAATGCCACAGGATAAAATTAGAGAGAATTATGTGATTGCATCATTGTGATACAAATTTTAGTATGTAATTTGATATGGAAACATAAGTGGAAAATGTTTTGATAATAGTTAATGGTAGAGAATAGTATAAAAACCATCATATGGTTTAAGAATTTTACGGTTTTAATTATATCTTTTGTTTTCTTGACAAAAAAAAAAAAAAGGTATGTGTTTTCCATTTTTTAACAAAATTGAGTTTTCGCTAGTTTGTCATGCATAACAATTAACAACTAACATTACATGATTTCTTGATCTAATTAACATAAAATGTGGGATCGTATTAACTAAAAACATAATTGGAGTATAAAACATGATTTAAAAACATCCCTGGTTATTATACATATTTTCTTTGATCAAATAATTTTTTTAAAATTTTTGGGTGGATGATATGGTGGAAAAGGGAGGGTTTATAGCAAGAACCAGTTAATGCGCGTGCCATATTGTTAGTCCACGTGTCCACTCTTTACTATTACACATCATACAATGGGACCATTATTAGTCCAAGGTACTACCAATATCACAACAGAAAAAATCTGTTCTTGTTACTCACCACTTCTACGTGAAAATTAAATATACATATACACGTATATATTTATATTTATAGAGAGAGAAAGAGGGGGGAGGAGGAGAGAGAGAGACAGAAATGGGAGAGTAGTATGGTAGCTTTTACAGGAGGCGTGATTCAGCAACAGAGCATGAGCATCATCCATCGTACGACCGAGATTAATTGCAAGAGAGAGAAAGAGAGGAGAATGAATGGCTGGAGAAAAGGAAAGCACCGACAAGCCGACAAACAATGGCTTACACGCCGTCGTTTGACGGTCAGAAAACATAGGGATTTTGAATGCATTTCCAACACCACGACGACATTGCTGACACTAACGCCGTCTCATAAAATCCCTTTTCCCACTTTTTCCTTAAATTATTGCTTAATTATTTTCCATTACATCCAAACTGGATACCAACTACTGCTCTCACTTTCTAACCATCTTAAATCGGTATATACATTTATTTAATTATTGGATTCTTTCTATACAACTACAAGACAAGATTATTGTTTGAGTTGGTCCATTTAATTAAATTTTGATTTAAATTGAGGCGAGAATTCATGTTGGAATTTAATAATTTGAGTGAAATATCTGAATAGATTTAAAATATCAAATATTTTCTACAACATTCTGCTTATTAGGAACAAGCACTTAAAATGATTTTGACATTCTGCTACTTAAAAAAAAAAAAAAAAATATTGGAAACATGAATACTAGATCACATTGGTAGATGATGGTCTCGGATTATTTATAATGAGCCACATCAAGAAACAAACCCAGCCCAACTTGTGGCCCATATTCTTCGTAATTGATCTATGTATGTTATTGGCCCAATGAGGCCCAATACTAATATGTTGGGAGTTAGGTTGTTTTGGGAGTTTGCGCCAGGTTATAAAGCAAGCCAATGAGAGAAAAGGAAATAAAAAGGAGAGGTAGAAAATGAAAGGAGAGATGCAAATTATGTTACGGTAACGGTGACGGTGACCGTTGATAATGACGGTTGTCTAACCAGAATAATCTCGACCCTACCATTATTTTCAATCTGTACTACCAAAAACAAGAAAAAATAATGTAACCCACATTTTTGTGTTCTAATGTTTTATAGTATTATATGAAATTTTCTATATAATTTGATACTTCACTTAGAAAACAGATTGTTATGGGAAAATATGAAATTTAGAAACCAAATCAGAGATGATAAATCTGAAATGGGGTTTTGAGAGAGACACATAACTGAACAGTAAAGTAGCACAGAATCTCCAAACATAACTAGATACATGTTACTTCATAATCATAACTTTTCTTGGTCCATCGCTTACAACCTTGCATGTGTCACATTCATGTTCAGCGTAATATGCCTTGTCTAATTTATAAAGTATTATTACACCTAAAATTCTTCAATTTTTTGTTTTGTAATGTTTTGCGTTGATAAAATTCTATACTTATTTATGATTAGATATAACATATATTCTCTTCCTAATTTAATTTATCGGAATACTTGGATAATGAATTGTTCATGTTGACTAGCAATAGTTAATCAATAAGATACGTGAACAATTACATTGGTGAGTGTTCTTGATAACGAGAAATTGTCTTTCCATCTCTTTGACTTAATGTTACGAGTGTGAGACTAATAATGACGTTTTCCATAAAAGAAGTAATAAGAATTACCACAATAAAATTTTTACTCTTTGATTAAAAGATATCCTTTCTCTTCTCTTTATATATAGTGCCTCGCAATCCTCATCCTTCACTCTCTCTCAACATATTATTTACCTGTCTTCTCTCTTTACACAAGACCTCATAATTCTTTCTACTTTTGGATTATTTGTTATCAGAAAGAGGCTCAGTTTATTTTAATTATATTAGTTTTCTTGAAGTATATCTTTAGATACATAATTGCATGCATAGATAAATACGTAGAAATGGAAGGAGTTATACAGTGTGAAGGAGCAGATACAACAGCTTTCAAAGACTGCTTATCACTGGCAACGAAGAACCCTTATGTTCTTCGCCTTGCTTTCTCTGCTGGCATTGGTGGTCTTCTCTTTGGCTACGACACAGGTGAGAGAGAGAGAGAGAGAGAGAGAGAGAGAGAGAGAGAGAGAGATTTAATGAAATAATTATCATATAATATGTGTAATTGTGAGCAGGGGTGATATCAGGCGCTCTTCTCTATATCAGAGATGATTTCAAGTCTGTTGACAGGAAAACTGTTTTGCAGGTTTGTGAAATTACACCAATTCACAACTCTTTACATCATTTGTTTGGTTAAGCTTATTTACTATATTTGTCCAATTTCCTTACTTTTTGGCACGTTTCTTTACAATGTTACTGTTTCCTGTATTTTGGTGAGAGAAACTGATGGGGTTCTCTTATCACTTTCATATGCTTCAACTTGTTGCTTATTACTCCATTCTAATTACTAATTCATCTAAAAAAAGTAATGTTTCTAATTACTATGAACATTCAGAATCATGACATTTCAGTAGGACATTCTGATCAATTGAAAAAAAAAAAAAAGAACCCTTTTTGCTAAGTTAGAGAGTTTGATATCAGAATACCTTATATAGGAAAGCATAGTGAGCATGGCTGTAGCAGGAGCCATCATAGGGGCTGCCATGGGCGGCTGGTTGAACGACAAATACGGAAGGCGAACCACCATACTAGTTGCCGATTTCCTGTTTCTGGTGGGGGCCGTTCTCATGGCGGCAGCCCCAAACCCCTCCGTTTTAATTGTTGGCAGAGTATTCGTTGGCCTTGGAGTTGGAATCGCATCCATGACCTCTCCACTCTACATCTCTGAAGCATCTCCAGCCAAGATCAGAGGTGCCCTTGTTAGCACCAATGGATTCCTCATCACTGGTGGCCAGTTCCTTTCTTACCTCATCAACCTTGCTTTCACTAAGGTAATCACACTTAGTTGAATCAACAGATTATGCTTGCTAGTTTAATGTTGTGTGTTTTAATGGGGAAACAAGAATTTAGGCACCTGGGACGTGGCGATGGATGCTTGGAGTAGCTGGACTTCCTGCTCTGCTACAGTTCATATTGATGCTGCTACTTCCAGAATCGCCTCGTTGGCTGTACAGAAAGGTGTGGTTAAACTGTATTCAATCTCGTATTTCAGTTAATATGTTAACAATGTGGCTGTCTTAAGCAGGGTAGAGAGGATGAAGCTGAAGCAATACTGAGAAAGATATACACACCACAAAAGGTTGACGTGGAAATACAGGCCCTTAAGGGATCGATTGAAAAGGAGGCGCTTGAAAATGAATCACCTGAGAAAATCAGCATTCTGAAGCTATTACAGACGACAACAGTTAGAAGAGGACTCGTAGCCGGGGTGGGGCTTCAGGTGTTCCAGCAGTTTGTGGGTATAAACACAGTGATGTATTACAGTCCCACCATAATTCAGTTAATCGGGTTGGCTCTGTATATCTTGTTCTTCTCCCCTGGAATGGGGACGGTTCCATGGATCGTGAACTCTGAAATATACCCTCTTCGCTTTCGTGGGATCTGTGGAGGGATCGCTGCAACGGCCAACTGGATATCGAATCTGATTGTGGCACAATCATTCCTGTCCTTAACAGAAGCAATTGGGACATCATGGACATTCCTTTTGTTTGGAGTCATTTCAATTGTGGCTTTTTTATTTGTTCTGGTTTGTGTGCCTGAAACCAAGGGCCTGCACATTGAAGAAGTGGAGAAGATGCTGGAGAGTAGAGCTTTTCAGCTCAAATTCTGGGAGAAAAGATCTGATGTGCTAGAGAAAAACCAGCAAGTGTAAAGAAATAAACTTTGTTGATAACTGGAAATTTCTAAATATTAAAGAGGTTTTACATCATAGTTCTTACACATGGAACCCAACAAACAAGTTATTCAAACATATGTAAACTTTCTCCTTGTCTTTAAACAGACATGATCTCATTCTCATCAATAAAATGACAAGTATAAGCCTAAGCAATTTGCTCAGCAAGACTGAGAATCTTGAGATGCTTCTTTTTCCTCAATTCATGAGGGACCGGGCCGAAAACTCGTGTTCCGATGGGCTCACCTTGCTTATTGATTAGTACAACAGCATTGTCGTCAAACTTGACTTCGCTCCCATCACAACGGCCACGTTGCATTGCAGCACGAACAACAACGGCACGGCAAACGTCTCCTTTCTTCACTTTCCCACCAACATGTGCCTCCTTGACTGATGCAACGATGGTGTCCCCCAATCTAGCTCCTTTTCTTCCCTTCAATGCCTGTATGCACATCACTTTTTTAGCCCCTGAATTATCCACCACTTTAAGGTTGGTCCTCATCTGTATGAATGTCCTGATTTGCTGGAGAAGCACATTCAAATTCATGAGATATGTCATAAGTTTGGGGCATACACTCTCCTTAAACCTTCAAAACACTAATTGATACAACACAACAGAACACATTGAGGAATATTCAGTTACTTGAATTAGAGGAAGGTAAATACTTGGCACATAGGCAATCAAAATAGAAATTCAATGCACTGTGATTGAATGTATGAACCAAGAGAGATACAGATACTAACTTGAGATAAGAAATCCACATCTGTCGGTGTGGAAGATGACCTGCTTGCCCCAAGAGCATTGTCTCTGAGACCACTGAGAATTGAACGTCCAACTGATGTTTCATCACATGATGATATAAGAGTATTAGAGATTACTAGTTATATGGAAAGACATTTGGAATTTGAAATGCATTCTTATAGAGAATACACTAAAAAACAGAGGAAAACAAGGAGAGCTTTGCAAGAAAATCATGATCCCATATTTTTCATGTACATGGAAAACACAAATTTCACCATCTCACATTTCAACCTAAGTCAAAAACAATATGAAGATCACATTCAGGACAAACAAAAATTCAAAACAAAATCATCCAAAAATAAGAAACATAGAGGAATATATGCAAAAATTCAGAAAGTATCCCATTATTTAGAAAACTAACACAAAAATAAAAAAATAAACAAAACATGGCAATAAAACTTACGAGAATCTGGAGAGCGAAAATTCGAATAGTTAATCAATCGAGACATCTTTTTTCAAGCAGATTAAGCCTTTTCTTCTATAATTTTGTTTAATTTTTATTTTCGAATTATATATGAACTATAAAACCAAACAATCCTAGATCTTTTAAAATATGCAAATTGGATCGAGTGAAGAGAGACAAAAGATACATACCACGAAACAGTTTGGAAGAACTGGAAGCAGCCATTAACAGAGCTAGATTATTAGTTGATTCTTCCCTGCGAATTTAAGAAAATGCAGAAAAAACATTAGTCACTGACTACAAATACTCAAAACCAGAACAATTTCTGACTCGATTGATACTATGAGTAGAGTGTGCAGAACGAACTCGGCGTCACTCTGTGGGAGTGCGGTGGTTGATGATGGCGATTGGCGGCGGAGGTGGCGATGCCGTTGGTGAAAAACCTGCAAAACAAAATTGGCGGACCAATCTGATTTGGGCTGGATAATCTTAATTTTGATGGGCTTTGAAAATTAAAACTATTATAGATGTAACTGGACCTATGTGGTTTGGGCTGGTCTATTCACCCGAAGTTTAAGTTCGTGTTCTTTTTACATTTCTTGATTTTGGTTAAAGTAAATAATTTATTAAACTTTAATTTACTATAATTGATGAATTATCATACAATACTTTCATTTTTTAATTACTTTTTTTTTCGAGCTTTCAAACTCTACCCACATGAAATTCCAGTTTAAATGAAAAGTGAAGATAATTAATATGTTATTTGTAAATTATGTAATCTGATTAATTTATTCACTTACAAATGTTTGAACACATTTTTCAGAAATTAACTTTCTTAATCTTATTTACTAGATAAATAACTACATTTACTTTTATTACAATTTTAACCAAACTTTCGAATAATTGTAAAACATGACTTCAGAAAATATGTTGTGAAATTCAAATCATTTGACAATTATGCCTACACGTTATTTGATAATACAGAAAAAAAAATGTATATTATCTTTCATTTTTTTCATAACTAAATATCCTCATCCTACTTAGGGCCCAAATCTTGACAAGATCATATCTCATTTTGTTGAATTAATTAATAATAATAACAATAATAGTATAGAAGTAAGGGGCTGTCAAAATGAAAAAAATAATAGAAAGGGACCATAAGGATTTTAGATGAAACAAAGTTGAAAGGTTTCAAATTATGTATTAGGACATTCTTCATATAGATATCACCCACATTCCTCCATAAAGTAGTGCTCATAATTGATGCACATTATTGACATACATACATCACCATCAATTCCATGTGCAAATCCCTTTGTTACAACATGTATATCCTTTTGAATTCTGTCCATCTCCTAACTTCTCTTATAAAGTTCAATATAATATAGCATATAAGGAAAAAAAATTACTCAACTATTAAATGAATTTCTGATGATTCTGTCTACGAATATAATTCAGAAGTCAAAAGATATAAAAAATTGACATACAAAGTATAATTTAAAATATAAAATTTGCTTCTGAGGTCTTGAATGATGGGATATTCCTTAATGATTATCGTTTTGTAGAATTTCAAACAATACTTGCACACTTTATTTGTTTAAAAAACAAACAAATTATCGATAAAACACTATTTAACTAATAAGTCACACTATTTTGTTCACGTTGTTGGCAAAAAAAAATACAATAATGAAAGATGAACAAAATATGTTGTGTTGCAAAAATAAAAAAAATAAAAAAAGGTTTTTTTATACTTTACTCAATTCAAATTTATTTTCTGACTTGGTAATAGTGATGATGAAAAGAAGCAAATTGTAATTTGAGTGCAGAAGATGAATATAGCACACCATAAAAGATTTACACCAACGATTTATAATTCTGCACACGCATCTTTGTCTCGTGACTTCTGTCAATTCTCTCTCGCTCTTTTTTTTTTTTTCACTGTGTTTGTTTTATTTTAGGAGGGACAATAAACATTAAATTTTTTTTAATAATAAATCGTTTAATATTTGCCATTCAAAATCAGAAAAATATAAAAATGAAAATAATCTTCATAAATATACATATATAAATGACATCATTAATTAAAATACGACTTATAAGTAAGATAATAAATTAAAACATAGATTATCAAATTTAACCCGATTATCTAAATCGATGATTGGGCTGATTTTTTGAACAAAAATAATGATATTTCCACAAAATATCTAAATATTTATTGTCAAAAAAAGAATTACAAGGTGGAAAGATTTAAAAGGAAAAAAAAAAAAAGAGTGAGGAGTAGAAATGCTAAAAAGGGAAGAGAGAGTGATGATGGTTCACGAAGACCGCGACACGTGCAATGTATGGTCATCGAGAAGTCAGCTCCCAATGCCTTGAATCTATCCCCACTCAGACATGGACACGTGCCCATGCCCTTTTTTCTATTTTCCCCCCTTTTTTTAATATATTTTATTATTAACTAAAAAATTCCCAGTCTTTGCTCCCGCTTTGTTTGGAAACGCCACTTCCCACATTCTGATAATTATCTATATTCTATTATTATCCCCCATCTTTTTTATTTTTTCTGCTCTTTCTTTTGTCCGCACAATAAAGTTTATTTAATTATTTTTAATAGGACATGAATTTTTTTGATCCTAAGAATTTGGTTATTGTGTTATTGTTTCAAATGGTAATGAATTGTTGGACTTGGCTCGATAAAGTTGTTTTTTCAAATTTTTTGGCCAAATTTTTCATCTTTATGAAAATTCATAAAGATTGTAACAAGTTGCATTTGAGTAGAGAAATTTGGTATATTTATTTTTTAAATCCATGCTTCAAGTTAACAATTTGAATTATGTAAATTGATGTTTTAAAGAGTGTTGTAACATTGAAAAATCATACTTCATATGGAATAAGGCGAAAAATATTTCTTGAAAATATTTTGTCAAAGAATAGATAATGTTGTAGAAGTCAAATTAATTTTTAATTGAAATAGTAAATGCACATGATAACAATATTTAAAGTTAAAAGCAGAAAAAAGGAAAATCGTTTTGCCAAACAGAGCTGTACTGGAAATATCTGCACGTGCCTTTTGAGTCCCGCTTCAAAAGCTGTTCTCCTTCACATTAATGAACCTTTAACAGCTTTTCCCCATATTTCCCCCTTTTTTTTTATTTAATATTTTTGCCCTCACTACTACACTATTTTTATTGTAATAAAATAGATAGGAATAAAGATAAAAAAATAGATGGGATTCACATAAATAAAAAAAGAGTTGGCTTCGTTTTAACCGGCAAGTGAACCTTAAGTGAGTTGGTGCTAAATCTAGCACAATAATAATTTTAATTAATTTAATTATTTGTGTGTTTGGTATCTCGTGCTGGGAGACACTAACATGATTTGGATAAGAATCATAGTACCTCCCTTGCTTTCTTCTTTTAATATTATCGTACTTGCTCCTTTTTCTAACATTTCCCACTTTTACTCCAATATTTTTTTTTATCAAATTCACTAACTATATAATTATTTTGTAAATATACATATATAAAAAATAAGGCCATATTATAAATATTACATGTGTATGATATAGAATTATATCAAGGTTTCAAGTTTTTTTATAGTCCTTGAGATCGAAATTGATTGTAGCTAGGTTGTTGAACTCCGATACTTAATTCACGTTTTTAAGAGGGATTCTTATGAAACAATTCATATAAGTTTGTGATGATGGACTTGATTGGTGGGTGGTGAAGAAGGACTAAAATATCGGTATCGGTAGAAATATCGATACCTTGATTTTACGGAAATATCGACGGATATATCGATTTCAGTGGAAATATCAGTTTTTTACGCAAAAAATTTAAAAACTTTGTAAAAAAAATTGAAAAATATATCTAGTACTTTACATAATATTATAAGTAACATTAATACATATATTGAACTTAAATTTCAAATAAAAAGATATGTTTATTGAATTGTTGTACTAATGTATATAATAATAAAATAAAATATTTGATTAAGTCTCAAATTTATGAAATTCTATAATACTTTCTCATGTTGTGTATCAACACCATTTAATATATGACATGTGTTCATAATTTCATATATTCGAAAGGTAATATTATGCGTGTATATATATAATACTAATTTCCAAAAATAAGATATGTATTTTGAAAAAATTAATTAAATAGAGGTAATTTGTAGTAATAAATTAATAGACACACTACAAAATCTCAGTGAATAAATATTTAAATTAAATTAATAATAAAATAAATATGTACAGATTGTGTGTGATATGTAGGCAACACCTGTAATATGATTCTTTAACAGACATTTACACACATATATGATTAAATTTATTATTATTATTATTATTATATTTTATTTTCGATGTTATTTGTTTAAGTTTAATTTGGTAATTAATTATAACTTCTTCACCTCACACTATGCTATACACCTCTCCTAATATAAGAGAATTACGCGAGTCACATTTATCTACAACCGGCACAAATAGGATTTTAACTCCATAGTAAACATGAGTTCTTAAATGTCTGCTATAAAATTAAAAAAAAAATGTAATAAAAAGCTTAAATATCAGATGTTTGAGAACATGATCCAAACGAGTTTTTGATATGTGTAAATACATACAATTGAAACTACAGATAATACATATATATTTCCTCAAGAAAATAGAGATATTATATTGAAATTGCTATAAAGGATTTTGAACATCCAAATTGGAATGATGTGAAATTTGGTAGCAGATAGACATGGAGTCAAAAATGTGGTCCAAAATGAAGATGTATTTAACGTGAAACAAGAACAACTGTTGATGATCTGGGCTACCTGCTGCCAATATTTATTATTTGATGCAATTTATTCAGCCCTTTCCTCATCCTCAGGTGGGGTGTGTCCTTTTATTTAATTTCAACCCGACCCGGACCGACCCATGTAGGCAAACATGAATGATCTTTTTTAATAAACTAATAACTTTCTTGAAAAGAAATTACTAACTCAATTGGTCTGGGCTTTAATAAGGAAAGAGAAAAAACTAAACAATTATATCAACTATTAAAACGCAATAAATGAGTAATGTTTTCTCTAGTGAACTAGTAATTGATAATTTTCTTGTGACTTCTACCATCAATTCATATAAAGTTGGAGCGAAATATCCTATGTTGATCTTATAACTTGGTTATGTTCATTTTTGGACAAGTGATTTTACGGATTTCTATAATAATCATTAACGAGTTTTAATATTTTTTCCGATTTTAATCTAATCTCGATTGAAATTTGACAAGAATGCTGATAATAATTGTGGTATTCTGAATTAGGAATTTTGATTATAAGTGACAAAGATGATATACCTTAAGTTATATGATCAAAATTGAGAATTTCCCTATACTTAATTAACTATTGTTTACTTTTGAATTCTTTTCATGATCTAAATAATAGCCCTAAATTCCAACCAAAAACCTAGTTGGATTTCCTTATTTACATAATATAATAAAAAAAGGTGTGAGAGGGTAAAGACCCATCATATGGCATAGCCCATAACCAAAGTAGTACTATAAATAAATGGTGAAAAATGAAAATGGGAGGAAATGAGACACATCATTAACAGTACGGACAATATTAGTTTAATTATGGTTTAAGATTAAACAACACCTACTTATCCTTAAAAGCCCTTCTTGTAGGATAGATTACTTAAAATAAATAAATGTGGAACCCCAAATCATCTTTCTTAATTTTTAGCTTAACCAATTGGGTGGAATGAGTGACGAATTCTCAACTTGACATTTGGGTGGAGGAGAACTACCCCCCCTTTACCTTCTTATTCCACTTTCCCAAACTTATTTTTCGATATAAAGATATACGAAGCATAATGATTTTTTTCAAATTTTTATTGATGCTGTGACGAGTGTAGTATATTCAATAAATCAATAATTATCAAAAACACACAAACATTCATATATCCACTTGCAGTTAAATATGTGAAGAATGAAGATATATATAGAGTGATGCTTCCACTTGGTAATAATGTCATTAAAAATAAGAGAAAAAACATCATTTAAAATAAAAGATTAGAATTGACATACTATATATGTCTGATCTTTTTCATGTGTCATTGGACTAATTTATCATCACTTTTTGCTCAAATTGTGTGATTGAACTGTATTATGCATTAGCGTTACTATCCAACTAACTTTGTTGGAACATTTGTACGGATTAATTGGCTTCTTAGTCACTTTATACAATTTTCTAGAGCTTCTTAAATTAATTCCTGGTCTTTTTTTTTTTGCTTTTTCTCAAAATTTCGTTTCTCCTTTTGAATTCCAAATGGGCCAAATCAACCTCTCTTGATGTTAAGATACTTCAAAGTTGGATATAAAAACACGAATAAAAATATATCTTTATTCACAATCTAACAACTATGTTTGAGTATGACAATCACATAGTTTTTCCTTTTTCTGTCTTATTTTAGGAGTTATGAATATTTCTGCAGTTTCCTACCTAATATATTGCAGATCATCAATAGGTGGGGGAATGTTATTCATTATGGAAGTTATCTGCTAGCTCCCATAATTAATGTGGAGAATCCTCTCTCTATTTTGGAATTTTTATTTTGCTTAAATATATATATGTTAATTAGTATCACATTATACTTTGAAAATGAACTAAATAAGTGTCTGAAAATATATGATTGGAGGGGGATTATGAATTTAAGTTTATAGAAGAAAAAAAGTATCCCTATATTGGCGGCGAATCAAAATCTTGGCAACTCGATCTCAAACTCATTACTCCATCAATAAAGAATTTATATAAAAAATAATATCTGCAAATATTCAAATTAAAATCTGGCTGCAATTATTAATTAAATGAATTGGTTGGGAAATCCATCGTATGCTAGAAGAGGACAAGAAACCTGCGATTGATTGCATAATCTGTGAAGTCAATCGAGAATTTATTTTTAGCTGCATATTTAGTCCATGCTAATAATTAACTTTACTTGTTTAGAAAAATTAACCCCTTTTCAACAAGTTCATGTAATTATAGACTCAACTCATTTCATGGTTATGTGTGTACTTTTAGATAATTAAGACACTAATATAATAGTTTTGATTTATTGCATTCACTAAATACGTACATGATTTGTAAGGATCGAAGACAATTTTAACGAGATATATTATACATACTTGAATTTTGTCAAAATCAAAACAACTATATACTACTTTCTTAAAATTAAAACGAGTCCAATGAGAATCTCATATTTAAACTTAAGTTCAAAAAAATTCAACAAATTTAATATTTTTGTGGCCAACAATTAAAGTGCAATACTTCATAAAATAGTTTCTTGGTGTGTTTCTATAATTGGAAAAAAAAAACTTGAATAGCCATACCATCCCAACTTTTGACATTAGTAGAATTGGAAAAAGAAAAGCTAGAAACATAATAGGAGCCGAGGTAAATAGGAAAAAAAGATATTGGGGGTCAAATGTGAAATAAAGGAAAAAGAAAGGAGTAAAATGTAAAAGAAAGGGAACGGCGCAGTGTCTGTCCTTTCCCGATAAGCCCGCTGATTTGTTCCAATCGATTTAACCCACTCCTTAGGGCATTCATTCATCCTTAATTCCCTGTAATAATAAAATCCATAATTTGCAATAAAACCCTAATTTCCATTTTCTTTCACCATAATTCACCAACCATATCTTAATTCCCCTCCTCTTTTATTTAATTAAAAGCAAAGCATTTGTTTCTGAGCATTTTTACAGGCTTCGGAGTTCGAAAAGTTGGGAGATAAGGAAGCAAGTCCACTGGAATTTCGGGTAAAACCCATTTCCAAACTTCGAAGTCGGGTCATTTGCCTCCATATATCTTCTTCTTCTTCTCCACTCTCCTTTTTCTTACTACTGTTTTCCTTTCGTTTTGCTTTCAAGATTTCTTTTCCAAGAAAGAAGAAGAAGAACAACAACAACAACAAAAAGTGTGGTTTTTTCTATTCTATATATTTAGCTTCAACTTCTTTACTCTAAAACATTAACAGTGATTTTTCAGTTCTTGAAAATCTTTTTCTACTTTTTCTTGATTAATCCTCGGTTTTATAAGTTCTGCGAATCTCGTGATGCTGATCTTCTTTGTAAAATTTCAAGATTTTTCTCTGAGTTTTTTGGTGTGATGATCATATCACAGATCCAACAGTTGTTGGCGGATTTGTTTAATGTGTTTATTCGGACAACAAATTGCACGTACACATAATTAGTATTTGTTTGTGAAAATTATCATCTCTTTTGTAGATTGAGAAAAAAATAAAGAAATTAATTATTAGCTATTTTTTTCCCTTAACAATCTACTAGTACAAGTAGTTAGTAGATGTTCATGTATATGCGTGGTTGGTCTGTAAGCAGATGGCAATTATGCTATGCCTGCAATTTCTAGGGTCAGCTTTCAGCCTAACTTTAATTACTATGCAACATCTCTCTCTCTCTCACCTGTCTCTTTCTGTCTGTCTGAAAGAACCCAAATCTTAACTAACGATGGTTTAGTTTAATATATGTTATTACATGTAAGCAAACAAAGCCAAAAGCATTGGAATATAAGCTTAATGTTTGGTTAATTCTTGAGTTGAATTTCAAGCGATATTTATGTATAGGAAAAAAGAAATTAAAAGCAGCTACCTATCCTTGTTTGTACTGTATTCTTTTTCTGTTTCCCTTTCCTTCTTTCTCAGCATCTGATTCCAGTTTTCTTTTCTGGGGTGGGGTTGATATATGTGGTGGTTATAGTTTTGACTGTTATAATTAAATTTAATTAAATATGGATTTACGTTGCAGAGAGAAGTAGAGGAAAGAGAGGCTTCTGAGCAAGTACACAGGCTTTGGTTTTTGCTTTTGAAAGCACTGCAAAAAAGCTTCAAACACAAGCCCCCCTCGTCCCTCTGGCCGTGATACATCGTTCGTTTCGCAGAGGATATACATATACTCTTCTTTCTCTCTCTCTCTCTCTCTCTCTCTCTCTATATATATATATATATATATACATACATACATACATATGTTTTGTATGTATATGTATGTCACTACAAAAGCCAAAGTACTCTGTGTAATCGTCATCAATGCAAAGGACGGTACAGTCTTCCCCACATCCACTATCCAACTGTACCGCACACCCACTCTCTCTCTCTTGAAACCCTAATTTTAACAAACTCAGATTCCATTTGAATTTTACACTTGTCTCTCTAAGCATAGATAAGAAAGAAAGGAAAAGAGGCGATTCAGAAAAGGCATGAAAACGCTGGTATGGATGTAGATGAGATTCAATGTAAGTACCCACGAATCACCAATGGCAACGGAAGAATCGACTCTCCTAAAATAGGGCACACTCGCAAAATGGACGACCAGTACCCAGACGAGGACGAGGAAGGCGACAACAAACGCCCTGCCCCCGCACGCGGCGGCGCCGTCGATCTCGGCGGCGGCATAGGCAGGTTCTACGGCTGGCCTTCCTCCCGAATTGTTAGGGTTTCGCGAGCCTCCGGCGGCAAAGACCGGCACAGCAAAGTCCTCACATCCAAGGGGCTCAGAGACCGCCGCGTCAGGCTCTCCGTCAACACCGCCATTCAATTCTACGATCTGCAGGACCGTTTGGGCTACGATCAGCCCAGCAAGGCGGTGGAGTGGCTGCTCAAGGCGGCCGCCACTTCTATCTCCGAGCTGCCGCCGATGAACACCCCCTTCCCCGACACCCCTAAGCAATTCAGCGACGACAAGAGGTCCAGCACCGCCGGAAGTGATCAATTCGGGTTTGACTCAGCTGAGGTGGACGGCGGCGGCGGCGATCCCAATTACTCCCAACAGCAGGTGACCAAGTCCTCCGCCTGTAGCAGCACATCCGAAACCAGCAAGGGCTCCGGGCTCTCTCTCTCTAGATCTGAGAGCCGAATCAAGGCCCGAGAACGGGCCAAGGAGAGAGTGGCGGAGAAGGAGAAGGAGAAAGAGAACGAATCCTCTCATGTTGCTACTCTGAATAACCCTATCTCCCAAACCACCTCTTTCACCGAGCTTCTGAGCGGAGGTATCAACAATGTCAACACCACCAGCACCAACGGCAGCAGCGGCACCACGAACGAGTCGAATTTCTTCTTAAAGTCTCCGAGGCAGTGGTCCAGCCCTCCGATGGACTACTTCACCTCAGGGCTCTTAGGGCCGCCGTCGTCGAGCCGTATGCAGTTGGGGGGGAGTCCGTTTACGTCGGTGGCTTCGCCGCTGTTCAGCGTGACGGCGGAGCACCACCACCCAGAGCTGCAGCACTTCTCGTTCGTGCCAGACCACTTAGTCCCGGTTAACAATAGCCACCATAGCAACAGCAACAGCAGTGAGTATAATTTGAACTTCACTATATCGTCTTCTGCTGGCTTCAATAGGGGGACCCTTCAGTCCAATTCTTCCTCCCCGTCGTCTCTAATGCCTCATCTCCAGAGGTTTTCCGACGGATCTGCACCGAGTTTCTTGATCGGCACCACCGCACCTGTTGAGAACCATCACCAGTTCCTCACCGGCTACGACTCCCGTTTGCACCTCTGCTACGGCGACCCGAACAACGGCAGGGCCCACTCCGCCCAGAAAGGAAAAGGCAAGAACTGAGGGAATTACTTCTTCTCTCCATTCCTGGTAATTAATGCTTATCCCATAGTCAATGCTGCTGCTTATTTCTTGCATTGTTTGTCCGATTATTCGTCAAATTCCATTTACATGGATTTGAGGGATGGTTCAGTGTTGTTTACTAGCTATCAACACTTGTTCAAATTTCTTGATTAGTGAAATAGGTTTAAATTAAACCATAGGGGACATAAAAAAGGGCATTAATTAATCAATCCTCATATTTGTTGTCTTTTTATGAAACCTGCGAATAGGGATCGGCTGGTTGTCTCATTGTTTGGTTCCCTTCTTTCTAACATATATGGCGGAGCCAGGTGTTGCTCTGTTAATGAAAGGTGCGCACTTTAGCATCCGTTGGAGGCGACGGCGCATTAGGGGTTATAGTGTAGGATAGAAGGCATCTTCTCTTTTCTTATTTTAAAATTTCTGTCTCCTTTTATTATGGCTACCCCACCATTGGTCATTTAACTCTCGACCTCAAAAGCTTGTCTTTTTTTATTTTGTTTTAGCAACCGCATACTCTGAACCAAAATCTTTATTTCATTTGTGTGCTACATTAAAACTACGTATTTTAATATTAGGGTATCACTAGTTGTTAGCTTAACTTTTCGTAATTTTTTTTAAAAAAAAAAAGGTATTTTACTAATGATTTAGTCGGACCAATTTAATTGGGAAATAGTTATGGTTTCGGTTCGGTTATATTGGAGATCCGAAACCGCCCCATCAAAGCCAGTGATTGACGAGTGTATGCATTGAGTCTATTATTTTTTTCATTAAAATTTTAAGGTAATCTAATTTCTCATGCTGTCTTTAGATTTATTGTTGTGAACATGTTATATGAAATTATGAATGGGTAAGATGATTCTTTGAAGTCATTTATTACTAAGGTGTAGAACAAATATTCATATACAAGAATATTTTATTCCTGGTTTTTTCTTAAAATGTGCTAGGATACATAATTAACATAATTCATGACTAAATATTTGTTTTTAACCAAAAACAATTCAAAACAATTAGAATGTGTAAAATAATAGATGAATTAGCATGAGACGCTCCCTAGATAAAGGAACTCATAATATTTCCTCATGTATTGTTCTTATTTTTAAAAAAAATAAAATTAAGTTTTATCAAATGTTTGAAAAGGAAAAAAGAGTTGAATGTTTTGAAAGATAGGAATTAAAAGGAATAATCTGTTGATAATATAGTACTTGTTTGATTAGTTATTACATGTAAGAGGCTTTTAGTGTGTGGACTGGAACTTGAGAGGCTTTACTAAGTTGAAATACGGGCTCTTTATGACGTATACAAGGTTTTTTATTTCAATTTTTAGATATTATAATATGTTATATACTTTATTTGGAAGTGTTAATTGAGTTGTGAGGGCAGAAAATTATGCTAATTTTCTGTGTAGTTTTATATTAGGCTTTGAAATTATGAAGAAACGATCACCGATTTATTCATTGATCATATTATTGTGCTCATTCGTGAATCTTAAAATATGTTTTTTTTTGCAAAAAGACTGTTACAATTAAATAGTCTTGTGTTCTCATCAAAAGAATATACGAACAAGTAAAAAGTCATTGTTTGAAAGGATTTGTGGAGGGGGTTTTATTTTCGAACTATTTCTTGAATCTTGAGTGATTTGAACTCCATTCATTTCAAGTTCATCAACCCAAAACTATGTTAGAAATACTGCTTGTCTTAACGTGAGTGGTTCGATTTCTGATGTGGATTAATTATACTTACTATTTACTACTTTGGAATTGAGCTCTGAATAAAAGAATTTGATATGTATGTTTGTGGTGCGCAGGTAAAGTGAAGACGGCGGCGCAATAAAGCGTGAGAAAGGCAATATGGCTAATTAGCGCCTTTAAGTTACAATAGTTGTGGTTGTGGATTTGTGATTGTTGTTAATTCAAGTCCATTTTGGTTGCATGCAATGCAGCAGCTCTTGTTTGTTTTATCTGAGGATGTTGTGCATTTCACTCCTTCCTTTTTCCCTTTCTGTTTTTCACATGACAATTTATTAATTGTCCATATATTTCTGCCTTTTCATTTCAATCAATACCATCTTCATTTCTCTCAACTCGTGCTTTTCTTGAGGAAAACAGATCATTTTTGGTTGCTGGGTTATTTAGCTTGTGTATATCGATTATGTGGGAATATGTGATAGATTCGTAATTTAATATCATTTGCAATATAGGGAGTGAAGTTTCTCTCTCTGTTTTTTAAATAATCGTTACTTTAATGCGAATGTTATATGTATATATATATGTGTGTGTTTGTATATTTACTATAAATATAAAAAAATATCAATCTTAATTTTTATTGATAAGCATTAATAACATATTTCATCACATAACAATCTTGCATTATACACATAAATGTATGGGCTATCTTAGACTAATAGGATACTCCCTCTGTCTGGATGTGTTTGTCTTTTAAGGATGATTTCATGGCTATGATTATGTTATAAAATGACAATGATTAGTACCAAAATATGGGGTTTAATTTTCAACAAAAGTCTTTGAGTTTTTTAATATATGAAGGTCTAATACAGTAAATAAGATAAAATGACAAAATTGCAAGACAAATATTAATTACTTTTGGTAATAAAAAATAGTAGATAAATTGAAATAAATTTTAGTTTATTTTGTTTCTAGAATTCGATTGGAGGGCACAAATAATTGTTGAAAGGCGCACGTCTGCACATAGGTTTAAAGAATAAGAAGAAATTTGATGAATAATGGACATCAAGAGCTGGAAACAGCCTTGCTGTTAATAATTGAGTCCCGCATCTTTCTTTTATTAACTTAATAATTACATCAAAATTCAAATTAAACAATTTCACCCATATAATTTCCTATGACTTAAGACAATACTGACACGAATATGGTAGAGTGTCCCAAATTTCATCCAACACCTAATGTGACATTACATGTATGCTGAAATGCTTATGTGGGATGGAGTCAAATAAACAATAGAGCCATGCATGTACTGATGGAATTGAATGAAAGCAAACATGGTCCATTATTACATACAACAACTCAAGAGTGTTGTACCACACTGGATTTTAGAGTATTAGGCAAGGTGGGGTCACACCATTTAATCTTTCTCTGGCTAATATACAATGCATTAATGCATCATTTTTAATTGAGACACACAAGTGGCCACAACCTTTGGAGGACCCTATTCCAAGTTAAGGTGGATGATTCTCAGATTCAAGAACTTGAAAAATATCTAACATGTGCTGGCTTTGCTAGTCTTAGGGCCTAACTCAATAATTCATGCTCTAAATGAGAATAAAAAACCAGCTCATTCACAAAAGCAATTTGCAGGTTCATTCCCCACCAGAATCCTTATAGATCCAACACCAGAACCTCATCTCTTTACAGAGAATCAGCCTCGGCCACAAATCAAATGATAGAACCCCTTGCTCAAGCAGATGCATAAAGTTTAATGTGGCATGTGGAACACATAAATTAAAACGAAATACAAAAGAAGGTTTAAAATTTAAATCCCTCAAAAGTAGATAGTACAGCAATCTTCAAGTTTATTGTTGTGGCAGTAAATCGGTTATAGTATTCAATATGCAACTGAAGTTCAGGACTTTTTGTTTCAGTAAATCTTTAAAAGGAGAGCACTTAAGTATTGCTTCTCACATACCCTACATTATTCACAGATACATAACTAACACAGGGATGATTGAAATGTCAAAGACATAGTAGTTCTTACAGCATAATCCAGTTGCATAGCATCCACTCTTAAGAGCATTTTCCCAGGTTCAAAATCAAGGCAGCTGCCTACTATAAACTGTAGAAAAGCAGATAGTTTAGGGCTCATAATCAACCAACACTTGATGATGTAGTCATTACTGGAAGCACTACAAGCTTGGCCGGCTACTAACTTGCAGCTCTATATGCTCAAGACAAAACTTTGTACTCTGTGCTTTCTGAAATGATAAATCCACCTTTCACGAAAAACCAGTGGCTGCACATTTCCTGAAAGATCCATTGGTATCAGAGAATGGAGTTAGAATTATCAGCATATGAACAGGAATAGGGATACCCTTATATAAAGAAAAGCAGTAATAGCCCAGAGCATGGAGCAGAAAAAGTTCAGGCACAAAAGCAGCTTAAAGATGGACGGTAATAAGGTTATAAACGTTAATTGATAACATAAGAGTATGCAAAAGCCCTCCCAGAAGCTCCACTTTAGGTCAACAAAACACAATGCATTCAAATTGTTTGTAATAACCACATCAAAAGGCAATCCTTCATAAATCATAACGTGCTAGCTATATAAAGATTGCAGTAAAGCAAAAGAGTTCCAAACCAGCCCTCACAGAAATTGAGATTGAAAAATGAAAAAGGCCCACCAGATAAGATCAAGAACCTGACAATTAGTTCATCACAAGCATATTAACTGGGTAGAGATTAAGTCTACTGAGGAACCGACAAAATAACAGGGAATAAAACAAACTGCAACAGAAATATATTGTGATTATAGAATCAAGATATCAATATCACTGAAATCAGACTCAAAACACTTATCAGGATATGACAGATTGAGATTACAATTCGAGGCCTCAAATCCGACATAATGAATCCGTCTACAAACACACACATCTTGAATATGATTGGGTACCCAAAAGGTAATTTACGACAAATTTGCGCCTTCACAGTTAAGAGAAACTTGATAAACCAAGGAAAAGCACACTTATGATTTCAGGAGGCATACTCAGACAAATCAATAAGTACTGAAAGATTAATACACACAACCTACTAAGTGCAACAAAATTGATCATTGATACAATGTAAAGAACCAATAAATATGATTGCACTTCACAAGCATATAAATGCATCAAAATGATCACCACAAGAAAAAGCAACAGAGAATATTATCTTATGTCACAGACAATCAGAAACATGTCAAAGAATCAACAACAGAATTGAGAATACCTCAACATCTGTACATTCATTATTAGACGAGCCTCCTCTTAAAAAGAGTTCATTTCCAAGCAATATGTTCTCCTCTTCACCAACATCCTCACGGCAGTCCCAAATGGTTCCTCAAATGCCGATGAAACCCAACTCCCTTCAGAACCCACCACCTCCTTCTTCGGTTGCTCACTGGGCCTGATAGCAACCAAAGTCGCCCCTTTCAACACCACTCCATTCGGTAACTCAAGATGAGGCGCATACCACAGCCTCATATTCAGAGCCGGAACCAGAGTTCTCTTTGATGCCGATGATGCCGACAAAGGTTTCACCCTCAGCTCCTCCAACTGCTCTTTATTCATGCACAAAACCCCCTGCCCATCAGCATCCGTCAAAACCAGGTTCTCCAGCGTCTTATGCTCTGCTATTATAGGCTGCAACAGATAATGCCTAGCCGAGGCTGCGATCAGTGAGCTAATAGTCCACACAACCCTTAACTTGAGGCCCCCATTTGTGTAGAACGACTCAGGTATGCTACCATTGTCATTCTCCACTGTGTTGTTGTTTTCATTATTATTGCAAGTGCTCAAACAATTGTGATTAATATTCATGTTCTGAACGACACTGGAAGCTCCAAGAATAACACAACTATCAAGTGTGGAGCCAAAATCGGCCTTCCATTTAAGTAAAACACCCTCATCAATCCCTAACTCTCCGGTCGGAAGTTCAATCCTGAGAAGCTTGATTTCATTAAAATTCTTCAGAACTTGAGTTGGGGAATGGTGGGTGACCGTGCTTTGCTCGGTTTCAGAGTCGAAATCATCAGAGAGAGGGAGGCGACGGGTTGAAGGAATGATAAGGTGGGAGAGGGATTGCAAGGGTTTAAAGATCCCGGAAAAGAAGATTCGGAAGAGAGAGGAAATAGGGTGGCGAGACTTATCAGAGGCGGCAGAAGCGATGGCGGATGAAGAGGAATTGGCGGAAGGATCATCGTCGGAGATAACGCAGTCGACCCGAACTACAACGTTGTCGACTTGGGGAACGAGAGAATGGAATCGCCTGGAAACGACGCAGCATCGGCCCAAGGCCTTAACATCGCCGATTTGGTTGAAGATCAAGAGGATTATGGAATCTGGAAGGCGGTCGAAGTGGTCGATTGGTTCGGGGTAGATTTTGCTGCACAGATCTGCGCCAATCGAATCCATTTTGAGCAACAAAACACACTCCTTGACCTGAGTAATTCAACAATTTTGCAGCGAGAATTGGAAAAGGATAATAAGTGAATTTGTGGAGCAAGATCTACAGAGATAAAGGTCGGTGGATGAAATGAATGGATCTGAGGAGAAGGGTTCTTAATTCTTGTTAGTTATGGTGTTGCAGCTGTGTGTTAAATGTGTGAGGTTGGGTGATGAATTGGGGAAGAATATAAAAATGGAGGAGGAAAAAAGCCCTCTTTTATCCACTCACAACGGAATTACCAATTCCTTTTTCCTTTCAAATAAGTCACCCATCATTTTAAAATTACACTTATCCCCCCCCAACTTATATAAAAAATCACAACTTATATTGCACTCAGAGAGAGAGAGAGAGAGAGGTCGTGTGATGAGGTTTAAAATGGAAGGATTTGGTGATTAGATTTAAAATTCCAAATAGCTAATAGCAAATTCATTTGTGATTGTTCAAAGTAATGTGAATTCAAAAATCTATGGCACTCATTTTTCACTTGAAATTCATTCATATTAAAATTCATCAATTCACTTATTTGGAAGAAGTGACTTGTTCCCTTTCTACAAAGGGTAAAACAAAACAGCCCACGTCCCTATTTCATCCTCAATACATGCTCTAAATGAGAATTGAAAAAACTCTCACTGACAAAGGCAATGCAGTATACATGGAACACATAAATCAACACCAAATACAAAATAAGGTTTAAATCCTTGAAAAATAGAAAGTACATCAATTTTCATGTTTATTATTAGTGCAGTAAATCAGCTAATATTAATATGCAGCTGAAGTTGACGATTTTTTGATTGCAGTGAACCTTTAAAAGGACAGCACATAGACATTGCTCTTCATACCCCTACGATATTCACAGATAGTTATTATAACTAACACAGACATGATTAAAAAGTCAAAAGACTTGTAATTCTAACAACATATCCAGTTGCGTAGCATGCACTCTTAAAAGCATTTCCCTGGGTTCAAAATCAAGGCAGCTGCCCATCATCGGCTCTATGAAGCCGATAGTTAAGGGTTCATAATCCAACCAACACTTGAAGACCAGTCATCACTGGATGCAATACATGGCCGGCTACTCTCACTTGCAGCTCTATGTGCTCAAAGACAAACTTTGTAATCTCTGCTTTCCGGAATAATATTTCCTCCTTCCCTGAAAAACAAAATGGCCGCATGCTTCCTGGAAATCCGTTGGTATCGAAAAATGGAGTCAGAATTATCAAACATATCGTGGAAAAAAAAAAAATCATAAACTATACGGTAGATATGGTGCAGCCATGCAGTGTTGGTAGTGTGTGCACAGGAAATAGGGACAAAATAGCCCTTTCTTTAAAGAAAAGAGGATAAAATAGGTCAGGCACAAAAAAGCAGCTTAAAGATGAACAAGAAAAGCATGCAAAAGCCCTCCCAGAAAATCTACTTTAGGTCAACTAAACTCAATACATTTGGTAGTGTTTACAATAATCACATGAAGAAGCAATCATTCATAACATGACCGTTATATAGTAAACACAATAAAGTAAAATGAGTTCCTGATTAAAAAACGAAAAAAGCCCCACAAGATAAGATCAAGAACCCAATAATTAGTTCAAACAAAGCATATTAATCGGGTAGAGATTAAGACTAATGAGGAACTGAAGACACACTGCAAGAGACACATGTTGTGTTTATAGAATTAACATATCAATACCATTGAAAAAAGACTCAAAACACTAATCAATATGTGAAAAGTTGAATATACAATTGCAGGCCTCAAAACACAGTCTGCCATAATGAATTCATCTACAGCCAAACACATCATGTATATGATTGGGCATCCAACAGGTAATTTAAGACAATTTGAGCATTTACAGTGAAGAGGAACTTGATTGACCAAGGAAAAGCACTCTCATTATTTCAGGCATACTTAGACAAATCAATCAGTAGTGAAAGATTAATATGAATAACCAAGTAAGAGTAACAAAATTGATCATTGATACACTGAACGGTTAAGCAATAAATATGACACTCGATAAACATATAAAAGCATCAAAATGATCACCACAAATAAAACAGCAATCAAGATCACAATATTATGCCACTCCCAGCACCAGTTTATTTTTTTCCCTCATTGCTCCTAATAACAAACAATGATCACAGAAACTCAGAAACATGTCAAAGAATCAAATACCTAAACATCTGTTCATTCATTCTCGGACAAGCCCTCTCTTAAAAAGAGTTCATCTCCAAGCAATATGTTCTCCTCTTCACCAACATCCTCGCGGCAGTCCCAAATGGTTCCTCAAATGCCGATGAAACCCAACTCCCTTCAGAACCCACCACCTCCTTCTTCGGCTGCTCACTGGGCCTGATAGCAACCAAAGTCGCCCCTTTCAACACCACTCCATTGGGCAACTCAAGATGAGGCGCATACCACAGCCTCATATTCAGAGCCGGAACCAGAGTTCTCTTTGATGCCGATGACGCCGACAAAGGCTTCACCCTAAGCTCCTCCAGCTGCTCTTTATTCATGCACAGAACCCCCTGCCCATCAGCATCCGTCAAAATCAAGTTCTCCAACGTCCTATGCTCCGCTATAATAGGCTGCAACAGATAATGCCTAGCCGAGGCTGCGATCAATGAGCTAATAGTCCACACAACCCTTAACTTGAGGCCCCCGTTTGTGTAGAACGACTCTGGTATGCTACCATTATCATTCTCCACTCCGTTGTTGTTTTCATTATTATTGCAATTGCTCAAAGAATTGTGATTACTATTCGCGTTTTGAACGACACTGGAAGCTCCAAGAATAACACAACTATCAAGTGTGGAGCCGAAATCGGCCTTCCATTTAAGCAAAACACCCTCATCAATCCCTAACTCTCCCGTCGGAAGTTCAATCCTGAGGAGCTTGATTTCATTAAAATTCTTCAAAACTTGAGTGGGGGAATGGTGAGTGACCGTGTTTTGCTCGGTTTCACAGTCGAAATCCTCAGAGAGAGGAAGGCGACGGGTTGAAGGAATGATTAACTGAGAGAGGGATTGCAAGGGTTTGAAGAGGCCGGAAAAGAAGATTCGGAAGAGAGAGGAGATTGGGTGGCGAGACTTATCAGAGGCGGCGGAAGCGGTGGCGGATGAAGAGGAGTTGGCGGAAGGATCGTCGTCAGAGATTACGCAGTCAACCCGAACTACAACGTTGTCGACCTGGGGAACGAGAGAGTGGAATCGCTTCGAAACGACGCAGCATCTGCCCAACGCCTTGACATCACCGATTTGGTTGAAGACCAAGAGGATTAAGGAATCGGGGAGGCGGTCGAAGTGGTCGATTGGTTCGGGGTGGATTTTGGTGCACAGATCTGCCCCAATCGAACCCATTTTCAGCAGCAGCACGCAGAGAGTAATTCCACAATTTAGCAGCGAATATACAAAGAATCGAAAGGCAAGCAAGATCTAAGAGAAGAGACGGAGGCGAACAAACTCAATGGATCTGATGAAAGAGAACCTCGATTGTTGTTAGCTGTGGCATCTCCGTGTGATGAATGTGTGATAGGGTAGTGAATTGGGGAAGAAGAAGAAGTAGAAGAAGAAGAAGAAGAATAGGCGGTGGTGGAAAAGGGAATAGGATACACGGTTGGTATAGTGCTGTGTGTTGTGCGTCTTTCTTTTCTCTTTCCTCTTTTTAGCAGTAGATATGCAGGCGCAGGAGATGGTGGGGTGGGGACTAAAACGACATTCTACTAGCTCGTTTTATTCCTCTTTTTTTTTCTTTTTTTTCTTCTTCTTCTCAACTTATTAACACCATTCATGATCAAGTTTTAAATTATGGATATCATTATCTATGGCAATATTGTAATCTTAATTTGATGAAAATACTGATTGATTTATCAGTATCGATAAATAATATAAAATATAGTGTGGAATCTATTGATTTTTTAGAAATTCAATGTGAGATTTTAGATTAATATGACAAATTGTAATGTATAGATTTAAATTCAATAAAATAATATGCTTATAACACATATAGTTAATAAGCTAGATAAATATTTTCCGACATTGTGATATATTAAACCAAAATAATGACATATATGGTTTAACTATAGATTGTTTGAAGTCTAACCACAAAAATATGTCCGTCAAATGACAAATTAAAAAATTTACAAACTTTTTTTGCAATAGGAACATAAATTTTCAATGTGGGTAATTTTTATCAGAAACATTTAATATTATTGCAATTTCATTCACCAATCTTGAATTCGTCTATATTTGGTAAAATGGATTGCAATAAAATGCATTGCAACCTCTTTTGTTGATCCTCCTGCAAAATCAAAATCATATGTTTCAAATCCTCCGAAACAAAATTTATGAAATTAAGCCTTGAAAATCTTGGATATATTCTGTGGTGTAATATTGGCAATGACACCAAATAACTATTAAAAAAACATTTATTGTTGGTGTGATTTTTTTATTTTATGTTTATTAATTATTTTATTTGGTTTATCAATGTTTGTTTGATAAGGGATAATGGTAGTCACAATCAAGAGAGAGAGCTACCAAAAGAATGATTCCAATTCTGTGAAGGGGTTGAAATGGTAATGGTTAGGCTCTACCTGATAAAAGATTCTTTAATATGCTTATCTTAATCCATATTTGTGAACTATTAAATAAAGCAAATCCAAGTCAACATTTTGGAATATTTTGACATAAAAAGTAGGGCAACAAAGTACAAGAGATTCCTACTACTGATTTACCTATTGCTTACATATTACTCTTATGTTTTAGTATTAACTAAGCAATCATTATTTGGATCTTGATTTCACTATCATTTACCTCCTATCTTACTCAATCCATATAACAGTTCATGTTTCAAATATATTTCATGATATTTTGGATCTAACTCATTCATACAACAAATTTGATTTAAAGACAGAGTGTTATGAAATTAATTTATAAATAAGTATACACGAGTATCATCTTTTTTTTAAATATATTTCGCCCGATAAAAATTATTAAATATATATGTTGAATGTCATGTTTGAATTTAGTTGATAAATAAATCTAGATTTTGAATTATATCCTTATATACCACATACATCATTTATTAAGAAAAACTAGATTTAAGGTTAGAGTTTCGTTGTTCAGGTGAATAAAATTGGTTGTTAGTTGGGAAGTTGGTCATTAACACCTGCATTTCAACTCTTCTCAAAAAGCCAAGCAAATTTTCATCACCAAAAAAGCAGTCTCTCTCTTTGCTCATCACATTTAATATACTTCTTTGTCATATTTCCATTGAGCCTCTATTAAAAGAGAAAGAACATGATATGGCATTAAATAAAATTATATCCATTTAAAGCTCAACATTGATATTTTTTCACTTTACATCATCCATAATTATTGTATTTTCTGTATGATTGATCAATCACATTTTTTATTTGGAACAGATCACACCCTTAGAACTCCCATAATTGTATTGAAGTGCATTAGTATCTTGCTAATGCATTACAAGTCATACATCCACTCTATTATATATATATATATATATAGATATTTGAATAAGACTTTTCTAAACGTATCATGAATTTAATTTTCTAAAATAAGTCAATTCATAATTCGTAAAATAAAAATTGACTTGTGAAATGAATTTGAGTTGCAGATATTAGAAGAATTATATTTGTGAGATGATTTTATATATATTTTTGATTTATGGAGTCAATTAATTCCAAGAAAGTAGATAAACGAATTAATAATAATTAATGCCCACATAATCAGACACACGAGTGTAGAATTGTTATTTAGGGGGTGGTAGATGATAATTAAATTTAAGAATTGTTATGAAGGTTCAATTATGCTGAATCGCATCACATGGTATTTTCTGGAAAATACATGTTCCCAACATGACTAGTCATTAATAACATGTTGATGGATATCATGTCTCTATTTCATTATATCCATATTTGTAATATGTAAACATTGTCGATAATTAATTCAATATAACATTATGTGTGTATATATATATATCACAATTTCAAGCTAATTATATAGTTTAACTAATATAAGATTAACAACATAACTACTTAGTCTTCCAAATCTTTTTCTTGAAGATAAGATAAATTGATTGGAAGATGGGATTAAAAAAGAGGTGTGCAATTATGGTAACGTGTCATATGTAGATATGAGTTTAACATGTGCAATTGTGCAAACCTTAGATCTAGGATCACATTTCTTTTGTAATAAAATGTATAACACACACCACACGTTACTCCATGTTTTCATGTTTGTGTCTTCTTACTTTTTTATTTTTTATTTTTAAATTATTTGATTTATTTTAGTTTAATTATTTTTCTTAAGAAAGATCCAAAAATTCACAGTTTTCGAGTAGAGATCAATGGAGCATACAATGCCGTGCAATCCGTACTAAATAAATAGAATCAACATTGCATGAAAACCTCCGCTAATCAATGTATGGAATTTATCTATTTCTTTAATTCTTTTTTCCCATTTTACTTTATATTTTTGTCCTCTCTTTATTCTTTTTAAATTTCATTTTTTACTTTTTAACAAGAAAAAAACACACACAATTACTGTTGACGTCAGATTTTGTAGAACACAAAATCCTAGCCTAACACCAAAAATTTCGATCCGACTCAAGTAAATCGAATCGAACAAATGATATAAAAATCGAATAAAATAAGAAAAAGCACTGCGCCCGGTGCTTACTCGGGCAAATTTGCACCAGATAAATTTGCTAGGTTTGTTCTATCCGGCCAAAACACCGGACAAATTTGTTAGGCTTGTTCTGGCCGGTCAGTTTTGGCCGGATAGAACGTTTTTTATATCAGATTGAGAGTAAAAAGCTTTCTAATTACAATGATTTCGGATCTAGAATTCCCCTGAATGATAATTGAGGCCCTATTTATAGGCTAGACCCAAGGATATGAAATTTGGAAAATAAGAAATAAATCCTTTGATTTTAGGGTACAGATAAGGAAAAAATCTAGTTAAAATCTATCTAGATTGAATACAATTTGATTGTTGATTTGTTTCCTCCTTTGAAGACTTTTTCTTGAAATATTCTAACTCTTTCCTGCTTGTCCGAATCGAGCCCCCAAGCCCTCTGGCCTTCATTACTCCTAAAAAATTGAGCATCTGCAATTGACTAGATCTGTCCCTACTACATTGATTTTGGTTGGATCCTACCTTTTTTGGTCGGCACAGATGACCAAATCTGGTCTCCATGACCACTGATATTTCGGCTCGGGTCTGCTATTCTGGTCTGTCCTGACCGTCTGATAAGGTGATGCTGGCCCGATTAAGTACCCGGTTCTCCTTTTATTAGGGATGTAAACGAGCCGAGCCGAGCCGAACAGTATCAGGCTCGAGTTCGGCTCGTTTGGTATCAGCTCGGGCTCGAGCTCGGCTCGAGCTCGATTCGAGCTCGGAAAATCAGGCTCGAGCTCGGCTCGAAATCAGAAGATTGAGCTCGATATGGGCTCGAGTTCGGCTCGAACAAAGCTCGAATACAAGGCTCGAATACAGGCTCGTCAAAGGCTCGATAACAAGGCTCATCAAAAGCTCGAAATGGGCTCGAATACAGGCTCGAACAAAGGCTCGAAATAAGGGCTCGAATACAGGCTCGATAAAAGCTCGTCAAAAGTTCGAAATAAGGGCTCGAATACAGGCTCGATAAAAGCTCGTCAAAAGTTCGAAATGGGCTCGAATGCAGGCTCGATAAGTAAAGCTTGAGTTCGGCTCGAAAAAAATAGATTTAGAGCTCATTAACACTAATTTTGGCATATATATTTCAAAATTTACAAGAAATCACAAACATAGGTCACACATCATATAAATTTTCTTTTTATTACTAGTTATTAATTATCTAAATTTCAAAAACTTATAAAATTCATAATCATATTTAAATAAAATATATAAACGAATAGGCTCACGAACTATAAACGAGCCTATTCACGAACCCCTAAACGAACATGTTCGCGAGCTATCGAGCCGAACATGTCTAGGCTTGAGTTTGGCTCGTTAAGCTTAACGAGCTCGAAACTTGGGCTCGAGCTCGGCTCGTTAAGCTAACGAGCCGAGCTCGAACGAATATTTATCGAGCCGAGCCACGAACTGTTCGCGAACGGCTCGGCTCGTTTACATCCCTACCTTTTATCATCCCAACTAGCGGTTTGGTCGAATGAGCAGGGGTTCAACAATTACCATCCAAATGTGTATTCATAAACCTATTTATGTGCAATACATGGTCCATAAAATGAGAGAAACTGCATTAGACAAGACTCATATGATATGCTCGACTTATTAATATTTTTGTCGGGAACACATTCAATTTTACGCTATTATGTTGTTTTGATGGTTGTCGATCTCAATTTCAACAGAATAATGTATGCAATATGATCGAAGTTAGAATTATTTAAAATTTAAACTAACAGATTTTTCTAATAAGAATTAATTAATATTAACATCTCCATAATTGGAGCAATAGAAGTATACTGTTAGAGCCCACATCGATCACCCTAATAATGTATTTTGAAATATTTTTAATTTTCCAAAGAAAAAGAAACTATCGTTGAAGGTAGATCAAAATGTAAATACTAGTCACGAATTAAATGGCATGGCAAATGAAATACATTAAATTAGTGCAAGGATTTAAAAGCAACATAACTAATAATCCTGGATTTGATCATCATGTTAATTTGTCTGGTGTGACCAAAAAAAAAAAAAAGTTAGGTAAAAAATTAAATTAAAAGAAATCCATCTTTTTCGTTATAAATTTCCCTTCCCTTTTAGGTCGGGAATAATCATACTATGGTCCATAAAATGTTACACCACTGCACTATACTATCATCATAATTTATTTTATAAATCTCGAAAATGACATTTAGAATTCATAACATAAAGATGAACCTATCCCCACATAACCCCATTCAAAAGGAGACAATTTCTCCCTCAACCCCCACTTTTTATTATTATTATTATTATTATTATTATTATTATTATTATAACAACAACTTAATGTAAAGTCAAAATAAACGATAATAAATAGTTTCCAAATGCTTCTAAAGAAAAAACAAATATATATATATATATATATATATATATATATATTTAGGTCTTTTGACATGAACATAACACTTCTAAAAAATTTCATAATAGTTTAAAACTAAATTAAAACTTTAAGGATTAAAAGATGTATAATTGTATAACTATTAGATATATAATTGAGTATTAAATGAGCATATAAAAAGAAGAATAGGACATAATCAGTTTTAATCACTTGAAGTAAAAATATATATTTTTATATGATATAGTATTTTAATAATGCATGTTTTTGAATACACGAACTCGTCAACATGCATTAAAGAAACAAAATAGAAAAGAAACAACTCAAAAAATTGGGCTTTTTTTATTAATGTGCCAATGCTCAATGCCTTGAAAATCTAATACATATCAAGATCACAATCAAAATGGCCACCACGCATACCCATAAATGATATAGACACATCAAATTCATGTCATATTCATTCATCATTTAAAATTTGTTTCTTTTCGTAATTTCACCCATGATTCCGCGATCAATTTTTTGCAAGGTAATTTTTTTATTTTGTAATATTATATTTAAAAATTCTTGTAAAATCGTTTTACGAACTTAATATTATCGTCAGACTAATTTATTCATAATCACAATTTATAAAATAGAAATTAGCTAATGGAAATAAGTTTTAGTTTCGAGTATTGAGATTTCTCTCACTGAATTGTATCAATAAGAGGATTTCATATATATAAAAAAGGTTCTACACATCCCACAAGATATATTTTATTGTATTTTAGTTACGTCCAAAAATGGGATTCACGACACAAGAAGAATTGTATTCTTTCACATAAAAATATTTAAGCTGCCTTATTAGTTATCTTGTAATCCAGTCAGCATTATAATACTTATCCGGTCTATATTGTGTCTCAACCTTTTCAATTTACAAAAAAAAAAAAAAAAAAAAAAAACCTCTTCAATTTACAAATTAATATTTTGTAATAATGAAATATGAGATGGCACTTTTTTTTTTTTTTCCAAAAGTAATATTACTAATTTTTTTTTTTTTTTGTTGAGCCAAGTAAAAACCCCAATTTTCAGTTTGAAGTAATGGATATCACTATTAATGTATATTAATATACTGCCTTCATACATAGGCTGGATTTCTTTTCCAAATGTTCTCAATATACAGTGTATTCCTATTTTAATAGTACTTGCTTCTTTTTTTACTAATATACCCCTACTTTTAAGATACAATTTTTTAGACACCATTATTATTTAGATATAACACCAATCAATATGCGGATGATAGAAACTCCATGCATAATTGTTATCGTCAATTAAATTATTAATCTATCAGACAAATAAGACTATATAATAGGGATGAAGGAAGTAAAGAAAATGTACGAGAATAAATATCATTTAGCAATAAAAAAAGAATCCAAATCACAATTTTGGTTCAAAGTGGAATTTAATCTCATCTTAATCCAAATGATAAGGCTAATAATCTATAATCACATACAAAAATTTATATCAGACCATCTCATAAACATATCAATCTCTAATTTATATCAGACCATCTCATAAACATATCAATCTCTAATTTATGGGTTATGGTTTATGAATTGATCTAAATAACGAAACGAAATTTATAAAACAATTTCGCAAGAATCCTATTGGACTTGGAAAGTTGAGTTGGCAAGGAAGGTTTGATGTCATTTTCAAATATTGCTATTAAAATTTCTTGACAACTGAGTTGTAAGGTTATCTCAAAAATTAAGTCGGGTATGGACGAAACAATTAAGTATTATCTTACTTTCTAAGCAGATGATTGAGCAATGATTATGACTTCTGTACCAATGCAACTAAAATCACACGAGATAGAAAAAGATCTTTTTCTATCTTGTAATCATAATTTTTCTATATCTTAAGAATAGAAAATATAATTTCTCTTTATTTTCGTGTTTAAAAAAAAGAAAATTTTGGTCCAGAAACAAAACCGTTATTTATTGTAGGAGCATACCATTTTCTACTTTACATATCGCGAACTATTAGTATATTTGAAAAATATTTTAATGAAAATGAACATATCAAATACCATTTTTCTGTTAATAGAATATTTCACTCATAATTTCAACAGAAATAACCATATCAGTTAGTTCTTCGTCAGTGTCATGCAAAATATCAACTCAGCCCAAAAAACAAAAAAAAAACAAAAAAAAAAAACAAAAAAAAAATCCATCAATAAATCAGTCATATAATACAAAATCGAGCTACTTTGTAAATTGAAAAATGAGTAGTATATACATAGAAATATCAACTGAGTATAAAATAATGAAATCCAGCAAAGGTTGTTAAATAATAGCTAGCTCCTAAACAAGGTCCCATGTCATGTAATAAACTTTACGAGTAAGAAAAGGAAGATATTATCTCCTTACTAGTATAAAATTTAGGAGCTACTAAATTCCAGCATTATTGTGTCCCAATCTTGTCTCCAGATCATATCTTTAAATACAACAAGTGCGTGTACACATCCACACCATACATAAGTTAAATATATGAACCTCACACTGTGTACCATTTATTGTAACACAAAAGACAAAAATTCATGCCAGATATCTATCAGGTCCCACTGCTCAATCATCAACAACCAAGCAACTCAACTAAGCCTATATTAATTCTTAGGTTGTAATACTAATATCTTCTTAACCAGATAAAACCTATTATTAGCCTACACAATCATAAACACATCTCAAACTGTCACACTTGTAATAGAAGCAGAAGCATGCATGCACATATTTTTATCCTTAATTAAAAAGAAATACATAAAGATGAATAACAAGTCATATATAATTGAAGAGTGTTAGTGAGATCCATACAAGTTGCGTCCACATCGATCACAAGCACTAGAAGTTGTATGAGAGGGAGTAGCTGGCTTCTCTTTCATTATCTTCGATAGATCAAGTTCTAGAACATCCTGTAGAGCTTTAGAACCTTCTTGGAGCTCATCCACACTGGCAAAAACATGTAGAAAAATTAGACATCATGTCACAACCAATTTAAGGATATTTATGTTAATAATAATAATAATAATAATAATAATAATAATAATATCGTTTACCTTATTGAGAGAGGAGGAGTTAATCGAATTATAGAATCATGGGTAGGTTTTGCAAGAATCCCCCTCTCTTTCAACTTCAGGCATATATCATAGGCATTCACAGGAAACAAGGCTTTGCTATTAAGCTCCACAGCATTGAACAAACCTTTACCTCGTACTTCCTTTATAAGCTCTGGAAACTTCTGCTGCATGTTCGAGAGTTGTTGCCTTAGCTCCTCTCCCAGTTGGGCAGATCTATAAACAAGTTATATTTTAAAAAATAAACAGCCTTGACGAAGGATATATATGAATGCAGGATGCATCAATAAGAATAAAATTGGGTATGTAACCGAATATTAGGGATAAGAGTTGATACCTCTCAGCAAGTCTCTCGTCTACAATCACATCAAGTGATGCAATGGCAACTGCACTGGCCAAAGGATTGCCCCCGAATGTGCTGCACAATGCCCTCATTAGCAAATTAATGAACAGTTTAGAAATATAGATCCAATGACAGATTAAATGCAGGAGGATGATTTCTTATGAAAATATGATATTTGTTATTTTATTATTTGGTCATATGGCCCACATACTGTCTTTCTTTTTTGCCCATTATTTGATCACAAGTGACTGTCTAATTTTGTCAATTTTCAGGGAGCAACATAATCCAGGATGCTTCATGGGTCTTAAACTCTACAAAGTTGTTAAGGTGAAGAAAATAATAGGTAAATAAAAAGTGGCTTTTAAAACTACTAACCTCCCATGCTCTCCAGGCTGTATGCAGAGCATAACATCTTCATCAGCAAGAACTGCACTCACTGGCAACACTCCACCACCCAATGCCTTTCCTAATATCTTTACAATGCAACAATCAAGATGTTATTTTCAATAATTCAAGTGTGATCTTATTGTCACAGATCGTACAGTCAAGAGAATGGAAATTACACTAACAAAGAATGTAATTGCTGATAGACAATAAAACAAGCTTGACGTCTAGAATTTAGATTCCTATAAAACTCAAATTCTGCTATTTGGCCATTTTATTCATATTCAGCTGAATAAAAAAGGGTAAAAATAAAAATAAAAGCGTCCAATGAAAAAAGTCAGGATTCTATAATTCTAAGGTGCAAATGGAGAGATTAAGGTTAATATTGAATGATGCATATAATTAGTAGAAAGAATAAGACATTAACAAAGTAGATAAAAAGTTTTGAAATCTTGAATTTATGCAAGGAATTTAAGAAACAACAAACGTGTCCTTACAACGACATCAGGGCGGACATTTTCCCAATCACAAGCCAGAACTCTTCCAGAACGTGCCAAGCCGCTTTGTATTTCATCAGCGATCATCAAAACATTATATTTTGAGCAAAGATCTCTAACAGCTTGTAGATAACCATCAGGAGGAATAATAACCTAGGAAAACAAGAACACGATCAAACCTCAAAATCATCTAAAAGAGAGATGATTTCAGTTGGAAAAAATAACTAGAACTGGACTTCTTGGGCTCTCGTCAATTTGCCACCAAGTTTTAAAGAATCACTACATAAATAACCAGGCAGATTCATACTGCTTCACAGTCTTAAGCATGATCATATCATGCCATAGATGATTTTGGTAGAACCAGGTGAAAAGGTTATTTCTATCCATGATCACCTAATCACAAGTTACATTATTTATGAAAAAAACTGTCCATAATCACGTGTAGAAATACATCAAAAGTAATAGGTTCAATCCAGAAAGATGCATACCCCTGCCTCCCCCTGAATAGGCTCAAATAGAAAACCAGCAATCCGATCCCCTTTTTCTGGTCACAACAAGATGAAAGGATTAGTTCACATCGCCTATGAGATTACTTTTTCCCTCAGATAATGCATTCTAAATGCATTTTCAAACCTTTAAATATATTCTCAAGGGCCACAGCATCACCAAAATCAACTTTGAGATGGCCCGGGGAGAGGGGCCAGAAGCCCCGGGTTGCCTCATTGTCACAACTCATAGAAATAGCAGCTAATGTTCGACCGTGAAAGCAGCCACAACATGAAACAATTAAGGCCTGCCATCACCAAATGAAAGTTCTTGATTAAGCATAAGCATACAGTGTCATGATTGGAGTGGAGTGAAGTAGAGTTCCATACCTCATCTCTTGGAATATTTTTCTTAAGATAGCCCCACTTCTTAGCCAACTTCAACGCCGTTTCTACACCTTCTGCACCTGTATTCATAGGCAGTACCATGTCGTATCCAAACATGGTGGAGAGACGCTCTGCGAATACTGGAAATCTGTCGTTGTAGAAGGCTCTAGAACTCAGAGTAAGCTTTTCAGCCTGCTCGGCCAATGCTTTGATGATCTTGGGATGGCAATGTCCCTGCAAAACAATATTAGCCCATGCCTTACTGCTCTGTATGAGATTAAATGGTTATATGCAAAATTGGGAAAAATAACAAAAGAAAATCTTCATTCATCATCATATCAGACCTGATTAACAGCAGAATAAGCAGAGAGGAAGTCTATATACTTGTTGCCTTCAGGATCCCAAATAGTTGATCCTTTGGCTTGAGAAAACACAATCGGAATAGGGTGGTAACTGCAACATAAACCCAAGGATGTAACTAACTATTCTTTAAGATAAATTTGAAGCCCTTATAGTCGAACAACACATGATTTAATAAAACATAGTTGTGTCACAATAATCTTGAAACAGAAAGCAAGAAGAACGAGGGATGAGAGAAATAACTTGTGGGCGCTGCACTGATATTCCAAGTTGATGAGATGTTGAGATGACTCAGCAGAAGCGCTGCTGAAGCACCGGACGCTTCTTGCCCTCCCAACTCCGCTCAAGAAACATTGTATTGATTTCTTGGATGCCATCTTCTTGAATCAAAGAAACAACCAATTGTCTGGCGTTGATTAATGAATGAGGATTGTAAGAAATATATTTCTGCAAATTCTTGAACAATAAGGAAAGTGGGCTTAAATTGGAAAGTGTATGATGGCGTCAGATTCCGCATCCCAATATTTATCCTTTTTTATTTATTACAGCAAAATGTGCATATCACACTATATTAAATTTTCTAGTGAGAGTCGTCCAGAATGGGCCTGGCCTGTTACCTTTTCTATTCTATTCCTAAACTTATTATTTTAGAGCCCAACTTTCAGCCACCAACATCATAATTTACTTTTTATTTTTATCTCTCTCTCTCTCTCTCACACACACACACACTTTTTTTTTTTTTTTGGGTCCGGAACCAAGGGTTGGGAGGGATTAAATGACAAGTGTCCAAATTCGGATTCCATGTCATACTAGTTATTCCCCAACTCATCAAGAATAATAATAATAATAAATAAATAAATAAAATTAATATTATTACTATTTACATTCCATTTTTTCCCTCTAAAAAGAAATTCCACGCTAAGCCCATCCACACCACCAAAGTAACAAAGTTAGTGAGATTTGAAATAGAAACATCGTTGGCTACTAAAGACATATAGCTTAATTGGATTTGAAACAAACCAACAAAAACTTTAATCTATCTAATAGGAGTACAGGACAACCACCTCAACACGACAACAACCAGATAGCACATTTAACATGAACACGATTAAACACAATCATTATATATTTATACAAAGAGAAGAAAACGTAGTATTCAGCCACTGATTAAGAAAATGCTAATATTCACATCTTTACAGGTAATACGTATCTCTTACAACACTGTCCTTAACCTAGTCTACCTAATGTAACTCACTCTATCAGCCAAAATGTTTTAATGGTCCCAAAAATAGACCGTAATAATACAACAAAGTATAGTTCCCTTGAAATCAACAAAGAAACCGAGAAATACACACTCAGCTTCCACATCTGCCATCATAACTAAATCCCAATACATTCCCAGCAACCAGAAAGAGTAGTCTATCTGACAAAGCTCATTGAGTTCCTAAAACTAGTATAGTTTTCACTTACACGATTTGAACATCACTCTAGAAAATATAAAATACTGATACTGACACGTTCAAAAATGGTATATTCACTATGAAACAGTATAACAAGCTACACTTAAGATGTAGACTTATCAGCATACCGGTTGAATATATTCTATCAGCTATATTCAACATCAAAAAACTGCTCAGCAGGACCTAAGCACACTCACTTACCAGATGCAAGACCAATACCTATTACCTTATTTTAGTCAAATCTTCTTTCCACTGCCAGCCCTCATTAACAAGCGAAACTAGATATTTAAACAGAGGGGAGGTATGGAAAAACTAAAACTAAGGAAATATAAAAGAGAAGAAAATGCGCCCACTTGTACAAGCGTTTGTGTACAGCAGAGGGATATCAAGATCTATTCTGATTCAGTAACAGCACAAGTGCTTTGTAATTCAAAGCAGGGCTGCTTCACCAATACTATTCACGAAGATTAAGGCTGAAAGCCAAGCGTACCATTTCCACTAGATAATGTGGAGAATGAGAATGCACAAAATGGACTTAAAGCCTATTAAGAATCAGAAGAGGTCATGTCAAATAAATCCAGGGTAGATAACCCAGCAGAAGATGTCATTAGATATTCTGCTAGATAGCAATGCCGTTTTGACTATTATCATTCTATGGAAAAGTTGGTGAGGAGATATTCTTTTCGTTATGAATCAGAAATAGATTCAATCTCGTGGACAGAGAAAATAATATCAAAGAATAGAGCTCAGAGGAAGATATAATCACTTACGGATTCAAAATCTTATTAAATTTAATATTATGAATTCTGAAGGAGTTTCTTTGGAATAGTTATATAAGAGTAATTTCATCTACTGATTAAATGCACGAACTAGAGTAACTTTTTTCACTAGTGATAAAGGAATTAGTAATTAGCAAACCAAGGGAGTTTGTTTCACTAATTACTCTATCTGCATTCACTTAATTCCTTTCAAAACAGTAACCTGTAAAGACCAGCATAGATTAAAGGTGGTATGGGCCACACCTGATGTTATAAGATCCATATATTAACTTTTCTTGTGAAGCTCAAATAGGTTGTAATAGATTGAACCGATAGGACTTACAAATGAAGGCCTGGGTGAGTGATCGAGATAATTGAGAACGCAAAACTATTCATGTGTTCTAAATCCTAGAAGGAAAAGAACTGAGAAAAGAACTTTTATAGGGCTTGGGGAATATCTTGGAGAACAGCATGAAGCTAAAACGAAAAAGGTGGTTAAGTTAGACAAATTAGCATAGTTAACAAGGAAACCTGTGCAAGCTATTCAACAAATGGACAGTTAGCAGTTTTATGACTGAGCTAAACAATAATACTCATCCCACCAGAACATTCAAATCAGAAGATGATGTTGCGAGAGCACATGCATCTTATTAGGACAGAGGTGGTTCTAAACTTACTTCTGTAAGCGTGAAGAGTGTGGATAAGGTACATGAGGAAGAGACCTTGACCAAAGGCACATCAGCAAGTCAGGAGAAGCAGCAGAAAACAAGAAGGAACGAGATCAATGTATTATGATTTAGATAATCAAGTTAACATCAAATCATGAGAAAGTAATGTTGGAAATAAGATTTGCTGAAGAGAGTCTAATCAGCGCTACGAAAGGAAAGAAATTCCCTATTCACCATGATGATGCTGCAGATGAATAAATCCTTATCATGCAGCACAACCAAATTGATACCACTTGAAAACCGAAAATGCTAGCAAACTTCCAGAAGCATCTTCACTGAATTCCCTATAGAAGAGATGATAGTTCACCAGAAGCCTAAGAACTAAATTAATCTCCACGAAGGATATTCAAAGGAGTAAGAGAGAAGTAATATTCATAAAAAAACCCAATGATGGACTAGTTTCGACTTCGTATGGAGTGAACTATTCCCAAAACTTAAGTTGACATAATGAATGCCTGAATCAAGTTCTCAGCAGCACGCTTCTGATCAGATGTGCCAGATACTAAAGCCACACGATCACCTCGGGAAGATTTAGAATCTGAAATCTCAATATCTGCTCCTGATATCTGGAAAGCAAAAAAGCATTCAAAATGATATGAGACAAAGTCAGCAAAATCAAATGCGAATTGCACAATAGAATAATCTCTGTCATACATCCTCACACAATATTACAAACAAAGGCCACCCCGCTAAGGAAATGCATATACCCTTTGCATAATTGAAGAATCTTCAAGGCAAATCAAATTTACAAGTTTAAAATGCACCTCCCCAAGAAAAATGGTCACTACTGAGCAATTATAAGTTTTAGTGTTAACAAGAATAACACGAAAATTGTAAGTTCAGATACAGCCAATTATTAGCAAACCATTGGTCTAAGGTAACTATGGAAAAGGTGTAACATTTAGTATGGGTAACAAGCATCCTACTGAACATGGCTTAACATGACCAAAATAATATAGCAGTGGAATTTGAAAGAATGCAAATGAGAAAAAGAAGACCAAAACAACGTCAATTAATTATGAGACAAAATTATAATCAAGAAGATATAAATATTCGATAGCCCCAAATTAAAGCAATTCTTTCTGTTCTAGTAAAAGTGTAAAACGAATCAAAGCAACAAAAGATAAAAATAAATAAAATAATAATAATAATAAAATCACTTTCTTTTGTTGCATTGCATGAACAGACAAATAATTTACCTTACGGATATTCTCAATATTGGCACCACCTTTCCCCATGACCTTACCAACAGCGTGTGCAGGGATGACCATTTCTAGAGCAGATGGTGGAGGCAATCTGATTTGAAAGCACGTTGCAATCATATATGTTCATTAAGAATGTAAAACTAAAATGAAGTAATAAATTCAGGACACATGAGACTAACCCTGCATACAGTGATGAAGAATGTGATGAAAATGATCCATAGCCATTATCCCCCATCTTTAACAAAATGAAACACAAGATCAAATAAAAAGGTAATGCAAATTAAGGGCAGAAGACCAAAAAAAAGATCATAATAAAAGTGAATTATAAATATAAAATTGCAGTTAAGTACAGGTAAAAATGCATCAATAAAATGGACCTTAATGATCTTAAATGTAAGAAGAGAAACAGTAGTTAGACAAGCCTACTATTGTAACAAATAATCTTAGCATTACAGAAGGGATACACACTGTATCAGAACTTTCTTAATCAACCCTAATAGTTCTTCTATTCATTAATTTATTTCTTTATCTCTTTCCTCTTCTGCAGGAGTTATTGCCCAGGATACATCTACAATCTTCCCAAGAGGAGAATGTTCCCCAGTAATTCTTCCTCATTAATTTATTTATTTACATATTTACTTCACGGACAGTAGTCACCAAAAGGAACATATCTATAAAATTCCCAATCGGAACATGCTCTTACTAGTTCCAACTAGCTTACATATTTATCAACAATCCAATACATCTGCATTTTAATGGTGATGAAAATAACTGCTATCACAAGGGAAATACTCATGTTATGTAAGAATGGAGATACGAAGACTAACTGTCAGCTACACGTTTTAGCAGTTAGAATGTTATTGCGGCTCACTTTATGTTTTCATTTTTTTATTTTCTTTTCAATAAGCAAGCCTGTGAGGAATATACCAATACAGGTAAACAAATTAGAAGCATACCAGTAAGGACCCGGTATATCCATATCCGCTGGAGGAAAGCAATCCCAATCCACTCCCAGAATCAGCCCTTTGGTCATAACCCAATGCACCACTAGAGGGGCGCAAAACCGATGACATTGGAAGAGATGCGCCACCACCATATAAAGACTCGACACCAGCAGAAGAATTGTGGATGTCTTCTCTATCCTTTAAGACATCATCTCGGAGCCTCAAAACAATCTGAATAAGTGCATCTCTCAGATTTCCAACTTGCCCACAAATCTGCAAGAGTAACAACTTCACATGAATAAGATAGCAAACATTGGATATCATTAGATTACAACTACATAATCAATTGTCGAGACCTCAACAAGTTCTTCATTTCCATCGGCACATTTAGGCTTTTCGCCTTTTGAAATCCGAATATCTGCTCTAGTTCTTTTGCGGATCTCATTGATGATGGAACCACTTTTTCCAATGATACAGCCAATAACCTTTGAAGGAACAAGGAGCCGAAAAGTTACGATGTCGTCATCTTCATCATTTATCTTTCCTTGTAACAACAGAACAGCTTCAACTGCCATGGATTTCAAATCATCCGATGACTGCTCAAAACAAATGTTGGACTAGGTAAATAAAGTGAGACAAAAAATAAAATAGATGGATGTCAGAGTAAATTAAAGTGAGAAACAATGGATAAATAAACTGGTAAGGAAGATGTAACTAGTTATAATTGCAAAAAATGTAATGCAGGTCTCCGAATCCATATTTGTGTATCAAAAAAAGGAAGGGTGACAATTCAGTTCATAAGTGTTTCTGAATTTCAATCAGACGGGATCTAAACAAAGCAGGGGAAACATTTATCTTTCTGTATTTTAACAACTGGAATCAAAGAAAAAAAGATTATTGTTTGAATAGATACCTCTAGAAAATATGTTGACATACCTCCATGGAGATCACAGTGATGACACATTCATTGTTATTGGACTTGCGATCCTCAACTTCAACACGAGCACCGCTCTCTTGCCTAATACTTTTAATGGAACTTCCACCTTTACCAATAACACGGCCAATCTTGTTCGAGGGGCACAACACTCTTATGGTTAATTCCTCAGGTTGTGACGCACCACCATAACCAGACACCACAGGGAGAGCAGATGAATACATGGGCCACGTGCTCCCAGTATCAGCATAGCCTGGGATATCTGGTGCATGTGAAGGACCTAAAATAGAAGGGATTGGTCTAGCAGGGTTAATTGGATCTACACTAGGATAAAGTCCTGTAGCAGGATATATGGGAACATCTGATGGAATAATGATGCTTGGCGGTGCTTCTGGGATGGAAGTCTCTAGAGGAATGGTCTCCTTTGCTGCAAACTTGTACATAATCGCAGAAATGGCAAAAAGTGCTTTCTTTACTGCCTCGGACTCGCCAGATATCTGTCAAAGGTAAAAGGAGATATTATCAAATAATGGAATAGCCTGCATTTATTGCTAATTACAATAACTTACCTTCTACAAGCAAACAAATAAGAAAACAGAAAAAGAACTCAAGTGCTTCAAACTAAAAAAGTTAGTGTCTTTGGAGATATACAAACCAGAACAAAATTGTCAAACTCCAAGGCGCAAGAATGAGCTGGATCACTGGCATCCTTAGCAGTAATCCTGATGTTTGTCCTAGTCTTGTTCCTCAGTTTCTTAATGGTTGCACCAGATTTCCCAATAATATTAGCAGACTGGCTAGAGGGAACAAGAAGTTGGCATTCCTCCCTATCTTTATCTTTCCTCCTCCTGTCAGATTCTCCAAGTATAGCAACAGCATTTGCAATTGCTGCATGCACCTTGAGGAGAGCATCTTGTGCAGGACAAAGAGGTTCGTTATCATTGAATTCCTCATCAATCTCAACTTCTTCCTTTTCCCTTACATAGCAATAAACAATGATGATTCTGTCTCTAGCACCTGGAAATGGGTCCACCACTTTTACCTTTGCTCTTGAGTCTTGCCGAATCGAATTTATTACTTTTCCACTCTTTCCAATCACACTCCCTATAACACTATCAGGACACAAAATCCTGTACACTATAATTTCATCATTTCCCTTTTCATCTCTGTCTCTTTCCCTGTCAGTTCTTCTCCTCTGGTTCTTGCTGTCTGCATCATCCCGATATGAACGAGTGCGCTTACCACTTTCACCCATTGAACGCTACAAAGGTTTCCAACTGTTAGAATCAAACGAAACCATTAAGCCTACACATCTATGCATATACACACACATAACCCATACAAGAAAAGAACATTCATCGACAGGATTTTCCTTTTCACCCGATCAAAACATGAGTGAGAGAGAGATCATAAATAAAAAGATTATACTAAGTCAGAATAATCTTGAATCTTTTGTTCTAAAAAAATATAATCTTGCATCTAAAACCCTATCTCAGGCCGCAAATCCCAAACGAAACTTCTAAAATTTTAAACAAATTATTCAAATACAATCGCACACTCGGGCATATAACATTAGAAAGTCTAAGTGACGTATTAACAGAGAAAGTGATAGAATCGACAATTCGGAAGCAAAAACCCGTGAAATATTCGCTGCGTATGAATTATGAACGATCAGTTCTATACAAAAGATCAGAAAGATGAAAAACCGAGCATAAAAAACATTCACATACCAGACCATGCAGCCGGTGAAAAACCCTAAATCAAGAACCGTACCTTATGGAAGTCAATCCCCAGATATAAATAAAAAAATTAGGGTTAACAGAGTACTGGTGAAAGGGAATATATAAGCAGCCGCAACGACGAAAGCAACGTCGGTGGTCGCGTTGTGGCTTAAGAAAGGAAAGATGCAATAAATGGTAGATACCGATTTATCCCCAAATATATATTTCCTTTTCTCAATAATTGTTGAGATTTTCTCCCTAAATAGAGAATTAAAAAATAAAAATAAAAATAAAAAGGATACATATTTTAACACTCGTAAATTTTGTTACATTCTTTAGTTCAATAATAGTTGTAAAACGCTTTAGGGGAAAAAAAACATATTATTACTATATACACCTTTAAAAATATTTTTTTATAGTGTGAGTCTCATGTGAGATCATCTCACGAATCATGTTATGTGAGACGGGTCAATCCACAACTCACACTTCATAATTCACATATAAATTTGTGAAAATGAGTTTGGTTTGTGGGTAAAAAAAAATTCGTCTCACGAAAACTATTCGTAAGACCATCTCATGCAAGTTTTTTTGTTTTTTATATGGAGAGGTAGTATTCTTCTATCATTTTTATCTTTTTTAAGAGTATTCATCAATTATGTTTTTTAGATGGTAGTTATTCACATTTGCATGTAGTTTTCTTTCTGACGTGTTATGCTTCAAGGTATTTCATAATGAATTATGGCTAGATTTCTAAATTTATTATTATGCTAACTTTATGTCGATCTAACACGTGTTTGTTTCTCACTTTCTATATACTAGTTGTAGACCCGTGCAATGCACGGATGTTGTTGGATTTTTTCTTCGTGTTGTTTCATTTATTAAGTTGTAATTTTAAAGTATTTTATTTTATTGGATGTTCGATATTATCGAATTTTAATGTTTGCATGTTATATTTTTTCTTGAATCCTCATTTTGGCAAATAAGTTTAAAGGTCCTTTTGTGAGTTTGTAAAATATTAGTATCCTCAAACATCTTTTTATTTTTTTGTTGTAGATTTATTTCGAAGTGTTTTGTTTGTACGTAATGTAATTTCTCTTTATTTTTGAAATTAAGTTGGTTTTGTTCTATTAGCATCATGAAAATTCACTTTTTTCCCTAAATCCTTTTTTATGTTGAAATGGTATGTAGAAGTCAATCAGTAATTATGACAAAGAGACAAATATGTATTCGACAATCATTTCAAATTTCAAGATACAGATTTCAATTACAACTCACGACGACAGAAAATATATCAATTGAATGGTGCTACAATACATCTAATATTTATCTCCTTAAGTTCCCAAATCCAAATTAAAATGTGTTTGTCGTGGCTTCTCAATGATTGAAATCCGTCAAATTCATTCAACATCACATGAGAAATTCTTCGTGTTACTCTGTACGTATTGTTGGAGATTGGAAGTGGATAGGCCCATGGAAATGGTGGTGGTGGGAGTGGGAGACAAACAAATAATTACCCTTAAAAAATGGTAATTACTCTTTCATCTTTGTAACGATAAATAATGATTTTGCATTAACTATAAGTCATTTTAATTGTTTTTATTTCTTTAATTGAGAAATAATGACTTTTGCATTAAATATTTCTTTAATTGTAAAATATTTTTTTTTATAAAATATATATTAAATATATTATACATGACAATTTAGGAGAGCTCCACTTATCATCGCTTTGAGAGTCCACTTGTAAAATATTTATTTTTTATAAAATATATATTAAATATATTACACATGACAATTTAGGAGAGCTTCATTTGTCATCAGCTTTGAAAATTCACTTGTCTTTCAAAGAGAGTGTCACTTGTTAACACTTGAGAAAATGAAACCCTCATTTTACAATTATAAATTCAGTTCGAGTTATAAAATGGTAAAAAGTTATTTGATTGACCAAGTCTTTCCCGTCGTAGTTACTGCCTTCAAATGTTGAGAACTTTAAAATCAACTAAAACTTAATTTGATCCAACATTTGTAGTCGTGGCCTATAATGATCATTATTACGATGACATTTTTGTTGATGAGAAAAATCTGATATAATAATTGAGTCCGTACATTTATCCAGACCAATATATATAAAAGTACAAAATGGATAGGGTGGCAATTATCCCACCATCCCTGTTGGGTATCAAAGTTAATGGGCGGGGATTTTCCCGTCAAAATCGAGGAATGAGACGAGGACGGTGAATTTCCGTTGAAAAATTACGGGGAAGGTATGGGGATGATATTTATGTTTCCCACCCAATCCCTGACCCCGAAACCAGCCCAATTTATATGAAACGGTGATTCCACATTCCTCGTTTAATATTATTTATTATATATATATATTAATAAATATAGCAAAACATCCAAAATTTTGCACAAGTACTCTAAGTCCTCGCTCTTCACGGTTCTTTCCAATTGCAAATTGAAATTGAAACTGAAACTTTGAAACAACTCAAAACAATCAAACTTGTTAGATTGTGTTGTCATTTTGATTACGTATTTCATACTTTTATTTTAAAGACCGGATTTATGATTTCATGATATTTGATGTTATATTAGATTAATACTGTTTATGAGTTATTTTAATTATTTTGATATTTATTTTATTGAAAATTATTTTTAAAAAAAGATAAATTTTAACTTGTAGAAAATTAAATTTGAGGAACCGAATTCCCCGCGGGGAATTCGCTCCATGGTGAATCTCCATCCCCATACCAGATTCCCAAAGCGGTGATGACAGCGGAGATGCTATTTAATATGATAATTTGGTATGGAGATGGTATTTGTCAATATCATCCCCAAACCGACCCATTGCCACCCCTAGCAGAGATGATATTTAATATGATAATTTGGTATGGAGATGGTATTTGTCAATATCATCCCCAAACCCGCCCATTACCACCCCTATGATGGTCGTGTCGCCTCCCAAAAATTTACCAAGAGTAATTCTATTCACAGTCTAAATATTTCTCATTATAGGGTCCACCTTTTATTTAAAATTCCAATTATATCCTTAAACTCATTTTACAGACTCTAGGATTTGTTTTTCTTTTCATCATAGCCGTGCACCACTATATCTCTTTCATCTCTTGATTTTTCCTTTTCCCCATCATCATTTTTTCATTAATAAATTAAAGCCTTCATTCATTTTCTTAATAAAAACTCTTCAATTTTTATTGACAAAAGACATATATGAAAATTGAAAAGTGACCGGAATGTTTGATAAGAACATCATACGAATGATTGAAATTTTTTAATTATTGATTTGCAAATTGATATTTGAAAATTTCTCATTGATCTATCAAGAAATTATTATGTTTTCATTGTTATTCTTCTCATTTTCCTATTATTACCTAAGAGATTACTGATTATTTGACTAAAATATATTTTTTTCATCATGCCATTGATTCACAAGTTTTTAGGAAAATAATGTAGATTTCAAATAGATATAAGTTAGGAAGATGATGGTTGAAAGGAAAAAAAAGAAAGAAAGATTGTGGTGGTTGCGAAAGAAAAAATTAGATGTAAAATTAAGCTGTGGAAATTAGATGTAAAGTTAGACTGTGGAAATTAGTTTTATGGATCAAATAAATATTTTAAATATAAATTAATGGTTGTGATAAGAAATTTCATGACTATGAATAAAATTTCATTTAAAAAGATGATGATAGAGAAAAGAAAATATTAAAAGAAAGAAGATAAATGGGCAAACTTAAGACTGTAAAATAAGTTTAAGGATATAATTAAAATTTTAAATAGAAGATAACTGTAGTGAGAAATATCAAGGCCGTGAATAGAATTACCTTTTATCTAATTCATTAAGCTTTCTTAGAAGAATCTTGGACCGGATCCAAAATTCAGCCCAAGGCCCATTGAAATCGTCTATCAAAGAACGCCCAATTTTCCATCTACAAATTAGGGCTGGGGTGATTTAATGAAGAATCCCTGGATTCTTTTCAGATTACCCCTAGAAGAAAGCTTCAACTGATGCGCACTGCTTCCAACTGAGAGTGGCCGGTAAGTCGCTCTTGAATTCATTCGCATAATTAATATTTTTTTAAAATAAATTTTCGTGCATTGGAATGTCGCCGTCCTTGATATATCTGTAAATTCCGTGAAATTCACGGTGATTCCATGATTTCTGTTTCGTAATTTATCTGGAAAAAAAGATATTCATTGCTTATTTTATCAACGATCAATTAGTGGATCTTAGAGCATCAATTCTGTTTTTTTCATTCAACATTGATTGTTAGTTGCTTGTACGGTGTACCTGATGTTGAATTTATTGAGCTTTTCATCGATATGAGTTAAGAAGCAGTAATTTCTGTTTCGTAATTTATCTGGAAAAGAAGATTACTTAATGGATATCAACATTGTTTAAAGTTGAAGTTAGAGGTTGTATTGTATATGGATATTAGAGCACCGTCCTTGTTCTTGATGTTGAATTTAATGTGTTCATTTTTATAGGAGTTATGAACACTAAAGAAGAAGCTACAGAAACAAAAGCCTCAAACTATGTGGCACTTGCAAAGAAACTGATACACCACCGGATGCTCGTGGGGATTAAGGACGGGCGATTCTTCGTGGGCACGTTTTATTGCACGGACAAGCAAGGGAACATTATTCTTCAAGATGCAGTGGAGTATCGAAGCACCAGGCGATCTTCTCCGTCTCCAATGGAACATCGGGCTGTGGGTCTCATTCTCATACCTTCATCTTGTCGGACTTCTTGTCATGTTGACTGCTCCATTGAAGAGCAGCTTTCTCTTTTATCTATTACAGAGCAACAATAAAGTATGTGGGTTTTGTCAAGTCAATGTGAAATGTGATTACTAAATCTTGAGTCCATACAATATTAATCAAGAATTAAGCCTCTATTTAGTGTTCTCAACATATGGATCATATCTCATCATCGTGTTTGATCTATACACATATACACCCGACTCCCATAATCAGACAGCGTTTAGTATCGATCTGCATATGCAGTTCCATATACGATAAGGTAAGGAACAATGCGAACAGCTGTGTCAATCGGAATTGCAAAATTCACCCCGGATGACATTCCAGTGCCTGCATTTTGCTTCAGAATTAGATTTGTTCGATTTTAACACAATTACATACGTAAAAGGGAAAATAACAATATCATCCATATTTTTGCCAAATTATCATTTTGAGTTATATGTACCTCTGCGTGTGAATGTAGCTGTGTTGACTCCTATAACATGACCATATGAATCAATTAATGGTCCACCCGAATTCCCTGCACCAATTCGTGCGTCAAACCTTCAAATTTTGCCCACGTCATATGAGAAAACATAAATTTTATTTTTGTCGAAATAGTTTCTGAAACCAGTGTCTTGAAGCAACATCCATTTGCAACCAATTAACGTCAATTTTTTATGGTTACTCGTGAATACAAGATTTCTTAACTCATGAAACAGGAATTGAGGAATTACCAGCATTGATTGCAGCATCAGTTTGAATTGCTCCTCGAATGGCTTTTCCATTTGGAGAGGGTATCTCTCGACCCAATCCACTTATGACCTGAGATGTCGAATTATAGTAAAACAGTCAATATTGGTTCCATTAAACAATGTGTGTTTAAGTTGTCAATTTTCATCCCCAAAAGACTTCAACCATCTGTGAATTGGAGCTAATGAAAGTTACCCCTGTAGTTAGAGTGTTCTCGTATCCATATGGATTTCCAATGGCGAAGCAGCTCTGCCCCACTCTTACTTCACGAGACGTGCCAATTGTCACCGGCTTTAACTCATTTCCTACTGCATCAACCTGCCACACGAAATATGCTTGAACTGAGGATAATGGACGAAGAGACACACAAGCATTATTGGGGCTTTCTATGCTTTAGAGAAGGTTAATATAGACAAAGAAACCAATACTCATCACCTTTAGAACAGCCAGGTCGTAGTCTGGATCAACACCGACAATCTTGCCTTCTCTAGTAATACTCTTGCCTCTAGAATCAACCAACGATACCTGAAAAGGCAATCAATCAAAACAGTCCATGAATATTCGAAGGAATTTTTTTAAGTGAATAAATAAACAATCCAAGATATAAAAGAGAAGAGAACCTTACAACGTTGTAAGCCACTTTGATCTGTGGCCAACTTGGACACCACATGATAGTTGGTTACCTGTTAGAATCAAAACAGGGCAGCGTAGAAAAGATCAGAAGACAGATAAAATAATGCCTATGTTGAATTGTTCAAGAAAATATGAATGATAAGAACCAACAATGTGACCAAATTTATCCCAGATAAAACCAGAACCAGTCCCTTCCACTTTGACATTTTCATCATCATCCTCAGGAAGACTGTTTGCAGAAGTGCTCTTGGGGATTTTGGACAACTCAATGTCCTTGATGAAAACAACAGAAGATGACGTGTCCTAAAAATTAAGCAGAATTAAGTGAGAAGTAAAATTCAAGAAAACACGTTCAAAATGTCAAGGGTTTCACTCGAAAGAACATGAGCAACTCCAATTGAGTGAAGAGCAATGAAGAAGATGTAAATTGCAAGTAATTATTGTAAGAACCTGGAAGATTTGAACGGTTCTGGTTTCTTCTTGATCAGATTCATCCAATTCTAGGGCAATTGCAGATGGAAGAGTGGAAAGAGTGATTGGGTTTTGATGGCAATGGAAATAAGTTGCCAGCAAAGAGGATGTAAAGATTAAGGTATTTCGCCTTGTAAGAGAGAGGGCGTTGTCTGAATTTGGATATGGTGGGATTGAGGATGATTGTACACATGACATGAGAACGCCCAACTTCGCCATTGCTGATTTCAATCTTGCTTCAGATGAATGGTGGAAATAGATTTGACGTGCCATTTCCTATTATATTTCATTCAATAAAGGCCATAGTTTTAATAACTTTACACCTTCAACCCAAATCCTTAAAAATTGCAATGTAATTATATGCTTGTGGGCCCCAAAATCTTGGAATCACTAGACAAAAATCTTAATAATGGAACGGCAATCTATGCTAGAAAAGCTCCTTCTAATTCTCACCCTTTTTTTTTTTTGGGAAGTTTAAATTATCGATAAAAAAAGAATGAAAATTATATTTAAAAAACAAAAGTTAACATGAGATTTTAATGATTACAATTTCAAACTTCGATACTTATATTTAATTACAAACGTCATGAAAATGATATGCTTCTTAGGACAATTGTTCAGAGTTACCTGACAAAATACAATTAGAACAAAATAATACATAGAGTAAGTCTCTTGTGAGATCGTCTTACGAAGTTTTAATGCATTGTGTGAGATTGGTCAACCCACAACTCAATTACCCACCATCCAAATCCTACAATTCACATGTTGTTTGTGGGTGATTGGGTTTCGTTTCACGAAAACTATCCGTGAGACCGTCTCACGTGAGTTTTTGTGTAATACATATGGTGTGCAAATATAGAAATTGACATTTTATTAATGGTATGTATGTTTTTCTACCCTAATTTTTTCGCAATTGATGATATAATTATTGTTGATATATACTTGCCCATAACATATCTTTTAAGGCTGTGTAGAAAATGTCGATCAAACAATAAATTATAACCTGGGTTTTTTTTTTCTTCCAAAACTCTCGATACTACGGACAAATTTATAATATCACAATATTTTGTGATTTCGATCCAATTTTATATCATAACTTAATTTATATCAATACTTTATCATATATCGTGTGCGAAAGAAATATATATCCACGTTGACTAATAATCAAATCATAATGAGTCGAATATGGCAAATCATGATGTTGGGTGTTTGATTAGTGATATGTGTTTGATTGCATTGTCAATCAACATACACGTTCATAAATCAAAATCATAGAAGAAGATATAATATATATATATATATATATATATATATTTCTCTCTCTCCCTCTGCAATCATGATCAACATGCATGAAAACTATTACAATAACATATACATATAGATAACGATTCAACGACTTAATTAACTAACTGCTTCAAGCCTGATCTGCCTGTTACACCTTCGAATAAATTCTTCAACTCTCCTATTCAGTTCTTCATCCGACATTCTAGAAAACTCGTTTTCGTCTTGCCTCTGCGGCGCCGCCTCCGACAACGTCCTCTTCAGACAAACTTTCACCTCCTTTTCCGATCTTCTCGCCGATCTACTTTTTCTCACGATTTTCTCTTTCGATTTTTCTGCAGGTTTATTTTGCACTGTTTTTTGAATCTGATCATCAGAAATTACCATGTCTATTATCTTTTCCTGAGGTTCTCGATCATCGACTTCTTCTCTACGATACGTTGGCATTGTTTTCTCGTCAATTCTCGCGTATTGTACTATCTCGAAAGAAGGAATTATATTGGTGTTTCTCTTTGCTATTGCACTAACGTTTTTATCGTCGAAAAAATCTTGCTCTTTTGACGAAGAGAAGGCTCCAAAATCGGCTGCGATGATGAGAATGAGGGTGTTTGATATAATAAACCAGAATATGGGGGTATAAGCAAGAGTTGAAGGTGAGAGATTGAAGACATGGAATACGGATATGTAAATGAAAATGGATAGAAGGAAGGCCCAAAATGAAATCAGATTTGATTTCTTGGGGTTCTTTTTGAATTTTTGTAAATTCAGGGACGTTTCTGTGTGATTTGAAAATGGCGTCGCCATTTTTTGAGGGGCAGGGCTGAAATTGAGCAGCCGGGATTTTGTGGATTTTCACTTGAAGTTTGATGAGTGTTATTTATAGGAGGATTTTTAATGAATTAGAGAGTAATAGTATGCATGGTAATAATTGAGTAGTAAATGATTACTATCCTACCCTTCATTTCTTTATTTTCTTATTATTATTATTTTTTTATCATGTATGTCTCAATAAATTTGAGATCGACTCTGATTATAAGAATTATTGATATAATACAAGCTTCTTTTGTTATTTTGTATCATGCTTTTTAATCTCAAGCTTAAGATTTGTAATGCTTTACATCGCAAAATTTGTAATATAATTATTCATCAGAATTTTGTTTTTCTATCTCTATTTCGGGGTATTTTAATTTTGGTCGTGTATATAAAATATTTTTCATTTTTTTGATAACTAAGTAAATGATTTTCAATTTTGATTATCTATGGTTTAAATTTGACAGCCAAGTTAACTATTTCGAAAATTCAAACCAAAATTGAACTGACATTGAAAAAGAAAAAAAATAGAGGGCCAAACTTGAAAAATAAATACTTGTTTGTGAAAAAATGGAAAGTGTCTTACATACACAGTACCAAAATCGAAAAACAGATATTTGGTTGTTAAAAAATGGGAATTGTCTTTAATTATTTTTCTCCATATAACATATTAGAGATTAGGTTCTAATTTAACATTTTAGTAGATGCATTTTTCAATCATCCTTTCATTTTTGGTAATCACATTAAATGGAATTTGTACATTTTGTCGAGTCGAAATTTATAAGACGACAATTGAATTGGTCTAAGACTTGCATAATATGATGAAATTATCATCTAAGAAGTCGATTTAGATATACTAAATTTAATATAGACAAATTAGATTGTGATGATCCACAACGCACATGATTTAGGTGACTGTACATTAATAATTCATGGACTTAAAATTGAGGTTCAAAATTTCTTGATGATTATCTAATGATTGCAAAACTGGTAGCCCAATCTTCATCTCTTCAAGTGTTATTACAATCCACAAATTGTGTTAAAGTAAATGACCCCATTTTCCAAAAGTCTACACAAAAATCCCCATTTATTAACATATAATTATGAATGTGGACCTTCACTTCAATTAATTTTAATTTCGAGTCATACAAGTGTACGCATGTAAATGTATTCAGAAGAGAAATCTAGATGATGTGGCAATCCAATCATAGGGCAATGACCCGTTGGATGTATGCCACGTGTGTTATTTGTGAAATAGATTAGCACATTTTAATCACCGTCGCTCATCCTGCCATTAAATTAATTATTAATAATGAGCCCCTGATTATGGGGAGATCTTTTGAATACATATTAATTTAAAAGGATTGTGATTCCTAAATAATGTTTTTTTAATCTTAAATTCAAGATTCTTGGCCTGGGACCTAGGTATGTGGCAATTGTCCATTGATTAATCATTTATCTTGCGTAGTTAGATTGGCTAATGTTTTTTTTTTTTGTTTTTTTTATGAATTTTATTATCATATTTTAAGAAACTGAGCTAGTTCTTCAAGAAATCTCCAAACAATAATTACAATGAAAGGGAGATGACGAATAGAATATATTCAGCCACTTAGAAAATATAATCACTTTAAAGTTGAAATTTGTATAATATAAAAAACTTAAGGTGATGTTTGGATTGGTGTTATGTAGAATTGAGGAATTCCGACTTTGAAATCTTGGGTTTTTGAAATAAAGGTGAATAGTTAAAATCTGTGTTTGTTTAGAGATTTTGTAGGGTAGGATTAGTACTGTAGATGTCAAATCAATGTTGGAAAAAATGTTATTATGTAATATTATATTGTTAGTTGATGTAATGGTAATGATTGGATGATTGTAATAGTAGAAATTTAGGTGTGTATTGAAATTTGTGTATTAATAGGTTATAGTATAGGGTTAATGATCGTGTTTTTATTTAAATAAAGTAGGATTTTGGTAGATTATATAATTCTCTTCTAACCTCAAAACAAACGGGGATTTGAAAGAATTCAAATCCCAAATCCCGACTAGCAAACACTACTCCAAACATCACCTAAATGACACGAATAGAATGTCATGCTAGACGTTGTAATAACATGATATAAAGATAAGAATTATTAAACTTAATTAAAATTGTAATTATAATTCTTTTAATTCTGATAAAATAATTATAGATGACGCTACAAAAAAAAAAAAATTAAATAAATAAATATATATATATATATATGACATGAGACATAGGGGTATATATATCCTTGTGGAGCTCCCCAAATTTTTTTATAAACCCAAACCATGTGTATACATTAATGTTAGGATAAATTTCATAATAAGACCTAATTTATAGATTAGTTCTCAATTCTAAATCCGAATTTTAAAATTTCTCAATAAAGAACTCAATTTAACTATTTTTCTCAATTTAAGGCTTGAAAAATAGATTAAGTTCTCAATTAAAGACAAAATTCCATTTTCATTTTCTTTTTTATTTTTATTTTAAATTTATTTATATTTCACTATATATTTATATTTTTGATAGATTAAAACAAGTTAGTGCAATTTATGTTTAGTGCAATTTTAAAACGATCTTCATCCGACTAGTATTAATTTATATATATATATATATATATATATAATTAATGCAATTCATAAGATTAAGATTCCTGTATTTTCTTAATTTTATGAATAAAAGTATAGAAAACCAATTTTAATATTAATTAATTTAATATAAATTATATTTTATGAATTGAATTTATTATATTTTTCTTTTTTTCTTTCATTTTTTATATAAATTAATATAAACTGATGAAGATTGTTTAAAAATTGCACTAACTTGACTTAATTTTTCTAAATTGAAATATAAATAAATCTATAAATATAAATAAAAAGTAAATAAAAATAAAATTTTGTCTTGAATTGAGAACTCAATTTAAATTTCAAATCCTAAATTGAGAAAAAATGCAAAATTGAGCCCCTTTTTGAGAAACTTTAAAAATTGGGTTTAAATTAAGAACAAATTTATAAATTGGGTCTTGTTATGAGATTAATTCATTAATGTTTTATTTGACAATAGATTTTATGATTTAGAAATCAATATTAATTCTTTGGCCCAAAAAAACTACATAGCCTCCTTATGAATTGTTGTTGTCTGGCTCCACGCCTCCACCCTTATGAGACACAACATTAATAAATGAATTGGAGGCCTAACTTTATGGCACTATTCAAACTTTCATCCAAAGTTTCTCTTTTTACATTATTTTTTGAATTATAAAAATTAAAGTTAAAATGGAACTGTAAGTAGAATCATGCTTTTCTTTTAGTAGAAACATAGTACGCCCAATAAAGAATAACTTAAGTGAGAAAAAAATCTTATTAAACTTTTTTTAATGGACAAGTTGATTTCTATATTAAGTATTTTTAATGTTTTCGAAATACCTCTATGCTTATTCATAACATTTATTTTTAAGGTATTATTTTGAATTTAAGTAAATGTATTTGACTCTTGAATTATAACACAGAGAAACTCCAAATGTATTTAATTCATGAATTTAAAAATAAGAAACAAAAAATGATAATAAGAGTTTTTTTCTCACTTAATTCATTAATTCAATACATTATCAGAAAGATAAGGTGAATATTTTTGGACAAATTTCCCTTAAACGAAAGCATGAAATATATATAGGGATATCGCAGTGATGAGCAAAAGTGGGTGATAGGCATGTCTGTATGATGAAGAGAGGTAGCAGAGGAAAGTCCCATCATATTACAACACAGAATTTGAACATCTCTTTCAACTTTTGACTCATCTGACTTTGTATAGCGTTTATATAGCAACTCTGTTCCCCACACCATCTCATCCATTTGCATCCCTCTCTATCCCATCTCTTTCCTTGTTTTTCTTAGGGTTTCCATTGCATGCATGCATGCAGCTTTATCACTGACATAAGGCTGCCCCTATATCAATTAATATTCCACTTCATCCATCAATTCTTCTTCTTCTTCTTCTTCTTAACTAGTCTTTCTTTCATTCACAATCTTGTGTTTCTTCATATATGGCACCTCTTCTTGTTGTGGCCTTTCTTGTTCTTTTGTCTGGTAATATTGGAGTGAGGGGAGATGGGGCGGTGGTTATGGAGGAGGAGGAGCTTTTTGGGCTTTTTGAGGTAATGGGCTCGCTTTTGGACGACCCAACATGGGCCCAAAACCATCCTCTTCCTTGCACGGACACTCCATGGCCTGGTGTGGAGTGTGAGCTTCTAGAAGAAACCTTAACCTTCCATGTCACCAAGATTCATCTCGGAGAAGACGTGGTCTCCCCACCTTGCAAACCTTCTGCCAAGATTCCAGAATCTTCTCTCCTCAAGCTACCCTACCTCAAAACCCTCTCTCTCATCAACTGCTTCACCACCTCCCCACTTTATCTCACCAACCCACTCTTCCTCTCTCTCTCCTCCCTGGAGCATCTCACTCTTCAGTCCAATCCCACCCTCGCCGGAGAAATCCCACCGACAATATCACACCTCTCCAACCTCAAAATCCTGTCGCTATCGCAGAACAATCTGAGCGGTCAAATCCCAAAAGAAATCGGACGGCTAGTCAACCTGCAACAGCTGGATTTAAGCCACAACAATCTGATTGGCCCAATCCCTGAAGAAATCAGAAACCTTGAAAAGCTCACCATTCTTGATATCAGCTGGAACTCTCTGCAAGAATCGGTGCCCATTTCGATTGGGAATCTGGGTTTTCTTGAAAAGATGGATTTAAGTTGGAACAAACTTCAAGGGAAGCTTACTCAGGAAATGGGGAAATTAAGGAGCTTAGTTTTGTTGGATTTAAACCACAACTCTTTCACATCTCCAATCCCTGAAACCATGTCCCATTTGCAGCAATTACAGTATTTAATAATGGAGGGCAACCCCTTAAACTCATCAATCCCTTCATTCATACCCTCACTCAAAAAACTCGCTGTGTTGAGCTTATCGGGCTGTGGATTAACCGGCCCGATACCAAGCACATTGTCAAACTTAACAGAGTTAACGGCGTTATCCCTGGATAATAACAGTCTTAACGGCACAGTCCCAGCAGCGCTTGCAAGATTATCAAGCTTGGATACCTTAAACTTGAGGAGAAATCATCTGACTGGGGAGCTGTTATTTTCTCAAGATTTCGTAAACAGGCTGGGACAAAGGCTCGATATTCGAGAAAACGATGGTTTGTGTAGTAATCAAGAATTGGGGATGAGCAACACAAGTTCAAGATTCATGCAAAACCCCACTTGCTCAAGTGCAATATTTCCAGGGGCAAGAAACAAGACAATAATGGCAGAGAGAAATCCAGATGGTGGTGAGCCAAATCTGTACGATGGTAATAAGAGTTCTAATATTGGGCATGATTCGGTTCAGAAAATGGTCCAGCTTTTTCCAGGCCTAGTGTTGATGTTTTTGTTGTTTGGCTTCTGAATTGTTAATTTATGATGTTTGATTCGTTTAGTGGGTCAATTTATTGTACAGAATTAAGCAGAAAAAAGCATGTGTGAGGCTTCTATGTTGTAACACAAATTTGTCTAAAGGAGATGTCACAAGGATATAAGTGCTAGGGTTTTAAATTTTAATTATATATGTGTTATCTCCCTTTTTCCTTTAGCATTATATATCATATTTCAAGAGCAAATTTCTATTAAAAAAAAAAAAGAAAAGAAAGAAAGGTCAAGGGCAAATTAGTAATTTCAGGGCATAATACAAGGAATTCGTCTCTCAAGCTTGCTGTGATTCCTTGCTTGTTGCTTCAGTCCCATCCCATCATAAATTGTTACTTTCTTGCGCTGTCTTTTTTCAGATTCGAGAAATCAAGCAGAAAATGTCGTATTCGGCATCATTTATATAGAGAGAGAAAGTCAGATTCAGAGAGAGAGAGAGATGCGACTTCTGCCTGTTTTTGTTCCTGCAAAAATGCACGCTTTTCTTTGTTGTGTTTGTTTTTGGGGATTTCCCCTTTTCGTTTTCAGCATGTCTTTTTGTAGTGAATTAATTTGACACACTAATTTCTCAAGAAAAACAATTATGAAATTGGCTCCTCGATGTGTTGTGTTATTTGGACCTACTAATTAATTTCTGTCAGAGGCCCAATTGATTTCGATTTTCTACAGTCCAACCTAAATCGGGCCCACTATATTTTGTGTAAATCCTCATGGGCTATGATCTTTTGTGATGCACTTTTTGTAATATAAAATCAATGCAAATGTAATGAATTATGCACACTAGATTAGAAATCCGTGCAATGTACGAGCTACTATTACATTTTCTTCGATATTGTGTGGAAAAGCAGGAATGTCAATCGAATTGATGAGGCAAAATAGTTTTTTTATTTGATTTAAGAAGATCTTTCTTGATCCCAATTTTGAATTCTTTTCAATCTTATAGATGCTTGGATTGATGCCTTGATAATACTGATCTAGGGAGTTGGAGACACTCTTTTAATTCATTGAATTAATTGTTAATAGAGTGGATGAATGATTATTGATGTTTCTTTAGAATTTCAAGATGAACATAAAAAATATTAAAATTAATATATGCATGAAATAAATCTTGAATGCAAGTTTAGAATTGAGAATTTTACTGACACGTGACAGATGGGGAAACACCAAAATTCGATATGTCCAAAATCGAAGATTTCGTGTGTCAAACCTAAAAAGTCCCAACCCTCATTTTATATATGAGTAAATCTTATGTGAGATTGTCTCACGATCATGTTATGTGAGACTGTTTAACCACAACCCACACTACATAATTCACATATAAATTAATGAAAATGGTTTAGAGTTGTAGAAAAAAAAGATCCGTATCACGAAAACTATCATCTCATGCAAGTTTTTATGTTTATATATATAGATATATAGTATTTCATCAGAAATCAATTCCAAATCATATTTAAATTTACAAATCACTACTTCATCCGCTGTTTGATAAAATAGTACACAAATATATAAAGTAATGTTGTAAAACGGCTAACCTCTATCACTATTTAGTTAAGTTAATTTTCTATGCTCTAATTATCAAATTTTGATAATATATAAAAAGTATTGTCTTTTATGAGAAAAAAACACCCACCTATGTTTTAATAAGAGTGACATGATCATCAATTAATTTTGCCCAGTGTATGGTCAAATATTCCTTTATTGGAAACCTTACTTTGTTTTATTTACAATTTTCTTTTGTAAGAGTCGTGCAGTATGATTAATATCAATATTTGGAATGAAATTTCAAAAAAGGAAAGAAAAGACGCTATTTAAAATAAGAAAAAAGACACTTAGTTTAAAACATCAAAAGGAGAAGAAATAGCAATAAATTAGCAGCAAGAATGGATCAAGAAAGTGGATAAAATTGATTGAGAAACAGAAGAAAGTGGATAGAACAAATCACAAACCTATGCCGAGTGAACACAGCGCTTCGAGTCGCAAGAATCAAGAGAGAGAGAGAGAGAGAGAGAGTTCAAAGATGATACGGAGTTGAGAAGTAGAAAACCAACTTTGAAAAGTAAGAGTAAATGATATGAGTGAGAGCAAACTCTCCCCTTTTCTGTTACATATTATGTAAATCTAAATGTGTTTTATAGGACTAATATTAATATTGATAGTGCTTACAACTTGGATGCAGTACTTGTTGAAAGATGGATTCAGGATTTGAGCATCTTGGATTTGCTTGAAGATCATGTGTGATTGCTGGTTCTTGAATTTGGAAAAAAAAGAAGGAAATTATTATTTATATAATGAGTCTTGGATTGGATCAAGACGAGTTAAGTTGGTTCGGAGAGTAAAAAAATTGTGATTTTGTAGGTTTCATATTATCAAATTCTATTGTAAAATAATTGAGTTCCACTGTTCATTATTAATCTTTTATTATGTATTAATGTTTTTTTAAATATTCGTTATTTATTAATATATAGAAATAATAGCTTCGAAGTAATATGAGATTAAAATGATGTAAGTGTATATCTATTATTTATAAATTATTTGAATTTATACATCTTAAGGAAAATTAAGTCCATTGCTAAAGCTCATATATATGTTTCATGTATAATATTAAATAAATGAACATATATTTCGCAGAACTTAACAATTAACATTAAAGACGATAGTATTTAAAATTTCATTTATTAAATATTTTATTGTAAAAAATTATTATTATGAGAAAAATTGTGAGTTTGACATTTGGCACATGTGATCTTACTTTTATATATATAAAGATAAAGATGTTTTATGTATATGTTTCATATATATTAGTATAATAACCATTAAAGAACATGTGTCATTCTCTCATTGATTTAGTTTACTAAATTAATGCTAAATTAAGTAAATTATTAACTATTAATTGTTAAACCAATAAATATTTAGAAGAACTTAATCTTAAAAAATTATTTGATTTTCTTTAGGATCTTGATTATTTTTAAAGAAAAAATAAAATGCAAAAATGTGATCTGAGATTAAAAGTATGTTTTCTAATTAAATCCCTAAAAGAAAAAAATCTCTTGAAACCCTCAATTTCTAATTAAAAACGTTGTTTGAAAGTTTTCTAAATTCTAGCGGCTATAATAATTTATAGTCAAATCTTGGTAATGCTCAAACTTTCCATACTCTAAAAAAAAAAAAAAAAAAAAAACTTAACCAAATTATTATTATCCATAAAAGAAACATAATTAATGGGAAAAAAAATACCAAAAAGGAAAAAATATCTTGAAATCCCATATTTCATATGAAAAACGTGTGTCTATATTTTAACGGCTATAAAAAATCTCGGTAGTAACAATTAACCGGGGGCACACGCTTTCATTAACCCTATTTATTATCTATAAAAGAAACATAATTAAAGGGATATTACATAATTATTATAGAATATTGGTAAAGTAAAAGAGAAAGTTATCTCCACCGCTGCTCCACCGCTCTCCATCGGCGACCGCGTCGGTAATTCTTTCTATTTTCTTCTTTCTTTCTTGAAACAAATTTTCTAGGAAGAACGTGCTTCTTGTAATTTCTTGATCACATTACGTATTTTCTTTTGTTCTTGACAATTGTGAGGTTTGTCCATGTGATTTTCTTTGCTTAGTTCTGGAATACCCTTTCTTTCCTTCAATTGATGAAACCTTAATTGTGATCAGCAATAATTCAGTATGTTAAAGAATTATGAGGATTTATATTATTCTTGCGACCTTTATAATTCATTGAACCAAGGTTTTAATGTTGGCGTAGAGTTGTTAAGTCAGTTTGTGTTTTAGTTCAAACCTCAAACAAGAAAAGATACACAGTCCATATACATAGGGGATTATACTGCTCTTAGAAATTTTAATTTCATAATGTAGTTGGATATCTTGGAGATCTCATATTATCATTCATCCACCTATTATACAAGTTCTCCATGCATCGGATTTTTTTATAGTCACTGCTATTATTTCTAACTGTATCTATTACTCTGCGTCAGGGTTTGACAACTGTGAGTTTCCACAGTATGTCTTTAGTTAGTCTTTCACTTGGTGGTTTGGTAGTTAGGTGGTTGTGATTCTCATTTTCTGTTGCCATGTAATGCTTTTCTGTCATTTAGTTGCAGATTTATTTAACCCACTTCATTGGAATATGCTTATCATGCTTTCATGTATTTCACAAATCCATTGCAGGTTGATCTGAGGTCGTTGAATATGGGCATATGTCCAAAGTTGATTGTGCTCCATGTTATAGCATTACTAATGATTTCACTTGAACTAAAAGGGGTGTGGTTAACACATGACTTCTGTAAGCAGTTTACCCACACAGTAAGTTGCTTGTTCTGCCAACTACTTCATCATTAATGATCATCCCAATCTTGTGTTGTCATGGCCATGATTCTTCCATACCAGAGGTTCATTGTAGCTTCACTTCTTGGTTCTCTTATGTTAGTTGTACACATGTTTCCCGTCCAGGTATCTAATTTTCTTCTTTACTTCCTCCTTACAAAGACACAAGTCTCTGCCCTTAGTGTACCTCAAACACTGTAATGTTTTATTCTCATCGTCCTATTTTTTTCAATTGTCAGTTTTGATTACCCTAATTCCTTAAAGTTTAATTCATGTTTTCTTTAAAAAAAAAAAAACTTATTACTTTAACTGGCAAACAAGGGTTTTACCAAAGCGAATCAGAAATAGGTGGTTTGACTGCTAAATTTTTTAATCTTCACGGCTTATGTTACTTATTGATATATGATCTTTCCCTTCTATCTCATTGATTTAAAAATCTCTGGCTTTAATTACAATATTGATGAATGGTGCAGTAATGATGTCCAGCCTATATGGCTAAACACCAAACTGATGAATTGGGCTAAACACCAAAAATGATGAATTGGGCTAATCTGATGTCCAGCCTGTACAGATTCTAATGCCCCAAATTTTGTGGCCCAACCCCAATAACCCTCTGGGGCACTATTGCTTTTGGGCCCAACAAAATTTTTGTTGGACCTCATGCCCAAATCTGATCCCAACTTTTCTGGTCTAATGCAACTAAAGATTGGGCTGATTTTAATGGGCTCGATTAGTTGTCTTGGAGTTTAATAAGTGCTGTCCCAATACCTTAATCCTTTGGATTTTTTGTATGGCCAGCATATGTTGCTCCTGTGTGCCACTAATTGTTGTTCAAATTTTAATTGCCCAGTTGATGTTGTGACCTTTTGGTTGGGATGTGTATCCAATTAGTTGGACTTGTTTCCCCCTTGTGACTTTACTGGTGGTGGCCATACTTGCTGGACTCTAATGTACCTAATGGTGTTACCCAACCCAATAAACTCTAGGGCTATTGCTGTAATAAATTTGTTTTTAAGAGTGAGGTTTTAACTGAACCATTCCTTATGTGATCATTAATAAGTCATTAAACAAAGTTTCAAGAATTCTGCACCTTTTTTTCTTTTTCTTTTTTTTTGAAATTCATTGTGGTTTGTCTTCTGAAGATTTGCAGTAGCTATTGGTTTTACATGATAGTGGCAGTTGATGGGGGGTATTTTTGCTGAATTGCTATTTTACTTAACTCAGATATATGGTAGTGTGTTTTCACCTTGCTCATACGTGAAGGTATCTTTCTTCAAAATTGTAATGTTTTCTCTGCAGCATTCTAATATTTGTCACTGGAAATAGGTCTCTGAGTGACTCTTGGGCTGTTCCTGCTGTTTATTAATGTCTTCAAGAGGTTATACTCGTTCTGGTAGGTTATATTTTCTAGTTTGTGCCCCTAATTTAATATGGTCATCCTTTCTCCTTTCCTCTTTCACTCATTTTTCTTAAAAAACTAAAATGAAATTCAGTAAGTTTATTCTGTGAAAGTTTTGTATGTTGGAAGAATGGAGATTGAAATGGTGCTGGTGGTGAAGTAGGAAACCGCTCTCAGAATACTCGAAGGTGGTCTTGACAAAATAATGGTATCACCATTGGTCAGCTTATTGGTGGTGATGTTAATAACTTGATATTGAGGTAAAAAACTATTGTTCGACATTGTTGGCATCTAGTTTCTCAATGATATAGCTATGATGAGATTTGATTGACATATAACAAGATCCAAGAAAATGCTTAACATTATATGTTTGTTGTGCATCAAATGTCTTTACTCATAACCTTTTTACAAAGATGATAGTTGGACGTCCTTCCATTTCTAGTGATATTGGTCTCTGTATTGTTATAATTTTGTCTTTCTGTTTCTGCAAGAAAACCACGAACTCTGCTTTAATCTCGTTCTTCAATGCAGGGATTGGGGCACTAAGTTTTAAAAGGAATTTCAATACCTTCATCCCATGTACGATGAAGTGGCAGACACTTCTGTCGGTGAAGACAAGGCTATAAACAATGAGGGTACTAATAAAATGGATGATTCGGAAGTTCGGATGGATCTTACTGACGACTTGCTGCACATGGCAGGTATCTTGTGAAAGTGATTTCTTTCTAGTTATTTTAGATGATGATGCATTTTCTATATTGTCATCTGTTGTAGGTTTTCACCTTCTTGGACCACTTTGATCTTTGCCGAGCAGCAAGGGTTTGCAAGCAGTGGAGAGATGCAAGTTCTCATGAAGATTTCTGGCGCTACCTGAAATTTGAGAATCGCTACATATCAGTGCAGCAATGTGAGTATCGTGACAGTCCATCCCTTGTTTGTTTAGAGTTTTATTGGACCTGTTTTATCATTGCTAACATTCAATAGCATAAAGATATAGATATTGCCTCATAGCACTCTGAATGAATATGGAATGTTTTTTAATAACCATTTTACCTGGAAGTTCTCTATGATTTACAGAAAAAAAAAAAAAAAGAGGATTCATGTTCTTCCATGCTTCAGATTATACCTATTCGCTCTATTGAAATATAGAGATTGCTTGAACCTGTTTTCTGAGGGACTTGACTAAAAAATTTATGTGACAACTCTGAAAGCCAAAATTTCTTTTGACTTGTTTGACAACTAATATCCCTTTCTAGTTGGTATCCTAATTCAATCGCTCTGCTCAAGTTATCATGGAAATTTTTATAAATTTAACTACCTCATCAGTAAAATTGTCTAAAAAATGTGATGTTCTTTTAACACCTTCTTTAATTAGTTGTATACATATTCAGACCTTAATTCTCAGTGGAAAAACAAATGTTGAACAACAAATCTGCTCACCTTCATGGCAGCCAAACCTAAACCTGGAAGCTGAGTTACTGACTTTTGGCTCATCTGCTATTATACCAAAGGTCAAAACCCTGAGAAGTAATTAAATTATGACCTGTTGGACGGTGGCCTCAGTCTTATATTATAATATTTGCTGTTGGTAGGATTATAAGCATGGCAGTTGAGCTTAGGGTTGCTGGAAAGATCCACAGACTTACTATCTGGTCTGTACCACGTAATTTTGGACAATGCTGGTATAAACTCCTTCCTAGGATTTAGACCTGTAAGGGTTCGCCTGCATGTTCAAATGTTTGTTTGGCTAATATATCTGATGTTCATACTGAAATGAAAAATATGTGTGTTTGCCTAAAAGGATATTTCATGACAATGTATTACCCACTCATAATGTCTTGCAATCATTTGATAGCTGGAGCTGATTTGCTTTTGAAGGTTGAGGAGTGTTTTTCTTCTTCTGGCTATCATCTGCTTAATTTGTATCCCCATGCTTCAGTTTTTGGTTGCATGGAGTAACTAATTCTGTTAATTTTTTTGCCACTTTAGTTGAGTACAGGTGTCAGCGATATCCAAATACTACTGCAGTTATTATCTATGTTACTCCTGCTATCCATCACCTTGTGATGAAGGCAGTTTCTTCTTTGAGGTATGTTAGATTTACTTTTATGTGATAATTTTGTAACTTGGTAACTTTAGGTTCTTATGATTCTTTGGATTTGCATCAGAAATCTTAAGGTGTTAACCCTGGGAAAAGGCCAGTTAGGCGAGACGTTTTTTTCCAAGCATTGACAGAATGCCAGATGTTGAAGAGTTTAACTGTCAATGATGCTACTTTGGGTAATGGCATTCAGGAGATTCCCATATATCCTGACAGATTGCGCTATCTTTAGATAGTGAAATGCCGTGTGCTCCATGTGTCTATCAGGTGCTAAATAATGTCAATTTGTCTTCCAGCTTTTATTCACTCTTTTTCCTTTTCTTTTCAGGTCTCCGCTGCTTGAAACATTGTCCCCTAAACACAGTAGTATGCCTCAGGCAGATCTTAATTGCCCCCTTTTGCGTGAGCTTGATACACTTACCTGTCACAAGCTTTTGGATGCTGCATTCTGTTCAGCAGGGACATCATACCCACTCTAGGAATCTTTGGATATGTCCAATTGTTCATGTGTCGGTGATGAGACATTATAAAGTATAGCTCAGGCTTGTGGAAATCTCCATGTCCTAGACGCATCATACTGCCCAAACATCTCTCTTGAAGTAAACACACACACTCTCTCTTTCTCTCTGTATGTATACATATGTTTATATTGAGTACCTGTATACGCATGAATGCATGCCATCTAACGAGTACTTATCTTTTGAAGTATGTGAGACTTTAATTGCTGACAGTTCTGAAGCTTCATAGCTGTGAGGGTATAACATCGGCTTCAATGGTTGCTATAGCTTCTAGTCCTATGCTTGAGGTTTGAATGCACCCTCCTCTGTAATTCTTTTGACTTCTGATTGTGATGATTTGATGGTCTTATTAATTAGATATGATCATAGGTTGCTGATATTGCCTATGCATCTATTTTAGGTTCTGGAGCTTGATAATTTCAGTTTATTAACATTAGTATCTCTGGATCTGCGATGCCTGAAGAACATTAAGCTTCAAAGGAGAGGTGAGATTGCTAGTGGCTGAGTTTATGCCCAATGAGACTCTGGCCAGGCATTTATTTCATTGTGAGTTTTGTGTACTACTTCATTGCCAACTCAAAATCTTTAAAGCTTAACCTTGTAAATTGTTATGACATTTGTGGATTAGTCTCTGATGTATAGCTAGTTATTGAATCAAAATAGGGGAGGATCAACCAATGAAATGGGCAATGAGGTTGAGAGCCAGCTCTAGACTATTGTAGCAGTAAAGATCGAGCATTGTATCACGATCTAAATGCGTAAAGAGTCTTGTTCGATCAGGTAAAAATCGTTCTGCACTCTTTTGTTTTATCTTTTCTATGCAAGAGTTCAAGTGTTGTGTGATCTTACATTGGCTAATTACTTGTTGGTAGGATGAAAATCCGAGGCTATGTTGTTTCGGGCTGATGAAGAATAGTCGAGATGGCAAAAGTTATAGCACCAACTTAGCTTTTATGCCTCCAGAGTACTTGAGAACTGGTTTATATCTTTAAGCTCAATCAGTTTAGAGTGCTTAAAAGGTTGCTTTTTCCAGCTTGTGAGCATAGATTATGATTCGTGATAATATTGTGCAGGAAGAGTAACTCCTGAGAGTGTAGTTTACAGCTTCGGGACTATGCTGCTTGATCTTCTAAGCGTCTGTCCTGTAATGAGATCATTAGTTCTTGACAGTTGTGAGGTTTGTCGTTGCGATTGTCTTTGCTTACTTCTGGAATACCCTTTCTATCTCGTATTAACAATCTTCAATTGATAAAACCTTGATTGTGATCAGCAATAATTCAGTATGTTAAAGAATTATGAGGATTTATATTTTTTCCATAAATTACCTTTATTATTCATAAAATCAAGTTTTAATGTTGGCGTAGAGTTAAGTCAGTTTGTGTTTTAGTTCAAACTTCAAACAAGAAAAGATACTTACTTTGGTTGGAATTCGGAGTACATGTGAATCGTTATTCTCATTTTCTGTTGCCATGTAATGCTTTTCTGTTATGTAGTTGCAGATTTATTTAGCTCACTTCATTGGAATTTGCTTATTACACAAATCCATTGCAGGTTGGTCTCAGGTCGTTGAATATGGGCATATGCCCAAAGTTGAACGTGCTCCATGTTATTGCATCACTGATGATTTCACTTGAACTAAAGGGGTGTGGTTAACACGTGAAGGTTGTAAGCAGTTTACCCACACAACAAAATTGCTTGTTCTGCCAACAGCTTCATCATTAATGATCATCCCAATTTCATGATGCATGGCCATGATTCTTCCATACCAGAGGTTCATTGTAGCTTCACTTCTTGGTTCTCTTATGTTAGTTGCACACATGTTCCCCGTCCAGGTATCTAATTTTCTTCTTTACTTCCTCCTTACAAAGACACAAGTCTCTGCAGTTAGTGTACCTCAAAGACCGTACTGTTTTATTCTCAACGTCCTATTTGTTTCAATTGTCAGTTTTGATTACCCTAATTCCTTTACAGTTTAATTCATGTTTTCTTGTAAAAAAAACATATAATTACTTAAATTGGCAAACATGGTTTTACCAAAGCGAATCAACAGAAATAGGTGGTATGACTGCTAAATCTTTTAATCTTCACGGCTTATGTTACTTATTGATTTATGTTTCCCATCTATCTCATTGATTTAAAAATCCCTTGCTGTGATTACAATATTTATGAATGGTGCAGTAATGATGTCCAGCCTGTATGGCTAAACACCAGAATGATGAATTCGGCTAATCACCAAAAATGATGAATTGGGCTAATCTGATGTCCAGCCTGTATGGATTCTAATGTCTCAAATTTGGTGGCCCAACCCCAATAACCCTCTGGGGCACTATTGCTTTTAGGCCCAACAAAATTTTTGTTGGACCTCATGCCCAAATCTGATCCCAAGGTAATCTGAATGCGTTGGGTTAGGTTGAGTTGAGACTCTCAAAAGTGCACACTTGAGTTAGTTTCCTTAACCCTAATCTATGGGCTAATCTGATTACCCATTGTGGCTTTGTGGTGGCCGTATGTATCCGTTGGATTCTAATGTCTCAAATTTTGTGGCCCAACCCCAATAACCCTCCGGGGCACTATTGCTTTTGGGCCCAACAAAATTTTTGTTGGACCTCATGCCCAAATCTGATTCCAACTTTTCTGGTCTAATGCAACTCAAGATTGGGCTGATTTTAATGGGCTCGGTTAGTTGGCTTAGAGTTTAATAAGTGCTGTCCCAATACCTTAATCCTTTGGATTTTTTGTATGGCCCACATGTGTTGCTCCTGTGTGCCACTAATTGTTGTGCTAATTTTAATTGCCCAGTTGATGTTGTGACCTTTTGGTTGGGATATGTATCTAATTTGTTGGACTTGTTTTACCCCTTGTGACTTCACTGGTGGTGGCCGTACATGCTGGACTCTTGTGTACCTAATGGTGTTGCCCAACCCAATAAACTCTAGGGCTATTGCTGAAATAAATTTGTTATTAAGAGTGAAGTTTTAACTGAACCATTCCTTGTGTGATCATTAATAAGTCATTAAGCAAAGTTTCAAGAGTTCTGTACCTTTTTTTCTTTTTCTTTTTGAAAATCATTTTGGTTTGTCTTCTGAAGATTAGCAGTAGTTATTTGTTTTACATGATAGTGGCAGTTGATGGGGGTATTTGTGCTGAATTGGTATTTTGCTTTACTCAGATTCATGGTAGTGTGTTTTCACCTTGCTCATATGTGAAGGTATCATTCTTCAAAATTGTAATGTTTTCTCTGCAGCATTCTAATATTTGTCACTGGAATTAGGTCTCTGAGTGACTCTTGGGCTGTTCCTGCTGTTTATTAATGTCTTCAAGAGGTTATACTCATTATGGTTGGTTCTATTTTTTAGTTATTGCCCCTAATTTAATATGGTCATCCTTTCTCCTTTCCTCTTTCACTCTTTTTTTCTTAAAAAACTAAAATAAAATTCAGAATTTAATTCAGTTAGTTTATTCTGTGAAAGTTTTGTAGGCTGGAAGAATGGAGATTCGAATGGTGCTGGTGGTGAAGTAGGAAACTGCTCTCAGAATACTCGAAGATGGTCTTGACAAAATAATGGTATTACCATTGGTCAGCTTATTAATGCACTTAAAGTATGTATTTATTCATAAAATTTTTAGTTCCTTATAAAGTTGTGAAATGAATGCTTTTATGCTTTAAACTTATTGGTTTTGGTTCCCAGGAATAATTATACTTAATTTACTTGCAGAAATTAGTTTTGCAAAAGCAAGAAAGCTTGATACACTTAGCACTGCAATGCGATTGTTTGCAAGAAGTAGATCTCACTGAATGTGAATCTTTGACGATTTCCATTTGTGAAGTTTTCAGTAGTGGAGGAGACTGTCCTGTATTGAGATCATTAGTTCTTGACAATTGTGAGGTTTGTCGTTGTGATTTTCTTTGCTTAGTTCTGGAATACCCTTTCTATCTCGTATTAACAATTCCTTCTATTATTAAAACCTTGATTGTGATCATCAATAATTCAGTATGTTTAAGAATTATGAGGATTTATATTATTCTCATAAATTTCTTGCGACCTTTATAATTCATAAATCAAGGTTTTAATGTTGGCGTAAAGTTAAGTCAGTTTGTGTTTTAGTTCAAACTTCAAGCAAGAAAAGATACTTCACTTTGGTCGGAATTCAGAGTACACAGTGCATACATAGGGAATCATTCTGCTCTTAGAAATTTTAATTTCATAATGTAGTTGGATATCTAGGAGATCTTTTACCTTCTTGGACTTGGAGTGCTGTAGAAAAAATGCCTTATTATAGTCAACCGCATCTCATATTATCATCTATCCACCTGTTATACAAGTTCTACATGAATCAGATTTTATTATAGTCACTGCAATTATATCTAATTGTACCTATTACTCTTTGTCAGAGTTTAACAACATTGAGTTTCCACAGTACGTCTTTAGTTATTCTTTCACTCGCTGGTTTCCATGCAATAACTTATCTTGAGCTCAAATGCCCTTACCTTGAGCATGTCTCGTTAGATGGTTGTGATCATCTTGAGAGAGCATCATTTCACCTCTAAGTAAGTCATCATCTTATTGATTGCTTTTCATTCAATTTTGGGATTTAAGTCCATTTATTTGATGGCTGCCTTAAAAATTTCAATCTCAATTTTCCTCGAAAAAAGAACCTGTTAATCGTTATTCTCATTTTCTGTTGCCATGTAATGCTTTTCTGTCATGTAGTTGCAGATTTATTTAGCTCACTTCATTGGAATTTGCTTATCATGCTTTCATAAATTTCACAAATCCATTGCAGGTTAGTCTCAGGTCGTTGAATATGGGCATATGCCCCAAATTGAAAACCGCTCGCAGAATACCCGAAGATGGTCATGGCCAAAAATTGGTATCACCATTGGACAGCTTATTGTTAGTGGTGATGTTAATGACCTATTCCTTATTCCTCCTCAGGAAGTAATTTATGGTTTATGAGTCCTTTAGCTTTTCAAAGCTTCTGCTTGATGCTGATTGAATAGGTGTTTGCATTACCTTTTTAATCATGTTGTAACTTGTTTGAAATTCAATCATTTTGTGCAGGCATTATTTGGGAAGCTGCAGCAACTAGCAACTAGCAACTAGCAACTGTTTCTGGAGATGTTCTTGTAGGAAGAGATAAAATACAAAAAAAAGTTTTATTGGCTAGACTAGCAGAAAACAGTGGTGATGTGGCTGTCTGATTCAGCCCCTCTTCGGCCACTTGGTTTACAGCATGTTCTTATAACCTGATATTATTTTCACAATACACATGTTCTTGACATCATTATGTTTATTCTGGACAGCAAAAACTTGTGGAGAATGCCTAAAATATTTGCTATATGTCATCCTCGTATTAATATTATGATTTCATACTAATGCTTCTTGGTTGTGAGTCATTTCCTTTCCTGTAATTCTCTCATTTACAACAATTTTTATTGCAGTTAATTCTTGATATGCACTTCACCGTTGAAATATCATGGTTTGCTGGCTATCCATCCAGACATCTGCATAAGATTTCATCCGACATAATTGTTCGTGCAGTCAAGGTTTCTCTGCTAGTGGAATCGATGCACAAAGGTAGGTGTTGTTTCATTTAACCTTTGCCCAATTGTTTACATTTCCTCAACCAACAAGTTCTAACTTATCACAGTTCCCTCCCTGAGGATGAATGGTTTGTGGAACGGCAAAAGGGGCAGTAAACAAGCTTCTGATAAGAGGCTTTGGTTCAGATACATCAGGGATCAATGATGAAGACGAGCACATCATCATGGATGATGAGATCATCTCTGATTCAGATGACTCTCCATCCTCCCTCTCTTCAGTAGATTCTGAAGAGTGCAAATGGAAGAATTGGAGAGCCCGTCTTAACAGATTCTGAGAATTGATCTCTCTCTCTCTCTCTCTCTCTCTCTCTCTCTCACAGTGCTGATCAATATCTGTCGTCACAGGCATGCATGCTTTCCATTGATGCTTTTTATGCATGTTATGTATTTGCTATTTTGGGATGATGGGCTTTCTTGGTGTTGATTTGTTATTTATTGTTTTTGTGTTTTGTTGATTCTCGCCTTCTCAGTGTTCTGTGTTTGCTATTTGGACTTGCTCATTATTGATTTGTTATTTCGTGTTTTAGTTTCAATGATGGTTCCTCAACCAACAAGTTCTAACTTATCATAGTTCCCTCCCTGAGGATGAATGGTTTGTGGAAACGGCAAAAGGGGCAGTAAACAAGCTTCTGATAAGAGGCTTTGGTTCAGATACATCAGGAATCGATGATGAAGACGAGCACATCATCATGGATGATGAGATCATCTCTGATTCAGATGACTCTCCATCCTCCCTCTCTTCAGTAGATTCTGAAGAGTGCAAATGGAAGAATTGGAGAGCCCGTCTTAACAGATTCTGAGAATTGATCTCTCTCTCTCTCTCTCTCTCTCTCTCTCTCTCTCTCACAGTGCTGATCAATATCTGTCGTCACAGGCATGCATGCTTTCCATTGATGCTTTTTATGCATGTTATGTATTTGCTATTTTGGGATGATGGGCTTTCTTGGTGTTGATTTGTTATTTATTGTTTTTGTGTTTTGTTGATTCTCGCCTTCTCAGTGTTCTGTGTTTGCTATTTGGACTTGCTCATTATTGATTTGTTATTTCGTGTTTTAGTTTCAATGATGGTTCCTCAACCAACAAGTTCTAACTTATCATAGTTCCCTCCCTGAGGATGAATGGTTTGTGGAAACGGCAAAAGGGGCAGTAAACAAGCTTCTGATAAGAGGCTTTGGTTCAGATACATCAGGAATCGATGATGAAGACGAGCACATCATCATGGATGATGAGATCATCTCTGATTCAGATGGCTCTCCATCCTCCGTCTCTTCAGTAGATTCCGAAGGGTGCAAATGGAAGAATTGGAGAGCCTGTCTTAACAGATTCCGAGGTTTGATCTCTCTCTCTCTCTCTCACACACACACACACACAGTGCTGATCAATATCTGTTGTCACAGGCATGCATGCTTTCCATTGATGCTTTTTATGCATATTATGTATTTGCTATTTTGGGACGATGGGCTTTCTTGGTGTTGATTTGTTATTTATTGTTTTTGTGTTTCGTTGATTCTCGGTGTTCTGTGTTTGCTATTTGGACCTTCTCATTATTGATTTGTTATTTTGTGTTTTAGTTTCAATGATTCATGGTGTTGTGTTTGCTATTTTGTGATGATGGGATTTATTGGTGTTCATTTGTTATTTCGTGTTTGTGTTTTGTTGTATCTTGGTGTTCTCTGTTTGCTATTTGGACTTCCTTGTTGTTTATTTGTTATTTCTTGTTTTAGTTTTGATGATTCATGGTGTTCTGTGTTTGCTATTTTGTGATGATGGGATTTCTTGGTGTTCATTTGTTATTTTGTGTTTGTGTTTTGTTGTATCTTGGTGTTCTATGTTTGCTATTTGGACTTCCTTGTTGTTTATTTGGTATTTCTTGTTTTAGTTCCGATGATTCATGGTGTTCTGTGTTTGCTATTTTATGATGATGCGTTTTCTTGGTGTTCATTTGTCATTTCGTGTTTGTCTTTTGCTGATTCTTGGTGTTTTGTGTTAGCTTTTTTGAATTTATATTTTCTACCGGACTGTGTATGATATCATGTTGGTTTAGTTGATTTGCGTTTTATTTATTATTTCGGTTTGCTATATATGTTTGTAACTAGTATCCTTTCTTGCTGTGAACCCAAACTTTGCTCTCGTTCTTGTTTTTCTTTTATTTAAATAATATGCATGCATGATGATGTGTTAGATTCTGGAATGGGCATTTTTTCTGGAATTTATTCTCCATATCACAAGTATTAAATAAGTCGGATGTGAATTGTTCTTGCTGCAACAGTAACAAATGGTTCAAGTTCTTATAGATTTCTGGTTAAATTGTCTATTAAACTCTGTAAAACTGTGATGGTATTGCAATTTTTTGTAATTTAGAACTTGGCATGATGTTTGGCTCAGTACTCAAATCAAAGTTTGAATCAAAATGTTTCGAGAAAAATAAAAATAAAAGCTGTATATGTGATGTCTTATATTAGTAGTATTGAATTTTATTAGATTAACTTGGATGACTAATAAACAATCAGCTGTCAAGAGTAGTAGCCCTATGAAACAATCGAGGACTGTGGCCTGCGGTCCATTGTCGACTTTTCTTGAAAACGAAAGAACTTGTGTTGGTTGATGTTAGATGAATGCCCATGACTGAAAATACTTGGTTAGTTTTATCACATTTTGTTAGTAAAATTACTCACCGAGAAGGATTTTCACTTTTCATGCATATTTGTTTAGTAGGGAGCATTTGACCTGTATCTGCATACCTTTGCATTGATGTCTCCTTCTAATTTTCTTTGTATGTACCTATTTTGATTGGGATGGGGTTTGCATGGAGGAGGTTTACAAACGCAAGCTACAGTGAAATAATCGATAGCTTTTTCACACAAAATACCTAGAGAGTTTCTTGGTGCAATATTTAATATTATTTGAGATTTTGCATGACATCTGTTCATATGTATATACTATGCATCGACTCTTTTTTGATCTCAAAGCTTATCCTTCAACTTCAATTATGCAGGTCTTGTGAGAGTACATGGGTTTACTCTTGGTAATAGTCTTGATGATTCCAAGAGGAGCAAGTGGAAAGAATTTAGGGCCAAACTTAAGATATCTTGAACTAGAAAGACTAATTTTGAACAAACTTTAAATTATAGGCAGACATTAGTTTTGAACTTTGTCCACTAACATATTTTCATCTAATTGTAACTTCATCACCATTTTGATTGAATAATGATATATCGAGAAGTTAAATCGGGGATTATTGTTTGAGTTAAATGACATTTAATAAAGAGGCGCTGACACCCAATATTTATTTATATTTGAAAAGTTTTATAATTTGTAAGTGAGAAATGAATATTTGAATTTAATAAAATACACACCTTTTTGTCAACACTAGTGACGGTTACACTTGCACAGTTGCAGCAAAAAAACTGAAAATACATTGATGCCCCTTCTAACTGGGTATTAATATTATGACGAGACCAAAAGAAGAATGCTTTATTGCAAGAAACTAGAGCTCAGGTCCTACACCAAACAGATCTACAATTAAAGCTTAAAAGGATATTAATATTAATATATAACACGTTCATATATATGACTTATCATTGCATCATTAAATTGCGTGAATGAAAGCTTAAGCTATGGTTCATATTGTTAACTAAGATTATCGAAAATGTTAAACCGTCTAATTATTATATATATTTTTTTTGGTGACGACATTTAATTTATGAAAAATACGAAACAATTATTATGAGTAGAAGATAAATACTATTCAACGTTTTGAATATTAATTGTGAATGTAAATATATGTGAAAAAAAATACTCCAATATAGGTGATATGTATGAAAGAGAGTTCTTTATGCAAAGTGAGGGCTATACATATCACCTATAAATTGTGAATATTAATTGTAAACTGTAAACTGTAAACTTAAATGACAAAATCAAAGACTTTTCACATAGTAATTTTCTAAATAGTCATATTTTTTTTAATGACAAAATCAAAGACTTTTCATATAAAGAGCGTAAACTGTAAACTAAAATGTTCAAATATTGAGACGGTTTGTATAAATATAGTCAGGTGACAAATCCCTATTAATCTGAACCCAAACTCATTTTCATAAATTAATTTCCGATCAATTATCAAATATTAACAAGTCGGCCTTAACCATGGGAGTTAAGTATTGAACATATTTATTTATTTTTCTTTTTCTCTTTTTGTTAAGGAATTTATCTTTTAAGTTGGTAAAATTGCATTCATTCTAATTCAGAAACAAAAGGTAGTGTTCTCTCCTCTTCAAAACCGAACCATATTCTCTCTTATATGCATCGCATTTGTTCTTGAAGAGAGAGAGAGAAGAGAGTGAATAAAATTAATGTTCGATTGGAAGAAAGCATCAAGTATGAATTCTCATCATCATCATCATCATCATCAAGAACGGCCCATGTCATGTGTTCAAGGTGACTCAGGCCTCGTCCTCACCACCGATCCCAAGCCCCGTCTCCGATGGACCGTCGAACTTCACGAACGCTTCGTCGACGCCGTACCCAGCTCGGCGGCCCTGACAGTACGTACATATATTATACATATATATGGTTTTATTAATTCCAAATTAATGTTTATATATATTTTTGTTTATTTTATGTAACGTTTGAATAATTTTGCTGGTTCAGAAGCGACACCGAAAACGATCATGAGAGTTATGGGGGTGAAGGGTCTCACTCTTTATCATCTCAAGAGCCATCTTCAGGTTCTCACTAGGCCTGATCCTTTTTTTTTTTTTAATCAATGTTTTTGTTTGGGATTTTAATTAATTAATTTATTTTGATTTTGTTATATTAGAAATTTCGACTGGGAAAATAGCCTACAGTGAAATCTCTTTAAATGAATATCTTTGGGATTAGAAAAAAATATTCATTTAGCGAAATTATTTATTTATCGATAAATGAATAATTTATTCATTTATCAAATTTTTATTCATTTAAAGGGTATTTTTATATATTTTTTTTTATCATTACAATTATTTTACATGTACATGCACCATGTATCTATAAAATTCTATGAATGGAATATTTAGAGTCTATATTTGGAATACATGCACCATATACATATATAGACTAGGTATATGCATCATTAACTAATAAGATTCTATGTATGGAATACTTAGAGTCAACATTAGAAATACATGCACCATATATGTATATAGACTAAATGCACCAGAACCAAATGATAGTGGTGTCACACCAAATGTGTCATCGAAAGAAGCCTTCCAAGCAGTAATCACCTTATGAAACTACTTGCTACAACATGAGCAAAATATTTCAGAAGTTTTGTTTACACTAGAAAAAGTTAAGGATGTGATGCATTTTGGTGGAAGAAAAAAGCAAACGACATTAGACGATTTTTTTGTTAAGAAATGATCTTTTGTATTTATTTATTAAAACACATGTTTTTTAGGGTATTTATATATATATATATATATATATATATATCTTGTGTATTTTAATGATTATTCATTTATATTTACATAGGGCCTTTAAGAATTGAAAAATAAATATTCATTAATGCATTTAGTGAGATTATTCATTTACCTCATTGACCCGGGACCGAAGAAAATTATTCATTTGTCGAGGTTATTCGTTTATCAAGCATTCATTTATCGAGATTTCACTGTATAAAACACATTTAGATTTACATAATATGTGACAGAAAAGGGGAGAGTTTGCTCACTCATATCATTTACTCTTACTTTTCAAAGTTGGTTTTCTACTTCTCAACTCCGTATCATCTTTGAACCCTCTCTCTCTCTCTCTCCTGATTCTTGCGACTCGAAGCGCTGTGTTTCACTCGGCATAGGTTTGTGATTTGTTCTATCCACTTTCTTCTGTTTCTCGATCAATTTTATCCACTTTCTTGATCCATTCTTGCTACTTATTTATTGCTATTTTCTTCTCCTTTTGATGTTTTAAACTAAGTGGGTCTGTTTCAATTTCTTGCGCAAATTATACTGTTTTGAATTTTCTTGTCCTTTGAATTCAATGTTTTGCCATCTGTTTTCCTTTTCATGGGTTTTATGCTTTCAATATTTACGTGATTAATGATAGATGGAGTAGCCGCCACCTTTATCACATTTCTTGTTTGATTCTGCAACATATGTCGATTAATTCCTCGTTGAAGTGAAATTGCTTATAATGAACTCTTTTTGTTACTTTCTGCGAAAAGGGTCAATTTTGGAACAAGATTTCTTGATGGGGTTTTAGTGATCTCTGTATATTATTGTGGGTATGTGTTGAATTCATGAATTGGATGTGTTAATTAGTTTTCTTCTGCTTTTTTCAATTGGAATAATTTCTTAATCCTGCCATTTAAAGTCCTAGAATAATAGCAGGTGATCATTAATTCTTTCTACTATAATATTATGTAATCATTTTATTTAGTTTAACCTTATGCCATTTTGTTGTTTCTGAATGGTAATAATCCACAGGTGTGTTCAAGCTGACATGGCTTGGGAGAAAATGGGAAGCATTACCAATGTAATGGAGTTTGAGGGAATTGCGAGGGAGAAATTGCCAAAGATGGTTTATGACTATTATGCCTCTGGTGCCGAGGACCAGTGGACTCTCCATGAGAATCGAAATGCTTTCTCTCGGATATTGTAATGTTTCTCTATAATTGCATCGTAGTTTTTACAAGTTTTTGTGTTTTGGGACTTGGCGTCTTCAATTTCTTTGAATGAGAAATTAAGTTCGTAATCTTTTAATTGTTTACTGAATGCAATGAGAAGAAAAATGGCAATGAGCAAATAATTATTCTTGTGAGGAAAATGGATTTTCCCCAATTATTTGTGCCATCTTTTATAGTTTCATTACTTGTAACCAAACAACCAAGACTTTGTTTTTTTGCATTTCCTTTTCTTTTTGTCAACCAAATCCTTGTATCAAGCAACGTGTAAGTCTAATTGGCACCTTTACTTCTCGACACAGGTTTAGGCCTCGTATTTTAGTAGATGTTAGCAAGATTGATATGTCCACAACCATTTTGGGTTACAAGGTCTCAATGCCGATCATGGTTGCTCCGACAGCTATGCAGAAAATGGCACACCCTGAAGGTAATCAACAGCTCATCTCTTATCTCGAGTTAATTAACATCTGGCACGAAGAGTACTTGCATGAACATGTTCGACATACAATATTTATGTTATGGAATTCCCAAATTTACAATCTTGATAGAGTAACTAAGGTTGATTTTCCCATATTAGAAACTTTTTAAACATATAACCTCGAGCCAATATACACAACAAACAAGAAGCTCAGCTTATTAAACATTGTTCTTCGACAGCTCAGTTTTTATTAGATTTCTCTGTGTTCTTAGTTTGATGCTGAGGGGTAGTTGACGTTTTCTGACTCGTTTTCTGAATTTTAATGCTCCTCCAATACAGGAGAGCTTGCCACTGCAAGGGCCTCATCAGCTGCTGGCACCATCATGGTTTGAATTATTTATGCCCTTTCACTTTATTGTATACTGCTTGTTACCTTTTATAATTATAACAATGCTACTACTAATACATGTTTCCTTGGTCTAGACATTATCCTCATGGGGCACGTCCAGTGTTGAAGAGATTGCCTCAACTGGACCTGGAACTCGATTCTTTCAGCTCTATGTGAGTTCCAGTTTGATCTTTATATGTTTCATGTATTGGTCAGTTCATCGCTTCTTAATTTGGCCATCATAGAAATGTTTTACTCTGTTTAACTTACTTCAGGCTATCCACTTGTTTCTTTTATTCTAGGCTTGAATCATATACAGATTCTCCTGGTTTCTTGAGGATCAAACTGGAGAGAACATGTCTGATATTTATGTATATTTGAAATAAATATATGAACTGTCAATGGCTTCTGATTAAAGATCTCTTGCTCCCACTTTAGGTTTTAAGAGACAGAAACGTTGTTCAACAGCTTGTAAGAAGAGCTGAAAAGGCTGGTTTCAAGGCAATTGCCCTTACAGTTGATACTCCACGACTAGGGCGAAGAGAAGCTGATATCAAGAATAGGTCACTCATAAATTACATCTTTTTCTTGAACATACTTTGACGCATATTGCTTTCATCGAGAGATTCCGCTATTTAACTATAAATTTGCTTATCATGACCAATTTCTTCTCCTACTACAGCAATTGTTTTCATGCCAATTAACTATAGTTAATTATTTATGTGTAACAGATTTGCCTTGCCGTCAAACTTGACATTAAAGAATTTCGAAGGCTTGGATCTTGGCACAATAGATAGGGTGAATACAATTTAAATCTAGTCATGTTTTAATTCCATCATCGTCCCCTTTTAATCTCAGTAAAATGTTGAGGTGATCACAGACGAACGACTCAGGACTTGCCACATATGTTGCCGAACAGGTCGATCGATCTCTTAACTGGAAGGTATGATTGATGTGCTGCTCATAGTCTTATTACAAGGAATGACCAGAAACATAACATTAAAAAACTTGACACAGGATTTAAAGTGGCTTCAGACAATCACTAAATTGCCAATTCTAGTGAAAGGAGTGTTAACTGCTGAGGATGGTAGGCGTCGTATAGCTATTTCTTTCTCTTATTTAGTCAATGGAATCCCTAACATTTTACTTCATCGATGATTAGCAAGTCTGGCCGTAGAAGCAGGAGCAGACGGGATCATTGTGTCGAATCATGGGGCCCGACAACTCGATTATGTTCCTGCAACCATAACAGCTTTGGAAGAGGTTGCCTTCTTATACTTAAATGTATTATAACTTCATTAATAATCGGAGAAATCCAAAGATAATACTTTAAACTTGCAGGTCGTGAAAGCTGCACAAGGTAGAGTCCCCGTTTTTCTTGATGGCGGGATTAGGCGTGGAACGGATGTCTTTAAAGCATTAGCACTTGGAGCATCTGGTGTATTTGTAAGTGCAGAAAAAAACAGTATTTTCTACTCTCTCTGTGGATTCGATGACGTGTTATTGGTTATGGATTGTAGATTGGGCGGCCCGTAGTTTTCGCATTAGCAGCTGGTGGGGAGGCAGGTGTGAGGAAAGTGCTTCGGATGTTACATGATGAGTTCGAGTTGACTATGGCGTTGAGTGGTTGTCGTTCCATTAAGGAAATTACTCGTGCCCATATCACGACCCCATGGGACAGTCCTCGCTTGTGAATTCTAATTTAAGGGACCAAGATAGTTTTCATGTTTATTGGGATTCAGAATAATTCTTCAGTTTCTTTTCTTGTAAGGAAACAAGTATTGCGCCAAACTAGTGTATGTGTATTAATCGAAATAATAATGCATGAATTTTATGTCGCGTGGCAGTTTACGACACGAAGTTAACATATTGATCATACGTGTATTTGCTTCGAAAATGGGTTGGTCATGATCGAAAGATAAGAAAAAATGCTTAGATGTTGATATGAAAATATTAATTTGATGAATACAGTGCAAAACATACCATTAAAGGACTGTTAAATAAATAAATATATACTCTTATAATAGTATAATTATTTATTAGTGACACCTATTGATTTCACGAAATCTCAAAATCAAAATCGTTGTAGATCTAGTCTCAACTCTTCTTTTACATGTGTAGATTTTTATATATTTATAAGTTATCATTATTAAAATTTTCACATAAATAATTCAATTTTCTTTTCTTTGAGATTTCCAAAGGTTTTAGTATTGATTGTTTGAATATTATAGTATGCTATTAAAATATAGATCGAATCAGTACACTCTTAAATAAACTATTTATTATATTTTGTTATGTACAATTAAATTTATATTCAAATATAATATTTTATTTATTATAATTATAACTATGGATTTTTGGGAGTCTTTGTCCCAAGATACTTTTGTTTCTAGGCTTAATTTCAAAATATACACAAACTTCCAAATTTAATAAAATAAATCATCAATCTTAGATCAAAATGTTCTCATATATATACCCACGTAGGATGACTGTATCAATTAATTTACACCCTCATTCTAACATTGCTAAGATAGCAATATACGTATATAAATATAACAAATTAAAAGTAATTAAAAAATTGATAGATGAAATTCCACACAAATTAAAATTGTAATATATGGCTATTGGCATCTAGTAAATGTGTAAGGAGATTGTGATTGAGCTCTGGTCCTTCTCTTTTCCAGGAATCTCTGCAGTGACCTCTTCATGGAAAGCCCAGTTGCTGGGCAGTAATCTGGTGAAGTTGGTGTAGATGATCCAGATGAATTCTTTTTCAATTTATCGTCAATTTCTCGACTTGCAAGCGATATGATAGCTTTAGCCTGAAGTTCAGTGGCATCACAAGAAGCAACCACTCCGTTGTAGAAAATAGTCAGCTTCTGTTTCTTGTTTGGACTTTCACTCTCCATTTCCAACCTTAATTTTTCAAGTAAAGTATTACAATTAGTCATTTGAGCAAAATAACAAGAGAGAGAGAGAGAGAGAGAGAGAGAGAGAGAGAGAGAGAGACTTACATGGAGTGATTATATCTGGCATTGTAATCAGATGAATGGAAAAAGACTGAAGGAGTCACAAGCTGAAGCTCCAAATTGCAGTTTCTCTTCATGATTTATTTTTCCAATTTCTGCTGGATTTCGTGAGTGTGTAAATATGGAGAGAGAGAGAGAGAGAGAGAGAGAGAGGAGAAAATATGAATCTTGAATTTGTTGAGGTGAAAGAAAAGCAGCGGTTGTTGTGGTTTTATAAGAGGAATACAATTCAATCACGAAACTCATTCTCCAAAATAATAATAATTAATATGTTGAAAAAGACCAACCCATAAAAAACAGGGAAAATGTGAGAAAAATAAAAAAGCACGTGTTACATGAGTGTTGTAGGCCGCAGCAACCGCCGCTTCTAGCCACTGTACGGTGCACCTAGATTCAGACATCCTCTTTCTTTCTTTTTATTTTTTATTTTTGTACTCTCATTCATTACTACGCACGTGCTTAAGTCGGCCACCATTTTAGTATCTGCTTTTTTTTTTAAACAATTGAAAAGCTAATTGTTGTATATATTTTGGTTATTTTTATAAATCATAAATCTGGTGTGGTATTTTTTAAAATTATATCATATAGATATAATGAATTTTAAGAACTTTACAACGGAAATATATATAAGTATGTATATATAATATGTTATTATTGGTATGGTATTTAATTGCACTTCTATATATTATGATAAAAGAAATTATACTAGTTTATTCGTGAGAATAATTCTGTTGCGAGGTTGCCACTATTATTTATCATTAAATGGTGCATTATTGTATACTCCCTCCGTCCCAAATTATTTGTCGTTTTAACACTTTTCATGCAGATTAAGGAAACCAACAAAAAGACTGATCTATCTCTATTTAAATCTAATAATTGTGTATTGTATTTAATATGTTGGTTGACTACCTTAACCACAACTGTAATTAATAAATTGATTACAATATACTCCAACATATAATTTGAAGAGTTTGAAGCATATAATTTGAATGTAATACTCCTTATTAATGTAATACATATTTCCAATGCCTACTTTGAAATAATAGAGCATTTAGTAAGGAATAATAAATAAGGGTAAATTTGGAAGAATTTGGGAAAATATGCCTTGAATTCCTATAACGTCAAATAATTTGGGACAAATCTCAAAAGCTAAAACGACAAATAATTTGGGACGGAGGGAGCAGTACGTAGCTATTATTTAAACAGCTTAATTATTTGTTAAATTATGATTACAATTATTGCTGTAAGTCAAAAGTCATAGTAGTTACTAGTTAATGCATATCATAATTACTTCATTAATATACAGCAATATTTAATACATATAGTATTTTAACACGGAGTAATATTTAATAATGAATTTCATATATACTGTAAAAATAATTTATAAAAAAATTATCTATTGGAGTAATTTTTTAAATTACATATTTCCAAGGTTTACCCTGATATTTTGGGCTCATGGCGAAGTACGAAAAATAGCCCTATGAGAAAAATTAACATTTTTACCTAAAAAATAAATATAACTTAAAATTTTGAAAATAAGAATTTTAATTTAAAAAGTTGTGTACATAGATCAAATTTTAATATGCTTCTTCGTGCATCTAAAATATTGGAAAAATGCAAAACCCACAAATATAAAATGAAAAATAAGTTTCAATTTATCATAGAAACTGTCTAGATCTTCTAGCATTTATAGAAGCAACATTATCAATAAAGTTTTCAAGATTAAGTTTTTCTAACTCATGTTCTATACATAAAATTAATCCATTTAATCTTTCTTAAGTCATAGTTGAATGCAAATAAAATTATATTAATTATATGTTATATTGGTCCAAATAATGTTGGAATAAAATTTGGGGCCCCTAAAATGTGGGGCACTAAACTATCGAACTTCTCGCCCTAACTCAAAACCGACCCTGCATATTTCAACAAATCACATATCATTAATCACGCAAAACTAAATACCTAGTAATCATTTGATATACTATGGATGAATTAATAATATGAAAACTCTTGCCACTGTTAGAAAATAATTATGTATTTGTACATAAATTACATTAGCAAGAACCCATTATCACATTTAATTAAATAAAGTAGCAGAAGGGATGAATGATGATGACTTGATTAAAAAAAAATATGTTTAATCCTGTAGATTGCAATACTTTATTTCATTTTGATGTGAATACTACTGGAATATCCATCGATCATTTCACACGTTAGACTTTTTATAAATGTCGATGAATATTCAAAAATAAGATATACATCAGTATAACATCGACTTATAAAAAAATAAGTTTGATTTGTAGGTAGTTGAATTTCATCTCATAAATTTATATCCATGACATCGTAGGCTAGGTCTCAACATAATTTCAAGATATATATTTTACCTTTTTCTTTCAAAATATTTCACTGTTTTTCTTGTATGTAGATTTTTATTAATCAATATATTTTTAATCATTACAGATAATTTCTTCTCCATTTCTTCAAAGCAGTGGGGATAAGTACACTTTCAAGAGTCAATTAAAGAAGACATAAATACAGCCGCCGGATATGGTACACTTGGGAGATGGACCACCAATTTCAACTCAGCTTTTAATACTGTTTATAAAAACTATTTTAATTAATTTTGTAAACATAAATATTAAGACATATTTCAAATGTTTTATATTTAAACAATATAATTATAATATTAATATCTATAATACATAAAAATAAACCAATAATTCCACTCATAAATTTTATTTCCACTGTACTCATATATATATATATATATATATATATATAAAATAAGAATTCCGGTGTTCTGCAAATTTCAGTGATTATATCCCTATCTCCAAATCTATTCATATCTTATTTAATAATAATTACCAGGTCAACCATTCATCAAACCAATACAAAAGTCACTGTTAATTGTCTATTAAAAATGTGTCCTAATTAAAAGATATTTGGTTCAGTTACATCAACATTTAAATTCATATAAAAAGAAATGTAGCAGGACTTCAAAGTGGTCCAATATTTTTCGTACAAGTTGCTAGCTACTAGCTAAATAATACCTCGTTTTATTTTTCTTTGATTAAATAAATGAGTTTACCCATACGGATAATTAGATTGAAGAATACATAATATACATGAGCGAGACATATGAAAGAAATAACGAAAATTATGTCTAAATATTTAATTTTACTAATAAATGAATGAGAACTCATAATTTTTGTGCATAAAACTTGTCTTTGAAAATTGGGTTGCCAAAAATTTCTAAGAGATTGCATCCACAAAATTTGTTATAATCTTTAAAATATGACATTTCCACGCGGTTTTCTTATATCAAGGTTTTTCTTTATTGTTGGAATTTCTTTTCCAAGAAGGTCCAATTTAAATTTGTTATGTATGGAGTCAAATCGTTAATGTTCGAGTAAATGGCCAACTGGCTCTCTATGCCAGTTGCCACAACGGTGATATATACAGATGTATCATAAAATATTTTTCTGAATATACAGAAAAAATAATTATGATATTACCCTATACTGTAGAGATAGACCATACAAATTGCATAAATGAAACAGGGAATTTAGGAAAGTGCTTTTGGACCAATTCACATATAATTAAGGAATATAGATGCTAAAAATCTTTGCGCATCTTCACACGGTATATACAAAAAAGAAACGTAGTTTTATTCACCTTTAATATTAATTAATTGCCGGTGCCAATCCATTCAGCTATTTAATTAGAGTTTTGATTAGACCCAGCTAAGCAGTCATTTCTCAAATATAAACAATTATTTGGGAAAATATATTACACATAAATATTTCACACTCTAGCATTTCAGTTTTTTTTTTTTTGTTTTTTTAATGAATAAATAAAATTAAAAAAAAAAACTCAAAAGAGATTCTTGGGTTATGATCGACTCATATGATTAGATTTTTGAAATGATCTCATAAAAGTCATACTTAATAAAAAATAGTATTATTGATGATATATGTGTCTCTCAATCCAAATCATCATAGATTGAAACTAATATTTTTCTTATAAGGGAGTCATGGAACCGTTTTCTTAAAGAAATACAAATTTTAGTCCAAAACTCATATTGGAGATAATACTTTGAAGGGTATTAATTGGAATGTCTAAAATAATATATGAAATGTAGATGAGATTAACTGAAATGGAACTCTATAGTTTATTGTGTCACTATGGACCAGACAGTTGGAAATTGAGAAGAAAGGAATATTTTTGAAATTAGAGAAAAAAAAGAGACTAGTCTTGGTACAATTTTGTTACGTCAATTAATTGATTTTTTTTTTTGCCTTTCCGAAAACAGTATTATTTGATTTAAATCTTGGACAATAAGCAATGGCACCGATTGCGTGAACCAATTTTAATTTTCTTGTTGGCCCAAAAAGTAGAAATAAGTTGATTTTGAGCCGAAACTTTGCTGCATACATATTTGACGATAATTATGCTTTTGCGCCACCCATATTTTTATCACGTTTATTTATCATGCTAAACATCCTCAAATTTTAATATTGAATTCCTGGTATATGAATATCAACATATGAAAATATGATGTACCAAATAACTGATATTAAAAAAGATTTCTAGAGAGAATGATAAAATATAGAATACCGCTTTTATAAGATTGTCTCACAAATCTAATCCAATGAGAGGTGAATCTATGAACATATTCAACATTAGTTTTGACAAATTATACAGTAATTGAAATTTCATCATTCTGCAAAAAACAACTGAACAAGTCAAACAAAACAATTGAAAATACATCTGAGAACCATTGATTTTGAATTTTGAAACTTCAGGCTGTCCAGTTAAGCAGAATTGATGACAAACAAATTCTGATATGTTCCAATTTCAACCTGGGCTGAGCACCAGTAAGAAATCACGTGATTTTCGTTCAAGTGGCTCTGATTCATGCAGATTTACAGGAATACGACTCACATGTATAAATTCAGCACCAAGGCCATGGGGCATCTCTCCATATTAAGCAGCGATGGTTGTGTGCTTCGTTGTTTCCTAATGATGGACAAAGTTGGATATTCTCATTGCGTACCAAAGCATCTTGTCTATATGATGAATTGTGATATCTTGGGTGTTGAATAAATGAAACATTTTTCCACCAAAGTTTGAGAGCCTACGACAACAAATCAAGAAAAACAATTAAGAAGCACTTTCAACAATGGCTTAAACATAAGCGCACCACCTCTTTGGAAAACTAAGCCAACAACAGTCTCTAGTTAGTCAAGGAAGATTCTAAGCCAAGAAAAAAATATGCATCATTCAGCCTAAAAGAACCCAAAAGGCCAATGCAGGAAATACAGACCCTTCTTAAATATCATTCACTTCAAACAAGCAGTGCATACTAGTACTGCTCCTAGAAATGATTTCGAAAATCCCCACCATTGCATAGCTATCACACATGTGACGTGGTCATAAAAGCTGGATTATGTAATGACAATAAAAGCCAGTTCTAAAGATTACTTACGTGCCAATATATCCATAACGCAACTTTATGGGGCATTAACCAGAAGAACCATGAATGATCCTCTGACGTTAAAGAGGTGACTCTTTTGGCTGTCAACGAGGCGGTGAAGTAGTTACCAAGTTCCGGGTGTTGTACGGATATTACTACATGCAGATTATCAGCAGGTTCATTCGTCTTAATGCTCCAGTTTCCCAGCATATCCTGTGGTTATAATCAGTAACAAGTAACAAAGAGAAAATATAACAAAAAATGGGAAACAAAATCATTGACAAATGGTAACCAACCATGAAAGGGCTGACATGAAGAGGTTTTGCAACTAAATCTGAGTTTGGATTGAACAAAAATGTCACTCTTTCACCCCATGGTGTATTAGTAACCTGAAGCAAGATCAAGGTGATATCAGAAACTGGCTACAAAGAGAGGCTTCTTTTTCTCAATAAAGTGAAAACATGGAAGATAATCAGTGCGACCATAAGTACACATTCCCCATCCAATTTCAAGGAACTGAGAAATATACATTGAATCGAAACATCACCAACGCACCTCAGCAATACATTTCCTCAAACTTCGGATAGATCCTTCAACATCATAACAATAGTACAAACTCAATGGATTTTGTTCATATCCCACGCTAGGAGGTATTGTCAACAGAAAACTGATAATCCAATACAATTAATCAGTCCAGAGCAAATTGGAAAAATGCTATCACAAACTAAATTGGTATTCAACTAATCGCCCATTCATGAAAAACATAATTCATTGATTAGTGCCCTCTCCGTATTTCACAAAACACTTATCATCACAGAGCGTTAACCAGTTAGCCTCAAAGGACTACAAAATTAGGTCAATTAGAATAAAAATTTCTAGAATACTATATGCTTCGATAAATTAGTCTGTTTATCACAAAGTATATATATGAATTAGACATGCTACTAAATATATTTATCCGTTCAGTTTTTCTCACATAATGAACTCTAATCTCCTCAACAAAAATGCCCTAATCAGAAATTGAGTTACCAATCCAGTTTTTACATGAAAGATGCAGCAATGAAGAGCCGAAAATCGCAAAATCTTGAACGAAGATGAGGGAGGGAAGAAATTTACACTGGTCCACTGGTCTTGGAAATACGACGCGCATCGTTAGCGGAGAGGTGGTTGGGTGGCGCGTGGCGCGCATTGTCAAGGTCAAAGAGGGCATAGCGGACGGAGTAGCGGAATGAGTGGTGGACTGGGCGGCGGCGCTCGTGCCAAACGGTGCCTTGGTAGAACGCAACAGAGTTATCGTAGTCCGGAAAGGTGCGGGCGGTGAAGATGCGGCGGAGAATGTAGCGGAAGGGGAGGAGCAGTGATAGGAGGAGGGAGGTGATGGTGGTGGAGAGGATGGCACAGAGGAGATAGAGCAGCTCCATGCTGGTCAGATTCGTGGTTTTCAACTAACACGATTTTTATTCAAAATTTTCGTGTTCTTAAATACAAATACGTGGATATAGATTATTTTATATCCACTCCACTCGATAAAAGTTGGAGCATATTACTTGATTAAGATTGTCTTTGCTACCATATTATATTTTTATTATATTAATAAAATAAATTATTTTAATTTATATTCAATAAATCTAAAGACTTATTTAAATTCGTGGTTGGTGAGTCGATTATAAATTGACAAGAACTCATCTCTGTTACGTATGATTGTTTATAATGGACTGTCATGGTATGAAATTATCGATCAGTGACCCGTTTTATTAACCCAAAAATTCAACCAAGAAACTGGGCTAATAATGTAAAAATCGAAAAAAAATAGAGACCAATTATCACCCTCTCAAGGGGAAAAAAAAAGCTACTTCTTAAGCTTAATATAGCTGAAAGCACATTCTTCTACCAAAGAGACATGGCCAAATTCAGTAGTTGATGGATAACATCAAGAATACCTCCATGAATTGACACTTTAGTTCACAAAGAAGATATTCCGATTTCCCATTTCCCAGCTTAGCAGTTAGCAAAACCCTTACACAAGTAACAATAAGTTGGCAAAAGATGTTGAAAGATTATTAAATTTATAGAACTATAACAAAACAGTTCTACATTTGCAACCATATCGAATAAATTGCAGGCGTTCTAGTCAAGCAGCAATGTCAAACAGTTCTTTGTTGGTACCGTCACTGTTTAGTGAATATAAGCATAATCAAAAGACGGAGTTCACCATAGAAATCCTGCATTACGTTCACAAAACTGTTTCTAGTTAGACAAACAACTTCCAAACTAAACCTGATTATCATCATTGTGCTCTGTGTAACTGTGGAATAAGTGATACAACATAAGGATATTTTCTGTGTTTCATTGTGAAAATTAGAAGAGCCCTTTATATGGAATGGAGCAGAATAGTACACAAAATATCTAACGTAAAACAGAGGTAGCAAATTGAATCTTAAAAGGCCTCACCTTGGTAGAAATTTCAATAATCCTCATCATCAGAGAAGTCGCCATCGCTGCATTGGTCATAAATTTCATACCCTCCATCATAGGGGTCTGGATTTTGTATTTCATTGCCACCAGCAGAACCAAAAGGAAAACTACCAAAAAGCTCCTGTAGGTAGTCCTTTGAGATATTCTCATGCTCTATATCTAAATGAGGTATAGGATACACAAAGTATGTTTATGCCATTGACATTACTAATGGTTGACAGATCATATTTACAGTAATTTCAAAGGAATGAGCTCATCATAGAAAACTAGAGCATGTTGAAAGGATACATGATTCTGGTACTAAGGTCCTCTCCGGATCAGCCCCAGCCTGAGAAAAGATATCCAAATGTGAGAGACATGATGAATTTATTAGATACTGTCGTTCAAATTTAATGAGTGAGGATTCCTAGGCATGTGATCAATATTGGGACCAACAGAAATGTTTATTCACCAGTTCAAGAGCCTCTTCTGCATCCGCATCCTCACCAAGATTTTCATCCTCCATTTCATCTTCCTCATCTTCCTCGTATTCAACTTCATCATGAGTTTCTTTATCTTCACTTTCTAAAACTTCTGCAACATGAAATATAAATGATAGTCACAAGAGAAACTATGAGCAGCCAGAAATCCCATTTGTTAATTCATGGCAACCTACAAAAAGCTAAGAAATACCATGTTGATCAACTATCAGAATCATATGAAAGGCTCAAGTTAAAAAAATCAGCATGAGACATTGAACATTGGACAGCTAGGTTGGCACATCTTACTCTTCATATTGAGAAGCTGCTTTTTATATTTAGTGTTGTTAACATGAAAGCTATATCTTTTATAAAGAATTACAAAGATTGAAGAACTTATGATTTAAATTACTGATTAAATTTAAACCTTTATCAGCTTGTTTCATGTCTTTATCAGCTTTCAAATCCTTCATATTAAGATGCAGTCTCTTTGATTTCTCAAAGCGATTCATTACAGCTTTCAACAAAGACTCTGCTCCAGCCTCAGGATACACTGCCAGAAACCTCTGAGCAACACGCAATCTCAAGATATCGGTCACATGTGATGAAAACCAACCAGTTTGCAGCTGCCAAAAGTAGACTATGTTTAAATACCCACTCAAGCACACAAACATTTCTTACATAAAAAAGGAGAGAGATATATAAATCTGAAAAATGTACAAAAACACATTTTCCTCATATCCTATTGCCAGCAGAAACATAGTTCACATCCCTTTTAGAAGATATATGTTGTAAGTAAAAATATTGATGAGAAAAAGAAAAAAGAGGAGAGGCATGAGCTAGCATAACAATTCAATAAACAGATTAAAAAAGCTGTCAAATGAAAAACAGAGTCAACTTTCCTTCCGTTGATCTCTTGCCCACAACCCTTACCCCTAATTGCCTTATTTAGAATTGGTTTTTCCAGATCGAGAATTTGGTAGCAAAAGGTTCTCAATGTTTGCAGCAAGAATTTTGTTTGCTAAGAAAGTTAAATTTTATATTAAGCACAAAACCCGAATTTGACCAACAATATATAACTAACAATGACAAATCCAATTGAAGCAAGTGCATGTCTAGATGCTTGCAGAAACTACATATGCAAGATTTATTTAACTTTCGTTATTATTAGAACAATCTTTAAAAGTTTATCCTTTTCTCTGAATATTAATCTAATGGAAACAAAAACACCATGGATTTTCTCTAGTAAAAATATGCAATTATATTCCTTAAGAAATACTTGATAAGGTAAATATATCATACGCTGCAGTTTCCTTGATTTGCAGGCTTTTTGATTTCTTGTTGAATGTAGTCATCCTTAAGTTCAAAAAGTTGCAATGAAATTTGGGCTTTACGAGGGAAAACTCGAAATGCACAAATATCCTCCCACCTGCTATTAAATCTGCTCAAGAAAGACAACGCGAGAAGTAAATCAGAACCAGAATATCAGGAAAAAGATTAGATAAGTACTTTTTGGGATAATTACTGGTCAAAGATTCCTAATAGAAAAGAATAAAATTATCATAATTCATGACTTTTTATACAATAATATAATGTAATTTCGTAAGGCAAAATGCATAAAATCCATGAGTTTCAAAATTTATTGAAGTTCTTACCCTAATACCATATTGGCATCACAATAGCTCCGTAATGATGGTGGTACTCGAAAATCTGTCCTCTGATATCTACTCAAGTAAATCACAAGAAGTCACCATTTGTGACTTGCACATAATATAGGAAATAAAGCTTTTTGATTCAATTAGAGCCACCATAATTCTAGGACTTCATATTATTTTCACCCATAGTTAAAAAAAATAATAATAATAATAATAAAATATATATATATATATATTAGAGAGAGAGAAAGAGAGAGAGAGAGAGAGCAGACACAGAACACAGAGAGACGGATAAAACTATGTAGTTATGGGGGGAAAACAAGTCAATGAACTTGTTTCTAACTGATCTCAATAATTACTTCTATAGGTGTAGCAAGAGAGCCTTTAGATATGGAGAAACGATGAAACAAATATCTGATACAGACTTCCATATTGAATAATTAATTATTAAATTACTTCATTGCTTTCCTTTGGGAGGTAAGAAAGCTTGCTGCTTCCCTTAAGTCTCATATTAAATGTCATATATCTGTTTATAGGTAAAAGCTAGTGACCTAATCACTTTTCCATGTTTGTAACTTCTGAAAATGAGACATCTGATTAGAAAGTAAAAATGAGACAGTTCATCTGATTAAAACACTTACATGCGAGATTCAGGATCTTTGCGCGGGTCATATCCTTTTCTTATCCAGAACCTCAGGTATGGCCCATTTGAGAAATAATATGCTGCTATGAAAAGAAGTCTAGAAATTGGAAAGACTTACATGAGAAATTTGAGCTTACTTAACTTACACTAACATGAGATAGATTTGCAAACATTTACTAAAGAAGCCACCTTCTGAGAATATTGTTTCCAATTTTCAAACCACGGTCAAGTAAATGTTCAGCTAATGAATTTTTGACCCAAATTGGACGCTCTTCAAACAATTCACACACAGTTATCTGCCACTGCCATAGATCTGAGTTCCTGGCTATGGAATCCTCCCAATTTACTTTCTTAGGAATCTGTATGAATGTCAAGTTCAAACAAAACAAGCCATTGCAGAACAGAACAAAAAAAATATCCTTTGACTTCAACTTCAGATAAGATAGATTGTAATCTATCATCCACGCTCATGACCAGCTGATGATAAGAAAATAAACATCTAATGAAGGGTACAGAAGTTGTAGAAACACTCAACAATCTAAGCTTATTTTTTATATAAATTTCTAAAAATTATAGGGGAAAATGACATTATGTAAGAGATCTAGTAAGACTTTGTTTGAATATCCTTTTGTTAAATATTGCATTGATGACTATAGCTCCCATTTTAACCTTCACAAGGAAACAAGACGCAAGGTCAAGCTTAAAAACAAAAAGCAATTTCAAGCTCAAATTAATATGAGCTGTTGTGAGAGAGAACCTCCATGTATCTATTTGGCAACATATATACTACAGCAGTATATGACATTTCCAATTAATTACTAAATCATTGAAATTGATTTATATCCAACTATCGCATGGCATTTTTCTATATGCTCATATTTATCTCTTATCTCTATATATGCAAATGCCAACGTAAAGCTGATTTGATCATTTTTAAAGCAAAGTGCATGTGAAAATAAATATAATTGACTTATTTTTGAAGTAAACCAATGGCCCCTTCTTAGAAGACTAAGTATAAGTAATCGTGCATCACCAATATATAAACATATAGGCACAAAACAATTAGGATATCTTTGATGTTGAAGTCAATGGCAAGACACTGCTCTATCTTCATCTGCATCAATCAAGTGAAAATATTCAAAATCTATATCAACTAAGTAGACATCTTACAAGATACATAACACCATATATATATATATATATATATATATGCACTAACAAAGATAACCAGTAAAATCAGGAAGAACTGAATCTAGACAATCAAATAGCATCCTCTTCCAGAGGCTCAACAAGCTTCTCAACTGAAAATTATCCGCAGTGATAGTTTATCTAAGAACATGAGACAAATTTAGGCAATGGTTGTGAAGAGAAAAAAATGTGCAGACATTTTATATAATCTCTCTTTAAAAAGAGACCTAGCAGTAGAAGTGTCATAAGAGAAAAGGAATTTCCACAGCAACTAAGGAAAGTCCAAAATCAAATTTTCTACATATCAGCCTGCATGTGCTTTTGTGCACTTGTGGTTAATGTATAGCACATTGTGCAACAAGGTAGATGGCATATGTAATGCAGTTCAATATTTATTTATAGATTCTCACTCGAAGTAGGTGTCCATACATACATTGTCAAAGGTAAATGTATCAGAACAAATAGTCTTGATAGTAACATAAAAGAAAAAATAAGCTGGAACTAATTACTTTCTTTCCAACAGAGAAAACTACCTCAGAACGCTGTTTGACAACTCCCACTGGTTTCTTTTTCAAACTTGGATCTCCTGATGGTTTGAAACTGCAGGCACACATTAACTAGGACTGAGAACTAAAGAAGCCAACTCTTTATAATACAAAATGCTAATTATGAAACACATAGAATACCTCATGAAAGCAAATGCAACAAAATCATATTACATGATTCCAAAAGATATCAGATGCCCTTTGAAAAACTATCTAAAATAATATTAACCTCTAGTTCATTATGACAAATAAACACTATGTAACAAACAATCAATTGTCTTTTCAATGTACAAAGATAAGGTTCAAGAGTTCGATCATTTTTTCCTTGTCAAGGTCAATTGGTTTAATTCATGCTTTGTGATAATGGCTGTGATGAAAGCTGCAAGATAACAATTGTTTCAACTGGCAATTGATAGGAAAGAACATAATTCTAAATAATTCTATTTCACCAGAGATTGAATGTAAGTCTTCCCTCAAGTGAGATAGGCAATTCAAATTTACCATGTTGAAATAACTTTCAGAAAATAAAGAGTACAAAAAAGCAGAAGTATCTTACATTACTTTTTCTGGACGATCTTTCAATGAAAAAAGTGGTGGCACTAAAATCATCAAATCCTCCTGATCAACATCCGTTAGATCACCATGCTCTGCAAAAAGTGCAAAGAAGAATGTCAGACTGAGGGAGCAACTAAATTCTATGTAAAAACTGAAAATCATGAAAATACTTGACCTAACTGAGGTTCTATATCAGCCAAATTTCTTTTCCTTCTTTGAGTTGTATGAGCATGAACAGCAAGCACATGCTGGTAATCCACCATTCCTTTTGATAAACGAGTAAAAGTGGCACACGAAGATGCATATAAAAGAGCGTGGCATCTATGCCAAATGCGAAAAGAAAAATGAATATTAAAGTAAACTACCATCAAAGTAATATGCCTCAGAGACTCTAGCAACAATATTCATAGAAAGCTGCTCTTGAGTCCCATCCTTTATCTGTGCTTTCACTTCTGAAGAAGCCAAAATGGATTTGTGATCAGGCTTGACGATATGTTCAGTAGATTCTGCAGATTGAAGAACTAAAATAATCAGCTTATGATGAAGTGAATCAGTTGATGTGTGTCCAAGTATTCCACCAAGGTCCTTACCATTTTGTATGTCCTTTGCTTTCTTTTTGGAAATTTTCAACAGAAAATTATTGCAGGGCTGAAGTTCCCCAAAGGCAGGGTGCGAATATGGATCTTCTGGACGGAAATATAGCTTCAACTTGTTTGACTTCTCAGCACGAACCTGAAAACATAGAGATTAAAATTTGAATAAATTACCATCATATTTACAGGCACTGAAATAGTTGAGCACACAAACAAGTAATGACTCAATTCAATAACCCAACTACTCCTAAAAATTATAACAACTGTACCTTCTTGCAACTAACAAAGGGAAATTGTCCCAAGGCAAAATCATGGATACAAGAGGAATGGAATGTGTTTCGATAAAAATCACAAATTAAGGAATCTGCTCATGTTTTCTGTTAAGTTAATATACAAAAAAAACAAGTAATCTCGATAACTTGTAGTTTCATTCTGAAGACAGCCAAGATATACAGAAAATTTATACAAACCCACTGTCTGCTAAAAGATTATACAGAAAATGTATACCTTGAGAATACCTTGTGTCCCGCCCAGAGTCTCGATTGCACGTTCAGTTGAAGAAGGGTAACCAGGGTAATGAACTGCGAATGCCTCGCTGCTACTCGGCAGAACACCCGAAATCGAACAATCTTCGATAACCCCCATCTCTATCAATAAATTAAATTGAAATCACAAGTCATAACAATGTTCTTCAACAAATTCGAAACTTCACCACAACCCTTAACATCCAAAGAAGGAGATGGCTGAGCAGTGAGCACTGCCAAGTTTGCAGGAAGGTTTCTGCTCTAAACCGTATAACCCAACTCCTTGTTATATTAGGCCGTCTATAAATCAAATATACTATCAACCAGTAGTCCATCATTGTTAGCCCAAAAACTCAAACTGGGCTAGGCCCATAAAAAACGTACGTAAATGACTCTGTTGCCATCTCGGCAGTGTACAAAAAACGAATTTTTGTAATACTAATATTCTTTTGCACTAAACATAATATTTCTTATTATTATTTTGATTTTTATATTTGCTAATATTCTTAAAATATAATAATAAATCAATTTTATTACGACATATATTACACTTTTAATATAAAACTTGTTACTCATATCAGCAATTTACATTATTTTTTTCACTAAACATAATATTTCTTATTATTATTATTTTGATTTTTTATTTGTCATATATTTACTAATATTCTTAAAATGTATTAATATATCAATTTTATCTATGATATATATTATTTTTAGAATACGTAATATTGATATAAGTGGATAGGTTGAAATATTTATATGTTGATATTGAGCATATATTAAGATCCATATCAAATGCCATAGGTATAAATCAATATGTTTATACCCAGTGACGGACCCAGGATTTCGGCTCAGGGGGCCCAAGTCAATTAATAAAAATATACAATAAAAAAAAAAATATATATATATATATCGCAATCTCGATAAAATCATTATATAAATCATTGTTGTTGCTACATTTGACTACATCACCGCCTAATCTTGTTTTTTTCATTCGTCACTACCACTTATCTTTCACTTTTAGCATATTTAATCCTCTTTCTTTAATTTTTTGAGCATATTGCATAATAATTTCTTTTTTTTTTAATAAAATTTGTAAAATGACAAAAATACCCCTAGTAATTTTCAAAAATCTCAGGGGGCCCAGTGCCCCCTGGCTTGTGTGTGCGTCCGTCACTGTTTATACCTACTTTTCATATAAACATGTTTTTTTTTTATAGTTTTAAGTCAAATTGAAGGGATTTTAGTCCAAAAAGTATGAAGTGGCTAAAAGACATTTTTCCTTTTTTTTTTTTTTGGATAGAGAACATATTTGCAATATGTAAATGAGTAGAAAATCCTACGAACTCCATTGATACAACTTTTCCCACCACATCAGGTTTTTATTATTGTCATGTGTTGAAATTACAGTCCAAAAATTTTAAAACAGAAGAAAAGTGTTGTCGCTTCAATGTAATAATTTTGTGTTAATGTTAGCTGCATTTATAATCCCATGTGGAAGACCATCTCTCTCTCTCTCTGCCTTGTGCTAATCTGTACACAAATCCTAACCGCAGATCATGTCGTTGAATGAGATTCACATGTTATATTTCCATATTTGATAAATTGTTGACCTAATCTCTGTTTTTTTATTCTTCAATCCTTCATTAATCTTGTGTTTAGTCAACAGACATTATCTAATTTTCTTCTTGATTCTCTAATTTTTGGGCTATTCTGCCCTACAACCGCTCAACTTTTACCTGATATCCTGCAACCTTTGTAATGAAATAAAATATAGAACATTTCACTGGTTTTTGATAAAAAAAAAAAAAATTATTATTATTTTGCCTTCATGAATTATCTATTAACATTGTGTTCTATCTAATTATTTAATTTTAATTTAATCGTCAATCCCAAAAAAACAATCCAAATAATGATCAATCCATTTTCGATGTAAGTTTTAGATTAACATTAAATTTTCGATGTAAACAATCCTAATAATCTATTAACATTAATTTTTTTTTTCAGAGGTCTTTAATTATTTGGTATTTCAAATTTCCCAATTTAGACAACTTCGGTGAGAAGTAAATATGGAACTCTTGTTTGCTGAAATTTAGATTTCCAAAACGATTTATGACAAACTCATGAGTCATGAGTTTGGTAAAAAAAAACTGCAACGCATGTGGTGATCACAATGTTTGACTCACTTTTGATCATTCATGTTTTATTCCTAGCAATGTTTGACCATCTTTCTCGTTTTCTCGACAAAAATTGCCCAATAAACAATCCCCAATACTTTGTCAACAAAGTGTAAGACAACATAACACCATTAATTTTCATTGCGTCATAGATATTATATTTGTCAATTTAGTTAATTGAGATCTCCCAATCTCTGGACTCTTATTACTTCCCTTTGTGTCATGAGTTGCGACGTACTCCACAATTAAAAAAAACGACGTACTCCACAATTAAAAAAAACATATATTTATAACCTTAAAAGACATATTTAAAATTAAAAATCACATACTTATGCGGCGCACTATTGACCGTATTCCATACCATGCGCCACATATGTCGTGTATTGTCACGCACAGTCGAACTGTGCACCACAGCACGATCGTATGCGGAAAAAAAAAAATATATACTTAGAGTTGAAAATCACATACTTAGAGCCGAAAATGACATACTTGTACACTGTTGTGGCGCACGGTTGACCGTATCCCGAGGCACAACCGTGCGCGGTCCCGTTGCATGGTGCGACAGTTGCACGCGAGTTTTTGCCTTTATTATCTCCGATGATTTTAATCTTTGATTTATTTTAAAAGGAAAAAAAAAAAAGGCGTAATAGATGTAATATCTGATTAGGTCTATTGGTAAGTTGGCATAAATCGCCACTCATTTTACAAATGATAAATAATAAATTTCTACAATTAAAAGTTTGTCGAAATTTACTTTCAAAAGGAAATGTCTATGAAGTATGAACACTAGTTTCAAAGGTTACACTTTGAAAAATCAAAAGAATGAAACTGTTACTTCTATCATCTTCTTTTTGACATGTGATTCTCTTACATATTTAATTTTGTGAAACGAATTAATTCATAATACATAACTACATAAAATAGAGATTGAAAATGATTGACTTGTAAAAATGAGTTTGATCACTTGTGGATAGTTGCATATCTTAAAATATATATATATATATATATATATATATATATATATTGTTCAGGAAATTAGAATTATACCATATATACATACATGTACATTATAAGAGCACATTACATGATAAATTAATGGGCTATATTCTACGTTTTTGGTAAAATAATGTGTGCTTACGTAACATATGATATGAAAGATAAATATAATAATATAGAGAAAAACAAGAATTGCATATATAAATATGAAATTGAAGCAATGCACCTGGTCCAGCATAGACAGAAACACTCGCCAAATGCATTTGTAACAATTATGGTCGACGGAACTTCTCTGTGGGCAAAATTATTGTATTCACCAATTTTAATTAATAAACACGAGTTTGCTAGCTTGCGCCTCCCACAAGATAAGGTGGTGGTTATGTATGCTCATATTAAAATTATATATATATTATAAATATAATGTATGTATGTGTGTGTGCAAAACTAAGGTCACGACTTTGCTTCAGTGTCATATAGCATCGACACGCTTTTGCTTGCTATACAATTCTCTCCATTCACCATACAAATTCCCACTCAAAATGTAAGAACAAAATGTGTGGTCGAAGTGTTTAATTAGACATTGATTTTAATAATTTGTTGACCCACATGTGTTTGAAAAAAAAAAAAAAAAGGATTGGTAAAATCAATCTATCAAAATCTTGTCGTTGATTGTTAAATGTCTAACTCAATCTAGAAAGATAATATAATTTTTATGACCAGTAAAATATACTACCTCCGTCCCGCTCAGATTTGCACACTTTCCGTGTTCGTCCGTTCCAATCAGATTTGCACACTCCAAAAATGGCAAATAAAATCTACTAAAATTGTCATTTACTATTCAAAAAAGTGTTTTTTACACTACAAAAACAGTTTTTTCTTAATCTTCGTGTCCATCCCTACGTGCAAATCTGAGCGGGACGGAGGGAGTAATTTGTAACCGAACGATAATATATATAATCTCGATGGTTTAGTAATTAGATATATAATTGTTATACCTGATCACATGCATTGGCGGACCTACACTAGGGCCAAGGGGGGCATTGGGCCCCCCTGAAATTTTGTAAAAGTGCTAGGGGTATTTATGTAATTTCACATTTTTAATTTAAAAAATAAAAAAAATTGTTATGAGTATGACACAAACCCAACATCTTGTCTTTTATATGTGCAAATTTTTTTTTTTTTTTCTTTTTTAAGCTAACATATATAAATCCTCTCTTTTTTTCCCTCAATTCCTTCTCCTTCTAAATTTAAGGTAAAATGTTGTGTTTATATTATTTCTTTACTTAATTTTTTTTATTATTATTGTTGATTTATTGTTAGCAATAAAGATATTATCATGCATCAATTTTAAAATACGAAAAATAAAAGACAAATGTTGTAATTCATGTGTTAAGTTATTTATTTTTTTACATTGATGTTGTAAAATAGAGATATAATTAAGTTACTATTTAGAATGTTATTACTTTATATTGTAATATTTTTTTTTTATCGAAGTTGTAACAAATTTATGCTGTTAATTTAGAATTGTTATATTTTTTTTTAAATTGTGTCTTATGTGAGAACTATCTCACGAATCTAATTACGTAAGACACGCCTCACAATTCAAATCTATATTTATGAAAATGAGTTTTTTTTTTTTGTGGATAATAAAAACAATTCACATCTATATTTATGAAAATGAGTTTTTTTTGTGGGTAATAAAAATTTATCTCACTGTAACTATTCGTAAGACCGTCTCGTATAAGTTTTTTTTATTAGTTGACTTGGGCCCCCCTAAGTAGAAATCCTGGGTCCGCCACTGATCACATGAGTACACGTGGACCCATACCCATAGATAACCACTCATTATAGAAATAAATTTTGAGATCATCCTAATAAACATGATTAATTAGGAGGGAGTCATTATTATGACTTAAAAGGAGCTCAAGGAAATCAACATATGCCTAAATATAAGGCAAGTCAAATAATAGTGATGAAGATATACAGATATATGCAAACATGCACGTAATTGTAACTTGTAATTAGTGATCATATTAAGTAGTCTTATTCCCACCACTATCACACCATTATTTCGACAATAGACCAATTCCCCACACTTCGTCACCTTCAATGAATAAGGGACATGTCAAGTTTTCTCCACCATTAAAAAAAATAAAAAATATCACATAATTTCCTTCCAAAAAAACAAAAACAAAACATAGAGACAAATTGTAGTTACCTTTATAGCAGGATGGATTTAGGGGTGGGGCCGCGATCATCCCTCTTGTATATTATTTTTTTATAAACTCTGTCTTCATTACATCGTAAAAATTTATCTTTATTATTTCATAAAATTTAAACCCTTGGAGAGAATCTTAGATATATTACTCATTACCCAATTTCATCACTCTTTCTTAAAAAAGTAAAACCTAATCAATTAATTTTAGTGGAGATTGCAGTTATCGTTTATCATGCGCATGTCTTTTTGTTTTTTTTTTGATAAAAGTCAAACGCGGAAAAATTAGGAAGACGTCACCCAATTATCCAACTAAGTCTCAATTTAACCGTAAAATCAGCATTATTCTAAACACAAATGATTGGAGGCGACAATTAAAAGTAAAAAAAAAATTCAAAATGAATATTTAACCAATTAAGTTAAAAGAAGATGTTGATCTCACTCGTGTTTGTGATGCTAATCTACGTATGGTTTGGCATTATACTAGTATTTGACCGACCACGCTTCACTCACATCACTTTTAAACTCACTTTTAATCAAGTTTTGGACACTTTTCAATGCCCACTTCCCACCCTCTAGAATTATTTTTATATATTTTAAAAATATATATTTTATAATATATGGAGTATGTCATCAGAGTTAGTTTTGCTTATCCCCAATGCCCAAGCAGAAATGCACTACCATTTTATCCAATTAAGGTTTTTAAAGTGCAGTGCGCCACTTTGATCCATCATGTTATTATCTGCATAAATTATGCATATGAATAAACTAACTAACCTTATTAAGAACATCATAATCATAATTAAAAATAAATAAATAAAAAGAGTCTAGGGGCACCCATAACTTGGTGGTAAAAAATGACAGATAAATTAAAACATGTTTTATTTTTTGAAAATGGTTATTTGAAATAGAGGGATCGAGGATACTTTTTAGTTTTTTAATGGGGTGAATTTAATTATAAGTGTAAATAAGTTTTGACTTGACTGAATCTTCTTTGATTTGAGATTATGACAAATATACAAGCATGCGCCAAGTAATAAATCATGTACGGATTATTAGTCGTTTGGAGAATGTTAAGTGTGAAAATATTTTAATTTGAGAAACTTTATCTTAAAAATTAATTTGAACATTGATTGTTAATGTGAGTTCCACTAGTAAAAGCTGCAAGTTGGTGTGGAATAACATTAATTAAAAATGGACCTTTGTGTATATATTATTGATTGAAAATTGGTTGGCCCCAAAATCTATGGAATGTGACGAACAAGATGATGCACATCTCTATCTCTTACAACATTATGTTGAAAAAGTAACATCAATAACACATAGATTACAAATCCAAATTTTTGTTTGCATTAACTACGGCACGTACCACCCCAATAAGATGGACCACAATGTTGCTTAGGATGCTCAATGTGAATATGAATATGTTATAAAGTTAATTCATGACTTTTTTTTTGTATTAATTTAAAATTTACAATCTTAATTCATAAAGATGCAAACTAAGAATATCAATAGATTTTATTTATTTATTTCTAGATAAAAGAATTGAGTAGTATTTATATACAGACTGAACGGTATTTATATAATGAGCGAGTCTATTCACATCACATGAGGACTTGTACGTTGTCTCCCTGTACATTGTTTCTCTGGAATTTCGGTGTCTTTTAAGGTAAAAATGCACTATCTCCTTGTACGTTGTTTCTCTGGAATTTCGGCGTCTTTTAAGGTAAAAACGCACTATCCCAATGATCCTATTAATTGTTTAAAATCTTAATTCATAAACAAATCAAAGATAAAAACCCCGGAAAAAATATCTATAGATTTTTTTTCATTTATTTATCGATATAACTAGTAGTATTCATATAATGAGTTTGTGTGTATCATGTGAAGACATGTAAGTCATTATAAAGTTTCTGGAATTCAGGCGGTCTGTAAGGTGAATATCTCTAAACATACGACGACCGCTATCGGTAAAACGTACTACCCTCCAAATATGATTGTCTGGGTGCACAAACTCTAAGGGAATTAAAAGTATACATTATTTGTTACTCAACAATCAACATAGATACATATTGTTAACAAAATATGCATTTATGTTATTAGTGAAGAGATGTCAATTGAAAACTCTTAGATACATGATTGTCATCAATTTAATCTAAAGATCTTATATTTCTACTACTAACAATATATTAAGATGGAAGTTTTAACTACATATAATGACAAACCAACAATTAAAATAGAAGATGAATTAAAATCAAGAAAATCCAATCCATTTGTGGTGTATATCTATAAGAACTGGAGTTCCTTTCTCATTTTCTTGATGGGTTTTAGTTGGTCATTCTTCCACGTGCACTTCACGTGAACTTGATGCCATGAATAGTAAGGCATGTCTGTGTCCAAATCGTGGGGTCAAATAATCAATTTTTCGAAAATCGGCACCAAATCCTTAAAATCTGGGCTAATTTTGTTTCATATGGGTTGTTCATGACTGCAGACCACGCTTACTTCTACTTGTTTCTATGTCCTTAATATTCTCATAAATTAGATATTATAATGAAGATATTTGTGGAGTTCAACAAGGGTAAGCATATGACATATAACATAATGAGCATAATATACATTAGATTGAGAATTTTTTGTGTGTGATCTAATCCACATACAAGCCCCATTCTTCAAGATGAAGGAATATATTTTTGTCTTTTTTGCAACATAACTCTATAGCGAAAGAGGGGCTGATAGTTAAACCTAAACTCAGTCATTGAGACAAATCTCACTATTTACTTACATAATAACAATTCCAGAAAGTTGAGATTATTATTTCAAAATTAGTCATACTAAAGTCTTAAATTAAGTTATAAAAAAGAAATATATATATATATATTTAAAGTCCATTTAAAAAGTGGTCAGCTTCTTGTTTGTTTTCTTTGAATTGGTATGTCTCACTCAAAGTTACTTTTGACAGCTTTTCATATAGTCAACCTGTAACATTTAAGATTGTTATTTCTTGTCTAAGTTGAGAAAATGTGTGTGGAGTTAAGACAATTGCACGAGCTATTAAACTTATGGCTTACATTCATTCTCCGGCAAATTAAATTCCTAAACTAAATTCTTTTTCTATTTAATACCTCTGTGCGGCTGACGTTTATTCACCATCCAGACTTCTTTTGACCAAATTACCCTTTGCTCTTCATTTATTAACTACTATTCGTTGCATTTTCAAATAATCTAATAAAAAGCTTTTTTTCTTCTTTAAATTGTTCAAAACCACTACGAGTAATGATATTCATTACTGATTCCTCACAATCTCTAGTAGTTATAATTATCATGTTCTAAAATTAAACTATATTATTGGTGTGTTTCACATCAATATATGGATGAGGGATATATGAGTAGCTATCCTAATTAACTGATTCATCATATTAATTAGGTTAAGAAAAACAAATTGGGATTTTATTGTTCCCTCCATTTCATCCATAAAATCCAAACTATATAGTGGTCACTCACCCGTTTGGACAAAGGAAAAAGTTAGATTGTTTCATGCCTTTGAAAATTTAGTACATTTTGGTGAAATGTCTTTTCCTGTTTTCACTTTCAAAGACCAAACAAAACCTGTTGTGGAGAAACTTTAATGCTCTTATTGTTCACCTCTAATACTTATAATCTTAATCTCTTTTAGACAACTAATTCATGTCACATATTGTTCCACGCATGCATTTATTTTACTTAGAGGATATTAGTACTCAAATGTGGACTGCATTATCATGTTAGGCTAGAAGTTAAAGATGATCAAGTGGACAAGAATTAGTACGTTTGAAATATATATATGAAAATAAAAAATATGATATCATTGGGATTGAAAAACAAAATTTATTGACCTTTTCGCTTTGCTTTGTCGATTCTATTCATGCATATCATATATATTAAACACATTTTGAAACTTATCAAGAATCTTAACAATGTATATTTTAATTGAGGCTCATAGAAATGATGAATGTAGTAGAAGACAAATAATGTAATTAGGACTTCATAGTACGAATGAAACAAGTTGTATAGAGGGGCAGGTGTCAAGTTGTGAAGACCTTATGTATGTTAGAAAGTGATGAGAGCTAGCAAAAAGTGAAGCACTGCTACTACTGCCACAAACCACATTCTACAACTTGGGTTTGCATGTCTACTAGCTACCTTATTAATTCATCATATATCCACTTAAATATTCAATTAATTATAATTGTCGATATATCATAAAAAGATGATTAAAAAAAAAAAGAAGAAGAAGAAGAAGGAAATAGCAAGGCGAAAAGTGTTGTTCTGTCACTGACTAGTGTAAATTACTAAATTGGGTACAAAGGGGGACAAGAAACAGAAACCATATGGGCTCGAATCTATATTTATTAATTTTAGCTATTACTTCAAATATATATATATATGTGTGTGTATATTTTATTTTTAAATTTACATAATGTAGCTTAAATGTAGCACAAATAACCAAAAAAAAGGAGGGGGGGGGGTGTTATGTAATTTTCAAAAAGAATAAATTTGTATTATTTTTAAAATAGTTTTCGTGAATTTAGTAATTAAACAAAACTCATCTCCAATAAAACTTTGAACCAAACACCCCACCATACCCACTTACACTACTCAAATTTATTTTGTACATATCTCACATGTACATTGCTACTTCTACTGCTTGTACCATTTTTTTTTCCTTCTTTAAAATGACATCAAATGTGATTTAACTTCAAAAATATAAAAGAACAACTCAACTAATAATCCCTCCGGTGAGAAAACCAAGAATGAAAATATTTGTACCATATCCAAAAGATTATACTCAAAACATCATTAACAAACAATATAAAACAAACCAAAAACAATTAAAAACTCGCAAAGACACGAGAATCAGTTATCTGATTCATGTCTTCAACTGCTATTAAAAAAATTATTGCAAATCGATTCTTCTAATTATTTGCGGCATTCATTATAATTTAATATTTTTATCAACAAATTTACACTAAAACAAAGTATTGCAGTATTCATCTAGAGGGAAGAACACTTTCAAGTACTCAACAGAGCAAAAATGAAGTGAACTGAAAGTACTGAAGATGCGTGAAACTTTGTCTAAATAAAATTAAAAAATAAGACAAAATGAAACAGAAACCATCTGAGATCCATTAATACCTGCAACCTAAAACGACAACCTGGGCTTCTGAAATTCACTGTAATAATTAAAAAAGAAAAAGTGGAGTGGTGGCCGGGGAGGATGCTCTAAATCTAACAATCCCTCAGGCGATACACCACCTACTCTAATTATACGTATATTTTAATTTATACACCTAATTAACCTCAGACCCATTTTAAACTATCGATCAAGCTTGATTTTCCAAGTCTTTTGAGCTTATGAACGTCCCATGAAATCCATACGGCACTCTCGATGGAAGCATAACTGAAGCTTCCAGCTTCAATGTCATGGCGTTTATTATCTGCAACTCCGATTTCCAGGCCTTCTCATCATGTACGAATACAAGAATGTACCCATCGTCTTCTCTCTCCGAGTTCGCGTCCCTCGGCACGAAGAACGGCTCGCCGCCGTATTTCCGGTCGCCGTAGATGAACTTTTCAACTTTTCCGGCGGCGAGGTCGACTTTGGCGAAGCCTGAGACTTTGGGCCATGGCTCTGCGATTGCCAGATAAGCGTACTGGGTTTTCCGGCCGAGCCGGTTCCGGTTCACCATACCGGCTTCCAGATTGATCTGTTCGGAGGGCTGAATTATGGGCCGCTTCTTCGACTTGCCGGTTTTCAAATTGAGCCGGATTTCCGACAAGACGCTCTCGAGATTTTCGTCGGATTCGTTGAAGATGGAATCGGGGGGCGTCATGCATGAGCCGATGACGACGACCTCGTCGGTCTCCGGTTCCTCCCAGGCGTTCCACAGATGAAAGCAGAAGGTGTCGGCGCACTCGACCCAGATGATATCATTGGCGTCTCGAGCGTTTTTCGACAAGATTCCAAATCGTGATTTTTTATTCTTGTCATATATCATTGGCGAGCCGCCTTTCACCATTTCTTGAAGCTTGAACACGACCTGTTGATCAGGGATGACCACGAAGTTTTCGGTGATGGCAAAATCGTGCATCATGGTCGGAACGTCTAAGGGTATCTCAACGTCCGGCGATTTCTCCCCATCGGTGGAGAATTTGAAGTATTTCAGGTACGGTTTCTGAACGACGTCGTAGCTTAAAGAGAACATCTCCTTCGATACGGGATCGATTTTCGGGTGCGCGATCATCGTGCTCTTCAATTGCTCGCCGAAATCGTATCGGCCTTCGGTCTGAAGATCGCCGGAGGGGGTTATCCTGACCTGGTAAGGGAGGTCATCTTCGGACATGGCTAAGAGTCTTTGATTGAAGTAGACTAATCCGGCGTTGGCGACGCCGGTTCCGCGGCTGTGATCCACCAGCCCACACAGGCCGCGCGTGTAGAATAGCAGCAATCGGGCTATGCCCAAGTGGCCGTGGAGTTCTCCGATGGCCTTGGGGAAAACGGGTCGACCCAATTCGCGTTCCTGGATCAGTCTTTCCGTCTCCGTGAACCGACAGGCGTAGCTGGCGGAGTTTCCGCTGTTAAGGGAGACGGTGTGGATCATGCCGTCGCCGTCGAAGAGGTGGTGGCCGGCCACCGGCTCGTGCAAGGGGTTCGCGCCGTTTCTGACGTAAGCGCCGTTGACGCATTCAGGGATAGTGCCGGTGACGTGGAGGTTGTGCCGTACGGGCTGCTCCGGCACCGGAGCGAAATTGCCGGCGATTTGGATGCTGGGGTCGGCGGTCTTGGGGAGGGAGTGGCGGCGCTCGCGTGAGACCAACGCGCTCTCTACGGCGTCGAGGGTTTTGGCGGCGGCTCTTTGTAGTAAGTTCCACTGCTGTGGCGGTGGCGGCGTCGGGATCGGGGTTTGGAAGGGCTGTTTGGGGAAAGTGAGAATGGAAGGCGAGTGTAGAGCGTTGTGGATTCTACCTCTTCTACTTGGCCTTTTTCTCATTGAAACAGAATTTGAATTGAATCCCATTTCAAGTAGAGAATTTGATGAGAGAGAGTGCGGAATTTGAGGACCGATTGTCCATGATCTAGAATTTGTTTGAAGTATAGAAGAAGTCATGTTTTGTTGTGTGAAATTTAAGAGAAGCAGTATGTAATAAGAGTAGCTAGGACGTGTGATTTATTTTTCTTTGTAAGAATTAAGAAAGAAGTGGGTAGAGAGGGTTTTGGGGGGAGAAAGGGGGAGAGGAAATGGGTTTAAATAGAGTAAGAGAGAGAAGAGTTGAGTGTCAGTTGGTCCACCATAGACATGTAGAAGAGGAGCACGTGGTGGATTTATGGATAGTGCAGTTTGCGGGTGGACAAACACATTATTATCATACATGTTAGTGTTTTGGTGTTATGGGGAATTTCTCATCCTCTTTATTCCATGCTAATAATCATATAGTAATCATGATTAATTCAACTCACACTTTTTTAACTTCTTTACAAAATTAATGCTCCAATTAAAGCCACATAAATGAAAGTAAAATATATATATCAAAGGTAATACAAAAGAAAGGAGAATGAATAATATGGAAAATAATCAAAAAGAAATAATTGGGTCCAAAAAAGAAGTGGTAACTGGGGTAGCATAGTCGGTTTCAACTGGGTACATGTCTCTGGGAGGAGCATAGCAGGGCACCACCCCAAAGCCACGTGGCGGATTTTAATTTCCTTTTCGGCTTAAAAACGTTGTTGGGTTCACGCACAGCACGCGCATGTCCTCATGTCCTATGTTTTCTTTCTTATATATATTAATTATTGGACTTGCCTAGTAATCAGCAAGTAATTGGCCTCAATCCCCCAACCCAACAATACCCCTCTACAATTATCATCTTATTCCGATCATATATTTCAATGTAGAAAGTCATTTAATTTGGCCTCAATATCTTGTTTTGACTGGTATCAAATCGGTCGCAATTTGCAATCCACCCATTAAAAAATGTGGTTTCATTCTCTAATTAGTTGACCCCACTTATTCCACCCTAATGTATTATTACGGTATTAATAACACATGTGGCCCACTATTAACTCCTCACATCTTAATTCTTACTAATTGCATCATTAATGTGATTAATAATTTATTATTTCAATACTGTGAGTAAACAATAGCATATTTAATAAAGTTGTTAAATGTGTGAAAAGTAGAACGCAGATAATGAGTATTAATGTTAAAATGAATGTAACAGTATTTCAATAGAAGAGATGTTAGATCAAATAACGACATGATTGCAGTATATGACTCATGTTAAAAGTATTAATAACATTGATCAATTTGAATATTGACTTTACTGGACTTCCATTTCCAAGTGATGGATGACTTTAAGATTATAGTAAAAATAGTTGCGATGTGACTCAAAGACTAAATATGGATACAAGTGGGTTGTATTATTGTTATTTCCTTTCATTCATGTGTCGAGTCTGAAGGTCAGTGGTGTCTTTTTTGTATTATGAATTCCAATATCCGTTTAAAAACACAGCTGACTTTTCCCAGCTTAATTTAATTTCCTCTCCCATTAAACAAAAATATTGCTTCATTAATTTCATTTGTGCTCCATTCACATTCTAATGGGAAACTGCATCATCACCTGTTTAATTAATTTATTCATTTTTGCAGTTACTTTCCATCCATTCTAATCCTGTTCATGTGAATTATCTGTTTAGTTAGCTTTATATGATTTCCAATGTGAATAATTAAAATAAATTAATTATAATAATATGCATGATAGAAGGAAACAGCAAATTACACATCAATCATTTTCCAAGTTGTATGAGTTCATGAGATGTTGGAATTTCAGCAAGTTGCATGAAATAGTACCAACATGATATGTGCGAAACTAAAAAGTAACTACACTTCCATACTGTATATGTTTGCCCAATCTTTTTGATATTAATTGCCTTTGTTTGTAAGAAGGCAGACAAATTATTTGATCCACTTGTACACCAAGCTGAGTGATCTTCATTGGCCAGATAACGTATATGCAAATTATTTATGTCAAACACAAAAAATATCTTACCAGCTACCTCCTGCGATATTTTTTCAATTTCCATATATCCCAAATAATAGTCTTATTTCCTCATTAAATTTATTAATTATATAAATTAATAATAGTAAAATTTAGTAGCCAAGTCATGCATATGAATACCTATATCTTTTCTACCTATAAAGATCATGGATCTTAGACAATTAAGAATATCCTTAATGAAATGTGAGCAGACCCCATTTCTTGGTTAATTAATTTTTGATTAGGGTTTCGATTATCAACATGAAAAGAGGATTTATATTGTGATAATGGCATGAGAAAGGCATGAAACGTAACATGTTTGCCACCAACTATAATACTTGTATAATTTATGGACATGAAGACTGGGATGGAGAATTATAAAGTGATCAACCACTAATAATCATGGATTTAGTACATCTTTTTTTTTTTTTTTTTAATCTGCATTAAGACGAAGTTGGTTATTGGTATCTGCAGCAGTTGGCACATGGAATACACGAACATGAAAATATCCAGCACTTTGAATTGTTAAACAAATCAAACTTTGCAATAACGACAATGTCTAATTATTATAGTCCTATTAAAATGGGATCTTTCAGTCTTAATTAACAGACTGATTGATATCATGAGTGCTATCTGATGATAGTAGGCACACATATATAGTTAATTATCTATAATTAATGAGAAGAACATCTTGCACTTAATTTCTCGATAGATTGTGGCTTTAATTTATTTCGTATATATGTGTGTATATACAAGATATATAAAATATTTAAAAGAGTAGAAATCTTGTAAGATCATGTAAATTATACAACATACAACCCACAAAGTAAAGATTAACCTATGGAATTGGGTTTGGATTATTGTGTGATAAAAATAATTGATCCGTTCTTTATAATGAACTCACATGCGATATCTAATCATTGAAAAGATTTTGTAATTATTGTATTGTATATGCATCATAATCAAGATTATAAATTTGGTAAGTCTTGGCAGTTGGCTCATTACACGAGGTGACCAATGATTAGCATCGATCACTCAATATATACAATCATGGTTTTGTTAAAGATGAGATCTGCAACACTTATAACTAACAATATTTATTTGGGGAATTAAATTAAAAATAACAAAAACTTTAAGATGACATGAAGAACCCTAATTTCAGTTTTATTACAAGTTGGGGGTATTAAAGAATATTCCTAATAAATGTTCTACAGCTCTAACAAATACGTAACTAATTAAACATGGTATTCTTGTTAGGCTACTCACAAACTTAACAAATCACAACCATGCAATATATACTCAATATATATAGTATAATTAAGACTGGAAAAAAGTTGCATACTATACTATACTTTTCCGACTTGATTAAACAATATATATATATATATATATATATATATATATATATATATATATATATATGAAGAACAATGGGAGCCATGTGTGGCATGTTCAAAGGCAAAATTAGTTTCTTTAAAACAGAATCAACCACAAGAATTTATTCGTCCATGTTTGCACATGTAATTACATGTGCACAATATGTTTATCTCCCTAAGTGTATTGGTCCAAGTTTTTGTTAGGTATTTTTTCTTGAGTGAGTCTTATATGAGACCGTTCTATAGATCTAGTTATCCATATTTTACAATTTATATATATATATATATATATTTGTGAAAATGATTTTTTTTTTATGCATAATAAGGATCCGTTACACGGTAACTATCCGTGAGATCGTCTCATATAAATTTTTTTGTTCTTTCGCTACAAAAAAAATTAAGTTTTACCGATGGAAAAATCCGTCTGTAAACTGCAGTTTACCAAACTGAAGGAAAAAATTCGTCGGTGGATCCGTCACATAGTAACTATCTATGAGACTATCATATATAAAATCTTTTCTTTCTTTAATTTTAACAGACTTCTCACTTAATTGTGCCTCAAGGTAATCCAAATACACAACTTACATTTATTTTTGCGTGGCTATACAATCGTTCATTCACAAGAGTGGTTTTGAACTTAATCAATAATCGATCATTCATATTATTCATTGCAGGTTTTATATATATACACACACACACACACACACACATATATATATATATATATTGTGTGTCTGGACATGCATGCAGCCTTTCCCATGGGTTTCTTAGAAAATATCTTTAATTTAAACACCATTTTGTTGCTTATCAATTAGTTGAGCTAGGTGAATAAACCTTTAAGATAGTAAAGAATATATATATATATATATATATATATATATATATATATATATATATATATATAAACATAAGACTCCTGGAAGAATTAATTTTAGAGAGAAATTGTGTGATTGGCTGATGATCGAGTTGGTAAGATTATGAGGATCTTCGATTAGGTAGTAGAGAATTTTATTGCGAAAAGCTTAACTGTCAATAATTTGGCACATTTGCTTGCAAATTAGGATCATGTGTTTCGCCGCTTAACCATATTATTCTTCTTAATTTAGAATGAGTTGTACATTAAATTTTAATTATATTTTGTTGATACCAAACTTATAGTTTTTGGTTCACTGATACCAAAAATCAAAATTTAAATTTATAGGGGTACGTAAAAGTCCAAAATTAAATCTTAGTTCTTGATAATTGTAAACGTTGGATAGAATCAAACAAATTATATATTGTAAAGTGAAATATTAAATACAATTATAAGATTTAAATTGACTCAATAGAATTCGAAGACCTTTTGTTGGGTCAATCCAAATAAATTCTAAATATTTCTCCAAGGTGACGTGTTATTCTATGAGACCGGAATGACTTAAAAAGGACTAATTAAAGAAGAGGAAATTTTCATTTAATTTAATTATGAGACAAAGACAGGTAAAAATGGTGATAAAGTTTATAACTCGTGCATGCTAATTTATATAATATGACCATTCTTTTAGTGTATAATGGAGCACCTATAAAGTTAGTAGGATTTAGGTTCTTACACGGTTCAATTTCGAGAAAATCGTAAAAATATTGGATGTCAAGTCAATCCATTCTAGATACTCTTAAACGTGAACCTAAAATCAAATGCATTAGGTAAAAAGAGAGAGTTCTAAGTTATGAAGCAAAAACACTAATTGGGAACTTAGTCAAAAGGCAATATATCATAAAGTTGCGGTTAGGCTTCTAAATTATAAGTCAATTATATATAATGTATGATCATATATTGTGTACAATATATATATATATATATATTACATATTAATATTGTATTTATTTATATATGTAATGTGTACAATTTCCGATAAAATAAGTAATTTATATGCCACTTTTACTATTCTTAATTAAATTAGAGAATATTTCTTGATTTGCTTATATATATGATCCACTATTAATTTACTCCCAAAAAGATTTTTATTCTCTTTCCATATTTATCTGAATCACGCAATATTTCAACGGATAGTTTTGCACGCAAAGCATAACCATTTTCCACCAACTTATTCATTAATGTATACATCTGGTTAATTATATATAATTAAGAATCCAATATTCTTACTTTCTTTTTGATGGACAAAGTTTGTTGCAATGGATTAATGTTTTGTCCTTGTACATTGAATCTGATGATGAGATTGGACACAAATCTTGGGTCGCCAATATTAATCTGGTCAATGTGCATCATATCATATCATAATACCCAAAACAAATTTATGAGATATTATTGCCGGATATAACCAGGTTTTCCATGTTCACACACATTAATACTGTCCTACCTTCTTCCTTATTAAACTAATCAACCTGCATGAATCTCTCTCACCTTACACTTAATTATATTTCATCCTATATCATTTTTTAATTATATCAATTAACATTATTAATATACATATCCATTATGTGCCCACCATATATACTGATTTAATGAAGCATGAATAATTTATTACTTCTTCCGACCCCAGCCCATTAGTTTAAGTAATGTATTAGATTTTTTGTTATAAATTTATCACTATTAAAATTTAACAAAAAGTACCTTAAAAAAGAGAAATTATAGCTAAAGAAACAAATAAGTGGAAAAAATATTAAACGTTTAAATCAACATTTAAATATGATTTTGAAGTTTATGAAATGCATTTTTAATGGGTATGACAAAGTTAATAAAAACGCTACTATATTTGTACATGTTGAATAAAATACAATAAACTGGTCAATTAGTTTATCATTTCTACTTTCCACACTGATGGGACAATTACCAAATGTTGCATATGAGTCAATTATATATCTTATTTCGCATGAATTTGTTTTCTTGTTAAAGTCGTCTTGGTCTTCCACTTAATTTGCTGACTTCAACGCTAATGCAATACTTGTTTGATCGCTATACGTACATGAATAAAGTATTTACTAGATTATTGATCGCTTAAAGGAATACAACAAAATATTTATTCTTATGGAATGATGGATATTTTCTTTTAATCCATAAGAGTTCAAAACAAAATCAATGAGACTTGAGTTCAAATTGAGCTAATCAATATTAATTAGAGATGATAGTGTCTGATCGGACTAAAAAAATACTTTAAGTGCTTACATAATTTTGAGATAATATATAAGGAATGTAAATGCAACTTTCCCAAATATATAAATACGGTGATGATAAAATTATACCGTAACTAAAACATGATAAGATAATTACCAGAATGGCATTTCCATTACTTAATTGGTAGAAACGTGTGAAAACTGAAAAAATTATGCCATTTTAGTCCAAAATATTTTGGGTTACTTGCAAATCCTGATAGCATAACAGAAGAAATGAGAGAACCGAATACGCCTAACTCTCTACTCTATTGATATTCGTAATTAATATCATAATCCTTACCAATGACGGGCCAGGATTTTTAGCGGGGGCCCCAACTAATAAAAAAATAACACACAACAATTATGAAAATAACATCATAAATTAACAACAATTTCGATAAAGTCAATACATTACATTATAAAATAACAACATCCAAAATTAGTACTCGTAGATTTTAACATTACAACATCAACAACAAAAACATAATACAACATTTGTAACATTTTTTTATATTTTAAAACGATTGCATAATAGTTTAATAGCTATCATTTTCAAATACATAATTTTCAATATATTTTACTATATAATTTAATAATAATGTATTTCTCATTACATTTTGAAATAAACTCTTAATGATGTTTATTATGAAATAATTCTTTCTACTATAAGTGAAATTTTTTTGTAGTACTTTTTCATAATCTATGAAAGATAAAACAAAATAAGAATTATAAAATAGCATCATGTTAAATTATATATTATACATATACATCGAAATTTAAATTGTCAACAATTGTAACTCAAATCAAATAATTCTCATAATAATAATTTAATAATTAATGGTATAATAAAAAACTAAATAATATTTTTCCAATCACTATTAAGCCAAAAGAATGAATATAATATATACTCCCAAACAATTAATAATCAAATAAACTAAAAGAAAATCAATAATCAATGAAAAAAAGAAGTACATAATGAGTTTATATATGTGAAGAATTTACCTTAAAAGTTCTAAAAATTGGTTTATTCAATAAGAATTTGATAAAATTAGATTAAAAATAATTAACATATTTTTTTTCTTTTTTAATAAATAAAAATAAAAATTACCTAAAATACCCCTATTTTTTCCAAAAATTTTAGGGGGCCCAGTGCCCCCTTGGCTTAGTGTAGGTCCGCCAACGAATTCCTTACAATATATCAAAAATCAACAATCAATATTAATTTATAATTTTATAAAATGTGTTTTATATATATATATATATATATATATATATATATATCAATGCTATAATAAATCAATTAACGTCAATCCCCTATCTCTGCAAGTTGGATGACCAAGGCATTTTGACATTTATAGGGGCCCTGAACTTTTGGAGGTACAAATTAAAGATTTTATGGGCTTTCATTTTCAGACACGACAAGTTGGTACTCATCGGATACAGCTTACATTTTACCAGATAATATGAACATCTCTTTAATAAATAAATAAATATTTATAAGAAAAGGATGGTATTCCAAATTCTTCACAAACTTCTCATGCTAATATTGCAATAAAAGAAAAGAGTAATGTATTCTTTAAGAAAAATGATCACAGAGATCTTATTCTTTTAATAGAAGAAAGAGATATTCAATGGAAAGATAACCATGGACAATTATGGATAGATATATTCCAAGTGGGACATTTTTAAATGGATCCTACAAACCAAGAGAGTTTTATGAACAGGTGCTTATAGCATTAAAAAGTGTAGATATTGAACACTTTACTTCTGAAAATACCCAGCAGAATGAGTATGCTTATTCAAAATTTACTATCAAGAAGATTATATCTCTTGAATAATGGGGAATATCTCCACTTATTGAAAAGAAAGTTCTTCATCCTACTCAAAGACATAATTTCAAATTTAATTATTGGTATTATGTTGAAAGTTTTTATAAAACTTTATTCTTTGAAAATAAGAAACGAAAGCATACTTGGCTTATCAAGATATGTGGAAACTGTTCTCATCATCCAGTTAATAACTGATTTTATGACTGGTGGAAAATATTCGGTACAATGGTAAATATTCTACCAGAAAACTTCAAAAGTCTAATGGAAGAATGGACATTGGTTTCACCCTCTGTTCAGAAGAATTTCATTAAGGGACAAACTCCTTGTCAATTCTTTATAGAATCAAGCATTCCATGGATATGGAAATGGACACTTGAATTCGGTATAACCGAAAATGGTACTCCTTGTCTTTGGAAGATTGGTTATACCAAAATGTGGGATAAAATGACAAGAATGGATACAAGTACAGGAGAATTATATTCTCAATCCACTTTTAATGATCTTAATGAAAAGATTAAGCTTTATAAGCTTCAAAAACAAAATAAGAATGAGAAAGAAAAAGATCCTCTTATGGCATGATTGGTATGCATGAATAGATTAGGAATGGAATGATTTTTTTCCAAATCCATTCCAAATCCTATGATTGGTATATTTTAGGAATGAGAATACTAATTACCTTGGGAATGGCTATTCCCAAAAACATATGAATGATCATTCCATCTCTCCCCCTAGTATTATGTATTCCTAATCTTGATGGAATCAAATTATTACTAATTTTTGACAAACCTATCCATACTTATTTTTATTGTAAAGGTTCAATTGCATCATTTAAATAATGAATTTTTTTTCGACATATTAATTAATTTTATATCATATTTTATGTTTCTTGTATCATAATTTCTTTTTAATATTTTTTTTAATCTTTTTTTTACCCAAAGAAATAAATGAAAAATTATATAATATCTTAAAAATTAGATTAAAGAATAGTTTTATAAAAAATAAAATGAACTATGTCGTACAATGTCCCACAAATAATGTATTGATTAAATTTTGATTTCATGATAATATAAAATAAAATTGTAAAATAAAATTTTTCAAATTAATTGTATAATAATAATATATTGACTATATCAAACAAAAAAAAGTTATAATGAAATTTATGTAAGGACATTTTGGTTATTTAAGATGAATTCAAATCTATACCCATCTTTTATTTTAATATATCAATCATGAGATTGGAATCAATTAAGGAATTACTATTACATTCCTTGTCAATACCAATCATAGGAATTATTATTCTTGTGCTATTCCATTCTCATCCTCATTTCATTCCTTAATTTATTCCATTCATCTTCAATTTCATTCATTCATACCAATCATGTAGTTAGTCCTTTTAAAAGGATTTCCCAGAAATACTCTGGAACATTTTCAAAACAGAAAATGATTGAAATTTATATTGAAGAAATGAAGAGTGATCTCCTTAGAAATCTTGAAAATACAAGTTCAAAATCTGATCCTTCTATGTTATTTGGTTCCAGCAACAGAGAAGATACAGAGAACATTTTTCCTGACCAAGAAGCTCAAGATCCAGAAGAAGATAATCCAGATCTTAGTGTGTCATTTGATATACTAAAGGAATCTCTTATAGAGAAATTTAAAGACTGATTATGGGTTTTCATTGGATTCAAGAAAATTATCCATCTTATTTATGGAAACCATACTACAATCCAATTATTGAAGATGGAAATGGATGCAATAATAGGGTTTTCACTATTAAAATGAAAATCAGAATTATACGAAGATGTATAAAGGAAGTTAAAGGACTGATAATTGATGATCCATACTTCAGATCAAGTGAAAACAATACAAGACTGATAGAATTGTTCAAACTTCAAGATTCTTTGAAACATTTTGAAGCTCAAAGCTCTTTTCTTTCTGCATAATCAAGACAAAGAAGAAAAAGTGGCGGACAAAATGTGGCGGACAAGATGGGACATAGCTTTTTGACAATTGTGGAAAAGAGCTCAATTATTTTGCCACTTGTAATAGATAATGGATAATAGGTCTATCTTTCAAAGAATCTTTACTATTTACTTTTATAAAACAATCATGTAATAGTATAGTTTTTCCTCTATAAATAGGTTTAGATTTTCACTTGTAGAAGGCATGCTTGAGTAAAATACTCGCCTTTCTCTTCTCTCTCCACAATCTCAACCCTTGTAAACCCCTCAATGTTTAATATATTTTTGTGTTCTTGGTGTTCTTCATATCTTGTAAGTATTTAAATTTATGTACTTTTATTTCTTTTTATTTATCATTCAAGGCCCAACTATGGTGGGCTAAATCTATATGTGTTAGATCATAGCTACTGGTTTTGAACATGTCTGTTTAAAAATTGAATATGGAAATATGAAAATTAATGAAAGGTTAAGATACTCAGGTTTGAGTTTTATGACTAAGATGATTATAAATTCCTAATGTTCACCCTTTTAGCCATTCAAGCCAGAAAGGCGTTCAGGCGTTTGTGGGTTGAAAGGGGATCTATAATCATCAAGGTTTTATATCTCAGTAAAGTCCTAAGAGTTTAAATGTCATGTAAAATTATTCTTACGCCTTTAATTTTCATGCATCTTAAGATTGGTATCTTTTGGAATAAGTATATCGGCTGAAATACTTTCCTCGTGCCAATATTGTTCTTTTGAACAGTGGTCTGGAATGAGTAACAATGTCACGCACAAATTCCAAATCCTAAAATATATATATATATATATATATATATATATATATAGGTTAATTGTCAGAAAAATCACAACCTTTACTCAAATCATTATTTTAACCAAACTTTTCACTATTGGTCAAAATAACATAACCTTGTATATGTAGTATTTTTTTAAAACTAAGATAGTGAAAAAAATAAATCATTATATATCGATATATAATTTTTCATCCAAGTTTTTTAGTTCTTTTTGTCTCTCCCCCCTCCACTCCACTCCCCCCAAGCTTATTTAAAAAAAAAAATACAACTTTTCGAAAACTGATTTTAGTCGAAAAGCTTATTAAATATATAAAGTTATGTTATTTTGACCAATATTGAAAAGTTTGGTTAAAATGACAATTTGAGTAAAAGTTGTGATTTTTTTGGCAATTAACCACACACACACATATATATATATATATATATATATATATATATATTGTGTTGGTTATATTAGCCATATTGAGATATGAGAACTCTTGTTACATAATATAAATTTGTTTCAATTTATTTGTCATTTTTGAATTACCAATAATAATTAAAAAAATTCTTCTAATTTTGTTAGTGTCTTGTTTAATTTTTTTTACTAGGTTCTCATTTATTGTAATATTTCATAATCACATCTCTAATATTAATTCTAAATATATGTATTGCGATCATTTTACATGCATAATCATTGATATTAAACATATTAAATTATGTGAAATTACGGTAAATGACAGATAAATTGAATTTGGGGCATATGATTTGGATATTTTAAGCCAAGTCACCATCCAAGTTAGGTAATAATCACTTCCGTGGCATTATATGTCTATTAATTGAACAATTGTGTTGTTTTTTTTTGGTTTTGGGGGGAAATTTATTGAAGGATGTGAATAGGAAAAAATATTTATACTCAATTTGATTTGATTAAACTATCATTCATCTATTTTTTTTTCTTTTCTTTCTGTGAGTGACTTAGACCATAGATAAATGTAGTATTATCGGATTCATATAATCAAGTCAATATTCTGAGGGACAACATGTGATGAGTGTGTTTTATGGAAATCTTTACTCTTGCTAAATCGATGTCTCTCGAAAAATCTAGACCAAATTCATCCTCTCCCACAGTCCCACTACTAGTTGGAAAATGTGGGTATATTTAAACATTGAATGATTCATAGAATAAATTTATATGCAAGATCCGTCCATTTATAATAGATCAATAACTTATAAAATAAAGTTTGATTTATAAAAATAAATTTAAATTATGAATAAAGTGCTACATCTTACAATATTATATCATTAGACAGTCACATAAATTTTTATGAAATTTGATTTGCATATAAATATCAGTATTTTAGTCACAAGTCACATCTGATTATTCTTGCCGTATTATTTAAATCTCATGTTTTATAATACTTGTATATATCATGTGATTGGATTTTCTAATTCATGTAACTTTCAAATCTCGTATTTTACGTTATATCATAATCAGTGTGTATAACAAGATAAGTATTTTAATTAAATACGACACGCATTAGATACGATATTAGATTATTGTTTGTTACTTTTCATTTTCGAATTGTGGGTTTGGTCTTTCCCTAAAAAAAAAAAAAGTGACTTTTGGGTTCGGTCCATACACCCTAGATATGGGCTACTTTTGGGCTATAATTACTTATTGGGCCAGATTTTTAGGTTTTGGACTTTATTTAATTGTTCAAATATTTAATCATCTGAATTTTTTTTCGGTTTTATCGATTTTGGTTTCGGTTCAAAATTGCAACAGCGGTTTAAAGACAGTAGCAAAAGCGTTAAGCGATTTCAGAAAGCAACTTAAAAAAACCGAAAAATTGGAGCAACCACCAGTCTCACTAACGGGTGACGACCACACCACCGCGCAAACAGTGAAGATCTCGTCGGAGAGAGAGAGAGAGAGAGAGAGAGAGAGAGATGGGGGCGGTGACGACGGCGTTGATAGCAATAGTAGCGGTGGCGCTGGGATGGTGTACGATCGAGATCGCGTGCAAACCCTGTCTCGAAAAGGGCCGCGAAGCCATAGATCGCAACCTCAATCCAGATTACGATCCCGACGACGAAACCACCACTCTTCACGCCCCTCTCAATCCTTCTAATGCTGCAGATGATGCCGACGCCGCCTCCTCCACCGTCGCAAAGATCGGCTGATCTTTTCACCCACTGTTAGTCTTCGATTGTTGCTGTTGCACTCTATTTCTGTATTCTTTTCGTTACCAGCTTACTTGATGATTTTGACCTTTTAATTTGGTAAATGCTTTTTCTATAAGAATTTTATTTGATTCTTAATATTGTGGCAGTTACATTCCTTACATTTAATTGGTATGTTGTATATTTGTTGTGTTCATACTTCTCTTCATTGATTCATCATAAAATCTTGTTCTTGCAAAAGGCAGTGAATGTAAAAATCGAGATCAAACTTGACATCATCTAATGATCCACTCGACTGTCTTACAAGAGGATGACTAGTTTGTTTCGCGTAAGAGACTGTTTGCGAATATAATGAGAAAATATAGCTTTACAGTTATACTCTACAAACAACCACCAAAAGATGCCAACTGATTTCCTGTACAGATTGAATTGGGATTGTTCGATGAAATTAAGCAAGGTAGTTGTATATTTGTGGATTATTTTTGTCGCGCTCAAGGTACTCTCTGTCGATCAGGCTCTCGATCCTTTTCTTCAAGTTCCCTGGTTTCACTGGAAACTTCAACTGCACACAATAACATCATACTCTGTTTTCACTTTTCAATGTCACTTAAACCATGTAATACACAGAGAGATGATGTAGGGGTTTGATTACCTGCTGAAAGAGTTCAGTTATCAAGAGGGTGTGGCTGAGCACTTTTCTTGTCTTCATTATCCGAACAATGGCAGCATCAACCTGATATTGACGGTCTTGGAACACCCTTTCTGTAGTGCTCGTATTCTCTTCAACCGTCTCCTTCATCTGTATAGCATTTACCTTTATACGATATAAAGGAGCTGTAAATTCATCGTTGAACACAAACCTGTCTCCATCTTCCACTTCTCTCCCTTTTGGAATCTGCAACATTATTTCATTGGTTTCTTTCAGTAAGCCAATGTGATCGGACAAAGTTTGGTGTAACAAAGAGTGCTCACTTTTTGAAGAACACGGATTTTTCCACATGCAAGAGACTGTAAAGTCCTCCTCAGCTCTTTATCCTCGATGCCAGTGGACTCCTTGATGTCTTGAAAGCTCAGTTTCTCCGAATCATTGAACAGCATCAACACAACAGTCTGGTAGCGGAAAAAAAAACCGAAAGATATTAAAAATAAAGCAGTATTGTAGGAGATCCAATAAATAAGATAATTGTAAGAGACCAACCTGAAACAAAGAAACTGCAAGCTCCTTTTTACCTTTAGGAAATTCCACCTTTAGCACACAGTGACCTAATGAATTTTGCCACATTAGTCGCCTTCCACTGTACTTGCTTAAATAAAACTCCTTAAATATATCCTGGACAGTGATGAAGAAGTAACAACACTTTGTCATTCCATACAACTATAGGCTACATGCTTTGATGAAGAAATGTCCAGTTCTGATACAGCTAACAAACCTGATACACATTGAGTTCATGGGGAAGGCTAACATCCATGGGAGGATAAGTTGGCCAATACCTGAAGCCAATCAAACACGCTTGAATCGATTAACCAGAAATATTGGAAGGTGTAGAAGATTAAGCACACCTGAGAGCAAGCTAAAAGCAATAAAAGATTTCCCCTTAATTACCCTGTAGTTAACACGTGGACACTCATCTCGATTCCTGCTGGCAGTTTGGTCCGAGCTTGGGATGATTGTTTGAACGATTCATTAATCTCCTTGGACAATTCAATATCCTGGACAAGGTTTTGCAAAGCCAATATAACAATTACTAAGTCTTACTCGCCAAAAAATATGGGAAAGTTTGTTGATTTTTTCGTCAGAGTGTGAGGCTGATGAAAGGAGTAAGACTAAAAATAAAGCAAGGGTGTAACACAAAGAGATCTAATCTCCCATCCCAGATGGAAAATATTAATAGGAATTCAACTTGGAATAACTGAACACACCTTGAACATTCCTTCAAGTTTGTTGGTGAACTGACTGCCACACTCAGTTTTCAACTGCAATAACAAAGCCATATTTTTCACTTAACCTTGGATAATATATATACACACGGGGGATAACTTTGAAAAAGAAGGCAAGAAGCTATACCTTGGTAATCATTGACTTCTCCGCATCAATAGAGGCACTCTTACCCAACAAGAGCCTTTTAGCAAGATCTTTCTTATAGAATGCTTCAAATACATCTTTACCCTACATGAGAAAAAATCAACTCCAATGAAGAAGGATGCAGATTTAAGATAAATGCAGACGTTCTGCCCACTTTACTCTAATATAGTAACCCTCCTCCAAACAGGTTTGTACCTGTATATATCTGAACAAAACCAATACTTTATCCAGTATACCCTCAAGTTCCTCCTCCGATGCACCCTTATTTCCAGCACGGAGCTTCTCATCCACAAACTTGGCAATTAGCTCCGCAGACCGGTTCTGGAACAGCACATAAAAACATGTGTTTGAGCATTGGTTACTGATCAAGAACATACTTAACATATGCATCCAACAGAAAAGCACCCACTCAATTTTAATGCATACTGAAGATTCCAGAGAAAAATTTCAAACCCATCCAAATCATCAACAAACATCCTCTACCCACTCCGTCAATCATCAACATAAGAGAACACCACACGAGAAATATTGGAAAAAGGGCATAAAAGAGGGAGTTTCTTTCTCAGCTTACCTCGTATACTGTGACCAGTACATGTAACAGAAATTTGGATTGCTCATAGGTATGATAAGTTGCACGTGATTTTGGAAATGTAGAAACAACTCACATAATCATAAGCTGAAATATGGAAGGATATACAAAGAAGTTATTTGTTTTGCAATTTATAATACAGTGGATGATCATAGTCAATCTGAGCTATTTTCCACAATTGCCAAATATTTAAATTTATCATGGTTCATATATATTGTGATGTGCTTATGTGAGAAATATATATGCTCCAGGTGTGTGAATACTACGTTTCTTTTACGCAGAATTTTAGATTTATTAATTTCAAATATTTATGAAGTTTTCTTCACACCATCCCACAAACAGCAATCAATTAAACTAAATTAAGGAGCAATAATTCTACCTGCCGGAGATTAATGAGATGCTCAAATGCATCCTTGATGGTATTGCTAAATGTTTCGTTTCTAGAGAAGCTTTCTTCCCATATTCTATCAAGATTTCCCTTAAATTCCAACAAGCGGGATACCATATCTTTGTCCTTCTCTTCATCCATGACAATGCCCAGGCCAGTTTTTCGGACGTACAGACTAAGGGATTGCCTCAAAGAATCAAGAGCATTGACCCTCGAGAGGAGCACATACATCCACTGAAGATCCTCAATACGCTTCCCATCCATCAGAATCATGAACCCCTGAATAAGTAGATTAAGTAGATTAGAAGAATTATGAGAGGAAGATCCATTATTGAAGATTGAACTGGTAAGTTTCTGGAAGATCCATTATTGCACCTTATCCAAAATGGCAGAGACATGACATTCCAGAAGCTGCCTTTCTGCAGTGGCTACTAATGGCTTTCTTGTACTTGCATCTAGGTAGAGCAAGCATCTTTCATGTTCCTCTTGCAACCTCATCTGTGGGGATACATTACAAAATTAAAGAAATTTGCTTCATAACAAAAGATTCCTGCTAATGTGTAAAAAGTAAGATGATAATAAGTTTTGCACCTCTACGTGTTTTAGATAATCTGGAACATCTGACTGCTGCATAAATTTGACGCCTTCAGCTGCATAAAATTCAGAAGTGCATTCAAGGAATGGTTTCTCAAAGCTTTCCGAGTAAATTCCCAATGCAGTGAATGACTTCAAAAGATGGTTAAGGAGAGTTCTATCAACTGCTTCGCCTAATCTATAAGAACCAGAAAAAAATTATAATTAGAAACACAAGATTTACTAAACCAAATATGTCCAATGATAGTGATAAAAAATTACTGCATAAATATAGTCATTATGAGAATCTTCTTTGTTGATAAACATAGTCCTACAAACAATGCAATCACCTTTCACTCTCAATCATTTTTAACAGTCCAAAGACAGTTTTGCGCTCCACTTCAGAAGTCAGAGAAAGATGTTTGCGAAAAATCAACAAACCCATGTCCCACAATGAATGCACATTTGGCGTTTGCTTCACATATGTTCTATCCAAATATAATGCTATACCACGGATCATCAGCATCTGGTCACAAAAGTCCTGCCAGCACTTTTCCACAAGAGAGAGAAAAACCACCAGATCTTCACTTTGGCCAACCAAAGCTTGTAAAGCAGCAGATATGAACTCTTCACATTCCTTTTCAATACGCTGATAGAGACTGGCTCCCATCTTGTGCAGGCAAAGGTCATTGACTGCCTAAAGATTATAAGGTTTTCGTTAGCACTGAAGATACAGTCATGGAAAAAAACAACGAAAAAACAAACCTGATATAGTTTCTCCAAGTCACATGGGTCAGGCTGTTTCAAAAATATGGCCTTGATTGCTGACTTGAGTGTAGCCCATGTATTTTCCTCTAAATTACTTGGTGGTGTCGGTTTTGCTTTGGAGAAGCAAATCAAGGAATTGATCAGTAAGAAAGATAAGCTTACAGAGATAGTTCAGCCTTATGGGCTCGAGTCATTTTTATCTACAGAAGAGACTTTCTAAGCCAGTAGAAAAAGTTGTGGGGAATCAAGATTTTCAGTTTCACATTGATGTATCTCTATGAAACAACATCAAATCGTCTTATATTCATTTTTTCAAAGATACTATCACCAACATCCAAAATTGAAAGCATTTGGGGAGTATTGCTATTCCAATGATGTAAAGCTACCGAGAGAATACATGATCGGCTATGTAATTCTATATCTACAAATTGCAAGTGTAAAAAGCACATGCATTGAGGCAATTTGTCAGAAAAAATTAAAAGAGGGGGCGGCGGCGGCAGCTGCGGCGGCGGCGGCAGCTGCGGCAGCGGCGGCAGCTGCGGCAGCGGCGGCGGCAGCTGCTGCTGTTGTTGTTTCTTTCTGAAAATCACAATTTCCTGTTAAACCTCAAAAATAATTCACGGGGAGTAAAACTCTAATATAAAAATAAAATAATTTTTTTATTTGTTTTTAGCAGGCGTCCTTTAATAAATAAAGAATAAAGGATGAAAAACAGAGCACAGAATGGACATCACTATGAATCACTGAGTGCATAATGCAGTTAGTATTGAAGCACAATAAACAGTTCCTAGCTTAAAGTCCTTTCAAATTCATTCAATTAGAACTATCAAACAACTATTCCTTAAGAAGTGCGAAAATTCTACAGAATTAGGGCAATTGTTAAAACACAAGAATAACATTAAGTTTGATTAATAGAGTCGCTGATTATGAATCACAATTCCACCAAAGCGAACACGAAAATCCCAAATCTTCACCAGAAGTCGAAATCACAAATATCCATAAGAATGCACAATTTGACAAACCTTTAACGAGCTTAATTACAAGTTTTTTCGTAGGATGAGGAGGCGTAGCTTTCTTCCGCGACAAGTTAGCAGTGACCCCTCCACCGGAAGAAGACACCGCGCGGCAAAAGGCGGCGGAAGAGAGCGAGGCCTCCACTGCGACGTTGTTCGGATCGTCGATCATACGGGAGTGGACGGGGGGCTGGGAGAAGTGGACGTGAGGAGCAATATGCTGCTGGCCATTCTTGTTCCCATCAAGTGAGCACGCGACGGCCTGAGATTTAGCTTTTTTCATTGCCGGGAAAACAGGGACTTCAGCCGCGGCGGCGGCGGAGGTAGTGGAAGAATACGGGGAGGAGGAACGCTTTCCGGTGCTGGCGGAGGCGGAGGTGGTGGGTTGAGACATAGAAGAGTGAAGCGAAATCTTACACAGTCTCTCTCATTGAATTGAAGAAGGAAGTTAATAAAATTGCCTCGATGACTTAATTTCTATTTTCTCAATTTATATTAGTGTTTTATGGTTTGGGCCTTAATTTAATGGGTGGCGGCCCAGATTATAGGTTAGGGTTAGGAACTTAATGGGCTAGGCTTTATGATTTGGGCCTAATCGATGACGTTGGGCTGTAAATGGGCCCGTTTGTCAATTCTGAATTAGATGGAAGACGGGCTTAACATTAGTACAGAAATTTGCCCTTAAAAAAAAAAAGTTTCCATTCCAATTCGATAATCATAGACTCTTTGGAAAAAAAGGTTCTTTTCGTTGTTGTTTTTTCCTCAAAGAAAGATCGGGACCAAAAAAAAGGTTGAATATAAATTGCAGTTGGCCTAGTGGAAAAAGGTTCTTTTCGTTGTGGTTGCTAAAAAAATGTTAGATTTTTAGTCCATCGACTTATCAGACTAATATGAGGTCCAATCTAAATCGGAATTTGATGATTTCGAAATTAGTTAATTTCCCAATTCTAAGAAAATAAAGAAAATTCATTACTTTCGTCATTTTATATTGAATTTGTACAAAATTAATCAAATAATTTGATTACTTCATTTATTTGTAGTTCTAAAATTGACATATCCACTATTCAAACTCAATGAGTAAATCAAGCTAAACCTCATTTAAGACTGTGTTAGATAGTACGATATTCTTTGGAACTTAAAAAAACAAATTCATGTCGGCACAAATATTATTATTTTTTATTTTTTGAGGGAATGTCGGCCCAGATTAAAGTGAATAATATTTTATCAATATGGAGATTGCTATAATTTAGCTTTTATCAAAGCTTCAATTATGTATGAATTTATTTCAAAATCCATTTATTGCAGGAAAATTACACATTATATATATATACACGATATTTTACCGATTTGACAAAATTTCTCGTTTTTATGTAAAAAAATGAAAATCTCGAAGATATATCGATTGCACCCCATTTTTTATCGGTCACGTGAAAAAATTGAAATATCGAAAAAATACCGGAGATATTTTCATGCTTGCTCTATACTATAACCTCTGATGAATTTTGTTTGTTTAATACTTTAATTAACTTAGTATTTGAGCCTAGATTTAATGGGTTCAAGCCCAGGATTAGAGAAGATTCTAAAATGAGCTGATACGTGAGATATTAATGTATGGTTCAGCTGTAGAGGGGTCCCACTGGACCGTACATATGTAATCCATTCCCAATAATTTGAGCATCTCCAGCACTCGAAGATATATATGTTGATATGACATTTTATAATAATGACTTGGGAAGAATTAGAATCCTTTGTGATATCTCATCAATTTAATTTTATAAAATGAGTGACTTATTATATAAATTTTTTAAATAAATTTAATTCATAAAAATGTAACTTCATTTCATTAAATTATATTTGTAAGACGTCTCTTGCAATCTCTATTGAATATCATATGGAATTTGATATTTAAAAATGCATATAATTATCATATTGAAAATTTTAGATTAAATATAAGACGTCAACACACACATATAAAGTGAATTTATATCCTAAAATTGTGCTAACAGAAATTTCAGATGATGCATCCTGATAACTCTCTATAATTCAAGACATTTTACTAGAATAATAACTAACAAAATTGGTGAGAGAGTAAATTGTTTGATTATTATCAAATTTGTTTCATTACAATTGATCGAATACATATAAAAATTGATGTGTAAATTTTATTGCTAAAAAAGTGTTTCATTTATAATTGGTTAAGTGGTTGCTATTCGATCATCCCAAAATCAAGAAATTGAGAGATGATCCTAAGACGACGATTGAGTAGATATCGCATATAGTTTATATCGTTTCATACCGAAATTTCAGTGTAAAAATTTTCCAATATTATCTAAATGGAAAATATTAATTTTCTTATTTATTGATGTAGAATACATATTGTTTATTTAATATTAATATTTTCTATATTTCAGTTATCGGTATCGAAATACTTAAAATTTTATTTGATAGAGATGTATAACAAAATAATTATTTGATAGTGGGATTCATGAATTATGAATAATACAACTTTTAATCTGTGTATTATGATTGAGATGATATATGTTTTGAGTCCATAAGTATTTAAGTTTTGACGTCACGTTGATGCTATAAAATATTGAATTAGTTAGAGCATTTACAATGGTGAGTTAAAATTTGCTATTTATCTCCAAAACTTAGTTATCACCATTGTAGCAGCCAGTTAGAGCATCTCCAATGGAACACTACATCTCACGCTATCTCTACATGTAGTGTGAAATGGTGCTCCAATCGTACACCACATTTCCCCACTGCACTATAGATTTGAATAGTGCACCACTCAATGTAGTGGGCACTATTGCACTACACTACATTTTTTTTTATTTTTTTATTTTTTTAATACAATTTTAATTTCACAATTTATTTTTAATACAATTTGCATTTCATCATTTCATGAAGCAATATTATTGTTTATGAAAAAATTATTATTTACTACATGTGTATTATATAAAAGTATTTTTTTTAGGCTAAATAAAGTAAACATAATACATTAAATCACAAAGTACATTAAATTAAAATACATAAATCACAAAATACATCAAGACAATTAGGCTAAAATGCATAAATTAAAATAAACATAAAACATCTAAAGAACGATTAGGCTAAAAAAAGTACGATACGAGAATTTAAACGTCCTAATTAATAATCTTCGAGATTACTTCCCGACCCTCCGAGATCTGAAAAATATCCGTTATACATATCAATATAAAACAAGAATAAAAATATTATGCAATTATTAAGTTTAAATTTGTATAAATTTTAAATCAATAAAAAATAAGAATAGTAAATGTAGTGCAGAATATAGCGTTGACGATTGAAGATGAATTTAACGTTGATGATTGGAAATGAATTTAATATAATATGAATTTTATTGTAATGTAATGTGAATTTTGTTGTAGTGTATTATGGACGATTGGAGGTGCTCTTATGAGTGACTTATAACCCACCAAAACTCTCTCTCTCCTATGTTGGTTAACGCAGACTAACCGAGAAAAAGGCGAGTAAAAATTCTCTCTCCTTCCTTTTGGTTGACAGGTGTGTTTTTAATGTAGTTTTATTTATTTTTTATTGCCCTATCAGCCTATCACACGAAAGTTAAAAACGTTGCATTAAAAAAATATTGATTAACCTGTTGCATAAGATTCTTTTGTAAAATTAACCACAGTTATAACTTAATCATTTTGATTGATGAAACATGTTGCATGTTTTTTTGTAAAATTAACGACACTAATTTTTTAAGTATATCCGTTGAATGATACATTAATATTATTTAAAAAAAAAATAATGAAATAAATTGATTACAAACGATTAATTTTTTTTATATAAATATATCTAAATCAATTCGTTTTTTCATATTTCAAGAAATTGAAATTTACTTTATTCACATTATCATGTTATAATGATGCGAAACTATTTTAATCAACAAAAATGCTAATCAAAATAATAATATTGTGTTCCAAAAAATTATTAGTATCAAATTAATTGAAAAATGAATTTATTTAGTATAATATATGGAAAAAGAAAAATGATTTGATTGTGCATTTCCAAGAAATGTTATAACCAATGATACTGTTGGAAAAGTTTAAAAATATGAGTTATAGTTAATTGAATGATAAGGTGGACACTAGGTGGAGGAGAGAGACTATAACTATAACCAAACCACTGTACCGTCATGATTGGTATGGTGGAATAGAATTAGGTGGAAATGGAATGAACTCAAAAATAGAATGATGATGAGAAATGAATGGTATAAAAATACTGATTCTTGTGATTGGTATCACAGAGGAATAAGAAATGAATGAATAATCATTATAATTATAGTTTATGATTGATAACTATAAATAAAATGTATAATATTAAATCAAATTTTATTTGACCAAATCACCTTCCAGTCTTCCACTATAATTTTATTTAATATTGATATTCAATATATCACTCAAATTTAAAATATTTGGCATATTTAAATTTAAAAATAATTCTTTTTACATAAAATTAATCATTGTACTAATATTAAGATATATTATATTTATATATATATTTTTTATTTTATTATTAGTTTACTATTTTTGTATTATTTACATATTCTTAAAATAGTTAAATAATAATAATAATAATATATTTTTCATATTTTTTTATTAATTATTCTATATGATTTTATATTATTAAAATCTTAATATCTTATTTTATATTTCAAAAAAAATATTTTAGTTACAATTTATTTATATTTTTTTAAATAACTTATTATCTATACTAATATTCATTTATCTTATTTTTTACAAATATATATATATATATATATCTTATATCATAACTAAAATTATTTGTATTATTAAAATTATATTCATATTATTTCATTATGTTTTTAAGATTTTATATTTATTAATTATTTTTATACTATTTATGTATTTAATTTTTTTTGCTATTTTTATATTTTTATTTTAAATTATTAGTTATTATTTTATATTTTTTATAAATAATTTAATATTATCTACGCAATTTTATATAATAATTCAACTTCAGGAAGTTAATTTGTGAAAACATAAAATAAATAATGATAATTGTCAAAATTAATAAAAAAAACGTTCATTTTCTTCAAGACAAGAATACGTAATACCATAGGGTAGGAAGGAATGGTCATTCCCTCATACATGGTAATACCAATTCATGCGGGAATCACCATTCCCACTTATAAAACATACATATTAAAGGAATATGAATGAAAATAAGAATGATGATTTCATCTCTACCTCATTCCATCATATCAATCACGTCGTAAGTGTTCTAAGATGCCCTTACACATCTAGATAGAGTTGGGTGGGTCCATGAAATTGACAATGTTTTACAAATTCACAACAAAGAATCAAAAAACAAAGAATCAAAAAAAAAAAAAAAAGAGAAAAAAGAAAAAGAGATGAATTGGCAATCCAATAAAAAGATTCGGGAATCAATATTGCAACGAATGGGGTTTAAACCTATAGTTGTGAAAACAACATTTATTAATTCGATTGTGTGTATATTTGAATTTGAGTAGATTTTAAAATTAAATCATTTCCCTAATTTAAATATTTCATGCTTTTCAGCTAAGGGTGGAAATCGGAATGAAATTTCCGATTTCCGTCTAATCCGATCCGAAATTCCAATTTTTTCGAAAAATTTCGGATCGGAATTGGAATTAGTTTTAAAAGTTTCGGAAATTCCGAAATCCGAAACATTTCCGAAATTTAATTTTTGAAAATTCCGATCCGATTCTGTCAAGTGCACAACAATTCTTGGAATATAAAATGTTCCGATCCGATTCTATGTCAAGTGCACAACAATTCTTGGAATAGAAATAATTTTTGGAATATAAAATGTTTCGAAAATGTAGAATTCTTGGAAAATGTAGAATTCTTGGAATCTGGAATAAAAAATGTGGAATAGAAGCACTTAGAGAATAGAACTCAAGACCTCTCACACTTAAAGTAAAAAACTTACCATTAGACTAATAGTTCATGTTACAAATAATTCAAACATTTTCATAATAGATAAAAGATAATAGACAACATTTTCGATTTTTAAATAGCAAAATATAATAAGTAAATATATCATATATTTTTTTATATAGAATAAAAAGCGAATATCTAATTTCAAAGGTAAATATATCATAAATTTCATTAAAAATGATAAAATTTTATATAAATTTATTATTTTAATGATAAATTTTCCGAAAAGTCCAAATTTTGGAATTCCGAAATTTCCGAAAAATCGGAATTGGAATGGATTTTACAATTCCAAAAATTTTGGAATCGGAATCGGAATTGGTTTTTCAATTCCGAAAATTTTCGAAATTTTTCCGAAACACCCTATTTCCGATCCGATCCGTCCGATTTCCACCCCTATTTTCAGCAGACTTACATTGCTAAAACCTAGTCATTTGATTGTTTAAAGGTATATAATAGATATAATATATATATATTTATTTATTTATTGATAATAACTCTAATAAAGCAGGGGAGGGGGAGGGGGGTGTTTATTATACTATATCATACTTTTATACTTTAGTGAAGATCCCATCCGAAAGCCCATTGACCTCCATATATGGCTGATAATCTATATCTGAAGATTCTTTTGGATGGGTAGATAGGGATATGAATATTCAAATGTTAGAAAAGGCACCCTACTATTCTTTTATATTTTTATCTGTTAATAACTTTTGGATGGGTAGATGGGGATGTGAAGATTCAGATGTTAGAAAAGTCACCCTACTATTCTTTTATATGTTTATCTGTTAATAACTTTGATCATTATTATTTTAGATGAAATGTTTAAGATCAATTATAATGTGAAACGATTCATAATATTGCAATATTAATTTCTTACAACTTATTGACTAGTATTGCTACTCTCACCTCCAGCATGAATAAGTAGTAAAGAGTGATGTTGGGTAACTCAAATGATATTTTATTTAAAATATGAAAATTGTAATGACTAGGGTTCGAACCTAACAAATTTTCTAATTCTTATAGTCACACTTCTTCCTTCCAAGCTCATTAGAAAACAATATATCTGTCAAGCAAAGCAAACAAAGCAAGACTCAATATACAATGCAGAAGCAAACGAAAAGAATAGTTTACAAAATACAAAGTGTAACAAAGTTGCTATTCATATTTCAACAACTTAATAAGTGGAATATGTTTTAATATTTGTTAAGTTTGTTAGGGTTTGCTATATATATCAGATAGGATTAGTTTTCCAATTAACCAATTCATTCTGTAATTCATCTTTGATCAATCCTTCAATAAAATCTTTCTTTTACTCTTAATAATATCAACCAAGTATTTATTCCAAGATGTAAAATTAATAAAACGCTAAAATCAGTATGTGGAGTAAATATAACTGAACTAATGAGTTCAAATTCGTCAAGATTAATCTCATTAATCTTGAGTAAAATACGGAAGTTTTATATCTTACAAATTGAAAAAGTTTAAACTTCTCCGCCTGTACACTTCAAGCTTTAGTTCAATTTTATGAGTCGGTATTTATGATTAGGTCTGTCATCTCACAGTACTAAATTTGTAATTAATGTTGAGTTTTATAGATAACTTTTAAGGTATATTTTTCGTTTTAATGATAAGAAGTGACCGCTAGTTATATTGGAGGGTAGTTGTGTAAGTTCAAATTCTAGAAAGAGAAAACAATTTTTTTCTTTTTTAACTGGTGATGTCAGTGAACCCAACCTCAAATTCAGGTTCAGGTCATTGAGCGCATCCCACGATTTATATGTGTTAGAGTTTAATTTTTTAAACTTTTATTTTATTTTGCATTTATTTGGTATTTTTTATTTTTTATCCAAAACAAAATTAATATTTCAATTGATTTGTTTGGAGTGATTTTAGGAGATATGGTTTTTCTCATGTACATTGTTTTCTTGTAGTAGGAATGAAGATTTGACTAAATTTTAGAAGTTAGTTATTTGGAGTAAGCTACAAGTCTTGTTTCTCAGGTTGATATAGCATGGAGAATGAGATTTGAGTAAATCTCATGAGTTATTTAACAAATCCCTAAAATCTAGGGATTATTATTTCTTTGTGTTTAAATGTTTTATGCAGAATAAAACGTGGAGAAGCAGAAGTGGTGAAGAGGAGACAAAACAAAACGCGGAGAAACAAAAGTGTTGAAGTGGAGAAGTGACGCATGACTTGAAGATTTTGGAAGATAAACGTGCACATGAAGATGATGGAGATCATGGATTTATTCATCAAGATCATAAATCTGCAAGAGGTCTATAAATACAAGGATGAAGACTGCAGATTGAGAGAGGCAAGCTGAAAGAGAGAAGAGCGAGATTTAGTTTTCAAAGCAATTTCTTGTTGGAACATCTATGATTACATTTTCTTCATAGAGTTCTTATTTTCAAGATTTTATAGTTTTTAGGATTGCTTTGTACTCTTTAGGGAGTTTTGTCACATTCATAGTGTCGAGAGATAATCTGTTAGAATGCGTGTTTTTCAAAGAGAGTCTATCCAGATCTCTTTGTACTTTTTATAATTACTCTTTGTAGTAATATATTTTTTCCCTGTTGGCTTCCCACGAGTATTTTATATTTGTGGATAAATTCTCTGTTCTTTTCTTCTTTCTTTAAAGTTCAATTCCGATGTGAGTTGTGGTTGATGTTGTGACATTCAACACAACATTAATCACTTTGTTCAAATTTGCAGGAGATTCTGCCTATCAAAACTATAATATGATAACAATTTCAAGGGGAGAAATTGTTATCCCAAATTAGTTAAACATAAACTTGAAATTGAGCCATAAAAAAATCATAGTACTAAGTTGAGGAAATAATTATATTAAAAATGATTAATTCTCATAAGTAATATTAAACCGAAATGAAAAGTATATTCTAAAATGAGGACACCTGGTCCGCACCGCAATGTAAATGAATATATTTAAAAGAGAAACCAAGAACATGTACATGAAATGAAAAGTGAAATTCTCTGTCTTAGAGAAAGACAAAAGGAAAAGGTTGTTGAGAAAACCTCAACCCTAAAAACCTAGCTCCTACACAAACGTGCTATAAATCGACCATAATGAGAGAGCATAATATGCTATATTAAGTAACTTTATTGTTTACAAAAAAAAATAAAAATAAATAAATATATATAATGCCAAGAGATGGGCATGCTCTGGTGGTTAGTGAGGTGATCGGAGATGTTCTCCCACATTTCACCGCCACGACGGAGTTTCGGGTTTACTGCGATGGTCGAATGATCTGCAACGGCTTCAGGCTCAGACCTTCTCAGGTCGCCACCCCCCCTAGGGTTGAGGTTGGAGGTCACGATTTTCGAACTCTTTTTACTCTTGTAAGTTTTTTTTTTTTCTGTTTATTTGCTATATATATATATATATATATATATATAGATATATTTATTTATTTATTTATTTATAAGTTGTAACCATGGCAATATACGTTTGTATTTTGATTATAATGAATTTGCAGATTATGGTGGATGCTGATTGTCCAACTCCTGGAAATCCATACCTTCGCGAGTACTTGCACTGGTCTCTCTCTCTCAAACATACACATGATTAATGAGACAAGAACTAATTTGTTTTGCATATAAACAACTTCTTCCATTGCGAATGATATTAATTTGATGTTTCCTTTTCTTTCTAACAGTACTAGTATAGAATAGTGTCAAATCACATGCCAATATACGCAAAATAATAGAGGAAAAAACAGTATTTTTATTAGAATATGCTGAAATGCTTGAAAATTCAAAAATATTAGGACATTTTGGATTGGGAAAAATAATTATAATTGTTGCGATATAAGGATAAAAATGGCTCAAATCCTTGATTTATGGTTAATTGGCACATGCGGACACATAACCTGTCCAATTTGGGCTTTTGCTAATTTGAACCACCTAGAAAAGTGTCATTTTAAGGGATGATAATTTCGTGGGTAAATGTGAGCAATCTATCCATCCAAAATCTAATAGGATGGATATTGATAATATTAAATGGGATTGGGACACGTTTGGAAAGGGGGGAAATTTTCTCATTAGGGTTAAGATGATACCGTGGGGTACCTGCTACTTGCTACCCGCGTATTTGTAGAAAATTGTAATTTGTGTGCTTGTTTTTCATGATTAATATTTGTCTTAGTGAATTATTTGGTATTTGTTATTTATTTTAGATTGCATAATTTTTTTTGTATACATCGTTGTTGTTATTTGGTTTCGATATAATTGAAAAATGGGTAGGATATGCGCTTAAAATACCTGCTTAAATTCAAAAAAAAAAAATCATACCTACAAATTTAGCAATATAAGTTTATAAAAAAGTATATTATAATAAGTATTTTAAAATTTTGAAATATGAAAATTATCTTGAAAATAAAAATGAGCAAATAAGAGTTCGAAATATTTAAAAAAAATTAAAATTTAAAAATATTTAAATAAAAGTATATAATTCTTACATTTAGTTTAATAAAGAGAAAACCATTGTAGTTTTATTAATTAACTTGTAGATTTTAAAGATATTTAGATTTTAATTTAATTTTCAAAATATTTAAAAAAATTATTGGTTGATAATTTGTAGATTTGAAAATATTTTCCAAATTATTTATAGTTCTAGATTTATTAAATATTAAATTTTCTGTACTTTTTAATCAGTAGATTTTCAAGATAATTTTTCAAGTTTAGTTATACTTGTTTATATTTTTTTGACATATCAGACAAGCTTATGTTCATAATAATTCTTTTGTTTGGAATGGGCCACTTCACTTCATTGAGTCTTTTCTAATGGTTCTAATGATTTAAATGAATAAATTTTTTTCTTACAAATTTATTAATTTTAGATTTTAAATATAATTTCTAGATTTAATTTATTGGTCATTTTTAAACATAGGTTCCTTTTAATTTTACGGGTTAATTTCAACATTGGTCCTGTATGTAAGATCATTTTTATTTTTGGACAATCAAGTATACGTTTTCTAATTTTGGTCCTATATGTTTCAATTTTTTCCAATTTTGGTTCTATATGTTTCAATTTTTTTACCAATTTCAATCCAATTTTGATCGGATGGCCGTCAGAAAATCTCACGTGACATCAGTGCTTTTGAGAATTTCAACCAAAATTGGATTAAAAGTGGAAAAATATTGAAACATATAGGACCAAAATTGAAAAATTGGATTGAAATTAGAAAAAAGTTGAAACATATAGAACCAAAATTGGAAAAAATTGAAACATGTAGGACCAAAATTGGAAAAATGCATACTTGGTTGTCCAAAAATGGAAATGGTCTTACATACAGGATCAAAATTGAAAAATTGGACTGAAATTAAAAAAAAGTTGAAACATATAAAACCAAAATTGAAAAATTATACTTGGTTGTAAAAAAATGGAAAATACTTCACATACATGAGCAAAATTTAAATTAACCCTAATTTTATTTTAGTTGTGAATGTTTAATATATAAACATTCAATTCTTTGTCATTAGTAATTTGTTTATTTCTTAATACAAAGTATTTATTTCTTCATTTCCAATCGATCGATCGATCTTATTATTAATCAGTAACCAGTTTATTTATTTCTAAATTGGAAATATAGGTTGGTTACTGACATCCCAGGAAGTACGGGACCCACTTTTGGTAAGCCAATTTCAGTTGCGCATGATTCATATTTCATACCATTGATGCACAAAATATGATGTATTAATTTATCTAAATTTTGGTGTGAAATTAGTAGTGATGAATATTGCGGGAAAAATGAATGCATGCAGGGAACGATGTAGTGAGTTATGAGGCGCCTCAGCCGTCGATGGGAATCCACCGCCTTGTTCTGGTTTTGTTCCGACAGCCGGGGCGGCAGAGCGTGGCGGCGCCGCAGTGGCGACAGAACTTCAATATCAGACAGTTTTCTGAGAACTACAACCTGGGATCACCTGTTGCTGCTCTCTATTATAACTGCAATAGGGAAAACGGCACTGGATGCAGAAGAGCCGCTAATTAATTAATTCCATTATTATTCCTATTATTATTAATTAAACCACCATAATTACTTACTTATACATAGTGTGGAAGCTTAGCTAGTAGCTACCCACCATAAATAAATAAATAAATAAAATGTGTGATTGCATATAATTACTTCACTTTGTGCCTATCACTTTACTAATTGCTGCGGACCAAGGTTTATCAGTTATTATACTTTTTGGCACAAAAATATTAATAAATGTCTCCTTCACATAAAAATTATATATATTTTTTTCATCATCGTTTCATTAGGAAAAAAAAACCCCAAATACTCCTACAATTTGGCTAATTGGAGAATATTTTTGTTCAAAAAATATAAAGTGAATAAAAGGTGTAATTTTAAAGGATTGAGGAGTATGTGAATTTTGCAAGTTAGAATTTGAGATTGTGGTGAATTTTGAAAAAAATGGTATTGCCTTTATTTTTAAATTTATAGGATATAATTATAGTTAAAATATAACAATCACATTAAAAATTACAAAAGAAATAGATATTGTTGCATTATTTTATTTTGAAAAAGTTAAATACTATTATTGAGAATTTTAAAAAATAGAAAAAATAAGATAGAATTATGAGATTATTGAAATCTCATGATAAATATGAATTGAGATTTGACCCATCAAGAATGGGCAGTCCCAATCCAAACACACCGTTATATTTTTCTCAAAAGCCCATATTGTGAACGATGATAAAAAGATGGGACTGTAGCGAGGCCTAGTCCTCCAATAGTTGGGCTTCAACTACAGCTGGAAGAAATATCTCCACATAAGTTGATCTGACGTCGTCATTTTTGCTATTCATTTTCTTTATTTCTCTTTTATTTTCCCTATTTTGTTCCTTATGTGTTATGACAAGAATAAAGAACATTGCAGAAAAATTTAGAAGTTTTGGTTTTCTATTAAAAGAAAATTATTTCGAAAAGGTTTTTCTTTTAATTTTTTATTTTAATTTTAACGTTGAACTATGAATCTTTTTTAATAATAATAAAAGTAGTAATGATTTGAATGTCGACTACCAATAATTGGTAATAATTTAAAAAAAAATATTCTTAGCTAATTACTAAATAGCATGCAAATATATGCTAACTTCAGCCAAATACCAGATCAAGTGATCGGAACCAAGGAACAAAATATCGCGATAAATCGGCGATATATCGCCGATTTACCGCGAAAAAATGCCAACCGATATCGATATGCTCCGACGAATTTTTCTGTCAAAATATCGGCGATATATCGGCGATATATCGATATCGGTCATGTTGTGCACAAATTTGGCAAAATATCGCCGATATATCGGTTGTCGGTGGAATTTTTTTTTTTTTTTGATTTTTTTTGAATTTTTTTTAATGGTAAATTAATTAGGCTAGTGTGTTAAATAATGAAATACATATTTGAATTCAACTATATTTTTAATTAAATAATTAGTAAACTTATATTTAGTAAATTATTTGAATTTAGGTTCCTCATATAAATTAATTAGGCTAGTGTGTTAAACAATGAAATACGTATTTGAATTCAACTAATAGTTTTAATTAAATAATTAGTAAACTTATATTTAGTAAAGTATTTGAATTTAGGTTCCTCATATAAATTAATTAGGCTAGTGTGTTAAACAATGAAATACGTATTTGAATTCAACAAATAGTTTTAATTAAATAATTAGTAAACTTATATTTTGTAAAGTATTTGAATTTAGGTTCCTATCATAAATTATCATGGCTAGTGTGTTAAACAATGAAATATGTATTTGAATTCAAAATTTGTCATGTTATCATAACCAGTGACGAAAATGTTATTATAAGAGACAACGTTTATATAATAGTTTATCTCTAAATTTGTTGTAAACATAACTTTTTATTTGAAATTTAAGTTCAATATATGTATTAATGTTACTTATAATATTATATAAAGTACTAGATATATTTTTCAATTTTTTTTCAAATTTTTTCAATTTCTTTTCAAAATTTTTCAATTTTTTGCGCAAAAACCGATATATCCACCGATATCGATATATCCATCGATATATCCGTAAAATCAAGGTACCGATATATCCACCGATACCGATATTTTCATCCTTGATCGGAACAAAGTCCCAACATTGGGTAATGATCCAATCCTGAGACCCAAAGCCTCACTTCTTCTTGAAATACTTGAGAGTCCGATCTCGAAATGATTGATGTAGTCATTTATGAGACCGATCTAATAAAATAAAATAAAAAACTACAATGATACAAATTAAGAACAGATAGTAAAACTCTAATATAAAAATAATTTATTTTATTTTATTTTTATTTTAGCAGGCGTCCTTTAATAAATAAAGAATAAACGATGAAAAACAGAGCACAGAATGGACATCACTATGAATCACTGAGTGCATAATGCAGTTAGTATGGAAGCACAATAAACTCTAGCTTAAAGTCCTTTCAAATTCATTCAATTAGAACTATCAAACAACTATTCCTTAAGAAGTGCGAAAATTCTACAGAATTAGGGCAATTGTTAAAACACAATGGAACTTAAAAAACAAATTCATGTCGGCATATATATATATATATATATATTAGGGAGAGAATTTTAAATAGCCAACTCTACAATATAAGATTCTTTTTTGTCAAGGTTTTTTAAAATTGTTCTTTTGTTGCCAAAGAAAAAAAAATTGGACTACAATACCCCTAATGAAGTAAAACAAAAAAAGGAAAAAAATTAAAAAGGAAAACTGAACAAAGCATATGCCGTCCTTAATTTTGATTCTTTGAATCCTTAATTTCCAATACTTGTTCTTCCCAAAAATCCATCCACACCTAACTGCTACTCGTCGCCCTTCCGCTGTCGGCCGCTGCTCATCACCTTACGCCGTCAGCCGCCGCTCTCCTTCCTCAGGTAAGATTGGCATTTGCAATTTGAAAAATGGGATTCCTGAAATTAAATCATGCAAAAATCTTCCTTAGTTTATGTATGTGAATTTCTTCAGCAATATTTATTAGTTATTGTATATTTGTATTGCATTGCAAGTTACCCTTCCACTACAAACATTTGGTAAAGTTTGCCTGTGTAAGTTGAGGAATGGTTTGCTCCAAAATGCCACATTTTTCATATTCCTCGATTAAAATATTTGGTTCAGTACAGAAATGAGAAAATATTTTGGACAGATGATCTAAGCTTTTGATGTAGATGGAAGGATCTGGATTTCTTGTGGATATGCATTTGTCCACAAGATTATTCTGTTAATTGGCTATATTTGATGAGTTAGACTTAATTGTAAGAAATCAGATCATATATTATATTAATTCATTGTGCGTTGTTATTATCTTATTTGTTGAGATTTGTGTAATCTTCAAATTTTATTTATTTATTAGTGTGTGAGGTGTGTTAGATTGGTGTGGTTTGTGTGGTGGTTGTCCTATATTTGCATTTTCTGAAATAAAGTGATTTAGCTAGTGTATATTTTTACACAAAAAATATTGCAATAAGTTGCTACAAGAGATCTAGTAGGATTCAACTTCAAGTTCAAGTTTTTCGACTCCAATGTCCCTCCACTGCAACTTCAATTCACCTAAGTCAAGCACCCTAAAATATAACGAAACATTATAACTTTTAAAATCTTTAGAAAACACAATCCAATTCTATCAGAAATAGAAAATGTTGCATAATTTATCAACAATCCCATAATTTTTATAGTACAACTTTTGGTTTCAAACAATCAAGCCCAACAATTTAACACATCATTCCTTGCAACTTACAATCTAACTCGAAAGTAGAGATATATTTTAAAATTTCTCCAAATTGACTATAGTATAATTTGAAAGGAAAATTAAACTTTAATGCTCATAACATCGAAGAAATGGCTCAATTGAGATTATTATTCTCTTACTATTATCATCTATTTTAAAATTAAAAATCACGTCACCTACTATTGTTTACTAAAACAAGTCAATATGCAAGGTCTTAGGCTGCAAATTTTCTTTTCTTTTATAAGAAAAAGGAAAATTATATATACATTTTGAAAAGGGCTTAAAATCAGTCATTTTATCGAAACTTCACATTAGTTTATCTTGCATCATCATATAATTAAGTTCATACCAATCTATAGTTTATATCGTACCATCACATAATTAAGTTCTCACCAACTAATACTTCAGTATGTATCATATATAATTAAGTTCGTACCAACCTTAAGTTCAGTTTGTACCACCATAAATTAAGTTCGTACCAACTTATAGTTTAGCCCGTACCACCATATAATTAAGCTCGTACCAACCTATAGTTCACCACACGATTAAGCCCGTACCAACCTACAATTCACCTCGTACCACCTTATAATTAAAGCTCGTACCACCATATAGTTAAGCTCGTACCAACATTAAGTTTAGTTCGTACCACCATATAATCAAACTCCTACCACCATACAATTAAATATGTATCAACCTATAGTTCATCTCGTACCCCCATATAATTAAAGCTCGTATCAACCTTAAGTTTAGCCTGCACCATCATATAATTAAACATGTATCAACCTAGTTTAGCTCTTACCACCATACAATTAAAAGCCTGTATCAACCTATAGTCCACCCTGTACCAACCTACAGTTCATCCTGTACCACCATACAATTAAAGCTCATACCAATCTGTAGTTTAGCACGTATCAACCTTAAATTTAGCTCGTACTAGCCTAAATTAATAAATTATGAATAGTTGATTGTATCACAATACATAATATCTTGTACCAATCTTAAATCATTAATTGGAGCACCCGTACTACTATGTAACAATCTGTACCAACCTAAATTAATATACAGTGAAACCTCTATAAATGAATACCCTTGGGACTAGAAAAAAATATTCATTTAGCGAAATTATTTATTTATCAATAAATGAATAATTTATTCATTTATTGAATTTTTATTCATTTAAAGGGTATTTTTATATATATTTTTTTATCATTACAATTATTTTACATGTACATGTACCATGTATCTATAAGATTCTATGAATGGAATATTTAGAGTCTATATTTGGAATACATGCACCATATACGTATATAGACTAGGTCCATGTATCATTAACTAATAAGATTCTATGTATGGAATACTTAGAGTCAACATTAGAAATACATGCACCATATATGTATATAGACTAAATGCACCATTAGTAAAATTCTATGTATGGGAATACCAAAAGACTAACAAAATGTATCTAACCTACACTATAAATATAGTTCTAAAGTTTTGATTTGGTAAATCATTCATTCTACTATATCTTTCTCAATATTCTATTTTTTGTTAAGAAATGATCATTTTTATTTGTTTATTGAAACACATGTTTTTTAGGGTATTTATACATATATATATCTTATGTATTTTAATGATTATTCATTTATATTTACATAGGGCCTTTAAGAATTCAAAAAAAAAAAAAATTCATTAATGCATTTAGCGAGGTTATTCATTTACCTCATTGGCCCAAGTCGGGACCGAAGAAAATTATTCATTTGTCGAGATCATTCGTTTATCAAACATTCATTTATCGAGGTTTCATTGTAGCATGAACGACCATAGCACCAAAACTTCAAATCACATTTGAGAACACATTTTTATAAATAGAGGAAAATGAAGCATGAATTGCCCCTTAAAAAATGAAATTAAATGAAGTCAAATGATTTTCACACCACTGAAATGAATTAAAATGAACTCTCATGCCACTGAAATGAGTGAATAGAATTCTCCTTTGAATGACCACGTATTAAAAAGGAGTGTAGCGCCGTCACTGCTAATTTATTGAAAGAAGAATCAGGAAAAAAAAAGGAAGGAAACTCTGGCCACTACCGTCGCCTCTACTCCAAGCCGCGGCCGCCACGCCTTCAGATTAATCGGTAATCAGATTTTGGGTGGGGAATATCCATATACAAAAAGATGCATCTTTCTACCATACTATCTATCTCTTAGAAAACTGCCGATTATAGTGCGCTCATTTCATTTAAGTTACGACGTGAAATTGGAATCCTTTTCATTTGACTTCGTTAATTTTTGATAAGAACTCATAAAGAAAGGGTATAATTGGAAAAAAAAAATCTTGGCTAGGAAAGAACAATTTATAAAATCATGACAAAAAAGAATGTTTGTAAATAAAAGTGGTTAAGATATATATATATAATATATAATATATAATATATAATATATAATATATATTATATTATATTTTATATATATATATTATTTTTCCTTTTTAACAAGATAATATTTGTGCCTGTATTTCTATCTATATCATATCTCATAATTCTATTGAAATTTTGAAATCTAAGTTAAGAAAAGGAAATAAAAGCTTCAATGGACCAGGTTCTTACTCTATACTATAACCTCTGATGAATTTGGTTTGTTCAATTAACTTAGTATTTGGGCCTAGATTTAATGGGTTCAAGCCCATGATTAGAGAAGATTCTACTGAAAATGGGCTGGACATGTGAGACATCAGTGTATGGTTCAGCTGTCAAGGGGTGTACAACAGTGTATGGTTCAGCTGTAAAGGGGTCCCACTGGACCGTACATACGTTGTCCATTCCAAATAATTTGAGCATCTCCAACACTCAAAGATATATATTTTGATATGACATTTTTCAATAACTGGCTTGGGAAGAATTAGAATCCTTTGTGATATCTCATCAATTTAATTTTATAAAATGAGTCACTTATTATATAATTTTTTTAAATAAATTTAATTCATAAAAATGTAACTTCATTTCATTAAATTATATTTGTAGGACGTCTCATGCAATCTCTATTGAATATTGTATGGAATTTGATATGTAAAAATGCATATAATTATCATATTGAAAATTTCAGATATCACATATAGTTTATATGTTTCATACGGAAATTTCAGTGTAAGGAATTTTCCAATATTATCTAAATGGAAAATATTAATTTTTTTATTTATTAATGTAGAATACATATTGTTTATTTAATATTAATATTTTCTATATTTCAGCAATTGGTATTGAAATACTTAAAAAATTATTTGATAGAGATGCATAACAAAATAGTTATTTGATAGTGGGATTCATGAATTATGAATAATACAACTTTTAATCTGTATATTATGATTGAGATGATATATGTTTTGAGTCCATAAGTATTTAAGTTTTGACACCGACGTTGATGCTATAAAATGTTGAATTACTAAGATGCTCTTACACATCTAGATAGAGTTGGGTGGGTCCATGAAATTGACAGAGATTTACCAATTCACGACAAAGAATCAAAAAAAAAAAAAAAAAAAGATGAATTGGCAATCCAATATAAAGATTCGGAAATTAATATTGCAACGAATGAGGTTTAAACCTATAGTTGTGAAAACAACATTTATTAATTCGATTGTGTGTATATTTGAATTTAAGTAAATTTTAAAATTAAATCATTTCCCCAATTTAAATATTTCATGCCTTTCAGCTGACTTATATTGCTAAAACCTAGTCATTTGATTGTTTAAAGGAATATAATAGATATAATATATTCAGTAAAGTATAAAAGTATGATATAGTATATATAATAAATATATATTAGTTTTTAATAATAACTCTAATAAAGGGGGGGGGGGGGGGTTTATTATACTATATCATACTTTTATTCTTTAGTGAGGATTCCATCCAAAAGTCCATTGACCTCCATATATGGCTGATAATCTATATCTGAAGATTCTGTTGGATGGGTAGATAGGGATGTGAATATTCGAATGTTAGAGAAGGCACCCTACTATTCTTTTATATGTTTATCTGTTAATAACTTTGATCATTATTATTTTAGATGAAATGTTGAAGATCAATTATAATGTGAAACGATTCATAATATTGCAATATTAATTTCTTACCACTTATTGACTAATATTGGTACTCTAACATTAATATGTAGTAAAGAGTGTTACGTTTGGTAGCTCAAATGATATCTTTACTTAAAGATGAAGATTGTAATGACTAGGGTTCGAACCTAACAAATTTTCTAATCCTTAGTCACACTCCTCTCCACTCCTTCCTTCCGAGCACATTAGAAAACAATCATATCAACGAAGTATTTATTCCAAAATGTAAAATTAGTAAAACGCTAAAATCAATATGTGGAGTAATTATAATTGAACTAATGAGTTCAAATTCGTCAAGATTAATCTTGAGTAAAATACGGATGTTTTATATATCTTACAAATTGAAAAAGTTTAAACTTCTATGCCTGTACACTTCAAGCTTTAGTTCAATTTTATGAGTCGGTATTTATGATTAGGTCTGGCATCTCACACTACCAAATTTATTATTAACGTTGAGTTCTATAGACAATTTTTAAGGTATATTTTTCGTTTTAATGATAAGAAGTGACCACTAATTATATTGGAGGGTAGTTGTGTAAGTTCAAATTGTAGAAAGAGAAAACAATTTTTTTCTTTTCTAACTGGTGATGTTAGTGAACTCAATCTCAAAATCAAGTCATTGAGTACATCCCACGATTCATATGATAGCAATTTGAAGGGAAGAAATTGTCATCCCAAATTAGTTAATCGTAAACTTGAAATTGAGTCATAAAAAAATCATAGTACTAAGTTGAGGTAATAATTATATTAAAAATGATTAATTTTCATAAGTAATATTAAACCGAAATTAAAAGTATATTCTAAAATGAGGACACCTGGTCCGAACAACAATGTAAATGAATATATTTAAAAGAGAAACCAAGAACGTGTACATGAAATGAAAAGTGAAATTCTTTGTCTTAGAGAAAGACAAAAGGAAAAAGTTTGAGGAAACCTCAACCATAAAAACTTCTTACACAAACTTGCTATAAATAGACCATAACGACAAAGAGCATAATATGCTAAGTTAAGCAACTTTATTGTTTAAAAAAAAAGAAGAAATATTTATAATGCCAAGAGATGGGCATGCTCTGGTGGTTAGTGAGGTGATCGGAGATGTTCTCCCACATTTCACCGCCACGACCGAGTTTCGGGTTTACTGCGATGGTCGAATGATCTGCAACGGCTTCAGGCTCAGACCTTCTCAGGTCGCCACCCCTCCTAGGGTTGAGGTTGGAGGTCACGATTTTCGAACTCTTTTTACTCTTGTAAGTTTTTTTTTTTTTCTGTTTATTTGCTATATATATATATATATATATTTATTTATTTATTTATAAGTTCTAACCATTGCAATATATGTTTGTATTTTGATTATAATGAATTTGCAGATTATGGTGGATGCTGATTGTCCAACTCCTGGAAATCCATACCTTCGCGAGTACTTGCACTGGTCTCTCTCTCTCTCTCTTAAACATGTGCATGATTAATGAGAAAAGAACTAATTTGTTTTGCATATAAACAACTTCTTCCATTGCGAATGATATTAATTTGATGTTTCTTTTTCTTTCTAACAGTACTAGTATAGAATAGTGTCAAATCACATGCAAATATACGCAAAATAATAGAGAAAAAAATAGTATTTGTATTAGAATATGCTGGAATGCTTGAAAATTCAAAAATATTAGGACATTTTGGATTGGGAATTTTTTTTATAATTGTTGCGATATAAGGATAAAAATGGCTCAAATCCTTGATTTATGGTTAATTGGCATAAGCGGACACATAACCTGTTAAATTTGGGCTTTTACTAATTTAGATCACGTAGAAAAATGTTATATTTAAGGATGATAGTTTCGTGGGTAAATGTGAGTATTCTATCCAAACTAAATCTAATAGGATGGATATTGATAATATATTAAATGGGAGTGGGATATGTTTGGAAAGGGAAAAAATTTCTCATTAGGGTTGAGATTACTGTGGGGTACCTGCTACTTGCTACCCGCGTATTTGTAGAAAATTATAATTTATGTGCTTGTTTTTGGAGCTTTATTTATAGATGTTTCAACACTATTTTCATGATTAATATTTGTCTTAGTGAATTATTTGGTATTTGTTATTTATTTTAGATTGCATAATTTTTTTGCATACATTGTTGTTGTTATTTGGTTTCGATATAATTGAAAAATGGGTAGGATATGCGCTTAAAATACCTGCTTAAATTCAAAAAAAAATTCATACCTACAAATTTAGAAATAAAAGTTTATACAAAAGTATATTATAATAAGTATTTTAAAATTGTGAAATATGAAAATTATCTTGAAAATAAAAATGAGCAAATAAGAGTTCGAAATATTAAAAAAAAAAATTAAAATTTAAAAATATTTAAATAAAAGTTAACTGTTTAAATAAATAAAAGTATATAATTCTTACATTTAGTTTAACAAATAGAAAACCATTGTAGTTTTATTAATTAACTTGTAAATTTTAAAGATATTATTTAGATTTTACTTCAATTTTCAAAATATTTTTAAAAATTATTGATTGATGATTTGTAGATTTGAAATTATTTTCCAAATTATTTATAGTTCTAGATTTATTAAATATTAAATTTTCTGTACTTTTTAATCAGTAGATTTTCAAGATAATTTTTCAAGTTTAGTTGTACTTGTTTATATTTTTTTGACATATCAGACAAGCTTATGTTCATAATAATTCTTTTGTTTGGAATGGGCCACTTCACTTCATTGAGTCTTTTCTTTTTAATGGTTCTAATGATTTAAATGAATAAATTTCTTTCTCACAAATTTATTAATTTTAGATTTTAAATATAATTTCTAGATTTAATTTATTGGTCATTTTTAAACATAGGTTCCTTTTAATTTTACGGGTTAATTTCAACATTGGTCCTGTATGTAAGATCATTTTTATTTTTGGACAACCAAGTATACGTTTTCTAATTTTGGTCCTATATGTTTCAATTTTTTCCAATTTTGGTTCTATATGTTTCAATTTTTTTACCAATTTCAATCCAATTTTGATTGGATGGCCGTCAGAAAATCTCACGTGACATCAGTGCTTTTGAGAATTCCAACCAAAATTGGATTAAAAGTGAAAAAAATATTGAAACATATAGGACCAAAATTGAAAAATTGGATTGAAATTGGAAAAAAGTTGAAACATATAGAACCAAAATTGAAAAAAATTGAAACATGTAGGACCAAAATTGGAAAAATATATACTTGGTTGTCCAAAAATGGAAATGGTCTTACATACAGGACCAAAATTGAAAAATTGGACTGAAATTAGAAAAAAATTGAAACATATAGAACCAAAATTGAAAAATTATACTTGGTTGTAAAAAAATGGAAAATACTTCACATACATGAGCAAAATTTAAATTAACCCTAATTTTATTTTAGTTGTGAATGTTTAATATATAAACATTCAATTCTTTGTCATTAGTAATTTGTTTATTTCTTAATACAAAGTATTTATTTCTTCATTTCCAATCGATCGATCGATCTTATTATTAATCAGTAACCAGTTTATTTATTTCTAAATTGGAAATATAGGTTGGTTACTGACATCCCAGGAAGTACGGGACCCACTTTTGGTAAGCCAATTTCAGTTGCGCATGATTCATATTTCATACCATTGATGCACAAAATATGATGTATTAATTTATCTAAATTTTGGTGTGAAATTAGTAGTGATGAATATTGCGGGAAAAATGAATGCATGCAGGGAACGATGTAGTGAGTTATGAGGCGCCTCAGCCGTCGATGGGAATCCACCGCCTTGTTCTGGTTTTGTTCCGACAGCCGGGGCGGCAGAGCGTGGCGGCGCCGCAGTGGCGACAGAACTTCAATATCAGACAGTTTTCTGAGAACTACAACCTGGGATCACCTGTTGCTGCTCTCTATTATAACTGCAATAGGGAAAACGGCACTGGATGCAGAAGAGCCGCTAATTAATTAATTCCATTATTATTCCTATTATTATTAATTAAACCACCATAATTACTTACTTATACATAGTGTGGAAGCTTAGCTAGTAGCTACCCACCATAAATAAATAAATAAATAAAATGTGTGATTGCATATAATTACTTCACTTTGTGCCTATCACTTTACTAATTGCTGCGGACCAAGGTTTATCAGTTATTATACTTTTTGGCACAAAAATATTAATAAATGTCTCCTTCACATAAAAATTATATATATTTTTTTCATCATCGTTTCATTAGGAAAAAAAAACCCCAAATACTCCTACAATTTGGCTAATTGGAGAATATTTTTGTTCAAAAAATATAAAGTGAATAAAAGGTGTAATTTTAAAGGATTGAGGAGTATGTGAATTTTGCAAGTTAGAATTTGAGATTGTGGTGAATTTTGAAAAAAATGGTATTGCCTTTATTTTTAAATTTATAGGATATAATTATAGTTAAAATATAACAATCACATTAAAAATTATAAAAGAAATAGATATTGTTGCATTATTTTATTTTGAAAAAGTTAAATACTATTATTGAGAAGTTTAAAAAGTAGAAAAAATAAGATACAATTATGAGATTATTGAAAGAGTTGGGTGCCCCATATACCACATTTGAAATAAAGTGGTTCCAATATACCATTTAATACAACAAATTAATTCCAAATATCACAAAACCTAGAAAAATATTATTTTACCCTCCACTTTATTTCATTTGATGAGACATATATAGAGCCACCTATTCCACATCAAATCAAAAATAACGGCGCACTCAGTGACACAATTTTCGTGTAAAAAAAAAAAAAAATATTTTGGGCTTATATCAATTTTCGTGTAACCCTATAAAATATAAGTTTATACGAAAATTGTAAATGTTATGAATCAACCGATAGTTTTGACAGACAAAATCCATGCACTTATCACTTCACATCTAATGACATGTGACTTTTTTGACTTTAAAGTACAAAAGTGATAGAAAGAGACTAAAATTTATATCAAGTGGTATAAAGAGATTAATATTATATATTTTGTGGTAGTTTTGGCCATTTACACTTATTGAAATCTCATGATAAATATGAATTGAGATTAGAGTTCCAATCCAAACACAAGGTTATTTTTTTTCTCAAAAGCCCATATTGTGAAGGATGATAAAAGATTGGACTGTAGCGGGGCCTGGTCCTCCAATAGTTGGGCTTCAACTGACGTCTTTATTTTTGCTATTCATTTTCTTTATTTCTCTTTTATTTTCCCTATTTTGTTCCTTGTGTTATGACAAGAATAAAGAACATTGCAGAAAAATGTAGAAGTTTTGGTTTTCTATTAAAAGAAAATTATTTCGAAAAGGTTTTTCTTTTAATTTTTAATTTTAATTTTAACGTTGAACTGTGAATCTTTTTTAATAATAATAAAAGTAGTAATGATTTGAATGTCGACTACCAATAATTGGTAATAATTTTTTTTAAAAATATTCTTATCTAATTACTAAATAGCATGCAAATGTATGCTAATTTCAGCCAAATACCAGACCTAGTGATCGGAACAAAGTCCCAACATTGGGTAATGATCCAATCGTGAGACCCAAAATCTCACTTCTTGAAATACTTGAGAGTCCGATCACGAAATGATTGATGTAATCGTTTTATGAGACCGATCTAATAAAATAAAATAAAAAACTACAATGATATATACAAATTAAGAACAAATGTATATGAGACTTTAGAGTGACGAAAATTAATATATAGAAATCAATATAATAATAACATGCATAAATAAATATAACCAATCCTAGTTTTCATTTCCTCAACTTGCTTATCTTATCACATGGTGAATCCTTTAAAGAATGATAGTAGAAAAGAATACACAAAATCTTGATACATCAATTTCCTTTTGACTATTGATGGGCTTTCCACCATGGCTACATCATGGATTGGGGCCACTCTTGTTTTTGGACATTCAAATCCATCTAAAGCTATCCAAGAATCCTTGTAAAGAAACATGTCTTTGGCAAACAAACACAAAAACACTCTGCCTTTGCACTTGAAATTTTTCATTCATGCACCAATCTCAATTAATTCTCTTAAATTACATCCATCTTTTTTTTTCCTTGCCTTGTGCTTTAAATCTTCCTTTACACAAATTGGCTTTACAGAAAGGGCCATCTTATCATCATATCTTTCTTAATGACCAATTTTATCTCACACAGTACTATCTTATCCATTTACTTTTTCAATAAATTTTTTAAAATATTTTTCCAGTCTATTCAAATGGAGAGAAAAATAATAAAGGAGGAATAGTTGTATTTCATTGACCATAAAGAAATGGTCCATAGGCCCATTGATGTATATTAATGTTAGCGATTAGTTATTCTATGTCCTGATTTCATAGTGGATTGTATTGGATTTTAGGAAAGCCATGAGATATAAATCATGAAACATATAGATGGTCTTAATGTATCTAGGGCCTCCTAATTAATTTCTATGGAATATTATTTATTGTATTTCTTCTTCAATTTGCATTTGAAACATCAATAATGTTAAAGAGACATAGTTTGACGACAAATGACATACCTTAAGGAATTGAACTGTTATCTTCGAATTAATCTATAAATTCGGTTATTAGAAAAAAAGAGAAAGTAAAAAGGTTGAAAGTTTGATACAGAAAAGGTAGTATTTGGGTGGTTAGAAATGGAAAAAAATAATAAACGGAAAAAGGAGACAGCACTGCATGCATCTTAAGATTGATGATCCATCATTGCTTTTTGTCAGAGTTCCTTTTATGACGTAACCTTTCTTTTTATCTCTTACCCACATGCATGGTTGGGGGCTAAGCAATCTCCAGATATAGAACCAGTCATTTTGAAGAGAAACACAGCTAACTATGTTCACCATACTTATTAACATCTCATTTAATTCCTTCATTAATCTCCGGTTTGATATGGAGTATATAATAGAAAAGAAAAAAAAAAGAAAAAAGAGCCTTCCTAGTATTCATTAAAACTCCAGAACTTTTTAGGTAACATATGAGTTGAATGAATGATGAATGTCTTGAAAATTGTACTTTAATTAATTAAATTTAGGTATTTTTTATTTATATAATATAGTAAATTATTTTTTGGTGCGCTTACATATATAAAAATTTGAGACAGCTCGGAAACGAAACCCAAAGACCTAAATTTCCGTTTCTGTGATAAATTGAAAAATGGTTAACTAAACGAAATTGTTTATCAAAATATGTACACAATGCACATCGTAACATCCTAACTCTGTATGTAACATCTAGTCATGAAAACAGTATAAAAGATAAAGAATTCGACTGCCAAAACCCTAGTCTTTTAGGCAATATTACCAAAATGCGAAAAGCAAAAGAGAATAGAAATTTTATATATAGAGAAAAAGATTCGGTATGTTCTTAAGATATTCGAGTTGCTTGAAATTATTGTCTCTGATGGGATCTTAGTACTGATCAAAATTGAATCTATGTTGAAAAATATGAAGCAGTTAGATTTAGGGTGTAAAGGTGTGTGATTTATTGATGAGTAGGAGTGTGGAATTGTCAAAATGATTGTTCGTAATTAATTAACATTAATGATGTATTAATATCAATTGGTTCTTAGGAGTTAAGCAAAAGATTCTTATGTTGCTACTAATTTAATTTCATAAAGTGTTTCTGCACATGCATGCCAATTAAACTTTATGATGTATATACATCTTTTTTCTTTCCATATTTGTCATAGACCAACTAATTAGTTAAGGTTAGCATTCTAAATTACTGTAGAATGTAGATCCTTAATTTTGATTAGTTATTTCTAGGTACTTAATCCATGGCCAAGAAAATGAATTAAAGACAAATGGAGCCTTAATTACCTTTACTATTCTAATTGAAGAAATTTATGGTATATATTAGATTAATAAATAATAAATTACTTTAGGTCTTTTGTTAATTCTCTACACACTTTTACAAATACAAAATAAAATATTATTTTACATTAATATTCATCAGACACAACTTTCCATGTTCATCGTCCGTTAATACCAAAATACAAAAACGCATAAACATAACAATCAACCTTTTTTCATCCACGATTACATTAAGATAAGATGAACTACGTAGGGTTGCTCGTTTATAGACAAGACTAGATATAAAACGAGGAAGAGAGTAAGAATGTGTGTGCCTAAATATCGAATAGCGTCAGCAACAGCAAACAAATAGGAAATGAAAGAGGCTAAAATTCAAAGATAAGGACACAAGTCTACTTATTCCCACGTATTAATCCTATTCCTTATCCATCTACCAAACACTTTCACTTTCTGATGGTTTCTTTGCCCCAAAATTACGTGTATTTTGCCTTTTGAATTCCCCACCAGCAATGTGAAAAAAATAAAAAAATGAAAATGAAAAGAAATAATTTATTTGCTATTGGCACACGCCTTGTTTGTCTCCTTTGTTAAAAGGGTGCTCAAAACTTTAGTACTAAACGACCAAAATCAAAGTTTAACTATTGTTTAATCACACTTTTAATCCCACCAACTAATCTTTATTTTGTAATTATTTTTACTCAAAGTTAAAGCTTAATTCTGATATTGGGGTGCCTCATGATGGTTGATAAAATTAATGAGCGCAATGAAATCAAGCTTATCATAATGAGTGTTGTTATGATTATCGTCGCTTTTGCCGTCATCACTTGAAATTACATATTATAATTTATACATGTCATCATTCTACTATATATATTTAATATTTTTAATATACTATACATTTACATGATTTATTTTAAGAATACAATCATTCTCACCTATCTACCTCTATCCATCGTTGATATGTAAAAACCATATCTTATTAAATGTTGCAATGTGAAATTCATAGTTACATTTATATATAAGACACATAAGCATTTAAGAAAATTAAAATGCGATTATGATGAGTATGTGAATATTTTTTAACTATTCAATATTGCTCACCTACCCATGTAAACATTTTAATAAATTTAATAATATATTATTATGTATATATATTATATATTTTCTTAATTGATGTGAAATAATCTTAAATAATAGTTATTTCAAAATGAAGGAATTATATTCCATACAAATTTTACGTGACTTATGTAGTTATGTTGAGTATGATAAAAGAGTTGTGTTCAGATTCCATCATAATTAAGTATTGTAAATGATCGCGAGTTGAGGATAAATTTTCACCAAAAATAAATAATTCCCCTAGAAGAAATCCTATAAATTTCAAATGAGACTCACAAATCTGTGTGAAATCTAACTTATATTTAATTTACATAAACTATTTAAGGTAATATTTGTTTCCATATATGATAAATCTATTTGATTAATAAATATCCCTTATTTTTAGGACTTACATGACTAACAGGTGCGAGATCTTAACAAAATTCTCTATTTCCATGAATACATCACGAATTTTTTAATTGTACGACATAATTACCATTTTAAGAGTATTTCTCTTGTGTTTATCTCCCACCAATAGCACACAATTTCTTTATTTCACCATTTTTTATGGAAAAATAGTGTATTTGATCTTCCACCTATTTCATCAAATTTTCCACCAAATAATAAAATATTAATATTACACCATTTCACCATATTTCACCATTTATAAGAATATAATTTGGTTTGGTCTCCCATGGTATTTCACCAAATATATCACAAAATTATGCATTTAATGTTAATCATAATTTTGGTCTATTTTATTTCCAAATGATTATAGATCTGATTTTAAATAATCATTTTAACTATATAATTTCAACAATGATAAATTTCAAAAAAACTATTTTACATAAAAGAAAATCAACTTAAATTATAATACATATAATAAAAACATTACAACATGATAACATTACAACATGAAAGAAAATGAACTCAAATAAATAACGTTACAACATATATTAATCTAAAATCATAAAAAATCTCATTCACCATCGTCATCATCTTCAACATCATCGATTTGACCATGTTTGTCCCATAAATGTGCTACCAATCTTCTTCTTAGTTCATTATGATCTCCTTGATTTATCAGATTTCGATGTCGACCAAGAAAACTAACATAATTTGTATTATTAAAATCTCTTGAAAACTCAGCAAACGGGACAGTGGGTGAACTATCATAGTCAAGGTTGGCGTTTTGATATCCACTACGTTCTTCCTCGACTATCATATTGTGCATAATAATGCATGCAAACATGACTTCATGTAAGTCTTGTTTCTTCCAAAATCAAGCCGCTCCTCTAATAATTGCAAATCGAGCTTGAAGAACTCCAAATGCACATTCTACATCTTTGCGATACGATTCATGTTTCTGTACGAAATAGTTTTCTTTGACACATTTGGGCAAATTAATGACTTGTACTAAAGTTGACCATTTAGGATAAATACCATCAGCTAGATAATAACTGATATTATAATTCTTACCTTTAATTGAATAATTAGCTGGTATAGATATACCATTGGTTAATGCTTGAAATAGAGTCGATTTTTGTAGGACATTAACATCGTTATTTGTACCTGGAAGGCCAAAAAATGCATGTCATATCCAAGTATCATGCGATGCTACTGCTTCAAGTATGATGGTGCACTTCTTATTGCGTCCACGGTATGCCCCTGCTTGAGCTGTTGGGCAATTCTTCCACTCCCAGTGCATGCAATCTAGGCTCCCCAACATCCCAGGAAAACCACGAGATTCTACAACTTATAACAACTTTTCTATGTCTTCTGCATTTGGATTTCTCAGATAAATTTCACCAAATACCGTGACAATGTCTCGACATAATTCTTTAACAAATCTAATTAGAGTTGACTCACCAATCCGAAAATATTGATCAAATGAATCAGCAGAAGTACCATAAGCAAGAAATTGAATAGACGCACACATTTTTTGATATGAAGTAAAACTTTGTCGTCCTGTAATGTCGTAGGATTTCTTTTATGAATTAGAATGGTTTTTTAAACCCCTTCTAATTCGTTGAAATAATTCACGACTCATTCGAAATCGCCTGCGAAATTGTACACCATATGTGGGATTTTCACCAAAGTAGTCACTTTTGAGTTGAATTGCACCAACTTCTCTTCCACGTTCTTTATATGCATGACCAACAACGGCCCCTCCTCAATTACCATGAGATTGGGATAAATAATATTGTTGCATCATTTGTTGTTGTTGGATGATATGATTCCATTGGTTTGTGTTTCTTGTTTGAATATCAGATCATTTGAAGAATCTTCAAGATCAAATTCATTGTTGGATGAAGATGATGAAGATGAGGATTGGCTTGGAATATGGTGAGATGGTCCACCTTCGTAACTCATTGTGTCACTTGAACTAGGAAGATGTGATAAATTTTCTATGGTTGATGAGAAATATTACTACTATATATAATATATTATTTATAGACATATTACTTGATTATATATAAGAACCTTATCTATAAATTAAATCAAGTGGTCTAAGTGGCCATGTGACTTACCGTCAGAAAGCATAGTGTTTGCAGGCATTGATATGGTAAATATATAGTGTTTTGCATTGATAAATGTATTATAAATGAATGCATAGGCTTTGCATAGTGGTCTATATGTTTAGTCACTTTATTTGGTAAAAATGAAAAGAGACCCTCTTGATTTTGCATTGAAAGTTGAAAAGATTTTGCAGGCTCAGCTGTAACATTTATCATCTATCTCCTCCTCACAAGCAAGTGGTCATGTCATATTTGCAGAAAACATAGTGTTTTGTCACTTCATTTGATCATGTATCAAATCCTACATTTTTTGCATTGATAAAAGTAAAGAGACCATACTCACTTTAATTTGAATTGATATTTAAAAAATGCATACCATTATATTAATCTATATATATATGATCGAATGTATCATATAATTCCTCACTCAAAATCCTACTCTCATCACAATATTAGTAATTTTCTAAAAAATGAGTCAGAGAGGTCTTGGATTCAAGGTACTTGAAGATGAAATTTTTTGTAATGCATATGTACATCATTCATCTGATAGTGCAATCGGGACATATCAGAGTAAAGATGATTTGTGGTAAAAAATAGAGAGCTACTACAACCACGAAGCCGTTGATGTAAACAAATTTGAGCGTAGAAACATAAGGTCATTATGTTCTCGATTCGAGAAAACATCTTCTTCGTGCTCATTGTTCCGTGTAGCACTTATTCAAGTTACAGCTCGAAATCAGAGTGGTGGCAATGCTGAAAGCATGGTAAGTATATGCCTCATTAATACTTAAAAATAGTTTATTAGAATTTATTCTAATTCAACATTTTTATTACTCATTTTTACAGCTTGCAGAGGCCAAAGAACTACATCTCATCAAAGAATCCAAAAATCAACCATTTAAGTTTGATCATGCATGAAAAATACTCAAATATCACGTGAAATGGTTTGAACCTATTCATTCGAATAGTACACCATCTCCTCTTGGAGACGATACATCATCTCCTCTAGGAGATAGTTCGGCATCTCCTCTTGGATATATTGGGTCACAGGAGAGACCAATTGGGATGAAAGCAGCAAAGTTAAAAAGAAAACTCTCAAAGGAAAAAGATCCTATGTGGCAGGAAATGATGAACAGTGTTGGAAAGAGTCAAGATCTTATGCAAAAGCAGCATGAAGAGTACTTAAATATACAGAAAAAAAAGAGAAGTGCATGCAGATTTAATGATGAGCCTTAAGCAGAAAAAATTAGACATGAAAGAAAAAACACTAAAATTAAAGGCTGATGAACAAGACATGGAGATTATGAGAAAAGATTTAAGTAATCTTACACCTTTTAGTAAATAATTCTGGAGTAATAAGAAACAAGCCATCATTGATCATAGAAACGGGTCACTAGCTGCTAGAAGTTTGAATTTTAGTGTAGGGGAAAATGGAGGAAATGATGAAGATGTTTATATACCGGAGTCTCCAAACAACAACACAGAATGCAACTATGGTGAACCTACTGGTGATGGATATTTCTCTAATTTCAACTATGACAATCAAGACTATTAGTTGGAGAAAATAAGAGGTACTCTTTCCTTGTTAGGCCAAACAAGGTTTTAACGACGCCCCTTTGAATCAATATTTTTTTTGGCAAAAAAAAGCAAGATTATTAAGTAATTTATGAATTTTTCGTTAATGTAATTTATCTTTTAGTTTATTATGTTACTCAAATGTATTATGCTTTTGTTCATTTATGATAATAAATGTATTTATCGTTTTAACATATAATTTATTTTTGGCTAAATATATTTATATTTATTTATTTATTATTAATAAAAAAATATTTATTTATTAAAAAACGAATTCATTAACCAACATTAATGAATTCTCAAAAAAATATTTTAACAAGTTGGTAATCACATGAAATTAGTTAATATAATCATTTTATATGCTAATTAAAAAATGGTGGTGATTACTCCAAATCCTATATTCAATCCTATATTTGATAGGAAAAATAGGATTTGGTGAAAATTATGTTAAAATGGTGGTAAGATGGGAGATTAAAATTCCTTCACCAAAAAATATGGTGAAAATATAGGATTTGAGATTTTATTGATATAGGGTTTGACCAACATGGGAGATTAAACTCAAATCACCATAATTTTAGGTATAATGGTGATTTGGTGATTTAGTTGAGAAGGTTAAAAACAACAAAATTAGGTGTAAAAAATGGGATTTGGAGAGTGGTGGAAGATGCTCTTACAAACATGAACTACAGGTATTACATAAATTACATGTGTAAATTATGAAAAATAGTTTTGAGATATTACACATTTATTCTATAGTTATTACATACATGAACTACATGTATTACATAATTACGTGCTTAATGATATGTAATACTCGAAAGAAATATGTGTGATACTTAAAAGATACTTACTTGTGTAATACCTTAAGGGTATATATGTAATACCTGAAGAGTAAATGTGTGAAACCTAAAGAGAAAATGTGTGATACCTGAACATAATATATTTGAAGAGTATATGTGTGATACCTGAAGAGCAAATGTGTGATACCCGAACATAATACATTATAGGAAAAACATCAATTTTATTCCCGTAACTAAGGCCTTGTCCAATTTTGGTACCGTCGTTTTTCACTTTCCAATTTTAGTCCTTTAACTTTTTAATTTGTCCAATTTGCATCCAATTTTGACCCGATTTTAGGCACGTCAGCAAATTTGACCGTCATGTAGGCAAATTTGTTGACGTGACCATCGGTTTTGCTGACGTGGCCACCGGATTTGCCTACGTGGCGGTCAAATTTGCTGACGTGCCTAAAATCGGGTCAAAATTGGATGCAAATTGGACAAATTAAAAAGTTAAAGGACTAAAATTGGAAAGTGAAAAGCGACGGTACCAAAATTGGACAAGGCCTTAGTTACGGGACTAAAATTGATGTTTTCCCTACATTATATATAGGCAAGGATGAAAATATCTCGATACACGCGCGATATATCCGTATTTTGAAGGTTGCGATATGGATATGGGGGTAAAAAAAATTTCGGGATATCCTGGATATATCGTGGATATATCGCAAATATCCATATCCGTTCATCTCAATGTAAAATTGGAAAAAAATTGGGAAATATCGCGGATATATCGCAAAATATCGGGATATATCAAAAAATCGAGATTTTTTTTACAAAATATGTATTTTTAGACCAAAAATAAATTTGATTAAAATTTGAAAAATATTTTGTAGCAGCAATAGTTCTTTTATTGAGAAATATTTTAAAAAATATTATTAGAATAAGATTGATTAATTTGATTTATCATTTAAACATTGTCGATTATTGCAAATCCAACAAATGTTCTATAGAAGCATGTACCAATAAAATGATGATTGACTCAATCCACACCAACAAAATGATGACTGACTCAATCCACACTATCCAATTAATACCACATAATTATATTCATAATTACTCAAATGTGATGAGTTGGTACCAATATTGTTTGGACAAAGATAACATTGCACCTGTTATTTTTGAACTTCATAGATCATTATTTTGGCTCTAGTGATTTGATTGTATCAATCCATTTTGAATAAATTTTAATTTTCGTACCTCATAGATCATCATTTTGGCTCTAGTGATTTGGTTGTATCAATCAATTTTAAATAAATTTCAATTTTCGTAACGCTTTTGGTTGTATGTATGCTTTTGTATGTATTATTTATCAATCATTTTGTTGAGATTTCAAATTAAATGTATGCATTTTTGAATATTATAATAGTCTGTAAAATCTTATGTAAAATTTCCAATTTTTTAATCGAGTTTTCATAATTTTTTTAAATTTTTTGCGATATCGATATGCGATATCGATATATCCGTAAAATCAAGTTTGCAATACGATACGCGATATGAATATTTTCATCCTTATATATAGGTTATGTGATACCTGACAGGTGTGCGCGGCGTGGGCTGGGCGCGTGGGAGCGGCTCACGCGCTATGCCGTTGGGGCATATAAGTTTTAGTGTCATTTTAAAATAGAGAAACACATTTTCTACTGTTTGCAATGTCAAATATTTTTTTTTTATCTTTTTTCTTTACACCTTTGTATATTTCACCTTTCACGCTTTCTTTTCTACTTTTTGGCTCATAATTTTTTTTTTATTAATTAATTTGACGTACCCGTAAAAACGAAATTGGAAATGCATAAGTGACATATCCATGAAGTAGGATTTCCTCTGGAACTTTTCTTTAGTGTGAAGAAAGTGGTGGGCATATGGCCAGCTTCCTCAAAAAGATTACTTACTTAGGACACAACCTATGAGAAGACGAAGATGAGGAGACCAACTCATTCATTACGACTGCTCAAAACCCCCAGCCTAATAAATCTTTAAAACAAACAAGTCAAGTAAAGAATTCTAAACCCCGCCCTATATATCTCTCCTCTTTCTCTCCGTCCCATTTCCCCCCATTTCTTCATTCTTCCTTTATTATTCCTCTCTCTCTCTCTCTCTCTCTCACAGATGGAAAACCTCGTCACCAACTTCTTCACCTTACATATTCTTCTTGGATTCTTCCTAACTTTATCAGGTAACCATATATAATCAATCTCCCCCTCTTTTCAAGATTTAATTCCCGTGTGACGTGATCATGAGATGTAAATGTAATAACAACTTTTTAATTTTGATTAATGTTTAATCAGGTTTTGGTTTCATACAACAAGTAGAACCCCTGGGTATTAACTACGGCCAAGTCGGCAACAATCTACCCCCGCCGGAGAAGGTTCTAGAACTCCTCCGATCCCTGAAGCTGTCAAAAGCCCGAATTTACGATACTAACCCTCAAATCCTGACCGCATTTGCCAACTCTAGCGTCGAACTCATCGTAACTGTCGAAAACAACATGCTGGCCACGTTAATGGACCAAAACCAGGCCTTCCAATGGGTATACACCCGCATCAGGCCATACGTTCCGGCGACCAGGATCACCGGAATCGCCGTCGGCAACGAGGTATTCACCGGAGATGACACCACACTCATCAGCTACCTCGTGCCGGCAATGGTGAGCATCCACGCGGCTCTAGTGCGGCTAGGATTAGACCAGTACATTAAGGTTTCAACACCCAACAATCTCGCAATCCTGGAAGAATCATACCCGCCGTCGGCCGGCAGTTTCCGGCCGGAGGTGAACGGAATAATGCCGCAGTTCTTGCAGTTCCTGGCTGCGACGAAATCCCCGTTTTGGATCAATGCGTACCCTTATTTCGCGTACAAGGACAGCCCGAATAAGATCCCCATAGACTACGTGCTATTCAACCCGAACCCGGGGATGGTGGACCCCAACACGAGGCTGCATTACGACAACATGTTGTATGCTCAGGTTGATGCGGTTATATACGCCATGGCTAAAATTGGATATGGTGGGATAGAAGTGAGGGTGTCGGAGACGGGCTGGCCTTCGAGAGGCGACACCAATGAAGTCGGCGCCACCCTCCAAAACGCAGCCGTTTATAACCATAATATACTGAGAAGGCAGGTGCAGAATGAAGGGACTCCATTGAGGCCTAATGTGAAGCTGGAAATTTACGTGTTTGCTTTGTTTAATGAGGATATGAAGCCCGGCCCGACTTCCGAGAGGAATTATGGATTGTTCCAGCCCGATGGGACCATGGCCTACAATGTCGGGCTTTCTGCATTGTCAACCACTTCATCAACTTCTTCAGCCTCTATTTCCTTAACTTCCAATGCAACCAAGGTAAATAAATAAGACAGATGTAAAAGCATATATGTATAGATAGATATATTAACTAATGAATATTTACAGTTTTACTGTTCTTTCTTTTTGATTGGCTTTTTTTCATTGGGGATTTTTGTCAAACAGGTTAAACCTAGTGGATATTCAAGGTGGTATTCAATAATCCTATATTTGGTGGGCTTCCATGTTTTAATGAGAAAACAGTGGTAAACAAATAAGGACTGCATTGTAAATATCTCAATTTGGAGGAGGGATTGGATGTCTAGATTTTTTTGGGCATTTTAAAGATCAAAGTCTAATACAAATAGTCAATTGCCAAAAGAAGAGTGCATGATGATTCTTGAGGAGCATAGAAAAATATTGAAGGATATATTCTTTTGTTCTGATGCCAACACCTTTCATCAGTTTATTGATAATTAATCAGAATTGGATCACATTCCTCCTGTCGATCATCCACCGTTGATTTATCCGAGATGAACGACTGCCTTTCGATTGCAAGATTATATAATTAATGGAGGGCTGATGATGCATCATTCAAGAAAACTACTACTTTATAGATGATTATTCTTCCACTAAGATCACATATTCAAACTTCTTTGTAAATTGGCTCTAGCTCATCATTACTTTAATTAGTAGTAGAAATGTATTAGATCGACTATTTTAGTCTTCTCTGATATTGTACAGAAGATTTGGTAATAAAAGATTATCATCTCTTATTAATTAAACTTTGTTTTTCCATTGTGCTTTTAGACTTGGTGATTAATTAAGGGTTAATTTCATTTTTGGTCTTTTTCATTTTTTGACAACCAAGTATACGTTTCAATTTTTATCAATTTCGGTCTAATTTTGATCGAAATTTCCAAAATTGCCGATGTCACGTGAGATTTTCCGGCGACCTTCAAACCAAAATTGGATTGAAATTGGAAAACCTGACTGAAATTGGAAAAATTCGAAACATATAGGATCAAAATTGAAAAAAAATTGAAACATATAAGACCAAATTTGGAAAACATATATTTGGTTGTTCAAAAATGAAAAAGACTTTACATACAAAATCAAAATTGAAATTATCTCATTAATTAATAATAGCACATACGTACGTACAAATAAGAAATTGAGGGACAATCTTAGATCGTTTGAAGAAAGTTGTCCGCTTTAGACGTGGATTCCACAACCGTTCTTGCATTTATATTCCAAATACACTAATATTATATGCAGAAATCATATATATTAAAGTTTAGGATAAGAAATTCAAGATAATGTTAGCTTCATTCCCAAAGGTTCAGCTTTGTTTTGTTCTTTGTTTCTTTCTTTTTTATATTTTTATTTTTTAAATTCCAAAATGGGCGGCTCAGCTTTATTCCCTCACCATAACCGTCGGCATTAATTGGCAGAGCCATCTTAAATTTTCCAAACCACACAAAGGGTTCACATTTTGGGTTGCAAATTTGAGACGAATTTAACGTGTTTTATCTTATATTATCAAGACAATACGATGAAAATGTGCCAAGAAATCCAGCTCTAACACATACTCGTTTGAGGAACTTTTGGATTTACACGCACATATTCCTAATTGGGGTTAAAAATCTTAGATCAGCCATAATGGTGCACATGAGACTCAAAATTAAGACTAATAGAAACCTTACATCTAACCTTATAATTTCTTGCAAGCTCTAGTGTAACATGGGGTTTTCTTTAGAACAAACACACATTAAAACATGAATGTGTGTGGTAGCTCGGCGTTTAGGCAGCTTTATTGCAAGAAAGTAACATGCTTACGTGGGAAGATCAAAGGGGGACCCATTTCCACGTATATAATGCATGTGCTTGGCTACTTGGGGGAACATACACATGCAGGCCTAAGTTGGAGACTTAGTCCCTTTATCTTCCTTTTTTTCTTTCCAAATTCAATACATTTTTTTGCTAATAAATTGCAATTATAAAAATTGTGATCGTATATGAATTTATCTGATTGACGTTTCAGGAGAAAGTTTCCCTCTTAATTTCCTACTTTTGGAGCCACCCTTCTTAATCTTTAATTGGGGTCAAATTAGAGTATGGATAAATGGGTAATAATTAGGATATCTTAACTTTTAACTGCCTTTAATCTGCATGATTCAGGGAAGATTCTGTTGTAAAGCCACACACTTTTTATCTTGCACAAGGTCGACACAGTTGGGGTATTAGTTTTATGCCGACAATGCTAGCTAGGTTTATTTATTAATTTTAGATTTTTAATAATCCAATTCCAAATTATGTGTGACTTACTGGCTCGATTGGTTCGTAGGTTGGGTTTGTTTAGGTTGGTTGGGCTTTTCGGGCTTTTACTGTTCATCGAAGACAAAATAATACTTTTTTTATGATTGGTATGTAGGTTTGTAAAGGTGGGTTTGAGTTAAATTGGTGATTGGTATGCATGGTTAGGGTGTTTGCAAATATGGGTTTAATTGTAATTGAGTGATTGCTATGTTGGTTTAAACTGATTAAATTAGTTAAAAGACTGTTTTGCCCCTGCCCAAAAAATAATAAAATAATTAATTATGTATAGTGAGGGCAGCTTGGTAATTGAACACTGATTACTATTCATACAACATTAAACCCACCAAAATTGATGGGTTTAGAAAAGGGGAAATAACACACCATAAACCCACCATAAGCCCAATTTATAAGCCCGGGCCGGCCCAATTTTTCGGGTCGTAAACCTTCATACCAATCACGGGTTTAGGTTGGTTTATAATTCGAAACCAACCTGAACCCGCCAACCAATCGAGCCCATATCTTAGAAGGGAGCACTATTAGCTTCCAAGATAATTTACAACCACCACTTTATCATCCAACTATGTATATAAAAAAAATCTATTAATTTCCCAAATAAAGAATGATGACACTTCAGTTATGAAAGAATTGCACAAGTTAAATAAATATCGTGGCGAAAGCCATAAATCTATCTATCTATATATATATATAATAACAATTACCCCTAAAAATAGAAATGCCAAAAAAATTCCCGCGCACTTTCACTTTCTAATATTAGAAATATCATTAATTATTAATTAGTTTATTTTATATGATATTAGTTGAATTTATTGTAAATTTCCAAAAATATTGATTTTATATATGAATATATATGGTATATAAACCTTATTATAATAGATGAAGTAAAATATATACATGGTATGTGTAAATCGTAATATATGAAGTAAAAAATATATATGGTATGTAAATCATAATATATGAAGTAAAATTAAAAATTCAATTTTTTTAATATACATAGATAATTAAATGACAACTTTAATAGTGTAATATACTCGAAATTCAAAGAATAATTTAATTAATTAAACTAATGAAATAATACATTCCACAATACTAATTTGAAGAATAATAATAATTAAAATATTGTACATAGCTAATGAAATGAATTAAAAATAAAATAATAATTATTTAATTTTAATGGATTTAATCTAAATTATAATATATTAAGTCAACTATTGAAAGACTTAAAATAGAAAGACAATAAATTTCCCGCCCAAAAGCCACATCCTAAATATGGAATAAATAAAGATATTATCAAATTATAAAATGAAGTGATAAATATGATATTTATAATTGAACATTTATGTTAATTACCTTAAATTATGATTGTTGTTGACCCATAATTTTTGGAAAACGTTTTACACCATAGAAAATTATTTTGAAATTTAAATCTCAAACCAAAATTTACAAAATGGTAAATATTTCATATGGTTTTTTTTTTTTTTTTTTTTTTGGAGCCATAATATTTCATATGCTTAATAGGAATAAATTTTGAAAAGATTAACTTTATATACTGAAATTTATCCAAATAATATGGAAGTCAATGTTTCCGCCTATATACCAAGCAATGTATTATTTATTAGGAAAATCGATTTTTGTTTCTCTTAGATGAAAATTTTATTTTGTATTAAATTGATATTGATTTCATATAAAAAAAATAGTGATTTATTTTGAAACTTACATAATTAGAAATGTCATTTTAAAATTATAATAGATAATAGATGTTGATGTTGTTAAAATATGCATAATTTTCATCCATTGAATAAGATATGATAATAACACAATAATAGGTTTGGCAATATGAATAATGATCTACTAAATATATAGCAACATTAAAATTGAATATCACAATATGAGAAAACAAAATGAGATTTTGGTATAATCTTAGTATATATTAGAAATTAAAAAACAATAAAATAAGCAATATTAAATGTATAATAGCCCGTTTACATGCTTTATAAATATTAAACCCATTGTTGTTTTATATGTGATTTCATTCCATATAATAGGAAGTACAAAATGATCATTATTTGCAGCCAATATATTTAGAAACAAAATCTATAAATTAGGAAACAACTATATTTATGCCATACACAATGCACTAATTTCATATCTAATAAACAAATTGTACCACATGAGATCTTCTATTACACTTGGCGTTACATCTCCTATTCCAAAACAATCACCACACGCCAAGTGTATTCGATGACATCACTATTTAACACATGTCATATAATAAATGCTATGAAACATGAGATGTAACACCAAATGTAATAGATGATCCAATCCGAAATTATACACTATAAATATGAAAGAACAAACTTGGAATTGACTCACACGCTGTCTTCACAATTTCTCAAATTCTCTGCATTCCAAACATTCTGTTACCATGAATTGTGTGTGTGTGTGTTTTTTTTTTTTTTTTTTGGTTTTTTAAAATTTGGTTGTGAATTTTATTTGAGATACTTTATAGTTTGGATGGATGATTAATAATGTTTGACTTTATTGTTCGCTTTTGAATGATTAAAGTTCCTAATGTTATTCATATTTTGGAGACAAATTATTTAGAGTATGTTTTATTTTATTGATATTGCATATGGATTATTCTTATTGCAATGTAATTTGTTTTTTTTTTTTACTTTGTGTAGGAATTCGGTGAAGAAACCGGATTGTGTGACTTTATCATTCGCTTTTGAACATTGTAAGTTCCTATTGTTATTCATATTTTGGAGACGAATAATTTAGAGTGTTTTATTTTATTGTGGATGCATATGGATTATTCTTATTGCAATGTAATACATATTTTTTTTACTTTATGAAGGAATTCAGTGAAGAAATCGGATTTACAACTTCTGATTCTGGAGAAGTAGTAAAGATTTTGAAGATTAAAAGTGTATACATTATAAGATGGATTTATTTTTTGATATAAATTTCTAAAAAAAAATCCTATAATTTGTTTTTATTTTTTGAGCCTTTTGTCATATAATTTATTATTTTTAGAGATAACAAGATTATGTAATTAGTTGAATTATTCATTCTACATATAAGACAATGTAATTGATTGGTTTTCCTGTTGTGATTTTTTTATATAAAGATTATTCCCTTTTCTGTAATAATGTACTTGATTTGTAATAATTTCTGTAAATATTTCATATTCACCTTATATATGTAAGTCGAAAACCTGTAATATATTAAACCAAATTATATTAAATTTTAAAGATATACATCAATTACAATATATCAGCTACATATCTAATATTCAATTGCAATAGAAAACTATCCATCAAATACTAATCATCGGACAAGGCACGTCCTTTTAAAATTTAAGAAGTTACTCAACAAATTGATAATAAAATAAAATAAAAATATGTCATCCTATATATATTTAATGAAGTTTGAAAAAAAAAAAAGGTTCATTGATAATATATGGATGATAAAGATATTAATTTATTGTTTATAATTTTTTATCTTTTATATATTTCCCATCCAAATGCCCCATCCTAAGTATGGAAATAATGAATGAAAAATAAAAAATTGTGAAATTATGTGATAAAAAAAAATCCATTCATCCATCTTTATGTAATAAATTATGAAAACAGTTTTCCTTTAAAAGTGGTGAATTGATCTAAATGAAATAATATAATTGATTTCAGTAAGGTATTGATTATTCATAAATGACTGTGGTAATTGTTGTAATTGGTATTCATCAAAATAGTAATTTTAATTTGACATTTGGAAATTAATTTTTCGTAAATAAAGGCTTGGCGTTATCTATCTATTATGAGTTATAGTATTTTTTGACATATATATTTATTATATCATTAGATTACATTGATTATATTGCGTTATTTGAGATAAAGATTTAATTGTAAATCAAAGAAAATAAAATTGTTTGATTATAAAATAAATAAGTGTTTTGACTAATTTTTTTTATTATTACAATAAAATAAAGATATTATAAAGACGTATTTTCAGCTCATAAATCAGCAACGATCTAATGCAATGGCAATGATGTTACAATATACTCCCTCCGTCCCGGCTCAACTTGCCTACGTTGACTGGACACGGAGATTAAGAAAATGCAGTTGACTCAAGTAGATATGCACTTTTTGATGGCATTTTTGTAATAAAATGCACATCAAATCAAGTGGATATGCACTTTTTGATGGCATTTTTGTAATAATGTTGAAATATAGGGATATTAATGTAAATTTTTTTTTGCCATTTATGGGCTGGCAAGTTGAGTTGGGACAAACAAAAATGGCAAGTTGAGCTGGGACGGAGGGAGTATTTTTTAGTAAATTTTATATTAAATCCATATTATTATTGCAACGATCTAATACTTATAAAGAAATGATGTTCAAATTTTCTTGCTAATAAAATATTTATTTCATATTTCAAATATAATTAATAAATTGGTTGCTATTTAACCACCCCAAATCAAGAGATTGATAGATCGTCTTAAGAGACTAATGAAGATTATTCATGAAGACCTACAGAGTATCTTCTTTATTTATAATTGGTGTTTTTCATAATTATTATATGTAAAGTATTTTAATTCTTATTAATATTTGATTTTTTTCTATTATTATCTTTAGGAAATGTCAAATTATGTGCACTTTATGGGATGACTTCATATATAAAATTTGCCTTTTATTAAACAATGGATTGTCCGTTTACATTGTTTTTGTTTGCAAATGTGTTGAGCTAAAACAAGAAAAGGTAATTATACATGCATTTCAGATTATAGAGAAATAATATTGGTTTGTTTATCTCCTTTATTTGATATATATGTTTTTCATATGTATAAATATTAATATAAAAGTGAAGTGAATATTTCCAACACTTAATATGCAATTAAAAAATCTACAGTTGACTTATTGTTAAATTTATGTATTGTCACTTTTAATTCACATATTTTAAATATACATGATATATGTATATATATATATATTTAATATTTATTATAATTACATTTAAAAAATTAATCCTGATGCACGGATGTAGTGTATTTTATGCTATGCCAAAAAATATTGAATCAATTATCACCATAACACAAATAATTAAATTTAAATTATGTAATTTATTATTTCTCTATTAATTTATTAGATATGAATATTTTTTGTACATTTCTTTTTACAATCTAATGGTCATCATGATTAGATAGATATTTGTATATAACTTGATTTATATTTTAACATTATATTATTTAGATATCTATTCCAAATATGTATATATTTAACATATATATAACTAATCTTGATTTAAGTATATTATTTTTATAATTAAGATAAAATACAATAAATTTATAATCTTATAAATCTTTATGAATATAATGCATCAAGTGATATAATCCTTTAAAATGATAAATCTTTGCATAGTTAATCTATATTTTTCAATATTTGTAAAAATCAATATATGAGTATTGAAATTGGATGTTTTTATGTAACACATTATGTACTACAAAGAATTTTCGAAATCAAAATCTTCAAAATATGGAAAAACGATTTCCAATTTTAATTCATTAAGAAATTTAAAGTATCTTATAGAATCATATATAATTGTATTTTTTATATCTTTAAAATGTATTAACACTTTGTTGATAATCGATAAAGGTAAACAAATATATTTGGTAATCAAATGATATACGACTTTGGTATAATTAATTATGTAGTAATTATGGTAATACTTACCATATGATAACAATTATCTTCTTAAAAATGGAAATGAAACTATTTTTTCTTGCTCATGTCAACTGTAAAAGTAGAAATGCAATTATTTATTATTTTTAATAAGAATTATAAATTAAAAATGATAAAAAATGATCTAAATAGTTGATCAATCTAGAATATAAAATTTGCAAAAATTTGATCGAAATATTTTTATATGTTTTCTAACTTTACTTTATCAAGTTATTTACCAAGTTATCTGGACACATCAACAAGGATAAAGTCAAAGTTTACCTAATGATGATAATTACACAATGTATCAAATGTTATTTTTGTTTTAAAATTACCAAAAAATTTAGGTAAAGTTGTAATTAAAGTACACTTAACCCTATAATATATGATGTTCTTTCTAAATAAAAAATACTAATTTAAAATTTATCTTAAAAACTTTTTTGTATTGACTTTTTTTAATTTATCTTTTACACATTTTCGTTTTAAATAATGTACAAAATTCAAGAAAATTGATCTATATTTTTGTTTAAAAAACTTCTGTAATTGAGAAATTTTGATTTTTATGCCATCTAAAAAAATTAATATAAATTTTTTTTAAAGTATGTAAAATTTAAATTTTTTATTTTTGAATAATATACAATAATATCTCCATTTTATATACTCATTATGAGTATCTTATTAAACATATATTAACATAATTTTTTTCCAGAACAATTGTGACAAGTACAATTGATAAAATGAGCTTAGCTAACCTACCCACGTTGGACACATGTGATCACCTTTGATGTCAAAAATCTAACACAACTATTAATTTTATATCTCAGATTTTAAATGAATGAAATATTTACATGATAGTGGTGGACATATTATGATATGTTCATGGTGGACATGGGATCATTATCTTTGATAAAGTAGTTTGACAGCGTATGATGAATATAAGAAATATTTAAAATTCGTAAATCACATATACAATAAATTAAATTGAAATAACTCTGAATAACTATATTGTTTTATCATGAACATTTTTTTGTTCAGAAAATTACAACACTTATAAATTTATATGCCCACCCATTATATGAGTACCAATTGACATTAAATTTTTTCTTAAATTAATATTTTACATCAGTTTGAAAATATTTTATGATCGTGCATCACATGGTTAACAAATGAGATTGAAATTACTCTAATAATTTTTACTATTTTCGTATTCAACATTTTCACATTAAAATGGTCAAATTTATATATATTCGTGCATCGTACGAGACTTATACTAGTTTCTAATAAAGGAATCTGAAGGGATCACAACGGTTAAAAATTAATTAGTACTTTTGGTTTGTATTAGAACAAAAAAACATTTGAACTAATTTCTAATAAGGAAACCTTAGGGGATCACAACGGCTAATTTTAATAAGGAAAGCTCATAACGGAATAAGGATAAAACGCGATTTCTTGTAGCAAAAAGTTGAATCCCCAACCCCAAGGGCCCCCACCCCCCGGCCCGACAGGGATTGGTGGAGGAGGTAAATCATGGTGACTCAGCGGCCCATTAGGTGGGAGGACCAGTGTCTGGTGCCCACAAGGAGCTATCCCCCAAATTGAGGAATAAAACATGAATTTTTCAACGATGCCATTTTTTCAGTCAGTATAGCTTTTTTTGGAATATTTCTCGCGTCCTTTTTATATAAGCCCATTTATTCCTCTTTCAAAAATTTCGACTTAATAAATTCATTTGTTAAGTTAGGTCCGAAAAGAAAATGGTGGGATGAAATAATAAACACCCTGCATGATTAGTCATATAATCGTGCTTATATTGATTCGTTTTATACAATATCCTTTAGCGGCGGGGTAAGGGAATTGGCTCAATTAATGCATTTTTTTGATAGACGCATAATTGATGGAATTACGAATGGAGTTGGTGTCATGAGTTTCTTTGTAGGAGAGGGTATCAAATATGTAGGGGGTGGCCGTATTTCTTCTTATCTTTTCTTTTATTTCTCGTGTGTATCAATTTTTTTATTAGTTTTCTATTTCCACCCTTTCTTCCGTTTTTGAGGTTTCTTTCTTTTTCTTAGTAAAAAGGGGTGACGGTATTCTGCCTAAATAGTAGACAGGTTTCTTTCTTTTTCTTAGTAAAAAGGGGTGACGGTATTCTGCCTAAATAGTAGACACAGGTAACAAATAAGAGAATACTAAAGATCCGAGCCGTAGAATTTTTCAATTCTGCCCACAAGGAGTTATCCCCCAAATTGAGGAATAAAACTCTCATTTCAATTCTGCCCACAAGGAGCTATCTCCCAAATTGAGGAATAAAACTCCCACACTGCGGCTGCCAGGACTCGATCCTTTTTCAATTCTGCCCACAAGGAGTTATCCCCCAAATTGAGGAATAAAACTCCCATTTCAATTCTGCCCACAAGGAGCTATCTCCCAAATTGAGGAATAAAACTCCCACACTGCCCAGGACTCGATCCTGCGTCCTTGTAGCAATCTGCCACCCAGGAACCGGCTAAGCTACGCCCATGCGGGCAAAAAAAATGCGATTTCTTGGGTGATTATCTCTCTCTCTCTTCTTGGAGACTTTTCCTTATTTATTTTTATTTATTTCTTTAATAAAGATGTGAAAATCTTTTTATTTGGGTTCTGCACTATTCTTGCTTTGCTCTGTCAACAATGGGGGAATATTTCTATTGTATGTATTTCTTTTCTTTAATTTTCTTTATTTCTTCTTCATCTTTTTTCCCCCGATGTCAAACGGATTGATTTTATTAATCATTCTGCTTTCGTATAATAAGTAAAATCACATACCATTTTTTCCATGGACGGAGCCAGGATTTGTTAACGAGGGGGTGAAATATTTTTTTGGGATATTTATCAAAGTTTTTGAAATTTGAAAAGGCCGAAATCCGTGTTTTTAACTACAATTACATTGTATATGTATATACGAGTAGTTCGGTCGGAAAATTTGAGGGGGATGGCCGCCTCTGCCAGTCCCCCCTAGCTCCGTAGTTTTTCCAATTGATAACTTATAGGTAAATTAGTTCATTACTGCACATCGTTACGTCAAAACAAGACAGAAATTAAGGGTGGGCTTCTTGTAGGCTTGTGGGAAGCGTCTCCCCCTTGACGGGCCGCTGAGTACCTGATTTACAATCTTTCACAACTCTTGTCAGATCAGGATGAGTACCTGATTTACAACCTCTCACAACTCTTGTCGGACCGGGATGTGGGGGCCCTTGGGGTGGGGATTCAACCTTTTTGCTCCAAGACAGAAATTAACAAGATTCTGAGCAAAATTCACTTATGATCCTTTTTTGAATTTAATGAGTGAGTTTTTCGAAACTGACTATATATATAACTTTTTGCCATACCTCTGGACGAATCTTTTACAAAACTACCAAGAAATTTATATAACATAGAGAAATTTCCCGATGAAATTACATATTTTACAGATTAAAAGGAAAAACTATATATTTTAGCTTCATTATAGTAATATCATGCAGTATAATCCTTCACCTTCATCTATTATTGTATCTATATGATACAATATCTTGTAAACATTCTTTCTTCAACAAACAATGGTGTGTGTATATATACACTCTTATTGTGATGGCCAAATTCGTTTACGATACTCTCCCAACGCCCACAAGGGGAAAATATTCCTGTATTGCGCGTAATGCAACATGCAGTTCTTCATATACACACCTGTTATTTCCTGTAACAAATAATTATTTGTTAGAAAACTGTTTGTGAAACAGAGTATATTACTAGAAAGTCATGATCAGTTTGTTTTCGAACCAAAATAGTCCTAAAATTTTCACCTGTTGAGGAAAATCTCCATCATCCATCTGGGCATTAATCAACAATTTTGCTGCTCTATGTAGAGGCCTCGGATCCCTCTCCGCCTGGTTTATCCAATCAAGAAACAGAGTACATAATTAATCCATTTGCTTCACCTTAAGAAAGTGTGTATTTTAAGTGATCAAAAGAACAAATTACCTGTCCACCATACATAAGACCTAGCATTGCCCATGATGTCTGTACCAAATTTGTCCGATTTCCTTCCAACGGTGTGTATTTCTGTCGCAACATTATCATATTTCAGTGATTTTATCATCATCTTTTTTTTTTTTTAATCTGGAAATTTGTAATAAATAATTACCATGCTTGGACAGGATTCTAGGCTTTCACCCCATCCACCTTCTTCATTCTGTACCGACAAGAAGAAGTTTACGCCATTTCTAACAGCTTTGCTGTTTTCATATGTCTTTCCAGCAGCTGCTAATCCTCCTAGCACGCAGAATGTGCCATAGAGGAAGCAAATTCCCCAATAGCCATACCTGAATCAACACTTGACACTTTTAGATAATTCGAATCTTGAGCTAAAGAGTGCAAGTTTTCTTCAACTCAGAAAAGAAAGCTGACCATGAACCATCAGGCCATTGTTTCTCTTCAAGGAAACGCAACGCCTTGGCCACGGAGATTTCTATTTCTTTCTCACGGTGGCCTGGATGCAAGCGCTTGAACGATAGAAGAGCGTTGAGTATTGAAGCAGTGCATTCAACATGCCTAAACAACAACAAATCGTGGAATTTAGAGATGTTTATATGACCCTTGTCGAATTATAGTTCAAGAATCAGTAGAAAAAGATCTTACTCTTGCTCAACAACTATGTCAGCAAAGAGCTCTGAGGGGTTCAAAACCTGAAAGAACATGACCAAATTACTCTGTTATGTTCTGTTCCACTTTAACATCCTTACATTGTGGAATCTGAAATGTTGTGTTTTACCTGTAGATATGGCTGTGGAATTGGGGGCTCCCAGATAGCAAATCCACCACTTAAAGGACTCTGAATACATAATATTTTAGCACAATAGTTTATAACAATCCATTAGTACAACTTTAAGGCCGAAATTCAGAATCATAAAGAGTTTATTCTTACTTGCAAATAAAGCAGCACATTGACGGCATCATATATTCGTTCAACATCGGCCTTTTCCCCCGAGATTTCACTAGGCATTTGGGACAGCAAAAGCAGACACTAGAAACAATGTTTCTGTCAACTTTCTTGAAAAAACAAGCAAACATGATATATTGTCTGAAAACAGAAGACAAGATTGTTACCTTGAGTGCCTCAGATGTGCAGTCTGATACAACCCATCCTTGATCTTGATCGGAGAAAGTCCATGCGCCTTTAGTGAAGTGACGATACATGCTTGTGAAGTCGCCTTTTGGATTTTCCTTAATCTACAATACCACAAAGCAGAAATGAACATTGATGCAACTATATTGTATAGATGAGTCTCAATATCTTGAAACAGACCTGAGATTCCTTTATGTAGAAGTTGGCCTTCTTCAGACAGTCCCCATATTCCTCAACCATACCACTTGCAATAACTGCTTGAGTGGCAAGTGTACTGTCCCATATTTGACTTCCAAAACTCTATAATTTAAACAGACATATCAATCAGTTTTAGTACTATAATTCCCACTTAATTTATTTTATTGAAAGATGATCAAAATGTTAATTAAGTTATACCTGCATTTTCATGCCATCTTCGGCAAGCCACAAGTAGTCAGGGACCCTAGCTAAGTGATGCTTGAACTCGTCGCCATTTGGATCGTGGGCCCACCAGCACATCATCTGCAGACTCTGTATTATAAACCAACACAATGCGCCACATTATCAGTACAACTTTTCTTGTCATGTAATAACAAGCAGACAAGGTTATATATAATGACGTACTTTTTCGACACATCCAATGGTAATATATCTGCTCTCCTCAGCTCCATATCGCATGTATTTGATTGTCTTATCCAGAGCTTTTTGTCTAATCTTGTTCAACGGCCATCGCCTCATTACTGGCTCAGTGCAGTAGTTGAGAGTGTCCCAAAGCAAATCTTGTATGAACGTATGGGGATAGTATACATCATCCTAGATCAAAACATTGCAAAGTTAGTTATTCAACTACTTTTAATTTGTTCTAATATTGTTGGAAGCTCAATGAATGGAACGTTGGAGTTTCATAACAAACCTTGCAACAATGATGGCGCGCCTTATTCCAATCAATTTGATCATAAGGCTTCACATGGATTTCTTCACGAAGGGATAAAACGAGGTCGTTGAGAGGTCCATGGTATTTTCTACCATAAAGATAGGACATGGGCATGTAAGTTGTACGACAATAACACCACATTTTTGCTGCAATATTTATTGTCAATAACATCAACAATGTTAGATTTGAAGGAAAAAAATTAGCAATTGAACTAATTTATAGATTGAATTTTACCTGGATGATAAGGTAAAATTGAAGGAAATAGCCAAAACTCTGGGGGAAGAGGGTTGCAACCATCCCATTCATACACTCCAAGGACCTGATCCATTAACACATTTTGGTTATTAAAATTAGTTAATGCTGTTTTATAAATACTTTAACATGAATAGTTCTTCCTTGTCTGACTAGTTCATTTCTTGATTCAATCTTTAGATTGTGGGGAAATAACAATTAGTCTTTTTGTTAAAATTATTATAACAAACTTTTTCTCTTTCTTGACTAGAATTGTGACTTGTGAGTTTGAATGAAGGGTCATATTGAACCTTGACAAGCCAAATATTATTCGAACCTGCTGAGGTATACATCTCTTTAATTAATCACAAAATATCAGAAAAACAAAATTGAGTCATTAATATTTTTTTAATATTTATTTTTCAGAATTTGACACATAGGTAAACCACGTGAGTAGTGTAGAATTTCCCCATGAATTCCAAGCAACTAATGTTGGTCAATTCTGTGTTTATCTTAGGCCCTACAACCTTTTGACAATCAATTGGACCATGACAACCACTCAAAATTCCACAAATTATTTTAGGCCACGTACATCATCCATATCAACATATACAATCATTTAAAATAAGGAACATGAGATGATGTGTATTAATAAAATGAAATGAAATATGAAAAAATTAGAAAAGAATAATTACCGAAAGATAGGTCTTGCCCCAGGAAGGAATTCCAGTGGCTCCACCATGATCAAGAATCCACTTCCGTGCTCTCGATACGGCGCCGTTTCCGTCATCGGGTCCCTCTCCCAGCAGTCGTAGCGCCACGTAGCTGAGAGCTGATCCTATCATCGTACTGTGCCCTTCTATGTAAAATCCCCAGCCACCATCCTCATTCTGCACTTCCCATGTTTTTTTTTTCACTTTTTTAATTAATCACTACTAAATATTATAACCCTAATTGCATAAATGCTCTTTTCTTTTTTTTTTTTTGGAAAAATGCCCTAATTTAGATGTGTCTTATCTTACTGTCGAAAATATCTTCATCAAATCACCAAAAAACTGACTAATGATTAAAGTTTTATGATTCAACTAAAGTTATTTGGTTAATAAATTTCTAAAAGTTTGGTCGATTTTTTAACTAAAACAGAAGTCATGATTTTTATTTTTTACAATAAAGCCTAAATTGTGTATATATGGAGATTTATTAATTGGTTGAATAAGAATACCTGATGATTGTAAATGTAGCGGACCATCTCTATTTTGTGTCCTGACGTCAATACTGTGTTGATGGCTCCACTTATGTACAAAGCAATAATCTGTGAGACAGACAGTATATTTATTTGTTAAATTTGGTAAATAAACAATTCTTTAAAAAGGAACAAATGGAAATATGGTTTTAACCACTTTTGTATAGCATAGCTTTTTATTTTTTTCACCTTTAAAAAAAAAAGGATTTATACCCACTTTGACTGGAATAGTGATGAGCGTGGCGGCGCCGGTGGCCACCACCGTTAAAAGTAAATGTACAAGTTTTTTTTGTTTCCTAAAAAAGTCAACCTAAAATATTTTTTCTCATGAAAAATGGATAAGATCTCTGAGTGTCAGAGATGGCATTTATAGAAGAAATAATTAAATCAAATACAAATTTCGAAAGACTATACCATATTATGTTTCCATTTCAGTTGATAAATGATTCTTTAAATGTGCACCGAGTGGACAGAATTGTCATGTCGTGTACATGTATATGAACAAATAACGTTTTGCATCTTTTACAGCTTTTATTTCAAAATATTCACCACAAGTGAATTAAATAACATCACTAATTAATACGTGAAGTGTATTAAATGTCATGAAATATTAGATATAACATCAACTTTAATAGAGGATCCAGCAGGCTCATTCAACAGTGTAACATCTAAACGAACAAAAATTAAATTAAAAAATATATATATATATACCAGTGGGGGAGTGAAAAACATAGGGCCAGCATTTTCAGCAGGCCAATGACCATCACTTGCTTGGACGGCTCTATTTAACCTTAAAGCTTTCTTAACTGCAATCGTAGCTGTTTCGTAGCTTATTTCCTCTTTCTCTCCAACTCTCATTGCTGGTATGCTCATCAGATCAATTCCACTTTCCTTTTTAAGCTGTTCAAAACAAATTTATATTGAAGATCAAATCAGTGGAATATCTCTTATTTCATTGTTTTTCAATATATGTGGTGTGAGATGGTTATTTCAGAATATCAGATATAGACGAAAAAATGGGTTATTTTACATGGAAACGATATAGACCTGCATTCTCATGAACAAATCTCCACAAGAGTGATATCCCTTGTTCCTATTGTGATTCCATTCGTCACGAGCCTTCTGAAAAGCTTGAAGCTCTTCGGGGGTTCCCGCGTTGGGATCATACTCCCAAGTTTGTCTACCCACAAAGTTGTTGGTGCTGTATAAATAAGGGTCGTTCCCTTCTGCTATCTTCAGTTTCCACATCTTTTCTTTTTATCTGCACTTAATTATAATACAAGAATTAAGCTATGATCATCTCATTAACAAACAAAACAACAAAGAGAGAGAGAGAGGCAAAGAGACCGGAAATGAATGAAGAGAATATGCAGGCTTGATCTTAAAGGTAGGTGTAAACTGACAGTGCTGATATATAGCTATTTATAGGTGAAGTAAGTGGAAAATTTACATTGGGATGGAAACAACAAAAAGTTGGTTCAATAAAGGCAACTGTCCGCCCCTCAAAGTATAACTTAGTTGTTCGTTAGTCATGTTGGAAGCTAATAGTGTGTATACGTTCGAATTCTTATAAGAATAAGGAATTTGTGGCTAACCAACCACCACTAAAATAAAATTATGTTTGATGATGTTATTAAACATCATTGTACAAGGTCTAATATTCTTCGCTTTGCTTCATAAGATTGGGATGTAATGACAACGAATAAAATATTAGATTACTTTGTAAAATTTGAAGTGTGAAAATGATAATATGTACCTACCACAAGTGAGTTAAGGTGGAATTGATATTTTGTGGCCATAATCCCCAATATAAACTGAATATTATCGTAGGGGTAAAATGGTTAAATCAATACACGTTTGTTCCAAACTTCAAATTTGCTTGTGGATCTAATTATGCAGAAACAATTATAGTTTATTTTGCTTAATGATGTAATTAATATAAGTCATTGTACTTCTTTTTCCTTTTCTTCTAACATTATTATTTTTTATGAATAATTTAAAAAATATACCAAAAATATTCTTTTGTGTATCATAAAGTACACAATGCATACAAGGGTAATTTGGGTTTTAATTGGTCATGCTGGATTTGCTTGACTTAAGGACGTCCCATTATGGGGAGAAAAAAAACTACTAATAGAAAAATTAATTAGATTGCACTTTCAAATACAGTACTTTCCCGAATAATTTAAGCAATAAAAATTGAATGTTGGCCAAACACAAAGTTTAAACTCATAAATATTAAATATATACACCAAAGTGCGAAGTTAAAAGTTCAAACCCAATCATGATGACACACGTCTACGAGGGGAATTAATGAAGGGAAAAAGAATCCCACGATGTCCGATCGTCTTAATTTACCCAAAAAAAAAAAAAATTAATAAAATAAATAAATCTCCCAATATAGCTAACTCGTAAGAGAAAAATTAAAGAAAGAATGTTTTAGTTTTTGAGTAATGTTTTAACATTCTTTTTTTTTTAATTAAATTTAAATATTTTTATCCTTCATTTTTTCCGTATCAACATAATTGGTCTACATCATTTGTTTTTCAGCAGCTCATACAATTCAAATTTAGATCTTACCACCATATCTCATAATATAAGAGTATGATTGGCATTCAATATGACTCCTCTAATGCAAAGGCTACTTTGTTTATCAGTATTTGTTAAAAGTGTATTAATGATGTCATATACATAATATATATATATACACACACAACATATATTATTATACTACAAAATATCGATCACGAGCTGATATAATATGCAATGAAGGTTCAGTGCACATCATGTTTTAAAGCATCAACTTTCTAACCATCTCAATTTATTAAAATGGTCCCTAGTCTCACTCCCTCTAATAAATGATGCAAAAATATCTGCATGTTATATTGGTGTCACGTTTGTGCCTTCAACAGAAAATAGATAGTCATTTGTCGGTCAGGAATCCGTACAATCTTATATTTTTTGTTTGTTGTCTTTTAAGGTGAACTTCTATTTTAGTGCTTATTCTATTTGGAATTCATCATTTATATACATCTTTTAATTAGCTATATTAAATAAGAGTATAGTTGGAATTGTAATTACATTGTTTAATCCACATAGGAAAAAATATGAGAGGATTATTTTTGCAAGACAGGAAAGAATATATATAATTTTATCTTCAAGAATATATAATTTAAAACATTGGTCTTATAAATGTTACACGTAGTGTGAATTACACTTGACATGACATCTAGAATAAAATTACCTACATATATATGTGATTACGTGTAAATTAATCTCCATCTAGTATTATGTTTAATGTAATTCACATGGCTTCATCTAAAAAAATAGTCCAATAAAAATTAGTTTAATAAAACTTAAAGTTTAGTATGACAGTGATCAAATTATCATGAATAAGTTTATCTAACAAATACACATATTTAATATGAATGTGTAAAATGTAATATCAAGTAATAAATAAAGACAGCATGAATACCTGATGTAGGATTCCTTAAAATCAAAGCCTCGGAAATGTTTGTGAGATCGTGGAAAATATGCAATTTAGTGGGCAATTTGTTTCTTGAGATGTTTTAGTGTGGATGGAGACTACTTATATAGTTATATGGAAGAAAATTTAGAAAGGTGAAATTAATCCACTGAAGGGCAAAAATGTCATATCCGGTGACTTTGTGCCATATGTCTATTTCTGGTGGCTATTTTATAAGAATAAATCTTGCTCAAAATTCTTGGCTACACACATATCACATGACAATATAGACGAAACCGAAGTTGATGTTCACATTTGGACAGTGGACTTCGTCATTTTTGTCTGCATTTGATCGATTCCTTTTACTTGTTTTTAATGGGTACATGGATCTTTTTCCATATGGAAGTATATTGTGAGGAATAATTTTTTTACAAGATCTTTATGATAATCTATAATTAACATATAAATTTGTAAATTTAGTTCATAAAAATGAGTTTGATTTATGAATAATAAATTTTATTTCTAAATTATATTTTTAGAACGGCTTTATATGAGTTTTTATAATAGATGAAAGTGAGAAGAGAATTTTGATTATAATTGCAATCATTTTATGAGGTTTTTATAATGGATGAAAGTGGGAATTGAAGAGAGACTTTGATTATAATTGCATTCATTTTACGAGGAATAAAATTATTCTAAGATCGTTAATTAACATATGAATCTGCAAAAAGTGAGTTATGTTTATGGATAATATGTGGCTCCTAGAAATCTTTACATTATATCCTTAAAATTGTCTCACATTAATTTTTATTAGATGAAAGTAGAAGAGATATTTTGATTATTATTCCAAACATTAATTTTAAAAGAAAAAAGAGAAGCAGAGGAATTGTTGGAATTTGACAAGCTCCTCGATTTCTATAATTTGTACTCAAATTATCTATTTTTTGCTTGGTCCATATCAATAGAGATCTAAGTTCGTACTTATATGTTCATAATTTTTTTCATGTTGAGTCGAAGTGAGATATTGGATGTCCAATCCCAACAAGATGCACGTTTAGCAATAGTTTAAATGATGATATGACAATAACCTATAGTAAAATTTTATTTATCTCATATTTATAGAATTGATATAATTAATGTGTGTGTTAACGATAAATTAATATATTTATATAATTAGTACAATTGTTAATAAAATATATAAGTTCCTCCAATCTCATTTAAGTACCATTTTAGAGTTTTATTAAAATTAAGAAACATAAGATTTTAACTAATATATCCTTTGTTAATTAAGAAATTTAGAATCTACAATTTACAAGAGATTTTTTTTTCCTTTGTTAATTAAAAAATTTAGAATCTACAATTTACAAGAGATTTTTTTTTTCTTTTTATAAAGGTTTCTATCAGCTTTCTAAATTTAGCCAAACATTCACATGTTTTATTGGAAAATGGTAGATTTTTATGATATAATGATAAAGATAATTTTGAAATAAAGTTGTATAAAAGTCTATTTTGAATATAGATTTTAATTTTTTTAAAACGACTACTTTTTAATCACAGAAAATGTGTGGTTGCTGTTGGGTGCATGAAATAAAGCCCTCATGTTATTTGTCCCATACTAAAATTCAGGGTTAGCTTTACTACCCTCAAAATTACATATTTGAATTATTTTGTCAGAATATCAAAATATAATACACTTTAATTGAGTTTACAGTATATTTAGATTATGATATAAATATATTTATACGACTCAACATATACACAGTATACATCACTTTAATAGAAATTATATAATTGGCTTAATAAAAAATTTGAAATTATATTATTTAATTTTTTATTCTTTGGTAAAATTTCAGATGCTTTAAATTTCTTGACGGCAAATGGCACTTTCTAAGCAATTTTAATAAAGACGGTGGCCATCAATTGATCAATTTTAACGTGTCATTTAAAAAATATATATAATTATGAAGCATTCAATTACATTTATTCTGGAAATATAATTATGTTTTAGAGTATCTATTACCAGGAGAACGCAGAAAATATGCCACATACTAAATGAAATATGTAGCTTAAATTCAAATAATAAATTCAGTCCCGTTTTCAAAACTTTGTATCCCATGCATATGCCATATCTATTACATGTCAAAAGATATTTTATCTTGTGTTTTACATATAAAATAATGTAACACATATATTATAATCATATATATATACACACACAAAACTTATAATGAAATAATAAAATACGAAAAAAATTAAATATCTTATCATAATGCAATGATTAATTTCCGCTCCCAACGAACCCCACCCATGCAATTTTCTTTTTTTTAAAAAGTAGACTAATCTACTGATTCTACCACTAAATAAAGTCAATGCAGAAGTCAACGATTTCTGCCTGGAAAATTCTCTCGAATTTTATTTGCTAGAAAATGCCCAAAGTCCAGGTAGTAGGTTTTTCTTTCGGGTAAAATTTTAGGACAAAGTCCAGGTGGTAGTAGTTAGAACGCTAGTAAATTTTATTTTAAGTATAAATCGTAGTCATCATACTAATTAATTGCAATTGGAAACAAAATAATCTTATTTATTATTCCATCAAAGTTCAATTCTCCATTCCAAGGAAAAAAAAGTGAGTCTCTTATGAGATTGTCTCACAGATAATTTATTGCATTGTGTAAGACGAGTCAACCCACAACCCTATCATCCATAACTCAAACCCTACAATTCATATGTCGTTTGTAGGTGATGGCCCCGTCTCACGATAACTATCCGAAAAACCATTTCACATGAGTTTTTGTGATTTCTCTATTATACAACATTTTATTTTTAATAATGTAGATTTTTTTGAAATTTATGAAGTCTCATTATAATCCGCTATTTATTAATTACGCCCATTATTTAGAGTTGGTTACAACTAATTCTAAGTTGTTACAAGGATATTATATATTTCTCAATTAAAATCTTATGAAATATATCTTTTTTGAAACCTTTTTTTTCTTTAAAGCATGACTCTTTTTTAGGATGTAGTGGGTGTTACTTTTTTCCCGTAATTATTGCTTATGTAAATAACTTCATATTGTAAATATCAGGAAATAACAATTCACTCATGTATTAATGTGTTCACTTATGTGTATGCAAAAACAAAAATCAACTGTCATATATACAAAAATAAAATCATGCTAAGAACTGACCAAAATGGTGGCCAATATTTTCTCGTGTACAAACAAGCTAGAGTTAGTTTTTTTCATTCAATTACTCGATGCATTCACATTACATCGATGTGGAAAATAACACAATATTTTTCTAAGTAACAAAAGGAGAATTTCTAATGATTTGGAATGGACCCTTTATTTTCTAAAATTGTATTTAATTTATATTTTAGTTGTTATTAGTTGGTATGTCATATGCATTTGAAATTCTCACTTAAGACTCTCACTAATGGTAACTATCTCAAATATAAGATGATCAAAATACATGTAATCAATCGATGATAATTCAACAATTATGGTAAGAAATAAAATATAACTTTGATTAAAAGTTCTCAAAATTTAACAATTGGAAATAAGAAATGAAATATAATAATAAACAAATCAGCTAGGATGTCTTCACTTCATCTACTCCCCACCCCTTTAACTATAAAATCTTAATTTCAATAAAATACAAACGAAAATTAAAAATAGCTGGTTAGTCAAAATGAATATACAAACACATAAATTTAATAAAGTCCCTGTCAAGGTTTCCTTACGAGAATAGAGACTACTGTTGACGCTCTAATATACTACGAATTTCCTTAATTGAAGTTATATTTAAATTTTCTTGGGGGATTTGAAGATGAATCTGTATTATAAATTATATTAATTATATTTAAAGGATATGTTTCTAGTGAGAATTTAATTTCTTCATAGAAGTTATATTTTCTTGAGGGATTTCCAGAGATAAATCTGAATTCTATAATGTCAAAACTTATCAATTTTGTGAGATTTTCCAAATCTAAAAAGATAAGACTAACAATGAATGTCAGGTATGAAAGGTAAAACTTTTCATCATACAAATTTAAAAGATTTAAAACTACCATATTAAAATTTCACACGCTGTTATCATTCTCTTTCATATGAGTTTAAGTGACTATCAATATAATGATGTTGGTGATACTTCAAAACAATATTTTCATAATTTTAAATTTTAAGAAAATATGGAAAATATTTAAGATGAAGACGACAGATAATGTGGTTTTTGTCAGCAAGCATTTAACGTTTCTATAAATAAATAATTATGTATAAATAGATAATTAGAGGTTTCTGAAATCAAGGCATTGCTCACTAGTTATATTACTCCATGTTTTTATTTGGCTGTTGTTCACATGTGATTTCATTTACTCATATCCGTTAGATTTCATTTTCAAATCATATATAAGCAAACATACTATAAATATATTTCAAATTAAACTATTGTTATTAGATTATTTTTATAGAAACGAGCATATGTTTATTTAACCCTTTTGGTTTTAGTTTTAGATGAAACCTTTAATATTTAAATAATAATGCACAAATATATTATTTTATTCATTTTGTTATATTTTTTATGAATATATATTATCTACATTGAAATAGAATCAATTTAAATATATTATCATTTCTATAAATAATCTAACAATAATAGTTTAATTAAAAAGATAATGGCAGCATGTATGATAATGAATTAATGATTTGAAAATGAAATCTAACGGATATGAGTTAATGAAATCACATGTAGACTATACTTAAATGGAAACATGGAGTTCCCTCCAAAAAGGGAAAACAATTTCAAGAAAATCTATAATATTATTATAAAATATCTTACTGTGGAAAATAATTTGGATAACTTTTTAAACATTTGTGAATGTACCAACCTTTCGTATATGCCTTTCGACTTTCGAAAAATGAATTATATATAATTTGGATAACATTTTAAACATTTGTATATGCCTATAGACTTTCGATAAATGAATTATATCCTTTTCAATCTATGAATGTACCATCCTTTCGTATCTTATTAATAGCATTAATTTCGTACACATATATAGTTTAATGATTGAAACTCAAAATTTAAATTCATTTCATATCAAGTAGTTTGACTTCATTTTCTATATTATTATTAATAATAAAATATTATACTCCAAACAATGTCGAGTGGTTAGAACTTAGAATACTTCAAGATAATATCAGTATCAATGAGTTCAACTCCAATCCAATATATTTAACGTTTTGAAAAAAATATTTTTTAAAAGATACTAAATCAAATGGATCTAACTATTATAATTCCATTCGTCTTTCGTCCAAAAAATACAATCATTTCATTTATCTTAAAAATATAAATTTATTATATTTTAGCTACACCAACTAAAAAATAAATAAATAAACAGTTGATTTTCATATTTATTTTTACCATGTAAACTAATACCTATACAAGTAGTAACTATGTTAAACATACTATTACTAATTATTATACCGGACATACGAGATCGAGGCTCAAATCTTTTAGAATTTGCAAAACCCTATTTCGGTTGGGCCCATAAACATAAAAGCCCATTACATCTTGAAGTATCAAATCTGGGCTCATATCCAACCCAATTCCCAACTGGCATAAATTGGGCCGTGGGCCATAGATTGCCCTCAGAAATCTAGAAACTTCTTTCCATTCCCTGATTGACTGGACTAACAAATAAAGCCCTATCTTGAGCGTTCCAGCGTTTTCTATTCCTCTCTCGAATTTTAGCAAGTTTTCTGGCAGCCAAGAACGAAGAATTTCGAATTCGAAGGAAAGATTAGAATGGCAAGCAGCGATGATTTTTTTCTGGATTTAGAGGAATTGAAGCAGCTTCAGAGCATCGCGAAGAGGCCTCGAGTAGTTTCTCTCCTCTCCTCTGAGATTGGCAAATTAGAGAAGGTACGTCTTTCTATGCTTGATTATCATTTTTTGTTTTTATATCCAATGTTTTTCTCAATATATAAACAAGCATCCGTGGTTGTGTATGTTGAGAAATTTCTCTGGAATTGGGGGTTGGTGGCCTTGTAAATGTGCAGTGATGTATAGCTTCCGTTTAACACTTATGCACTGCATTTGGATTCCTCGAGGTGGGGGTGTGATGTAGATTGTTTGTACCAGTGTTTGAAAACCAGCCGAGTTTGAATGGATAAGGGTTGTTAGTGTGTAGTTCATAAAGGGAGTTGAATATCTTCAAGTCAGTTAAAAATTCATGTTCATCAACACTTAATTGAAGATAGATGAATGAATTTAGTGAATATATAATAAATTTAAATACAATTTAAACTAAAATATACTTATTTTCACTATTGGCTGTTGAATAATAAATAGATAAAAATATATAATTAGAAGAGTTAATTACAAATAACCACTCAAACTATACTTGTTTTCGCATTTATGTAATTAAATTTTTTCCGTTGCAAGTAATCATATCACTTTTGCACGAGTTGCAATTTATCTTTCGAGACCACTGGATTTTTGTTTTCTGGTCAATTTTAATCACTTTGTATGTGTTGCAATTTACCAATTTACCATCTCAACTTTGCATGTGTTGCAATTTACCATTTGAGACCCCCCAGATATTCATTTTTCGATATATTTTACATGTACACATCAATTTACTATCGAGGGTGTATCTATTTTTTAGTTGCAATAAAAATTCTAGTTGTGGATTTTTGAATCTAAGAAATCTTCTCAATTGTGTTGGGTGCAATTGGGTTGGAAGAGTATGCTCCAAAATATGGGCAATCTCGTGATTAAAAAATTATGTGTTTTGAGTGGTGGATTGAATTAGAAATCACGTTTCAATGTCTGGGTTGAGCCGATTAGGATTTATTTACTTGTTTGACTTGGAGCCAAAGTGCAGTCCATGGATTTTTCAAGTTTACGAAAATGTCAAGTAACTGATTTTACTTGTAGGTTTAGTTTTAGAAATTCCGTTGAGAGGAATTTGAAATAAAGGTGAATACTTTTATTTTAAAATGATTATTTTTTTCTTTGGATTATTTGAACAGATTAAACTTTAATTATTTTATTAGATAAATTTAAAGAATTAATTTGTGACTTGCTTTGATATCATAATATGATAGGGTTGTTTAAATTGAATATTGAGTTCACGGTTATGAATTTAAATACTCAATTATTTTTTATGAGATCTTCTTAGAAAGGAAAAAGTTATTAAATTATTTTAAATGATTTTAGTAGTTGGTAAATTAGAGAAAACTTAATTAATTCTATAAGGACTTTTATTTCACCTCCAAATAATATAATGCATAACCACATAAATAAAGGACATGCAAGACATATGTCTAAAATTGACCGAAAAATGAATATTCGGTGGCCTCGGATTGTAAAGGGCGTGCAGAAAATGAACATTTGAAACCATTTGGGGGGTTTCAGATGGTAAATTGCAACTCGCACAAAGTTGAGATGGTAAATTGCTACTCATGCGTAGTTGGGATGGTTAGTTGCAACTTGAAATTTTTGAAAAGATAAATATACCCTTAATAGTAAAGGGCGTGCCAGGCATGTGACTATAATTGACCAGAAAATGAAGTTTCGGTCGGATGGTAAATTGCAATTTGCGCAAGGGTGAGATGGTTACTTGCAACCGGAAAAAGTTTAGTTATTTAAGTGCAAAAACAGGTATAGTTTTGATGGTTATTTGTAATTACACAAAATTAAAAAATATATAATGCACATTAAACAAATATTAAGTGAAGTAGTCAACATGTTTTCCTGTTTGTTTATGTTTGTTAAAACTAATAAACTACTAATCGTGTTAGATCACGAATAGTTCGTTGAATGCTCTAGTCATTTACATCACAATTATGATTATATTGGTATATTTTATTGGATTTGGATTCGTCGTTGTGCGTAAAACTGTGGTAGTCAGCTTATGAGCTGATTGAGTCATTGAGTCGATTAGTTTCTGTTAGCAAATAGGCAAATCAGTTGGCTCATCGATTGGTTGGTTTTAGAGTAGGTTTTGTGTGTGAAGTGTAGGAGCTGTTGGGTTATCGTTTTCCTGATCCTGTTTTATCAGTGTTTTCAAGTCATCATTTTCTATTAGTATGGAAAGTTAATCATATACTGGTTAAAAGCATACTGTATTTACTCCTCAGAGGTCTTGCCTTTGAAATCTGAATTCAAGTGACAAATTTGTTGTAGTAGAATTATGTTACAAATCTGAATTCAACGATATGTAACACATAAAAGGTAGAATTACTCAACTTGTGGCGGATGTGGTTCAAATGTTTTTATAATAGTAACTTATAGATGGCAATCTATGTAATATTGGCTTACTGTGTAAAGTAAGCTATGCTTCTTTCTTCACATCGTCACAACCTCGGGTAATCAGCGTAGAGGCTTGGGTGTTTCTAGAGACTTGACAATTAGCCTATACTCTTAAGTGGGTTGGAGAAACCAGCTTATTTTTAGTATTGTGAGCTTGATACTGTATTCATGTGGTAGTTCTTGGTTCAGAAGATCTGGGAGAGATTTTTAGTACTCATACTGCTGTTTCTTTTTCATTTATTGATAGGAATATTCTCTGTTCTATCCTTCTTGCTGGATTCTTTCTTGGACTTTGCTATTGTTTAATTTTTTATTTGTGATACAGTTAACGGCCCAACAAACACAAGCTCCAGCAGTGAACACGCCAACTACAATATCAAGTGTGCCAAAGGCTGCATCAAATGCATCGTTGAATTATGTTACACTTGGCTCCTTCAGCTGGGATCAGGATAATGATCAACTGAAGGTGAGGAAAAGCCATGTAGCATGACATGTCCTTTTATGGTTGTTGGAAGATGGAAGTGTAGTTGTTTGGATGTCGGCAGAGTTTTTAATGTTTGATGTGCTCTTTTTTCAAATTTGTCTCAGATTTATATTTCACTCGAAGGTGTTGATCAAGAGAAGATTGAAGCTGATTTCAAGACTTCCTCTTTTGACATCAAATTCCATGATGTCCAAGGAAAGAACTATCGTTGTGCTGTGCCAAAGCTGAACAAAGAAATCGTGCCTGAGAAATGTAAGTTGGTTGTGAAGCCTAAGAGGGTTGTTGTCTACTTAGCTAAAGCTTCAAAGGGCAATTGGTTAGATTTGTACTACAAGGAAGATAAGGTAACTCCTCTACACTTCAACTGAACTGAACTATAAATATTCCACAAAAATGTTTGCACTTAAGCACTGACTTATGATGTTATAGCTGAAGCCAAACTTAGACAAAGAGCGGGATCCAATGGCTGGGATTATGGATTTGATGAAGGTATGGTTCAGTTCATCTTAATGCATCCTTAAAACAATTAGTTTGCTTGTGTCAATTTCATGTGCCCACAATTCATTTTCAGAATATGTACGAGGAAGGTGATGAGGACATGAAAAGAACAATTGCAAAAGCATGGACCGATGCAAGATCTGGCAAAACAGCCGACCCTTTACAGAATTATCGCTGAGCAATTCCGACAACTCTACCTGAGTTCTAGTACATTAGTTTAGATTCTAGGTTGTGGAGTTTTGTTGAGTGGTCGTTTATTTGAAAATAGATTAGCTTATTTTGTGTTTCGTATTATTAATATTATCGCAGTTTGAGGAATTGCGTTTGTGTAGGAGTGTACCGATGAGGACTCTGTCAATTTTGGTATAGTTATATTTGTTTCTTGTGGTGGTGATGGGTTTTTGATTTAAGAATCTGAATACATGCTTGGATTATGTAAAGATTGGTCTACTTATTTAATTCCCTATGGATTAAACTGCTAAATTTCCTATATTAACAATTCTTTTCGTTTGAAACAATAAATACTCTCTGACCAATGGAACTTTGGTCCAGTTAATGTATTGATGGCCCTTGGCCTTGGAGAATTAAAGATTCAAATACCAAGTCTTATGTTGAGAGTTGAAGTGAGAGTTGGCTTGGTGGTTGCATGATCTGTTGACACAGATAATATGCCTGGGCTGTCGTTAATTATATGTTATGTTTTTTTTTTTTTTTGCCCTTGTTAATCAACTTCTGGTTATATGGATCATGTAGGTATGTATGTGCTTTGAGATATTTAATTTGTGCGTAGAATATTTGTCTTTAATGTCATTATCACGGAAGAAATATTGATATATTTAGACACGTGAAATAGGAAAGTTCTTTAAACAGATCTTTTTAAATCTCTCATAAAATTTATTAAAATTTGAGTATCGGTAAACATATACAAGGAAAGTAGGGTTACATGTAAAATCTGGAGTTTCCGCGTGATCAATAGGTTTAGTATTATATTTAGAAAAAATCAATTGCATTTAATTATGCATTTAAGAGTTTAGCATATTTACCATTGGAAGGCATATTTATTTTAGTAAAAGTTATTCAAACGACAAGAATAAAAAGACCTTTGAAATCTAAAAAAAAAAAATATATATATATATATATAAAAGGACTTAATAGTGATATTGAATATACTAATATATAAAAGATAAGTTGAGACTTGCATGTGATGTCATGTATATCTTTTAAACTTTTTGAATTTGTCACGTACCACCGATGCATTTAATATCATGTTTTTCTTAAAACATTAATAAAAAAAATTCAAATATATATATATATAACAGTCTGTTATTTAATTGGTAATTTAAAAAAATTAAAAAAGTAGCAAGCACGTTGGTAATTATTAAAAAGACAAGAAGATCACTAAGATTGCACTCGTACAAAGACAACATTTACATAAAAATGAGAAGTAATTCTAGAGAGAAAGGGTATTAAAGTCTAGCTTACAGAGTAGCATTAAGCATAAAATAAAAAAGGTTGGTAAAGAACCCAAATCCGGTTTGACTTCGGAGACATTTACCAAAAATAAATCAACTCTGTCTCCAAACTAAAGGCACCTATCTACCTACGTGTGAACAAACTTACTCCACATTATTATCAATTATAACTACTTTTATTTCTTAATCTTTCCATATATGTTCAATGCATGCACCCAAAATACCTCTCCAAACAAAACTCTCAATAATTGTCTTTTTTTTTTTTTTTTCTAAGTTGAAATTGATTAAAAAAAGATTTCAATTTTGAAAATGCGTTGAGGTCATAAAAAAAAAAAAAAAGAGGAGATTTTACTATTTTGGTTAATTATTTTAAAAAATTTAAATTAGTTATGGTTTTGTCATCTGGGTCCAATTTTAGCAAATTTATGAAATGAATACAAAATTAGGTCAATTGGTCATGTCGAGCCTGCAACAAAATTGATTTTTAATATAAATAATAGAACATATATTTGATTATTAGAATATTATAATTAAAAAAAAACGCAATTGTTAAAAAATGGGAAGTATTTGAAATGAATATCATTCGAATAAAATTGATGTCTATAAATTTAAGGTTTTTTTTTTTTTTTTTTCCTTTCTTGATATGGATAAGCAATAGAAACAAATATGGATCACATTCTCAAGGCTATTTTTGGAGGATTCCAGATAGCATCTGAAGTCAGGTTCTAGAGTTGTCTATAAATATTAAATGTCATGCTTGTGGGTAAGACTATTACAAAATTTACCTTAAATAGAGCTTAGTAAATTTCCAATTTTTGGGAGTTACAAGAATAGGTCACCTAACTCCCTAAGGACAAACTTTCCCTTACTATTTATTACAAGTAAATAACAATAGCTTTCACATATTCTCCAATGTTGCAAAATAAGCAAAGATGTTTGGTGTAGGATAATATTACCAACCTCTTGTTGCATCCTTTTCCACTAAAAGTTTGGTATATGTTCAAATCTAAGCAATTTAAACAAATTAATGATTGCTTCATATATAGCCTTTTTAAATTGCAAGCCTTGATCCACTCTTTTTTTTTTTTCTTCTTAAGTTGGCAACATCCGATTAAATTTTCGACCACTTTTTTCATCCAAATCTGACTTTTAGGATTTATTTTTTGTGGTGTTTGCATGAATTAGGAAGAACTTCCTAATTGCATTAGAGTTTTTCAAATTGAAAGAAATTAAAGCTTAATGATCCAAGTAAACTTCATCAAATTAATATTAATTGAATTTTTTTCTATAATTCATCACCCATTATGTTCATTGTTGAATTTGAAGATTAAGTCTATTCCAGCAAGTAATAGTATTAAAATTTATCTAAAATCAAGATCCAACTAAAATGTGAATCGAAAAATGTTCAATGTTGTAAACTTAAAAAAAAAAAAAAACTTATATTATAAGAAACAATCGAATATATATATATATATATATACATATATATATATATTTTATAACGCAATTGGAAGAAAAAAACATGATATTCCATATTGTATTAAAAACCAGCACTAGTATATATTATGTGGTATATATTTAATTAGAAGTAAAGTGGGGAAAGAGGATTGTGAATAAAAGATATTCACAAAAATTCATATGGACGATTTTACGGATAGTTAATGTGAGATCGAACCCTATCACAACATGTGAATTATAATTGGATTGTTGTGATGGGGGCACCTTAATTTTACGGATTATAACTACCCTGGCCACGTCACGAATTGACATAAAGTTAAACATAATTATCTTGAATTTAATTGCTTACTATTTTCTTCCTTATAACCTAATATATATCATGAACTCATATCACGTGAATGAATTATAAGGGCCCAATCACCCTATAAACCACTCTCCAGTGTGATGCTAAATCATTGTGACTATATATCATTATTCATTATCACGTCCACAAATTAACACTCGAATTTAATAATATGAGTCGGTGAATTATAATATTCTTTAGTGAAATTAATGATGTCAATTTTGAAGTCTAATCATTGTCCAATTTGCAAAAATCATGTTGTAATTAACACCATATTTAGTGACACGTTAGAGTACCGTCAATCTGCTTATTTTTAAATCAAAGTGTTCTTCAATATAATTTATTCTCTCCTTAAATTTTATTAAATGTGTTTTAAATATTATTTAATTTATAATTTTTCGAAGTAAATATCAATTAATATACTAAAATTTTTTTTATCTATTGTTTATATTAATCTTTAATTTAAATTAATAATTTTGACACGATCATTCGTCTCAATTTTTTTTGTATTATATTTTATGTTTATATTAAGCTTTTATGAAATTAATCTAATTCTTCAAAAGTTGTACACGTGTTGTTTTTATCTTCAATTTTATTTATTTAAAATTTTAATGTAAACTAATATTAAAAAAAATTAATTATATTCATTTTTACTAAATTAATTGTTGTTAAAAAATAATAAAATATAATAGAAGAATATTCCATATGAGCAGTGTAATTTAGTCAAAGGGCTGGATATGGATGGTCTGAATAGTTATGTACCTAAATATAGGTCACTTCTGGCCATGAGGTTTTTCAAATGTGCTTTATAAAGTTTAACAAAAGATTCTTTAGTTTGTTCCAAAACCAATAATTTTATAACCTAAATCAATCCTTTTCTTATGCAAATAGGGAAACTGAAGACTTCTGATCAGCCTAATGGCAAACACTTCATTTATGAAAATAGACACTATTTGTAATTAATATTATATATATTGTTGTTGTGTTGTTTTCAACTATACTACATGTGAAATGATCCAAACCTTTTGACCTTTAACATTGTTATTGTTTTGATTTGTACATGTGAAATAATCAATAATCTCAACATTCTGATTCTATAATGTTGTTTTCAACTGTACTAAATGTGAAATCATCTCAACCTTTTGCCTTATAACTTAATATGGGCATGGCTTTGATTGGTCGAATTTTTCAGTATTATTCCGAAGTGGTTTTAGTTTTATATATTAGATATGTGTATACCAATAATATCGTTGTATTGGTTGAACTCATTAGAATGTAATATAAACTTACTAGAATTTAATTTAACTCAATAGAGCTCAAGAAGCCCATCTTTGGTTCTGTAATTAGATATAATAATCTAATTAGGCCCATCAGAGTTCATTTGTAAATTGTAACTACTATATAAATAGTTATTAAACACTCCTTAAATTTGGCTTTTCAACAAAAGATGATTCGAATAATTATTGAATTCTTGAGTGATTCTACATTAATTAACAAAATTGTACAAGAAAATTAATAAAAGATGATAAATATAAGGGACTTGTTGCTTGCCCACCTGCGAAACTAATCTAAAAGTCAATAATTTGGTGGTTGAAATTAATAAGTAATTAGGGTACGTATGTTTCTGCTGATTATTAATGATATTTGACCCAGAATAGTGTGACAGATTAATTGAATGCTGGGCATATATTTTGGACAATGTATAGAAAATTAAATTTTGAATAAGTAAATGCAATTTGTATAACTTTGTGGGGCTCAACGTCAATTTCAACATATTATTTTCTTCACTCAGTTAGGGTCTAAATCAATGCGGAATTAAATCTAAATCTTGTCAACTAAGCGTGTTTAAAGAAATAGTATGACTGATCACTAAATTCGTGTGAAAGATTTAATTTTATAACACAGTTCAACTTATAATTCATAGCTTATTTGTAAATAATTGAATTTTGGTCTCAGAATTTGTATTTATGCAACAATCTTACATGATTCTATGTTAAAGAAATTGAATGATTCTCGAAAATGATACTCCCTCCGTCTTAAGAAGATAATCACACTTTTCATTTTGATTGTCCTAAATTATAGTCAATTACATATATAAATGATATAATTTCTCTAAAATGCCCTTATTTAATATTTGTTGGAACTATTGATCATTCTCTATGTTTTAAAAAGTCAACATAATAAATAAGGGCATAAATGGAAAGTAATGGGTAAAAATTAATTTTCAATAATATTATAGATGTTTTTTTCTGTGCATGTCCAAATGTAACTATTTTTTTTGGGACGAAGGGAGTAGTAACTTAATGTAATTTATAAAACTAAAATATCTTAAAAACAAGAGAATTTTTTTACAGAACCAAAAAAGTCAAAATGGTAACGGCGCATATATTGAATTATCTAGATGCTACTTGTCAATCCTTTTTCGATTTAATAAAGATTTATGACATTACGAAACTTATAATTAAAAACAGCATTTATTAATAAAAACTTTTGACTTATAATTATTACAAGCCTAATAAAAAAGTCAATACTATTTGAGTTGATTTGACCTTTTAATTTGCACATTAAGGGGCCATTATATGGAATAAGGATTAAGGCACGTCTTTTTCATCACAAAAAATAATATCTAGTATTCTGTTTTATTGCAGTGATACACATTAGAAATATAATTATTCATATCTAGATAAACATATAATACCTGACAAAAAATATTTAAAAAAAAAAAGAAATATTAATTTTCAATTATTGACCCAAAATTGAAGGTTGCCTACTCAATCATATTAAGGCCAAAATGCAATATATATTAAATGTCGAAGAATCTTGAGAGAGAGAGAGACTGCCTAGGACAAAGCCCTCATGTTGGATGTCCCTTTCTTTAAAGTAAACCTATAATTGCAAGAAAAAGGCAAAAATAACTATAGAAGAATATCAATCAATGAAAATAAGTACCTTGATATAGACACCATAAATTGATAGGCAGAAATTCATAAATAAATTAGATACAAACGAAATCATTTATTCCAGATATATTTTATTTATTTAAAATTTTGACTCCTTTACAGATGAGAAATGGTAGAATGGTTTTAATTAAATTTTAACCTCGTTAAATTTATATAATTATGTCAATTTGAGGTTGTTACAATTTCTCATAGGTGTGAACATTCCGACAGACAAATTTGAGTTCAAAAATTGTGGACAACTTTTCGTAGAATATTGTTCTTGAATTCCCATTTCTTTCATTCGATCTTATTAAATATCCACACAAAATCTAACCAAGTCAACAGAAGTACAAAACTTTGAAAGAAAAAAACAGGGACAAGCATACAAATAAAAACATTCTGATTGTCTGTCCTCTTAGAAATCTTCGAGGTTTACAATTAAAATATGCATATCCATTATCGTAATGATATAATATTATTCTACTATAGAGATAACCCATAACTATTAATTAATTAATTTCCTAATAATTTCCAATTATTGACGAAAACATGTTATTGCAAGAATTAATGAGCGTGACAAAATCATATAACTGAAAATTAGTATTTAGTGGAGATGATAAGGCAAGGAGTCATATCGATGACGTTTGAATATTGAGCAATTATGTGTGATTACTGTTGATGTAATAAGTGGACACTATATACCCCCACCCCCAACTGGATAACGGCCAAATTTAAAGCGTTAGGTCCATAAATTGCTCTTAGTTTTCAACCAGAGATGACATGTACAGATAACATTTTCATTTAATACTAAAGGAGTAGTTGCTACAATTAAACACAAAAAGAGAAGTTAGGTGATGAAATAAAAGAGACAAGTTTTTTTTTTTTCTTTTACCCCAAGAGAGAGAGAGAAACAGAAAGAAGCTATTATTATATTATATATTGGTGAAGTCGAATATCAAGTCAACCCAACCCTTCAAAAAAACAACCTTTTTTGAGTGTTGGGATTCCAAGATTTTGACCATGTACTTTATATATGCTACTACTAGTACTAGTAATCAAACTATATATATATTTCTGAAAGCGAAAAAAAAAAGAGAGCAATCTATTGGGCAACAGCAGAAGCAGAAGCAGAAGCAGCAGAAATCTCAAAAAGGGCTAGCCTATTATCTCCCAACCTTGTCTTGTAAGCAGACTTCTTGTATTCAGACCATGTGAAATCCTTATACAGTATCTCTTCTCCTTGCTCCATTACTCCCTTCAATGGCGATATCTTCTCATTCAGAGGTGGCCCACCGAAGTATATCATCGACACCCTCGCTTCCTCACCGTCCGCCAGCACCCTGTGCTTCACGCTCGTGAACCTCCCATTAGTCATCACCTGCGGTATTATCATCATCATCATCATCACGTACTATTTCATGAAATAGAGAGAGTGAAAGTAAATAGGAGTTTTACCTGTAAGGAATCGCCAACATTGAAGAAAAAGGTGGTGTGATCAGGTGGGACTGAGACCCATGTACCATCTCTGAGGCAGATTTGCAGGCCTGTGGCATTGTTTGACCTCAAAACAGATATTATTTGTGGGTCTGTGTGTTCCCCAAACCCAATCAAACTTCGACCACTCAATGCGTGAAGCTCTGGGCATGGCGGATAGTGGTTCAGCCTGAAACACGAGTCGCTTTTCTCGTCTCTTATCAGCCTACTCAGCACCTCCCTATCTTCAATCACCAGTTCATCCGCGATCATCTCCAGAACATCGCATGTCATCTTTCTCACTCCTCCAACATATTCCTTCACCATATCCCTACACAATTGAATCAATCATCATCCAATATTCACTAAGTTAAGTAGAATAGTTGATTGATTACTTACCTCAACGTATCTGAAATCCCTGGAATATTCGAGGAGTTGAGTTGGTTGTTGGTGCAGAAGAGAAGATACTCGACCCATCCCACGTCACCATTCGGGCCGATGTTCTTGCTGCCGTACCCGAACGGGCTGGGCGGGCCCGACATCTCCTTCTCCTGCTGGGGCTGGTTGAAGAAGCAGAGGGCCTCGGCTTCTAACTTGGCGAGGAACTCCATGGAAACGCCATGGTTGATGACTTTGAAGAAGCCAAACTCTTTGCAGGCCTCAACAATGAGGGATTTGGCATTAGGATCAGAGAGGTCTATGATTGGGATGCCTGTGAAAATGCCGGACGTGGGCTTGCATGTTTTGATGTGGGCAAGATTGTCAAGAATTGGATTACGAGATAAGACCACCATGTCTACGAGTAGAGAGAGAGATGAAGAGGAGAGAGAAAGTGGTGATGGGATTGTGATGATGAAGAAAGGGGGAGAAGAGGGGTTTATAAAGAGGGGAATGGTGGTGCATGGAAGAGGGGGAAAAAGGCGTTGTAAACTATAGAGAGACATCTGGCTTTGTGTGTAAGCTTGGCTAAATTTTATACTATCGAGGGGGAGGGGGGGCGGAACGCCTTGTCTATCAAACTGGAAAAGGGTGAATTTATGAAAGTGAAAAAGACTGAATTATCTTATGCTTTATTGTAAAATTTCATATAATTGGTGAGACGAAATCTTATGAGTATTATCGTTAATTAAAAGTGGGACTATTGGTGTGAAGAAGGAAGCTTCTTTACTCTACAATTATCCATCCTTTCTTTTCATATTAAAATGAGTTTATTACTTTTGTGTTTTTCTCCAATGCAAGTCCGTGAAACAAAAGATATGGAATTGACCGAGTCAATGATTAAGTAATTATTTTGCTTTCTTTTTTTCCACTCCACTTTTTCTATTTTACCACGGAGACATTGAGGGGAAAAGCTAAATTTTATTATAATATATATATATATATATATATATATATATACATTATTTGTGGTGTTGATTTAATTCTAAGTAGTAATTGGATTGTGTTTGATATCACAATGAATGACTGTAATTTGAAAATATGAAATGGACTGTAAAGAAATACTAAATATGACTTTAAAATAATATATATAGATGTCGGCCTAAAATAATCATGTAGATGTAAGAAATCCAAATTCATATATAATTGAGTGTTCTTTTTGTCATGTTGATCACCAAATTCATGGGTTTATTAGCCTTGCCTTATTTGGGGGAATTAATGAATTAATTAAATACAGAATAATATTAAGGAACACAATTAATGTTTTCTTCTTTATAATTCACAAAGATTTTGTTCCTTCAATGTGAGTACACAATATATATACTCCAAAATTAATTCCGAACTTAACTCCACTAGATCTCGGCAAAATATATTCTTTTACAAGTGGATACAAAAACTTACAATTTTATATTTTGTGCCTCAAGTAAAACGGAAAATTCATTTGGACATGATATGTGGAAATCTTGATATTTAAGGATTGAAAATAAAATTTAAATGTGGGATTAATGATTAATTTCTTTTTTAATTGTCATTCGTTAGCTTAATGGGGATGAATGAATTATTATTCAATATAGTTATAGTTCCAACTGTAGATACTATTGCTAATTTGATCATAAGCATCAATGTCTTTTTTTTTTTTTTGAAAAATAGCGAATTATATAGTTTCGCATCTTTATAAACGTTTGTAAAAGTTCAACGGATATAAGGATTTAATAGGAAAAAAGTATCTTCGCGAGAAAATGTAAAATGAGCACGTTTTTTTTTTTCTTTTATAATGTTTTAAACAATAATACAAAGCAGAGCAATGGTTTTCACAAACTGATATTTCATTTTATATATAAATTACATAGATAGATTTAACTTTAATAATACACACAAATTGAAATACGCTTGCCACTTGGTTGGAATCCAATATTTTAAACTCCAAATTTAGTGCTGAATTGGTAAATAATTTAGGGTTTAAATCTATAAATTTCTTATTCTTACTTTATTGTCTTTGTTAAGTAAGTTTGGAGGAAACCATATTTTGTTACTTCTCATTAGAATTTTACACATAAGTATTAGATTTTGCAACACTTGCAGTTAGAGTGCTTGAATTATTGATTATTTGATGAACAATATTACTATCCAAACGACGAAGAAGGGAAGGAAAGAAAAAATACAAAACAAAAATAATGTTACATGACCTGCTCTAACTCCAACCTGATCCTTTATAATTCGGGCTACATCAATATTTTTTTGATCCTCTATCGATATTTCAACTCTAACTATTTGTTAGAGTTGGCAAATGGGCTGGATTGGGCTAGGTTGGACCATCCCTTTTGACTTCTTTAATCGATAAAATGCACGGAGTATATATATAAATAAGAATTCTAATAAAATAAAAACAAGTTAATTACATCAGAACTAAATCATGTATATTTTTCCCAAACCAATCTTATTTAATAATTATAATACTTATATATAATTCATCTTATGCATGGTCGGACAGAAAAGGTCTTGAATGTTTTATTTAATTGTTAACTACCTAGTCAACCAATTAGAGCCGGCGCTAAGTGTAATTAAAGTATTAACTATTAATTAGCTTCAAATTTGATTAGAACATATATATACTAGTCATGTGCAACTTCATCCACTCAAATCGGCTATTCATGGGAACTCTAGTTTATAATTGCTCAACTATAAAAGGAATAATTCTGTAAAAGAACCCACATTATAATTTGTTACCAATTATTGCATCGAGGGATATCACCAAAGAGTTTGTAACTAATTTAACTAGAGTTTTATCACAGCACGATGGGAGATCACGACGGGGAGATGAATTATTATATTCTACATTCCAATAATAAAAATAAATTAATAAAATCTCTATTTATTGGTATTAATTAATAGAGGTAGTTAAGGGTTTATTGGTTGAACAATAAGTCGTGCTTTGTGATATGCTTGTTTTTTAGAAGTGCAAAATAAATGCTAATTAATAAAACATTGTTAGGGGACAGATACTATGAGAGTATTGTGTTTGAGAGACAACTACCGACATGTAATGAGAAGTGGAATGTGATTCTCCACTCCTCAATGTTTTCTTCTTAATTTACACAATTAATTTCAACCTCAATACTGTAGGTCAACCCGATGTCAATTATTTAATTTAATTAAAATTGATTTAATTAAGCCATTATGTAGGAAGGTTGAATTTCTTATTCTAGATTAATTGGCAAAGTTGGCCGAGTCGGTTTAATTGAAAACTAGTGTTGTTTTATAACTCTAATATTGTTTTGAATCATTTGTCTTTTAAATATTTATACAAACTTATTTCAAAATTATTCTCATAACTATTTTTTAAATTAATTCGATTTTTTTTTTTACATTTTGAATTTCGGATTAGTTAATTATATATTAATAATATAATTATCTTTAATTTTGATAAACCTCTCACACGATATTTTCATGTGACTAAATGAAAAAACCATAAAAAAATAAAAATAAAAATCTAATGAATTGTCATTGGAAAAGTGGTGCCCCAAATGATGGCCCACATGGGTTGTCAATGTGGGAAACGGGTCGAATTGAGATTTCCAAAGATACCTAACTGCATTACGATTTTGGTTGAAATTATCATCTCATTTGAAATTTCATCTCGCTAATTTTAGTATAAATACTTAATGGTGTTGCCAAAAAGAGTATATGACAAAATATGAACAGTGAATTAACTTATAAAAAGGGTATAAGAGACAATTCTCTATTTTCTGAAAAGAATTTTAAGATGTTCCAAGTCTAATGTCTTTATTAAGTTTGCCGAATCGGATACATTTATCAAATATATAAACGTTTTATAAACTGTCAAAATAATTATATAAATTATAGAACTCAACACTGTTTAATTATTGATAGCTTTTTCATAATGTCTTTTAACGTTTGCTGTATTTTGTTATTATTATTAAAATTATAACAACATCCTGACAGAAGATCTTCGAATTGAAATTTTTTTTCCACGAGAAGCCAAATGATTTAAAAGCATTGAAGTTTTGGTGGGCTAGTTTGATATGACCATATATGATGAGACATAAAGCCATATATTTTTGCAACAGACTAATAGTTTATTATTTTTCTATGTTGCAACGACAATTGTGAAATGCTAATATTAATTGCATGAGCTTTCATTGTCAAAACTTTATAAGAACATGGACATTTGAGTAATATTGTGATCACCAAATTGGAAAAAAAGAATAATTGCATAAATCCATGTGAAAAGAAGGGGATAAATGCATTACAAATGGTCTCCATCTAAAACTAAGATTAGTTGATTCTTAACTTAATTTTAAAATTGTGATATAACATATCATGATCAATAAATAACGCAAATATCTTGACTTGTTCTAACACATAACCTAATGATAGGGTTGAGAAGATTTAATTGAATTTTTTACTAAAAAAAAAAAAAAATCTTCAAATGTAGTGGGTTGATGCAATCTTATGTGAATATAGTAATTATATTACTGTTTGTTTTTTATTTATATCATTGTGGTCAAAATATTAATCCAAAAAATCATTTGTACATATTAAATCTCTTTGGTGGTGATCAAAATATTGATTTCGAAAACAATACAACATGTTATTGATTTCAAAAACAACAAAACACGTTTTATTTACACAAGAACATTTCTACTTATCAAATCTCTCTAGTGCAAAATATTGATTCCAAAAAACAAATAATTATGAAATTGTATTTGTATCTAAGAAATAATGTAAATGAAAAATTAAATATAACACCGTTAAGCAAGAAATATTGGAATTAATAAGTTACAGTATCAACATATGTATCGACATTTTCATTGATATTCAACATATTTATGTTTGTGTAGTTTGCAAACAATACATTCTCCATCTTCATTATACATAGCTACCTAAAATCATCCTCATTATACATATAATATTTTTGACAATTAAGGATGTAATATCTCATTAATATTTATAATCCTCTATCCTCATTATACATATGTACCTAAAACCATCTTTATTATACATATATATCTAAAAAAAACTAAATAACATTAACAATTAAAGAAGAAATGTCTCATCAATATTTATAACTCATCATCGATGGCAGTAATAACCTCAAATTTACTAAAGTTTTAACGAAATTTCTTTTAACGAAATGTAATAAAAAATGTATCTTAAAAAAGTAAATAAAAGCAATCCTTACTGTACACATATACCTAAGGGAAATGTAAATATATCAAATGTATTAAATATTAAAGCTTATTAAGGATATATCAAATATATTAAATATCAATGCTTATTATCAAGGTTTAGATCATATCGCAATATTAATATACGAAAATTCGATATCGACATATAAAGATGATTAATTATAATTTATCAAATATCTATGTTAATTAATAATAAATGTATTAAATATTTGAATGATGACGATTTATATCAATATTTATTATCAACGATTAGAATATATCGCAACATTAATATACAAAAATTTGATATCGACGTATAAAGATGAATAATTATAATTTATCAAATATCAGTATTAATTAAGGATATATCAAATATTATCAAAGATAAGTATAAATAGCAGTATTTTCTTAAAAAAAAAAAAAAAAAAAAAAAGAAAAAAAAAAGCTTAATCTCAGCATATATAGTTAAATTTTATTTTTAAAAAAAAAGTGCATATATCATAAACATAACTGATAAGTGAACCTAGAATCGGAAACCTATACAGAACTCTCAGCATATATCATAAACAGAACTGATAAGTGAACCTAGAATCGGAGTCAGAGTCGAACCTATACAAAACTCTTAGCAAGGTATACAGAACTCTCAGTTGATAATGAATCACCAGCATATATCATAAACAGAACTGATAAGTGAACCTAGAATCGGAGTCAGAGTCGAACCTATACAAAACTCTTAGCAAGGTATACAGAACTCTCAGTTGATAATGAATCACCAGTAGCCCACTAAAGTCGAACCTATACAGAACTCTTAGCAAGGTATACAGAACTCTCAGTTGATAATGAATCACCAGCAGCCCACTAAAGTCGAACCTATACAGAACTCTTAGCAAGGTATACAGAACTCTCAGTTGATAATGAATCACCAGCAGTCGTAGCATAAAATATGATGGGTGTCCACTGTACTTGTAGCATAAAATCTGATCAATGAACCACTGCACTTTACACAGAACACTATCAGTTGATAATTAACCACCACTAGAATCAGAGCTTTACAAATAGCATTCTCAGTTGATAAGAGAATCGGAGCTCAACCACCACCAGGATAGAGTTGATAAATAAACCACCAGCGTACTGTATAATCAGAGCTCAAAATCGCATAATATCGGAACGCATACCTAAAAAAACCGAACATAATATATTTTCGATATAAATAACAAAAATAATAAATTTGTTCGACAAAAATAACAAAAATAATAAATTTGTGACAAAGTGATTTAGTTTTGTGACAGAATTAACAAATATAACAAGTACAATAAAATTTGTTTGGTGTATTGATATAACACTAACCTTATTCCAACAGTTGTAAAGGTTAAAACGGCTTGATTATCACACCAAGTGACTGAGTACCAAGTAACTGACTGTATTGTAATAAGGTTCGGGATTGAGTGTTCCATTATGATAGGGTTCATAACAGAGTTCGTGTATGATATCTTTATCACAGTAAATGTTGTAACTTTAGTCTTACTCGTAATATTGTGACCTCCACAGTGGCTATGAAACAATGAGTAACAGAATTTCAAGTATCACAGTAAGTCATAAACTACCTCCGAAACTATCTCCGGATCTATTATTCTAACTCGTGATACTGAGACTTCCACAGTGGTATGAAAGTAACATAATTTCAAGTATCACAATAAGCCATAAACTACTCCCGAATCTATTTGAACTCAATAGAAGGTATGTGACTCGAGACTTCCACAGAGTAGTGTGAAACAAAGAGTAACAGAATTTCAAGTATCAATAAGCCATAAACTACTTACAGATCTATTCGAACTCAATACAAGGTATGTGACTCGAGATTTCCACAAAGTAGTGTGAAACAAGTATCAATAAGCCATAAACTACTTGCAGATCTATTCGAACTCAATACAATGTATGTGACTCGAGATTTCCACAGAGTAGTGTGAAACAAAGAATAACAAACTTTCAAGTATCACAGTAAACCATAATCTATTTCCAGAAACTACTTGCAGATCTATTCGAACTCAATACAAGGTATGTGACTCGAGATTTCCACAGAGTAGCGTGAAACAAAGAATAACAAACTTTCAAGTATCACAGTAAATCATAGAATAACAAACTCAGATCTATTCTAACTCAGTATCACACTAAGCCATAATCTACTTCCGTATTTATTCTAACTCAGGAATGTGACTCGAGACTTCCAGTAATGTAAGATCTATTCTAACTCAGTAGAAGGAATGTGACTCGAGACTTCCACTAAATAGTGTAATGTAAGATCTATTCTAACTCAGTAGAAGGAATGTGACTCGAGACTTCCACTAAATAGTGTGAAACATAGAGTAACAGACTTTCAAGTATGTTGTAATCTACCTCCAGATCTATTAATTCTACTTCAGTACAAGAATTGTGACAAAGAGTAACAAAGTATAAATAGAATTATCAGTTGACATCAATATACAATATATGAATATCAAAATATTTATAGATACATGTCATCCCTAATAATATTGATATCAATATATTACAATATCGATATTCGACTTATATTGATATATGCATCAATAAATTTACCATTGATCTCTATAATATTTAAATCTTTTGTGGACAAAATTTAGATATCATCTCTAATAATATTAATATCAATATATTACAATATCGATATATGCATCGATACTTGACTTATATTGATATATGCATCAATAAATTAACCATTGATCTCTATAATATTTAAATATTCTGTGGACAAAATTTTGTAATGTTGGAGTGTGGTGGTCTTTCAGATCATAGGAAAAATATTGTATTTTTAGGTTTTATTTTATCAGTAATTTCTTAATATAATTTTTATTTCAATCATAATTTACTATTTAAATATTGAATGTAATTTCATTCATCTTTATAATTTGTGTTGTACTTTAAATTTTATGATACATCAAATTAATCACAAAAAATATTATTGTTCAAATAACATATCATATTATTTTATATTTTAATTACATATATTAAAGTAACTTAAATTTTAATATTTCATTCTGAAATAGTATTTTAATTACATATAATTTAAGATTGATTAATTGTGATATAAATAAATTTATACTATTTAATAAAACTCAATATAAGAAACAAATTAAAAGAAAAACGAAAATAAAACGAATGAAATGAAGAACCGGATAAAATCTAACAGCATTGATGTTGGAGAGGGTCTATATCATACATGACGGCAATTCCGATGAGAAATATCATCTTTTTTTAATTCTCAACTTAGTTTCTATTACATATGTTAATTTATTTTATTTATTTTTCATTTGTTAGTACACACCAAGTCTAGAATAATTACACCTTTTATTTTCCGGGGAAATAATGTCATATTATAATTAATGTAACATGAAAAGATATCCAACCACGATTGAAAACAATTTTCACACTTTGTTTTTTGGGTTGTAAATGAACAAAACATTCGACAAACTACTAATAATTGAGCTTGGTTAATTTTCACACTTTTTTATGTAGTCTTAATAAATATAACGAACAAGAAAACTTGCTCAATTATACTCATGAACATATTCGCGAACATGTTCGTTTATTATTCATTCATTATTTATTAGTTTAACGATTATGTACTTGTCTATTCAATATTCATTTATGTTTATTTTAGTTTTAATATCGTACAATATAATTCATTTAATTTTAATTTTATTATATTATTCATTTTTTCTTTCAATTGATCGTTTTTGCATCAACATTTTCAACTTTTTCATTACAAAAAATAAATGAATATATTGATCAACCGTTGGATAACGTTTTGATCATGTTGGATTATTAAATAAAGGAACATAAAAACTCTCTCATCTACAACCTTACTTTGCTTGTACACAAGTTATCCATTCGACAAATAATTTAAAACAACTGCACCTTGTTAGAGAAGGTCCAATAGATTCACTCCCAAAACTACATTCTAAATATAGATTGATCGATAAATTTGGAAGTGTGTAGGTGCATGGTCGCCAGGTGTGTATGCATGCAGAAAAAATATAAAAAAAATGTAGATGGATAGAAATAGCAAGTATTGAAAGAAGAAGCAACTCAAGTTCCCAGATAAAAGAAACATATGGATCCGATTCCATAAGTATTTATGTTAGTGTTCACGTGCTAAACCCCTTTCTATTGGCCCTTTCTTCATCCAACCACAATACCACCCCCGTGCAGTGCTCAACGTCCCTTTCCGATGTCTGTTTTTCGGCTCGTCTATTTTATATTCATAAACCTCTTTCTTTTTTCAGTCCACACGATGTTTTCTTTTCGTATACTTTAAAAATTTTAGCAAACACTAATCGAGATTGTGAAATGCTATGAATTATAAGTTGATGACATACAAAATCCTTGTAATAGAATAAATTGATTTTATGTAAGAGTATAGCTGAGATTGTCAAATTAAGATAAGAATCACAACCTATGTGTATATAAAAAGATTAAACAAAGTAAATCGAGGTATTTAAAACTAAAAGCCCTTGTTATTACGACTAGAAAAGTTAAAAGGCATACTAATCAGAACAGGTAATGGCAATCTAAGATGAACAAAATAGGTAAATGTTAAGATTAAATTCCTATATATCTACTCAAAGTCTCCGAATTTCACGCACATAAAAATGTGGTTTTATGCTCCTTATTTTCGTGGAAACTATGCTGATGAAATTAGGGGTCTTAGGGATTAATGACACTTAGTGGAATGTCCACTTGATCATAATTTTCTGTTTAGCATCACTTAATTCGTCAATTTCTTGGAAATATGAGCTGCAGAATATCTACTCCAATTTCTGCAAATGGCAGTATATTAATATTACTGCTGATTATCCAAATTCCAAAGTGATAATATTAATATTCACGCCTCATCTCTTTCTATGTATATCTTGGTTTATAATTTCTCATAAAAATTACAAAAATATTTAGATGGAGATTGAGGATTTGATATATATCACGAACATTTAAGTAGATTTTATTTTTATTAATAACTTTATAATTGATTTCATCTTTATTTTTTAGGATTCTAGGTTTATATTAGTATAAATAGGAGTTATTTTTATTATTCTAGAGAGTTGAATGATTTTTGAATTAAGAAAAGAGAGTTTTCTCTAAAAATTTTATTACATGTATTTTCAGAATCAATGGATCGTAATGATCTTTTATCACGTTTCTACCTACATCATATTTGAATTGTATTATTATATGTAAAATGACTGTATTTTTCTCTTATAGTTGGATTCATTTATGTTCGTTCAAAAAATTAACTCTTCAGTTTTAAATTTTAGAAAATTCCATAGATTAAGGAGTTTTATAAAAAAACTTTTTTATCCTTGTTTAAATTTAAGCGTTGAACTACAAATTGTTTTTCCATTGTGTAAGATTATTGGTAATTACCTGTTTAATTCCAAAAACACATTTGTTTTCAAATTAAAAATTTCTTATTACGACCTACATACAATATTTAAGAAAGTCCGTGCAATTGTTGGAGTATTAAAGAGAGTAAATAAATGTTATAATATTGGTCATCCATTTTGTTTAAATTGATTGAGAATGCAAGGCACATAGAGTTATATGCATGCGCGCAGCACGTGATGGAGATATTTCAATTGGGTGATTCAGATATATAAGATTATCTTCATCACTCTAAATATATTGATTGAAGTAATGAGATAAAACCCCTGATGAAATTAATCTGGGTCTTCCAAAAATTTAAGTGAGTCACCCAAATTATGACACGTGTGACATAATTCGTGCCACGCAGGATAAATTATGTTACCATAGTACATATTTTTCAATACATTAATATGATTTGTGTCAATGTCATATGTGTCATGAATTCGTGCTGTAATTTCCTGTCAATGTTCATTGTTTCTATAAAAGTTAATAAATGCAAAGAATTAGATACAATATTATCTAGATGTGTTCAAAAAAGAATATTATCTAGGGAATTTTTGTAAGTAATTGCATATAAATGGGTAAAATGGTTAATACATATATATTTTTCACATCAAGCCATTTTTATTATATATCTGAAATCCATAGTTCATAATTTCATTCCATGATCAATCCTAATGCAAACTTAAGTTTTTTTTTTTTTTTTAAACTTTAAATTACAACAATAAATGCATCAAATAGTTTGTCCAATAGATACATTTGTTTTGTGTTCTATTAGATTAAAAAAAAAAGAATTTGGTGAGGTTTGTTTCTTTTAATTTACAAAAATACCCTTAATTTTTTTTTTTCCAAAACAATAAATAAGTCAACAAGTTGACACGTTTGTTTACTCGATTTGACCGATTTATCTCTTTGAATCGATTTCGACTTAAAAAATAAAGTAGTATGCTAAGCAAGTCATTTGATATTGCCATAGGCCCATATCCGTATTTTTCACTGCAATCAAACAGAATGGCCCAGTATCATTAGAAATAAAGCCCCAACTTATCTTCCGTAAAAGGGAGGACATCTTCATGATCCGAATACATAAGACCAGCCCAATAACCAAACCGAATCCTAAATGGAAAAGAACGTTCTTCTTACGAATCCATGGGCCTTAGAGGCCCAATTAGGAGGCCCACCCATTATATATGATAACAAGGCATCTCGATTTTTTGGACCCAAAATTTCAAACAGATTTCTTGTATCATTCTACTGACACGTAGACCATGTAATTCTATTGTATACTTTTCTAACCTTGTTTGATACATTTTTGGGATGAATATAAAAGTCCATTACAAATTATTTATATATTTGGTAAATACATCTTAGATGTACTTTCGGAAAAATCACATCCTCGAAAGTCTATTTTAGAGAAGTTGATAATTTATGACTGTTCAAAATCTGTTAGAAATTCCCAAAAATAAAATTTCACAAAATATATTTAAAGAAATGTTAAAAGCCAATTCTTGAGAAATACTTACCTAATAAAAAATCAAATTTCAAGTAGACTTTAAAATATGGTTGATGAGGAGGAACGGCCTGCAGAAACGGAGGATCCAAAGGAAGTTGACTTTCCACAATCTTTGAACTTCCCTTATTTTTTATCTTTTTAAAATAACTGATGTATTATTCCTTTTGCTTGAATTTGGGGGTGAAAATAAATAAAAACAGAGAATTTCATATTTTATGCACCACAATACGTATATTAAATTGAATCAAATCAAATGCCTAATAAAAGATGATAATCCCTTTAAGAACGGTAATTAGTTAGTAATTCCATGTTCACTGCCAGAGTGTATATATCCCCATTTTTAAATCAATATAATGTGTTTTGCAATTTGATACACGCGAATATTTAGTACAGGGATCCTCCAGTATTCTTTTTTTTTTTTTGAACTTCTAGAAATATAAAGAATAATAATAAATAATTGAAAAGGAAGGGGTGAAATGCAAGAAACAGAAATAGCATATGATGAGGATTGATGGCTAAAACTTGTATTATGGTATTATTGTTAAATGGGAAAGATTGCTAAGTTCTCAACGCCACTCATCTTCCAATCAAAACTCCTCTGTCTCTCTCTCCTCTACCTCTTCTCCTCCCTTTTCCTCGCTGTCCATTTCACCTTCTCCGCCACCAAATGCATTTTCCGATCATCCCCTTTCGACCCGATTCAGTCCCCCCTCTTCTCTTACCCCTCCTCGTACGGACAACACAAGCATGCCATTCCCACCACTCGCTCCACATGCGATTCCCCTGTCTATTTCTCAGGTACCCACTAACTTCTTTCTTTCTTGATTTCCAAAGATCGCATCTTTTTTGGATTATGGATGATGGGCTCTTCTTTTTTTGCCAGATTATTGGGAGGTTTTGCAGGAAATGCAGAAATTGTTTGCCGATTCCACTGCGATTTCGGCCCTGAGGTATATGCAGGGGAATGATGAGACCTTTGGTGGGAATTTCAGTGTTCAAGAAAGAATTTCTTATTTTGATCATCGTGGTGATGGGATTAGAATCCCATGTGGGTTCTTGAAACCCTTTCCGATTAGTGATTACGGTCAGTTTCTCTTCACTGTAAGTGTATACAACTCTGTGTGTGTATTGTGATGGGGTTTCTTGATTTCAGATAAAGCTTCAATGGAAAAGTGTGGTGGATTAGTTGTAGTCTCAGCAATATTCAATGATCATGACAAAGTCAGGCAGCCTAGGGTTCTAGGAACCAAAACCTTGGACTATGCATGTTTCTTCATGTTCGTAGACGATGCCACTCTCAAAAGGCTACATTTCCACAATTTGATTTCAAGAACATCCAAAGAATTGAAGATTGGCGCGTGGAGGATCGTTAAGGTCATGAGCAAGTACTTATACGAGAACCCTTCAATGAACGGAGTCATACCTAAATACTTAGTTCATCGTCTTTTTCCTAACTCAAAATACAGCATATGGGTGGATGCTAAGCTGCAGTTAGTAGTTGATCCGCTTTTATTGATTCATTCTTTAGTTGTAAGAGAGAATGTTGACATGGCCATATCAAGGCACCCGTTTTTTGTGCATACAATGGAGGAGGCAATGGCAACTGCCAGATGGAAGAAATGGTGGGATGTTGATGCTGTGAAGATTCAAATGGAGACATATTGTGAGAATGGCTTGAAACCATGGAATTCAGACAAGCCTTATCCCACAGGTAACATAGATACAGTTGATCTACAATTGTTGCTTTTTTATTATGCTATAATATCGAAGTTGGTTGGAGTCTATTCTAGAGTCACCATAGTTAATAATGTCACATATGATGCATTTCCTTTGAGCTTGCTTAAACTATAGGCCACGTTTTATGAGTATGCTTTCTGGAAAGTCACTTTTTTGATCCTAGGTGCCATTGCCCAATCTATGGCATAATGCCTTTTAGAATATTTATTAGAGTTTGAGTTTTTGTTTATAGAGAAAAGCTTTTTTATTTGGATTTATATTTCACCGTATATGCATGTTACTTAAGCTCCTTCTAGTGTTTTCTTTTCATCAACTATACAAGATTCATTTCTCCTTTAGCAGTTCAAGAAAGAAGTTTATTTATTTATGATTTAAAGTCTTAAATGCAGCTTGGAATTGTATAATTATCTTTGGCAGCTACTAACCTAATTGTATTATCACTATCTGTCATGTTTAAATGCAAATTGCTTTATTAAATTGATTACTTGCTTGAATAAATGGTTGCCGCCTAGTGGTGGCTCACTAATTGAATAATGACAGATCAACTAAATAATGTAAATGCATGCATTTGGAATCGTTTATTACTAACATTATTATTGCATGTTACATGTATATAGATAATATTATTTTATATGAGTTAGAAAAAGCAATACCATTTACAACATATGGTCTTGTATAATGTGTAAGTTTTTGATCGTTTGTGAATAACCTTTATTTTCTTATGAACTGCAGATGTTCCAGATAGTGCTCTTATCTTGAGAAAACACAGCGAAACAACGAATCTATTTTCTTGCCTATTATTCAATGAATTAGAAGGATTCAACCCAAGAGATCAACTGCCATTTGCATTTGTGAGGGACAAAATGAACCCAAAATTGAATCTCAACATGTTTGAGGTAGAAGTATTTGAGCAGGTTGCAATAGAATACAGGCACAACCTAAAACAGGGCAATGTGGGACCCAAGACCAAGAGAGCCAGCTCAGATATGTTTGCCGAAGGGAATGCGACATGTGGCAAATGTGAGGGGTATCTATTAAGTATGTGGGGTGAATCCCATGATTGATAGGTTTTGTACTGTTTCAACTAACTTCACAGATAATGAAAGATAACTAACCAAACAGGTCTTCACACGACAAAAGCTGAACAGTTGGCAGAGATGCTTGATTAATTGACCCCATGCTAATCATATGCCACTTCAACTTTTTGGTTAGAGCCTAGAGGTGATGGAAAATAGAGGGCAGTATAAGAATTATATTATTTAATCACTCCATTTTTATTAGATTTTTTTTGTAAATTCAGGATTTTTTTTTAATTTTTTTTGGTGGTGTAAATGGCAACATTTTTTACAAGGAATGAAAATTTTACTTGGTGATTGGTTTTTTTCCATGTCTTGTGAGATATAATTTTTATTACTAATTTAGGAACATTTGTAAAGCAATAAGTCTTCTAAAACTGTAAAAAAATAATTATATATTCTTCCTTTTGAGCAAAATAAAAGTAATTGAGTTTGAGGTGATAACTTTTATTAAGTATCTGCGAAGTCTCTGATATCTTTTTGTGGTATGTGGATGATCGAACTATTTTATAGTGAGTCATAATATATTTAATTATAAAAAAAGGGAAAAATAAGTAATAAAAATACAATTATATCCCTGTCTTGTGAACTTTTTATGCCCTGGTGTACATATTTGGGCCATATGGTTGTTAAGTATTAAGTGGGCCTTAGTGATTCTGGACCATGCACTCTAAACTAAATAGGTCCAAACTAAAATTAAACATTGGATCTTGCAAGATTTTACATGTGACAACCCAGGTTGGTGGGTGTTATTAACAAATAACACTCATTAAATTTTACATCATTATTCATTAACACCTCAATTATTAACATATCATTATATCCATCTTAACATTAATACTAAAAACAATAAGGGATAAATTATTTTTCTAAACAATATATAGTAACTAAAAACCCAATTTCTAAATACCTTGTAAAACTGCAACCTTCCTAATAAATGGCTCCACTTTTCTTTTTTAACAGTCATCATTGTTGACTTGTTGTTCACGTCACACGATATTAACATGTGACTTGATAATAGAATTAGAGTGACACTCCTGTGCACAAGATGCACAAATTCAGATTTATACACAATAATATTGTTATATTATATGAAGTAATACTGTTATATTATATGAGTAATACTGTTAAAACTATATATAATATAACAGTATCACTCATATATAACAATATTACTTCATATAATATAATAGTATTGTTGTGCACAGATTTGGATCCGTGCACCTTGTGCACAAAAGTTTTTGCCATAGAATCAAGTGTCAAGATTTTAACTTGAGAGAGAAAGAGAGGCATGAGAATTTTAGGCAAAAATTTAAAAAATAAATTGTTTTTTTTTACAAGGTGGACTAATAATGGGTTTCCATAGTACAAAACTTGCTATTAATACAACTTAGTTCAAGCTCAATGTGATGAATATATGAAATAATTTTATAGATTTGAATATACTCTTATGTTAAAATAAGTAAATTGTAAGAATTATTAAAAAAAAAAAAAAAAACAGAACTATAGTACAATTAAGTCGATTTGTTCTGTTTATAGTTTACACCCGTTACCATATATCCCATTCAACACGTGCTATTTAATCATAAGAGGGGGTTTGGCAAGCCTATTCAGTTTGATTCAATGACGAAAACAAATGAAAAGAAAATTAAAAATGTTAATTACCTATAGTCTCAAAATATTATATTATTAAAAAATATTTAAATATAATCATTACAACTCAATAATAAATAGAACAAAAACTAGATTAACAATATAGTCAACTGGATTAATTCCCTTTACAGCCCTTATAAATTCCACACAAAATTCAGCACAACTTCAAACGGGGTTAGACAATCTGGTTCAATAAGGTAAGGAAAAACAAATGAACAGAAATTAAATTAAATTTTTTAATTAATTACACCAAATACTTTAAAAAATTCAGATAAAATAATAAAACTTAACTCGTGTTCGAATCAATTAAAGTTTGAAAACTAAATTGATAACTAATTAACAGGCTTCAATTTAATTTCTAAACCTTCATGTTTTAAAAAATTCTAAAAGACAGCAATATATTCAGCCAGCTAGATTCGACTCATTCAATCTCAACTCCCTTTCACCACAACAACTTTACCTACATTTGGTTTGGTTTGGCAAGCCTATTCAATCTGATTCACTAAGACTATGTTTATTTGGGGTTCATCACTTAGGATTTGAAATTTAATAATCTTAATTAAATACATATTTGTTAGAAGCTTCAAATAAAGATTATAATATCTACTCAAATACTACTATATTTTACAAAAAACAATATAATTAACTCTAAATAAATTACAATACACACCTAAATTTCTACTATTTAATCATTACTATAACATTAACTGTCAATAAAATACTACACAAATACACTTTTTTCATTATTAATTTGACATTTACAGTAATAATTATAGCTTATAAAATCTTCTAACTAACACACATTTTAACTATTTATCTTTATTTTAAAAACTCAAGATTTTAAAATCGGATTTTCTCAAATCCACTTAAACCTCAAGCAAACGTAGCCTAAGCAACACATAATGAAAATTAAGCAAATCACATGACTCTTTAATTATTGCAACCTAACATCATCAAAAAACCCTAATTTCAGCATATGTACAGAACCTGATCAGTTGCATTAAATAGCAGCCCACAAATTAAAAACCCTATTATTACTACATCACCATTGAAGAATTCATATATAAGTGCGAATAGAGAGAGCACAATAGAAAATATATCAATCAGCTAAAAAATGGCAACAGCAAAAATGATTGAAAGCCAGCGTGAGGGTGCAGAGGTTTACCATGGGGAAGCAATCTGCCAACAGAAACTCTGGGAGATCCTGAACGAATTCACGATGCCGACTAATCTATTTCAGTTTCGTGAGATCGAGGAGATCGGTTTGAACCGGTCCACCGGTTTTTTCTGGGTCCTTACGAAGAAGAAAAGTAGTTTCAAGATCAAGGGCATAGGGACGTCAGTGTATACTGATGTAGAAGTCACATGCTTCATTGAAGAGCGCCACGTGGCGAATTTGACTGGGGTCAAAGGGAAGGAGATACTCTTTTCACTTCCGGTCACCGAAGTACTTGTCGGAGTTCCGACCAGTGATAAGGTCAAGTTTAAGACGAGCGCTGGCTTAACGCGCGTCTATCTCATTTCTGCCTTTCAACCTTCCTTAGAAAATTAACTATTCATGTTTCTCTATATATACCAATAAATTTAATTGTTCCAACTATATATTTTACAGATGGAGAATAAAGACGGGATAGAATGATAAACGACTACTCTTTTAAATTATGGATTTCATAATCCGCACAATATTTTCCTATAACTCATCGTATGATGGCTAGCTTTTCATGGATCATATTATAAGCCATGCATGGCTAGAGTTGCAAAAATAATGGAGATGTTTATTAATTTTTTTGTTGTTCTGTGTATTATCAAGTTGAATATTGAATAATAAGATTAAGATAGAAATAAGAAATAGAAACTTATATATATGATGTCGTGGGATTTCTTAGTTGTTTATTTAAAAGCAAGAACATTAGATCATACAATCCGTCAAACGTGTCGTGACTACAGGCATACAGCCCAGTTGTGTGGATTTTCTTGGTAGACCCAATTGTATGATATTTGTTTCAACTCATAAGCAATAGTACTAGAGTCAAAGTCAGTGTTTTAATTTAGAAACGATAGTGAGGTGGATTACCTAAAGTTTATTGATTGCTTACAACTTCAGCTCTACGATCAGGTATGATTTTGAATTTTGTCACATTTATATTATATATATATATAATAAAAGGCTTAAATTTTATATAGTAATGGATAAATTAATTTTTATGATGTACTCTCGTAAATTAACGATATAAATGAAAATATATATATATTTAAAAGTTAAAGGAAGCGATAAATAGTCCTATGCCCCCCCCCCCCCAAATCCATCTGGCTACAAGAATTTTATACCATAATTATATATTTGAGCATATATGCAATTATGGTAATAAAATATAATATAATGTTAAATATCTATGATGAGCTGGATCCATCAAATAACCATTCATTTTGTTTGTGTAGACTAAAACCTATACCCGGATTAACCTTGTGTATGAGTTTGAAGATTGTTCCCTACCAAAATCAGTTAAGGTGAAGACTCTGAAGTTATGATATCGTACGAATTGTCAAAAATAATAATAAAATACTCCCCTTCAATCATTAGCCAAAAAAACAAGTTTTTTTTTTCTTTTAAATACAATTTTTAATTTCATGTGGGTTGAATGAAAATACAATCATATAAAAGCTGTCGACATTTACTCAACAAATATTAAATATTAAAGCTAATCGTAAGTTAATTATTGAAAAATATTATGAGTATTAATTATGAAGCTTCTAATCAAAAGTTAATTTTGATCTTTGAAAGAAGACAAGTTTGTTGAGACAAAAAAAGTTCAATAGAATGTTACCTTTTTCTGTGAGTAATTAAATAAAAATATTAAAATGGAATTGTGTGGTAAATATTTTTAATATTGCTACCCTTTTAAATAATTGTAGCTGCCATATTTCCTTGTAAGTCAACTACCAACTAATTTCCTTTGGCAATAATAAATTCCGTCCCATCCTAACCTGGCACTTTCCTTTCCTAACCCTCAGCCAGATTCTAACACGTGGCTGTTCATAGGGTATTTACGTAACTTCACACGCCCATGACGAGTCCCTATCGATCTATAAAACTGTGAACCCCCAACGCCTTAACAAATCACCACAATTCAAACTCTTTCAAAAAACCCCCAAACGCCGCCGCAAAATTCCTCTCTCCACCGCCGTAATGTCGTCGCAGCTGATCGAGTCCCACCGCGAAAACGCTGAAGTATACACCGGCGACGATATATGCAAGAAGAAATCGCTCGAGATGCTGCAGAAAATCAACATGCCCAATGGCCTGCTTCCCCTAGACGACATCGTCGAGGTCGGTCACAACGAGAGCACTGGATTCGTGTGGCTGAAGCAGAAGAAGAGCAAAACGCACGTTTTCCGCGCCATCAGCAAGAGCGTCTGGTACGACACCGAGGTCACGGCGTTCGTCGATGACCGTCGAATGAAACGCCTGACAGGTGTCAAGAGCAAGGAGCTCCTGATCTGGATCACTATCTCTGATATTTCCATTCAGGACCCCGATTCGGGTAAAATTACGTTCGGTACCCCTTCTGGCCTTTCCAGATCTTTTCCGGTGTCGGCGTTTGAGGAGGAAAAGGTGGATAAGTAGAAGAATTGATCGATTGGGATTGTAGATCTTTTGGATTTCGATCAAGTGCAATAAATCTGGGCTTCGATCTTCTTCTACCAGTAACGTAGCAATTATATTTTCTGTCTTTCTTTTTCCACCGTTTGCTTAAAGTTTAAGCTAAGTTTAATGGCATATTAAATCGTTTATATTTAAAAAATAATTACTATCTGTGGAACGTATCACTGGGAAAATTATTTGAAGATTACCATTTGTCTTATGTTTATTGGTTAAAATATGTTATTTAGTAGGATTATTGTATAACCATTTTACAGAATTAGGAAATTGAAAAGATTGTCTTATTTTCGCTTAAAAAAGAAAAAGAAAAAGAAAAAGGAAAAGACTATGTTGTTCAACTAGTACAGTTGAAGACATTTTATGTTTTGCAACTCCGAAGTCAAAAATAGGGAGTCACTGGCCGCCGAACCTGTAGAATATGATACCATAAATTAATCACATCGTACAAGTATGTTTAACCAACCTTTTAAGTTGTGGTACTTGATCTCTGCGATTATTTAAGAACTTGTTTGGTACCACTTTTTGGATGATTTTTTTAGTATAAGAGTTTATTTACAAATTAATTATATGTTGATAAATATATTTTGGATAGACTTTTGGAAAAGTCACATCCTCATAAGTTCATTATAAAAAAGTAATAAGTTTTGGTTTTAAAAAAAGAACAATCATTGGAAGTTACCTAAAATGAAATTTCACCAACTTACTTTAACAACGTTAAAATCAAAATCACTCAAATAGGAAGTCAACTGTGGATTCATTTTATTTTATTAACATAAAAATAAGTATATTTTCATGTAAATTAGAAATTTTATGTTCTAGTACCTTGTTCTTATGTTTATGTAATTCATGTCTTATCACATCTCTATAATTTTACGTTGAATGTCTTGTTTGTGTCGTGAAGGATTATTATTATCCCTAATTTTGATGTACAATGTCATTTATGTTGTTGTGGAGCACAATAATTTCAAAGAACACAAATTTGTTATGGGTGTTGTTAAAATTACTTGATTAGTCTTATGAGTGTTGTTGCTGCTAAGTCCTACAAAAGTCAAAACTAGTACATCTTATGATCTTCATCATCTTATTTTATCCAAAATACATCAATAACTTACTTTTAAAATAAGATATAACATCTTAAAATCTTTTAAAATTGTGTTTGGACTGAAATACACGTTATGTATTACAAATCCATGCAAATTAGAGTACATCCAAAATCTACACAAATTGCTTAAAATAAAAATAATGGATTACGAATTCATAGTAATTAGAAAAACAAATTTACTACCATAAATTTTAAATACTTTTCAATCTAAACACTACTCAAAATAAATTTAGTCAAAGTATTTTGTGGTCATTCGAAAGTCTCAACCAACAATTTCAGGAAGATAGATCAGGTGTATGAAATGGGAAAATATTTGACGCTGAATTTGGACCACAATTGCATTTTAACAGCACAACATAGCCACTTTTATTTCCCACACAAACACAGTTATCAGTCACCGTTTAACATTGCTTGCTGCCTCTTCACCAATTCTACAACCTTAAAAAAGCGAACTATAACAGCATTATGTAATTTATGTTACTAACTTTACCTAAACTATGTCTATTAAGTCACTAATAACACATGTATTTTACTTTACTAAACTAAGTGTATTGATAATATCTCTAGATTTGAGAAAGAACTTAAAATTTATATTAGAAAATTCATTGGTGGTGTTTGGATTAATATGGACTTGAAATTTATAACTTTCATTTTGATCTAACTTTAGGGGAAATGTGGATAGATTCAATGTACTCTAAATTGGGTGGATTCAAATCACTCAATACCAAACAACATAAGTGATCTTTAGATGCTTGACAATTGCTATGGCCAAATTAAATACAATCAAGAAGGGCAGTCTTTAGCATGAAAATTTGATGCCAATAAAAGAAGAATTATATATACTGAGTAATCAAAGAGGATAAACTTCTAAGGTTCTAAGCGAGCAGTACTTTGCAGCGAGAAACTTGGAAGCTAAAATAATATAACTCACTGCAAAGGAGCTGAGATTTACCATGGATCATATTTGGAAGCTCTGAGAGGAATTCTCATGTGTGCAAATGGTATTTTTTTGGTTGAGGCAGATAAGGAAAACAGAACAAGCCCACTAGCCAATTGACTTTCCTTCATGAAGCAGGACTCACATCTTTCTTAGAGCAAGCCCAGTCAAAGATCCTAGCAAAGTTGGACAATAAAAGTGGGTAAAAAAGAGAAATTAAATTGAAATCAGAAACAAGAATCATATAACTTGTGTCCAGAAAATGGAAACTATTAAAATTCTAGCAGGTAATATAATTGATATTCTTACCAGGCACATCTCAGGAACTTGCAGTAGAATGAGTTAAATAATTCCCTTTCCCACAGAACAATCCAATCCCAGATGTTTTGTGTATTGCATCACTCCCTAACTATTCCAAGCAAGCCCAATTTTGCCTTACAACAATCAGATATTAGCCAAGCTCTATTTCATCTTCTTCTTATTTGCAACTGTGCTTGGAAATGAGGGTAACATGGCTTCAAAGCCGTTTGTATGCCACTTTCTTGTTCCATAGCTTCTTGGAGGACCTAAAAGGTCAATCAAGTAACTTAGGGTTCTATAGACTTATCTGCATTCATTTGCTCTATCAAACTCTCTCTACATCACTATGCACTCAATAACTGGAAACAATTCTACACGGATGCTTCGGAGACAGATTTTTACCTTGAGCAGGCATCTATCTCTGAACTAAATAAAACACTTAGCTGTTTGGAATACCCACTACAACGTATTTACAGACTCTTTATCATTTTTAAACCGGTCACTCAAAATACCAAGGATTTTGTAGTCCCACACAATCTCAGATATCTTATCTTGAGGCAAACATAAACCTTGACGTTTAACTGATTTACTGAGTTCACAAAAAACCTTAGCATCCTGTAATCTGATATACTCCCGCAATAATTTCTCATGATCAGGAACCCAATTCCTAGGGAAAGGAGTATAATCACATGATGGGATCAAAGACATGTGAGAAAATTGAACACCTTCAATGGCATCAACGAGTCCCATTCGTAAAAGGTCAGAATACTCTGGTGCAGAATTGTTACTACTTTCCCTCAGTGGACGGCTAAGATCACGCGCAGCAATCTTATACACCTTGGCACGAGATTTCAACCTATATCTTGCAGCATATAATTTAGCCAGAGAGCTACGGATAACATATGCACAAAACCCCACAATTTTCTTCCTATTATCTGCGTATCTATACCAATCTGCCATGGTCTCCAATAACTTATTCATTTGGGAGTTGGTGTGTGCTTGGCCCGAATAGAGCATAGGCTTACAAGGCTGTGGTTCAGGGTCTTTATCCCCCTTCACAAATGCAAGACGTCTAAACTGGCGAATACACTGTTGGAGGCAAGCTGCAACTGAAAGCAAAGTCCCCACACCTTTCTCACTCACAACATTACCACCACTTGAAGTGTAACGAAGAGTCGGGTGTATAACCCTACGGCTTATAATGTGATCCATAAACTGAATTCCCCTGGTTATATGCTCAATCTCAACCTTTGAATTGTCTAACCTAATCCCAAATGTTCTGTCACAAAACTCAATTATCTCCTTTCTTATTCCCACGGCATCCTCTCTAGGACCCCTTATACCAACTAGAAAATGCCCTGCAAACCTAATGTAATCCATTTTCCGAGTCTTCTTCCTCCCACTCGAGGGCACAAACTCCGGCCAAGAAGGGTTGTGACTACCATCATTTATTGAATACTTCCATATTGAATCAGACTCACAAGGTTTGAAAAACTCTAGGATCTTGTTTTCCATCATATAATCAAGCTCATTCAAACAAACATTCATCAGCAATGGACTCAGAATTCCACAGTGTCCATAATCAGGCACCCCTGCAGCCTCCTCAGGAGCAAAATTGAAGAATGTCCTTAACCAATACGGGTCGGGTTTAGGTTCATTATCACACAATATCCGCTTCTTTGTCTGCCCCTTCCTTCTTTTCCTTTTACCCTCACTATCCCACTTATCTTCCACTCGCTTGTGGTTTCTCACTCCCCCTTGCAATCCTGATTTAATCAAGTTCAAAACTTTCTTGTCTCTGACAGATTTTTCAAGACATCCCAACACTACATTTGAGTCCACATTATCAAAAACCTGACTTAAATCACCTCTTATAAACCACAAATAGCCAGCAAAATTACTCCTGATTGTTCTTATAACAGTGTGAGGATTCCTACCTGGTCGAAAAGCATGGGACTTGGCAGAAAACCGCGACTCAAAAACCGGTTCCATAATCATCAACAAAACTTCCTGCACAACCCGGTCTTGAAACGGCGGGGGGCCGGTGGTCAGAATGGAGTGAAGCTTGCGTTTTGAGAGTAGGCTGATGGGCTTATCGTAGGGGCCACGAACGAACGGCTCAACTTTGGAATTCCATTGGAACTGATTGTGAATCACAGCCTCTCTGAGGGAGAGGAGGCTGGAAAGTGTGTGGGAGCGAATGGCGTTTTTGGGAGGAAAAGAACCGGTGGCGTGAGCGCAGGCGCGCTGGTAGGCGAGCACCCAGAGGTCGAGTTTAGAGAGGAAGCCGGTGAGGTTTTGGAAGGGTTTTTGTGTTTGGGAGAAGGATTTCACCCATAGGTCTGAGAGAACTTGAACTGGGTCTTCTTTTAGTAGGGAGTGTGGATCTTGTCTCGGTGGTGGATGTGGACGGCGGTTTAGGTGGTGGGAGATATGGCGAGCGGCGGAGGGGAAAGCGCCCACTAGGTGTTTGAATTTTGTTCTCAGAGACATTGCTGACGTCTCCACCCCAAAATCTGCCGGTCTAAATTTTCACATTTTATTAAAGCCCTGTTTGCTTAATTTGCAAAATTATCTCAAATACTCCCGCGTCAGAGGATTTTCCCTTGTCTGCTTTGATTGATAATGAAAAGTATCACGCAAATTACCATTCTACCCCTAAATCGATTATTATATAGAAAAGGTTTCGTGAGTTGGATTTTGCATACAATCTGATCAAACATCATAATAGATGTGCAAATGTGGAAAATTTATTAACATAGGCCAAATTATAATAAGAAAATAGAGGATACATTTTTATGTGAATTGTTATTTTTTACCACTTTAATTTTTTATTGTAAACTATGTTGTCTCAAACGATCTTGTTTTATACGGAACAATTATCAATAAAATAGAGTATAAACAAAATAAAGATAAAAAGACAAGAACGGTGAGAAAATAATTATTTCAACCCTCCTTTATTCATTCGTTTGAGTATAATATATGTACAAAAAGATGAACTCCAAGGGTCATAAGAAATAAAGAGTTTAAAAAATAATTTCCATATTAATTTATCATTTTTGACACATTCAACTCTAGAAATTTACTAACGTTGACCAAAAAAGAAGCTATAGTTAATTAATTGGTCACTAAAATCATAGTTGACTTGAGTTCGAATAAATTAATTAAACACAAACTCGTTTAACAATTAATCATTTAACAAAATACACCATACTCATCCCCTTAAAAAAAGTTCTGGCATTAACCAAAAATTGTCGGGTAGAGTTACACTTATATTATAACGTGATTTTGATGTCTTGTAATCTATATAAGCCTATTGATGTCAAATATATAATAAGTATATACAATGACTACAAACATTTGCATTACAAATACATATAAGAAAAAGGTTGTCCTTTTTATTGATTAGTGTAAAATGCATAGCTAGGAGTGCAGAAAAGGTGATTAAATGCATGGAGTAAACGCTAAGAAATTTATACAGAGAAACAAAGCCCCTCAAATGATGGGAATTCATATGGTTACTGCTCAATTTTCGCCTGTAATAATTGTTGAGCCCTCCATCACTTCAAACTAAAAATCACATAATTAACAACATTTTAACCTCTAAAACTCAAGTAATCGAAACAAACATTAGTTCAAGCTGACAATTAACTAATTCGTGGAGTAATTAATTAGAATCATGATCTTATATAAATTTATGTATTTCATTGGTTAAGTCATTCTAAGAAACTTTTATTTAACTTCCAGCCTTATTTGGAGAAACATCAGTTTAATTAATTAATATTTAACATATATTACCAAACATTAATTTAGAATCCATAATTAATTACTACATCCATGATCAAAGAAGAAATCAAGGGAACTAATATTGCATGATAAGTGAAGCAGTACAAGCAAAACAAAAAAGATGAAATGGAAGCTAGAAAGAAATTTACAGAAAGTAATCTTATTAACTGGTTCTGAAATCAGTCGCAGATCAATGAAACCTTATTAATATCCATGAAAGTCAAACTGGTAAAACAAAAAAAGTATTAGTACTGTAACTATCAGAAACCCTTGAAAAACCTTGTCTTCCACAAAAATATTAGGGTTTGCGTATTTGAGTAGAAAAAGCACAGAAGAAGGCCACAGAATTGGGGTACACATTATGGCATGGCGACGAACCAGAAGGCGGCACGTAGCCCTTGGGAAGCATGGCCGAGAAACGCCTCGAGTCCAAATTCTTCGTCATTCTCTTTCTCGTCGATTTATTCTTGTAGAAGCTACCTTTCTCATCATTCTTGTTCTTGCCATCATTCAAGAATGGAGCATCTGCCATTTTCTTGACTCGAAGGCCCTGGAAATGTGCAGCTTTGAGTTGGAGTTCATCGAGGGATAAAGTTGGGCGAGTGAAGAGGATTATTAGTGAGAGAAAAAGAAATAGAGAGATCATCAAAATGTTGCTAACAGTCTTGCTATTGAAGCACCCCATTAGCCTTCATGAATTGGGGTTTTCTTGATTTCTTGGAGCTGCGAAATACTAGTATAGTATTGATATGGGAATTGAGGAATATTGATTCTTGATTATATTGGAGCAGTTGGAGAGAGTGTATGTGTATATATATTGTTGAGTTTAAGTGTCAACATTCTTCGAGATCCGATCGAATTAGCAAGAATTAATGACACAATCCAAGATTTTCGCATGATTGGCCGCTTTTGTACCAAATATTTCCAACTTCTTTCATTCTTTACTCATTTGAATAGTAAAGAAAAATGAGGAGTTTGTACATGAATGAGATTGGGTTAAATTCTTTACTTTTGAATTAATTTAAACTACTTTTTAATAAGATATGATGTATATGAGCCCACTTGTTCCATTTTATACCAACATGAAATTCTATGTAATTGAGAAATCTACACTAGTTGATTTTCTTTTTAAACAAAAAAGGAAAAGAAATGAAAGTATTTTCTTCATATATATATGAGATTTTATTTTCGAGGTTAGCTTTGATTTTTAATTTATTAAATATATAGTATTGATATCAAAAGATAGTGATTTTCTAATTTTATTTAAAAGATCCATTTTTGTTGTTTTAAATTTTAGAGTTAAAGATGTTACATCGAATTTTGAAATTAGATAATTATAAGATATTATTAATGATATGATTTTAAAAATAATATCTTACTTCAAAATAAAATGCTATCTTTTAATTTTTGAAAAGCAGGCTGTATATAACATCTTATTTAAAAATTAAATTAAATAGTTTTATCAAAAAGGAAAGTTAATTATGTATGATGTAGCAAACACACAGCGGCGAGTCACAGACCTTAACGCCACTCCGATCAACGACCGTTGACTAAAATATTATTTTCTTTCCACCAAAATATAAACATAAACCATAGTAAATATCAACAGTAAAAATCTCCCTCTACAAGATTTCTCTTCCTGCAAGAATCACACCATCAAGAATTCGCGCGTCTCCGAATTGTCGCCTCTCTCTCTCTCTCTAGATTCTCTCTCTCCCTCTCCCTCTTCAAGAAACAGATTTACACTGAGACGCGAACGCCGCCGTTTCATAAGGTAAATATCTTTAAGCGCTAATCGGAATTCCCGCAGATGTCGAACCCGCTGCCATATTCAATGAAAGATGTAGATTACGACAATGCAAAGTTTCGCCAACGATCCCTAATCAAGGTTCGTACTTTTCCAGATCTCACTGTTTGTTCTTTCTTTTTTTAAAGATTTCTTTTTCTTGATGTCTATGGTAGGTTAGTGAAGATTTTGATCGATTGGGTTTGTTGTTTTCATTCAAGATTTTGGGGAGCAAGATAGTTCTTGATTTTTAAATGTGAAACAAATTGGAGATGTTCAAGGTTTTAAAAGGTTCGACACTGATTTACTGTTTCTTGTACATACAATGGTGATAAATCTTGGAGTTGAAATTTTTGCCAAATTGTCTACTTGGGAGTTCTGATCATAAAGGGTTTTAGGGGGGTTTTATTGGTTCTTGGAATCAAACCGTTATACAAGAAAGATTGTTGTTGAAGGAGCCTCTGAGGAAGTCCTTTGAAATTTATATTTGTTCTCTTAATGATTTTATACATTGTTTGGGGATAGGGTTTGTGGTTGGGGTTTTCTCCTTAAATCTTGATGCTTTAATGGAAATTGTTTATATTGTGTTAAAGTTGACTTATCATGGTTCCTTCTCCAGGTGATCACACAAAATATACTAACCGGTAATACAAAACGTGAATGTGTAAAATGCAGTACAGGAAGGTTTCTTGTGCTATTAATGATTTTTGGTGTAGCCTATTTGATGCTGACACACACAAGCAACATTCCTTCTTCGTCCGTTAGTACATCTAAACATGTTGGCACCGAGGCAGGAAAGAATTTTTTCACAGATGAAAATGGTAAATTTCGAAGATTATGGAGAAAGCCACCGAGGCTTCCTCCTCGGTTATCACCTGATGAAATAATTGCTAGGAATAAATCAATTCATGACTCTGGGCCTGATTGGGGGGCTAGGCAGCAAAGGGTGAAAGAGGCTTTTATCCATGCATGGTCTGGCTATCGGAACTATGCAATGGGATACGATGAACTTATGCCCCTGAGCCAAAGAGGAACTGATGGCCTAGGAGGTCTAGGAGCTACCGTTGTGGATGCTCTCGACACAGCCATGATAATGGGAGTTGATCAAGTTGTCCATGAAGCAGGCTCTTGGATTGAACAACATCTTTCTGAGAGGATAAATGGGAAAGGTCAGGTAAATTTATTTGAGACTACCATACGTGTCTTAGGTGGTCTTCTGAGTGCTTATCATTTAAGTGGGGGTGAACATGGTGGTAATGCTTCAACCAAAGGACCTAAGCCAGCTATCTATCTTGATACCGCTAAGGATTTGGCTGATCGTTTGCTGGTTGCTTTCACGTCAAGCCCCTCTGCTATTCCCTTCAGCGATGTTGTTCTGAGTGAACGTTCTGCACATCCAGCTCCTGATGGATTAAGTAGCACTGCTGAAGTTTCAACTCTCCAGCTTGAGTTCAATTATCTGAGTTCTTTAACTGGTGATCCAAAGTATGCTTTGGAGTCTATGAAGGTTTTAGAACACATGAAGACACTGCCAAAGGTCAAGGGGCTGGTTCCTATCTATATAAAGTAAGAGATATGCTTTCCTTTTTTCCTTCTTCTTTCATTTTGCTTTCCATAAATGCTGCAGTTTTATATGCAGATGGGCTTTTCTTGTTACTCATTTTAGTTAGCTTGCACTGCTTTTCTACTTAAATAATGTAATTGGTTGTTTTTAGAATTCTGTTATTTCTCTGTGCCACAATCCCTGTATTGTGGCTTCTACCTGGTGGTTAATGTTGAAGTTTATCTCTGTTGGACAACAATAATTGGATGCTAATACAAAGAATGATTTTGGGTCATACTCATTGCAGTTAGAGGCCATTGAAGCTTTATCTTTGAGTAAGGATATATCTTCGGCAAATAGAACAGGGGAAATTTCTAACTCAGAAAATTGTATTATGTTACAAATATTTATGCACAAAACCTTGTTTTTGCTTTCTCAATTGTTCATCCATTGAAAGAAATAAAGAAGCATGTTTAAAAGATACAAGTAGCTAATGCAAGTTTCTACAAGTTAGTCTGTTATTATATGGTCATGGATTTTATTTGTCATGATTGCAGCCCTCAGAGTGGTCAGTTTAGTGGTGAGAATATTAGACTTGGATCTCGTGGTGATAGCTACTATGAGTACCTCATAAAAGTGTGGCTTCAAAATCCAAGAGGTAATTTGACTTATTTGCACGACATGTATAAAGAAGCGGTGAAAGGTGTCAAAGAACTACTCGTTCGGAAATCTGTGCCCAATGAGTTGGTTTTTGTGGGAGAATTGCCTTATGGCTCTCAAGGTGCCTTCAGTCCAAAAATGGATCATCTGGTATGTTGGTCTCTTTGTTTTGGTCTATCTTCCTTTATAATGAAAATAAGGGAACATAGTAAAACAATACAAGTCAGCTAATAAATAAATGTTGCACAGGAATCATCATGTCTGTATGGATTACCTCATCTTAACCTTGGAAATATCTATTTGAATAACTTATACTCTCTACCTTTACCAAGTTCTTTTTCAGAGCCGAAGTCTTTGTTAAATTCATGAAGTATTTAATTGGCAGTGAATTTTGTTAGCATATAATAAAATGTAGTGTGGCGTCACTCATAGAGCTTATGTTCATCCTGCTGAATATGTAAAACATAAATGTTCTATGAATCTGCTTTATGTCTATGCACATGTAGAACTGATACTATCATGTTTTTTTACATGTATTCTCGAAAGAGGAGACAATTGTAGTGCTTTCTACAATCTAACTTACCCCTTATTATCTATGCAACTCATACATAGGTATGTTTCCTACCTGGTGCTCTTGCTCTCGGTGCCACTAAGGGTATTGCGAAGGAAAAGGCTATGAGAGAAAACCTGCTCAATTTTGAAGATTTAGAAACTTTGAAGCTTGCTGAAGATCTAACTAAGACATGCTATGAGATGTATTCTGTAACTTCTACTGGTCTTGCTCCAGAAATTGTATACTTCAAAGTTGAGGTAAGATTGTTTTTTATTTTACCATTGGTTTTATTTGTTTTATTTAACTTATTTTTTATATATCTGGGGGAAATTTGACGGTTCCCAACTTACTAATTATACTAATTAATATATAAGGCAATCCAAACCTTTTTTTCCTGCCATTTTACTATCCGTCGCTTGGATCGTTATTTTTATTTATATGTGGTGATACATCTGATTTTTACTTACAACTCGTGATCTAATTTCACATTGAGCAGGGAGAAACGGAAAGCGGTCCTGGTGGTGGTAATAAGAACTCGAAATATGTAAATGACATAATCATAAAACCTGCTGACCGCCACAATCTCTTGCGCCCTGAAACTGTTGAATCACTGTTTGTCTTGTTCCGCATCACAGAAGATCCCAAGTATGTCCTATTTATTTATTTGTTAGGTTCTCTGTCTAGAAGCTTTTTTCCAAACTGATTTTGTTTTTCCTTTTCTGTCACTAGCATCAGAGTCTCTGTATTTGCTTTTGTCCACCCTTTTGCTTCCTATCACTAGCATTCAGATTGAGTGTTTTTATTACTTGTGCAGATATCGCGAGTGGGGTTGGGAGATCTTTGAGGCATTTGAGAAGCATACAAAGGTTAATTCTGGAGGTTACACTTCACTGGATGATGTCACTGTGCTTCCTCCAAGCAAAAGAGACAAGATGGAAACCTTTTTTTTGGGTGAAACACTAAAATACCTGTATTTATTGTTTTCCGAAAGCAATGTCATTCCGCTGGATGAGTATGTATTTAACACCGAAGCTCATCCATTTCCAATTGAAGGCAATACTAGAAGAAGATGACCTTACACCCTCGTAAACAAGTTTGATTCAGAGAAGGCTGAATTTCTGAATTCAATTTTGGATCATTCTTCTGAGAGGCTGAATTTTGCCTGGTAACAAGTTGCTCAAAGGTGGCCAATTTTTTTATGTACTAAAAGTCAATGGAGGGAGCTTTACATACTGAGAGTAAAATAGTGGATTTCTGAGGTTTTGACTGCTATTCATACAATCAGATACAATATACAGAATTAGTGAGTTGTTAGTCAACCATGTAATTGGCAGTACCATTTTTTCTACTATTGTTATTAGCACCAAACAACCCTTTGGAATGATTGGTGAACGTTAGATTATCAGTATACTTGCTTTGAATCGCCTAATTCTACACATGCTATTATAGTCACTGATCTCTATGTTAGCTTGTTAATGCTCTGTCTTCACTCTGACTTGATACGAAGAACAAATGATCACCATCTCGTACTACACTTAAGTCATCTATTTCTGCATTCTCTGCATTTACAACACTTGTCAAACTGTCATCTCCGAATTTTTGACCTGCAGTTTCACAAGCAGGTGATTATCAGATATATGTGTATCAGATATGTGACCAGGTAAAGTGTTATTTGTTTCATTTACACCTCATACCTGCTATTTTGAGTAGTTCTTCTAAAGAATCAGGTAAGATTATCAGCTTGGATAGCTGCTTTTGTGAATGTTGATTCTTTTGAGACTTGATGTGAATAGTTACTCTCTTCTTCTCTGGCTTTATTGCTTCTACATGAGTGGGATAGGTGGAACTGCTGGAGCTAACACATCCATGTTTCTTGTAATGATTGATCGTCGCCCCATCTGATCTCTTTTCGTTTTCATAGTTCATTATAAGGTCATATATGCCTTTGTTTGCATGTGTTTCTGCTAGTGCTTTGGGCGTCCAACCCCTCTCGTCTGGCTTGTTCACATTTGCTCCTCTTTCGAGCAAGAATCTGACTATCTCAAGATGCCCCTGTCGAACAGCAACATGAAGAGCTGTTTCTCCATCCTCTGCATATGAGTCCATATAGGTTTCACTTCCTTTGGTATTGGTACTCCCTGTTTGATTGTTTATTGTAGATCTTGAATTCGGGATATGTATATTTGTTTCTTGTTTCATTTCCTCCCCATGCAAATTGCAGTTTCCTTTGAGGATCAGACTTGGATCATCCTGTTGGCCCTCCACGTCGAAACTTCTGCATGCTTTCAGTTTCTTGAAACCGAAGATGAATTTGATCAGTTTGAGTTTGCAGGATGAAAACACACACACACACACACAAATTTGAGCAATAGAAGTCAATTGCTTGTTAAACTTACCAGGAAAAGATTGTTCATAACAATACGTTCATCTTCGGGGCTTGCTTGAAGAATGCTTGAAAACATTGTCTTTTTGAGGCGCAATATTTGAGAAACTTCAGTGGTTCGTACACCGTACGGCTGTGGCTTTCCACATAAAACCCCAATTTCCCCAAAAATATCCCCAGCAGAAGCCTTTCCTACAATCTATATGAATGAATGAAGAGAATTATGTGGTGAGATAGAAGTCATCGTTCCTCTTAATCATAAGCGTATCAATGTAGGGTGATTAGAAAATCTTACTTGATCATGTCCGTTGATCTTCACAACGAAATTCTGCCAAAAAAAAAAAAAAAGATTCACAGCATGAAGGTGAGAAGCAAGGCTTATAAGGGCTTTCTTGAAACATTTATGTATGAGATTGAGCAACTCACGACTGATCCTGTGACTAGTATATATGCTTCCGTTGGAGCCTCGTTTTGTAGAATCATGTCTTCTTTGGGTGGGTAGTACTCAGCTTCCAGTTCGGGGACCTTTCAAGAACACAGAAATAGTTAGTAACCCTGCATTGTGATTATAATGATGGAGATAATCAGAAAATTACCAGTTGGAAAAGGAAATCCTGTGAAACCCCATTGAAGAGATGAACACTTTGAACAACAGGGTAAAACAGATAATGTGCAATGCTCGAACGAATGGCTTTAGGCAAGCCGTTCATTGTTTCTTGCTGTTTCAATCCTTCTGTTTTGAATTTGAGACATATATGTGACAAAAGCTGATCCTGAATTTGTGGTGGCAGCTGGTTCCTCTTGGCGAACTCTGAAGCAGCTCGAACAGTTTCTCTCTGCATTTTCACAAGTTCCTGAGAATCCTCGACAAAGAGATAGCGTGACAGAGAGAGAGAAAGAGAGAGCTTACGAAGTTTCTTGTTCGACTAGTCCAGTGGACAACCAGGTTTGTCATGTTTCCTATGATATAAGCTGTCAATCCCAGGTTAAACAACATGTAGAAAATATCAAAGAGCATCTCTCTGGTGTTTTCAGCATGTAAGTCCCCATAGCCTGTGGTGGTTAGAGTAACTATAGACCAGTAGATTGCAGTTACATATCTGTCCCACAGGCTCATCTCTTTGAAATCAGGATACACAGCCCCAATCCAGGTTCTTTTCGGATCTGGATATCTATCCGCTGTCATGTACATGAAGCATCCCGCGCAATGTACAGCGAACAGAGTCACTGATATCAGCTTCGTGCAACGCGTCCAGAAATAGTTGAATCGAATGTCCTTTTCTAGCCTTGCAAAGAGAGAGCTGACTCGTCTGAGACGCCAGAGACGTAGCATACTCAGCAATTTGAAGCCCAATCCGCCGCTGTGATCTGTGAAGAGGAGGCTGAGAGATTGAAATGGTACTGTTGAGCAGACATCAAAAACGAACCAGGTTGATATATACCTGTAAGTTGGAGACATGAATTCACTTAGTGTTTATGAAATGATGAAGAGGAAAGTGCATGTAATGTTATGTTGTGTTGTTACCTTATTGCTATTCTTCTGTGATCATCGACGAGGAGATATGATTGGGTATCGAGATAGGCTACAAAGAAGGTGAGAACAATATCGATGGCAAAGAAGGTGTTGACAATGTTGTCGACTACGAACAAGGCGTCTTGCTTGTAAGGAAGGAATGCAAACTCGAATGGGGAGATCCAAGCAGAGTAGATGACTAGGAGAATCAGGAACATCTCCCAAGCCCTGAAATGGAGATTGAGAAATCAGTACAAGCAAGCATGATGATGATGATGGTGAGAGAAATTGATGATCATCACCTATATCGGGGATTGAAGGGGGAGACTACGTGTTTTCTGAGCTTCGTAGCTCGATTGATTCTCGCTCCCAGAGATGGAATGAGGTCGCTAGAGAAGAAGCCGCCATTGCTGGTTCGTGTGCTCATGTGGAAATCCTCGACGCAGAAGCGTCTTAGGAAGTTGTTCGAAAACGAAAACGACATTGGTAGAAAGAAAGCTCAAGGACTTAAAGCTATCTATGTTTGGAGCATGGTGAGCTTAGTGTATATATAGCTCTCTTTTCCCTCCTTTCTCTTTAAAGGAAGTTGCTTTTTCCTATATACCGTGATCATTTTTGGAAAGATGATGCAGTTAATATGTCATTTAAGGAATACCCTTTTTTTTTTTTTGAGAGAGAGAGAGAAGCTTGGAGAGATGAACACAGAGAAGGAAGTCGTTGTATGTATAGGTATTGTACCGACAAGATTTAAGTGATAAAGTGATTAATAAACTGGTGTTTTCATTTCAAAATCTGGACGTGGACCAACCACCCTGCTAAGACAATTTCCTGGCCTACCCCTGTTGTGGATGCCACCTGGATTATACGAGGTCTAGTATTTATTGTTCATTTGTATATAAATATACGATTTAATTCATTAAGTGTAGCATCTAAAAGGGTTTCTTTAGTGAAATGGTTGATAAATTGTGTGGCTGTGTTGGATGTTGAGAAATGCTCTTTTGCAAGAAATGCAATGTGAACCATATATGTATGGAATATGCCCTTTCTCTCTGATGATAAATCATAATAATAATAATAATAAGCAAATGCAGCATCATATGAATGTGTTGGAAATCATGGGCCTCTAAAATGGGAGATAATCACGTGTTTTTGGTCCCTCTTTTTGATGGGATTCTGAATTTGTTTTTTTCTTTGTTAATCCCACGCTATATCCAACGCTACACTAAAATGGTGCCTCTTCCTATTGCACCATTTTTGCCACTCAAACTGCTACCACATCTATCCTCTAACTTTGTTTACACACATTTTTAATAATTTATCTATTCTTTGCTTTTTTCAATTCTATAATATTTTGAAAATTTTGATTTAATTGAAAAACCTAAAATGCCATGTTGAGTCGTTATTTTGTTGTTCACTTGACATTTAAATTACATATTATTTATGAATGAAAATAATTACACATATTCATTGACACATTAAAATTGTAGTAACAAAATTAAAAGGTCTATATATGATTTGAATTTTTAAAAAAATTGTTAAACAGAAATTTGGATGTTAAGTAAATGTCACTTTGACGGTTGACCTATAACAGAAGGTTAACCACACAATTTAAAAAAAAAAATTAAAATTACGAGATTAAAATAGAAAGTACGTATAATTAAAGACTAAAAATCTAATAAAGCAAAATTAGTGGATTCGAAAATTAATTTTTTTTCTTTTATATTTAAAGTTTGTATAGTATTAAAACTATTATTGTTTTTATTTTATTGATTGCATTTGAAATTTATTTAGGAATAAATATTATATATGAAAAAAATAAAATAATAAGGAATTTCGGTTACCTACAATATTTTGGTACAAAATAATTGGAGAAGGTCTTTGACACATAATGAATGTTGCAGGTAGCCTGAAGAAAAATCTAGTTGAAATAAAAGTATTAACATATTATTATTTAATCATGAAATGAGAATTATAGTTAGACACCTATATGGGATTGGGAGGACCCATAAATATCAAACTTTAAATTAGAATATATTATTTATTCTGCAAAATAATAATAATAATAATAATAATTAATTGCGTAGTGGGGCAAATCGTTTGCCGACCCAGGATCAGGCGCTGCCTTAAATGTTAAACGTGGATATACATCCATCCAAACACGGTCTTAATCCGATAAATAGAGCCCTTGACCCACCACTTCATTAGCCATCTTAATTTGACTTTAACCTAAATCTAATTTGATATGATTATTCCGTGCAGTTTTGTGCTTATATACATACCATAAATCTGGTAATGTTTGTTTTTTGAAATGCCCTTCACCAAAAATCGAATATAAAAACAAAATTTATATATAATAGAGTCAATAGTGTCATTTTTCTCACGATAAGTCTTTCAAACATGTTATGAAATCTACATTTATTGATATTAGTTCAAAACAAACAATATTTTGATAAAAACGTACACAATTGTTATAGATAAAAAGATACACTTATATAATATATATATATATATAATGTAGGATTAGACCTAACTGAAAATGAAATTATGTAAGAAGTGTGTTTAATTTGAAATTGGAAGTTAGTAGTTTTGGGTTAATTAAACAGATGGGTTGGCAGAGAGTGGGCCCCATTTCCACTGGTTTCTTCAACAAAGTTCAAAGGTCAATCATTTTAGTCCATACATATATTGGCTAACTTGGTAATATATGTATGTGGTTTAATACTTAATCCAACTTAGGAGGAGATATGTATTGGTATTTAGATAAATCCCAATTTTAATTTTGTAGGGCCTACTCATCATCCCCACTAGACATCCCATACTCTCGGAGGTGTAGTCAATTTCACATCCACAATTTGATATACAGTAAATAACATATACATATGCATATACATATACAATTTAACATTTCACATCGAAAACGTTTCTAGATTCAAATAACTGAATTACATTTTTTTTGCTCAAAATAATCCTTCTCTATATACACTACTCATTTTGTTCTTACTACACCTTGCCATAATTCTCTAAAAGAATATCTCTATGGAAATAAATTTTTATTTACCAATTTTAAAAAATTAAAGATATAATGAATTATATCTAGAGTGAGTCTTATGTGAGACGAGTTAACCTACAACCCATATTTCACAATTCACACATGAATTTATAAAAATGAGTTTTGATGTTTGTGGGTAATAAGGATCTGTTTTACTGCAACTATCCGTGAGATCGACTCATATAAGTTTTTGTGTTATATCTGAGCAAAGATTTAAAGTTTGAGCATAGACACATAAATGTAGATTAAACACAGGAAATGTGGAGTGTCCATGGAAAAAGACAAGCAGCATGCAAGAAAAGGAGGTTGTACTGGATCATGAAATGTGTGAATAGAAAAGGACTATAATCACAAATTGTCCATGCATCACAACTCCACATTAATCTAGCTAATACCTCAACCAATCATGCTTCTTAACTTTTCGACTTTCTTAAAAGGTCTATTTTGTTTTCTTTTTACATTTAGATACTCTTAATTATTTGAGTTTCATTTATTTCGATATTTATCCGTTTCCAAATGCATTGAACCACCCACTATCACATGATACAGATGAAGTTTGCCAAAGCCCTATTATTTATCTTCTTCTATAATAATATCCGATTTTTTTTTCTAATAATAATAATATTAATATTAATAATTGGTGGGGGGAGAAGAAAGAAAGAGAGAAAGTCTTAGAGATCAATTATGTGAAAAATGGTCCTCAAAATGGAGGTTCACTAGTGCTGGTCCTCTCCATGAATTTTTCTTACATTTCTCTATCTCTTTTTAATTTGTGGTCCTTTATTCTACTCATTTACTATTTCTTTAGCACTCCTTCAAATCTTGTATTTTATTTGATTTCTATATATTATCACAACATGTTATATGTATAAATTGACAACCTAAATTTAAAATTAAATAAGAAATGAAATATGATTTGGAATGAAAGAATAAGTCAGATTGAAATTGATTCATTTGGATCAAGGCCTATATGGTCAAAATAGACCGAAACGGTTGGCCCATGCTACATGATTCAACTTGCAAATATAATTGTTAGTCGCTTGCTAAAATATCTATATATATTCTTTCGGTGGATAATTTAAAAGGTAATGAGATCAGATATGACAATAAATAGGACATAAGATCTTCTATTACACTTGATATATATTACATCTCATATTTCATATTACTCATCACATACAATGTGTATCATATATATGACATCATTAATTAGCAAGTAATGTATATTAAATATTATGAAACATAAAATACAACATTGAATGTAAAAATAGAAGTGTAAAGTAAGTGAAGTCATTTTTTGTTACATTACTAAAGGTATTTATAAGTTATATATAACTCCAAATTCAAACAGGTCTACATAACTTGACAAGACATATTATCTTATAAAACGTGATGAACTATACATCAAAATATCAAACTCAAAAGAAGGGAATATTCTTAATCTCAAGCCATGCATTATTGATTACGTGCTTAATTTTAGGTCTTTCATTAATGTTCCTCCTGTAACTAATTTAGCATATTAACTAATGCCAAATGATCAAATGAGTTATCATGTTTATCTATAAAAGATGTGATTAAAATCTTAATTGGAGTAAGACACCTAGCATATCCAAAATCTTTAGAAAATCTCATGTACAAATCACCCTCCTTTTCTAGTCAATAATTGGTACCACGCAAGTTGCCCCTTGTGACGTTGAAGCCTAGCAATAATGCATATGCCTCCCAAAAATTAATCTTTTATGATTAATGTTTTTTTCTACTTGTAATCCATTGTTGAATAATACCAATTCTCAAAACCAAATTTGAGTATGTTTGATTCAACATTCATGAAGTCTTTTCACAATTGATGTAACTAATTTAAGAAGCATACAATATTCCAAGCACATTATAAATGGGATTTAATTAAAATAGGACAATAATTAAATTAATAATGATTTGGTTGAATAATATTGTCCCATGAGAGACTCAAGGGAGGAAATAGGAAGAGCGGTTGTTTGAAATGGTGCGGCCCCTTAGTAGTGTATTATGTTTAATAATCCATGTGACATCCAGTATCCATTACAAGATTCTATGTCTAAATTTCATTTGCACATCATGCCCTTATGTCTTTCTTTTCTATCTCCTCAATTAATTCCACCACTACTTTTCTTTTAACACGTGAAGTTATGAACATCTTCAACCTTAATTATTACAACAATAATAGATACACAAAAGTAAATTGTCTAATTAGTTGCATTTTATGGGACGAGACTTCAAACTCTTGTAACCAGAGAGAAGGAGAAGAAGTTGTGCATGGTTGTCTCACACATTTAAATCCGTAAAATAATCTCATAAGAAAAGATCCATCCAAACAGATATTAATAATACTCTTCATTTTATTGATTTTCATGATATTAATTAACACATAAACATTTATAATCAACTTACACTCTTTGTATCTTTAATGTTATGTGGAGTTCAAAAATACTATTTAAAGGGGGGAAGTTGAATGTGATTGGTTGGGAGTTATGTATTTGAATTTAGTCAAGTTGGAGGTAGAAGACATGGTAGAAACATTGGACCTAGCTAGAATATTGAAGCTGGAAACATAAATGTGGGCTTGTCCAATGTCAACTTGTATCTATATATGTAATTCAATACAAATTTCAAACTCAATTTAAGTGTAGCTTTAGGCTTCGTCTCATGTGATGAGCCACTTTTCTTCTAGTGCTTCCTACTAATGCTATCTACTTATCCTCACCAACTTTACTTTCTTTCTTTTATTTATAATTTATTTCTTGGTAACGTGTTGTTTAAATACTTGCTTAGAATTAAATGTCATTTAAATTAATACGCATTACTTGATATCTAGTAAAAGAGAATATGATTAAAAGTGGAATGTTCAAAAAATTTGACTGAATAAATATGTACTGATTAAAAGTCTCTTTAACGTTGATTGAGATTTTTTTTCTTAATAACGTGTATTAATTGAGTCTCTTATATATGTTGATGGGTTGACCTTGTAATTGATAATAATGAATTTTGTACTGTAGCCCTATATGGTAGGGGCATTGGAATCAAAATCTTGCAAAAATAGGGTACGTAATTAGGATAACTGAATAAGTTCTCCAATTAGAAGTTAGTGAGTGTTTTGCTAACGAAATAGATATCGAATGAAAATGAGGTTTTGAGCCCTCATTTGTGCTTTATTTTCAATGAGAGTTAATTCCACAACACAAAAGACAAAGAATCTATCTCAAATCCGAATCTAATCCTTGGCTGAGCAATGAGGACTTGGAAAAAGCTGATTTGTCTTTCTCATTGAATTAAGAAGCTAGCCAAACACGCCCTTGTGGTCCTCTGCCATTACACATAAATCTTATTGCTATTCTATTTCTCAACCCATATATATAAATCAATGTTTGACTTTGGGACCATGCATGCATGTTGCATATAAACTTTCAACGTGGATTGGAGGTAATATGAGAGACTCAGCTCCGAATCTCTTGCTCCCTTCTTATGTTTCATTCATATATCATTATTAAATTTGAAAATTACATAATTTTGACAATGGTATATGAATGTGATCTGTATTTTGTGACTTAAATCAAGAGAGAATTTTCAATCATGGTTAATGGAAAGATGATTATTAACCTAGCTTTCAAAAAGTATTATTTCAAGTCAATTGATTATACCTCTAGCATAGCATATGTGCACTGGTCATCATTGCATGCCTTTGATAATATTAATATGTGAACATTATAGGAGAAGATATATAATTGGTTGTCCAAAGAGATATGCCAAACCGGAATTGGTCCACACTTGAATTTGCACATCAAACTTTTTCTAGGGTTTATTCTTTCTCCACAGGTTTATTATTTTAAGAGTATAATTTGGGTTAAAACGACGGTCATTGAAATTAAAATTGAATGTACCATTATGCAGTTTTAATTTAATTTATTTTATAGTTTAGCATATAAATATTTTTATCAATGTTTATCCATAACAAGAGTATATCTTACAATGTATAGATTATTTAAAAATTATAATTATGTCATATATATAACTTTATCTAGAGTGGACAAGAAGTAGCCACATGGAACCACCAAAAGAAGTAATCTTTTACTTAATGCTGTAAAGCACAGCATGATCATTTATACAGAAAGCGCATTTGTTCATTTTGTTGACCAAGGAAAAAGGTGTTATTTATCTTTTAAGAAGAAACATTAAGTTGAGGATAGAATGAAAGTGGAGTTAAATTCACGTGTTCATAACAAATATTAAGTTCAAGTGTTAGAAATATTTAACCACAACCACCCCATTAAGTTGAGGATAGAATGAAAGTGGAGTTAAATTCAACGTGTTCATAACAAATATTAAGTTCAAGTGTTAGAAATATTTAACCAAATTAAGAGAAATTTAAGATCTCAAAATGACCATATCATCCTAATGCGTGTTAAGATTTGTAACATTTGAAATATTTTGGCTTTTTACAGCACAGTTCTACAATTGTCCACGAAGTCACTTTGTATAAGTTATTTCTTTAAGGTATGTTTGGATCGGGACGGAGGTGAATTTTGCAGGTTTAGATTTAGGGTGTAGTGGATTTTGGTAATTTTGTATTTGTTTTGATATTTTATAAAGTAGAGATATAGTTAAGATGTCACATTATATTGAGAATAGTAGAACAAATAGATGGTCTATTATTTTAATTTGATAAAACAAATATTTTTGTTAAGAATTGTAAAAAAATATACATGTAGAAAAACTAATGTTTTAGAATTGTGCAAATCTCATAACAACCATGACTTATATATTATTCATCCCAATCCAAACAACCCCTACCCCTAAGTGATTCGACTTATGACCAATTAGGCTGTGGTTATAAAGTGTTTATCATAAATATATTAGTCAAGTCCAATCAAAGTGAATAGAATTGATGGAAACTCGAAAGATAGGCGCAATTATTTGATGCGCGTGAACCCTAAAATTGCACACAAAAAAAGAGCATGTGGGCATAACTAGTCACTGTCAAACAAGCATTGTGAACCCCCAGCCCCTTCCTGCACTGCACACAATGGAATTTATCCAATCATCAATCATCGTACGACACAAAGTGTCACCCTCCAAGATCTTTTTACTGTCACACTAACCACTGTTAAAATGTGAAGTTCAAGTTTCTTTCAAACTATGTATAATGATGCTTGTCAATATCATTTGATGATACGCAAAATGGACGTCATTCATACAACATTATTTCCTCTATATGAAACAATAACTTTTAAAATACAAACTCCGGAAAAAAGTGTCGCGACTCCATACAAAGCCTCGAAAAAACAAGACATCTCCTTGCTAATTAAATGCACATACAAATTCATGTATAAATTCCAAGTCCAGACTCTTTGATCTAGGAGAAGAACCGATGTGAACAAGGACTACATTGGAAGTATCAAATAATCAGAAAAAACCAATCACATGGGGGCCAAATCTTCAATCCACAAACAAAGCATAATCACAAAGATATGTTCAGAGTACACAAAGTGAAGATATTCAAGAACTCCATCAAGTTATTTGAGGATTTGAACTTCCCTTGGCGATAATGTTATGATGCCCATTAAGAATCCAAGAATTCAATCAATAAAAGAGAGACTAGACATTTGACATGCCTTTCAAAGATATGTTGCTTGTCATCTTAATAGTGGCTCTAAAATTGCCACAATGATCATTTCAGATGGCTTGTACATTCTAGAAACCTCGAAAGAATATTATGTCATCAAAGGAGAACTGTGTAACTTGCAGTATATGCCACAATCATATTTTTTCTCCAGAGTGTTCGGTCGATACCGTATCCAAGAATTTCTACGACGAACATATTTTCCTATTCTAACAAAACAGAATTGTGGCTCTAACACCTCATATCAATCTTTTTAAAATGCATTCAACTATAGCTGCTAGTGATAACAATGTTCCTTCTTATCTAAAGAGCTCCTGATATGAAGAACATCTTATGGCATGTTATTCTTTATCACCAAAGCAACTTCATCTTAAAGCTTCCTTATATTCTACACTACTGCTTATCCAAATCCCTTTCAACCTAAAAGCAGTATGATTCTTCTCCTCTAAAATCATTTCAAGGAGTTGAGGTACATCAGATTCACGTCAAAAACGACAAATGAAGCTGCTAAATGCTCAGTAGAAAAGGTTCAGTTTATAAAACATGCCAAAATTAACTTGCACGATTCAGGACAGTCATGTACTATAGAAGGTAAGTTCTCCAATCGAAGTGAAGAGAGCACATGAAGAATTCCACATGAGCATATTATCATTCATCAACAATGTTTCTAATCCTCAAAATTACATGGACGAATATTTAAAGTTGGGCATCATGGTTCCAATCAGTTACCTACAAAATGACAATTTTAATGGTACACACTGCAATTCCAACATAGAAAAACCAAACTTATGCTTCCACTCAGGCATATTATGCCTTGCTCTTTCCAGCCTGCAGAGACTGAATTCTTTGTTGTACCTTGAAAATCTGCAGAAATGGATAAATTAAGGGGATTTAAGTAATAATGTTAAAAGAAAAGACAATCCCGATTTTCTGTTAAAAAAACAATAAATCAATCATAATGGAAATCATGATGATAACTTTTACCACAGTAACATACAGAAAAATGGAATTCGAGTTAAAGGGAAAAAAAATTGAACAGTTACGAACCGCTTCTTTCTTGCTGTTTTGCTTTTCTTCTAAATCTTGAAGAGTAGCATCCAGGCGCTTCCTGGTGATACAACAAATATGAAAACTTAAGGAGAAAGCAAGGTAACCAGAATGGGTCATCTAACAACAGGTGATTCTGTAACTGAACATTTTTAAATTTGCAGGTTAACATTAACTTGCAAGTCGGTTAAACAAAAAATATTTGCAGAGTTCAATCTTAGATACGTTCAAAATCATTGATAAGAAATTCTTGGGTCAATGCATCAGGCATCAAAATATCCTATCAACTTTTACACGATGTTGTGGCAAAGGAAGGATGTTCCAACTCCATTTCCATGTTTATCATAGCAATTACCCTTCCAAATCCAAAATTATATGTACAGATTCTCTTCACCCATCAATATATCCCATTGAAATAAGCAAAAGACACATGTAAGGTCCTCCTATAATTTATTAAGAGTGACAGGTGAATCTGACTCCATTGAAATAATATATCCAATTCTCACGATTCAATCCTCACACACATGCGAATGATTATAGCACATCAATCTATCAAAAGATTGGGCATATTATAAAATCCTGTTTCTTTCAATAGCATTCTGCCACCAATTCCCAAAAACCACCTTGGTTTCCAAAACTTTCAAACTTGATGATACGTTCGGAAAGTTAAAGCAAGTTTAAATGAATTTCATCGCCAAAGTAGCATCTAACGATGTTCTTTCAAAACGGAATAGAGTTTCCATAAAGACAAACATAAATAAATGAAGCAGATCATACAATTCAGCCGAAATGTACTCAATCCGCTTGCGAACATTGGCATTAGCTTCAGCCATGTCCTGTTTCACTAACACTGGACCAATCAATTTGTACACATTGGCGTCCTCGTTCAACAAATCCAGTTCCTTCACAAAAATTACCAAAAGGAAACATAACGTCAATAGAAAATTACTACAAAATACATACTTAACGTCACTGAACCATTGCAAAACCAAATATTGATAATAGAAGATGAAAAAGAAAAACCACCTACCTTAAGAACAAGCTCGTTTTCGCCAAGCTGAATAGTGTACTTCTTTCTCACTTGGTGATTCTTCGAGATATCTGTACATGTGTATACAAATAATTAATTCGAATTGATTCGAACAAATATAGCGTATCTGTGAGCGTTAGGGTTTAACAGTAACGAGAATTGGACAAGTGTTCAAAATACCTTTCTGAAGTTTGTTGAGATCGTTAGCTTTGTTCTCTAGATCACGCTGGAGCTCTTTGAGAGCGGCCATCACCTCGCCGACTTGCGTCTCCGGCGATATCGATTGCTTTAATGTTCTTGCGGCCGCGGTGAAAATCGGATCCCGATCAGTCTAGCGGTGCAATTACCAATCGCCTATTGTAAAAAAAAAAAAAATTGTTTCTCGTAACTTGAACCGGCTTAAAAGCTTGGCCCGCTATGTATTGGGCCCGTCCATAGCTCTCATGTATTATTGATGGTTGATGGATTCGGCCCATAATTGGTAATGTAAATTTTATTTTATTTATTAAATTACATCTTATTTAATTTTAAATCACATAAAAAATTAATATTTAGGTTTTAATAATTAATCAATATCGACTTCAAAATATAAATTAATTGAGATTTAAAACCTTTTAATATACTTTAAAACCTCTTTCTCTTTTTGGGCCAATAGTTGTAAGGCCTATAAAATACTATCTTACACTTAACAAAATTTTATATGTTTTCGAATATGTTATACTTATTTGAGCCTCCCCTCCCATAAAAGCAGGAGTCTTGTCTTAGAAAAGGAATTTCTATTCGAAATTTTATAATTTATCGACAACAAACTAATAGTTAATTATAACGAATCTTGGATAAGGAATTTAACATCATAGTTCTAAACACACTCTTTTGAAAAAGCACTACTGCTGATAATTAGACGAAAAGCATCCATGATTTGGGCCATACTGCTGGTTACTTTTTTTTTTTTTTCTTTTTTTTTTTTTCTTTTTTTTTTTTCTTCTTTTTTTCCTTCTTTTTGTGACAAAAGTTGCAGATTTTGTGTAGCAAAAATTTTAACTTTGGTCTGCAATTGACAAAATTTTGCCTCGGCATTGTCGAAAGTGGAATCTCAAGCCCACGATCAAAATTCAAAAGTATAAGTGATAATTTATATCCTATAGCCAATTTTATCAATTATTCAAAGTAGCATCATGCTTTTATTTGTTTGTTTAATATTGTCGGGAAGTACATATGCAACGTTGTGACTTGGCAAATCTAGATTTAAGGCCAATAAATAAGCTATCACAAATACGGAATTTAATTATTGAATATTGATTCAATTGAAAGTATTATATAATTTAATTGAGTGCATTCCTTTTCATTTAAAAGATTTTAATACAAATTGTTGTATCAATTATACGAAGAAACCCCACCTGTATGAAATAGCCCTCTAATCGGTATCATGACAGTAAGGAGATCACCAAATAATTAACTGAGCAACTTGTCGTCAGATCATTGATTCCAAAAAAGATGAAGATGTTTGGGTCAAGATGAACCTAACCAATCACCGCAAGTCAGTAACTTCTGTAAACGCCACCATTCAAGATAATCACTATGGTTGTACTGATCAACACTCTATAAAAGACTTAGCTCAAGCTCGGTGACAATGATGGTTTAGCAAAGATCCTTTCAACAACTACCATCCATCAAGAATTCAAGATCTAAATTAGGAATTTTGATATTCTGAATCATGGGATTGTAAATTTATGTCCTACAAATATGAGATCAAATGTAATGTAAAGTAAAAGATTAGAAAAATGGTATAAAAAGTTTTCAATTAAGCTCCCAAAACATACCTACCATTCCTAGTTGGGCTGTTTTAGTCTGATAGGACTTGATATATAAAATATGACGAGTAAAAGCTTCTGAACTCAAATTACTTGCACATTACCAGGTTTATTTTACTTGAAATATTTACCTAATTTATTTTAGTTGTTTAACAAAGTTCAATTTACGAATTTACAAGTTAACACAAACAATATTTATTTTGACTTAATAATAATATTAAATGAATTAGGTGGAAATTTGTCTTACAAAATGTGATCCATAAAACTATTCCAAATGGGACGAGTTAAGTCTTCTAATCTAAGTATTCAAATTAAGTACAAGTAGAGAGAAGTGCATTAGTTAAAAATAAATTTTTAATTATTTCAGGCAATCCCTGAAACATTAAAAGTGTATAATTAACTTGAAAGTATGTTCAAATTTATTGGATGTATATACCATCCAATCAAATTCAAATAGCTTTCTAATAAATAATCTTGAATCGATTAGTTTAATTTGATTTTCATTCCTAATTTCCCTATGCTTTTCATCAATTATGACACAATACATATGAATTGAGCATTTTAAATTTTTGGGTATGTAGCCCATAGAGTTAGACCTCCTTTTATTTTATTTTAGTCAAAAATCCGATTGAACATATGGGGGAAAAACAATGTACTATATTAATGTCGTTGCCGTATAAATGAAACAAAAATTAAATCAAAATGTAGAATTATTAATTTGGTGGATTGAGGTTATTAATTAGTGATATAGTAAGGCTAGTTATTACTTATTGGGACATAGTTATATAAATAAAGAAGGGTGAAATAGAGTAGAAAAGAAGATCAAAGTGGCGGAATCTTGCATAAAGCCCGCACTTTGCTCTTATCACATTCACATTCACATTCTTCTTCTTCTTCTCTCCTTCCCATCCCACTCTATTTCCCCTGCTCTCACACCACAAACCCAGAGAGAGAAAGAAAGAACCCAGAGAGAGAAAGAGAGAGAGAAGAGAGAGAGCATGAAGATGGTTTTATTGAACACAGCAAAATGCAAGTGGGCTTATGCTTTTCTGATTCTCTTGGCTTCCTCAGCTGCTGCTGTTGATGATGGTATGCGCTCTCTCTCTCTCTCTCTCTCTCTCTCATTTTCTGCTATATTTTTCATTAGAAAGTTGAATCCTCTGTATTTGAGTTGCTTCTGAGTCATTTCAATGGCGAATCGAATTGATTAATCTTGTGAAACTGTATATCTATTTTTCTATGTACATATTGATTTTGATGAATCTGAGTAACAATGATTACAGTCTTCAGACTTGAACCTGTAAACATATTTAGGCATTTTGGACCACCACATTGTCTAGAGTAAGAATTTGAGTAGAATTTGTGACATGAACATGATCTAGAAAGAATGTTCACTTTTACCAATGTGCAAACCCTGGTTACCCTGTCTACCAGGGTTCGTTTCGGTATACCTATCTCTAGCTAAAATATAATACATATGATAACATAAAATAAACAGTGACAAAGTCCTTTTGGTAATTTTCTTATTTAATATCACATCATGAAATGAGTGTGAAATGGGACAAGAATAGTTGTCAAATTTTATGGGTTAACGAGCCCAGCGTTGAAAAGCAACAAGCCCAACAGTGTGAGTGAGTGACTCCAAATCATGCCTCAACGCGGCTTCTTCAATTCTCCCAAACCCTGTCGTTTCATCCCATTTAAAATAACATTATTTCATAACTTATTATTTATTTTAAATCTTTAATTACAAATGAAAATGAATGTTTATTAAATGTTAAATTATATAGTAATTATATCTGTTAAATATTTTTTTAATTTATAAAATAAATTTAAAAGAGGTTTATTTTAAAATTGAGATAATATACGTTTGTCATGTCTTGAGCATACCATGTGAAAAAGATTGCGTGCTGCCCCCATGAAAATCCCATGGGTCCTCTTTTAGTACCGATTTTGATATTTTATTATAAAATCACAACCATTGTAATTGTGTCAATCTGAATCAAGTTTTCAAGAATTTGGATGCGATAAATTTGATACATTCTAATTTGAGTTGGTCAATATCCACTCATCTTCAAATCTCTGGTCCAAATGCAAAGAATAGGAAATGACATGTTGCGAAAATCAAATCAGAATTTTTAATTATTTGATAATTATTTCTTGAAATGAAAAACGAATTGTCATTACTTTTTAGAAACGATTAAACCCTAGAAATGCTCAAAAGAATGCTTTAAACTAAAAGCTTAGCCGTTTAATATTGACTCACAATCTGGGCAGGCTCACTCGTGAATGGCGATTTTGAGACACCTCCGTCGGGAGGATTCTCCTCCGACGCCGGATTTTCTGACGTCCCCGTCGTGATCCCGGGCTGGAAGACGAACGGCACGGTGGAGCTGGTGGAGTCGGGGCAGAAGCAAGGCGGAATGATCTTGATGGTGCCCCAGGGTGCCCACGCTGCGCGCCTCAGCAACGACGCCGAGATCCGGCAGGAGGTGAAGGTCGAGAAAGGCTCGATCTACTCCATCACCTTCAGCGCGGCTCGCACCTGCGCCCAGCTCGAGTCGCTCAACGTATCTGTTCCTCCCGCCTCACAGACCATCGATCTCCAGACTCTATACAGCGTCCAGGGCTGGGATTCCTACGCCTGGGCGTTCCAGGCCCAGGAGGACAACGCCATGGTGGTTTTCAGAAACCCTGGCATGGAGGATGACCCCACTTGTGGGCCCATCATCGATGACGTTGCTATTAAGAAGCTCTTCGTTCCGGTTAAGCTCAAAGGTTAGTTTGGCCTTTTCGTCATCTAAACGGTGTCGTTTCTGTCTTTTTTTTTCAGATTTCGCTAACATGTTGTTTGTATGCAAAACATTGACAGACAATGCTGTGATCAATGGAGATTTCGAAGAGGGGCCATGGATGTACAGAAACGAGTCACTCGGTGTGCTGCTCCCAACCAATCTGGACGAAGAGACATCCTCACTGCCTGGTTGGATTGTTGAATCGAACAGAGCTGTTCGTTACATTGATTCGTATCACTTCTCTGTCCCAGGTGGCAAACGAGCCATTGAATTGCTGTCTGGAAAGGAAGGGATCATCTCACAGATGGTGGAGACGAAGCCGAACAAGCCTTACAGATTGACATTCTCGTTGGGCCATGCAGCGGACGCGTGCAAGCAGCCGTTGGCTGTGATGGCGTTTGCAGGGGATCAGGCTCAGAACATACACTACACGCCCAATTCTAACTCCACATTTCAAACAGCAAATGTTAACTTTACTGCCAAGGCTGAGAGGACCCGTGTAGCCTTCTACAGTATTTATTACAACACGAGAACGGATGATATGAGCTCGTTGTGTGGTCCGGTTGTTGATGATGTGAGAGTCGAGCAGTCGGGGTCGAATATAATTGGGCTTGGGGGAATGGGATCGATCTTGATGATGTTGGCTGTGGTTTTACTTTAGTTGATGACATTGACATGTTTGTGGTTTTGCAAATGGAGTGTTGGTAAACCAAGCTCCCTTGTTGTTGATGTTGTGTTATGGTTAAGGTTTTGGTTTTACCATGAGCCATATGAAATGCTGGTCTTTTATTGTGGTTCTGAGGTTATGTTTGGTATTATAATTTTATTTTTATCATCATGTGGTCTTTCATTTATTTATTTTTTCTTAGATGAACTGCATGAATTTTATTAATTATTTGAATTTTAGTTGATAGGAACAAAAAATGAACATTTCTTTAATTTTTTTTTCTTTTTCATTTTCAATGAAAAATGTGGATTTTGTGAGAGTGGGGTTGAGTATATTCTATAGTTTTATTCTATGCTTATTAGGTGAATTTTATTGGATATGATGTCAAAATTTAATTTAGTTTAGACTCCTATATTGCAAATATAATACTATCATTCTTATCCCAAATTTTTTTGGTTAATTAAAAGTTATATTAACATTTTTGATGAGTTAATTTCCCGTCATAAAAAAATACACGCCACTATAGTTTTGTTTTTTCTTTTTGTTTACCTACCATTTCAATTTTCCAAAGTGAAAGGAAAATAATAATAATACCAATTTTATCCCATAACGAAAGGGGCCAACTTCTCATACACGACGTCGTCTGAGAAGGAAAGGATTTCTACAAGTCCACCATTAACAGGGGCAGTCAATCACAATTCACAGTGACCTACCCACTCATACCCACTGAGAGCACACTAACTCGAAATCAATGGCGGCGTCCATTTCTTGCCACCTCTCCTCGGTCTCCTCGCCGGACTCTGTTTCTCTCTCCTCGTCCTCTTCGCTTTCGCGCTCCCCTCAAAATCTTCGCAGATTCTCCGGCGCCTCTCTAGCCGCTCCGGCAATCCGTCGACGAATCTCGTGCCAGGTTGTTTCTTCTGCGTCCTCGTCTCCTGCCAATGTTAAAGGTATCTGTGTTTCTTTCCCAACGCTTCAGTTTCCTGTTCCTCGATTTTTTTTTTTTTGTGTGTAAGGGTTTCTTTTGGGTTGATTTATACCTGTGGTTTTAGTGTTCACTATTTCGTCATTTCCGGGAAAATACAGGAAATAATGTTTCCGTGTTTAATTTATGAGAAGAATACTATCGCTAATCAATTTAGCTCTTACATGTGTTGGAGTTAGATATCTTTTGTTTTGTATTCATTTGGTATTTGGATTTCTTATCAATGAGTAAACTGTCCAGATTCTCAAATGTCATTTTCGATTAATTGGATAATTGAGCAACCCACTCGCATTTATAAATTGAATGTATAATATATTTATTTTATAACTTTTTGGCCTGTAGAATTTAAAACTGTTGATAGAATATGTAAGAGAATTGAATAGATAGTAGCAATTCGTTTCACTCAACTGCTCATGCTCTGAATTTGGGCTCAGATTCATGTTAGTATGGATCAATGAGCTTTGTTTTCTTTTAGTTTTCGTGTTATAAATATATTATAAATATGGCTTGACCGACATCTCATAAGTGGTATCTGGCCTCCAACCTATGTTTGAAGTCCTTCAGCTTCTCTACAATTTAATTGTTTGCTGCTGTGTTTTCTTCTGTAATAGAATTTGGATGTCAATTATGTTTAGTGTCAAAATAGGGTCAATGGATAAATCTTATTATCTCAATTGTGCAGCATCCTTCACTGTCTATGTTTGCATTATCTTCCACATTCATGTTTGCTTTCATGTAATGCAAAAACATTAATAAATAGTCATACTACGTGATGCAAGTGTCCTTGGTGTAATCATATTTGTTTGGCCATAAAATACCTATGACAAGTTCTCATTGTTCAAGTTTTAATATTCTTTTGGTATTTCAGCGAAAACAGGTCTGAAGGACTTTCTTCACATTAGCGATTTCGACAAGGAGACAATTTTGAAGATTTTAGATCGAGCCAAGGAGGTCAAGGCGCTGATTAAATCAGGAGAGAGGACATATCTTCCATTTAAAGGGAAAACCATGGCTATGATTTTTGCCAAGCCTTCCATGAGGACTAGAGTTTCATTTGAGACTGGGTTTTATTTACTGGGAGGGCATGCACTATATCTGGGTCCTGATGATATCCAGATGGGTAAGCGTGAGGAAACTCGTGATGTTGCTCGTGTACTGTCTCGCTATAATGATATCATTATGGCCCGAGTATTTGCTCATCAGGTATGCTGGTGAGTTAACAATTAAGGATATCCAATTTTTGAATGCATTGATATTCTGGTTTTGTTGTCTAGAGTTTATTTTGCTCTCTCTCTCTCTCTCTCTCTCTGTTATATTCATTTTATAACCTCTTTATTATTTTTGGATGTTTTCTTCTCAATATGCCATAATGAATTGTGATTTATGTATATAATAGCAGGAATCCATGTTTCATGGTTATTGATGATCTTGCGGAAATTTGTAGTGAAGCATAAGTGCGTCTAGTATTTGCCATAATCTGTGCCAAAAATTATCAATGTGCTTTAATTATTTGGCAGTTGGTGTTATGGCTTGGCTCCTTTTTTTTTTTTTTTACAGAAAATATACGAGGTTAAATGTTTCTAGTTCATACAATAAGAAGACTTTTCCTTTTTCCTAAATGCATTCAACTAAGCAGGATTGATCATCCATCACTTTCTTGACCTGGCTAACTTCAGCCATTCAATGTAATATTTTAAATTTCTCATCGGACGATGGAACAAGATCAGATTCCTGTCTTGTCCGTGTGTTTTAGTTTTACGGTTTTCTTGAAGTTTTAACTACAGATATTACAGCCGTGGCTCTTTCATCTTGCAGGACATTCTAGATCTTGCTAACTATGCCTCTGTCCCTGTGATCAATGGCTTGACAGACTACAACCATCCCTGTCAAATTATGGCTGATGCACTCACAATCATTGAACACGTTGGTCAACTGGAAGGGACAAAGGTCGGTGTAGTGCAGCTATTTAGAATTGTCTATACACATTTGCATTTTTTTTGTGGGGTTGAATTTATACAACATTTGGTGTTTGTTTGATGGCAAATCTTCAGGTTGTCTATGTTGGAGATGGGAACAATATTGTGCATTCCTGGCTTCTATTGGCGGCTGTCATTCCTTTCCACTTTGTTTGTGCCTGCCCTAGAGGTTTTGAACCCGATCCAAGGACAACTAAGAAAGCAATAAAGGCTGGAGTCAGCAAAATAGAGATATCTTATGATCCAAAAGAAGCTGTAAAGGGAGCTGATGTTGTCTATTCAGATGTTTGGGCTAGCATGGGGCAAAAGGAAGAAGCTGAATACCGCAGAAAAGTTTTCCAAGGATTCCAGGTATGCTACATTCTAGAGATATTTACCTTGTTACTCTTGGATCATTGATAAGTAAGTGGCATTGAGTCCTGAAAAGAATAACGGTATTTGGAAACTAACATTTCCTGAAGGGAGAAAAATGACAAGGAAGCTATCAAAGACGGTTTATTCTTTAGTTTTGACTAAACGTTTTTGGGGTTAGACGTGGATAAGTATGTGTTTCTTACAAGGATTTGGTTTTGAAATTGACTAAATGTTGATTGGTGGCTATGATAGGGAAAAATGACTAAGTATTGGTTGTTTAGCAGAATGATAAATCATAATCTCGAACATATTGAGATAACTTGTTTATCTTAGATTCTCCGAATCAATGCTAAGCAAGTAATTTTGTAGGTGGATGAGGAGCTAATGAAATTGGCGGGTCCACAAGCATATTTTATGCATTGTCTACCTGCTGAGAGAGGTGTTGAGGTTACTGATGGCGTAATGGAAGCCCCAAATTCCATCGTCTTCCCTCAAGCTGAAAACCGAATGCATGCACAGAATGCCATAATGCTCCATGCCCTTGGGTTGTGAATGATGTTGTACTTTTTGCTGTTATTGAGTGGCTATATCTCGAAACTTTTGTTCTAAATGGTATCCATTTCGATGGCTCTCTTCTTCTCCTTGACGAGCTATTGCAGAACTAGTTATACTATCGCCTTTCTATGAGCTTTAGACCTAACACATTCAACTCTCTCCTAGCTTTGTGTTGCATTACATGAAAATTACTTTTGAGGATAATCGAGTTTAGTAACCCAGTGAGATGCATACTATATGATGTTGAATGAAATAGTATCAATGCTCTTTCTGTTCTCACATTTATAAAGGAAAAAGTTTCCACCAGAAGTTTGAAAACTATTTCTAATGATTTTAAGGCACATCATATGTGTATTATTGATGTTATTCAGTAGGCATGGCTTATTACCGATAATTTGGAGTTTGGAGCAGGTGATCTAATGTGCATCAACAAAGGATGCACATTAGTTTGAATGAGTGGGTAATCTTAGTATTGATAATCGATATAGAATTATTCAATTTCTTGGTTGAAATAATGGAAGATTAGGAAAATAATTTCGCACAAGTTAAAACGATATAGTGGTGTTTAGGCATCTATTCGTGCCTTTTCTTTTTTAAATAGCTATTTTTCATGGCGTCGTCAAATGGAAGCGGTGGCGGCGCCCTTGATGACCGAGAAAGAGTGAGAGTGACAAAATTGAAATAAAACTACTAAATAATAAATTTTTTTTTTGTAAATTAATACATCAAATATTAAATGGCCCATTATTGGGAAATATCTTTTATTAAATAGTTTATGCGTGTATTTAAAAAAAAAACGGAAATATTTTCAGCGGTGGGACTGTATATATTTGACCCTGTAAGAAAGAAAAGGAGTTGGAGAGATCAGGAGAAAGAAGACGAGGAGAAAGAAAGAGCGGGAGGTTTTACGTTTACCTTTCTCCATCATTCACGTCTCTTGTCTCTCTCTCTCTCTCTCTCCTCCTCCTCCTCCCCCTCCCATGGAGCACAAACAACCCCTAGGCCTAGGGCATGGTGGGATCCAAATCCCCACCTCTTCATCTCCACCGTCTGATCACGATGAAGATCTTCCCGATTTCTCCCCTGTGGGCTCCCCGGAGCTCTCTGATTCTCACCTTCCGCCGCCGCCGCCGCCGCCGCCGGATCAGCCGCTGCCCTCCGTGCTCTCCGATGATCTCCGTCGCAAGATTATCAAGCAGGCAACTAGTTTTCTGTTCTCTTTTTCTTGCTTTTGTCCTTGAATATGTGTTCTCCTGTTTCATTTTTTAATTTCTTTTACTGGTGGAGGTATGGTATTTTAGGGATTTTGTTGTAATTTGACCCTTGAGTGGAATTTAAAGTTGTTGAATTATTTTCTTGATGATTAAATGAAGTTGCTCTTGGTTTCTTGGGCATATAGTAGGGTTTAAACTTGAGCTGTATAGTATAACTTGTTTTCCTGATTATTAAATGAGGTTTTCTTGGTTTCTTGGGCAGAGTGTAGGGTTTAAACTTGAGCAGTTTAGTATAACTCTTCCATTTTTTTGCTGCACATACTTTAGTTTGGTATTTGCCTGATTTTCCTGACTGAATCTTTTCCAGTTTGCAACTGCAAATTGTTTTCAAGGTTCTATTAGGTGCGAGCATGTGTTCTTGGGTTTCTTGAAAGTTAACTTCTGCATAGCTGGGATAATTGGTTAGATTTTAAGTAAAGTTTCTAGTGTCATTCAAGATGTTCTTGAAATCTTTCTTAGATTAGATCATGCTTCTCCTGTGTTGGTTGTTTTTTGGGGGACTTGTCTATAATTTGTTGTTGGTATAAGTTTAAATTTTATTCCATATTTTGCCTGATGACTGGTGAATCAGTGACATCGTTGTGGTGTGTAGATGTGTGTCTCGCTATCTTGGTCTTAAATTAGTGGGACATGATTGTTGCATAGTTATCCTATGTGTTTATCCTCATTCAATTTTTTGTCTTTGTTAAATCAAGTAACACTTAATTCAAATTTTCTACTTTTCAGGTGGAGTATTACTTCAGTGATGAAAATTTGCCAAATGACAAGTTTTTGCTGAAATATGTTACAAAAAATGCAGAAGGATATGGTGAGATCCAGATTTTGTTCAGCTTTTCTAGTTTGTTATAACTTTGTCGTAGACATAGTTGCTAGAAAGGCAAAAAAAAAAAAAAAAAAATTTTTTTTACTGCTTTATTACTTCAGTGATATACAATAACATTGCACTATGAATAATCTCATGGAAGAGTCGTTAAACTGTTGGATTAACAATACTGATGACTATATGAACTTTAAGAACATCATGCAATATCAGGATATGGATATACTTTTTTTTTCTTAACTATAACAAGTTAAGAATTAAAATGAATTGTAGAATTAAAATCCAGATAATTCTAAAGTTTCAAGCTTGTGATACAGGGCACAGAAAATACTAGCCTTGTCAAAATTTATGATAAGCATACAGATGGGTGAATATGTTTATAAACTAACACTATTATTTTAACTTTCCCTGCTCTAGGTCTTTTAGACAGAGTAGTAAAATTTTCAGCATATTCTCCACAGGATCTTCGCGATTTGTCTCATAGTCTACTGGATGACCTTGATGTAGTTTATATATAAGTTGGTTTTTTTACACATAAAGCTCTTGTAATTCCAGAATCATGTGACAGGTCTTTTATGATGATCATGCATTTTTTGAAATTGCCATCTCAAGTTGTACGTCACTTGTCTAAAAAGGAATCCTCTACGTTGCAGTTCCTATTGGAGTTGTTGCCTCTTTTAAAAAAATGAAGAAGCTGACTAGAGACATGTCTTTCATCGTGGTTGCACTAAAGGATTCTGACCTTCTTGTAAGTAGATGAACTTTATGAGAAAAACATTTATAAAATTTCACTGAAGCATATAAAAAGCAGCAACTAAACTTCTGTTTTTTATGATAGCCAAGTCTGGTCACATGTTTTTTTTTACACAGTTTTGTCTAACCAAGTGTGACTACTCAGTTTCTTACTTTTTTTATCCTCCTTCATTTCTATCTTAAAATTCGTTCTTACTTATATAATTAGTGAGTCTCTTCCTGCTGTCTTCAGGTTGTTAGTTCTAACGAGAAAAAGGTGAAGCGACTCCATCCTCTTCCATTAGCTGAAATCAAGGATCCGATGGTATTATTCTTGCTTGCTGAATTTGATATCATTTATTCTAAATGGTTACACTAGATTCTCAATCTTGATCATTTTCTAGGTATGCACTGTACTGGTGGAGAATCTACCAGAGGATCATTCAGTTGAGAACCTTCATCGAGTATTTGGTGAAGCTGGAAGGTATGCATATCATTCCTCTGTTATTTTAGGCTGTAACTATGTTTTTATAGTGTGTAACAACTTCTTTGCTTTTGAGCGAATGCTAGCATAAAGAATGTTACCATCCGTGACCCGCATGATGTGAGAGAACCAAAAAGATGCACTGTTGCAGAAAGGCTGATAAGTGGAAAGGTGTGCACTTCAAGTCGATTTATCTTTGCCAGTTTATTAAGTAGGAGGATTTGAATGCAGTGAAGTTCTTAAATGACCAAAATTAACCTTGAAGTAGCTAATTTATCATTACGCATATTGTGCTCATCAATTTTTGAAGCCTGCTCTGAGTTACTAAACACTATAAAGTCAAGATGTCCCTTTCTTATGGTCTATGGATATGTAGCAATTTTGTATACTTCTTTTTCCATTTTCTTCTTTACAGATGATCTATAAATTGGTTTTAAATGCAATTTGCTTAGTTGGTCTGGTTACCTGTAATAGTTATTACTTTTTATGAGGAATAAGCCTGGTGCATTCTATATGATTTCAAATTTTATATATGTATAGATTTGTTTGTTTCACCATCTTTCATTTTGCTTGCACACCTCCATGCGAGTTCACATGAATGTGGACACAACCACACAACACAGCAAGCAAACAGAGAGTTTTTTAACAACGGATACTTTATGCAATTTATTGTTGTGTATGTGCTGTTATTTCTTATTGGGCTTACTATATGCCTGGTTTGTTTCTGTAGTTACATGCTCTTGTAGAGTACGATTCTGTGGAGGCTGCGGAGAAAGCTGTAAGTGAAGTGTCAGTGATTTTTTTCCATCTCCTTTTTATGTTTTATGTTGTGGATTCTGAAAATTGTTTCTGTGATTTGGTTTAGGTGGCCACTTTAAACAATGAACAAGATTGGAGATATGGGTTGCGGGTCAAGCTTCTTAAAAAATCGGTGTGTATTGCTCTTGCCCTCTTTTCTCATGTTGGTGATATAGAAGTATATATGCCTTTTTTTTTCTCCATGAGAACAGTAAGAATGATGGTTTGTCTTCTTTTAATTCTTTAGAACAAACCAGGCCAAAAGAAAAAAATTTGGAGGGAGTTGGAGCCTGAGAAGTGTAATACTAATCAGACATCCGAGCCTGCTGGGAATGAGGAGAATCATGATGCAAGTGCACAACATGATGATTCACATGATGAGGAGGTAATTCTTCATTCTTGCACCGATTTTCTTTTACTTCTTTGCTCTGAAATTTGGAGAACTACAAACAACTTGAACTGTCATGCTTCTCCTACATTTAGTTGTTTCTGCCATCTTCAGGAATCCTTTTCGCTCTATAATTTGTAGAACTGTATTATATTCATTCTCTGTAATGTTTCTTTAGGATGTGGATCATCCATCAAGAGACAAAAACGGTATACATTTGCCAAGAGATAGAAACGAGCACAAAGGTCGAACTCGAGGACGTGGAAGGAGACAGAAGTATCACGGGACAAATGGACATGGTAGTTGTTTGTCACAGACTTTCTGCATAGAACAACCTTCATCTCCATGAAAACTAACCTTTATATTTCAGGTCATGGAACACAGTATTTCAGCCATGGTGTTGAACCATCAAAGCCGCCACCGGGCCCAAGAATGCCCGATGGAACGAGAGGATTTACGATGGGCAGGGGACGGCCACTGGCTACCAACTGAAGTCAATGTCGTCGATGACAATCCTTGCCTTGGAGTAAATACGTTTGTTCTGTTATGAACACTTGCAATTTGAACAGTTATGGAATCCCAGAAATCTGTATCTTTAATCTGTGACTCTGTGAGTGCTTTTGAACAGCGGTGATGTGGTGGTTATAACAACACTTCCTGGTTTATTATGTGAAACAGCTGTGTCATTTATAAAAGGTTTGCAATATCTTCCTAATATCACTTTGCTCAGTATTGATAGATGCTACTTCCTCTGTACCAAGAAGGGAAGTATTTCTTGAAATTTTGTGGGTTTTAATTGAATTTTACGTAAATGGAAAGTATAAATGAGAAATTGATGGTATTTAAAAAGGATATACTTTCTAATTCATTATTATATTTTGTGGTGCACGTGCATGAATCTTTGAATTTTATTTTGTAAGGGAAAATAGTGTAACCTTGTCATTTGACTTTGTCTTCTTAAATTTATTCTTTTATAATATATAATATGAATGTTGAGTAATCATATAGAATCATTTTGACTTGCTATTATAGATAGCTGAATTAAAATTGAATATTAAATTTAAGAAGATAAAAGTTAAGAGTAAGTCTCTTGTGGGACCGTTTCACAGAATTTTAATGTATTGCGTGAGACGGGTCAACCGATAATTCAATTATCTACCACTCAAACTCTATAATTCACCCAAATTATCTATCACCCAAACCCTACAATTCACATGTTGTTTGTGAGTGATGAGACTCCGTCTCACAGAAACTATCCGTGAAACTGTCTCACATGAGTTTTTGTGAAAATGTTAGATGACTTATAATAAAAAAAAATTGTGTAATAATCTAGTAAAAATAAAAATTATATGCGTAAATATATTTCTTTTGATTTTTGTGAAAATGTTAGATGACTTGTAATAAAAAAAAAATTGTGTAATAATCTAGTAAAAATAAAAATTATATGCGTAAATATATTTCTTGAGATCGAACAAACAAGTTTTCGCAATTTTGTGAATCACAATCTCTTAAGATTATTTGATTTTCTTTTTCAATAATAAGTTCAAAATATTTGGAATATAGCTTTCACAATGTTATATTCCATGGCAAATAATATTGTTCTTTAGTGACATTTGTATAAATCGATAAGCGTGTTGAAAATGACCGAGATCATGTTAATATATTTTAGAACATTTATTGTGAACAAAAATCGTTTCAATCAGTTTCTCGAAAAGAAGAGAGAAAAAATCACAATCGTTTTCAATCAAAATTAATAAAGTATACTAGTTTAGCCTCTCAAAAAATTAATAAAATAATTTACACAAAATAAAATAAAATTTTCAAATCTGTTATTGGGCTATCCACCGCGCTGAAGAGCCAACAGCGATCTGTTGGTAAGCTACCTTTGCCTTCATCCACGCGCTCAGGAGGCACGTCGTATTCTCTTACAAAAAGAGCCTCGGAAATTTCGAAGTGCCGGTAAATTTACCTTTCTCTTTCTAAAATATGCTCCTCACCAATTCAGCAATTCTCACTCTAAACGTGCGTCGTCTAAAACGTAGAAATTACAGTCTTTGATGGGCTAATCGTGCTGTAAATTGATTTAATGTGTTTTCAGTCATGCAATCTCATGCTTTATGTGCCACAACTAGTCGAAATCTCAATCTCAATCTCAATCTCATAGGGTTTTATGCGCATAACTTTTGTTGTTTAGGGACCCCAACATCGCGCATTTCGTTCGACTGCCGAAGCTCTAGGAGTTATGTTGGTCACAAGGTGAATGAGACTTGTATGATGTAATAGAATCTGAATTTGTCATATTATTTCTGAGGTTTCGATTAAACCTACTAATATCTCTCTCTATTTTTTATTGGGATAGTTATTGGAATCACGGGCTCGAAGACATGGGTTTCGCGTGCGGCGTAGGGTTCTACGAATTTGTGCCATGGATGTATGTTTGATTGATTTCTGTGATGTATATTTTGGTGTTCTTTCTTTTGCTTCGTTTCTTATTGTTTAGAGACGTAGATAAAAAATGGTGGCAATTGCTGCTGATCCATACATGCGTTCTTACCTTCCTTAAGTAATTGATTATTATTCATTCTTGGCAATTGGTTAACTAAACTGGGATTAAGTTCTGTTTTTAGTTTTTTAAGTACAATTAACAGGATATCTTCTGTATTCAGGATTTTGGTGTTTCTTTTGATAATTGGGGAGATGATGGACCTGTCGAATATATGTTTTCATCAAGCGAAGGTGAAGACAGTGATGGGGACATTTTTTTACAGCCAATAACTGATATTGATTTGCCCACCTCAAAAGAGCGTTTGCAAAATTCTGATGACTCCATAACTGTCACTGCACATAGGCTTGCAATGCTTGGCAGTTCAAGTAAGAAAAGAAGGTAAACTCATTTAGCAAAACTGATTTTTGACTTGAGACATTCATTATTTAAAAAATACAATGTGCACTTTATTGTTGGACAATTTATCTCATGCTATAGGTTTTTACACTTATGCTCGTATGCGTTCAAAATCACACAAAGACCCCTTAATTCTATGCCTTCTTGATATGTTGTATCATATTCATTTTATGCCACTTTTCTGCTATGTGGTTCATTGTTGATTTAATTCTTGCCAGTCGTATATGTTGACTGACTTCTGCAAGTAATCTATATATGTTAGCTCAGGCCTTTCTGGAACTCTCTGCTTGCAGGACCATTCATGGATTTTGGAACAATGTTGGAATCGTGTCGTTTTCGACATTAATTCTTTTACTTATGGATCTGTGTGCATGGCGGATTGTGAGATTGCCTCTTGCACCATTCCATTTGATGCGACCTTTTCTGATATCTGTAGTTTTAGTGTCTTGTGTTGGCTATATTTGTGTCCCATTATTTCGTATGTTCAAGCTTCGGTCCATAGTTAGGAATACTAGACACTCTTCCAAGAGAGGAACCCCTACGATGGGTGGATTGTATTTTGTACCAATCGGTCTACTTGTTGCAGAAGTTGTATTAAATTTTTCTTCGATCGAAGTTTCTGGAGCTGTAGTAGCAACCATTGCATTTGCTGCAATTGGTGTATTAGATGATTTTTTGAGTATCGGAAATAAGAATGATGGCCTGCCTGCTTGGATTAGAGTTTTGTCGGAGGTTAAGCCCACTCTCACTTGCTGTCTTCAGTGTGGCATCTACTTTATTGTTTTTGAGCTCTTGGGTTTGATTATTACTCTAATCTCAAGTTTTCGTGTTGCTCAGGTGGCTATTGGGATGTGGTTCTCTTACTGGTTGTGCAAAACGAACATATCAACACCCTACAACATGTATATCTTCTAGTAACTAACTTGGTCAACCTTTTTTTAAGGGTAACTCACATATCCATGCTTATAGTGGTGACTTTCAAGATGATGTTTGCTACCATCATAACTTTTAATAACCTGTTTCATCCTTAATAATTTTCTTGCATGAACCTGACATTTTCTTGTTAGGACTTTCATTCAGCATTAAGTTGATCTTTCGTTATGCTGATTAAGAGTCAGATATCACCCTCTTAATGGTTTTTAAGTATTCACTCATGCATGTGTTTGAAACTATATTTTTTAAAATGAGCTGAAATTTGTTTATTAGTGAAGGTTGGCCGCATATTGTCTTCAGTTGTCAAAATAAATAAGGCTTTAATGTGTTTTGCATTAGAAACGAAATGACTATTTTTGATATGGCTAAAAGACTTGTTATGTTACTTAATGGAATAATTTGTATGTCAGGAAAACGGTGGTTCCTTTACCTGCACCATTGGGCCTTGTTTGCCTTGGAAAATTTTATCCCATCTTGACTTCATTCTGTTTTGTTTCCATGGCAAATGGTGTTAATTTAACTGATGGACTTGATGGATTGGCTGCGGGGACTGCTGCATTAGCATTTATTGCAATGTCCATTGTGGTTCTTCCAATATGTTCTGGTAATAAAATAATCTCTGCTTTTGTATGTTCTTAACATACCCAACTGTAGAATATCAAAATTATCATAATCCACAATTATTTCTGACTTCTAGTATGTGCCATCAATATCAGACCTTTCTATATTTGGAGCATCAATGGCTGGAGCATGTGTTGGTTTTCTTTTCCAAAACCAGTATAAGGCTTCCATATTCATGGGAGACACAGGATCTTTAGCCTTAGGTGGCGCTCTTGCTGCAATGGCTTCTTGCACAGGAATGTTCTTCCCTTTGTTCGTTTCATCAGGAGTGTTTGTCTTAGAAGCACTTTCAGTTATCATACAGGTATTTAACTGAAAGTTGTTTTCTTTCTGCTTTTGATCATTGTTTGGCTTTACGTAACATCACGATGTAAACTCGCTCTTTCTCCCTCTCTGATGATAGTCCAACTTTCAGGTATTTGTCTTTATGGCAGCAAAACATTTCAGGCGAAGGGGATACAGGATTTTCCGGATGGCACCTTTCCATCATCACCTTGAGTTATGTGGAATTAAAGAACCAATAATTGTGGCCTCTGCATATGCTGTTGCATGTGTGCTGATCTTATGTGCAGCCTACGCGGGTCTTACTTCAGCATGAGCGACTAGCATTTTGCAGATGGCTCAACCGTTTTTTGAATTTTGATATATTCGTATAATTCAATATTCATTTTAATCAGTGTTATGATCAAGTTTTTTTGGCAGTACGTAGGTGAAGGTGTACAGTAAGTCAGCCAATTTTGGTACCTCACATTCAATATTCATTTAGTTGCCTTGCTATTTTACATTTTTATGTTCTTTGATTTTGGGGCCCTTTCTTCTCAGATGATGCTTTAGTAGCAGCAGCTCATTTGGGAGTATGAATGTTGTGTAATAAAACTGATAGGGTTGCACACTGAATTTAACCTTCATCTCAGTGACCAAACCACAAAAGTTTGATTCCCTTGTGTATACAATACAAGACTCATTTTGTTTTTAGGCAAAATGCATATTTAGGTTTGTAAAGCATCAAAATTTATTTGGAAAGGTTCTTAAAATGAGGTTCCTAAAGTATAAAAAATCATATAAGAAACCTAAGCATAATTTAATTTTCTTACTTTAGGGAATCGTAGAAAAAAATTTATATAATAGGAATCTCTTTTATATTATTTTATTTTCTAACTTCTTTTTATTTTATTGATGAGAATTATAAATAAATAAAAAATACTCCCTCCACCTCCTTCAAAAAAAAAAGAAAAAAAAATCATATATCTGTTATTTTTTGACATAAGAATGTTATAAAATTTCAATAAAAAATTAAGATTAATATTTGAAACATGACTACTTTCAAACAAACATTTTTTTTTTTCCTTTCTGATCAAACAAACTTCTCATTTTAAACAACTAGATCTTATTCTTTAGACAGAGGGAGTGTAAATTTAGGGCATGCCTTTGATTAGAGCATGCCCGGTATGCAACTTTCATACCAAACAACGGAAAGGGAATGAAAAAGGAGTGTTTGATACACATATTTGATTCCTGCTACAGTACTTTACTAAGGAATCAAAAGTGTGTTGCATACCAAACAATGGAAAGGGAATGGAAAATGAGTGTTTGGTACACATATTTGATTCCTGCTACAGTACTTTACTAAGGAATCAAAAGTGTGACTTTCATTTCTCAGGTTTTCCTAAGGAATGACTTTCATTCCATAATTCTATTTTCTATAATAATAATAATAATGATGATGATAATAATAATTAAGTTGATTTCATTTCTAAAGAATTTTGATAAATCAAACAATACAAATTTAAAAAGAATATTTATTCTATTCTTTATAACTATCATTATCATTCATTTTCTCATCTCTTATTCATTTTCTCATCTCTTAAAACATACCAAGCCCTCGTGCCCTTATACATTTCTTTTGCTTGTAAAAAACCAAAAAAAAAAAAAAGAGGAAGTTAAAGTACATGCCTTTGGTTTCGTCACCGTTCCCCACCAGTTGAGTCTTTATCCGCGCTCGCCTCAACCTTCCAAGGTTCTTCAACTCACCTCTTTTCTTTATCCTCGGTTTTCTTCCTCTCTTTCTTTCTTTCTTTTTAATTTATTCGAATCTCGATCATATCTGTAAATTGTTCTTGAGATTTTTTTTCATCTGTAAATTTGGGAACACTGTAATACTGTAGTCGAAAGAAATGCGATTATGGTGTCGTTTACTTAAATCTGCTTCAATTTCTAGTTAATTTGTTGCATATTTAGGTCTGAATGCCGGTATATTTTACCTTTTTTTTTTAGTTCTTGCTAATGCTTCTTAAGAATAAACAAGATGGAATTTTTATTTTTTGGATATCCTTTTTTATGGTTATTTATTCAAATGTAGATTTTGTATCCAATCATAACCTTATATTTGCTCTCGATGGGAACTTGACATTCACCGAATTAGGGGATTTAATGTATTAGTAGTTGATGCTTTTTGGAATCAAGAATTGAGCTTTAGTCCACAAAGCTCAAGAATCCACTAGAAAATTTCCAAATTCGTTGAATTCTAAAGTGTGTTGGGATGTTTTTGTAGCTGCATTTATTGACCAATTCTTTCATATCGTGTGTGTTTCCTGATTTGCATTATCTTACACTGTGTCCTTATTTTTCTTAATTGGGGTTTGTTATCTTGGAGTTTGTAGAGTAGTTGTTATTATTGGAGATTATGGTTAGACTTTCGACTGTTAGACACTTGTGTATTGTATTAATCTTTGGATTTGGTTGCACTGAAATACAAGCCGAGTCAGGGCCTTCTCTAATATTGAGTAAACTTTGAGATGCCAAGCTTGATCTGGTTTGGTTCATTTGGTGCGAATGAACTCTAAAAGGTTGCTTCATCATGCAGTTTTACCTTTAGAGTGCTGGTTGAGGATTATGAATTGAGTCATTCTTTGAGATGAGTTGTATACATATCACTGCGTCCCAGTTTATTTCTTCAACAGTTGCATTCCCAACCCAGTCTTTTCGACTCAGTAAGTTTACATCCGCTACACCTCGATGCCCGCGAGCTCCAGTTGTCTGTTTATTTGGTGGTAAAGGGAAGTCGGAGAGTGGGAATGAGGTATTTGAGTTGATTATTTTATTGTATGAAATACTTTGCTCATATAACAGACTAGTCTTTCGATGTTAAGTTTTGTCCTCATTCAATGCTTCGCTTTATTGTTTTTTTCAACATCTAAAGGAATTATTATTTTTGGTTTTGTTGATAAATATTATTGTTTCCTTTTTGTTGATAAATATTATTGTTTCCTTTGTGTTGATAAATATTGGTCAACATAGACTTTATGAAGTTATAAACCACATTGTTCTTGCATGCAAATGATTATCAATCACACGATTTGTTTGGTCAAAACACACTCCAGTTCTATATTTCTCCATCTGTTAGGTTTGGAACCATGAATTATTTAGCATGCAAAAGATATATATATAACAATTGATTTACAATTCTACTTTATGACTTACGCCTTCAAACTGTAAAGAAACACTATTCAGAAGTTATGCTATTACCAAGGATCCAGGATTAGACTCGTTTTCTTCGCATTAGTATAAACTACTATGATAATTGGTATATACACATTAGAGATGGATGATATGAATCGGACTGCTCCGGAAGATGTTAAATCATTGTGTGGGCATTGTATAATTAGTGATATTAGGCTTAGATTGAACGGCAAATGCTGCTGCTCCTCCTTGAGATTAATTGATCTTTATTTGTGGCCTTGCTTTTAAGTTTACAATCCTGATATAGTTGTCATTTTGCTGATCCATTGTTACATTAGAGCTCCTAAATTTTGCATGCGATATGTAATTCACTTGTTAACATACCAGGGTTCTCCATGGAAAGCTCTTGAGAATGCAATGGACAATTTTAAAAAGAACCAGTCAATCGAGGATGTGTTGAGGCAACAGATTGAGAAACAAGACTACCCCGATGATGGAGGGAGCATTGGCGGCAGTGCTGGTGGTGGCGGCAGTGATGGTGATGGTTTTGGTGAAGGTGAAGATGAGGGTTTTCCAGGAATGTTGGATGAGTTCGTACAAGCGATCTTGGCCACTATGGGCTTTATATTTCTGGTACTCCTATCCTATTCTAAATCCTTGTTCTTGCAATGCCCCTTCTGGGTTTTCTTAATAAAAAAGATCGATATATATATATCTGGCCCTTCCTATAATACTGACCCAATAAATTTTGCTTAATTTCAGTACATTTACATCCTTGAAGGTGAAGAGATAACTGTAATAGCAAGAGACTCACTTAGGTTTCTCTTTACACGACAAAAGAGCATCCGTCTAAGTCGTCTCATAAACCAGTGGACTGGTTTCTTGGAGAGGATGAAAGAAAAGGAAGAGTTCGACCCATATTGGTTGGAGCGAGCGATAATAACCACGCCAACATGGTACGACAGCACTGACAAGTACAAATATGTCTTCAAAGTTCTCAATAGAACGTCTGTTGATGATGATGACCATGTTGGTGATGTTGGTGATGTTGATGATGCTTATGATGAGTGATACCTACCAATCTGATTAGATTTATTTTCATTTTGGAAGTTTATTTTGGGACTTGGGCAATGAAAATCTGCAAGTAATCTTGGCAAATGATGTTTAAGTATATGGATCATTATGCACATTTTCAGGCTGCTTCTCTCCTTACATTCAAATGGTGTAATTGAACTTTTGGCAATCCCTATTTTTCATTTTCTTTTTTCTGATATTGAAAATTAATTTTTCAATTCCTTTTGATAATGTTGTTATATTAATTAAACGAACATGTATATTTTCGAATGTTCGAAAAAATATATTTCATGTATTGATAAATAAAAATTGTAAATCGATATCTCCTAAACTCACCTAAACCCTTCCGAAACACCCTAGAATTTCCATAAGTTCCTAGTTTTTCATTTAAAGAATAAGATATTTATTTAAGCTGACTTTATTTATGAATCAAACTTTACATATATAAAATTTATTGTGAATATTAAGATTAGGTTTTTTGTTAGAGGGAAAATTTGCATATATTTATCCGTTAATCTATATTTGGATATTCTGAGAAGTTAGCCGTTACTTCATAAGTAGCCGACTAGCCGTGTTGCCGTTCACCGGCCTGGCCCAAACAGTGTATCTTTCTATCTATATGGTACTTATTTAGTGATAAAATCAAGAAATCACGCCACCAAAAGTGAAAATCTCTCTCAAAGGAGACAGAGAAAAGAAGAAGAAAATCTCTCGCAAATTTTGGTTATGGCGGCCAAAGAACAACTAGACATGTCAATATCTTCATGCCTTCACATGGTTTCTGCTTTTCTCGCCTTGGAACCACCCGACGTCGTACTCTTCTTCGCCAGGTCACTCTCTCTCTCTCTCTCTCTCTAGATCTTTCGTTTGAAAGTTTGAGTATTCAAATATTTATCGACTCTAGGGATTTTGGCGGTGGTTCAATCACTGAGAGTGTACAGAGTTGCATTTGGCACCACTGCATTAATAAAACTGTAAGTTTTCACCTTTCTTGTAATCAAGAAATCAAGAAATTAGAACAAGAAAATACTTCTTGAAAGAAAAACAATGGTGTGGCCCTTTCAGGATTTGAAGTTGCAGGGGCCTTTTCTGAAAAGATTTCTCAAGAAATTAATTCTTGAAATCGAATCAAGCGGGGGCGTCGTTTTGGATGAATTGATCGAATTCTATGCGTCTTGTGTGATCCCTTTGAAGGTATTGGTACCCCTACTTAGTATTTTACTCTCGATTATTTACTAATTTCAATCTTCTTCTTATTTGTCTGTTAGGATGATGATGCCGGTGTAGGGAACTCAAGAATCTTGAAAACATTATCATTTCTTTTCCCTAATGGTAGTTTTTAATGGATTCATTCCAAGTTTTGTCATGTATCTTATTAATGATTTAGAACTTGAGTAGTGAGTTCTCTCAATCTTGGTGCATGTGTAGAGTCTTATGGAATCATGAGCTGCCCAAAGACTAGGATATTAGAAATTCGACTTCGGTGTTCAGTCAACATGCTTGAAGGGGACACTGGGTAATTTTCTTTTTCGTTTTCTTGGACTAATGTATACTCTTCCAACATTTTATTTTAATGAAAACAAAATATAAAACAATCAACTTCGAGTGTGATGATCTCAGTACTTGCTGTTATGTTAAGTAGGTTTTGTTTGATGATTGTAGCAAGATTATTCATTGCAATAAGAAGTATGAATCTAAATGAGAAACTCAGACATGTTGCTCAGCATCTTCACCTTTTGTCATTCTGAATGATCTTGAATACACTGCATGATTGTAAGGTTTTTGGAAACATATTTATAGAAGTTTCTATTCTCATTGATGAGGAAATTAGCTAACATTTGAGTAACTTTGTCCTGTCAATAGGCCTTGGTCTTGATAGAGCAGAATTATAACCATGGTAGTAGTAAACTTTTGATAAGAGAAATCAGGAATGTTTGAGGATATCCTTAAAGATTGCTAATGGAACTGATGCTTGAGATGACTCAGCAGTTTCTGTAACTGTAAGGTATTGCAAATGAAGAATTCTTCTGCTCTTTTTTGATGAGGAAACAACAAAAATGTTGATGAATGACAACGATACTGCTAATGTTGATACTTCTCTGACTAGTTTTACCATGATACTGCTCTTTAGAATCAACTAAACATACATGTAGGTTCAATTTCATTGTGTTCTACAGACCACTGTGCCTTGTTATTTAGTCAGACTGTATCTTAATGTATGGGGATAGAGAGGGGCTACTTTCCTTCTGCGAACTATGACGATGACTGGGCTGTTAAATGGTCGAATCTAACTTAAACTTCTGGTTGCAGCATACATTGCTAATTGGTATATTAATTCTTTTCCTAGTGCAATTTCAATCAAACCAATTCCATATTGAACTTCACGTAATTTGTACTTTTTTTCTTCTCAAGTTAATTATTTTATCTGATTTGCTTTCAATTGCTAATTCTTTGTTTGTTTGACCTCGTTGTTTGTTTCCTTTGTTGTTCTATACATAAATATTATATAGGTGCTCTATTTGGCCATCAAGTCTTTTCCTGTCAGAATTTGTACTTTCTTTCCCAGAACTATTCGCAAATAAATGTTGCTTTGAGGTGAGATTTGTGTTCTATAATTGCTATGCTATGATAATTTTGTCCTCTCCCTCTATTTTCATTTTTCAAACTTAAAATGCAAAAACCAAGATTTCCTTCTTTTATCCTCCTGCTCATGCTACAAACTTATAACAATTATTTGTTTTTTATTCATATAGATGCTGATTATTTTTAGAGCTGCTAATTTTCAAGCTGTTGAACTATGACTTGCTTGTACCAACAGATTGGTTCAGGGGTTGGACTGGTTGGCATCTGTCTATCCCATGTCAAAGCATCTAAGGTAAGCTTTGTACATACATGAGAAGATGCAATGACCTTTTTCTTGGAAATTTAATTTCCATTAAAAATGATTAAAACTATGTTCTATTTGCAAAAGGAAAATCATGTGTTGGTTGCGCTATATTAGGTTTGTTCTCGCGATGCAGGTGATACTAACCGATGGAGACCTCTCAACTTTAGCAAACATGAGGGCCAACTTGGAACTGAACCACCTTTTACATGATGAAACGGTTAGTAAGAAGACTGTGTGCATCTGATCTTGTGTGTTTTATAAGGTGGCATGATATCAAACATGATCTGACCTAATATTGATAATAGGTTCAGTGTGTTTGTTTGCCATGGGAATCCACCTCAGATGATAATCTCCGTTGCTTTGCCCCCGACATAATGTAAGTATTGCGGTCCATCTATCTTGAATGCTATTTATCTTGGTTTCATTTCATTTAAGTCTCGATTTTGCTTTCCACAGTTTAGGTGCTGATATTATATACGATCCATCGTGCCTTCCTCATCTGGTACGAGTTTTGTCAGCTCTTTTGAAACGCGGACATGATTATAGGACTGGTCTTGGAAACGAGACTGGTAATGAAGGTCCTGTTGCATATATTGTGTCTGTGGTTCGTAATATCGACACTTTCAACTATTTTCTTGAGCTAGCTCAACAGGCAAATCTTGTTGTCACAGACATCACAGAGAAGATCAAGGTGTTTGATTTTCTTCCTTACTTGAGATCCTATGATCGATCTACCATTAAAATATTCAGAATTCATGTGTAAGCAATGTGTTCTAATCCTGCCCACTTTTTATTATTATTATTATTTTTTTTAACTTGCAAAATGCAACACTATTTTGCACTTTTCTCAGAATTAATTTATATTTGCTACTTGACTTTCACCAATGATATTAATAGGTTTATTATTACTTCTCTTTCAATTTTCTTCAATTCCCTTGGTATTCTTTCTTAATGGCAGTGTTGAATTGATTCCAGTGATACTGTAACTTGTGGGTCTACTATGACCGAGTTTTTTCTTGAAAGGATTTTTTTGGTTGATAACATTATAATTATTTTCTAGAGAGAATATTATGATTATAATTATAATAAAGGATGAACTTCTTAATCGTGTTTTATTCTTTCACAAAATTAATTATAAGCTCTTCATATTTCGTTTTTAATCTTATAAAGTTAGGATATTTATAAATTTATATATTTCTTATATTATATATATTTATATTTATGTGTATATTGGAGAACTTGGAAGTATTCTGTCCATAGTAAGTAGAAGTTTATACCGGTTTATTATCAAAATTTATACAATATATATATATATATATATTATAAAAGAATTAAATTATTTAAAAATCGCTTTCGATTTTTACATTTAGCAAAATTATTTAACTGTTATTATTTTCCATTGTTTGAAGATGACATATTAGCCGACATATAGAAGTTGTCTTTTTCTAAGAAATTAAAAATAATAAAATAGAAGGGTCCATCTCAGAGCACAGAACAACGCGGCAAGGGTAAGCGCCATCAGAATCGGCATCGTTCATCCTAACCGAGCTGCGATACGACGTAGCTTCAATAGCGAAACCCTACCACCGCGATCCGATCGTTGATTCTTAATCGGAGACAATGAGCGAGGAAGGCGTTGGGAAGAATAGAGGCGTCATGGATGCTGCCGCCGCCGACCAGTCTTCGCGGCCGCCGCCCAATTATCATTACGGTACTTTTCAAGGCGTGGCCAATTATCCACCTCAAGTTCCGCCTCCACCGCCGCCACCTAATTACCCGGTGATGGGTTTCCCTCAGCCTGTGCCTCCTCCTGTCGTTTCTGGCGCTCAACCGCATTATCATCCCCAAATCGTTACTGGTACATTCCTTTTTTTTTTTTTTTCTTTTTTTTTAAATATCTCGAATCAATTATATGTAATTCGGATTTCATCGGGGTGTTAATGTGATATGAGCCTAGAAAGAAGATGTTTTAATTGGAATTTAATCGAGTTTAAGGATGCATGGGATTTTAATTGTCTTGGACGGATATCACTATATCCTCCGGTTATCTGTGATATATTGGAGGATTCATTTTGAGGATGGTAATTTTGAAGTTTCCATATCTTATTGAAAGAAATAAAAGAAAAGGATAAAGATACATGAGTAATTAAGAATGCACACATTAACGGTTGTTTCATACATTTAACTTCATGTAAATGTTGATCAAGTAGTGGCATTCATCTGAGTAATTTGTGGATTAACTCTTAAAATAGAAAAGAAGGTAGAATAAATGTAACTTGTGTGGCTAAATTTGCCAAATGCGAAATGACGGGTTGAAAAATCGCATGAAGGGTTTGACATGTGTTTTGTTTTCCTATTTTCTGGTTGGTTTAGGTTATGTTGTTGTTCAAGGGCGACCTCATTCTCATTGTGAGGAACGGCTACCTTGTTGTGGTGTTGGACTTGGCTGGTTTTTGTAAGTTGTCAATTATCATTATTTCCGCATTAATGCACTTCATAATAATATCCTATCAAACTGGCTGATTATTTTCCTGATTGTTTGATGTTCCTGCTTCTGTTGTTTATTCCTTTTTTTGTTTGTACCATTTATCTGGTTCTTCTTGGAAAATATTATTGTTCTTTTGACTCAAAAGATACAATTCTTTTTTGTTATTTTGACTTAAAAGATACAAAATAAATATCCAAAAATGAAGCTTTTCAAAAATCATCTTGAAATTTGTTTGGTTGAACTTTATGTGTTACCTTCATAGTGATCTTTCTATTATTCCATAAGCTTAATATGTGTTTACCCCCACTGCCCCACCCTTACTTTCTTATCTGTTAACTTTTAAGTGTGATTGAATTATTGATTTTGCCGGATTTTTTGCAAGGTTTATAATTGGTTTCTTTCTGGGTGCTATCCCCTGGTACATTGGAGCCTTTTTACTGTTGTGTGCTCGTATGGATCACAGAGAGAAGCCTGGACTCATTGCATGTGCGATAGGCGTAAGTGTTTTCACTCTCTTCCATGCAATTTTTTTTTTTTTTTCCCTAATGTGTGAATTCAAGAAGTGTCTTGATACTAAGATATTTTTAATTCACATTTTGCCATTATATTTCTAAGCTTTGCCCGGTGAGTGTTTAAATTATTTTTGTGCTGAATAAATATTTGGGATTTTTCTTTGATATTTTGAAGGATTAATTCCAAGCAATCACGTGTAAGTTACTGAACATATTTCACTACTTGTTCTGATTGTTTGAGTTGATTTCCTTGCAACTTATAAGGGTGTTTTGAGCCATCACAACATTATTTTCAAGTCCAAAGTTTTTTATGCTAGTTTGCTTATGCTTCTAGTTGAATAAATCGTATTACATCACGCCCCTGTATCAACCAGAAGTCTTTCAATGTTTATAGACTCGTTAGAGTTTCATTTATTATTTATTCACGGGCATGAATATTTCCATGATGATCTCTATCTAATATGCTCGCTTTTTCTTATTCATCAACGCTTGCAGTCTCTGCTAGCTGCTCTTACTGTTACTCTCAGTGTGACTGGGGCGACTCATTCCTGGTGATTTCACAGTTTGTATATTCTCCAACTTCTTTAAGAAACGGGTAGGAGATTGTTTATTATAGTAGTTACTTGTTTTTTTTTAAGGTAAGGATTTTATTATACCTATCTTTTGGTTGTTCTGTCTGTAAGACTATGTTTATCAATTATCCATGACCATGGTCACCCACAACCAACTAATAAACAATTCATTTCTCTCTACTCCACATACACATTCTACTCTACAACCAAATCTCATCTTTATCATATTTTATTAATAACCACCCACAACCACAACTAACCTTTAATACATTATTTCTTTTATAATTTAACAATTATATCTATAATTAATTTTTATTATATTTTAAATATTTAAGAAATATATACAATTATTTAATATTAAAAAAATCGTAATTATAATAAAAAAAATTGGGAATACAGTTAAAATAAATTACAAGAATTGAAATACAAAAGAAAATAAATAAATTGAGCTACAAATACATGCATAAATTGAGAATTCTGATAATACTGAGAAAATTGGGAATCAATGGTATTAAAAAATGAATCAATATTTTGATCAATATTAGAAAAGAAAAGAGTGTATGAGATTGTGATCCAAAATATATCAATATTGGTATCTATTTATAGAGAATTTTATTTTATGAATTTTGGTGTATAAATTTTTTTTTTAGGTGGATAAATCAAAATCTGAAATTATCTAAATAAAATACACTCGACGAATCATACGATGACACGTGTCATCACAATTGATTAAAAAAATGCTCATGACCATGGTCATGGAACGTCCATGGTCATGGTCATTTTTTTTTTTTGTCCTCTTCCGCCCACCCCCGATAAACATGGTCTAAAGTTGTTTACAATATGGGTCATACAGGGCATATATAGCCCACACCAACCCTTTATTAATATCTTTATATTATTTACATACACTTACATTCATTTTCATTATTTGTGGATTCACACCATAAATAAGTTATACTTTTGATTTACACTATTAGGGTTTAAATATAATTTTATTATTTTAACTGGCGGTTCAATCAGAAACCATTTATTAATTTGGTTGCTATGGTGACATTAAAAACAGGAACTGGTTGAACTTATTATGCTTGTTTGAACAATATCTGGGTAATTTAAAATTTTAATTTTGCTCTTCATATAATAGTAATTTGAAACAATTATATATTGTTCATGTTCGTTATTACAATACGTAATGGCGAATTATGATAATTTGAGTATTACAATATAATGCAAAGATATAATTATATATTGGATTAACATTTGAGATAAAAAAATGTCTTATGTAAACGCGGCCTATCATCTTGCAATTTTATAAGTGTATTATCCTATAAATGGTGGAATTTATAAAAGAGTAAGGGATAATGTTACGTGAGACGAGTCAATTCACAATTTACAAATAAATAGGTGAAAATGGGTTTAGTTTATGGGTTAAAATGATCCGTCTTGGGTTAATCCACACTTCACAATTTACAGATAAATAAGTGAAAATGAGTTTAGTTTATTGGTTGAAATGATCCGTCTTAGATAAACTATCCGCGAGACTGTATTAGGTAAGTTTTTGTGTTTATAAACATATTAAAGAAAGTAAGTCAAACGTTCCACAATATATACAAACTCGAGGTTCAGAGTAAGTGCAAGTTTAGATGAAAACACTTGCTTTTATGTACATCCCTTGCTTAATTCAAGATCAAGGTACAAATGTAATGAAATTCCAAATACTATGGGAAAAAAAGTTAATGTATCAATTTGTAAAAAAATAAAAATAAAAGGTTGATATTAGAAAAATATAAAGAAAAGAAAATATACAACGTGTAATAGATTGGGCCAGTTTAAACAATCTTGTCAGTTTTGAGCCGATCCAGAAACATTTGTTTCTACCCTAAAAGCCCAGATATGGCCCATAATTAGTAAATTGAGGGCCCTTGGATGCTAAAGCCCATTACAAATTAGGGTTTTTATGCATCTCAATCTCCAACCACAAAACCCTTCATACGCCTGTCTCCCGCCACACTCCCCATACCCACCAGAAGAGAGTTCCGATCTCCGTCAGAAAATGGTGACATACAAGGTACTCCGCCGCCAATGCAAATCTATATTCTACCGTTTTTTTATTTCTGTATTGAGTGCATGTGTATGTATAGTTATTTAGACGCTCGTTAGATTGATAGAAATGAGGTTTGAAATACCGATGGATGTTGATTTCTGATTTCTATGGTTTGTGTATTTTTCAGTTCCATCAGTACCAGGTGGTGGGGAGAGCTCTGCCGACGGAGACGGATGATCACCCGAAGATTTACCGCATGAAGCTTTGGGCCACCAATGAAGTCCGCGCTAAGTCCAAATTCTGGTATTTCATCTCCTCTTTGCACTCAGTTCTCGTGTGCGTTTGTGGATGTATTCTGAATTTTGGCTTTTTTTTTGTATGATCCGTTTTCCAAATCAGTTTTATATATTATCCCGTTAAACGTCAGCAGAGTAATGAAAATGAAACCAATTTTTTTATGCACTTTCAGTTTGGGAGCTTAGTTTTATTTGTAGAAATTTTATCGTCCAATATTTAGTGCTAAGGCCATCTCCAACCCTTGGACTCAAATTTGGACTCAAATCTTGTTTTTGCCACCAAATTTGCCACCATCTCCAACCCCTCAAACTCAAATTAGAATATTCTCTATATTTTTATTTTTTTTAATTTTCTTTAATATCAAATATTTGTGTATTTTCTTTCATAAAATAAAAAATTAACTTAATTGATTTCAATTATAAATAAATATTGATAAACTATAAATCTTATTAAAAAATACCAAACTTATATTATAAAATTCATCACAAATACATATTAATATACTAAAGAAAAAATCTACTCATACAATACAATGCAAATAAATTAAGAAAAGAAATTTAACATGTTGTAATGCTTATGTGTTTCAGTAACTTTCATTGTAATTTGCATTAAATATTGTATGATATTCCAATTATATTTCTATTACTAATTCGTGTTTATATTTAATAATTACACTATTTTTAAAAAATATTCGATCAATATATCTCAAAGTTCGTAATACGCATGTACATAGTAAAATATTATATAGTATATGTGTATTAATATTAAATGAGTGATAATTGTTATAAAAGAAAATCAAAACAAAAAAAAAAAAAATTTGAGTTCGTGAACAGTAGGTGGCAAATTTGCCACCTACTGTTCACAGGGGCTGATTTGCGTCAACAATTGCGGCTGGGTTGAAGAAGGAAAAACTCAAAATTTGAGTTGCAAAATTGCGTTTGCGTTGGAGATGACCTAATACTTGAAAACTTTTGGAGTAAGATTAATGAGTAAAGCTGAACATGCACTGGTTGGTATTTCCTTATGTAGGTACTTTTTGAGAAAGCTTAAGAAGGTGAAAAAGAGCAATGGACAGGTCCTTGCTATCAATGAGGTATTTAGATCATGTCTGATCTACTTTCTTTTCTGGTGATGGAGACCTACCGTGATTATTTTTGTGCTCTGCCAGATCAATGCATAGTATACTATCATCTGCTCCATGCAATAAATATACTCGATAACTTTTGTCGTACAACAACCGTAGGGTTTCCTATTATATGATTTTTTTTGAAGCCTAGTGTCGTTTTGTTAATGCTTGCTGCTATTGCATCAGAAAATGTTATTGCAGCTTGGTCGACTATGAATTTATCTATGTGAAATTGAAGGTGGAATTGTTTTTTTGTGCTTAAGTGACCACATTTAGATGATTTGGCATCAGGACCAAACTGTAACTTGTTTTGAAAATAAATGATAACAATGGAAAATAATGAAATGAAATAGAGTTTTCTTGGTTTTCAGGGAGGAGCAATGTTCCTATAATAGAAATTAGAAATATCAATTAGGATTTCCAGTTTCACAACTTGTAGGAATTATTTCAGTGTCCTCAACTCTCAAATTGCTACCATATCTTTTCAACCCCGTCCAAATCTTGGAATTGGTAAACGATATGGATAGAAGGTGTAGTAGGTATTTGTAGAATTTGCTACAGACCAATTTTTTTTTTTTTTGTTTCAAGTAAACATTATGCTTCTATGTGTTAAAGGTCATGCAATTTATCAACATGTGTGCATTTGGGACATTTGGCAACTCATGGTTAATGCATGCAGACATTATTTTTGCTTGATGCTAACATATTATATGATGATGAATACCTGTGGATAAGGTTTTTTGTGTAATACTTGTTAAGGTCTATACTGAACGTTTGCTTTACTTATCCATTCCATATTCTTTATCGAAATTGTTTATTGCTATCCTGCTCGTTGTAGAACTAAAAAAATCAAGAAAATTTTCCAATCAGGATTGCTCCCTTTTTTTTTTTGAGATACTCGTGTTATATTCAGAGAGCCATTCGTGTAGATCTTGTGTTGAGGCTCCCATTCTAACATGCTCCATTTTTCTCTGATTCTCTTAGATTTTTGAGAAGAACCCAACAACCATCAAGAATTATGGAGTCTGGTTGAGATACCAAAGTAGAACTGGTTATCACAACATGTACAAGGAGTACCGTGATACTACTTTGAATGGTGGTGTTGAGCAGATGTATACTGAGATGGCTTCTCGTCATCGAGTGCGTCCTCATTGCATCCAAATCATCAAGACAGCCACCATCCCAGCTAAGCTTTGCAAGAGGGAGAGCACTAAGCAATTCCATGACTCCAAGATCAAGTTCCCGTTGATGTTCAGAAAGGTCAGGCCACCATCAAGGAAGCTGAAGACTACATACAAAGCTACCAGGCCCAACTTGTTTATGTAAACTGTTTGGCCATTGTTGGACTAGGAATAACCATATTTCTTTGGTAATTCAGAGCCGAAAAAAGAAAAAGAAAGTGAGTGGAGATGATCTTTGTTAGTTTCTTGAGTTAATACCATGTTCGATTTTGTTTGCCCAGGACGTCTTATTCCAAATTTAGAGTATTATTTAAGGGAAATTGGATGGTACTGTTTTTGTTTGTTGACGTTTTATAACATCCCATGTTCTTGTACTCCTTTATTTTGCTTCCTTTTATTCTTGTTGTGTTCGTGATGCATTTATCATCTAGTTATCTTTAATTGGTTTTTACTTGCAATTGTTTTCATTATGGCAATGACCAATGAGATATATATAATAAAGAAGTGAAATCAGTGAGTATATCTAAGAGATGATGGCCTCTTATTTGCTGGAAAATTCTCTCTATAAGTAAGCAAAGTTGCATGTGGTTAACTGATACATTCGATTCAATCTTCTCAAAATTAAACGACTTTTTAGACCTGATGGAGGACACGTCATGAGATAATGCATGTCTTAGCCTAATTAGCACTAAGTGCTATAATTACCATGTAGATTAAAAACGGTTCAATGATTATTACCTCTGTTTTGGTAAAGATAGCTAAAAGGCATACGATGACAAAAGTCAGCATATTTTATAAAAGTGTAAATGAGAAAAAAAGCAAAGGACTTAAAAATCATTGCATCCTTGGAATGATTTTGCTTCTGTTCACCTCTTTTTTTATTACATCAGTTCAATTCCCAGATAAAGTTCATTCATAAAGACAACATTAAATCCAACAACCTCAAAATTTCTAATTTCCCTTTTCAGAAGATGTATCCTTTCTTGATTCATTGCAGCTTATCCTTTTTGTTTCTCATACATTTTGCTGAATGCGCGACATATGAACAGAGGAAAGCAGGGGTTAATCCACAGATCATCAACACTAGTAAAGAACATGATGCAACTTCATCGGTATTGATCAGCTCTTTCTATTGCAGTCTGTTATGAAAGTTCATGTTTTCTTATGGACCTCAGTTGCAGGTGAACACTTGGAAGATGTCTGACATTGTTGTTCATGGGATCCTCTTATGGGCTTCAATGGGATTCTTAATGCCTGTTGGAATACTTACAATGAGAATGTCTAGTACAAGGAATTGCCACCACTCAAGCCACAAAATCTTGTTCCACCTTCATGCCACTTTTCAGGTTGGCAATGAGCTTATGTTTGATGGAATTATTCTATGCTGTCTATCAACCTAAAGAACTGTTATCTGGGCTTCCAACTGTCTGCTTATAGATAAAATGAAGCTGTTTATAACAAATGGATGAAGAGGGAGAAAATAAAAGAGGACCATGCTTTACTTTGGTTGAATGTGATCAAATCATGATATTTCTTTATGGTCCTATGCTGCCATAATTGAGCATTAGTCTTTCTTTTCCTGCTGCATAATCATGCCTTTTTATGGTGGCCAGAGAATTTAATTTCAAAAGTTTCTTTTTTGATATGCATATTAAATAAGAGAGCCCACAAACCAAATCATAATCCAACATAAGTATTGTTTGATCTTATATCTACTATCTTTTCACTTACAAAAGTATTGTTTCTTTACATTATGAAGGCGCTCTCGGTGATTCTTGTTACTATCGAAGCAGTTTTATCCATACGAAACTTTGAGAATAAATTCAACAACACTCACCAAAGAATAGGACTAGTACTTTATGCAGCCACTTATTTGCAAATATTGATTGGATTTCGAAGGCCTAAGAGGTAACAAACATGATAATAGGATATCTTGTTTTTCAATCCATGTTTTTCTCAAGTTGTATTTTTTCACTCTACAGAGGAACTAGAGGAAGAAGTTGGTGGTATTTCATACACTGGATACTCGGAACAACGATATCAATGGTGGGAATTCTGAATATTTACACAGGTTTACAGGCCTACCATAAGAGAACATCAAGAAGAACAAGGCTTTGGACAATAATTTTCACAGCTCAAGTCTCTTTCATGACAGTTTTCTATCTGTTTCAAGACAAATGGGAGTACATGCAAAAGCAAAGAGTTGTACCTTCTGCTGGTGCACCGGAGATCAGCGCTGTAGCAGATCAGTTGGACAATAAAAAATTTACTGTTGATGAACCAAGCAGGAAAAGTAATGCACTTGGGACTTACTTTTCAAGAAGCAATGCTCTCCATAAATTATTTCAACTTGCTTGAAAAAATATGTACACATACATTTATATTTGATTTCTATGTATAATGCAATGTAACTACTACTAGAGCCTTATATTTAGAATTTGTGACTAATTTTGACTCACTAATTCTAGCTCTAAGGCTTCAAGATTTTCTATAAGAATTTTAATTTTTAATATTGTGTGATGTAATTATGAGCATTGTCCCAAAAATGTGATTTGTGAGCATTTTCCTAAGAATTTTTTAATCCACCACTCATTTTAAAGAAAATAATTCTCTTAAAAAAAAAAAAAGATTTTAGTGGGAGAGATTACTACAAATTACAATTAGAATATGGAAATGGAATTTTAAAGAGCCCAATTTATAATCCAGTCCTCAAGAAACCCCTTATTTAATAAACACGACCCTAACAGGCGACAATCAATATTCTTTCGCGGAGAGAGAGAGAGAGAGAGAGGAGAGGAGAGAGAGAGAGAGAGAGAGGATGGGCGAAGAAGAATCGAAGCCGAAGAAGAGGGCGGTGGAGTCGTTAGGATGGCTGACGGAATCATCTATTATGCCCCGCAAACATCGCGCCATCGAAGGAGTTGGGGCTTCTTCCATTCTCGAACTCAAGGCACAACTTTACAGGTCGCAGGAGGAGTCCAAGCGCAATCCCAAAGAGCAAATACACCCCGCTGACCATAATTACGCTCAACATCTTGAGGTTCACCGCGCCAAGAAGAAAATTTCTCACGATACTTTTTCCAATAAGAATTCCGGTGTCGATGCCCGTGCCGCCAAGTACGTTAATTTTTCAATACGTGTGAATTTCTGTCAATTTAAATGCGGATTCTAGTGATTCTGATGTGTTTTGTCGGGTTATGTATGGTTTCTGGGGTATATAGATAGATGTGCGTGTTTGGGATTCTAGGGTTTCATCGATTAGGGATTTGAAAACTGAATAGAATAGAATTTTAAACGTGATTAGCCAACACCTTATTCGTTTGATCTTGTTTTAATGTATGAATTTGATTCTATGATAAAACTTGTCTTGTCTATTTCCAGGGACAAGCTTGAGTTAAAGGCTGTTCAGGATGGATCAGCAAGCTATGCAGCATTGGAGAAAAAAGCAGAATTATATAATAAGCTCACGAGGGGGGAACTTTCTGATGAAGAAGATGAAGAGAAGTACTGTGTTGATTTCTTTAGGAAAGGTCTAGAGCATGATGAATCGCAGGTACCTCTAGAAAATGATGCTTCTACACTACATACTCAAGATACAGATGGCGACGATGGTGATGGTTTCTTATCAAACTATACAAAAGCTGCAGGGCTTGGGCGGGCATCTGCTACAGTGGATAGGAGTCAACATAAGCATTTTGTAATGTAAGTTCTTCACTGCTCTCTGGTCTTCTAGCTGCTTTGGCATGAAATTTTCCTAGTTTATTTCTTTGTTCCCCTAATGAAGCATGTCAAAAATTAATGTCAAGCACTAACAAGCATTAAAACCCTTCATCCTAGAAGCAGTTTGGCTTATTTTAGGAAGGTGTTTTTTTGGTTGTAAGTGGAAGCTTTATCCTGGGCCTTAAGATGAAGATTCTTGCTGTCCTTATTGAACTGTACTCTATAATATTATTGGGCTTATTTCTAAAAACTATCGATATGGCATTTGAGTAATATTGGACTTTGAGAATGAATTTTTTTTTTTTGCTGCTTTGGATGGCTTTTACGTATTCAATCATTGAGTACTCTAGGCCGGCTTTCTCTATTCTAAAGGTTCCATATAAAAGCCATAGAGCCATAGCCATAGAGCCATGTGGGTTATGTTGTAAAATAATTAACCTTGGTTGTGAAGGAATTTCCCTTAATCAGGAGTCATACGGTAAAGGGAAGTTGCATTGTTCATAATTTCCATCATTTTAGAATTGGATCACAGATTGCAGGGGGGTTGAGTGAATTAGGTAACTATGTTTTAGACCCATGAGTATTGTGTTGATTGCTTTTTTCTTGTTGAGCCACTCTGTTATAAGAAATTGATTGGAGGGAAAAGAACAACAATAACAACAGATGAAAAACGCACCTTTCATATTCAGTTGACTTGTGGGGGATCCTTTTTGTGATGTCTTTGTGCAAGACAAATATACTTTTGGACTCAAATATACTTCTGGAGTCCAAGACTGACTCATTCTCCTTCTATATCTTGTGAAGCAAGTTTCTTATTTGACTATCGATTCCTTTCTCAGGGAAGTTCATGAAGAAGCAAATCAAGCAAGAGAAAAGGTGTCTGAGCTCAAAATGCGCAGACAAGAGCAGGTTGCTGCTCGAAGGGAGAAGCTAAAGCAGGCCTACCTCCGAAAACAACTTGAGAAGTTGAAAGCATCCAAAGCAGAGAAAACATCAGTGGAAGGTGATTAATCTGCTATTTGATCCCAATATTAGTTATTAAGAATTTAAAATTACATCAATCTGGTTCATTCTGGTCTATCCATTTGAAGACTGTTGTAGGACATATTATTCCCCCAGGCGCCCCCCCCCCCCCCAAAAAAAAAGGGAGAAAAAAGGACTTAATCTGTTGTTGAAGATATTCTACGACCTCATTCAGTATTGGATTGAGTTATGTCACTTATGTGACTATTGTCATTATCAGCAAACCAAAAAAATGAAAATTGTGTTAAGACCAATTGACTTCTTGCATCCTTTGGGACCTGTTCTCTTACTCGTGCAATGTGATGGTTTGGAGTTTGCTTTGAGTCTTGCAACGTCGAACTAAATGGCCTGTGTTTCTTAATTTTCACTTTCCAGGGGCCCAATGAGAGCGAAGTTGCATGCTTCAAGTGAAAAAGGTTTGGTGAACACCAATGTTGACAGAAGCCCGAACATGTCGAAACCTGGAAATCACGAATTCAATGTCTGATCATGCATAGAGATTGTCCTATCCCTGTTGAATGCATGGCGCCTTGGAAGACATGTTAGATGAATGAGTCGAGATGGAGATGAAGTAAGGTAACGGGGAGTTCCGAGTCTACTGACTGCTAGCTAACAAAATGCATGTACCCGTGTCTCTAGTCTCTCTTTGGAACAAATTGATGCCAAGGCCATGGAAAACTCTTCAATTTTTTTTTACTAGTAGTCTCCCACTTTCTTGTGCATTATGTAAACATGCATATTTTTTCACCGGCTGCCCATAAAAAATGTTGGTTGATTTACAATCCAATTCTCATTTCCTAGAGATGGATATGTGTTTGATTTTCTTTCAAATTATAGAAATATTATTTCTATACTATATTTGTCGAAGAATATGTGTTCTTATATTCTCACCATCAAAACATCCAAATCATTCGTGTTTAAAGAAAAAAAAAAAAAAAAAAGAACATTGCAACCATTTTCATCAAATTACAGTTTTGATCTCACTTTTATGTTGTATCAAGTAGCCATTCAAAAAAGACAAAAATTTATATCAAAAAACAATGATGAACGACTCCACTGGGGATCGAACCCAGAATCTCTGGTTTCGTAGACCAGCGCCTTATCCATTGGGCCATGGAGTCATTGGTGATTATTTTCCCAACTATAAGTATAGTCTATTTTAAAGGCTTAGTGGCTTGCTACCTACATCAATCCTACCATAATACCTGCAACAAGTCTTCATGGAAATTAGCTGCCATTGTTACTACTTCATTAGAGTGCTCAATAGCCTCAATTGCAATTTTATTTATACATCAGTACTCCCGCTATAAATTGTAAAACAACTCTTAGAATTTGAACGAAGAAACGACTTTTTTTCTTTCTTAAATCTTGGCTTAAATGAAAGCCAATCCACTTAAACTTTTCGAAATTAAAATACAATAAATTGGCAGATAAAAATAATAACTCCAAAAAAAACAAGTTCATCTAAATTGCAGTTCAATTAACAATATCGAAATTGGAAAACAGAAAAAGCAGAAAAGCAATGACAAATGGCAGCCATGCATATATACCCAACCACCATCACGGTCTACATCCCACCACCTTCCGAATCTCTCTTCTCCGCCGCCGCCGCCGCCACATTCTCCTCCACTTTCTCCCTCACACTAAACGACAACGAATCCCGCCGTATCAAGAACCTCCCGGTGGGTGGGACCCACAAGTTCAGCCACCCCTGGGGCCTCCCGGAGTCCCTCCAAACCTGCACCGTCAAGCACTGGATCGGATTGTCCAGCGGCTCCGCCGCCTCGCCGCCCTTCAAAGCGTCGCACAGCAGCACCCTGGCTCGCCCCACCAGCTTCTCCAGCCCCACGTGAGAGTGTGCGTATATGTCCACGTTCAGCGCCGCCATCACGTCCTTCTCCGGCAGCCCCTTGTGGAATCTCACCTTCACCACCTCGTTCCACGTGGGATCGGCGCCGCCGTGCTCGTCCACGCGGGTTCTTGCCACGTGCACGTCACGCTCCACGTAGATCTCTGCGAATGTCCTCATCTTGGTGATGTGCTTCACGTTCTTCAAGTCTTGGGCGGAGTATATCAGCACTTCTATCTCTCGCAGCTCTTCCTGCGGCGGCGCTCTCCACCGGAGAATGACGTCACTCATTGCTGAATGTATTTCTGATTTGTGTCAGACTAGTGTTGTTAACGGAGGGATTAAATAATATAGAAAGAGAAATTAATTACTATAAATTTTCCGAGGGTTTTAGTTTTAAAATTTTAATTAAATAGAGTGGAATTCAAGTTAATTACATGCTTATTTATACCATGTATTTATTTAGGTTTGACTAAAATTAAATCGGCATCAATTATCTTGCTTTAAATGACTTGGGATAAAGAGATCGAAATTGGGATAAAGAGATTATCGTGTCTTTATGATCCATTGCAAAATAAATACCAAAATCAAGTTTCTTATTGTCATAAAAAGAAAAAGAAAAAAAAACTTTAATTTCTTAATTTAGTGTTAAAAGGGCTTCAGACGGCCTGCACAATTTGTATTCTTACTCGAAGATTTATTGACTTGGGCCAGTGTTAACGAAGAAGCCCAGTACGTAGGCTACAGTTGAGAAATATTAAGTTTTAACCTACACATTAATTCGTGTTAAAATAAAAACCAATTTATATTCTTGTACCGAATTGAATTTCTAAAATTAATATTGGTTGAGAACTAACTTATAATTTTGCATCCAAGTATAACCATTAATCAAAATAATTCATATTTTTTTAGATGTTAATCTGCAGATATTTCTAGATGATTTAATATTCTAATCATGTTTGTTTAATAGAAAAGTTAATATATTTTCATCTCATCCCTCAAATCAGAAATCATAATTGATATATTTTCATCTTATCCCTCAAATCAGAATCATAGAATAAAAGGGCTTCGAAATTAATTGAGATGGATGAATGGAGGAGCCCAATAGCGAGTATGTATGTGAGTGTAAAGCTAATTGCATTATTGTCCCACATCGAGAAACTTATACAGCAAGTGTGTAGTTTTCGCATATAAAATCAGCACATGATGTGAGTAATTACTCATCTTTGCGCTTGGGGCAATGACGCAGCTAGTGAGGTTCTAACCGAGGCGCGTCTATTGCTGGTTGAAAACTATTTCCAAACCCCCTCTTCGGCCCGGGCTTGCCTCGGGCCGTCGAGAATTTCTGGAAGGGCTCCCTTCACTGGGTAAAGCCCTACAATTCCTAGTTTTAATCATTTATTACTTATTTAATATATTTAAATCTATAAATCCCTCTTTTGAAATTGTACCGCTACATCGCTAATTTAAATGAAGTATCTGTTTTTTTTGTTCCAAATAATAATTCCGTACCGCATCGGAAGTTGTCTTAGTTTAAAAATTGACAGAGAAGGATAATCTGTACCACATCGGAAGTTTAGCTAAATTGTGTTTGTTATAAAAGTAGAGAGAGGGGTCTTTTAGGATGTGTTCGTAGAAAGGAGAGATGGTTGGCATCTCCCCCGACAGGGACGGGAACAGCCTTCGGGCTTTACCTGTTAACAACACATCGGTTAAGGCTACCCACTTCGGTGGATCTGTAACCCAATTTTTTTTTCTTTTATCATATTGATCTTGTTATGTGTAATACTGAATATGCTCTATATTGATTTTGAATATACTAATCAAGAACGATTGGTGATTGTCATATACACAAACGATGGATAACAAAATCTTCAAGACACCAAAGAAGCAAACTGAAAGTATGTCTTTCCTAATACCAGACTAAGAATCAGCCACTAGCCAAGTCACTTTTGTTTGATCGAACCAAAGAGCTCCACAAACGAGCGTTTTGGAGCTTCTGGTCGTGCGACAACCTCCACAACTTTGTAATGAGATTCTGGATGGATCAATGCCTCGACCGCCACTTCTGCAACCTGATCTCTGGATATCGAACCTTCATAAAGCGTATCCTGTAAGGACAGAGTATGAATGGAGTAAGGAAACCGGTAAAACAAGACAAAACATACGCAGACGGGCTAATTTGAAATTCGGTGATGTTGTCTGAACATAATTACCTCTGGCTCCATAATTATATTCCCGTTAGGAGGGTCGTTCTTCAATCCACCAGGCCTTATAATTGTGTAATTGATACCAGATTTTCGAATATGTTGCTCTGCTTGAAGCTTTGCAACTAAGGTGAGTCCAAATACATTGAGAAAAATGTATGCAGGATTGAGCAATTGCCCCATGGCAGCCCCATTAACTAAGATAGAACTTATAAGTATAAATCTGTTGACATTTTGTTTCCTACAAGCTTCCACCAGGTTTACAGTGCCGAAATTGTCCACCTGTATAAGAAATTGAAAAGCCAAGAAAGATATGCATTCAATCTAATGAAGAGTATATATCATGGTCAAAACCTATACCAAATACGACCACCAACCTTCCATGGAGCCAATAGATCCCATGATGGTCGAAAACCTGTAGCACATATTACTGCATCAGAATCATCACTAATAACTTCAGCCAGTTTTGTTGAACCCTCAGTTACATCTGCTTTCACCTGAAAAAATAAAGAACATACCATTTGAACTTTAAGGATTCCCCCAATTACCCTAATGTCAATGATGCCATGGGAATAAAATGACCATGAGATAATAATTACAAACCCATCCCACAAATTAAATCTTGATCTTGATATAGTATCAACTTTCAATGTATCAAGAGTTTAGACTATATCCTCATTGAGCTCCAAGCCTCCGACTAAATGCTTTTGCTTCTAATTCTTATAATCCATGTTACTAAGAGCCAAACCATGGAAAAGGAACTCCTTCTTGTTTGACCAGAAAAGTATAGGATTGAAGAGAGAAAACCGAGTATATATCTAGTTTCGAACATTAACTCTACGACATCAGTAACTTGGAAAATCCAAAAACTGCATAAAGCTACTATCTGCTAAAGCTAACTTAATGTTCCATACTGGATACACTTTACTCTCCTTGTAGCAGCCTATTCAAAGCTTATCTTCATTGCAATTTGCAAGCTTCAACACATAGTTCGAATTATTTGATTTCTTCAATCTTAACCTATCATTTTTGAAATACTTTATAGCATATTCTAAGAACCATATCAATGTTATCCGGATTCGAAGAACAGGATTATTTACTAATAAAAATAATAAAAGGAAATCAACTGTAGCTGCAAATAAATTAACCCTAACACTCACAAATTGAAGATTGGGATTATTTCCAGTAAAAATTGATTTCGCCTTATCCAAATCTCTAACACCAGCTTTAACAGAAAATCCCTTAGCTAAAAGCTGCTCCACAATCCTCTTCCCAGTACTCCCAGCCGCACCAGCCACAAATATCTTCTTCTTCTTCTCAGCAACACTCGTGTTCTCTTCCTCCTTAATTTCGCTTCCCTCCATCTGCATCCATTGAGCTACGAGATAAGTTACCAAATTCAAAAAAATACACGTTACAAGGAGGATATCAGAAAATGATTGGTATACAGAAATGCAGAAAATCCTAGACAGAGAAAGAAACGGAGAAGATGAAGAAACTTAACAGTTGAAGCTTTCACGACGAGATTGTGAGATTTAGTGGTGAAGGATAGAGAATGGATTGTAGAGGTTCTGAAGAAGAGAGCAGCAGCGGTGGCTGCAGCCATTGCCATTGGCCAATTTTTATTATTTTCTTTTTATGAAAAATAAAAAATAAATATTTGGTTCAAGAAATTATACCCGCCACAATTATAGTTAGAAGGTAATAAATATTCTCGGGGGCCTCGTGTCATTACCGCATATCGTCAAATTTGTAAAATAAATATTTAGATGATTTTATTTTATTCACAGGTTTTTTAATTGTATTTTAATAATGTATATAAAACTATTGGATTTCAATATTATAGTTATTAAATAGTGTAGATGATATACTCTTCCGTCCTAAAACAGAAATCTATATTTATATAATACCATTTTCAACATTATATATACAATTATGAATATAATTTCATTGAATAAATCTTAAGCATACTACCCCATTTTAAATCCATAAGATATTGAACAGTATAGTATGAATAAAAACTTGAGAGATAGAATTAAATTACGCATCCCTTAAATTTTTAACAAAAATTAACCAAATTTAACCATGAACATTTTAATTGATAAAAGGTGAATTAATCAAATAACAAATTTTCCTACTTTCATATAACAAACAATATTTTCTACCCACTAATATAAGAAACCATACTTGTAGCTACTTTTCATGTAAAAAAAAAGGGTCTAAATAAATGTTTTCTGATATTAGTGAGTAATTAAAACAACTCTCAATTTAAAAGTGAGTAAAAATTTCCAACCCTTGAAAAATGTAGTCGAATCATCTTTTTAATATATTTTTTTTATCATATGATTTTAAGTATTAGAATACTCACTTTAATTTATTTTTTAATATAACTTGATTTTTTTTAAATAGTTAAAATATCCGGTTTTAATTGTCGCAAAACATTTACTTAATAATTTGATTAAACCTTGAAATGTAGATATAATTCACTATTTTTGAAATAATACTATTGATGTTTATTTCATTATATTTTGCTCTTTTCCTATTAATGACGCAACTCACTCTCACTATTCAATCAATCTTGCAGATGTTCACCTTTTTAGTAATTGTACAAAATAAATGCGATGATATAAATTGTCGTGTGGCTTCAAATTAAGTTGACCAACAATTTAGTAGATACAACTAACTTTTGCGCTTGGATTTTCTAATTAAGGCAAAAGGAAAAAGCTAATTGATCAATGTTTATACATATTTTTTTAATTTGATCAACACCAATGTTTATTTCAAAAATATTAAAATTAACCGCAAAACCTTTAAATTATTAAACAATTTAAGTAGATATGGTTAAAGTACTCGAGAATACTGAATGCTATGTGTATATTCATATCTTACAATATTAATATTTATTATCTTACTTCTTTTTTTAGGCCAACAATTATTTATTTCTAAAAATGAAAAATGTGTAAAAATTCAAAAAAGTAGGCAAAAAAGACGCATATTTTCCAGTGTAAAGCCAACAAATCCAACATCTTCTCACACTCTGAAAACACTAATTTCCCCACCACAGCATCACATCGCATCGCCTCATTGTTCTCATCGAAAACTCCGACTGTCCAACGCCGCCCATACGCCACCATGCAAGCCCTTCAATCCGCCGCCCTCTGCCCCTCCCCCCTCGACCCCCTCCGCAAGCCGCCGCACTCCACCGCCCTACCCAGCAACAATGCCAGGGCCCCGACTAAGAGGCTCCCCTTCAAAATCTCCGCATCCGCATCCACTGTCTCGGCTCCCAAGCGCGAGACCGACCCCAAGAAGCGCGTGGTGATCACGGGAATGGGCCTCGTCTCCGTGTTCGGGAATGATGTGGATGCGTACTACGAGAAGCTGCTCTCTGGTGAGAGTGGCATCACTCTGATAGACCGATTCGATTCGTCGAAATTCCCCACGCGCTTCGGCGGGCAGATTAGGGGGTTCAAATCTGAGGGATATATCGATGGCAAAAATGATCGGAGGTTGGACGATTGTTTGAGATACTGCATTGTTGCAGGGAAGAAGGCGCTCGAGGATGCGGATCTCGGGGGAGACAAACTTAATACGGTATATTCCAGAGTTTAATTCTTAAATTTTTGGACCTCTGTGGCATTACTTGGATGTTTCCTCTTAGTTTTTTTCTTTAATTGTTGATTTCCCGACTATTTAATTCTGTTTTTTTTTTTTTTTTTTTTTTGAGTCATTGTTGATCTGATACTTGATGAGTCCCTGTTCATTGGTTGAATGAATGAATGAAAGAGGTCAGTATTATATCTGAATAAACTATGATTTATTGCTGTTTTTTTTTTTTCCTTATTTGGAATTTTATATCCTTTGTATATTGGTTAGTCTTATTGAATTGCATAAGTGCTGATTCAGATTTTTTTCCCCTTATATTAAAGAACCTTTTTTTTTTTGTTGCTTCATGTTCACTTTTTCATAGGTAAGTATATACATCAATTGTATTAATTTATTTGTTTAGATTTTCTTCCAATTCATGTTAAGATATATGACCAATAGCTGCATTGTTTACTCATTGAATTTAATAATATATTATTTGACTGGAGGTTTCAAGTGACAGTTGAAAATTGTGAGTGGTTTCTGAACTGCTGATGAAATCTTTATAGTTAAATATTTCTTAATCATTTGAAGGACAATAATTTTCTGGTTAAGCATAACACTCATACTAAATTGATGCATCTCATTCTGATATCTTTTACACTTTGATGATGCATTATACTCCTCACTGCAATAATCTTTTTGTTGGTTTCCATCAGTTCAGCTGTTTGTGTGTGTCATCATCCCTTTTTCTTCACTTTGTCTTCACCTCTTTCTTATTCATTATCTGTTTTTTTAAGGCAAAAGTATCTGAATGTTTTAGTTCATTGTGACTGCAGATCGACAAAGTTCGAGCTGGTGTTCTGGTTGGGACGGGAATGGGAGGTCTTACAGTATTTTCTGACGGTGTTCAGGCTCTAATTGAGAAGGGTTACAGGAAAATCACTCCCTTTTTCATACCGTATGCCATAACAAACATGGGGTCTGCCTTGCTTGCAATTGATCTTGGCTTGATGGGGCCAAATTATTCAATTTCAACTGCTTGTGCTACTTCAAATTATTGCTTCTATGCGGCTGCAAATCACATTCGCCGGGGTGAAGCAGATTTGATGGTTGCTGGTGGAACTGAAGCTGCCATTATTCCAATTGGATTGGGAGGCTTTGTTGCATGCAGAGCTCTATCTCAAAGAAACGATGACCCAAAAACTGCTTCTAGACCTTGGGACAAAGATAGGGATGGTTTCGTGATGGGTGAAGGTGCTGGAGTTCTGGTAAAGTAGCTGCCATTGTTTCTTCCTTTTTTTCTTTTAGAAGCTCGGGCATACGAATAAAATGCTAAAAGTAAATGAATAAATGGTAGTGTCTTTTACTTAGTATGTGAGGAAGTAGTTGAAATTTTTTAGGTGTATTTGAAATGAGATGTTGTGATGTGTGTGCTGGAGCGTGTAACTTGCCATGATCTCGTATAATCTACTCAGGTTTAGCCTAGTAATCCTTTTTAGTGGAAGGGATGGGTATGGGTGTGCAAATTGGATCATAAAAATAACTATACAATTAGACAAAGAGAAGAAATGGATAGCCCCATGCATTCAATTGAGAGTCTCTACAATTTTCTTTTTCTCTTTCTTTTTTTCTTGTTACAATTACTGATTTGAATAGATTTTCATTATATATGAATCTATCATTTTAGATAAACGCATCAATAGGTAATGTACCTCTTCCTTTAAAAGTTTGTGGTCAATGCTAAGCATGTGATTCAGATCTGCATGAATGCTTGAAAATCTTTACACTTTCTTCAACTTTTTCAACAGATTATGGAAAGTCTGGAACATGCAATGAAACGAGGTGCACCAATAATTGCAGAGTATTTGGGAGGTGGAGTAACTTGTGATGCTTATCACATGACTGATCCCAGAGCTGATGGACTTGGTGTCTCTTCATGCATCCAGAGTGCCCTTGCAGATGCTGGTGTTTCCCCCGAGGAGGTCTGCTTTCTTCCCTATGTTAGCATGCATATAGATCCACTAACAAAAAGTATAACAAACAAACCAAGTATATGCTTCAATAGATACTCCACTTGTATCATTTTTGCTGGTTTATCTATACATGTTTTTTTTTTTTTTCACTTGTTCTCAAATCTTGAAGGGTAATATAGTATCACTCAGAAGTAGAACTATCAAAACTTTTGGTAATTTTATGTACAGATGATGAGATATCAGCAGAAAAGTATAACTTAATCTTGATTTAAAATTCTGTTTTGGACCCATATGTTTTGCTGGTATTACTTCAATGCTAGCCTCCCCTCTTGAAAGAAACATTATCAGTGTTTTTTTTTTAGAAGTTATCTTTAAGAGCACAAGCGGATATTGGAATATCTTAACAAATTCAAGTTGCTGTTCTCTTTCAGGTTAATTACATCAATGCCCATGCAACTTCCACTCTAGTAGGCGATTTAGCTGAAATCAATGCCATTAAGAAGGTATTCAAGAACACTTCGGGGATAAAAATCAATGCAACTAAGGTAAGCCCCCAACTTAAGCTGGTGTGTGTACACACATTTATTCAAGCTTTTACATCCCCCCACCCCACACACACCTCAGACTCTGATGTTATGTTGTTTACTTGAGTGTGTTACATGGTGATCATATGGTTTAGTTGTTTATCTTCTCACTTTTGGTCTTGTTCCAGTCAATGATAGGGCACTGCCTTGGTGCTGCTGGTGGATTGGAAGCTATTGCAACAGTAAAAGCCATTAACACAGGCTGGCTTCACCCTACAATAAATCAATTCGTAAGTTCAGTTTTATTTTTGGGAATTCAACTTGAATTTGCAAAGCCAACGCAAATCTTCGCAATGTTTTTTTTTTCCCCAAACAGGGAGCTCATATTAGCCACTACTCGTTTAGACATTATATTAGCAAACAATGCTATGATGATTATTAATAAACTGTTATATTTACAAATGCAGAACCCAGAGCCCTCTGTTGATTTTGATACTGTTGCAAACCAAAAGCAGCAGCATGAAGTCAATGTTGGTAAGATGCCCTTTTCCCTTCATTATTCTATGGGGTTATCACGAACATAATCCCACCCTTAACTCTTGTGTTCATCAAATTGCAGCCATTTCAAATTCATTTGGATTTGGTGGGCACAACTCTGTTGTTGCGTTTTCTGCATTCAAGCCCTGATCGTGTTAGAAACCTGTTGCTCAGTAGCAAGAGCAAGGCAATCCAAGCGGGCTCTTCTCTCTCTCTCTCTCTCTCTCTCTCTCTCTCTCTGTTAGTTGTTTGTCTAGCATTTCAAACAAGGGATATCCATTCTTTAGTGTAATAATGTTTTCAGCTTTTAGTTTTGAGGATTGTTGTCAAATACTTAGATTCGTACTTATGGCGTCTGCGGCTGCTTTAGGTTGTTAAATGCATCAGTTTTGCTTCATTTCCTTTGCTCTTTCCCTCCCTTCTATTTCCAGACTATAAAGTTAACTTGTTTTATGTATTTCAACTCTCTCTCTCTCAGTGATAATATGCTTGTTGAGCCGTTGATGAATAGTCTCTATATTAAGGTTGTAAATGAAAGCTATCCTTTTCAATTGAGCTTGAATAAGTAATTCAAAATTCAATTTGTAATTAAATATATATATATATATATATATATATGTGCAAATGTGTCTTTTTATCCAATACATGTATGAAAAAATGAAAAATACCCACTTCTTAACAAAACATGTTTTTTACCCAATTTGGGGCAAAAAAGTCCTAAATGCCCTTATACCCTATTTAATGAATTGCACTTCATTTAATGAATTCCACCTATCAATTTACCCAACTATGAGAGAAGATTCAATTCAAGGAAAACGAGAGCTAGTATACCCGAATTCAATTCAAGAAAAACGAGCTAAGATCCACTCTTTTTATCAATTTCATCAATTCAAGGAAATACATCAATCTCTTTTCAATTCAAGATCCTCTCTGTTTCACTAAGGTAAGATAAACGAGCTAAATGTAATCTTTATTTTTTGAATCTGTTATGTAAATTTGAGGTTGAAAACTAAAAAATGAAAGAAAAACATTTGAAGTTTGCTCGTTGAAGATCACGAAACATTGTTATTATGAAGATCACGAGACAGAATACATAGATCACGAGGGTTTTGTTTTCTATTAGATCACGAGATAAGACGAGATTGATCATAGTTATTAGAAGATCACGAGATAGAATCACGAGGGATTTGTAAGATCACGAGGGATTTGTCAGATATTAGAAGATCATGAGGGATTTGTAAGATCACGAGAGATTTGTAAGATATTAGAAGATCACGAGGGATTTGTAAAATCACGAGATAGAATGCATAGAGGGATTTGTTTTCTCCATCAGATCACGAGAAAGGTAGATCACGAGATATTGAGTAGATCACGAGAAAGGTAGATCACGAGATAACAGATAGATCACGAGAAAGGTAGATCACGAGATATTGAGTAGATCACGAGAAAGGTAGATCACGAGATATCGAGTAGATCACGAGATAGTTATAAATCACGAGATAGTTATAGATCACGGGGATTTTTTTTCATCAGATCACGAGTACTTCATAGATCACGAGATAAAATCCCTCGTGATCAACTGTTTCATTCGTGACCAGGGTTTTTTTCCATCGTGATTAACCGAAATATAATTCGTGATCTATAGTAGATCACGAGGTTAATTATCAAAAGATTTCGAGAAGATTTCGTGATCTATAGTTGAAACCCTAAACAATAATTCAAAAAATTCAAGCAAATTCCCCACGTGATGAAGAAATATTCTTCGTGATCTACAAAATTTTCGTGATCTATTTACCTTGTTCGAACTACCCTGTGACTAAGCGATCTATACTTCGTGATCTATTTAAGAGCCTTCGTGATCTGTCCAAATGCCTCGTGATCTATTTAAGAGCCTACACTGTTATCAAGCAAACACCATCATCGTGATCTACACATCTACCCTCGTGATCTATGCCCTAATTCATGAACAGGTTCCAGAAATCGATAGCTACAAATTCTTGCAACAAATTCCACAAATCAATGTTCAAATTGATGTTTTATTTGCAAATATCAGAAAATCCTAAACCTATCTCGCCAATTTTTCCAACAACTGCCATTCTCCAACAAAACTCAAGGCATGTATATGTCGGACAACACTTATTTGTTCTCCTGTAGCCATTCTCCGACAAGCTGTCGCGCCGCCGCCGCCTTCAGCCTCAATAGTGCCTGTCGTGCCTCCCACCGCCTCAACAGATTCGTATACGCCCGCCACCACCGCCTTCTCTTTCGAAATCACGAACACCCGTCTTCTCCCTCCAAACCGTTGAGGATGTTGCCGCCGCCTCCCTCCAAACCAGGTACGATGCTTGATTTCGAATCCAACTTCAATCACGAAGATACCATCACAAATCACGAAGAGCAATTCGGGAATTTGGAAGGTAATTTTCCCTCGTGATTATTTTCTAGGGTTGGTTTGAGGTAATTTTGACTCCCTTTTCCCCAATTGACTTCACCATGTTTTGTTGAATATGAGGGCACTTAGGTAATTTTCCCTTAAAATTGGGCAGAAAACTTGGTTTTTTAAGAGGTGGGTAAAAATCATTTTTTGTTATACATATTGGTTAGAAATGTCCCCTGCCCCTATATATATATATATTGATGAATATATAAACAAATTTGTATATATTTAAATCAAGTCGATTAACAAAAAGAAACTAGTCTTTAAAAAACATTGTTTGATCTTCGTAAAAATATATTATTGATTTTGAGAATTTATATTTGACAGTACCCAATCAAGACAATCAAATTTACTAATTAGTGTGTGCTAAGAAAAACTAATCAGTGCATCACAAATTGCAGTCTGAATTACTCAGAAAAGGTTATAAGAAACCGAAATTAATGTGTAAAATTAAACAAAAAATACTCCAATTTTTTGTTTTCTATTTGTAAGCCAAACATATATAAGCACCAAATTGTTGCCATAGACTAGTTACCAGTCCCCTAAATTCCACTTGCAAGCTTTTCAACTCAACGGTCGCCGCTGTCTCCCTCCGCCACCGACAACCACCGCCGCAAATATGGCGAAAAGAAAAACTAAAAGGTCTACAGCTTCCTCGGCTTCCACTTCTACCAAAACCAACGGGTAAAATTAAAAACGAATGTTTCAAGTTTTTACTTATCGCAAGTTTTTCACTGCTGCCCTAAATTTTCTGATACTTTTTTTTTTTTCTTTTTTCAATTTTGTCCAGGAAAATGGATTTGGCAGTGAAGCATGGAGAAGCGAAAAAGTCTAGGAGGAAAAGAGCGGCGAAGAAAAGGAGTAGCAAAATTGACGTCATGATGCCCAAGAAGCCTCCCACAGCTTTCTTCTACTTCTTGTATACCTTCTGCTTTCAAAATAGTTTTTATCTGTATCGAAATGTATTGGTTGGATTCAATTGTTAGTTTCATGAAAATATCTGTGGAAATTTAATTTTATTGAAACCGACGATTTTGTAGATTGTTTTGGTATATGCTTTTGGGAAATGTTTATGAAGTTGGGAAAATGTGCTGTGTGTTTGGTTTTACTTGGAAATATTTCAGATTTTCAACCCTGTTCATCTACTAATTGGAATTTCATGATTTAGTGAGAGGTATATGAATATTTTAATAAAGATTTTCTGTTTCAAGTTTGGTTCCCAGAAATTTGCAGTTGTCATGCTTTGTCAGCGATATTGTAAATTTGCGTGAGGCATGAGGATGCCTAATTTTAGTTGGTGTTCTTTTTCTTAGTTTAGTAAAGAGTTTATTGTGACAAAAGTTCCTTGCAAAGTTCAAAGAGAAGCACTCTTTTTGCAGTGTCATAGCTTTGCCTCTCTCCTTCATGAGTTTTAATGTTTCAGGGAGGATTTTCGTAAGGAATACCAAGAGCAGAATCCGGATGTTAAGTCAATGCGTGATGTATGTGCTACGGAATCCTGATATGATCTACATCCTTTCCTTTTTGTTTCTGATGATCATATTCAATTTCAGCATTACTTGTATTGTTGCAGGTAGGCAAAGCATGTGGAGAAAAGTGGAAAACCATGACTTATGAGGTTCGTAATCTGATGTTTTCAGTTACTTCATTCATTTTACAACGACACATTGATAAAGATCTCACCATTCATACTATACTATTGTTTTTATCTTGAATTATCACTAAAGCAAAGATTGTGGAACACACTTTACAAAAACATTGTAGTTGTAGAGAATGGAACATTTACCATTGATTAAATACTTTCAGAAGGAAAACTTATACTTTCTTGCAACTAGTAGCATCCCTCCCCTTCCAAATCTTGAATTTCAGAGAAATAATAAATTGATAAGAGCAATTCGATTCCTTCAAAACTTATGTTATGCTCTTCCACTTCCATGTGTGCTTTAATGGTCCTGACAGCTAAGTAATTTGGTTGCATGAGTGGCAGCATTGGTAAACTCTGTAGATATTTGTATTCAGGATGATGTCTGATTTTAGGGTGGGATTACTCTGATTTTACGATAAACTTTCTAAAATACTTACGTGAAGTGCGTATGATGGATAAAGTGATGGTTGATTTCTCGTATTCTGATCTCAGGAGAAAGTGCATTACTACGATATTGCTACAGAAAAACGAGCAGAGTTTGATACTGCTATGGCAAACTTCACTAAAAGAAAGGTAAAAATGTATTGTGCAACACATTTTCCCCTTCTTTTGTGTATTCACCGTATATGCTGTGGTTCCTTACATACATGGTCATAATTTGCAGGAAAGTGGGGAGTTTGATGAAAAAGATTCAGAGTTAGATGACGACTCGGATTATGATGGATGAAAGTGGTAGTGTAGGGTTTAGCATGTAACTGTAGATCTCACCTCTTTCAGCTCTCTATCTGTATCATACTAACCCCCCCAAACAACTTCAGGATATCAAAGTACAGTGGATTATTCATTTTAAGTGCTCTTCACTCCACATGTCTAACCCCAATTACTCATATAGTTAGTTTTTTTTTTATCCAAATGTATGGTTCAATTTTCACATAAAGTAAAGTTTTGAGCACTAAAACTGTTTTAAAAAAGATTATTAAGCATTAAATATACTAGAAGAAAGTATATAACATACTAGGTAGATTAATAGAAAATTTGCTTGTTTATTTACGTTTTCTAACAACTTTCTTAATCTTGTGTCAAATCAAATCAACCAGTATATGTAGGATATGAAAGTATAGTGTTGGAGAGACCATACTACAAAAAATACGTGAGATAATTACAAATTTTACTGGGATTTGATTCTTAAGACTAATTTAATTATAATAGCGCCAATCAATAATAACTTCATCTTGTGTTTTTGTTGTCGCAAATATCTTACATCAAAATAATATATATTTATCAATCTTAATCAATTTAATTGTACTAAAAGAATATTGCAAAGAAAACGGAGGACCAAGAAATGGAGGGAATGACATGGTACCATTTTGGTCACAGAAAAAACAAAAACCGTCTCCCTCTCTCTCTATTTCCTTCATTCTCTCTCACCATATTCTAATTCATTGCAAGAAACCAGGGTGGTTTGTAGTTGAACCACCAGGCGGAGGAGGAAGAAGACGAGGCCGAGGCGGCGGTGGTGGCGGCGTCGGAAAATGGCGATCCAAACAGTGCCGGTGGATATTGCCACCCTCAACAAAACCATTCTCTGCTACGCCGAAACCATTTACAGGTTCAATGGCCTTTGGGAAGGTCCCGATCCTTTGACCCCCCTCATCTCTCTCTTCCTCATCCAGCTTACTTTTTCCATGGCTGTCATCCACTTCCTCGTTTTCCTCCTTAAACCCTTCAACCAACCTACCTTTGTTGCTGAAGTTCTCGTGAGTTTTTTTTTTTTTTTTTTTTTTTATCTTTTTCTTTCTTGTCATCATATTTGTTGCCCTAAGAATGATTTATCGTAATTGAATTGAATTGTTGTTTGGATTATGTTCTTTTGTGTTATGCATGCATATAAGAATTTATTGGTGAAAATTATTTGTAAGTTGAAAAAGGGGATTTTGCTATAATGAATCTAGATTTTATTTGATGATCATGAAAATGTGGTTGTAGGGTGGTATACTCCTAGGACCTACTGTATTGGGAAGAATAACAGCATACAGAAAGTTATTATTCCCAAACTTTTCATTCAAATTATTGGAGCCAATGGCACATTTGTCCATTGTATATTATGCCTTCCTAGTGGGATTAAAGATGGATGTAAAAGGCATCATTCGAACCGGCCCAAAGGCTATGAAGGTTGCTCTTACAGGAATCTTTGTCCCTTTCACTCTTGGCTGTGGCTTATACTTCATTTTCATGATCGACAAATCAGAGTGGGCCGGTTGCCTTTTCTGGGGCGCTGCCCTTTCCGTCACTGGCTTCTCCGTGCTTGCAAAGATTCTCGAGCGTCAGCAAATCCTCCACACTGAGATTGGAAAGACAGCAGCATCTTCAGCCCTCATCAACGAGATGGGCTCGTGGGGTTTCTTGGCCCTTGGGTTTGCAGTAACGGGCTCCCAGTCGAACATCCAGTGGTCACTGATGTGCACTATTGCCTTTGTACTTCTCTGTGTCTATTATGTCCGGCCTGGTCTCAATTGGATTATCAGGAAAACACCCGAGGGGCAGGGATATAGTGAGTTCTATATATGCTCGATTGTGGCGGGGATGGCTCTCAGTAGTGTCATCACTGATGTGTGTGGGACTCATCCAATGATTGGGGCATTTGTGTTTGGGCTCATTATACCTAATGAAGTGCTTGAAGCTACAATAGTGGATAAGCTGGAAGACTTTGTGATGGGGATTATGATGCCTGTGTACTTTGTGGTGTGTGGACTGAGGACCAACATTGATGTAATCTCCCATGAGACTTCTATATTTGTGGTGATTTTGGTCATCATTTTAGTCTGTGGTGCAAAAGTGTTTAGCTCCCTTATTGCCACTATGTTTGCTGATCTTCCAATCGATGAGGCAGTGGCCATTGGATTCATGTGCAATGCCAAGAGTGTCATGGCCCTGATCATTCTTGAAGCTGGCCAAATACAAGGGGTAAGTATAAATGTATAATACCATAGGATCATATCCATGTATATAGATAGAAAGAGGATAACTGGTTTTACCTTAGTATTGATGACGACGGAAACAATATCTTGACAGGTTCTTAACACACAAACTTACACGTTGATGGTGGTGGCAACTCTGGTAATGACAATGATTGTCACACCTGCAGCTATTCAGTTCCATCCTGTACAGAACATAGCACCCTACAATCGTAGGACAATACAGAAATCCAAATCAGACGAGGAGTTAAGAATCCTGGCGTGCATCTACAACACACGTAATGTCCCCGCAATCATCAACCTCCTCAGGACTTCTAATGCCACCCAGAGATCCCCCATGAGTGTCTTCGCCCTTCAGCTAGTTGAGCTTGTGGGGCGTGCCTCCACGATGATGGTGGTCCACAACTCGCGCAAGGCGGGGCCCAGGAATCCTAGCCACATAGAGGCTCAAGCAGATCAGATCATCACTGCTTTCGACAACTATGAGCTGAGGTCCGATGGTGTAGGGACACAAGTCCTCACTGCCAGATGCCCTTACACCACCATGGATGAGGACATCTGCACAGTTGCGAGGGACAAACGTGCGGCCTTCATAATCATCCCCTTCCACAGGCAGCAGACGATAGATGGTGAAATGGAGGATATTAATCCTTCTATCAGGAGTGTCAATGAAGGCGTGCTAGCAAATGCACCTTGCTCTGTTGGCATATTGATTGACAGAGGGATGGCTGAGCATAGCGATCATGCTCAAAACATTGCCATGTTGTACTTTGGAGGGCCCGATGATAGGGAGGCGTTGGCTTACGCATGGAGGATGGTTGGCAATACAGATAGCGTGCTTACAGTTGTGAGGTTCATTCCAAGCACAGATGCAATGGAAATGGACACTATGGAACCAGCTGATAGAACCCATGTGAGTCTTGAAATTGACCATGAAAGAGAGAAGCTGCTGGATGATGATTACCTTGGCAAGTTCAGGATGGCAACCATTAACAACAGATCTATAAGCTTCTGTGAATTGGTGCTGAATGATGAAGAAGAAGCCATCAAGGCCATAAAATCAATGGATGGACACAACCATGATCTTTACATTGTTGGGAGGGGGAGAGGCATGGTGTCGCCGCTGACATCAGGGCTTGCTGACTGGTGCGACTGTCCGGAGCTAGGGCCGATAGGTGACCTTTTGGTTACATCAGAATTCGAGTCCTCATTTTCAGTGCTCATAGTGCAACAATACGGAAAGAACAACAAGATGAGAGACGGATCGTTCACGTCTTCAAGCTCGGTGCACTACACGGAAGAGCTCACGATGAGGGCATCAACAGCTGGCAGCGACGGATTCGACTCAGTCAGTAGTTTCAAGAGGTGGGATCATGATAATTGACAAGTGATCTCTACCTGAAACAGCAATATGAGCTCAATGGTGAAGTGATGCATTAATTCTTGAAATCAATCTCCTCAAAGCTAGCCTAGAAAAAAGATTCACAAATTGCATCATCAAAGCATCAGGATTGAGCATCAAAACATTGGAAACCATAAGCTTCAAGATTCAATCCAACAGGAATTATCAAGATTTGAGAATTCTTGCAACAACATTTTTAATGATGAGTGAATCACTCAACAAATACCAGAAAGAACTAGCAGATGTTCATAGCAGAGAAAAACTAGTGCAGAGTGTGGTATATATTAGGCTTGTTGCTGGGAGTTTGACTCTACCAAATTATTGTTAATTCAAGAAATATGCACTGCACCAGGCCACAAACTCTAGATTTTGTTTATACTATTTTCCATAATGAGAATTTGATTGCATATAATGGGTCTTTTTGTTTTTTTTTTTCAGTGAATCATTTTCCATCGATCCAATGGCATAATTATATGTATTTTTCCAACATTCAAGATACCTCATAGTCACAAAAGCCACATTAAATTAGAACCCTACCTAAAGATGAAACTTAGTGAAATAGACTGACATTCAAAACCGAGAAGAATTGTGTGAGAATCGCAAGTTCCAGCATATATACAATGGAAAAAAATTGTTATATTCTAGACACAGAAATATCTGCAAATTAATAGGGTAATACATCATAATCTGTTGGAGCCAAGAAATTCAATGAATTTGAGGATTCAGGGAGTTGATCGTCATGTGATAAAATCAAATCCAAGTCAGCCACCAGTTTCATCTCCTCCAGTTTCTGCGAAACATTACCCCTCAAGGTTTCCAGCGCCTCCAAATATTCCTCCAGTTCGTGCAGTTCCAAACCCTCACATGGTTGGTCCCACCACGCTCCATCCTCGCTTCTTCTCTTCTCCATCTCCAACCTCCTCACCGCTTCCTCATACTCACCTCTACCCAATTCGTCGTCTCCAACGATAATCTGCCGCTGGTGTGGCGGCGAAGTCGCCGGCGGAGCAGTTTCTCTCTCAAAACGGTCGATCAAGGCTTCCACGGAGGGGTGGCCGAACGTGAAGATCTTGCCGGCCGGTGACTGTATGAGAATCGCAATTTGGGCACCGCAGAGAACAGTGAGTTCACTGGCTTTTGCAAATAGACCGTTTCGGCGTTTGCTGAATGTTACTTGCAGATTGGATTTTTTCTCGATTTTCTTTATTTCAATCCTCCTTCGCCCCATTGTTTTCTTGTTGCTGTGCATGGCTGTGAAAATAACAAGTAATAACTTTGGGATTTTCTCTTTTTTCTCTTTGTTTTTTGAAGATTGGAAAACACTTTTTTTATAAGGAGCCTAGGTTAAGAAAATAAGTTTAATTGATGTTAGTTAGTACTTATTACAGCACGCGTGTTAAAAGAAAACGTGTCTTTAAACTTTTGCATATCATTTATTACCAAATCGATTATACATGTCAAAAAATCTTGAGCGAATTTTTTTATTACCAAATCAAAACCGTACCATGTATTTAATGAAGTTCCAATTATATATACGGAGTAACGGAAAGTCTTTGAGAAAAATCAAGAAAATCTGGTTCATCGCGTTAAATTAAGAAAATCAAGAAGATTAAAAAAAAACACACACACACGCTCGATTTGGATTCAATTAAATTAATATTCATTTTGACATTTATATAATTGAATAAGTTCAAATATAATTTTAAAGGATTTTAAATGAATGAGAAGAATAGTACAATTGTAATGATGGATACTATAATTTTTATATATAATATTAAGAAAAGTAGATTAAAATTTTTTGAGACCAACACATATCTTGAATCTTATAAAAAAATTTGGTTCATTTAAACAATTTTCAAGATTTATTTTAAAATTTACCCCCACAGCCCCACGCTCCACTAAAATATACAAAACACTTTTGATTCGATAGAGATGAAGAACTCCCCTATAGGTCCCTGAGTTGAGTGGGATGTAAAATTTATAATATACTTGATTTCTATATTTGTGTGTTATATTTTATTTATTTTTAAAATTTATATGAAAATTTGTGTTGGCTATCTCAGAGAGGGAGAAAATTAATAATATAATATAATATAATTGTACTTATTGAAATAACTTTGTATTTAACTAGGCAAAATACTTCGACAACTTCGGTCCCTGGTTGCTTTAGAACAAGGGAAAATTTCACTATTTGAGAATTCAGAAAATTGTTTTGGGAAGTTTTGAATAACAGTAAGAGATAGTTTCTGTTGTAGAATTCGAGATATTAAATTTTATTTTAGATGTCAAACTACGTTTAGGAAAGTGGATATAATATTATTGTATTAGAAAAACTTGGCCTAGTGTTATTATTATATTTGAAAATTTGGGTATCATCATATTATTATATATATGAAATTGAATGATATATGTGTATATATAATTTAATTGTTTGTGTAAGATAAGTTGAGTTAACGAATTAGAGAATTTAAAACTCTTACTTGTAAAACAAACAAAAAAAATTTGCAATTGTGTGAGCAGTGCATATAAAAAGTTTTAAACTTCCATATAAAAAGAGGTTGATTTAGAGGAAAGAGTGTGCGGGAATTGAAAAGTGTTTAATTTTGAAAATAAAAAAGGGAAGACAAATTTCTAGATATATAGTAAATGTATTTATTAATTTTAATGCATTTCAAGGGTATTATCGATAATTCATAGCCAAAAAAAAGGTGTGACGTGTCACCTCATGCCTTTATGTGTGTCCATAAACAGTCATTGCTTGTGAAAACAAATTTTGTAATAACATATCCTAAATAATAAATAAGTAGAACGATGTAAATGAAATGTCATACATTACAAAACGATGGATTGTACATTTATTAAGGTGACCAAGAATAATAAATTATATTATACTATTTTGAATACGTTCATGATTTATTTGTCATAAAAGAAAAGGGTCAACGATGTTGTTTTTATCTATCTATCCCAAAAGCAACTCGTAATTATTATACCAATCCTATATTTATTACCGGTGAGTAGGTAAACATTTCCAACACAATATATTTTTAAAAAATCTCAAAATATATTTATACTCAATAAAAATATAAAATCACTTTGAATGAAAACTTTGCAAATTACTTGGAGAAGGATCAAGATTGTGATCGCAGAGAGCATCATAAAAATGTTATAAGAATCTGAAAACTCATAAAAATCTTCAAATGTTCCTCAAAGAGAAAGAACCTTAAAATCTGCAAAATGCAATAAAGAAGACAACATCAATTTTATTTCAGCAACTTCCATTATTAATAAAGTGAATGAAAATTCCTCAGTTGCTATAACAAAAATCAGAGTTTCAACCAATCAGGAGGAATAGGATCAGCATCACGCTCATCCTTCTCAACGTTAGCCAGATCCACCGTTGCCACATCATCAGCACCACCACTAACGGCGCCGTCACCCTCCGGCGCGTGGGCCCGACGGCGCAGACACTCTCTCAGATTCTCCATCTTCTCCTTAAGCTCCCTGAGCTGCTCCAAACTCATGCTATCCAATCTCTCTTCAGTGATGTCGTAATTGGAGGCCTCCAACTGAGCTTCAATCTCTCTAGCCCTCTTCTTTTTCGCCTCCACGTCAGCATTCTTCTGATCGCACTCGCCCTTGAGCTCCTGCAACATGGCACCACGGATTCTGCGTCCATGAACAGAAGAATCCTCCGCATTCGGCATTGGATTCCGGCTATAGAAGCGACGAAGAACGGATTCGACATCTGGATGGCCGAATGAGTAGGCCCTACCACCGAGAGAGAAGATGATGAGGGCGATCTGGGCCCCACACAGGATGGAGAGCTCGTTGGCTTTCTTGAACAGGCCCACCCTTCGTTTGGAGAAGGTGACTGTTCGAGCATTCTCGTCCTCTATGAACTTCATTTCGATCTTCTGACGGCCCAGTGACTTCTTCCTTTCTCTTGGAGGAGCCATGGCTGCCTTTTCTTCTCTTCCTCATGACTGCAAACACACTCTTATATAGACCTTTCTTTTGGTGTATTAAATGTAGGGTTACAATTGGATTGCCACAATGTGTTCCTACAATCTTGTAATAATCAATGCAGGTTTTGCCAAGAAATTTTTTCCAGGTGGTTTGTGATTCCAGGTGGCAATCTCACTTGTGTGATTGACAAATGATGATTTTACATTTGGCGGAAACACATGACGTGTGTGGTTATTGATTAAACAACTCCGGAATTGGTACCTTTGCGGATGTTCGGGTCAAGTTTTGGAATAGTGAATTGATTGTAGTTTTCCTTCAATTCGAAACGATATCAATAATTTGGAATAGTTAATTAATTGTAGTTTACTTCAATTCAAAACGATAATAATAATTTCTATATCTGCACGTGCCTTTAACCAAAGGTAAGATTTGAATAATGAATTGCTCGTAGACGGACCAATCAAAAATGAATACGTGGTGGATAGAATATGATTAAGAAAGTTTGCTTTGCAATTGAACGTTGGATTTTGAATATATTCAAACATTCGGAAAATCTAATAGTAATCAATTTAAGGTTTTGTGATTATTAATATAATATATGAAAATTTTCCTAATCTTTGGTGATACGGCCAAATAACAATATGGTATGCATAGTGAAATAACATTTTTACATTTGGTAAGTAGTGACACCCTCAATAGTTATTGATAATTTAAAAAACTCTATAATAATAGGCCAATGTGGATGAGATGCATGCCCTCATTAGCCCATTCAAAGTCTAGCAAACACAAATGTCAGAATAAACAATTACAAATCAATCTGAATCTTCTATTACATTTGGTGTTACATTTCATATTTCATAGCATTTAACACTGAATCTTCTATTAAATTTGGTGTCACATTTCATATTTCATAGCATTTAACACACCGCTACGTGTTAATTAGTGATGTCTTCGAATACTGACTTGTGATTATTATTTTGGAATATGAGATGTAACACAAATGTATTAGACGATCCAACGTGATTGCCAATTTTGTGCCTCACTTGCCACCTCAGCACACTCGAGCTACATAAACAAATGATTCGGACAATTAAGTACTTGTGTTTCTTCAGCCACAAAGGATAGAATGATACAAGTACAACAGCCCACTTTAAAATTAAGAGTTGATATTCTGAGATCTCCATTTAGCAAGAACTAACCTTTTTTACCATGTGTAATATAAATCCAGCTCTCAGATAGTCAGATTACATATTTAAGCTATACTATATAGTGTTTTTTTTTTTTTTTCTATTTTATTATCATCAACTGTGTGTTAATACTACAGTATGCGATAGAAATTTGTTTTCTCGGAACTGAAAATTTCAATCAATTGGCCAATCAGTAGTTGTTAGCCTGGTAAGTGCGAGATGAAATGATCATAACATATATTATATGTTAATTTCGTATTTTATTCTAAAATTATCTAATAAAAACACAAAATAACAAATTGAAATAAGATAGAAGTAGTTTCTCTCTCTAAAATTAATGAACGCCTCAACTTTCACAATTCCACCGTTCACAAATCCAAATTAATATAGGAAAATTACATTACTAAATTTCCAGAACATTGAATAAATAGAAATTAGCGTTTATAAATTAACTACATCATTATCTTGAAGAGGAGAAGGGGAAAAGGTTTCAGAAAAAAACGAAGAAAATACAAACCTACTGAAGATCGAACATAACCAGCAATAATCATAATTCAGATTAAACTAATATGTGAAAAACCGCAGTAAATCACTAGATTTTCTTCAGTTAGCACCCGCTGAAATTCACTCCCAAACACAAATCAAAACTGAAAGTCACTCTGCGCGTTCCGATTTTCGATAGATCGATCAATCAGCATGAAAATAAGATCAGAAGTGGCATCCGCAACAGAGGAAAAAGACACAGAGTGTAGAGACCAAAACGATGCCTTCGAAAACCGAAACGATCTTAAAAAGGAAATCATCGACGAACCAAAGGTGCAGATTGAAGCGCTTCTTCCACCGCAATCCGGTGGCGGGGCTCTTCAACTTCCACCGCCACGCACCGCCGCCGCTCCCCATCTTATTAAGCCTCTTGAAGAATACTGAGAAGGTAGAACTCGAAGTCGAAGTCGAAGCTGAAGCCTTCTTCTCCATGGCTGGCTATTGATTTCTCGATCTGTGAACGGGGAACGTTGGTTACAAGGAAGTGAGTTTTGTATTGCAAAGATTTCTGAATTAATAAAAAGGTTGGAGGGAAAAGGAATAACGGCAGTGAGCGAGGGTATATTGGGAAATTCAAGTTGGGCTTTTGTGGGCCCCACTCTGCGACGAGGCCTTGAATTCAACGGTTCCGCGTTTTCGTGGGTTAATGGGGTGGATGTCGTGCCTTTGTACAACGGAAAACATAAACTACTTTGATTAATTTACACTCTTTTTCATTACTTCCACTCCAGAATGTTCTCTAATTATTAATCTATAATTAAATTAGTATAATAATAATATAATAATAGGATACTCTACTCTAATTATAAAATCATGATGTAATAATATCAAAATAATTTTTGGACTTTAATTAAAGTAAATTGATCTATAAATCACTCTAGAAAATATTAACCGCAAGAATTGAAAATGAGAAAATTTCACATTAATGAGTACTCGTCTATAATACTACAAGTGAGCCAATTTAAAAAGTAATAAATATAGCAATTAAAAAGTTAGTTTTTCTTTTATATATATTTAAATTTAATTTTAAAAAGGGAACCTTAGTTGTCACTGTCTCGACCAAAAAATCAAAAACATAATGCGCCTTGAGGTTGGATAGAATCTCTTTAACATTGAAAGAAAGCACTTTGAAATATTCATTTCAGATTGAAGCTTTGTGGTAATAAATAGAAAGGCTTCAAAAGTATCATCTAAACGACGATAAAGCATAAGAATTTTCCTTACTTTTGAACCGTCTATAATGTTCCTCCAAAGCTGGAGTCCTCAACCATACTTTCTTGGCTTCTTTTTATTTTTTTAAATAAATTTATGGTTGGCTATAAAATTTGTTGTGTAAATATAAATTTTGATATCTTTTTTTTTTTTGGACTTTTCTAAAAGTATATTTGGTATGTGAGAATCAATATAATGAGAGATGTTGATTGAAAACGACTCTTTAATTCATAGTTCACAATCAATATGACACTAGCTAGCTCTTATATCAGTTTTTGTGTTAATATTATTGCATGAAATAATACATTGGGAGTGGTACTTTAAGGTCCTGTTTGATTTATTTATCCTTTGAAAGTGAAAACCAATAATATAATATATCATTATTTTGTATTTTTTTAAATAAAAAAAAGTTAAATTATATGTATAGAATATTGTATTTTAATTTATCTGCAATCAATTTAGAATGATAAAAATACCAAAAAGTAATCTCACTTGCAAATGAAGATTAGTAAAGAAAATAGTCATCTTAATAGCTGTTATATCTGAACGTTACCAGACAATTAGATAAATTGTTAAATTGAAACTATTATCATCCCTAAAAAAGAAAGAGTGATTATTATCCAATCTTTATAGTTTGTGTTAGGACAGATAATTTATAAAATTGAGAGCCTCATCATCAATTACAACTAAAACTGTATTAGAATGCTGCTTTGTTGTCCCACTTTATTCCAACATTTCGAAGAAATTGCTATAAATTTTGCAGGACAGCCGTTTCCCTCAAACCCCATCTGTCTAAAATCCCCATACCTACAAATCTTTGGTAATTATGAGGTGATCCTTAGCCTCTTCTAATAAACAATGTGTGCATATACTATATTCTAGTAGTATATTATATTTAGCTACTGATATATATATATGTACTGCTATATTAATTGCATATATAAATGAAATAAAATATGAAATTGAAACACTATATATATTCAATTAAGTGATGATCCACATTTGGGGTTACAATATGATGGCCAAGATTCACTTTTAACAATAAATTTGTTAAAAGAAGTATAAATTAGTTTGAAGTGCATTATTTGTAGGGTATTGTTTTTAGCAATATCAGGGAATCACTGTTCTCAACGGCTCCATGTCTTAAGATCCAATGTTCACTACCTTTAATTTTCTCAAGTATTTCCAGTTTGATTAAGAATGCAAATGTAATGGGTTGAAATCTCATAAAAGTAAACAATGGAAAACACAATTAAACAGCTCTTTTATATACACAGTGGGAAACAATATTATATTCTAGACATTGCAATCTCTGCAAATTAAGTAGTGGTCTATTATTTCTGCAAGAAATCTGTTCTTTGTCAAAAGTGAAAACGCAAAATTGGAACTTCTACTCCAACCCAAAACATATATGATTAGTTCGATACGAATTCAAAACGATCATAATCAACATGCTGATCATGATTTAGTAGAGCCATGAAATTCGATGAATTTGAAGATTCACCGAGTTGATCTTGATCTGATAAAATGAAATCCAAGTCATCGTGCAGTTTCATCAGATCATCCATCTCCTCCAGTTTCTGCGAAACATTAGCCCTCAAGATTTCCAGCGCCTCCAAATATTCCTCCAGTTCGTGCAATTCCAAACCCTCACATGGATGGTCCCACCAGGCTCCATCCTCGCTTCTCATCTTCTCCATCTCCAATCTCCTCACCGCTTCCTTGTACTCACTTCTACCCAATTCGTCGTCGCCAACGATAACCTGCCACTGGTCTGGCGGCGAACTCGCCGGCGCCATCTCCGGCGGAGCAGTTTCCCTCTCAAAACGGTCTGTCAAGGCTTCCACGGAGGGGTGGCCAAACGTGAAGATCTTGCCGGCCGGTGACTGTACGAGGATCGCAATTTCGGCACCGCAGAGAAGAGTGAGTTCACTCGCTTTTGCAAACAGACCATTTCGGCGTTTGCTGAATGTGACTTGCAGATTGGATTTCTTTTGAATTTTCTTGATTTCAATCCTCCTTCGCCCCATTGTTTTCTTGCCCACATTTTTCTGGGACATGACTTATTTATCTTTTGGAAATTTAATTTTCTCTCTGGTTTTTTTTTTCTTTTTTTTCTTTTTCCTTCAAGTAAAACACTTATTATAAACAAAGCAAGGAGGGTTATAGGATTTTCACATGATTCTGTATGATATTATATATATGGAAAATCTTGAGGAAAATCAAGAAAATATGGGTCTTCTCTCTAAAATCTTTGAGAGTATCTTATTACAGCTATATTTCGCATTGTGTGTAAATATGGGAATTAAATTAAGGAGTTGTGATGATTATGGAAATAAATTAAGGAGTTCTGATCATGATTTTGGTTACAGCTATATATTTTGTATCGTGTGCAAGAAGATAAAAAAAAAATATTAGTTCTAGATATTGATCACACATCTTCTGAATCTAAGGAAAGTTAAATTAAGGAAATTAGTACAAGAGATTTGAAGCCATTTGATTGAATTGAATTGTTACATGTTGCGTTTGGTGAATGAATTTAAATCTGAGTTTTAAATCCATACTGGAAAATAAATGAGTAGGCCAATGAGACAGACCAGCCCAACCGGTCAACGCGGTCGATCGATATTGGTCAACATCGTTGATTTAAAAATATTACATGATATATAAAAGTACATACATAATATTTTTATATGTGTAAATATTTTCAAAATTATTACATGATATATATATAAAGTATGACATGAAATATATAAAATTATTTACTGCTTTTTGAGAATAAAAATATTACTTATCAAATTACAATTTCTCAAACTAATCATTGATTTGAAGTCGTATAACCAAAACTATTACTCATCACACCTAAAAGTATTAACTTATACAAACAAAAATATTACACAGTATCATTTTCAAATTATAATTTTTCAAAAGTATTACATGGTAAGAATATAAATATTAGCCATGAAATTGTAAATTTTCAAATTAATTATGAATTTAGAATTTTGGAAGCAATGGATTACATGATACACACAAAAATATTACATCATAAAAATATTATTTGATACACACAAAAGTATAACATATCACTTGTCAAAATTATAAAAGTATTATATAGTATTGCATGATATGCTTAAAAGGAATTTATGATACAAACAAGAGTATTACATAATCAGAATAAAAGTATTGCTTATTAGATTATAATTTCTCAAATCAATCATAAACATGTAATGCATTACTTAATACATATAAAAACACTACACTATACAAATAAAAAATATTATATGATTGGAATAAAAATATTACTTGTTAAATTGTAAAATATTTCTCAAATTAAACATAATTTGAAGTGCATTATTTAATATGTATAAAAACATTATATGATATGCGTAAAAAATATTATATCATATGTGTCAAAATATTACATGTTACAAAATTGACTTGTGTGTTGGCCTGATTCGACCCGCCCATCTAATGGAATGGAATACATTATAAAACGGTCTCCCTCAAGATTTGCCAAAATAAATTGGTAGTTATTTGAGTGTCAAATGGGGTTATTTCCAAGATTTTTAACTGCTCATAAACTAAGAGTAGAAATTCAGAAAATCATGTTGTATTTAGGAGAAATAAAAAGAACGCATGCAAACAAAAAAGCTTAATTTAACTCAAATAATTACTGTGAAATCTACCTAATTAATTTCACTTATTTTTCTATAAGTATATATTTGTAAGTTAATGTTGTTATATAATACAATAAAAATACTATTTCATATTAGAGGATTTAAAAGCGGATTGCCTTAAAAAATGAATTTGCTTTTCTAAATTCCAATTATAACCATTTGTAGTAGCTAGCTCTAATTGCTTCTTTTCCAAAACGAGATTATTATTTTTCCTTTTCTCAATTTTGCGATGTGGATGTAACAAGGGGGAGATTTATCCATCAAAACTAGGACCACTAAAAAAAGTACTAGAATGTAACACAAATTGCAATCAATTTTGAATAAAAAAGATTTAGTGTCTCTTCGTAAATATATGAAGACAACCCTTTAAACATGGGCATGTGTCTATATTTTAATATGATGATCGGTGTTTAAATCATGATTCATCAAAAAAAAATTCGTATTTATTATTTTCTACATCCTATTTTCCTAACTCATTAAGAAAAAGGTACAATTAACTCAATTTTTTTACACGATATCAATCTAATTGTAAAATATCTTGTAATTGTTAATATTTTCTTGAAAATATGATGAAAGAAGTTTGATGGGATACAATCTATGAGATAAAATAACTCTAAAAACAAATGGAATCAAACCAATAATTTGGATCTAAATTTAAGGATGATGTAGAAAATCATGAGAACTCACAAGATCCATGATTTGATTTTCCTATTCTCTAAATATAACATCTTTATTATCCAACTGATTTCAAAACTCTAATTTAATTAATTGAGGAAAAAAATATTTTATTGATATGAAATGATGAAAGAAACATTATGTAATATGCACGTATCTGTAATTTTGTACTTGATGGATTCTTTCTTTAGTTTTGTTTTATTTAAAAATACGGTGGATTCTTCTTATACATGAAAAAGTTGTTTTGTCACCATTCACTTGTATCATATAATAAATTCACTAAACAAATGTGTATAAGAAAAAGTTGTTTTGTCACCATTTACTTGTATCATATAATAAATTCACTAAATAAATGATTGATTGGATGAGTCTTACAAAATTATATTTATAAGACCGTCTTATATAAATTTTTTTGGAATAAATAATCAAATTTAATAACGCAGTAAATATTATAAAAACAATGTGAAATTTAATTAGATGCCTAATATCATTAAAATAAACATTCCAAAATAGGTTATTGTTACCAAATAAATGAAAATAAACTAATATAGTCACTGCTCCATGTCCGAAATAATAATCATAGGTCTCAACGATAATGCCCTTTTTTTCCCAAAAAAAAAAAAAACCATAATGCCCTTTTGTCTTTCTTCTGGTCAAATCTAAATTACGAATCCTGCCACCATCACGCACAATTTATATATATATATATATATATATATAGAGAGAGAGAGAGAGAGAGGAATCGATTAGAGGGAGAGATTGTGTGATACATAGATATATAAAGGGAAAGGGTGGTGGGGATGGGGGAATCCTCATAACCCCTCAATAGATCTGTAGACAAAGCGATATGCGAAGATACCATCAAGAAATTCTGCAGAGAGAGAAAGATATCCTGTTAAGATTCTTGCTGCCCCGCCAATTTTTCTTTCCTTGTTTAGTTATCAACGAGGTTTGATAATTTGATTATACATACATATTTATACGTATAAAAATCCCGCCTCTTGCATTTTCCTCTTTCTATACGAACACACACACGGTGTGCGAGTGTGTGTGTTGAGTGGTGTAGAAGAGATATAGAGAGAGAAGAGCAATTAGAGAACAATGTTGGAATTAAGAGAGGGGAGGAGGTGCTATTCGGAGGCTGTGGTGGGAGTGAATGTGGCGCTGGCTTGTGTTGATTGCCTGATTGCATTTTTTGCTTTCTACACGGTAGTTGTTCATACTTTCTGGAATTTTAGGTTTTATGATTATGTGTTTAGGCTTAATTAGGTTGTGATGAATGGAAATTGGGCACAAATCTTGAGCAATCATTATTGCATTACGAATTAGCGATTGTGACCGAGTCTTATTGGCAATGCCTGGAATTAACTATCGCGGAACATTTATTTATGTGGATTATTCATTAGTGAACCAATGCATGGCGCTTTATTGTAAAAGATCAAGTTTGTGAGTTGGATTGTAGATGTTTTACATTTTGGACTCAATTAGTATTTCATTCAGTTATTAGTTTTCGTAATTTATTCAATAATCAAGTCTTTTTACTTTTTTCATACTTTATGTTCATGGTATTGCTTGAAAATCTATCAAGGAGTGAAAGGTGAAAGATTGGGGGTGTATCAATCACGGTTGGGTCTGTGAAACCATTATCTTGAAATGTAGCACAATTGTTTAACATATGTTTATGTTATAATCAGTGTTTGATACCTACTCGTACTTTGATATTCTATACTGTGTTTGTAAATGCTCTACTTGCCATGAATTTATCTCTTACATTGATACGATAAAATAAGATGGTGATATTGCAACTGGTGATGATATTTATACTTTGTGGGTGATGTTGTTTTCCTTGCTCATATGTTTATCATTATGTGATTATGATTATGTATCGCTTCCTTTTATTACTTTTTTGTTTTTGTTTTTAAGTTTGACTTAGGTTCTTACTTTTATCATACTGAATTTTCCATTATTCTACCAGTTGATTAGAGTTCATTCAAGGAATTCACAGCTTGGGTGGACCCGCCAAAAGGTAAGCATACTTGTATTGTATGAACTGCTTAATCTGATTTATTATTCTTTTGACAGCATGCTGTTTTGCCAAAATGATGCTATAAATTGGAGACTAGGTCTTATGTGATTTCTCGCAGTTACTGCTTAATATAGAGTAAGATGGAATCAGTAATTGTTCATCATGTTCGGTGCTTACCTAGTTGTAAGAAATGATCTGAATATTCACTGATGTTGTTTCTTAATTTGCTATTTGTTAGCAGCTTAATCTCATATCATCATAATTCTCCAGTCGGTCACCGCATAACATTTTTGAAACCATTCAAATTTGAGCAAGTGAATCCCTAAATACTAGAGAAATAATTAGGTGTGTGGAAAGAGCCGGTTTTTATTTTGTGATTGAGATATCTGTTGGAATTGCATGAGTATCTATGTGGTTTGCGTTTATGTTTTATTTCAATCTCATAAAGATAGTTTTCTTAATTTCAGGTCTTTCATCTATTGATTGGATCCTCTAACCTCGGTGAGTATTAATAGCTTTTTTATTACTGACTTTAGGAGGTATTTCAGTTGACGCAATTTTGAAAGCGCAACACGTGGCAGCATGCGGCAATCTTCTAGAATATTTATTTTCTTAAAACTTTTGGCTTGCCAAGTTGGAATGTAAAAAATAATAAATCCTCAAGATTTCTAGCTGTTTATTGTCAAAAGTGTTTGGCAATCCTTTTACAAGGACATCTTGTTGAAAAATTAGGTCTGTCCCTCTGAGCTTCTCTCCCCCTCCTCCCTAAAAAAGAAAAGAATTGTTAGGAGCAATGCTCTGCACCTTTTCTAATGAATTTAGCATTTAGGTAAGTGAAGTATTTTTTGCTGAATGTGGTGTTTGAAATCAGTATACTTTGGCTGAAAGAGGGCACGTGTAAATGGTACTGGTATTGTGTAACGGCATTTTCAGTGAGAACAAGGGATCTATACTAGTTTTTTTTCTAAGACTCTGGAGTCGAGCTTTAGGATAGAATGTTAAAGTTAACACTGTGCTCATGTAGGTTGTGATAATAGATCAATTAACATCTTATACAAGATAACATTAAGTGTGGTTCAAGCAGAAACTGCAGACCAGCTAATCTTGTGACTGTAAAATGTGGTAAAATTAGTGGCTTAGTTGTGTGATATAACTTGATTTACGTCCTCCTTTTCGTATTGTCTCTGCATCAAGACGTACTTCCAGACCACAAACCTTTTGTTATCTTTATGCGAACTTTTGGCTCAACTTTCATTTTTCATAATGATTCATTTAGGCCGTGTGGCAATGGTGGTTGTTTTCTTTGATAGTTATCTTCATTTATGCTGTTTTATAATGATTCAACTTTCAATTCTATAAATGGAGAATGATGCTGCTCAATCTGAGCAAAGCCCTTGATATTAAATTTTTTATATTACTTGGTAGGTGTAATCACCATGACAGTAAGAATCTTATCTACAGAGCTTATATATTTGTCCTCACAATTAATCTATTTGCTCCTCTATCTGGAGTGCTTTCTGATACTGCTTTGGGCTATCAATGTTCAACAAGATTCCCATTTTGGCACTCACGAAACTGAAATTTTCATTGGCAGGTTATTTCCTTTATTTTGTATTAACTCTTATTGCTGCTTGCAAGGGTTGGATTTGCTGGTCCTATTCCTGTGGTTTCATTGTCATGGGTAGGAAAATTTCGAGTCTGTAGTGTGATTGATTATAGATTTCAATGTTCATGATGGATAGTATAAAGGAATGCTTACTCCACAGAATATTTAATTGGCAGCCTTCCCCAGAATTCTGTTTGTTGCAGCATTTCTTCTTCTCTTGTCATATTGGTAAGTTTTATCCCTTATCTCAACAAATTAAGAGCTGTTTCTACTTGTATTGTGATCTGCAATATGCATCATTCCTATTTTTCCGGAATATGCTTTATAGCATGTATAATATTGTAATCTGGTATTTCCTACCTGTATTTGTATAACGCAGTGCTGCATTTACAGTAGTAACATGCCAATATAATTTTTCATGACTGTTAAAAAAAGAAAAGAAAAGTTAACTACATGCAATGTTATTTGTCTGTGCTTTACTCCCTTTATCGAGTTATACCTTGCAATTTTCTATATTTTATCAGTAACCTATAATTGATAATTATCTTGCATAATAACTGATTAAACTTTATCTTGGATATAGCCTCACCATTTGACAGTTTCCTTTGGTGGTCTGTACCCTTTTATTAAGTTTTACAGTTTATGAATTATTTATGATTGGAATATCTAATTGTGTTTGATGCTCGGGCTAAAGAAAGTTGACTGTCTCAATATGATAAACATCATTTGCAATGATGGTTTGCAGGGTAGACCTCTGTCATCATCCAATTGATGACGATGAAGATGAAGGATATAGCCCCCGTGAAGCTCTGCTGGAGAAGATGAATAAATCTAATTCTAGTGCCAATGGTCGGCGAAGATGTTGCACCTTTAGGTTTTTCTGCATAGGAAGCCGTCAAAAAATTGTGATTCTGGTAAAGAAGCAACTTTCAGTTTATGGCAGACATATTTTTTTGGAGGTTCTGTATCATCCACATTTTGACTTATCTGATAACAAAATTTTCACCAGGTAACTGTTTTAGTTTTTGCAATAATGATAGCATCTTCAGTACTGATATGGATAGGGATGGCAAAAGGTCCTATTGACTCTACAGTAGTTGCTCAGGTATGATTTCCATCATCTTAATTATGTCCTATAGGCTACACACTCAGTCATATTCCTTGCAAATAACACATCATTCATTATTTCTTATTCATGAGACTTTCTTCGGCTGTACTTGGTTGCTGTTTTGCATGGTTATAAGTTCAGACAGGTTTGATTTTTACTAGATGAATAAAGGTGTTGCCTCCTCTCCCTTTAATACCATGTTGATGTTGAATAAGCATGCAACAAGTAAGAAAGTGATGAGAAAAAAATAGGCCACCATAGCTCATTTTTTACCTTTCATCGCCTTTATACACACTCTCAAGTATAGCTATGAGAGACACTCAGACTTTTACCTTTCAATTTTAAATCTTGATATGGATGGCGTTTTCCTGAACTGAACTAGGTCCGATCCAGGTTGAAGTCAAATACAATGATGTGAAGCAACTACTTGGTTAACACGATTTTAAATTTTGAGCCAACCTGTAGAATATACGAGAATTTATAGATACTCATTATGGGACCAATCCATGTAGATACTCATGCTTGTGGGTTTCACATTTGGTTTAGAAGCAGTTATTTATTGGACTTGGTATGAATAAATCAATAGGGTTAATTCAATAGCTCCATCATTGTAGAATATGTAGATCTGATTCTTTAGATGAAATTCTGGCTGCTAGAGGAAAAGAGGAAACTAAGCAAATTGTTCTATTTACAAATACTCGTTTGCAAATGTAACACTTCTGTGGAGTCTCATGATTAATAGTAAATACATTTTGTCACCATCTTGCAGATATATGTAGATCTGATTGCTGTAATTGTTCTTTTGCTGGGAGGAGCTTTGGCTTGCTATGGTAAGCATCTATAGTAGAACCTCTAAACGTTTCTGTAAAAAGAGGTGATAATGAAATTTTATAATATCATACTTGAATTCTGAAATATGATGCCATGATCTGATTTTGTATTCATCCAACTAGGTTTATCATTTAAAAACTGTTTTCGTTTTTATTTACTTACACTTCAGGAACGTTGAGACTTCACATTAGGAGATTCACCATGCATCTTATCTAATCTCTCTTTTGATAGTACATGTACTTATTTATTGTATTTGGTATCAAGGACTTCTGTTGTTCTTGAAAATGAGAAAAGTGAGATCTGAGCAGGCTTCTTCTGACAAGTGGAAGGTAATTACCGAATTAATGTTTTTTTTCTCTTCTTATTCAGTTTTCTAAATGCAGCTTTGAACCGTTTCGTTGTGTAGAACCAGTTTAGCCATATTTTACTCTCTTTTGTGTAATCAAATGAAATAATCACGATTTCTTGTTATCTTTCTCCTCTCTGGCATTGCCCTCTGCTTCACAGGTTGCTGGTTTGGCCATTGTCTCAGTCATTAGTTTTACATCAAGTGCTTCGATTGCAATACTTACACATATACCTGTGGGTTACTTTCTTGTTGATTTATAATATAATTCACTCAATTTCCTTTTCCTGTTTAGTCTTTTAAGGCTTACAAACAATCTCCATAATGCAGTTGTTCTATAGCTGGCATGAACAACAGATGGATGGTGTCCTTAACTCCTTTCTACTAGTTCTGTATTATTTCATAGGTACTCACTCTAATTCAAAAAAATTACTCTACGGAACCTCACAGCTCTGCTAATTTCCTTTGATGCATCGCGTTTCCATAAATATTTACAGGTTCATCAGTGCCTTCAGCGTCCGTTCTGTACATGATGAGCGAATTACCACCGCCGCCAATGACTTATAGACAAGAAGAATCGACAAGGATAGCCTTTATAAGTGATGGATCGGTGGCTAACCGTCCACAGAGCTGGACTGCTACCACTAGTCAGCAGAACCAGGTTCTAATGCACTATTTTAAAAAATTTCAACTCTTATTTTAGTCTGTCAAAGTAACGTTTAATTTAATGAATGCAGGTTTCAAGAGCAAGCCCCATATGAAAAATGCAGATGGTGAGTGATTGAAATCTGGGAAACTCAATGATGATTCGATGAATATCGGGGACTATAGAAAAAGCTCAAAACAAACTTTTAGATACTAGTCAGGAGTACAGCCGCAAGACTGTACCCCATTCCTTATTTTGATGAATTTGTGTCTTGTACATAGCACAAGTATTTTAAACTTTTGTTTTTGTTTTTACAGTTACTATGTTAGAATTTGTAATCTCGCAGGTAATTTTGGTATTCATTCATTTATAGAAGGAATTAGAGATGACAAATCCCTGTGTGAAAACAAACAAAGATCCATAAGCTATTCAAAGAAGCCCATTTAAATCGTTATCATTTTCTTTTGGTCCAGAGGGACAGGTAATTTTGGTATTCATTCATTTATAGAAGGAATTAGAGATGACAAATCCCTGTGTGAAAACAAACAAAGATCCATAAGCTATTCAAAGAAGCCCATTTAAATCGTTATCATTTTCTTTTGGTCCAGAGGGATCTTTCGACTCAGCCCAGAAACCAGATGCATTGTCATCCCCAACAACTAAGCAAATACATTCATATGGAACCAACTTGTGTTAAATCAAACAATGGAGAAAAACAGTTAAACATTTGAATCAACGTGTCCAAATGTTTGGAGCAAGAATTTTCATCTCAACACCCGATTGTGCAAGAGACAATGAAACAGACTTGGCACAAAACCCATCTTTATTGGGAATCAAATGGTGTCAAAATAGACCATGAAGCAGATTTAGCACAAAAACCATCTTTATTGGGGATCAAATGGTGTCAAAATATTGAACAGAAATGTTGATCAGATACAGAGAAGCTTCCTCTGCATGTGTACTCTAATTCTACATCTTCTCCAGCAAGTAAGTTCCACACTGCAAGTATTAACCAGTGAGTGAGTTTTCAATTGAGTATCAAACTACTGATTACAATACTCAGAAAAAATACATAAGAAATCAAGAAATCCAAACGTTCTCATCATCACTGCTCAAGCTCCCATGGCATTTTCATCCATAATGTTGATACAAGTATTTTCAATGCAACACATCTATATGGCAGAACACTTAAACGAAATGGTTAACTTGAATGCTTTACAAACATGCTTTGCGATAGAAAGAGAGCTATAGAAGTGTACCTAGCAAGCTAGAGTTGGACAACCTTGTTGCGAATTAATCTGAAATCTCAAGGGGGCCATACCTGTACATGAAGAAGGCCCAAGAGTGCTTGATTATAAAACCACATATCTCGTCACAGAAGAAATAATGTGACCATCTATAGTGTTTTATCACCATCTAAAATGCAACAATTTGCAGAAATTTTAAACAGTTATTGGAACAAATGAACTAATATTCGTGAAAATTGGGATACAAACTGTGGCAATATGAAGGAGACGCAAGCAAAAAGATCGAATTGAAGTGCTCACCACAACGAAAACGCTGGACTGTATAAGTGCATAAGGAACTGGACCAAACTCTCTGGAATCCTTACTGTTGTGTATATTATCTCCCTCGATCCAAACATGTCCTTTTGGTACCTAAACCATTCAAACTCACTTTCTTCAACCATTTGCACTACAAACTAGTTCGAATTGCAACAAATTGTACAATATGTGAATTAATTGGTACTGGAAAATAAAACGGAAATCAATCACATCAATTGCTTAAACTGACAATTTCTCTAAAACCCTAACTTTAAATGCGGTAAAATTGCATAATTTTAGACACGTAACTCAAAATGAGCATAGGGTTTTTTTCTTCTCTAAATACAAACAAGTTAAAAGGAAGGGTTTTGAGAAAAATTACAACGACAGTCTTCTGTTCATCACTTTGCTTGGGAACCACCGCATACGAAACGACGTCGCCTTCAACACCCTTAACTAGCGATGACCATTCTCGGCTCTTTGGGGCTCCGGATGATCACCAAGTCACCCGACCCGACTTTCCCCGATCGGCTGGTGAACCTTTCAGCCAGAGCCACGTTGCCGTGTTTGAATGTCGGAAACATACTGGGACCCACAAGCTGCAAAATCACGGGATCGAGAAATTACAGACATGCCATGATAGGGTAGTGGTACGCAAAGGTACAACACGAGAAGGCGTACATAGACGACGGAGCAGAGGTGGGTGTCGATTACGTGGAGAAGACAGAAAATATTAGCTACTTGTGCGGTTTTATGCAGGGCCTCCTTCACAAATGGCATCAATTCTTGCAGTCTCTTGATTCCCATCTTCTTCGCCTTCTCGCTGTATTGATTCCTTCAAATTGCTGCCATGGTGAAGAATAGAACGAGTGGTTGGGCCGAAATAAATAGGTATTTGGAAGCCCATATTAAATGGGCCGTTGGAAAAAGGAAGAATATCATCCACCACTAACTTTATACAAAAAGTAAAAAATAAAACTTGTTTCTATTGCATATATATTGATCAATCTCTCCATTGGACGCTATCGATTGATTTTCTAGACTGACATATTATTAGTAGATAACATTTGCTTCTAATTATTTGATTTTTTAGTTATAATTCAAGATTTCTACTTTAACCCCTCCTAGTTATTCCCAAAAGATGTTTTATTTTTGAATTCACCATATTTAATTTATTTTATTATTTATCTCACAACCTAAATCAAGGATGATGGGTGGAGGAAGAGATTGTTTATACATTTTTGTCTAATTTTAATATTCTTTAGTGTGTGTATGTATATATATATATATATATATATATATATAAACTAAATATAAAAAGAAATATATATTTAAAGAAGAAACCGATACAAAATCCAGCTACTAATAAGTCTAACCTCCTATTTATTATATTATATTGCTAATAAATTTGTAACTTCCACTTTATTGCATTTCACATTTTATTATTAATAATAATAACTACATATACAATCCTTACCCTATTGCATCATCAATTATTAAATATCAGTATGAAACAATTGGTACATAATCAAAATGTTAAATTTTCAACAATGAACAAGGAATCCAACCAAGGATTTACAGACTTTTCTTTCCTTTTTGAGCGGTAGGAGATAAATACATAAGAAACGTACTAATTTTATTAGACAAATTTAAAAAAAAAAGTTATAACAAATATGAATTTTAAATCAACATAATATTTCCTAAATGATTTGATTTGGATAGACGTTGTTTGTTGTGGTCTGATTGACAGAGAAATAAATCAAACCTAAATTTCAAATTCAACCATCAATATTTCAAAAAACCATTAAGATAAACAATAATATCGGCAAAAATTTCTATATATAAACCACAATTAATTAGCAATCCAACGTACACATTCTTCTCCAACATCACAACACTATGCGGGCTACTCAACTCTCTCTCCTCCTCCTCCTATGTTTCTTCCTCCATTCCGCCATTGCTAGACCCATCAAAACCTCATCGAACTTCAACGTTATCACCACTCAAAACTACACTCATGTCTGCGATCCTCAAAGGTTTTCCAACCTCGGACTGAGCATCAAACACTTCGCCTTCTGCGATCCCTCGCTCTCGTACGAGGTAAGAGCCAAAGATCTGATCGACAGAATGACGCTCGACGAAAAAGCCAGTCAGATCGGAGACACGTCAGCAGGCGTTCCTAGGATCGGTCTCCCCAAGTACGAGTGGTGGTCGGAGGCATTACACGGCGTCTCCAACGTCGGCCAAACCGGCAGCTACGCCACCTACTTCGATGACGTCATCCCAGGAGCTACCAGCTTTCCAACTGTCATTCTGACAGCTGCCAGTTTCAATCAGACACTGTGGAAAGAGATAGGCCAGGTAAGCTTAGTATCATCGATATTTTGCTTTTTCAGGGATAACTAACGTTTGATTTTTCGAGTATTTTGTAGGCTGTTTCGACAGAGGCAAGAGCTATGTACAATATGGGACATGCAGGGCTGACATTTTGGAGTCCAAACATCAATGTGGTAAGAGATCCTAGGTGGGGAAGAGCATTGGAAACACCAGGTGAAGATCCATTAGTTGTTGGTGAATATGCAGTGAACTATGTTAGAGGATTGCAAGATGTTGAAGGAAGTGAGAATGCAACTGATCTTAACTCTAGGCCTCTTAAGGTTGCTGCTTGTTGCAAGCATTATGCAGCTTATGATGTCGATAACTGGTTTGGAATCGATCGTTACCATTTTGATGCTCAAGTAAGGATTCGAACTTTGATCAAGTGTATAGTTGTTAATTTGATCTGACTTTGTTCTGTGTTTTTTGGTTGAATGAAGGTGACAGAGCAAGATATGATGGAGACGTTTCTTAGGCCGTTTGAGATGTGTGTTAGAGAAGGTGATGTAAGCAGTGTGATGTGTTCTTACAATAAGGTTAATGGCATTCCAACATGTGCTGATCCCAAGATCTTGAGAGATACTGTTAGAGGGGAGTGGAATCTTCATGGGTACTAATTTCATTAAACCTCATAGTTAAGGCTAATTGAAGCTTATGTTCTTGAAAAGCTCAACTTAATGATCTCCAAATTTGAATTGCAGATATGTTGTGTCTGATTGTGATTCGATTGAAGTGATGATAGATGATCAGAAATGGCTCAACGACGCGCCTGAAGATGCCGTTGCTCAAGCCCTAAAAGCAGGTTTGCCTCAGAATGTGTGTGTGTGTGTACATGTCTGCAAGTATATACTAATTTGAAATATTTTTTTCTGTATGTGAATTAATAATGAAGGGCTGGACTTGGATTGTGGGAATTACTACACAAAATATGCAAGAAGCTCAGTTAAAATGGGGAAAGTGGGAGAAGCAGAGATAGACAAAGCCCTTCAAAACCTCTACATTGTCCTAATGAGGCTTGGATTCTTTGATGGTATCCCTCAATTCCAAAACCTCAGCAAAAACAATGTTTGCTCCGATGATCACATCGAACTAGCAACCGAGGCAGCACGAGAAGGGATAGTCCTGCTCAAGAACGAAAAGCAAACTCTACCTTTGAACCCTAACAAGATCAAGACGATTGCAGTCATCGGGCCCCACGCCAATGCCACCACTGCCATGATAGGAAACTATGCTGGTGTGCCATGTAAGTACACTTCTCCAGTTGCTGCCTTCTCAAGATCTGGACAAGTGATGTACGAACCAGGCTGTGGAGAAGTACTCTGCAAGAACAACAGTTTCATTCTCCCAGCTCTCCAAACTGCCAAGAAAGCAGACGCTTCAATCCTGATCGTCGGATTGGACTTAACAGTCGAGGCAGAAAGCCTGGACCGTACGGATTTGCTACTTCCAGGCTACCAAACTGAACTGATCAACCAAGTGGCATCACAATCAAAAGGCCCTGTCATCCTAGTCATCATGTCCGCAGGTGGGGTCGATGTGTCATTCGCCAAATACAATCCCAAAATCCCAGCAATCCTCTGGGCTGGATATCCAGGACAAGAAGGTGGCATTGCAATAGCAGATATTATCTTCGGAAAATACAACCCTGGTGGGAGATTGCCTCTAACATGGTACGAAAACGGGTACACGACCATGTTGCCAATGACATCTATGCCCCTGAGGGCAGTTGACAGTTTGGGATATCCTGGAAGAACATACAAGTTCTTCAATGGCTCCACAGTGTATCCATTTGGCTATGGCCTTAGCTACACCAACTTCAGCCACGCCATTGCTTCGTTCAACGACACGTTGATTGTTAAGCTCGACAAATTTCAGCATTGTCGTGATTTGGACTATAACGGGGCCGTGGACAAGCCATCATGTCCAGCGGTTCTAATAAACGACCTGGATTGTGATGGTCGCAATGTTGAGTTAGTGATAGAGGTGGAGAATACGGGTAAGAGAGATGGAAGTGAGGTTGTGATGGTGCATTGGACCCCACCTAGGGGTGTTGTTGGGGCTGCTACTCTGCAGTTGATTGCATTTAGGAGGGTATTTGTAGGAGCAGAGCAATATAGGAAGGTTCATTTTGAGTTGAATGTTTGTAAGAGTTTTGGTGTGGTGGATTATAAGGGCTACAGTTTGATGCCTTCTAGTGAGGGCAAAATTGTCATTGGAGATGGGTTGCTTTCGGCTCCACTTCAAATTCAGTTTCAACGTTGACCATTTATGTGTTTAGGATAATTAGTTGCATTAGCTTCTTTTTCTTTTTTTTAAATTGTGTGTGTAGCACCTAATTTCAGTTCTATGTTGTGGGAGAAAATAATTCATTTTTGGGTTATGCCTGCAAGTGTATTGGAGAGTATTCAGCAATAAAAAAAGTGTGAATATTTGTTTGATTTGATTTGTTTTATTTTTGGGCACTTCTTTTTGTTAAAACAGTCCTCCTCAAACCTAGAGATAATGCAAAAAAATGCCACACATTCACTAATTCCACAAACATATACGTAAGTATTTGTAAAAACTACTAAATCATCCTATTCCCTAGAGGTTTAGATTAACTGTAGCTTATTTGTTGTTGAGAATGTTATACTCTCACATTTCTAATTAATGATGGCAAATAGCTATTCAAACTTGAATCAATACCATAAGTTCTCAATTCCCTTCAAATGGAATCATGCTGCAATATTACATGAAGAGTACATCATAGATTATGACTCAGATTATCGACAACAATTTATCAATTTACAGTTCCACCTAACAGACAATAAGTAGATACATTAAAACCATTAAAAAAAAACAATAAATAAATAATAGTATGGTCCAAATCAAGCAATGAAGACAGTTTGGCCGAGTGGTCTAAGGCGCCAGATTTAGGCTCTGGTCCGAAAGGGCGTGGGTTCAAATCCCACAGCTGTCAATGACAATTTTTTATTTTCAATATTATTTTATTAAAATACTATTTTTTTTTTTTTTAAACTAACACGAAGAAATGGCCATATTTTCAATATTATTTTTTTAAAATACAATTTCATTTATTTATTTTTATTTTTTAACGAACACGAAGAAATGGCCAATTTTACACAAATCAGATCCTTACAAAGTGCAAGGTTCTACTTTTATAAGGTTACAAAACATGTCAAGGGTGAACTAATCGATGGGCGGGTCATTCTGCAAGAACTCATCAATGGTTGATGGGAACGCTAACCCTTCAAAACCATCATCACCTGAATGCAGAAAAGAAGCTTTCCCCAAAAGCAAATGAGCCAATCTGAATGGCTCATTCTTCTCACCATTCAAGAAATGCTTAATCCATCGCTCCAATCTCTCCACTTCCTTCCCATTCTTCGGCCCCGTCACTCCTACAATCTTATCGTAAAACCCATCATCAACCCCCGCCATTGCATCAACTCCTTCAGGATCCGACAACTGCAAGAGCTGCATCAACTGCTCGATGTCATCAAGATCGAACCTTTGGATTTGATCAACTCTTTCACGAGGCTCTTCTTCCTCATGAGGTAAACTGTCATGGGTTGGTGGGAAATCAGGGGATCTCGAGAGAAATTCTTGTGGGGCTTCACTTTCTTGGAGGTTTGAGGCGTTTGTACTTGTGGCGGTCGGTGATTGGTCGTCGTTTAGGTAAATTGGAGTACCCAGAGAATCTGCTTGTTGCGTGTTCTTCATGTTGTCTTGTTGTTCATTCACTCCAGACGGTGGCGGAGGCGGTGGCGGTGGCGGCGGTGGCTGTGAAAGAGTGGCCGGTGGCGGCGGTTGGTTTTCAAGCTTCAATCTTTTCTCAAGGTGTTTAAGAGAGGTGAAAAATTGGGCGTGTGGAGTAGTTGATTTTCGCATTCTGAGATTTAACAATCGATTCGAACGTGAAACGAAGACGAGGATACTTCCTAATTGATGAGATTAGGGTTTCTGATTTATTGGTACTTCACTTCCCAATTCGAAACTGGCCGTTTTTAACATTAAGGCCGTCCCATCTTTAAAATCGCGCTGATCATAGTGCGACTTACATTATTTTATTGTCCAACGCTTTTAGTATAAGCAATTGTGGTCTCATTTTCTTTTCCTTGTCCAAATTTTCTTTTTAAATAACTATTCCATCTTTATTTTATTCTGATCTAGAAGGTTTGATCAATATATGAATGCATGTGTGAGAACTGAGAAACTACGACAACAAGAGGTATGGAAATCAAATATTAAGATTCCACCACTAGAAACACAAGGCAAAGTAATGCGAAAAAAAAAAACTCCCATATTTTCCATTAGAAAAGGACCATTTACACAACAAACATGAAATTATGTCTCAGAAATCACAACAAAGACAACAAACAAATTCTGAAACTAAGCTCACTTTCCGGGTGCAAAGTTTGTGGCGTATGACCAGGCGTTGTTGTTGACGGGGTCAGCAAGGTGGTCGGCAAGATTCTCCAACGGGCCCTTTCCGGTGACGATGGCCTGAACGAAGAACCCGAACATGGAGAACATGGCTAGCCTGCCGTTCTTCAGCTCCTTAACCTTGAGCTCAGCGAAGGCTTCTGGGTCCTCAGCAAGACCCAATGGGTCGAAGCTTCCACCCGGGTAGATCGGGTCGGTGATCTCGCCGAGGGGCCCACCGGCAATACGGTAGCCTTCAACGGCTCCCATCAAGACAACCTGGGAAGCCCAGATGGCCAAGATGCTCTGAGCATGGACCAAGCTAGGGTTTCCCAGGTAGTCCAAACCACCTTCACTGAAGATCTGTGATCCAGCCTTGAACCAGACGGCCTCGCCGAACTTGACGCCGTTGCGAGACAAGAGCTCGGGAAAGACGCATCCGAGAGCTCCAAGCATGGCCCATCTGCTGTGGATCACCTCGAGTTCACGGTTCTTGGCGAAGGTCTCGGGGTCGGCGGAGAGTCCGGCGGTGTCCCAGCCGTAGTCGCCGGGGAACTCGCCGGTGAGGTAGCTCGGGGGCTCGCCGGAGAATGGGCCGAGGTATTTGGCACGGTCGGGGCCGTACCATGGGCTGCCGGAGGAGGCGGGCTTGACGGCAGTCTTTCTCATGGAGACTCTGCCGTTGCCGGAGAGTTGGGGGGTGGCGGAGGAGAGCTTCACCGCCTGGCCGGCGAAAGATGGGGAAGAGAGAGCCATTGTTGAGGATGCCATCGGTGAATGTATGATGTAGTGAATGAGTGTTTTAGCAAGAGTTGATGTTTGAGTTGGTTGAGTTTGATAGAAGGAAATTGAGGTGTATATATATGGGAGTTGGGTTATTTAGGGTCCTTATCCATGGATATCATTATCTGTGAGTTGATTGGTGGATAACATTGGGTAATCTTGGCATTGGATGCCTACTTGGCAACGGCTATTGCCATTAATCTTCTTGGGATTTTTGGTTGGGATGAGGATGCAAGAATCTCAAGAGGGGGTGACTAATTCTTGTGAGCCTATCAGGGGTTGCCACGTGTCTGGATGGATAGTGTAGTATTTGCACGAGATCAGGTGGGTGCACTAATGTGAACTGCTGGAAATGACGGATAGGATTCATCAATGTTCCTGTCCTGTTTTCTCCTTGTTATGAATTAATAAATGGATGTTCTGTTTGAGCATTTTTGTAACTATATAATTATATAATATAGTTGTTATAAAGAAAAGAGAAGAAAGGAAACACTCGAACCAGGTGAAATATTGATAAACTTAATCGTCCAGCAAGACATAAGAATGCTATAGATATCATAAATTTTAAGGGTTAAAAAAATTTGTAAATTATTTGAGAAGAAAGTCATGGAGGTGCAAAACCATAGAAGGATCGAGCTTAATTGGAGGATATAGAAGATTATCCAAATAACATTGCATTTTTTGTGTGTGAATGCCAGCCGAATCTACAAATTTCTATAAGGATGACTTCATGTTAAAATATATACAAAACATTTTGAATAGTTGGTTGATTAAAACTTACATATGAACTATGATTTGATGTCATTTTTAATGTCTTTGAGTATTTAGAAAATTCTGGTCACTTTAACTTTGTACGAGACGTATGTTAGTGTTTGTAACATCATGAAAGTTTTATCCATAATTAATATTCTATAAAAAAAAAAAAAACCCCACTTGTTGGAGAATTGATCACTAACCCTGTACGCCCATTAAATATATTTTCCATGCAATGACACAAATATAAAAGGCCATGTTGAACAAATCTCAAATCACCATAAGTACATATATATTAAACTGACATTATTATGAATACAATATTATGTAAAAGATATTGAAATAGAATTTAAATATCAATTTATATAAAAGAAATCAGTACAGATTGAGTGTAAGTACTCTCACCATCTCCTTGATGAGGCCCACTTTAAAAAAAATCTGAAAAGAGATGGACTGAAAATTATGGACTAGAAATTGCCAAATAAGCAAAGGGCAGCAACAATAAAATCTTGAAACCCAATGAGAAAAGAGAGAGAGATATGCAAAGATAAGAAGGGCAGCTCTTCCCGCCTATAAATAACTACCAACAACCATTCATCCTCTTCATCACCACCAATTTAGTGAACCCACACTTCACTTTCTTCATGGCTGCCTCTACAATGGCTCTCTCCTCCCCATCCCTCGCCGGCCAGGCGGTCAAGCTCTCCCCCTCCACCCCCCAGCTCTCCGGCAACGGCAGAGTCTCCATGAGAAAGACCGCCTCCAAGCCCGCCGCCTCCACCAGCCCATGGTATGGCCCCGACCGAGTCAAATACCTCGGCCCATTCTCCGGCGAGCCCCCGAGCTACCTCACCGGCGAGTTCCCCGGCGACTATGGCTGGGACACCGCCGGACTCTCCGCCGACCCCGAGACCTTCGCCAAGAACCGTGAGCTCGAGGTGATCCACAGCAGGTGGGCCATGCTTGGAGCTCTCGGGTGCGTCTTTCCCGAGCTCTTGTCCCGCAACGGCGTCAAGTTCGGCGAGGCCGTCTGGTTCAAGGCTGGATCACAGATCTTCAGTGAAGGTGGTTTGGACTACCTGGGAAACCCTAGCTTGGTCCATGCTCAGAGCATCTTGGCCATCTGGGCTTCCCAGGTTGTCTTGATGGGAGCCGTTGAAGGCTACCGTATTGCCGGTGGGCCCCTCGGCGAGATCACCGACCCGATCTACCCGGGTGGAAGCTTCGACCCATTGGGTCTTGCTGAGGACCCAGAAGCCTTCGCTGAGCTCAAGGTTAAGGAGCTGAAGAACGGCAGACTAGCCATGTTCTCCATGTTCGGGTTCTTCGTTCAGGCCATTGTCACCGGAAAGGGCCCGTTGGAGAACCTTGCCGACCACCTTGCTGACCCCGTCAACAACAACGCTTGGTCATACGCCACAAACTTTGTCCCCGGAAAGTGATGAGTGTATTGATTCGGATTGTTTGATGATTATGTAAAGCTTAATGTGAATTATTGAAATATATGGAGCTTCAACGGTTGTGATCAAATGTGTTTGTTCTTTTGAATCTTTCATTAATCATATCAACAAAACTCTCACTACTCAAAATTTATCCTGAATATAACTGGAGATGAACAACATGCTAATTTCAAGATTTAAGCACAACTTTAGATCAGATCAGATCAGAAATAAATAAATAAAATAAAACATAAAAACAGGCTTACATACTGAAACTGAAGAAAACACTAAATATGTATATATCTCGGTATGCTGTTCATTATAGAATTCTGAACAGGGAAATAAATACTATGTGCACCATTCACAGATTGAAGTTATAGCCTGATCATGTGATTTTTGTACAAATGGAAAATTTAGATGTTTTGGATATAAGATTCCGAGGAAAGTAATTATCATAGCCTTTTAAATCAGCTACACGAGTATCATGAGTGATGATCTTCATTTTCCGTTGCAGAATCAGACGACTCATGATCAAACCCTCAGAAGCTGTACAATAAGAGAACTTTCTAGAAAAAATAAAAACCAGCTTCGCCCAATGATTAATGCAAAATAAATCCACCATGCTCAGGTAAGATGGTTTCTGGTCCTTGCTCTGGATACAGACATCTGATAAAGTTCTTCATACACTGATGCTGAAGAGTCCCAACTAAAATCAATGCCCATCACCTTTTGGACAAGTTGTTTCCAACCATCAGGATCGTTCTTATAATGGCTAAACGCCCGTTCTAAAGCACCGTTGAATCCCTGTATATTCATGACTATCAAGACCAGTTTTGCTTGAACGATAGTGGGATGAAAGACAAAAGCATCAAATGCAATATTCGTCTCATGCACACTGACAATTAATTACCTGCTCATCAGCTTTCACAAATGTAAACCCGTTTCTGTACTGGAAGGGTATGGTATCATCATCTACATCAAATACACTGCAAGGTGGCATACAAACTTGATTATATTGGGTGTTTAGGTATGATAAAAAGATGTATGCAGTTTTATCAACCTGTCATTTAGTCCACCTGTCTTCCTAACAATTGGAATCGAACCATATCTCATAGCAATCATCTGCATTGCAGAGACATGAGTTTAGAAGCACTTGAAATTTCAGCTAGATTTATAATGCTAAGTTTATGGGAAAGTAATCGATCAATACCTGTGTAAGACCACAAGGCTCGAAGATGGATGGGATGATAAACATGTCAGAGGCAGCATATATTAAGTGGGAAAGAGCCTCATCATATTTCAGTATTAATCGAGCATGCTCATGAGTTTTGAAATGATCCCTGATGCCTTCAAACTCCCTCTGCAAACAATCCAATTTGGAATTTTAAAATGACTGTTCAAAAAAAACAAAGTTCGAACTTTCTTCAAAGCTCAGCCAAGGCTACTTCATCCTTCCCACTAAGATTAAGTAAAAGTAAAAGGAAAACTCCATTGAAAGATGGGTTTTGTTAATAACAAAGTATATCAAATAGGGGCATTTTAGTCAGCTGAAAAATGGAAAACAAGTCTTAGTGGAATGGAGGGGGTGTATGCAACTGTTCTTCGAAAGAAAAAACTTGAAACAGAGAAATCAGGACTACCTGAATTTGTGGCACTGGACTTGAACCAAGAAGAACAAACTGACCACCAAGCTCCAATGTCCTATATATTGCATGCCTTATTAGATGTACACCCTTTTGAGCTACCAATCTGGTTATGCAAGCAACCTGCATGCAAAATTATAAGTTTTATCTAGCAGGTAAGCAAACCATGTAATGATTATCTCATATAGACGCCTACTCTCTCTTTCTCAATAGGTGTAGTCTGTATTGCTTAGTAATTCTACCAAAAATCTAATCAAGTCAATACATAAAACACAAATCTTGATAACAATAGTTCTTGCAGACGAGATCCCAAAAAGGAAACGGAATAGCTTCATGGCTAAGAAGTGGCATATTACAGTCAAGGGCAATGACTCGTGGTAATTAAAACTCTATCTATCCCTGTCTATTGAAGAGCATAAAATTTTATTGAAACACAGCAAAAAAAGATACCATGCTGTTGTCTCAAGATGGAATAAGATTTTGCAAGATCATCAAATCCCATTCCCGCTATTTGTGGGGTCATTTATACCTATATTTATTCTCCAAGTTATTTTGCATGATAAAAACAATTTAAAATTTGAGAGATATAATGTATGGACAGTAAAATTATCAGTAAATAAAAACTATACTTACCAATGGCTGCCTGGCTTTAGCTGAAGACATTCCTAGAAGTCTCCTTAAAGCTTCTTTGTTTTCTGATTTGCCTTCAATATCATTGGAATGATACTGAACTTTCAAAAGAGTGTCAGTTGCAGGATTCCAAGCACCAGTATCAATTCCATTTAAGATCCCAACAAACTTCTTTGAATGTGAATTCAGTGTTGCTTCCAGGCCTCGGCCTCCCTGTACAGCATAAGTAGCACATAAGTAAATTATTTGGGAAACTATCAACTAATTATGTGTGTGTGATTGCCCAGTTAGTTTTACTCTTCAGGAGAAAACTAAATGCAAGTCCTACCAGATTCTTGAATTCGCATACTTGCTCAGAAACAAACAAATATCCACTACTTGTCACATTATATTCTTATACACATGGTGTTTAGAATTTTCAATTCATTCTCAGGGCTTTTCTGCATAATGGAAATAACATAACTTCCATAACTTTGTAGCTCAGACAACAAGCAGTAATGATCCATCCCATTCACCATACATTCAAGTAGCCAAAATCCAATAACTTCAACTACGATGAGCTTTAGGAGGTCATATTATGTGAACGTGGCATTGTAATACATTTTAGCAAATTAGCAACATATATAATAACTCATCAAGTGCATCACTGGTTGCTTAGGACTTGCAACTGATACTGTTTTCTGGCTAATGCTGAGTTTAGCCCAAATTACCTAAGATAGAATAGTATCTTCCAGCATGATGATTACCTGATTTGGGCCACATTAGTCGATATTGATATGGGCCCAATCAGAATTAGCCGATAAAAGTTAAAATCACAGCAAGTGACCAAAAAAGTGCATCACTGGTTGCTTAGGACTTGCAACTGATACTGTTTTCCGGCTAATGCTGAGTTTAGCCCAAATTACCTAAGATAGAATAGTATCTTCCAGCATGATGATTACCTGATTTGGGCCACATTAGTCGATATTGATATGGGCCCAATCAGAATTAGCCGATAAAAGTTAAAATCACAGCAAGTGACCAAAAAACAGTTATCGGAAACATAACAAGTGTAAAAGTGATTTTCCAAAACATGTGAAAAACTCAATAGGCTAACTAGAGGAACAAAAAAAATTCTCAAAAAAATATGGGACCGCCACTTTAATTTCATATGCCAATCCAAAAGAAAGCCTACCATTCTTGTTCAGAAGTATATAACATAGCAGAGGTGCGCACCAAATCAACTCCCATAGACTCAAGAGTGTACATTAGAAAGTTGTAGAGCATAAATAGAAAAATCTAGGTGCTTCTGGGAAAAAATTGGCAGGTCTAGTTACACAATCTCATTAATTGATAATATTCATACCTCAGCAGCTCGCACCTCTTGGGCATAGGATGGTGAAACAGTTGTCACAATGTTGGAGTACACTATGGCACCCTGATAACAGGACATGTCAACAAAAGAGGAGGGATGAAAACCAGACAATAAATGCAATTGATATATTGGTGGGGGTTATTCACTCAGAAAATTGTGTTACCTTAACAGGGTTGATCCTGTCCCCTGAGTGGTCCTGCATCCTATCAGGTCTGTTAAGGTGGTGAACATCAAGACCGCAAGATGCTAGGTCGGAAGCTTGTGAAACTCCTTGATACTCAAAATTGTGACACGTAAAACATATTCTTGCTGAATTCAGTCCTTTTGGTACATACAAATCCCAATAAAGAGGTGCCTACCACAAATAACAAAATCAAATCTAAAAGAAATACCAGTGAAGATGCTGCAAGAAAAATAACAACAGATCTAGCATTCATACCACAAAAGATGTCTGCCAATCATGACAATGAATTATGTCAGGCTTCTTGCCAGCTTGATGAATTAACTCAAGTGCTGCCCTGCTGAAGTATGAGAACCTCTTAAAATCATCATCCTCACCATAGAATTGATTCCTCCAGAAGAATTTATTTGGGTGTTGTGGTTCGATGAAATAAACAGGAAGCCCTAAATGGTTGAATTTGCAGCCAATATATGATATTAAGTAAGATACAGAAAAGAAGCAGAAAATATTTTACACATTGGTAACGAGATAATTCTAGACCTTCAACAGTGCCAACCCAGATTTTGTTTTTGAACAGCCGACCATCAAAATACGATTCAATTGGCATATCCAAAGCCTGCATAGAATGAAGCACCAGGTCAAAGAAAAATAAGTTTACAAATTAAAGCACCTCTGTCAAAGGTCAAATACCTTTAAGTCCCGAATGCTATTGTACCGCATGCAGTCATATTTTGGTAGAATAATTTCCACAAGGTGCCCTTTCTTCTGAATTGCTTTACTGAGACCAGACACTACATCTCCCAACCCACCGACCTATAAAAATTTGTTTAATAAAATAAATACCCTTTAAATATGAGTCAGCGTTAAATATATTGGCAGATACACAAGTTAAAAAGTTTTTACTAGTACCATCAATGTGTAAGCATAAATGCAAAAAGGAAAAATTTAAAATCAGGGCACTAAAGAATGCTGAAGGTCTAAACGATGTGACCAAGGAATCAATGGGTTTAAACTGAAACATAAATTTCCCATCCAAGGAGGATACATTAGAAATTGTACTACAAGCATGGATAGAGAAGTGTTGGTACTATATTGGTGACAAACTAGCACTGAAAATAATTATTTTAACATTTGGTGTTAAGCCAACCAACCAACCAACCGTTGTCATAGCTCTATTTGGTCAAAACAAATATCCATGTGACCGACCCCCCAAGTAGCGGGGATGGGCTTTGATGATGATGATATCTTGAACACTAATGTGTGAATAAACTTAAAACAGCTAACATCTATATGATCCCCAGAAGAATAAGAAAAGACAGACCACCGCTCAACCTTGAATCCATACATTAAATATCTCAATCTAGTATGTAGATTCCAACCAGAGTTCATTCTTCAAAGAAATATCACAATGAACAACCAAAAATAACATGGATTCACTTAAGTTCATGACACATACCTTAGCCACGGGTGCCATCTCTGCCGCAATATGTATGACATGTAACCTAGTACTGAAAACAGCAAGAGATAGTCAAAATATATGCCTATTATTTATGAAATGAAGACAGATATATGTTATGCTTACCCTGTAGTTGATGATGTCAGTTTGAGAAATGTCTCGATGATTTCACGCTCATTCTTGTCTTTAGACAACATATAAGCATCACATATTCTTGCCTCCTGGTTCCATATCATATCTCTTAGAAGATCAGCTTGATCCACTGAAATCTTCTTTTCAATGAGCCATCCATCCACCATAAGTAATAAGTTGCTCCAAAACTCCAAAGGCTTATCAGATGCAGATTCTTCTTCTGCCTTTTTTTTGCTTTCTTCCTTCAAATTATTCAGTGTATCCTGGAATTCCTTCATAGAATCTTGATATAGCTGCACATAATGGTTTATTTCTTCATCAGATCTTTGCAGGCGTTCATCCAACAGTTTTATTTTCTGCTGCATTAGTTCACTATACTGTTGCATTTTCTCTGATGACAATCTATAATCATTGGCCTCATTGAGGGATTCCTCAAGTCGGTCAACCTTCTTGCGGAGTTCTTGGTTTTGCTGCAACACAAGAATAGCTTGATCAGCTTGATCTGTTGCCTTATTTAGCAGTGTTTGCAGATCCTCCACTTTCTCATATAAACTTTTGCATTCAGATTTCAAACTAGAAATTTTTGAAACGTCATCATGAGAAGCATCAAGTTTATACTCCAACTCTTTTAAAGAGAATTGCAAAAGTTCCCGTTCTTCCTCCAGCACTTGAATGCGCTGACCAGTTTCCCTAATATTACTAAGCTCTGCCTTCAGAGCCTGTAGCTCATCCTTCAGGGACGTATTCTCTGCCCTTACCAAATCCAACTCCTGGCTAATATAATTGACAACATCAGATTGAGAAGAAGAAACGGAATTATTCATCTCCTGTATATGTTCCTCACTTCCACCCCCCCTACTAAACAGTTCATTTTGCATCTTCTCCAACTGGCCTTCCAAGAGTTCCACATGTATCTTCTCTTGTGCAGCCACTTTGAGCCGTGCATCAGTTTCAGCCAGTTTCATTTCCAAAAGGTTGATTTCTCCCTGCAATGTCTCTTTTTCGCTGAGAATTTTTTCATGATCCTCAAGGGCATGCACACGAGCTTGATTGAGAAGATGTATATCTGTATGGAATAAGAAAGAGACACAACATGCTCAGCTGGAAATAATATTTATATATTTAGCTTTCATCTAGAGAAAAACATTCATGCTATCATAAAGTTACATGTCGTGTGGTGACTAGGAAGAAACATTCATGACTTACTCTTTTCAGCTGTTCTTATCATCCCTATTAGATCTTGTAGATCAACGCTGGTGTTTTGTTCTCCTCCATCTTTAGTGGTGGACTGTTGTAAAAAGAAGATGATCATATTGTCAAACATTTTCTCTGCTGTAAGTAAGATTAGCATGTCTCATGATTCAAAGGTAACCTTCTGAAGAACATTCATTTTTCTTTTGATGGACTTGCAACAGCCAATTATGGTGAGTATCACGCTGAAGGTGTTAGATGCAATGATTCATTCAAAGCAATACCTCATGTGAGCATTATATCAATAACTCTTAAGCAACATTATTAGAAATTAATTATAGTTTCAGGGCATACTAGAATGTCATTTGATGGAAAGGAACTGCTCAAGTTTTCATCATTTGAGTGTGGTAATCGCTCTGCAGAGTCAACACTATCATTGTGCAAAGATCTCACTTCATTTGGTTGAGAAGAACTTCCATACCCCTTTTCTTCTAAGTATCCTGCTTCAATTATGATGGGAATGTTGACACTGGAATCTGCATCTTGATTTGAATCCAAAATGCTTGGAATAGAATTGCTATTATCATTTGGAACAGAATCTGTAGTTTTTGGACGCTCAAGATTGATTTTCTTTGCATTTCTCTTATTTTGAAAACTGCAAAAGTTCAATACCAAATACATCAAAATTCAATAATTTTGTTCTAAGCTAATTCCTAGTGCATGCAGGTGGACTTTACTGGACTTGAAGAATCTCCACCCATAATGCCCTATAAGATTCAATTTTATCATAAACCTTTGATTTCAGTTGTCATTACATCTAAAGAAGTCTGCACATCAAATTCAAATTTCATCATCATCAAACCTAAAGCACTTAATCACCCTTAACACGATGCTTTCTTTTCTGCAGCCAATAAAGTGCATATTAAAATATCAGAGAGATATTTGTGGTGTGTGTGTGTGTGAGAGAGAGAGAGAGAGAGACCTGTTGCAGTCAAAATTGCAAAGCATTTAAATATGAAGCCATTCTAAATCAAGATCAAGAATGGTATGCTATCAAAATCAGGAATCTTTAAAAAGAAAGAAAGAAAGAAAGATTTTAGCTTAATGAAAGCCACTCTTCATCAAGATCAAGCACAAACTACAAAGCACGCTATCTCAACGTCAAGAAACTTGATTCTTGAACAAAAATCAATTTCCCCTCTCAAGAACCTTCAATAAAAACAGAAAATTCCAACCGCAAACGAACACAAACACATTTGTCCAATCCAAGAAAATTCAAGAACTCAATCCTACATCACTCAACACCAAACCAATATCAACCAATCCAAAGACAAAACCAAGAAAACAAAAACAAGGGTTGCAAAATGACCAAAACAGTACCCGGAATTACGCTGTCGCGTTTTACAAGAAGCAGGGTACAAGCGCTGCGAAGGGGAAGGGTAGAATCGTACAATGACTTGACTACACTTGAGGCTGCCTCCGACCAATCTCCGGCCAAGAAAACACGTCGACGGCGTCGCCTCCATCAATCTTCACGCACTCACACCACCCACTGCGTGTGAATTGTGAAAGAAAAACGGTTGCTTACAACCAACGACTGCTTAGCTTCATTTATTTGGAGTTGGAAAATAATAAAGTGCGCTATTATCTTCTTTCTCTTTGGAGGCTTCGTATCTTCTCACCCTTTTATACTGGGAATTTTTTTTTTGACATTTTTTAATACAAGGTAAGTTAATTACGATGATTCGCAATAAAATATGAAACGTGGCGGTCGGATCACTTGTTATTACATGGAGGTCCTATTGTATTATGGTGTGCTGTGTAGCACCGGAATTTCGTGAACTGGATTTTTTAAAAACAGCTTTTCGTGTTTAAAGAAATAGTCCTCGCATCTCAAAATATGCTCTTTAAATGCCTCTTAACTTCTGTTCTAATCAAAAGGGTAATTGATGTAATTTTCTTCAGCAAAAACAATTATTACTTACACTAATTACTAAGTAAAATTATAATTTTGTGGTTTTAAACTAAACTGTTAAAATGTGAAGTTTGATGAACCGATCTGTCCCACCATACTTTTATTAATTGGACTAATTATTTAGTGGTCTATTAGAAAATGGATCTTAGTGGATTGATCCGTTTTGTCTTTTCATTAAACAATTAAATAAGATATAAGTAATAATGAAATAAATATCACATGATGTAAAAAGTGGTGTATATTTATTTATGAAATAATTGTTTTTTAATATATTTTAAAAACAAAAAAATTAAAATTCAGATAAACCAAGCTACTGATGGATTGGATTAGATTAGGACATTGACAACCCGCTAGAACAGTGGGCCGGCCCATTCTGTCCGCCATGTCGGCACCTCTATAACTCTGTCTAACACTAAGGAAGATTTAATTAATAAATAAATAGATAAAACACACACTTTTGAGTAAGAATTGATATTGATCGACCAAAATAATGTATAAACAAACAAGTTGACTTTTTATTCTTGGCTACGAAAGCCCCATGATACGTGGTTAATCTATTAACACTACCTACTTGTGATGGAAAAGTTTTTTTTTCGATATATTTTGGTATGTAGTACTGTATTATTTTTTCTTGAAGAAAAAAAGAATTACATATTTTTCTATAATTAAAATGTGAATTGGCAATGGCAAAGTGCGTAATATTTTTCTATAATTTAAATATTTTAAGAAATTAAAGAAAAAAAAAAAAAAGGAAAGTTCGGAACCCCAAAAGGTGTAATCTTTCGTGATCCGCCTCCCTCTCCTCGTCGCCGATTTCCTTCCGCCGGCAACAGCCACCGCCGCCACACTCCTTAAAATCCTTCGGATCATCCAAGGAACACTTGTATTATTGTGGATTCGAGATAAAGATCTCCCTTTTTATCATCGAGAAAAATTCACTCTCGTTCCTGGAACGCGAGATTCGAACAGTACTGGTAATGTTTCTTCTCTTTTGACATTTTATTGATTCTCTGTTTTTTTGTCAAGCAGAAATTATTGAGCTCATTAGAATATCGGGATACAGCTCCTGTTCTTCAATTTAGCATAAATTATTTCCCCTTTCGCTTTTGTTTTCCATATTAAGCATTATTGATGACAATTCAAATGTTCTAAACTGTTAATTATATCTGATTCAGTATATCAATAATTTGTGTAATGTAATTTGTAATGTAGGAGTAGCTTTTTGCTGCAAGCTGCAATACAAGAAGTTAGTGATGGATATCGAAGACAGTGTTTTCCTTTCCAATACAGGATTCCTTGATGTTGCGATTTTGCTCATTATCGGTTCTTCTTCTTTGATTCTGTTTCGGATCTTCTATGTTATATACCGGAGCAGCAAGACCCTATATAGTAGACCTCCAGGACCTCTCAGTACCCTGATAATTCTAGGTTCAGGTGTGTAAGTTATACCTTTTCTCCAAGTTAATTTATGCTACAGTTATTAAGAGTAGTGTGAAAAGAGAATTGAAGAATTGAGTGAACGACACGAAGAACATTTGACAAATCTGTTATTTTCTTTTGCTAATTCCTTTCATTTTTAATTTTCGTGTCATTTGATCCTAATGTAGGTGGTCACACAGCAGAGATGCTAAACCTACTAGGTGTTATGCAGATGGAGAGATTTAAGCCAAGATATTACATTGCTGCTGCCACTGATAATATGAGCCTCCAGAAGGCTCGTGTGCTGGAGGATTCCTTGATGGAAAAGGTAATATATTTGGCTACTGCATGCTTATGGTATGCTTATTCTCGTGGAATTATGTGGAACTTTCTAGGTTCGTTCTCAGGCACACCAGTTTCAACTTAAACATGACTCAGATTTTCTTGTTGGAAACCTGGAATTTTCTTTGAGTCTCCTCTGTTTTCATGTTTTATATTTGGGATAGTAATGTGAAGGTTCTTTAGAGATGTCTGAAAAAACTATGGACTTGGAAATGTATAAAACCATGCTTTCAGTATGGCTCTCTGTGCAAAAGGAACTGGGGTGATAATGGAATCTGTGAACAGAAATAAGGCAGTTGTGACCTTTTGGTTCTCCTTATTTCATGAATTGCATGCTCTTTGAAATGGAATTTTGTTGTGCTAGGCAGAGGTTGAGCTGGTAGGGACTTCTCAGTTTATGCAAATTTACAGAAGTCGTGAGGTTGGCCAGTCTTACATAACTTCAGTTGGCACAACTTTACTCGCTTTAGCCCATGCATTGTGGCTGATGATCAAGATCAGACCTCAAGTGGTATTTTGATTTCTTGTTTCACTAAACTATCATTATCCTTAAACTTCTATTTTATTCTATTTGCTTTACTCTATATCCTTACTATGCAGATTTTGTGCAATGGACCTGGAACTTGCATACCGCTTTGTGTAATAGCATTCTTTTTCAAGGTCTGCAAAGCTTTTTTTTAACAGATTTTTGCCTTGCTCATATGGGCCATTACTTTGAGCATTAATCATGCTTAGATAATTTGAAGTTTGATGGAGTTATGGTTCTACTTTCAGGTTTTTGGGGTCAGGTGGTCATCCATTTTCTATGTTGAGAGCATCGCTCGAGTTAGAAGGCTATCTTTGAGTGGGTTGCTTCTTTACAAACTACGGATGGCTGATCAATTATTTGTGCAATGGCCACAGCTGAAAAGCAAATACCCCCGAGCTAATTATGTTGGCCGTCTTATGTAATTGACTCCATTTTTTCTCCTTCAGTGAGGTACTTCACTTTTCTGACCATTCTCTCTAATCGATCTTGAGTTCCTTTTGCCTAGGTCCATATGAAGTTTGGTTGGCACTATAAATAATTGACATTTTCATGAAGTCGTTACATATATTTTTTGAAGGTTGATTTTACTTGAGAACTTAGATGAATAGGATGGAATAGAAACCCTGAATTTCTTATGGTTTGAAAATGTGAATTGTTCGTCAGAATTTGCGAAAGTTGCTCTGGGAATAACAAATTCTGATGCATTTGATAAAATATATATCAAATTTCGAAAATATGAACTTCAAATCACATAATCCTTACTATGGTTGTGTGGTTTTCTAGTTGTTCCCTCTCAATGGTATTTTAGTTTAATTTCTCATTCTTACCTTCTTGCAGGATTCTCTCAGGCGATGAATTTTTATGGTAGTGGACTTTTGATGAGAAGCAAGTTGCTGACAAAATGGCTGTTTTTCACCTAACAAAAAACATTTAAGATAACTTGTGCAGAAATGAGCAGACTTCACACACTTAGATACGATAGATACTACACATCTGTTATCATTATGACGCATAGAGATGAATTTTTGATATACTATATCTGTCATCATTATGACGCGTAGAGATGAATTTTTGATATACTATATCTGTCACTCGAAGTTGCTCATGTCGTTGCTAAATCCTCATTCATCTCACGTTATGGCCAAATATTATCGTTTAAATTTGTTTAAAATTTGTGTATTTAGTTTCATTTGATTGTTAATGGAGCCAAGCCTGAAGGTAAAACATTCTTGCGAATAATTAAACCATAAGCCATATAAGCTGTTTGCTTCTTGCTGTTCACCAACAAAGCTCTGGAACTCATAACAATCACAGAATGGTGGCAATTCGAAACAACAGAGAAAGTACATAAAACAACCAACAAATTTCTTTGACTAGATATGGAATGAAGAATATTACTATTGTGCAGTGTTCATTGGTTCTATGTCATTCTTACTCTTGAACTCTGAAACAGCCTGATCTAAGGAACTTCTAACATGCTGGCATACAAGCATTAGATCCTGGCATGAGTCTTTCAATACCTCACTAGCTGGGTCACCTACAACCACAACACAACATGTAAGCTTTTTTCATATGAAACAAACAACCAATCTTTTACATTTAATTTGGTAAAAGCAATCACCCAAAGGTTGCGCTTGGAGAGATTTGAAATGGACCAAATTCAACTAATAACAAGCCAAATAACAACTATTTGCTCCAATGAATTGCAAATTCATCCTCAAATCCTTCAATCCAAATACAACATTAAGGTTTCCCACTCATTTGATCATTGACTATTTTTCTTGGATACATTCACAGTAGATTAGTAATTACTCTGCAAAAACTCCATGCATACAAGATAGTCACTTCGAATCAATGATGTGATTAAACTCCCTCATTTTCGAGAGGAGCAACCCTGATAATATACATACAAAATAAATATTTCCATGCAATCATACAGAAAACTTTATGAAAGGAGCAGCATCTATGTAAGTTAAATATGGGGATTGAAGGCTAGTGACTAACATGGGTACTTTGAAATCCTAATTAGCGTGCCAAGGTAACAAAAGTAAACACAGTTTCCAGTAAGGAAGTTTAATGTAAACTCTAGCTAGAAAGAAGACAATTAAAAAAACAAAAGGGATCTTTTAATTGTCTACAACAAGTATGAATAGCTAAATCGGTATCATCAATCTCAACCAAAAGAAAACGAAAAACAAATAAACATTACCAGTTGTTTGTACCCTCATGTTCACCCGGGCATCAGAAGGGTGTGGTATGCTGTAACCACAAAATGTTACTCTGGGGCTGCAAGATATTTATTACTTGTTAGTCAGCATCTCTATCTCTCTCAGAGATTATATATGAAAACGATAAGAGTAAGCAGAAGATCAGTAAGCTAACAGTTGCATGAAACCATGATATTACAACAAACCAATTATTCAAGAGGAATAAAATATTATCTATCTCATTGATTTATATATGTTAGGTTCATGTAGCAGAATCAATTTCACAAGTAAACACACAAGAACGCCTTTACTGCTTTTAGAACTCACTCTTGATTTAGAATAAATCTTATTGAATTTGCTAGAGTATGATCTTCATCCGTCAACGAAAATGTTGCCTGCGATGGATCCTGGAATGACCCGTGCTCCATTGACACTGAAAAAGGAAACATATTAACAGGGTTCATCATTTGGTACCGATAGCTAGTATATCAACACAAATACATGTAAATTCAATTCAGTTCTATATAAAAGAATATTCAGTATACTCCATCAAAATTGAACAAAAAAAAAAAAAAAACAACCTTTTTTTATGTCAAATTACTATCTTTGCAGCCTCCTCCTTTATGTATCAATTATATTTTTATCATTTATAATTAAGCAACCTTTCTTCAGGCTGTCTAATATGCTGTAGGAAGTAATGAATTTTTTATCATATGGATCAAAGAGACAAATTTCAAAACCAATATACTGTGGAAAAAAAGAAATCGATATTCCGGCGCACTCCGCCGGACGTCAAGATACCGGCGCCGGAAAATGAAAACAAATAACTCAGGCGAAGAAAGAACAGAAGAAGAACACTAGAACTTACCTTCTTCAAGTATATTCCCACGCTGTTCGGTGTTGATTCTTGCCCTAATTTAATTAGGGCACTCTTTGCTCCAATTTTTGCGTATGAATTGGATGAGGCAGATGGGCTTCACACACATATATAAAGCTGGGCTTTACAAGAAAATCTCTGAACCAAGCCCACAATTAAAAGAAAATAATAGTAGTATTAATTAATTAGGCGTAAAATGCATATTTTATTTAACCCTTATTTGCAAACATCAACAATAATAAAATAAGTAAAATTTCATAAATTTGATTAATATTTTAGTTACAAATATTAAATTTCACCAATTTTTTTGTACAATCATGTTCTAACAATCTCACGATGAATCAAAATGTTCATTTAACTCTTAAAACCCACAGTACATTAATTCGTAGCTATGCCTTTCAAAACTAAGGGCTACTGCACTGGAATAAATACTGCGAATATCTTACAAAACAAAAAACCTATCAATTTCAGTGATGAATATTTATCAATCCTCAGATGGGATATTTAAATCTGCATTTTCTTCCTTAGAGTTGAGATCATCAAGATACTGCTGATAAACGTAAGAAACAGAACCCCATATAGCCAACAACATAGCCACAACTTTGAGGCCACTCATCCTGTCCTGAAAAACCACCACTGCAAGAATTGGAACAACAGGCACATTCATAGTACTAATCACATTAGCAAACAAAGATGAGATCTTGAGAATCAAAGACACCATTCCTATAGCAAAAACCTGCCATGACAAGGCTGCAAACAACACTATCATCACATAACTTTTCTTGCCTAATTCGAATCCCTCCATCTCCTCCTTCAAACCCCTCCATTCTCCGCTGCCAAACAGGCCCACTAAAAGGGCAATACTCGTCACCATAGACTCGTAGAAAATCACATTCAAGATTTCCCTAATGGTTTGCCTTTTGATCAACTTCCCATAAGCCAACTGCTCGATTGAGAGTAACAAAGCGTATCCAGCTGATCCGCTCAGCGTGCAGATGAATCCCAATACGTACTTTCCCTTAACGGCCTCGTCTGAGGAGTCATGTTGCAAGACAAGGAGGACGCAAGAGAAGGTGAGAAGCAAGATGGAATTGAATATCAAAGGAGTTAGTTTCTGGGAGTTTATGAAGTAGGAAAAGAAAGCATTGAATCCCAGTTGAGTCGAGCAAACGAGGGAAAAAGTCGAGAGGGGAAGATACATTAGGCCAAGTGAATACAACATAGAATCAAATGCAAGATAAGTGCCAAAACAGATGTATAAAACAGGTAAGGCTAAACTTGATGATGAATCAGTGGTGGGCTTGTTTCTTGATGTGAGATAAAGCAATGGAAGAAGAACTGGAAATCCAGCGCATTGCATTAGAGCTGCTATGTATTTGCTTTTTCCACCTTTTTCATAGTATAATCTCCCAAGAAGAGTAGCAGCTGATTGGCCAGAGAGCACTAGGATTGAATATAGGGCCATTCGAAGCCACATTTCGTAGTGTTTAAGAACAGAAAACATGTTTTTTTCATTAACAGGGGGGTTTGAGTTTGCTTCTCTGGTTTCTTGAATTACTGGAAGATCCATGGACAAGAAAACAATTATTTGTAAAACTGGGCGATGTATTCTAGTAGATATATATGTGTCTTGTTTGAGTGCCGATGTTTGCTAAAAGTTTGTAAGAATGGTGAAAACTGAAAAGAGCATCAATTCTTGATCCTTGATTGGTTTGAATTTATAAAATATTCAAGATTTATTAGAAGTTATGAAGATGGATTTACACATTCTTGGTGTGATTTGATTCAGTTGACAAGTGATATATCATATGAATTATGATTTTAAGCCACATTCATAATGTGATTAGATTCAGTTGATAAGTGACACATGTAAATGGATTTGAAATCATTGCACACATTCATAATGTGAGGTCTAAGTGCAATAAGCATGACTTTTTAACTATTAATAGGCTAATAAGTCGTTACAACTTACAAAATCAACTTTTACACTGTTTGTTTTCAAATAAATAAAAAACAATTCAGCAATCATAACACATCTGTCAGCTATGAATGATCCATTCCTCTTTCATCTACAAGAGCAACTTGAGAACCTTCATCTTTCTCTCTCTCCTTCATCTTCAAATCATCAAGATAATGTTGATAAATATACGAAACGAAACCCCACATTGCCAGCACCATCGACATGGCTTTCAACCCTGTAAGCTTGTCCCCAAGGAAGATCACGGCTGCAACCGGAGCAACAGGCAGCCCCACGACACTTATAACATTCGAAAACAACGATGAAACCTTGAAGATCAGACCAATACACCCAACCCCAAAAACCTGCCAAGAAACAGCTGTCCAAACCAAGTTCATAAGATATGAAACCTTCCCTGATTCATACATTTCCATCTCCCTGCTCAGCCTCTTCCAATCCCCACTCGCAAACAGCCCTATAAGTATAGCCACCGTGGCGACCACGTTCTGATATACGGTCATGTCCACGATAGCTCTGATGGTCTCCTTCTTGATGATCTTCTGAAATGCCACCTGTGTCACACACAGCATCATCGCGTACCCAGCCGAGGCGGCCAGGGTGCACAAGAACCCGATCACATACTTCTGTTTCGTCGATTTCTTGTTGTCTCCAGGCTCGGATTGGAACACGAGGAGCACTGATGAGATCGTGAGGAGAACCAGGGAGTTGAGGATGTAAGGAGTGAGCTTCTGCTTGTTCAGGAAATACGAAAACAGGGCATTAAATCCCAATTGGCTGGCACACACTAGAGTGTATGTTGTGACTGGCAGATATTGGATCCCGATTGAATATAACATGCAATCCACTGCAAGAAATATGCCAATTGCTATGTAAAACATGGCGAGAATTAAAATGGGTCTTTTCGGGTCCGTTTCCGGGTCGTTGTGTTTGGTGGATGTGAGGAATTGAAATGGGAAAAGAACTGGAAACCCTATAACTTGGACCAATGTTGCCATCCATTTACTCTTTCCACCATTGTCGAAGTACGATCTGGCCAAGATCGTGCCAACTGATTGCCCCGCGATGACGAAGAACCCGTAGACCATCATTTGGAGCCACCATTTGTATTTTCTCAGAAAAGAGATGCAAGATTTTGTCTTGGTTTTTGCGTTTTCTTGTGGGTTTTCTGCTTCAGGTTTCATACCTGCTGAAATAGAAATATGAGTGTAAGAGATTTTGAACATTTCTTGCAAAATTTCTTGAACTGGTAATGAAAAAGCAAAGCCCTTTCTTTCTATTTGTCTCTTCAATTAAAAGAAATTAACAAGTAGAGAAACAAAAAGACAAGCATAAGAAGGAATAAGAGATGTGACCAGTAATTGGTGGCTGCAATTCTTGAGCTTCTCCCATGGCGATCATGCAAATGGATATGATAAGAAGAAAAATGAGGATGATCAGTGAATTGAGCAAGCAACAAACGAGCCGCTTTGCTGCTTTGTGTCTGTCTATATAACAGCAAACGTGAGAACAGGTGTCAAACTATAGGATTCCACTATTTTAAAGATTCCAAATCCAATTACAATTTATTTTCCAACTAAAATTTTAAATTCTATCTAAGATTTTTAATATCAATATAATTGGAATTAACATGTGTCTTATAATATGAATTTTTTTAATAATTAATTAATATCATAAATAAATATCATATATTTATTTAATTTCTAATTTAATCAACACGATAGAATATTAAATATTTTGAAATTAAATAATATTTATATAATTATCCACACTTATGAAAAAACGTTTTCATATATTATTAAAGAAGTTAAAATTTATATTTAATCTTTATACTTAGGATGGTGAATCGAATACCATAAACCCATAATTATTAGCTTTAATAAAATGAATGAATAATTAAACTCTTTAATTAATTTATTAACTCTGTTAATTAGATATCACTTCATTAACAGTACGGAGCTATCTATATATTTTTTTTATTTACTACATTTTTATTTAGTATATGGATCAATTATGATTGTCAATTACTAAACAGTATAGCTATGTCGTACACATAATAATTACATTTATAAAATGATTTCATAATTTGCGTGAAACAACTCCCAAATGATAGATATTTTGGATGGAAGTGATCATTGCCCACCCCAAGGAATTTGTATTAATTATTATGAGGATGTATAGTTGCAGAGTAGTAGAGATAAGTGCAAGTGGCCAGTGGGTCTCTCTTTGTGGATTAAGCAATCATATGGTAAGCCTGGATTTTGTCTCCATTCAACTACGAGTTGGTGAGAAAGCTACTTTCTATTGAAAACATGACAAACCAAATAACAAATCCTAAATCCCCTACAAATTTTTTTTGTTTTTTTTTTGTTTTTTTTTTTTTTGTCTACTGTTTTTATAAATGTATGATTAATTGTTGCCGTGACACGAAAAGTAAAATATTTTAATTATATTTTTCGTTTCTTTATTTAACTTCTTTGTGTGTGTGTGTATATATATATCAATTCATGTCATTTTATTCTCTTAAAAAAGAGAGAGATTTGTGATTTTGAGTTTGGCTAAATCCCCTAGATATTGGAAGTTATTCTAAAAGAGATGAATGATTGTTTGTTTATACTACTTGTAATTTGCGATCCATTGGGGTTTCACCTTCACTTATCATGCATGATTTTACTTTTCTTGATTCTAAAAAAAAATAGACAATGTATGCAAAATGGTGAATCAATGAATCTGAATGAAAGAGAGAAGAAAAGTTGAATTTCGGACAAAAGTGGATGTTGATGGCAATAACAATGCCAAAACTAGCTTTCATCCATTTGATCTTTTGCATCAGTCAAAGTTGATGGCCCTTGCGGCCTTGGTGCTTATCGATTACTCCACGTTTTCATGATAATTGTCGTTTTAAGAAGTCACATTGTTGATTTTTTTTATTGCCAACAATTATTGATATATTTTTTTCCAGTTTCACCCCTCTTTTTAATTGACTTTATTTAGTGCAATACATCAATCATACTTATTAAATATTGGATAATAAGTCATTGTGTCTATATAATTATACATTATATCTTTTCTTAATCTCTATCAAACAAACTTAAACAACAATTATTTAAAAATAATCAGATAACATAAAATGACATCATATATAACATGAATGGATGAAAGATGACACAAAATGAGATATATGGGGGAGCTAGAAGGCGACCCGACAAAAATGTGGGATATATGGCATGAGGGGGTCTACCATATAGAATAACACGAGCAGTCGATGTGTGGAAGTGTTGAGTGGGATTAATTTAGTACAACAAGAAAATAAAGTTTTGATGAAAGTTAATTCTAATCTTAAAATAACTAGTTGGAACAAAACAGAATTATATTATATTATATTATGCACGTAACATACACTAATAAAATAGATGTAGATAAGGTCCACCCACGATTGAAATGTAAATTTGGGATATGTTATTAATGCATGCAATTAATTAACGAAGTAATTATGAAAACAAGAGGAAGTTAATCTAAAGATAGTGTGCTTTCAATCAACTATGAGTTAAATAATATAGACCGAAGTGGTTAAGCAGAAGCAGAAGATGGTAGAAAATATGAGAAGTGGGAGACCTAAGATAGCATGCAGCAAGATTCAAAAATACCAAAACCTTGGAATTTTCGTTATGAACACGGCACTTCCAATGGCCAATCGATCACGACATCTTGCAATATCATAGAAATACTAAAACGACAACCACGTGGATCGTTTCTGCATCAACCACTTCGACAAGATTTCGAACCTAATTCTTTAAGGAAAACAAAAAACAAAAAAAAGGACACTAAGATTTGAGTTCAAATAGCTATAAATTTGAGAAAAAGAGAAATGAGGTGATTGGTAAATATTTTAATCGATTTTCTATTCCCAACTTGTTTATCCATTTGTTGTTCTTGAAAAGGAGTCGTGTTGTAATAAATAAAATTAAAAAAAAAAATCTTTCAAAGGAATTATGTTTCAAAAGTTAAAAGTTATATTTAAGTAAAAAATTATTATGCTTTAGGTATAAAAATTCTTCTTAGTTATTTTTTCTTACATATGTCAATAAAACAAAAGTGAAGGTATAATACAGAGTTAATGAATTACAAATTAGTGTATATTTAAAATACCATATTTATTTTATTAGGTTTAAACATCAATAAACCCACTTCATTGAGCAGTTCGCGAAAGGATGATATATATATATGAGTGTTGTGTAAGACCGTCTCACGGATCTCATTCCGTGAGACGGGTTGGTCAGGTTGTAGCAGTTACGCGAAAGGATGATATATATATATATATGAGTATTGTGTAAGACCGTCTCACGGATCTCATTCCATGAGACGGGTCGGTCAGGTTGTACATAAAAAATTATGTAATATTTTTGTATATATTAGGTAATAGTTTCTCTCTCTATATATATATATATAATATAAAAATATTACTTGATATATATAAAAGTATTACATAATACAAATAAAAGTATTACATGTTGCACGACTTACACGCAAGGGAGAAGAGCGCATGGGGTGGCATTGGGGGAGGATCCGCGCGTTTTTAATAACCCGACCTGACCCAATTCAAGTCATGCATTCCATAATATAAAATATTACTTAATATACAGAAAAATATTACCTAATGCACATAAAATTTTTACATATTCTCTTATAATCTAACCAAACCAAAAATGCATCCTATAATTCAAAAGTATTACCTAATATATAAAAAAGTATTACCTAATATAAGTATTACATAATTATCTATATCCAACTCGTCTCACGAAATGGGATTCATAAAACGGTCTCACATAAGACATTGGCTATATCTTAATGTTAAGACTTTGTCTATACCTTAATGTTAATTAGAAAAAAAAAACAACAACAATCCAGTCATATTAGTTGCTCATAATTAACGTGAAAGCAAATATCTTTAAGATGTAAATAAAGTGGACATGACAACAATTTTTTTCATGTTTATTAAATGACCATCCTCATCATCGACCCTCTCTGAAAAAAATTTAAAAAAAGAAAATCTATCGAAGCACAATTATTTTGTGGTTAAGATGTAATGTGTGCCCATTTATAACATTAATGAGTCTTGGAGACCACATAGCTAGGTAGGGTCCACTGAAGATGATAACTCTACGTTTTCTGTAAATATTTATACAATACTAATATTAAATAATCACTCTGAACCCATTTCAGAATGTTATCAAAAAATAAGAAACATAAAATTATTTTCATGGTGAGAAAACAAAACACACACTAACACACGTATATAATTACAGTTAAAAAAAATAAAAAATAAAATGAGCCGACTGTTTTGACAGCTCTTGAAAATACTGTGGTGAATTGGTGAGAACAATACATGAATAAAAAAATTATAAAAAATTGAAAGAAAGTGAAAACTATAGTCGTGGAAACGAACATTCTAACAAAGGTTTTCCAGTTTCTATTCTTTCTACGTTTAATGGCCAAAACTGGGCAGGCAAATTGATTGGATGTCTGCATGAAATTGCTGCAAATGTGCAGCCTCACCAACTACTTCTCAGACAAGACAACCTTGTCCATCCTAGGAGATACATCTGTACTCTCTTTCTCTCTCCATAGATACACTTTTTTTCTACTAGCAACATTTTTTATTTCATAAGCCTGCATTCATCCAACCAAACCAGTCTTAATATCGCAAGAAAATACGAAGAACACATAGACAACATGGATGGATAAGAACTTACTAGTGAGGGATCTGAAGAAGAACGATCGAAATACAATATAAACACACTGAGATGGCAATTCCAGCCATAAAATTGTGAAATAGCTTCTGATTATCTCTTGTTGGGATAAAAGCTGACTTCAGTGTATTGGTCAGCTCAAAAAGCCGATATGAAATCTGTAGTGGTAAACTAGTTAGCTATGACGAAGGCGAATTAATTCAAGAATCGAATTTCACGAACTAAAAAAGATTCACTCACCAAGGTGTAAATGGCAGTTGTGAGCATGAAGTTGAGCAGAGGATAAGCTGGTATAAAACATAGTAGCCACTTAGGTTGACCATTGGGCTTATTTGACCTGCACAGAGAGAAAATTGAGTTAGTGAATACAAGGTTCGATTCTAATATAGTCGCTAGTTAATGAGTAATAACTTTATACAAAATGTTATACGCACAATCAAAGATATAAATATAAGAAATAGATAGTTAGCTCACAGACCTCAGCCATATGTGAAACTGTGAAATGTAAGTTTCCAATGTGATTTTTCCGAGCCACCTGTTATCAAAGAGCATTTGTAGGATTAAACAACCAGTAATTATTAGTGTCATATAAGTTTAACAGAAAACCTTACAATTTCAACTTACGCAAAAATAGCCAAAGAAAGATTTCGAAGCTGCTGACTAAAATTCCGCAAGCAAATATAGACGCTGAAAAAGGAAACAAGAGAAGTGAATGAGGAAAAAAAAAAAAAGAATGGGAAAAAAAGTTCACAAATGGCACTAGCTAATGCTATCTTGCCAAAATACGAAACCACAGCAAAGACAATGGGAAAAGGAATTCATTACACACGTTATGGGAATCCATGATGTGTAAGGATGGAGCTTGTTATATGAAATTTTATCCAGCTTGTATACGTACTCAAACCACAAGTAGCCAACCTAAACCAGATAATGAAGTGAGCACAAAAATGTATTCATCTCAATCAAAATCACAAACAGGAATCGTGTACAAACAAAGGGCATGAAGAAATTAAGTATTTACGATTAAGGCAATGGTAACGATGAATGTTTTGACCATGCGTCTCCACTTGGCCTCAGATTCCTCCAGTTTCTCCATCAACTTCTCAACCTGCAATGACAAAAGCATGAAAACTTTAAGATCATTGAAAGAAGAAAAAAGACAAATTTTAAATTTTTCAAGAATACATTTGGGTGAAAATAGGCATAAATCATTCCAATGATCCATATATATCGATCAAGCCCAGATCTGAAATGCCATTCATGTAGTCGTGGGAGATCCGGTTTTCCAGGATCAGTATATCCTGCAATTAAGATAACAAGAAGCAGGTGTTTAGGCATTTAATGAGAATATTAACTTGAAGTGAGTTATACTCCCTTCACATGAAGATTATTTCTTAACTAGTCAATACAAATAAAATTTAATTGAATCGAATAAATAAGCTTGGAGGAGACACAAAAGTTATCGATGACCACACACCTAACAAAAAGGTGAGAGGACTCCATAAAATGTCGAAAACTCCAGGAATTTCCCATACCAATATAACCACAAAGAAGCTCATAAAAATTTTCAGAGCCATCACTGATCTTATCTCATTATATTTGTGGCCTATACTAAGGGCTCCATACACCATAACCGTAAAGAGGGTATGCATAGGGCAGATATAGTACAACATGTAGTCATTGTTGAGAACAATACAACAAAATGAAACAAAAAAGTTTAGCCTCCACATCATCTGCATAGGGAAAAAAAAATTAACTTAGAATTCCCATGAGAGGCATAAGACAGTGAAAAGAAAGTACTACTTGCCTCAGCAGTAATAACTAAAAAGAAGATGAAAAAGTTTTAGTCAGACTATAATTTCACCTGAGCAAATCGAGCAATACTAAAGTCTTTTCTGATGTAATAATAAGAGAAGTTTCCAAAACCGGTCATCCAAACATATGCAGCAATGAAAACACGAATTGCATTGTAGATCTCCGTTGCAGCAAAGTAATGGTACATCAAAAACAAAACCTGCCAACATGGGATAGAAGAGTATGTCAAAAACCTTGAAGGAAAAAGAGTATAATGTGGCATCAGACATTATGAATATGGAACACTGATAGAGAAGTACAAAGAATCCAGAGCATTCAAGTATCCCACTGATGGCATGAAAAATAAAGAAAATGGTTTATGAACAAATTGCTTGCCTGCATATATCCTTTCCACTCTTCAGTCTGGTGGCGGTTAAGATAAAGTATGGATTTCCCAGAAAATCCAGACTTGTCATTGTGTTTCTTGAGAGAAGTTGCTGCTGAAGTTATGATAAGGAGAAAGAATAGAAAAAGGAACAAATCGCGATTGTAGCTCTGTCAACAAGGGAAAATAATAATAATAATAATTAGAGACATAACAATCAAGTAATCCAACACACAAAATATATTACATATTATTATGAGTAAGACAAAAAGCTATAGGCCCTATTTTGGGTGGATTATACTATAAAATAATGTTCTCCTACCCACCGTAGGCATGCCTTAAAATGCCCACCGCTGATGTGTAATGATCCCAGCCCTCCAAATATTTGAAATTAATGTTTATGTTGGATTTTTGACACGTCAGCAGTGGGCACATTAACATGTGCCCACGGTGGGTAGGATAACAGTCATGTTATACTATATTATGATTGTTTAAGTGTAAATAATGAAAACTGAAAAAACATAGCAACTAGTCCTGAAGTCTGAGAAAATTTACTTGGATTTAGTTTCACTTCATAGTCTATTAGTATCAGAACATATTTTATTGAATCAGTGGAATCAAACAGAACATATGGAGCCTAATACATACAGCATGCTTTTGATAGAAAGAGCAGCAGCAAGAATAGATCCAACAGAAACTGAGTCATGTTTTTCATACAATATAGCTAACAAAGAACACTTTCATGTTCAAATCCTTAATCAACTTGTTTATCAGGATAAATATCATTTTCAGTTATGAGAAACAGAGAAAATACAGCTATGAATAAAACCTCACAATGACAGATGGTCAAAAATATATATATATTGCTGTTTGCAGTTTTGCTAGTTAAGAAAAATAAGTCAATAACTGTTTGCATCCTTACTATATATAATTACAGAAAATCACAAATTCTGATTATTGAAACAACTGATTAGAAAGAGCACCTTGGTTGAATCTGCAAAAAAATTTGTTCGGTCACATAAGTAGAAATAGAACAAAATTCCCCCAAATTCAGCCCTGCATAAGATTGAAATATCATGGATAAAGTGAAGATAACTTAAATCAATGCAATCCATATGATCAAAACACTTACATTGCCCTGAGAAGTTGTCGGTTTTCCAGCAAAAATGAGTCCTCCATCATCAAAAACCTAGAGAATGAAGCCAATCAAATGGTAAAATATTTCAAAAACATAATCAAAGAAGCAACCCTCGGAAAATACTATAATGACATGATACAACAGTCCCACCTAATTAAGTTTGCTTTGATAGATGAAATGGGCAACTTTGTGGACGGAGATTTTGTAAGACCGCCTTCCATCAAGACAGCTCGATCATCATCCTTGATTGTTTTACTTTCTGATTCAACCAATTTGTAATCTGAATGACTGCCAACAGGAAGGCAAAATTAATTGCATAAGCAGATATTAGATATGATTAAAAAAAATTCTTATAAGACATTAAGTGCTCTTAGTAAAGCTTCAATATCGGGTGTATCTATAATCAAAGGAGCTGCAATGAAAAGGAAAAACGTGCTCACGCTTTAGAAGAGAATGATGACTTCTTAAACTCCAACCACTCTGCATACATCCATGCCACAATGACTGGAATGACTCCAAGCAAAAATGACACCTGGGGCATCATAAGAGATCTCATTACATGCAATGCAAGTTTGAATAGTAACACTGCACTATAATAGTTATTCACTGAATCACTTATTAGAAAGTAAGCTACAAAATATCCTGTTGAAACTTAAAGCTCATCAATTGTATTGAAGTTTATACAACTATTCTAAGGTTGCAGAGGTTGAAAGCAAAAGTAACAAAATCAATACAGGTACTTGTTCCCCAATAAATGCTTTATTCTTAAAAGTCTATTTTTCTAGCTTTAGCTCTTTCTATTGTTGGCAATAATCTCATATTTACAATATCTCCTTTGGTCCACTGAAATTCATGGTATCTTCATCACAGATCAAATGCATGCAAAAAAATCATAGTTTCAAGAACCAGTAATAATGCATTCTTGTTTTATTTTATTTTTTCATTTGAAATCACACTTATCACAGAAACCAATTAACAGCAAACATTTGAGTTACTTACTCTAGAGGATGGCTTTTTTATTTATTATAATTTCAAGAAAAATCAAGAATAATCAATCTCCATCAAGAATGATCTACATCGAAATTGCACTCCACTAATCAAATAAACTAGTAAAAACAAGAATCGAAAAACAGATTCACATCCGCCGCCAAGGCAAGAAAGTAAAGAAAGAATCAACCATCAATCATAGCAACAACACAACCGTAAGGACTGTAGAAATCGAAACCGAACCTGTCCAGGCGTCACAGGTCCAGAATCCACCGCCATTCCCTTCGAACAACGTAAACAAAAAATATCCAACAAATCAATCGATCCAGTACGCAAATCTAAAAAATTCCCATCGATCGAGAGAATGTGCAACAATGGAGTGTACACAGGCACGCAGCACTGTGAACAGAGGGAGAATTAGGAAGAGAGAGAGAGAGGAGATTTCGAAGAAAGCAGAGATCTGAAGCGACAATTAATGGAAGGAGGAAGGAGAGAGTGGAATCAGTGAGGGAGATGGGACGTCGTCGTTTGCTTTAAGAATCGATAATTAGGACTTCGGTGGAGATGTCTCTTTTATTTTCAGACCAACCGTCAGCGGTGGTTGCCGTTTCCTTGCACGTCTAATATAATTTCTTTACTTTCCTTTTTTTTTTGTTAAAACGAGTAAATAATGACAAAGGAGTAATCATACACGGTTTCAAAATAATAATATTTTTGTACCAAAAAATTAAAAAAAAATGAATCTTTGATGAGATCAGATATAGATCTCCTTATAAACCGTCATGGATTTTCTTCTTCTGGTTTTATTTTAACGTTCAAAACAAGTGTTTAAAGCACATTTTAAAACGTTAGTTGATAAAAATAATTAAGTTCTTGTTTTAACGTTCAAAAACTAGTGCTTTAAGCATATATTGTACAACGTGGCTTAATTCAGTAATTAAGATGATATGGTTTTTTTTTCTTTCTAAATATATCATATGATATTTTAATCGTGCTGTAAACATGATGTATACTGATAAGATTCAATAAAATTAAAATCATGTGAGATCTCCTAATTTAATTAGGAGTATGTATGAAAACGGAAAACAAAAACCTAACTTGACTAATTTAAAATATCATATTTTTTTGAAATTAATTAAAATAGTATATATATATATAGGAAGTATTCACTCTATTTCAACTAACGGTGGTTTTAGAAAATAAAATTTATTTTAATTTATAACATTTCTCTTGATTTTTTTTTAATAATGCTCCTATCTTGCCTTGTGTAATAGATTTTCATCTAGAGTTATACATTAATTATATTTAAATGTTGAATTGTATAGTTATTTAAATGTTTTCTTAATTTATATGAAACAATCATAAACAACAATATTTTATTTAATTTTTGAAGCTAATACAAGATGGTGGATTCGTACACGTAAGTTAATGATACAATTATCTTGCTAAAAATAAATATTTGTTGGCCATTGAAGCTAACCAATCTTACACCACTCATATGATTTTAATTTGTCGAAGATTGGGTAAAACACAATTAAAGCTTAATCATGATACTATTAATTAATGTCAACTTGTACGAAACGTGATTACTGTGGTTTTGAATGCATATAAATGCTAGACATTTAATTGGGGTTAGCATAATTTTGTAGGACTATTTTCACAAATATTATAATTTCAAATAAGACGAATTCAAAATTCATAACTCACAAATTAAAGATTGACTTATAAATATAAATTTAATTAAATTGTAAATAATGGAACTCCATCTTATAAAATTATATTCGTTGGACAATCTCATTTAAATTTCTTCTGATTGGGATTGATCCATTAGTAAAATAAAAAAAATAAAAAATAAAAATTGTTCCCTATTAACGTTAATAAGAAGCAAACTGCACTATTGCTCAATGTATATATATAATCAACAATTTTTATTTCTTCTGGCTGACTCTTCATTACCAAATGGTCGTTAGGTTGCGTGAGTATTAATGAAGCAACATAACATGACTAGTGCTCTTATTTTAGAATGAAGGGGCTTAAAAAATTATAAAAGGATTGGAGAATTTGAAATACTTAATACATGTAATCAAATATCTCTTTTACGTTGGCTCCAAAGGACATGACATGGATGACATTATATGGATTCTTTTATTTATATATATATATATATATATATATATATATATTAAAGGGATAATTTCAAATTTAATCATGTATGTAAGACTTTTTTTATTTTTTGACAACCAAATATACGTTTTTCAATTTTGGTCTTATATGTTTCAATTTTTTTTTTCCAATTTAAGTCAAGTTTTCCAATTTTGATCGAATGGCCGCCGGAAAATCTTATATGACATCAGCAATTTTGAGAATTCCGACCAAAATTGGACTGAAATTAGAAAAAATTGAAACATACAAGACCAAAATTGAAAAATTGGATTGAAATTGGAAAAAGTTGAATATACCGGACCAAAATTGGAAAACGTATATTTGGTTGTAAAAAAATGGAAAATAACATACATGCAGGACCAAAAATGAAATTAACCCTAAATTAAATTTACAATGTGTTGCTATATTTTTTGTAGTCAAACGACATAATTCGGATACAGGCTACGTAAAATACATATATTATTAAATAACTCATCTCAAAAATATGATATCGTTAATTAAAATTCAATGCAATGATGGAGCCAAAATTTTATTATAAAGGGGGTAAATTTTTTTCTTATCAAAATATTTAGCAATTTGAGGGTAAAAATTATAATATTAAACAAATTTTTACAATTTAGGGACTCTAATTATAAACTAATGATATAAATGAAAAATATCAACAAAAAAATTACATATAACGATAACAATTTTGAAAGTTCAAGGAGGCAACTGCATCCGACCCTCCTAAGTCCGTCCCTAATTCAATGTAAACATATATATTTAAAGCAAAATTCGTAATTAATAATATAAAAAAAATTGAAAGAAATTAATAATATTAATTATCAACATGTAGATGTACATTTCATCAATTGATTTTTTTTTCACCGATGAGACATGAATTTTCACTGGATCACCAATTCTATTTTACACCTCATTCAACATAAAAAATAATATAAGATAGTCTCACTCACCAATATAATTTTGTGAAATTAAGCTACTCAAACTCACATTTACAAATCAATTTTTATTTTGTAAATTTTGAGTAGATCTATATATCCTACAAAATTAAATTTATAAAAAGATTTCTAAAAAGTCTCTAATTAACTGCTGATTTAAATATACTTAAACTGAGAGTTAGATAAGATCTGATACATTAATACTTAAGATTGATCCTGAAGTGACATAGAAGAGTACGTACTATGTCATGAAATATTTTTCATTATATCTACAAAATATACAGTCGTGCTCAGCACTTCCTTTCATTGTAGTCTCTAAATAAGAAAAAAAAAATTATAAACAACATAATTTATTAAATGTGAAATTATCATTATGATGATAATTGATCATTAACTTATTGTATATGAGATCAAATCTGAAGAATGATTCCCAATAGTTCTAAAATAAAAAAAAATTGACAGGATATTCCTTTTGACGTAATCAGTGACAAGTCTATATTATTACTATGGGACTTGACTTACTTTATATGTGCAGAGCGATAGGGTGCGTTAGCCATGACGAAAGACGCTTTAATTTTATGGATTCTCAAATTAATAGTATGATTTTGTATTCATTAATTTAATTTATAATATATAATTTGGATAAAAAATTGATATATAGAGTAGACTTGTTTGAGCTTTGACGTGATTGGAATTTATGACATCTAGATGCATGGTTGACTTTGAAGGTGGGTCAAACGCCGTATTCGAGCAAAGCCATGGATATATTATCTCCATGTTTTGGGGCAATTTCCTAAGTTTAGTATTCAAATAATACCCATGTCCTTTTTCCTGGGTAAAAGATAAATCTAAATCTTTAGAAGTTAAAACTAAATATAGGTGACTTTTTTTGTAATTTCTCGTATAGTACTAACAAAATAAAACACAAAAATTATTTTAAAAAAAAAACAGGCTAAATTAGAGGTGAATCACAGTGCAATTGGAGTGATAGCAAAAGGAAGGAATTCTTATCTGTAGAAATAAAAGTCATGCTAGCTAGTCGTCAAAATGATTAGAGACAATTTATTTCATGTATTCTATCCGCTGTATTATTCAAGTCATATTATATGTGTTTCGAAGATCTCATTTTATACCTCATTAAATTAAATCTAACTTGTACGTAAATTCAAATTGCAATGAGATTTACAAAATGCACATATAATGAATTGGATCCTCTATTCCAATTTGTTTTTTCACTTGTATTCTATTATTTTTAAAACACGTCATGTGTAAATTAGATGTAGTTTTTCACAATATTGAATTAGAAGATCAAATATACTTTGAAATAATATTAGATAACTTGGAAGATTTGAAGTTTAATTTAACATTCCTTTGATGCATGTGAACGTCCTCAAATCTTCAATCCTCGTGAACAAGATAGGAGTGAGAAAATTCAACAACAAAATTAATCAAAAAAATATACTTCTAAATGATATATATATATTCATATATGCCTAAAAGTACAATAGCTTAATGCATGAGAGTTCATGAGAAGCATAGACAACACTAGGCCATGGCTGTATGAACATCACAGCCAACACAGTTCAGTCAGAAAATAAATACTAACATATATAAATAAATAAACAAACCCCTTTGCTTCAATATATCAAGCAGTTGTAAATTAGAATTTGTGATTTAAATCTCAGACCTCCTCTTTAGGGAACACAGGAGGAATTATATCCTGCAAGAGTCCATAGTCAGGAATCTGGTGGAACTGATGACGTGGAGTACTTACACTTTGTTGATGGTACATTACATTACTTGCACCACCATCACCACCACCGCCGAAATTGTGGTGGTGAGGCATCTGAGCTAAGAGCTGTTGGTGGAAGCTAGAACCTTCCGGCGGCATCAGCGGCGGCGCTAGCATCGACGGTGAGAAAATCCCCGCCGCCGCCCCGATGCTTCCACGTAGAGTGGCCGGTACCTGGTGGTTGTGCTGCCCTTCGTACGTTGTCATAACAACTGAAGGGTCTTGGAATGATCTCTCCACGCGTTTCTTCACTGGGCATTTCTGGGTCGTGCATCTATAATAGCTTCTGCAAATTGGGGTTTTTTACAAGAAATTAATTAGGTTTCATCATAATTTTATGAGCTTTGTGAACATAATTAAGAGTGTTCAGACTAGGGTTGTCTTGTGTTAGAACTTGAGAAACAAAAGCACAAGTTTAACAACGTTAAAGTTTGACTTTAGCAATTGGTTGCATGAATTTTCTTGGGATCGACATTGGTAAAGGTCGTGTTCATACTGAAATTCAAAATAAGCAGCTAAATATAAATAATTAAATTAGAAGAATTGATGAAATATTAAACCTGGGAAAAGGGCTGTTCTTCACAGCTTTCTGCCCATATTTTCTCCATCTATATCCATCTTCAAGATGATCTACTTCACTCTTGGTCATGAAAGCGAATCGAGGCTGTCTTTGCTTCTTCTCCGATCCTTTCTTCTTCGCTTTACACCTTTATTATCGAATTCACACACATAAATCAAAGTCAGTATTATTCCTAATTAATTACCTGAAAAATTCAAAATAAAAAAATAATTAGGTTAATTAAACTTACTCTTTCTTAGAGCTCTCATCTTCGGCATCTTCAAGGGTTTCCTTCACTTCTTTCTTAGCCTTGTTGGAATCTTCATCGCCTGCCACCGCCTCGGTAGAGGATGAAGAAATCGACGAATTAGGCGTCGCCGGGTTGGTATCGCCGCCGCCACCTCCCACCGCCTCCACCGCCGCAGAAGACGAAGACGACAAGCCAAAACCACCGGGAAATGAGCTGTTATCGGTGGATCCATGCAGGAAATCAGTAAAGCTGAGGTAATTAGCAGGATCAAACATTTGCAGGTTCATATTGTGCACTGTGGATTGATCATCAGCTGAAAAGGTGCTCGACAGATCGTGGGAATTATAAGCGGAGGAATGGCTGCCGGAGTAGGTGAAGGCGGCGGTGGCGGTGACGGTGGCGTCGTGAAACGGTTGGCGGTAATAAAACTCTGCGAAATCTTCAGACATGATCGGTGATAGCTGAAGAAAGAAATTTAGAGAGAGAGAGAGAATGAATGAAGATAGAAGTACAAGGAGTAGTGAGTAGACTATTGGAGAAAGGAGAAGAAGATATGAGCTAGGTTTGACAAAGCCTTGATTTGCTCTGCTGTCTTTTATTTTAAAGCTTTGACGAGAAGAAGTTCTTGATTAATTAATTAATTAATCTCATTTAGAGGAGCTAATTAATCTTTCTTTATTATTAATTCTTCGATAAGAAGTAGTCAGTCCCACCTTTCTAGAAATATATATCTTTAGTATATATACAATGACGAGTACGGTATTTCCTATTTTTTTATTATTTGTTGTATTTCAATACTGCACATTGTAATTATAGATATATAAAAGTACTTATTTAATTAATGTGTATAATATATGAAATTACGATTAAGGACAGTCGTGAATCAATTTGTCCTAAATCTGAATGGTCAGAATTATTCCATATTTGCTGCTTACTAAAGTTAATTAGTTCAATGTGGTATCACACTCGTGGGCAATTTGTAATGAAAAATCAATTTTTAAATTGTTTCTTTAGAGTGACGACATCAAAAGGTATGATCAAAATATGGACTAAATAATTAAATTTACTTTAGTGTTTTTTTCTTATTTATATATATGATATAAGATCATATCCTAATTGAAAAGGGCTTTAATCAAAATTGACTCATCAATTCAATCATGAACATGCTTCCTGTTTTTCAGCATTCTTCTTTGCATTTTCTTCTAATATACGTAATTTTAACGTTAAGAGATATTAAACACATGTCTTATCAATAGTTTACTAAGAACTGAAAACAATTGAAATAGAAATCTCACAACTGATTCTAAAGATAAATCGGGAAAGTTAGGCTAACTATTAGTGGTTGATTTTCCACAACTTACCTCAAATACATAATATGCTTATGTCAATTTAAATCTATATAATTCACATCATTTTAATTTATTATAAAATAAAATACGAAAAATGAAATAAATGATTTCGAATATTACATCAGGGGTATACTAATTCGATAAATTAGGGATCTGTAATCTAATTTGTTGTCTGATTGTGATTGATTTAAAAAATAAAAATAATACTACGTAGCATTAGGAAGCAGATATAGTTGGGAATGAAAGAGGCAAAAAGTCAACGAAGGGTGTTTATGGGTTAACAGTCGAATCACGAGCGTTCAATGTTTCAAATGAACACGTGTCCCCACTGGTGCACCGGCTTTTGACCGTAGCCGAAACATGACTGCCACGTGGCAGCTCTTCTTTGGTCCCTCACCATTCTATTAGCTGTCTCATCTTTCTTGTACCCTTGGGCGCTAACTTCTTTTTCCATCTCCACCTAGCTAGATACAATCATACAATCACTTTTTTTTTTCTTTTTAATTCTATATATGTTGGCTTATTAAATAATTTTAGTGATCAAATATTTCAAAATACTTTCAGATCTCATTCATTTGTAAAGGCTGGTTGGAATAAAAGGACCAATTTTTTTTTTTTAAAGCATAATGAGTGTAAAAGTGTTTTTTTTAGGACATGAAAAAGAAAAACATTTCCGAGGATATAAAAATACATGTATTTTTTGTATATCATGTGTTTTTTATTCTCATTCGTGAACTTAATTATTAGTATGGATGTGAAAGTATATATAAAACTTTGACTAAAGAATCTATAAAGACAAACAATTATGTGGCTAAGGTTAGGCAAGGTCTTTATTCTATAATAACAAAAAGGTGTGTGCTAAAGGTGGCTATGATGATTTGTTCAACTCTATTATAAGTTTTGGTCTTGACTATTGCTGTGTCAAAATATTTTTACAATTAAACAACGTCTAAGAAATTCAAAATTATTGACGGAATACATTTTGTCCCAAATTATGAGTGAGTCTCTTATGAGACCGTCTCACGAATTTTTATTGTATTGCATGAGACAGGTCAATTCACAATTCAATCATCCACAACTCAAATCCTACAATTCACATGTTGTTTGTGAGCTTCGTCTCACGGTAACTATCCGTGAGACCGTCTCACATGATTTTTTGTGTCAAATCATGTATATTGGAAAACTCATGTGCAACCATCTTACCGTCAAATAAATCAATCTATAATCAATTACAATATTATAAAGATTCATTTGTAAAAATAGATTTTGGTTGTAAATAGTGAGATTAATTGATCTCACAAAATTATCTCATATAAGTTTTTTTTAATCATAAATGGCTTCACCAACTATATATAGGTCGATTCAGTTCAAATAATCTATTTTATTATCGCATGTCAATTATCTCATACATATTTTTATTTGACTTGATGTCTCATTGTAATTACAATGTCTAATACTAATAAACAAGGAATTAAATTGTTGACATGGTGAAAAATACATGGATCTCAGCTATGATTATAAACAAGGACTTTTCCTACAGTGTTCTTAATTTGTTGTTTATATTTTATTTCCTAAATCATATGTTTAAACTTTGTCCAACCAGTTTTATGTCCTCGTTCGTTTTAATCTGTGCATCAATTTCATGTTTTGTTTTTTTAAAGTTTAATTCACAAAAAATGTTTTTACAATAATCGCCTCTTATGCAAGTTCTTGCTTATAAACCGTTTCTCTAATAATCATATTTTCAAAGTCTTTACGAGGACAGATTTGAAGTTATTATTTTTCATAAACTTTATTTTATAATACTTTATCATTGCGTCGTGTAGCGTGGTTTTTTCTACTTACCAGAAAAAGAAAGAGTGGAAATAAATGTCATATTAGTGGATGTTTAGTTACTAGATAACAAAAATTAGGCCTTAAATTACCTATATAAGTTGTTAGCTTGCAAGATTATACATAAAAGTAGAGCAATTGTCAACCACCAAATTTAGTTAAGTTACGAAACGTATTTTGCTGTGCCATTTATGACTAAATTATTGTCGAATACTTTGCTTTATTATTACACTTTTCTATACCTAAAAAGATAGTTGGCGGTAAGGAAACAACAATTCTTTTTACACTTGGATGGGGGACCAAATTAAAATCCCTTTCTACATAAATAAATAATATAACAATATGCACCATAAAATATAAATACATAAATTCCTATATGTAAATAAGATATCAGTTACAGGCAATGATCACTTATAGTTTCATGACTTCAAAGAATAAAATATGATCTTCAACAAATCAAGAGTTGTGGACTGACCAGTTTAATGTAATTAAATCTGTAAGATAATTTCATAATAATTCTATTTTTTTTACTTGTAAAAAGAAAAGGAAAAAAGAAAATTGATGGCATCAAATAATTGGAGTAGAGACCCATATATATTACTGGATTGTTTGAGAGGGAGGATCTTTCACGGGTGTGAAATAATAAAGAAATAGAATGGAATTATTGACCTAAGTTGTGCCCATTATACGTGACAAAGATATATTAATTTTATTTGGTATTGTTATGGAGATCATCAATTCAAAAAAGGAGCAGGTTGTTTGTTAGGTATGCATACCGAGAAGTTATTATTTTTATTTTCACTAGAGAATCTTTTGGACATTGACACATTCATATTTATTATATACAATCCTCAATAAAATCTTATACGCAATTATTATTTTTTATAAATAGTATTTCAATTCCATTTGAATGAAAATGTTTATTTAGGCTGAAAACATAAAAGGAATTAATATATGAACTGAAATACAAAACTGAATATAATTAAATATAAAGTAGAGGATTCGGATAATAAATTTAGCCTGGATGGGACCATTCCAAATTTCATAACAAATTAATATAAGAATATAATAATTGATTTGCTAAAAATATCCATAAAGTCAGCTTATGACCAATTCAAAGGTCTCAATTTGCAGCCGATCGATAACGATTTATTTGAGTAATTTTAGAGTACACATAGTACTACTGTACTAGCTAGTTTCCAATGTGTGATTTTATTTTGTTTATTTTTTAGTTTTTTCGTCTTTATAATCAAATATTCAAGTATCGTTCAATTAATTTCTTCTACAGAATCACTTTCATTTACATATGATCGAAACTTATTCAAACATTTCAAGTGGACATTTAATTTTTCACATACATTAATGTTTTAACAACAATCGGTATTACTCGGTGTATATATTCATGTTTATTTACGGTTTATAATCTATAAAATTTATTTATTTATTTAAGTGGTGGATAGTATGATTTCATCCCATAAATTTTATATTTATGAGAAAATATTATATAAAAAATTGTGTAAAATAATAATCGAAACTGCACTACAATTTGTGGGTATCCTTTTCTTTCACCCATAAAGCCATCCAAAGTCAACAATCCTAATCATTTTTAGCGATCTACTCCACTTGGAATGTTTTGAATTAGTCAAAAATAACAATTTAAACCCCCCAATTTCTTATTAATTTATTTACACCCACTAAGAAAAGTATTTATAATATGGAATTTGAGCTGAGTTAAGCTTTCTTCAAATGTGAAATGTCTTGTTGTTCGGATTCCATCACGACTCCCAATATTCTTGATGCTCTCTATTTTGACTCAACCCATGACTACTTGCGTTGAGACAATAGTAAAACAATTGTTTTATTTATGGACAATAATCTAGACAATATTTAACATAATATTATAAGGAATTAAGGTAAAAGGTTTACAACAATTTCTTTAAAAATTAGTGGTTGACGGGGTCGTGCCGTAATTATCTCTTCTTTAAAAATCTTATTATTTACATCTCATTCTTTTGAATCATTGTCAACATTTTGCTATTTTTAACTCATGCTATTTGTTCATTAGTGAAGGTCATGGAAAGCACTCAATCAGATTCTTATATTTTTAAGACAATGCTTTGTTTTCTTTTCTCATAAGTCAATCATTCTTCATTTATTTTTCCGAAATATAAAAAAATAATTAGGTTTTATAGGAATATTATTTTTCACCTCATCAGTTTAAAAAATCCTTTAATTCTCTCAGAACATCCCCCACAAACTCTCCCTAAATGCCCCAGAATAAAAGTATACTTTGTGCTCATCTCATTTGTACAATAATGACGTCATACTATACATGGAGAAAAATATTTGATTGAGGTTGGTTTTTTTTTTATATAATCAAATAGACTTGAGTGGCTTGTTTGAATTGTTATTCAAAAAAAATATTTTACATTAATATATTTTTTGTCTAGCAGAAGACGTATGAGCCATGGCTCATGGGCCATGAATACAAGCGCAATTTCATTGCCATCAATTTCATTAGGTGTTAAGATCCCAGAAGGGCCTTGATTTGGGCTTAGTCCAAAACAGAAATCATATGATCCAATTAGGGCCCAGCCCACATGCCTGCTTGTATATCATCTCTCTCTGATTTTATTTTAGTTAAAAGCCCTAATTGGCCAGTTATGTAGTAGTAAAAGTAATCATGCAATCATGTTTACTTTGAAATGAGGATAAATCCATTAAGTTTTTATTTAATTTTTTATTTTATGTAGAAATAGAAAAATTCAACACTGGGGAAAATAGTTAAATATGCCCTAATTTTTATTCGAAAACAAAATAAGTTATTAAAGTTTTTTATGTCACATGATTAGTGTTTCAGAAAATAGAGAGAAAATCACTTGAATTGACCAATATTAATAATGTAATTGAAGCAAAAAAATACTTTAGTGACTTATACGCATCTTAAAGTAAATATATGGGATATTATATCACCCTTTTCGTCAACATTAATCATATATATATATATATATATATATATATATATCTGTACGTAAAAGCACTTTAGTGCATCATTCGTATATTTTAAGTTTCATAAAATAAACATGGCTACACTACAAAAGATAAGCAGCCCACTGCAAACTACATAGCTAAAAATGATTTCTCTCCTATGTAACCTCGATCTAGTTTCTACAATATACTCAAACCAATATACATTTCCAATTTTCTATGAACAGTCAAGGAGAGATCATTTATGCCTTCCTCAATCCTCATGCATTGTCCGAAAAAATCTGTATATATAAAATGAAATGAAGCTGAGCTCAGACGAACACCAACCTTAACCAGACCAACCATATACATCATCACATCCTCGAAGAAATTACTTAGAACTGAGCTTTTACCTGGTTTAGAATTAGACCAGCCTTTGTATATCACTCGAGCATCTGATGCCCCATTTCATTTCAGTATCAAAAGTCTATATTTTCATACATTCAAGTTGGGGTGTCTTCATCTTGTTTAGAAAGAATGGTTTTGAATCAGTGATGAGTTTCCATAAGATCCGCGAGAGTGATCTTTCCACAGTTGCCAGCGTCAAGGCGTTCGAACTGTTTGCAGATCTGTAGGATGTCTTTCTCTGAAACCTTTCCCATTTCCTTGAGCTTATATACAACAAATTCTGATTTTCTGCAAGATAGAATGTAAAATAAGAGAACTTGAAAGAAAGCAAATTCGGTAGTAGTTTTCCATACCCATCACAAAATGCTTTCCATTATAATTAGTGTAGGCCACAAACAAAAGTACATTTAAAGGCCAAGCAGATGGAAAGTTTAACTAGGAACTCCAAGAAGGTGACCAGAACCATTGACTTGAGAACAATAAATAAACAAAAACCTTTGATCTAAATGCAATAAGTGTACAAAGGAAACAAACAGTAAGAAGAAATGGATTAATCCTAGAAGGCCACAGGAAAAAAAAAACCCATGTCCAATTCCAAAAGGACTGCACTTTGGTCAAGGACAACCCATCAATTGTTATAACATTGCTAACCACCCAATGGAGCAGATAATAATAAGCATGATCAGGGAGATACTAACATGGAAAAATTCCATGGAGAAATAATAACATCGTCCACTACAACAATTTACTCAAGCAGTACTTCCATGTATATAACCTTGAAAGAGCATTTTAAGAACATTGGAATTCGATTTAATAGGGATTCCTCTAATCTGAAAGCTGGCCTACACAATCGTGTGAAGGAATTTTGTTCGCACTTGTGGGAGTGTTTATATATGGCTCTGAGCCATTGGGTGTGGCCAAGGAAGGGATGGGAAAATCAAAGGCCTAGCAATCTTTCACGTTACTATACAATCATAATCTATTTTCACATAGACCCATCTGGAATAAGAAATCCGTCAAGCCTCACAAAGGTTACTTAAGTGCCATTAACAAAATGTTAAGTTTATAACACATAATTATACTGGTTTCTTCAATAAGAACACTGGATTCCATTAGCATAAACAAATAGCACCACAAATAACTGCAACCATACTTGTAGATTTCGGAGATTGAACATGGAGATATATCCTGCTAAAACTAGACCAAGCAAACTATCTCAAACTACAATAGCCAAGGAATAATCATATCAAAACAGTCAAAAGTGTCACAAAACTGGTACAAGCCCATTAATAGGATAAAAACTCAATTGAAATACAAGCAAAGATAAGAGCTTACGTCACAAAACCGTTGTTATCAATGTCTGCAGCGAGAAACTGAGCAACAGTCATATCTTGTCCAAGCACCCACTTAGCCATACTCCTGTGTCGTTTATCAACTCTTGCCTCAGCCAAGTAAAGAAAGGCTCTAGCAACAGCAAGTGTCGATACAAGCAACCAAATTGATGCAAAAATCCGTCCATAAAAAGAATTAAATGCCCTATCCCCATATCCAACTGTGGTTACAGACATAACGGACAGATATAACGAATCCAACCAATCCAACTCCTCGAAAAAATGCATAAAACCAACCCCAACTCCAATACAAAGAACCACAACACCCAAGGCCAACGCCACTTTCATCCGAATCCTCATCCTCCCCTTCTTCACATCAATTATATAAGAGCCAGGGTCATGAGCACCCCTACTCTTCTTAATAGACTTCAGAAGATAATTCTCTTGCAGATCAAGCATATAACTAACCATCCCACTTAACAAAATGTCAATAAAACCAAATCCCACAAGCACAAATGTGATAGAAAACAACTTTGTGGCCGTACTACTGGGAGTTATATCTCCATATCCTATTGTACACATAGTCACAATGCAAAAATATAAAGCATCAACCACAGGGTGTGTCTCAGCTCCAGTGAAACTATCCCTATTAAAAGAGTAAATAACCACACCAAAGCTCAAGTAAATGATCAACAGGATAACGCCCTGACTCACAATTGATAATTTACCAAACTGAGGTGGCTTTGCGACTGAACGATGATCGATTTCATTTATTGTAGCCATAGCAGGTGCAGTTTTGGACCTGTGAAGATTGCTCTTTGAAGCTGGATAATTGGGATCGATCAACCAAGATTGCTGATTTTCTGGGTCAAAATTTAATCTCTGTTGCTCATCATTCAACCTTTCACAATCGAGATTTGTTGTTCTAGGGGAAGCGAGAGATAAGCTCCAGGCCTCAAGAAGATTTGGGGGGGAAGAATCTTTGAACTGCATCTGCATTGATGACGATGAAGGCGAGCCAAAAATGAGCATGTCCTTGATTTCCTTGGATGAGGGGGTGAGGGGCACAGTGGGAATGCAGATTTCATCGTTTTCCGGTAGAGGGCAGAGTATCGACGAGAGCGGCGGCGGCGGTGAAGGCTGGGGCCTTCTGGTGTTAATGTAAGAGAGGAGTGGCTCTTCCATCCGGAGAGAAAGTGATTAATCGCGCCTGAATGTTGCAGGAGTAGTTGAGCTGCGGCGGCGGTGAGAGGTTCGCCGGAATATTCGAAGATGGTTTCACATGGCGGGTGAGAGATGATGGCGCGGGTCGAGAGAATCTGTATGGAGAAACGAAGAGAGAGCAAATAAAAAGCAATTGTTGATGGGATTTCATTTCAATTTAATTCAGAATTGACCCAAAGAGAACGTGTAAGGGCTTTGTTTGGCTATCAATTTATCATGTTTGGGAAACTGGAACGAACCTAATTTGATTCTTTTCTTTTCTTTTTTGTCCTTTTCAAATTTTTTGTGTAAATATATAGATAAATGGCACATGTTCTTTATGAAGTGTTCGATTAAGCATATGCAGAGATTGAGTTGGAGATTTCATTCACAGGCAACCAAATGGATTCCATTTTCTTTATAATATAAATAAATTATTTGAAGTCCATTTTAGGCATTTAATCCCTACGATTTTTTCTCTTATTTTTAGTTTAACTTAATTGCAGCAGGAATCGAGAAAGAAAGAAAGAGAAAAAAAAAAAAAAAAAAAAGCGCCTTCAAGCAAAAATAAAAGGAAACTGTGCTGACTCATAAAAATAAGTAAATCAGTTATATTTTACATAAATATTCAACTACTTCTCTTACTAAGTTAATCAGTCGCCTGATCTTATCACAAATGACGAAATATATCACTCTCTCCTCCCTTTCGTTTTCTCATTCTTCCTATCATTTATGAGAACCAAACACGTCCTTGGTGATTATTACTGGAAAAAGATGCTCCTCCTCAAAATTATTATCCCCTATTTAATTGGATAATGTCATAACAATTATTGTTAAAAAAAATTCCTTTTCCAGAAAACAGTTATTAATATTTTTTATTAGAATAATAGAATGTTTTATGACGACAAATTATTGCCCAACCAATTTGTTACATAATTTCAAGTAACAGAAAATATAATAATTTTGTGCTATTTTTCAACATTGCAAATAGTCCTTGTAACAATTAAAAGAAAAAAATTATAAGAGCACCTCCAAAAGTGTAGGTAATAGCCGCAAATGGCGCAAAGCCTTCATTTGACTTCAAACACACTTGTCCTCTTCTTCTATTTCTATAACTATAAACCAAGTTCTAGTGGATTCACACAACAAATAAATTAATTAATTAACGAAGCAAGTTGTGTTTTTTCTATGCTACGTTGACTCAGTCACTCAATTATAAATGATTGAGAAATTAAACACAAACACTAATTATAATAATTACCAACTTGACAATTAGAAAAGGACATTTCAGTATAGATGACTGGAAACACAGCATAACGAAAACTAAATAAATTTCCATTAGTTTACATATTGATCAAAATTGGCCCAATCAAATTATTCAGAGAGCAAATATTACAAAAGGGAGATTGAAGAGCCTGTCATTATAAGCGAACCTTTATCATCACTGTTGGAAAAAGTGGGCTACGTTCTAAAAAATGTTGAGTAAAATCATTTTCAAATCATGAAACAAATAGCCTTTTCCAACTCAAGAAAGACTAAAGATACAAAAGAAAATCCTTAGGCATGCATTTTAGCATCTCCTCATCACTGTACACAAAATTCGTCGAGAAGAGGAGTCTCATTCTCGACATCCATAGATGCTGTCCTAAAAATGACAAGTTGCAAAGAATACACTACAAAACCTTTTCCTTTTTGTCTAAGTTGAAGCGCAATTATGGGGAGAATCAATCTAGTTAACTGCTCTCACCTGTAGCCTGATGACACCTCAAGAACGAATGCTGCTCACAACTCAAAGAAAAAAACCACTCCTTCAAAAAACTAACAGGAATGAAGTGACTAGAGGCTGCTGGAATTTCAATCTTGCCCTCAACGACATCTTCAAGTTTAATTGAAGTAAGGCCAAACAAAGAAGTTACAATGCCGAATTGAATGGAAAGGCTCAATTTCGTAAACATGTTTTCGCATACAAATGCAGATAACCATCCTCTTAGTTTCTTAACTCCAGAGTTCTCATATCCACTAGCCTCAACTCCAAGCCTGAAAGACAGATGATAGCCATACAAGTGTTTTGAATCATGAAAAAGGAAATGATTGTAAATGGCATCAACGCAATTGGAAGTACTGTTCTAGATATATTAAGGATACATAGATAATTTGAAATTATAAGAAGCGGATTATGATGATATTATACAAAGGATGTGCCGGGGAACAACAGTTTGCGAACTAATAGAAGCCAGAGAAGCTTCACAAATAAAGGGAAGTTCAGATATTGGATGAGGTAGATCTAAACATAGAAAAGCTCCTGAAATTCAAACAAGTACATCTTTTTTTGGTGTTTGGTGGGCTTAGATTTTTTTATTTATTTATTTTTTAGCACACGAGGGGTGTAGCATTATTTGAAAAATAATCATCCCGAAAGCTTAGAATACGAATTAAAGATATTAAAGTCAACAAGACCATGCCACAGCACCATTTTCACATTCAAATATATGCATATCAACACAACTGTATGAGACAGTACCTCCCAAGTTGACCGAGAAGTATGATAATAGCAGCAGAGGAACTCTCCATGAGACGTGATTCCAGATATTCACAAATTGGCCCGACGAGATGGTCAGATGTCCAATCCCAGCTCTGCATATCAAGAGATTTAAAGTTGGTGGTGAGAAGTACAATAAGAAAAGTAAGATTACAAAGATCAATGAAAAAGTTAAATACGAGAAGGGAAAAAGAAAAGTTAAAGATGTAGCAAAGACATGATTTTCTATATATTGAAAGCCAGGATCATCAATTATAGGAAGCTCATTGAAATCATGCTATATTAAGTCAAATAACACTGATGAAATACATAATAACTTGAGCAGAACAAGATTCATACCATAAATGAAGCTAGAACTTCAACCAAAGAAAGAACATCAACAAAGTCACATAAATTCTCATTAGAGATAGAACTCAATGCGACAGCATCTCTCAAGCCTGAAACTTCTTTAGAGCCCTCTTCATGGGATTGTACACTAGGAACCAGAAAGCTGTCTAAGGCAAGCGAATCTCGTGAGCATGATCCAAAAGAGCACTGCTTTTGAAGATTCTTTAACAGCAGCACTGCAACATCCTCCATGGAAATTGCACCCTCTAAGAACGGACAACTGGCACATGACCACATTTTAGATGGATTTTCACACTCTGATGGGTTAAAGGATGTCGAATTGGTAAACAAACTTTGCTTTTCAAGAAATATGACCAAAGATTTTACTAGGGTCATAACTAAGGAGTATTGCTTAAGGGTAAAATATTTGGAGCCACATGTGTGAGCAAAAGCATGAAAAACAGCCAACATAACTGCAGGGTTGAATTTCTGCATTCGGATAATGTTGTATGATGTCTCACAAACAAAACCAATATGGTCAACTTCTGAGCATAATGATGCTAACAGACTCCCCCCTGCAACCAACAGGTGAGCAGAAGCAGCCACTTCTGACAGCATAACAGCATTGCCATCTACAATGAAGTTTAATTTGCCAATGGAATGCAACTCTGACTCAACAGATGCATCACCAAAGACCAACACTTTTCTGTGCAGAAGAAAATCTTCAATGACAACCAGCAGTTCGAACAAATCACAAGACTCCAGAAACAACCTTCTCCAAACTGGGTTTGACATAACTGCATGAGAGAAAAGAAATAGTTTCCTAAATAAATTAGAAGAAAAAAAAAAAAAGAGAGAAACAAAATGCCACCTACAACAGATGAAATTTAAGACAGTAATGATAAATACCTGACGTAATGTGTGTAGTCACTGAACCAAGAGACTGGACTAAATTATCACTTAAGTCATTTGTCAATTCAACCTTAGAAATATCGTGCAGTACAAGTGAGAAGAACACGCAGGCCTTATCCCTGCAAATACAATCCACAGAGTAAAAAATAATAATTAGCTGCTTAATTGTGGCAATTCTAACAAACACAAACACAACCACGAAGAATAATTTGGGATCGATCATACATTTCATAGTAGGTTTTTGTATCGTTTTCTTCTTTTCATATGTTTCAATTTATGCTGGATTTTGTTTCAGTAGTGTGTTATGAAAAGTTAACTGCCAAGAGCATATAGGCACAGCATCATCGAGACTTTTCATGCCAAGCAAAAAGAAGAACAAAAAAAATAAAGGGGGAATGAATACAGATTCGTACTTAGCCTACAAAGACAACCCTAAACAAATACCGATTTCGTAACACTTCCGTTTCACAAAAAACCTAGTGAAAATATTTTCACAGAACCAGCTCTATGCCATTCAACTTGAGGCATGGATGGGAGGGTGAGATCTAGAACACTACATATCTATCTGTGGAACATAACAACTTCTATTAAAAAACTGTGAATAGGAAAACTATAAGCACACCCTGTCATTATGGGACCAAGGTACTGGACAAATAGAATGTTATTCAAAAGTTCCTATATAGAAAGTGGAAAAACACAAGTAATGCACATGCAGTTTAAAATACTGAGAATTTTAAAAAAAAAATCAAGATTATTTCAGTATTGTATCTTGCAAGTGTTTAAACAGGTCTGAGAGGTTGATCTCAGACAGACAGACCAACATCCCAGAAAATTTTAGCATGATTCGAGAACAAACCACAATAGCAAGTCTGGAAAAATAATCAGCACCTGAAGTAAGACCCATTACCAAATAATTTACTTACTTGATTGAAAGGTCTTTAGCTTGCAAAAGGGTATTCAGAATACTTTGAAGGAATATCTCTACTGAGTGAACTAAGGAACATTGTGCCATGAAACTGTGAATTGTCTGAAGGATCCTCAAAATATTAGATTGGTCATTGTTTTCTGATGATACAACAAAATACTTCAGATGCCGACCAAGAGTAGATGCAATCCCATTTTCACATAGTGTACTAGATTCCTGACTTCCAGAACCAGATTGATCTGACATCCCCAACTTCCCACCTGAAACACAGATCTGGCGAAAATGAGTATCACCTGCAGACACCAAATCCATATTTTTTGGGAAGTCAGCCGAATATCCCTCCGTCTGCAACTGTGAAGGAACAAGGCTGTTTGATACTGAATTGGAGTAATTACTCTCAGATTCAATAACATGAAAGCTAGAAAGTGGCACTGGATTATCCCTCACATTTGACAACCTCTCCTGGGAACTCTCGTAAACCAGCATTTCAGGATTATCTTCTTCACGTTTCTCATCCCCAAGAAATTTAGTCTCAGGTACCAAAGGAGATAAAGGCATAGAAATAGCTCTACGATAGGAGTTCTCATCGGCAGAATTATCTAGTTCTAGCAACTTCATATAGTCATAAGCAACCATCTCATCAAAATCTTGAGTGTCAAGGTGGCGTCCAGAAGTATTATTTTTACTGTCCTTAAAATGACAATCTAATTTCATTACGTCAGACCCTGGTGATGATACAGGCATGCAGGCATCGGACCGATTGGTGTCTGAATCAAGCATGCTTTTTGGCTCCCCAGATTTTTGCAGACCGTGAACAACTACTGCTCTCTCAGAACAAGTCTTTCTCTTCTTGCGAGGTCTAGAGAGCTCTCTGCGAGAAGTCTCTTTTAGATTCACTTCTTCAAGTTCATCCTTTCGGCTATTGAGAATACTATCCAGAAGGGATAATTTCTCTGATACCTGTTGATGCAACTTCTGACTCTTAGAATCCAAATTCTCTATGGACTGTACTGCAGCAAGAATCCGTTTCTTTTCAGAGTAGCCAACTCTCCTATTGTTAGGGCTGTCTTTAATTGGATCTTTCATGCTTTTATCAGCTTTAGCTACATCATGCTCATTGTACCTTGTTCTCATCATGTCAGATAGTCTAACCATCTTTGGTTCGAGGTTTGTTGATGTCATGACAGAGAAAGTACCTCTTTCCTGTGATCCCACCAAGGGTCGATCAGAAAAAGATGCCGAACTGGAATTTATCGCAGAACTCTGTAAGAGTTTTTGGTTGGAACCTCCATATGGAGGATCCATCCGAGAATCTGTACCTGATATAAGTTGCCTGTGATGCCCACCTGAGCATAATGTTTCTTTTGTGGATGTCTGATTGTCAATCTGCAAAGTAACATTACCCAGTCAATTAATACCAATCTAAGATATAACATTAGGCACAGACACAATGTACGAGAACCTATATATAATCTCTCTGTGCGTATATAATCTTTTATACTAATTAGAGCCAGGATGCTAAATATACTCTCTGCATTGTGTAAAAGCAAAGAATCCTAATTAGTGATACACTCAATATGAAACCTGCAACTCTTTTAATGCTAATGGAAAAGTCAATAGCTTGCAACATTGACTGCATCATATTGTGTGTACAGGCCAACTAAGTGAAGCCCTACCTTATTAGACACTGATAGACAGATTATGTTCACAGTATTTTATATTTATCAAAATTCACATGCAAAGCTTAAAATATTTCTTATCACAGCTAAAGGTTCAAAACAGTAACCAAAAAAGGGACAGACAAAAATCAAATATTAGCATAAAATTTTGAGACTGTGCCATGTTGACTTCATTTTATGACGCTGGGCAACTGGGGACAATGAAAGGTGGACAAGTGAATAATCGTTGCGGAAACGATTATGACCTTTGAGAAACAAGTTTATAGAACACTGGAAATCTTCAGAAGCCTGATATACTAACTTGGCAACTAATTGGCAGGAAAAGAGGATAAGAAGTTCAATAATATAGACAAATTCAGATACAATAGATATAAGATAGCACTTTCCTAATTCAAGTAGATCAAGCAGGCATAATCAATTATGAGCAAGCAAACTAACCTTTCCCAGTTGATTTATACCTTCACAGCCAAGTGAGAAACTTTTATCTAGTATATCCAGACGCTGTTGGAACTGAAGACACTCCTGCTTTAGATGACATAGTTCTTGATGTAACATCTTGTTACGAACAGCTTCTACCTTTGTTGTTTTCTTGGCATGCTTTACAAGCAACTTTTCTAGCTTTAACTGCTTCTGAAGAAACTTAACTGCATCGGCCTCAGAAATGATATCATTGTTTCTTAATGATGCATTGCTTGCATACATTCTGCATGAAACAAACTCCTGCATCCCTTTCTGTAACTCTTCAAACCTCAGCTTATAACTCTCCAACTCTCTGGATAATTCTTCAGCACGATGTTTCTGTTCCATGGCCATTTTTTTGTATTCCTCCGCAACTTTTCCCTGTTTCTTTGCTTTCTTTTTCTCTGAATCTGCACGCCTTTTCTCCCTAATAACATTATGCTCTTTTTCCATGAGTATCGTTTTCGTCCACTGAGAGAATCGGTCATCATTCTTTATTATTCCCATGCAAACATCACTTGTTAATTCAGCTTTTCTGCCAGTATTCGATTCATCAACCAATATACCAGAACATTTGAGTTTACGCATCTCCTCCTGTAAGTTAACAGCCCTTCTCCTAGCCTCTTCCAACTTTTGATTCAAATCATCTGCTCGATCCTTTTCAAGCATGGCCTTCTTCAAATTTGTTTCTGCAAGTTCCCGTTGCTCTTTAGATTTGGCCACTGCCAAGTCTGCCCTTTTCCTTTCTCTGATAGTTTTTTGATTCTCTTCCTCCACTTTCTTTTCTGCGGCTTCAGTCCTGTTTCTAGCCTCTTCCAACTTCCGATTCAAATCATCTACTTGATCCTTCTCAGACGTAGCCTTCTTCAAATTTGTTTCTGCAAGTTTCCGTTGCTCTTCAGATTTGGCCACTACTAAATCTGCCCTTTTTCTTTCTCTAATGGCTTTCTGTTTCTCTGCCTCCATATTCTTTTCTGCGGCTTCAGACTTAGATTTCTCCATAGCCAACATTGACTTCATATCATTAGTTTCCTTTTTTAACTTTTCCAACAAAACCCTATTTTTCTCTGCTTTTTTCTTTTCGGCAGTAGACACCTTCTGTGCTTCAGTTAGCTTATTTTTTCCCATCTCTACCTTCTTCAAAGCCTCATCAGCTTTCTTCTTCTCCAACTCAGCATTCTTCTTTTCCAAAGCAGCTCTTCCTCTCTCTTGATCCAGAAGATCCTTCAGCTGCTTAATCTCCTTCTCCGCCACAATTAGACGCTCTTGAAGCTGTTCATCAGAAGCAGAGTCGCCATTCTGTTTCAACAATTGAACCTCATCTTGTAGGGCAGATACTTCATCCTCAAGATCAATGCAGCGGCCACATTCTTTTTCTTTCTCATTTTTCCACACATTAGCCTGCAATTTGATTTCAACCAATTCTGGTAGAAATGAAATGAAATGTTAATGACGATATTAAGGTTCAACCAAAGATTCCCATTTACAACAATAACAAAAATACTAATAGTACTAACACTAATCCTACCAATATAAAAAGAACAATAGTAATAATGATTAAAAAAAAAAAAAGAACAACAACTCCAACGTTCATTTTCAATGATTTTATGTAACACAGTTATACATAACTCTGACACGATCGCAACTTAAAATAAAAAATTAACCGAAACAGAGGTGAGGAAAATCCCAAGATCTCGCACCCTAAAATTAAATTCAAAACAGAGGTGAGGAAAATCCCAAGATTACCTTTTTTAAGATTCTGATTTTCTTTCTCAATCACATCATATTTATCTTTTACTAAAGTAGTGCAGTTGCGAAACGAGTTTTTAAGCTCTTCAAGCTTGGAATACTTCTCCAAAAGCTTTGCGTGCTTCTTCTTCCACTGCAAGAATCCAAAAAAGATCAAGAAAACTGTTAGTCAATCCAACACTACATTCTCATAGCCACCAATTAAAAGGAAAGGAAAAACAGAAGAACAAAGAAAAAATTACCGCGGCGCAGCAGGCGTTGGATGCCTTGTCCTGCACCACCTCCACATCTTGCGCCATTATTCAACAATCAAACCCTCAGTTTTCGAATATGAGGAGATTCAAAATCGATCGGAGGAAAGTGTCGCGGGAATTTGAGATAGCATCTACTCTAGTGAGAGCGAAAACGGCGGCCATTGGTTCAATGAAACTGGAAAGTGGCGTCGTTTATAGAGCATCCATGGGAGAGAAACAGCAGATGACGAATAAGTTTCTCGGATTTATCAGTAAAACTATTAAACCCTTTTAAATTTTACAAAAACCCCCCAACAAATTCGGGTCAATAGAGAAAAAAGAGAAACCCTAGAGAGAGGAGATTTTAACCGCCCGTTCTAAAAGCCGGTTCAAAGCTATAGAATTTCTGACCCGTTTAAAAGGTTTTATAAGATTAACATTGGGCTGTTATTGGGCTTTCCTCTGGCCCAATTTGAGATGGGCCCAACCAATTTAAGACCTCCGACTTGCAGTGATTGATTGGCCGCTTAATAACTGGTTACAGAGTATTAGGTAATTAACCCACTACGACATGAAGGCAAAAATATTTCTTACAACGAATTAAAAAAGGCACGATAATTTGATGTCTAAACTTTTAAAAAAATTAATAATTTAGTATCTGAAGTTTTGCTTCGAATTGTTGGATATGTATTGCAACATAATATTCCCTTCATTCCAATAATATACTAAAATTTTCAATGTCATTGAGCAACTTTTAAGTATTTTCTATTTTTTGAGAATAAATTTAAAAGAAAAATTAGGTCATAACTAAAAATACAAGTAATTCGAAATAAAATAAAATCAATAAAATAGTAAAATTTTTGCTGCAAACTAGAGATGAAGCGTAAATTGTGCATTAAAGAATTGCAAAAAGTGTGAATAAATGCAATAAATGTAAAATAATTATCCTAATTGAGACACATAATCAGGGGTGGAAATCGGATGGATCGGATCGGAAATAGGGTGTTTCAGAAAAATTCCAAAAATTTTCGCAATTGTAAAATCCATTCCGATTCCGATTTTACGGAAATTTTGGAATTTTCGGAAAATTCAGAAAATTTTCGGAATTTTCGGAAATTTTGGAAATTTTCAGAAATTCTGAAAATTCGTAAATTTTGGAAATTTCGAAAATTCTAAAAATCATTTATAGAGCAATAAAATAGATTTCAAACATAAAACATATTTCAAACATAAAACAGATTCTAATTCTCATAGTTCACATTGTTTTAGAGATGAAGGATATTGTATATAATATATTTAATATACACTATAGTATATAGTGTTGATCCCCTGCTCGTCTAACCGGATCAGAGCCCCGGGTGAGGGAAAACTATGGATCGAACCGAGCTGAAGTGGTACCCGACATGGTCGGACCGACCATAACGACATATCCGAGCCCAGTGGGTCGGCGGTCTCGGGTACCCAGTTTGGTCGGTATGGCCGACTGTAACGGGAGGATCCGACCAAAATCATCTGACCTTAAGGATCCCGAAGAGCAGACAAGGGCTACGAATCCATAAAAAAGGGAACAAATCCAACATCAAATCGTATCCGATTTAGATAGGATCAAATCTAATTTTACCTTATTTAGACCCTAAAACCTAGGGATTTATTCTTTATTGTTCAAGTTTCATATCTAGGGTCTAGCCTATAAATAGGGCCCTAAACCCTCTCAAAAGAGGGGATCCGAAAAATTACTGTATTCATTGCAATTAGAGAGCTTTTATTCTCATCTTTCATAATAAAAACGTTATGTCCGGCCAGAAGAGGCCGAACAGAACTAGCCTAGCAAACTTGCCCGAGTAGGCACTGGGCCCAGTCTTTCTCTTATTTTATTCAGTTTTTCTTATTATTTGCTCGGTTCATCTTACCCGAGCCGGACATACTTTTTGGTGTTAGGCTAAGATTTTGTGCTCTAGAAAATCTGACGTCAACATTTTGGCGCTAGAAGGAGGGGGCTCGAGAGAAACAACACATCGCTCAAAATCTTTCCAGCACAACAAACGACCTTAGAGACATGAAGCTCCCACCTGATCCCCAAAGCCAGAACCTACTGCCTGGTAGTTCTGGCCAACGCCAACAATATGACACCCCCGGAATCGTAACCAACACTCCACTAGAAAGGGTGTCTTTGGGAATCCCACTACTAACCGAACCCAGAGGGACCGAGATGACCTCTAAAGAAATAAAAGCCATGATGTCTCGCCTCAACGACAAGCTAAAGGAGGCAGAAGCCAGGGAAAAGACCAAGTTGATACACGATCTCGAGGATACCCAATCCTCGAACGAGCCGAGGAACAAAAGGAAGGACAAGGGAAATGGTGCAATGACTGAACAACGGTCGGCAAGAGCGGTGATGGAGGAAAGTCGATCAGGGACTCAAATCTGCCCGACCCGATCAGCAGCCCGAACGAAAACTCGTAGCGTATTCGACCGACTTGGTCCTGCCTCGGCTCGTGAGGCCAGAAAATCGATAAGAAAACTGGGTTTCGAGAACGAGTATCGGTGTGATGAGAAGCGGACGCGCAGTGACTACTCGGTAGACGAGGACGAGAAAGAGCACAGGCTCAAACGAAGGCTAGCTGAGATCGAGGCTAAAAAACCAAGGCCCGAACAAGAAAGAAGGCGAAAGAAGGCATCACCTTTCGTGGATCGGATCTCAGATCAGATCACTCCCACAAAATTCAAAATGCCGCCGATTGGTCTCTATAATGGAGAAACTGATCCAAATTCGCACGTGGATAAATATACTTCATGGATGGAGCTTCAGGGCATATCCGAGGAGCTTATGTGCAAAGCCTTCCCTTTAACACTCGGTGACCGAGCTCAAAGGTGGTTCCGATCATTACCAGATTTTTCGGTCAGAGGATGGGAAGAGCTGACTGATCTATTTCTCACCCAGTTCATGGGATCAAAAACAAGATCTACCCCAAAAGAAAGACTGGTAAATATAAAGCAGGGAAAAGATGAATCTCTGAGATCCTATATGGACAGGTTCAATAAGCTCGTCCTAGAAATAGAGCACATTTCTGATGACGCTGTGCTAATGACGATCATGGCCGGCCTCCGACCGAAAACGAGGTTTTGGTGGAATGTCCACGAACAAGGCCCTAAGACATATCATGATTTCCTGAGCCGAGCCGAAAGATATATCGGGGCCGAGGAGGCAATCCCAGAAGAAATACCAAACCAGGAGAAATGAGAAGGGAATGAGAGAAGGAAGAATACACCTTTCAAACCCCCAGGCGAGTTTAAGGTATACCAAAGCGAAGAATTGAATCGGGTCAGACAGATCTTAACAGTAAGTCCTACCCAGATGTTTACCGAGCTTCAGGGACAAAATATCCTGCCCGTCCCGAGGCCAATGAAAGCTGATCCCGTTCGATTGAATCAGAACAGGTATTGTCAATACCATAAAGCTCCAGGACATGATACTGATAGATGCAGGACTCTTCTGATTGAGCTCATGAGGTTGATTGATCCTCAAGGATTATGTCAAAAATCCCGAGCAGAGGCCACAACAACTCCCACCACCACCTCAGCAAGGAACAATCCGAGAGGTCCACACGTTGGTGAACAACAACTATGACGAGCAGAGATTGTCCAAAAGGATAAGAAGAGAACAAATCAGGGAGGCCAGAAATGGATACCAACGATGTAACCCGCCAAGGACGGAGTCGATCCATGTACCAATAACATTCACCGAGCAGGATTCCGAAGGAAGAGTGCAGCCTCACAGCGATGCCTTGGTGGTATCTTTGAACATTGGCCTAACAATGGTCCATAGAGTCTTGGTCGACACAGGGAGTTATGCTAACATTCTCCATCTGAATACATTCAAAAGAATGGGGCTCCGAGAATCCGATCTGCAGCCTTGCTCGGATGCAATCCAAGGGTTCGGAGGCCATATAACACGAACGATAGGGACGTGTGAGCTGAAGGTCGTATTCGGAGCTGGAGAGAAGACTGTTCATACTACAACCGAGTTCAAGGTAGTGGATGTGAACTCGGTATACAACGCAATCTGGGGACGGCCGCTTCTGGCTAAGATAAAAGTTGTGATATCAATTCATCATCTAACAATCAAGTTTCCAGTTAGGGACGAGATATACGTAATCCGAGGCAATCAAACGGCAGCTCGGGAATGTGAGTCGGGACTGAAGCCTAGGGAACTCAATGTGATTGAGCAAGGAAATCCGGCCAGCAGCTCAGGGCTAGAGAAGAGCCCGGAACTCATCGAGCTAGATCCCGAACTTGAGCCAACGCTCGCCCAAGCAGAGCAGATAAACCCGTCCAGAATGCCGGAAGGCAACACTAAGTCCAGGGTAGCCGACCAGAAATCAGATGAAGAGACAGCTAACCAGGATGTTACTTGGGAAACTTTGGATCCCCGGATGGAGAGACCGAAAAAAAGGGCCACATCGATGGAAGAACAGGAGGTGGTCCGGCTGGATGAGAGCAAACCCGAGCTGAAGCTCAAAGTTGGCAGGAATCTAAAAGAGCCGTTCAGGGGAGAACTCATAGCATTCCTAGCCAAGAACACCGACGTTTTCATCTGGTGCCACGAGGACATGGAAGACATCCGACCAGAAGATGCATGTCATCATCTGAACATCGATCCCGCGGCCAAACCGGTAGTACAGAAAAGGCGGAGGCTCAGCCCGGACAGGTACGAGGGATTGTAACTAGAAGTCCAGAAACTGCTCGGAAATGGTTTTATACGGGAATGCGAGTATGCAGTCTGGGTTGCTAACCCAGTTTTGGTAAAAAAGTCCAATGGAGCATGGAGACTGTGCGTGGATTTTACCGATCTCAATAAAGCCTGCCCCAAGGACTGTTTTCCCTTGCCGAACATCGATCAGCTGGTCGACACGACGGCAGGACACGAAGTAATGAGCTTTATGGATGCCTATTCGGGTTATCATCAAATTCCGATGGCCGAGCACGACCAGCAACACACCACGTTCGTTACTGACCGAGCACAATACTGTTACAAAATGATGCATTTTGGCCTGAAGAACGCCGGGGCTACCTACCAGAGGCTAGTTAACAAAATGTTTGCATCTCAGATAGGCAAAACCGTGGAGGTCTATATAGACGATATGTTGGTAAAATCGAAAAAACTGGAGGATCATGTGGCCGACCTAGCAGAGATGTTCGACGTTCTGAGAAAATACAAGATGAAGCTCAATCCGAAGAAGTGCTCGTTCGGAGTCAGCTCGGGAAAATTTTTGGGGGTATATGGTTAGCCAACGAGGAATTGAAGCTAACCCCGAGAAGATTGACGCAATAGTAAAGCTGACACCTCCAAGGAGGGTGAAAGACGTGCAGAGCTTAACTGGAAGGGTCACCGCACTGAACAGATTTATATCAAGGTCTACTGACAAATATAAACCGTTCTTCAACCTGATCAGGAAGGATGGGAAATTTGAATGGAACAGTGAATGCGAAAAGGCATTGGAAGAACTGAAGAGAGCCCTGATGGAGGCACCAGTGCTAGCAAAACCCGAGGCCGGGGAAAAGTTACAGCTCTACCTGGTAGTATCGTCCTACGCGATCAGTGCAGTCCTGGTACGAGCAGAAAAAACAGCCTAGCAGCCGGTGTATTATGTTAGCCAATCCCTCCACGATGCCGAGCTCAGATATCCGGCCATGGAGAAACTCGCATATGATCTGGTCGTTTCGGCCAGGAAATTAAGGCCATACTTTTTGGTCCATCAAGTCGAGGTATTAACCAACTTTCCACTAAAGCAGGTCCTCTCCCGACCTGATTCATCAGGACGACTATTGAAATGGTCCGTCGAGCTCGGATAATATGACATCCAGTACTCCCCAAGAATGGCAATCAAAGGACAGGCCCTAGCAGATTTCATTGCCAAATTCACTCCTACAATCGTATTTGAGGAGGAACAAATCGAGAAGCCCTGGAAGATGTTCGTTAACGGGTCGTCAACACAAGCAGCAGCCGGAGCAGGAATCGTACTCATCAGCCCCACGAATAAGTATTTCTGCTCGGCCCTAAGGTTCAAATTCCCAGCAACAAATAATGAAGCAGAATACGAGGCCCTGCTAGCCGGATTAGAAATGGCCAAACAGTTCGGAGCTGACGATCTTGAAGTGTTGAGTGATTCACTTCTCGTCGTCAACCAAGTTTCGGGGGAATATGCCGCGAGAGATGACAAGATAGCAAGGTACTTGAGGTCGGTGGAACTGGTCTTGGCAGACTTCAGAAAGATTCGAGCCGAGCAAATCCCAAGAACTAAGAATACCCAAGCTGACGCCTTAGCTCGACTCGCAACGAGTGATGGAGCGGAGGACATTGGGTCAGTAAATATCGGGATGATTGGGAGCTCGGTCCTCAACCAAAAGACGATATATGTCGCTGAGGACTGCAGCAATTGGATGACCCCGATCATCCAATACCTGGAAGAGGGGAAGAAGCCCGATGATCAGATCGAGGCTCGAAGGTTAAGGATACGGTCTGCTCGCTACACACTGCAAGGAGGAATTCTATATAAAAGGGGTTTTTCCCTACCTTTACTACGATGCTTAGACGAGCAAGAAGCTGATTACGCCCTGAGGGAGGTGCATGAAGGAATTTGTGGAAATCATACTGGTGGACAAGCTCTGGCCTTCAAAATAATTAGACAGGGATACTTCTGGCCGAGCCTAAAAAAGGACGCGATCAATTTCGCAAGGAAATGTGAACGATGTTAGAAATGCGCACCTCGGAAAAAATACCCGGCAGAAGAGCTAAATTCTGTAATGGCACCCTGGCCATTCGCAAAATGGGGAATCGACCTGATCGGACCCCTACCAACGCGCAAAGGAGGAGTGAAGTTTGCAGTGGTAGCCGTGGATTATTTTACAAAGTGGGCAGAGGCCGAGCCGTTCGCCAAAATAACCGAACCGAAGATCACCGATTTCGTCTGGAAGTCTATCATATGCCGTTTTGGTATTCCACACTCTTTGGTCTCTGACAATGGCCGTCAGTTCGACTCAGTGAGCTTCAATGAATTTTGTAGGAACCTCGGCATCAAAAAGTTGTTCTCCACCCCATATCACCCTCAGGGCAATGGACAGGTGGAAGCAATAAACAAGATCATCAAACACACTTTGAGAGCAAAACTCGAAAATATGAAGGGATCCTGGGCAGATGAGCTACCGGGAGTCTTCTGGTCTTACAGAACAACGACCAGGACTTCAACAGGCGAAACTCCCTTCTCTTTGGTTTTTGGGTCGGAGACCGTCATCCCTGTTGAGGTCGGCATCCCGACATGGAGGACTCAGAACTTCGAAGAACAGAATAATGAAGTTGCTATGCTGAGCAGCCTCGACCTTTTGGAAGAAAAAAGGCAGGAGTCCGAGCTCAAGAATTCAATTTACAAACAAAAAAGTGAGAAGTACTACAACTCCAGGGTCCGAGCCAGGAAATTTGACGTCGGGGACCTGGTCCTCAAAAAAGTGCTCCAACACACAAAAGAGCTTAATACCGGGCCATTCGGACCAAATTGGGAAAGGTCGTATCAGATAATCCGAGTACCGACCAGAGGGGCATACGAGATAGCCGATCTAAATGAAAAGAAATTGCCTAAGCCTTGGAATGCCGAGCATTTGAAGAAATACTATCAATAGTGTTATAATTTTTTCCTTGTAAATTTTACTATTCTTCTGCAATTTGTTCATTTCAATAAACAAGTAGTTCATTTTTAATAAATGCTGTAAAATTAGGGCTCCGGCCCAATCCGAGCTTTTCCGCAGAGCTCGGATTCTGAATACTGAATTAGGGTTCTGGCCCAATCCGAGCTTTTCCGCAGAGCTCGGATTCTGAATCTGAATTAGGGCTCCGGCCTAAAAGCTCGGATCACGACCAATGGCCCCATGATAGGAAAGAGAATATACAGAAACGCCGAACAAAAACAAGTTTATTGTATCTTTTGATCATTCATTATAACATACGAGCAAGAACGAAATAGAAACGACCAAAAATATGTTTCATTTACAAAGAATAACCCGGTTTGAAGGCCGGAACCTCTTTACAAAAGGCAGAAAGCCGAAGAACAATATCACGAAAGAGCTGAACTAAACAAAATCCGAGCACCAGGATCGGTGCCTCGGACAAAAGGGTTGATGCTTCTGATAAGAGGTGCAATGAGGGATAGAAGCTACTGGTCAGTAACTTCGATCACCTCATAGTCACTTGCCTCGGTCGGCGCCGGCCCCGCCTCCGCACTTGCTGCTGCTCCACCCAAGCTCCCCGCAGTGCCATCGCCACCACCATCGCCGCTGCCCTCTCCGACCTCCTCACCGACCTCCGGAGGAGTGGGCATCGACATAAAGTCGATAGGAGGAGCCGGCCTGAGGAGGTGATCAGACCCTGCCGGAAGGTATTCTGGTAGCTCCTCCATCATCCGAAGGTGGTAAGCCGAAAGAGGCTGTTTCTCCAGGAAGGCGGCCAGAGCAGACATCAGCGGCCCATCATCCACACCGGCGGCTCGGTTGGTCTGGATGTTGTCCATGAAGGACAAGACGTAAGCCAGAATACTCTCATACTTGTACTCTGCCGACGTCTTGAACTTCTGACAAACCACCATCTCGTTCGGCGGTGCGGCCCGGGCCTCTTCCAGTTCGGCTCGGAGACGAGCCACCTCCATCGTTAGGTCCGACACCCGCTGTCTATCAACTTCGGCAGCCCGAATCGTCGCTTCAAGCGCCTCCTGGGAAGAGGTCAGCTTGGCGGTCATGGTGGCCTCCTCGTTCCTGGCCTTGGCGAGGTCGGCCCGGACCTTCTGCAGCTCTTCCCGTCGCCGATCATGCCTCTCCCGAGCCGCATGATGGGAGGCTTGGGCCTTCCAGGCAAAAACCGACGCCTGGGCGAGCAGGATGGCTGAGCAGTAGTCGAGGTCGACACCGGACATCTGTCGGGCATAACCTTCCAGCTCCTCGGTCCAGGCCCGAGCAGGTGCTTCCATCGCATCCGGCACCCCATCGGGGAGGTTAGACTCGTCGGTGGGAGAGCGGGCCCGGCTATAGCTGATTTTGAAGGGTGGCCTCCTGCCCAACCATTCCTCGGTCTGCATCACCCGCTGAGGATCCCAGCCGGTGACGCTCACAGACCCGGCCAAATGTGACTCTTGGCCGGGGACAGGTTGCGGCCGATTGGCCGATCGACCAACCCCGGAGGGTCCTCCCTCCTCGACGCGAGCTCTTTTGCTCGCCCCCTATTCGGAGCTCGGCGGTCGCCTGGATGGGGCCGCGCCCCCGGGAGGAAGCCTGAGCCCCCCGAGCAGGGGCTGATGCGCGCTGCGAGCGTTGGCGGAGACGTTCAGCAGGATCCATCCTCAGAACGATGTCCTGGCCGGGAAGGGATACTGGATAATTAAAATAACCCGATTAGTTACAAGATGTAAAAATCAACATTATATAACCCGATCAGAGCAAATGTGCAAGAACCTTGTACTGGGCTGGGGGAGACGCGGAACGGTGAAATCAAGCCGACAGCTAGGAGATTCTCCTCGGCTAACAACACCTTGTAGTGCCTCTGGTCAGCAGGAGAAAAATCGCGCAGATAGCGAATCTTCTGCGAGAAAGAGTCGCTGATCACCAGGTTCCTGGGCGGAGTCTCTGCAGAACAAAGAAAAGTTAAAAGATCAGAAGAGACGTCAGCAGACCAATCAAAGGAACGATAAATACCCTGGGCATCGCCAAACTGGGTAGGGCACCTAGCCCGAGCAACTTCGTCCGCCCATGCCCCGCTGACCCAGAACCACTTGCCGCGCCAATCCTTAATCGACGAAGGCAGGCACCGCACTAACACTGGTCGGTATTTCCGGACCGATGCATAGTAGAAGTGGTTCCTCAGACCAGGCATCAGTTTCAGCATGTACATCCACGCCACTTCATGGGGGCTTGGCACTCCGAGGCCGAAATGCCAGAACATCACCACCAGACCGATGAGTGATGACCAGCCGTTTGGATGAAGTTGACCTGGCGTGATTCCCCAATGCTCGAGGTATCTGGCGAGTGTTGGAGCAAGGGGGAAGCGAAGTCCGACCTCGAGAGCTCGGACGCTGACAGCGACTTGCCCGGCTGGCGGCTGGTCTATCCGATCCATGGGGTGAGGAATGATCATTGACACGTTCTCCGGAATTGAGAAGAGTACGCGTCATTTGAGCAGCTCTGCAGTGGTGACGTATGCCGGGCAGTCGAAGGCCTCAGACTCCCGGCTGGAGGCAATTTGCCGAACGGGAGGCCTTGGTATTGTACTACGGATCGGGACTCCCTTAGGGATCACAGATTCGCCACGCCCCGACGTACTGACTTCGCCGGAACCGCGTACCGAATGGCTTGGGCTGGCGCGCTCGGCGGAAGGAACATTAACCAACTGGCCGACAGGGACTTCATCTGGGTCGGACGAAGAGGAGTCGGACGAGCTGGACGTCCATGAGTACGATGGCTCGGAACCAGGGTTGGCCCCCTGGTCGTAATCCTGAACCGATTGGTTTGAACTTGAAGACATAATTTATAAGACAATAAATAATTACCTTACACAATTGAGGAGTACGGGAATTTCTGCACAGGAATTTAAGATCAGTAAGTTCTGGTCGGAATTGAGGGAGAAAATAGCAAGGATTTGGAGTTCGCTGAAAATGAAAGTGGAGAAATGACTTGGTATTTCCCCTATTTATAAAAGACCACCGCGACTCTTCAACTTCCAAGCGTGCAGGTGCTGACACGTGTCCTCGCTTGGCGGGAGAAATGAGCGCGTCGACAGATCATTGAGTTGGACGAGCAGTTTATCTGGAGATGTCGGATCCTGATCAGAGTGAGCCTCTCACCACGACCCGACGGGCTAGTGTTGATCCCCTGCTCTTCTAACCGGATCAGAGCCCCGGGTGAGGGAAAACTATGGATCGAATGGAGCTGAAGTGGTACCCGACATGGTCGGACCGACCATAACGACAGATCCGAGCCCAGTGGGTCGGCGGTCTCGGGTACCCAGTTTGGTCGGTATGGCCGACTGTAACGGGAGGATCCGACCAAAATCATTCGACCTTAAGGATCCCGAAGAGCAGACAAGGGTTACGAATCCATAAAAAAGGAAACAAATCCAACATCAAATCGTATCCGATTTAGATAGGATCAAATCTAATTTTACCTTATTTAGACCCTAAAACCTAGGGATTTATTCCTTATTGTTCAAGTTTCATATCTAGGGTCTAGCTTATAAATAGGGCCCTAAACCCTCTCAAAAGAGGGGATCCGAAAAATTACTGTATTCATTACAATTAGAGAGCTTTTATTCTCATCTTTCATAATAAAAACGTTATGTCCGGCCAGAAGAGGCCGAACAGAACTAGCCTAGCAAACTTGCCCGAGTAGGCACCGGACCCAGTCTTTCTCTTATTTTATTCGGTTTTTCTTCTTATTTGCTCGGTTCATCTTACCCGAGCCGGACATTCTTTTTGGTGTTAGGCTAAGATTTTGTGCTCTACAAAATCTGACGTCAACATATAACATAAAATAAAACTATAAAATTTATATGAAAATTTTTGAGTCATATTATAGTATGTAGTATATAGTATATAATATATAGTATATAGTATAAAATAAAACTATAAAACTATATAGTTTTATAGTTTCAGATCGGATTTTTGAAAATTAAATTTCGGAAATATTTCGGATCGGATTTCGGAATTTCCAAAAATTTTAAAACTAATTCCAATTCCGATCCGAATTTTTTCGGAAAAATCGGAAATCGGAATTTCAAAATTTCGAATTAAAAATATTCATTCCAATTTCAAAAAAAATCGAATCGAATTCAGCGGACATCGGAAATTCCGTTCCAATTTTCAGCCCCTGCACATAACACATTACATAATGGTAGAATATTACAGCAATATGAAACGTCAGAAGAATTATATACGTTGACATCATTCATTCACAGTTGTATATCACTACCGAGTTGCACACACTCCCATGACTGAGTGAAGTAAAACTCTCGTTGAAGAATCAAGAAAAGAAAATCTCGTCAATGGCTTTCACAATGGGTCTGAACTTCCTCCTCCTGCTAGCCATGGTGGCCACCAACATTCTCTCTCTCTACCATCTCTCCTCCAACATCCAATCCCACACCCCCACTCCTCCACCAGTCCCCGACCACCTCCTCCGCCAGCTCTCCACCATACGCGCCACCATCAACCACCTCACCGCCCTCCAACCCTCCGCCCCCTTCTCCAAGAAACCTCCCTCCTCCTCCGCCGCCGCCGCCCCCTCCGATCTACTCATCTACACGCACATCGCACCAATTGGCTCCTCCTGCAAAGACAACCCTATTCTCCTCCACCAGTACATGAACTACACCCCCTTCGCACTGTGCCCTAATGATCTCCCCATAGCTGAGGATCTCATCCTCCGTGGCTGCCACCCCCTCCCCCGCCGCCGCTGCTTCTCCAGAACGCCGCCAGCCGCTCCGGCGGCTCTTCCCGCCGATCCCTTCTCCCCTCTCCCTGAAAAGACAGCTCTACTCAGCCATTACGGCTGCAAGACCTTCTCCTGCTTCGCCGGTTTGAAACCCGAGATGGGGTTTGATATGAGGGTTGAGAAATCGAGATACTTGAACTATAGAACAGATCTGGATCTCCCAATTTCGCAGCTTTTGCAGATTGCTAAGTCAGCTAGGAGTGTGCTCAGGCTTGGTCTCGATGTCGGTGGTGGAACTGGTACTTTTGCAGCTCAGATGAAGCTGCAAAACGTCACCGTTTTGACCACTACAATGAATCTTGGTGCTCCGTATAATGAAGCAGTGGCAATCAGGGGATTGTTGCCACTCCATGCGCCACTGCAGCAGAGGCTACCGGTGTTTGATGGGGTGATGGATCTTGTGCGATGCGGGCACGCGATAAACCGGTGGATACCTGTTACGTCGATGGAGTTCTTGTTCTTTGATGTGGATAGAGTGTTGAGAGGTGGAGGGTACTTCTTGTTGGACCATTTTTTCAGTAAGAGAACAGATCTTGAGAAGGTGTATACACCCTTGATTGGGAAGCTGGGGTATAAGAAGGTGAAGTGGGCTGTTGCTAGTAAGACTGATTCTAAGAATGGGGAAGTTTACTTGACTGCCCTTTTGCAGAAGCCATTGACTAAATGATCATCCTTTGAGGTAATTTCTTACCCTCAAAAAGTGAACTTTTGTTGTTTTTTTGTGTAATTCAAGCCAATTTTACCTTTAATCTTACATGGTTGATATTTGGTAGCATTGGGAACTTTCACTTTGCATATGTTAGTGTTGGGAATTGATAGAGTTGAAGTCATTCGAAAATATAATCTTGGTCTGTTATATAGGTTGAACTTGATATTTGATTCAAGATTGTTTGAAGATGCCATTAGTTATTTTGCACCCTCTTCTGTATCTGAAGTGGCAAGACAACAATTCCATGCTGGGAAAGTTTTTGCTTTTTAGTTTTGGGAAATGTAAATCACTTTATTAGAATGATAATCTTAAAAGGCTTGAGGTTGGAAACACTTGGATTTTCTATTATTATATACTATTGACTATGGAGTGAAACATGTAATGAACGAGTTTGTTTCATCATGGCACGCTAATCCTGTCTGTATTTGAGTTCTGGTGAGTGAGTGGAAGAGGAAATAAACACTACCAAATAATATAGACAAAGTACTATCATTTTAAAGTGAAGGAAACAGAGTCCTTAGTATTTTCCTTGCTAAAACTCAAGAACCAAACCTACCATGATTAGAGTTATAGGAAGAGCTATGACAGCAGATGCTTGTTTGACTAGGTACTTGTTATATCATTACCAGGCCACTTGGAGTTTCAGTTTTTTCATTCAAGAGCTTAGTTAATTAAGAAAATGATGGTCAGGATGGAATGCTCATCTGCACCGAGGTCCTGTGTTACAATAAGTCAATTAATTCAATTTATTGCAAATTTGGGATCTGTAGAAAACTGATTTGACCTGTGAAGTTCAGATTCAGCATTTATCTTCAGTGGGGTTCATTGATTTTGAAATCATGCGTATTAGCTTCTCATTATATATAGATCGGTTCGTTGAGATGTTAATCTTGTCTAAATTGTAGACCACCAAATGGTGTTTTCCTGCTCATGATCGTCTCATCAAGGGGGTTTGTTAAGACGAACTAGGATCTTCCGTTTATTACATATACATACAAACGTTTACCTGTTCCTCATTTAAACTCATACTGTTTATCATTTGAGCTCATATTCACTTGCTTTTGCAGGCACTTTTCGCTACTGTAATTGACGCATGGACATGCATTGTGCGTCTCATTTTCCTTCATATTCAGAAGACGAATTCATGTCTGGGACGAGAAGACTTGTGAATTTGAACGACAATGCGCAGTTAGAGCAGTATACAAAAGTAGAAGTGTAGGAGGTGCATTGCATTGTCGGTGGATTAACAACTTCAAGATTGAGAAACATGAAAAGTGTGAGACTTTGTCATGTTTCGACATGGTTGCAGTGTACTTCAATTATAGAGCTTGTGTTGCTAGAAAATCAGCATTGCGAGTTTCAACTTGTGCAAATTTCTTTTCATTTTACCAAACTTATAATTATTATTTTTTTAGGAGACATTTTTTAGTTCTTCAATTAGTGGTGGTATTGTTATTTATAGATCAGATTCCTACATGAAATCTGAACTTGGTTTCAACGTGCGTCTCTCTTCCTGTTATCTCTTTCAATATTTAGTGTCCAATTTGTATTTGTATAAACACAGGAATAAGAGGCGACGTTCTATTAATTTTACATACATATATTTCTTTGTTTTGGGATGAAATTCAATTTTAGCTACCATATTGTCTAAATATTTGTATATTCTGAACTCAAGTAAAAACTAAGAATCATTCCACTCTTATCTTTGTATTTCCAATAGCTTATAACCTAAATCATTTATTTATTCAGTATTTTGTTACGCCAATTTAGGAATAAATAGCATCAAAAGACCATGGAAATAACATATTATGCACAGAAAATTCATGATACAGTAGTTCTTCAAAGAAAAAGAAAAAGTAATTTTATTTGTTTCAAAGTATCGAATCAAGAGGGCTGATTTTACAAGTTTTCAAAACGAGGCCAATGGGCTTCTTTTTCTGTAGGGCTCCGTACAGCCTTCTTTATCTGGGCCGGCCCAAACTAATTAGAATTAATAAAGCCCAACCCAGTGCGAGTTATTACAAGACAGACAGTTGAAATTGGTAAAAAGCCTTCTCTCTCTGTCTCTCGTCGTGTCTGAACTCTGAACTGCCAAGGCCGAGAGACCCGTGATCCGCGGCTTTGCCTACCCGTTCGCCGTATACCATGGTATTTTTCAGACGCTCTCTTTCACGCACACAAACACACACACTAAATCGGTGAAATCTTTTTTTCTATTTCGACGCATTTATTGTGATTGTTGGATCGTGGATATAGTGTGATGGTTTTATTTTTAGCCAGGAAATACGATAGATTTAATCCGATTTGTTCTTCCTACACTCATCAGATTCGCCAATTTAACGATTCTTTAAAACTCAGAGTAATAATTTCGTTGCACTAGTAAATGGATGTTATAAATTGATTCTTGATTAAAATGTGGTTAGATCTCAATTCTGGGTTCGCTAATTTTCTTGTAGCATTGAGTAAGTTTCATTTTTGTTTAACAGGATATATGCCCTTCTGTAAAGAACATTCTTCTTCTTGATTCAGAAGGGAATCGTGTTGCTAGCAAGTACTTTTCTGATGACTGGTCTACTAATACTGCCAAAGAAGCTTTTGAGAAGGCTATTTTTACTAAAACTCAGAAGACCAGTGCCAGATCAGAAGGTGCTCTTCTGAGTTATTGTTTGTTCAATTCGTTTATTTTAAGGTTTTTTGTGTTTTCCTACTTCAGGAGTTGACTATACAGTTGAACATGAGTTTTTTAATGTCAGAAGCTTTTGTTCGGTTATGGTACAGTGTTGAGTTTGTAGCATCAAAAGCAGATTAAGATTCGTGCTTGTCATATGTTATTATATCAATGCAAACAAATACAGTTCCTAGGCTGATTGTGTCGTTATTAAGATTGATCGAACTAGAACATTATCTGAATTTTCCTGCCTTTATATTACGTTGTTTACAGCTGAGATAACTATGTATGAGAACAACATCATAGTCTACAAGTTTGTTGAAGATCTGCACTTTTACGTTACTGGGAGTGAAGATGAAAATGAACTCATCTTAGCTTCGGTTCTTCAGGGATTCTTCGATGCTGTTGCTATTTTACTTAGGTAGTTAAATTAAACCACATACCTCTCGTTTTCTTGTATTCTATGCTTCGTCTACTCTTTGCTCCAATTTGCTGTATTTTTTGTTGCAGGGCCAATGTTGACAAGAGGGAGGCTCTCGAGAATTTGGATCTCATTCTTTTATGCATCGATGAAATTGTTGATGGCGGGTACGCATTTTCCTTCCCAAGAATAGAATAGTTAGTTCTGATATCATACGAAAACTGTGACCTTGATATAGTCAAAATGATGTACAAGAAAGCTTTGCATGACGCGTCTCGTTTTTCGTTGTATAGGATAGTTTTGGAGACAGATGCAGACAGCATTGCGAGTAAAGTTGCAGGGCATAGTTTGGAATCTGGAGCACCACTGTCTGAGCAGGTGTGTAGTGTTCCCTTGATCTCAAGATATAAAGCCTCTGAATTCTGTATATATGGTATGGAGACTAACTATATCGTATTTTCATGACTCGTTACTGTGATTTTCCTTTGTGTAGACGATTAGTCAAGCACTGGCAACTGCTCGCGAGCATCTGACCAGATCCCTTTTGAAGTGATGATATGATGGACATCTTAAAGGAAAACAGTATAGAAGAAAACGAAAGTTATGATTGACTTGTGTGCTATCAGGCTACTATGGTGAAGAAGATTGACATTTAAGCCTTTGAATCTCATTCTTTTTTCCCTTTTTCCCTTCTTTATGTTTCTCTGGTCTTAGATTTCACTTTACTTGAGGGTCTTGGGAAGACATTGTTGACAATGTATTGCCCCGCTTTAGAGATTATTAATATTCATCGGTGTGTGGTGCTAAAATTGCAAGGTTGGTCTGCCCGTTCGAGCAAGAAAGATGAACTTGAAAGCTTCATATGTGAATGTTTGGATCGATTTGAAAATCAATCATGTCAACATCTTGAATTTCAAGACAAGAATTCTGGGAAGATGACATTTTTCTGGACATCTTGCTTTTTACATCATCAGAACATACTGGAAAAACTAGTTGATTTGCATAAACATGTTGCCTTAGAATAGATGAAATCATTAGATAAGTTAAAGTCAGCATCTTGTCCCCGTTACATCCTATTTTACTCCTCTCGTGATCTTAAGCGATGAGAATATAGTCTGCATCGTCTGGAAACTTATCCCCAGCAGTAGGGGGCAAATTATGGCGAAAGACGGTCTTATGAACCTGGGCATGAGTTTCTGCCTCATGTTGGAACGTCTGCACTAACTTGTCTAATTCCAACTTCCTCACCTCAACCTGTTCTTCCCGAATGGGTTTTTTCAATCCGAGGTAAATCAACCCAACTATAATTAATACCATACCTATGAAGAAGAGAAGGCCGGCGAATAGGCCAAATGCATATGGTGTGTTTTGTGCACCAGGGATTCCATCCACATTGATTCCAAACAACCCAGTGACGATCGAAAGAACAAGCCCACATCCTCCAAAAACAGCTAGATTGTGAGTGACTGTAAGGCTTCTATCCTGTGATTGAATTCGGAAGTAAAGGTTATAAGTTCCAAGGGAAAGCACTTACATGTCTGACACAGCACAAAGGTGATATGGACAAACCTGCAACCAAGCACGGATTGTGCTTTGCATGACATCTTGGATGGTAAACAAGCGGCCACGAACTGCTTCTTGCTCTTCTATCATTTCCCTAGTACTCTTTCTTATTCCTTCCAACAGAATTCTTGTTAGATTTCCCCTCAAATGCTGGAGAAGTTCAAAAACTATCTCTTCCCTTGCATGGAGAGACCATTTCACTCTAATAACCTACAATTTATCAAGGATGAGGTATAAGTTGAACAAGAATTGACATCATATGAATGATTTTAAAAATCAAACTTGAATACATTGTGCAAAAAAAATGAAGCACATGGAAAGAACACTTCGCAGAATTAAACATGCACTAATAAAAGGACTCTACCACATAGATTTAGCTCAAGTATATAATTGAAGTGATTCCCCCCTCCCCTAGGATTACTTTTGTTCACACAAAAAGTAGGTAGACATCTTTCCATGATAGATGTAAACAAGAATTAAGTCTCAGCCGACTAAAGAAGTAACATCAACAATAGATCATGAAGAAACGTCAAAGTATGAATGTATAATGTTATGAAAAACATTTATCTAATTTGAAGTTTTACTGTGCCTGCACCCATCCTAGTTCACCCTAATCCTTCACAGGCACATACCTTTTGAGTTCAATAAAGCAATTATCTGATGGTAGAAGCAGGTCATAGTGTATTCTACCAGTGAACATATTTATTTAGAATATCACTTTTCAAGCACTTGAGAACAGGAATAGCATCTAAGTGCTTAAAACTCAGACCATGACTCATGACAGGTTTTTTACCCATCATTCTGGTTCATCTCTAATGCGCCTCACAGATGAATTTATCTTGAGATATAAATACAATGTTGACAAAAGGTATTAAAAGAAATCTCAATTATACTTGTTTTAAAGTTTTTATACATCAGTTATTTCCTCACCTATGTAATGGCTTCTAAGTTAAATATGACTTGGAAATTAGAATTCTATGGCAGGTACATACCTGTCTTGATAACCTTCTTACTTCTTGGTTGAGTATTACGCCAAGGAGATTTAAATCTTCATTGTTTCTCCTATTAAGGAGGAAGAGAGGTTCACATATGGATGGAGAGAGAGAGAGAGAGCAGGAATGAGCTAAAGTTGGTAAAAGCAGTCTATAGTACCTATTCACGAACTTCAGTTCCACTTCATCTGCTGCACCAAAAATGGACTTCCGAAATAACCTTAACAGTAACGAAATCATTAATGAATACCAATGTCATATAAACTGGATAACTAGTCAGTGCAACATCATTTGGATGGCTTGTGGATCCACCTTGCTTTAATAGTAAAAGCACAAGTTGAGACAACCTTAAATTACATTAATTCCTTTCTTGGATTATATTCATGATGAATTGAGTACTATTTATCTCCTTTAAATCAGATTAAAGAAATATATATGTAATTAGTAATCATACTAGCTCACCTGTCATCCCACCGAGCCAGGCGGCTGGCTAAATTTGCTATAATTTCATGTGCTGACCTTGGAGTATTATAACCACCACCAATAAGAAGTTCCTAGGTAAGTAAATGCAACCAATTTCAACAAAATTTATGCAGAATCAACCAGAATATAAATTGAAAGGAAGTGTGTTAGCCAGTGAAAAGGATCTACTAGGATATAACTAACCTGGACTTCTGTAATGCCTAAAACATTGATTGTTGAAGCAGATCCTTTCACATGTAGAACAGTTAATAGGAAGTTCTGAGCTTGCCATGAACGAAGAACAACAGGAATGTCATCTTCATCATTATAAGGATCACCGGCAGACTGCCCTAAAAGCTCAAACAGCAAACCTCCAGCAACCCTTACCGGAACCTGTAGCATATAAAGTTCAGCAGAAGGTGTAGAACGCTGAGGATCAAATATTGAAAGCTATAAAAGCATGACTCTATTGTCCTTCAATTTCTTTTAAGAAGATTTCCAAACATGAAATTCTTGAAAGCACATCATTGCTGCTACCTCAGAAAAAGGGGAAAGGGGGAAGATGAAGAAGAAGAGTACAACAACAACCTCATATAAGAGATGTTTCATCCTATCACTTATCAATCTGCTTTCATCTATCAAAGCAGTTCTAATGGCAGGATGCAACCACTTGGCAGAATTAAGCCATGCCTCGACAGTATGATGACCTGCAGATAGGTGGCACCACCAAGTAGGCCCAACTGGTTTTTCCCAGTACGGTGCAGCTAAGTCGGCAACAGTGATTTCATCCTCACCATCCACAAATTCAAAATGTTGAGTGGACCATTCTGCATCAACTTGCACTGTTTTGGCAAGTTCTGAAATTCTAGCCCATCCAATTGGAACCCAACAACTCCCTTCACATTTTTCAATGGGATGGGATCGATCTAATTGAGATTCCTGGCCATCCTTGTGCACACAGCCAGTCTGGTGACTCTCCAATTCAATAAGTGGATCAGATTCCAGAATAGTGTTCCCACTTAATCTTTGGTAAATTGGTTCAGTCCCTCCATCAGAGTACATTTGATTTTTCTCATTAACAGCATTTGAATGATGAGATGGCTTGACATTCGGAAAGGATTTTGGTGCTGCTGATTTTTTAGGAGCTCGGATGAATTCAAAAGCGCAAATAAGTCCATCAGTCCATAGTTGACTCCCTGGCATGGCATCCTTATTGGACTGAAATCTATGGTTTTCAATTCTCTTTGTTTTATTGTTCTGAGACGAACATTTTTCACTCACCCCACTCATGTCGTACTTCATACGCTTCGAACTACAAAATTCTAAAACTTTCCTCGATTATGATTACCTTTCAGGCATGATCTGCTCCTCAATAGCATCTAATGGAGAAAAACAACTATATCAACTTAGTTTCAAAATCAATTCGGATTCAAGGTGCATCCATAAATTACAATAGAAGTATGCAATTCCAATATTTCAACAAAGAGGAGAAAGTAGTAGCAGACTGAAGAGGACTCGAAGATGCACTCAAATGACTTCAATAACACGAAAAACACAAACATAGAAAGCTACATCACATGAAATTCAGCTACAGCGAAGCATAATGATTCAAACGCAACAATTAGGAAACCTCAAGAAGCAAGTGCAAATGCTTGAAATTGCACACCTAATTTTTCTTTTCTGTGTTCTGCAAACACCATTTCCTATTTTACACATTCTTAACGAAATTGACAATCGTGACAATGAAGAAAGGAATAAATTACCGAGTCAGCGGAGCTTTTTAAGCGTTCCGTTCGCAGAAAGAGAAGTAAATGTCGCGGAGAGCTGTCGCCGAGAATCTCAGCCAGTTTCAGCGACGGTAGAACTTGCGTATCTCTCTATATATACGAGAGAGATTTGACGGAGTAATTTATTTAATTAGATGATACACGTGTCGACGTTAGATATTTCGTATATAAGCTTATAAACCGTCAAATCCCATTATTTATTACTGAAAGAATCTCAAATAATTTTATTAATGTCTCATCATGCCAAGGTGCTTGTACATTTGTAGGTGCTTCAAGAACTGTACGTTAATTTCCTGGATAGTTATAAAAAATAGTAAGATTTTAGTAAAATCATTTCACGAATTTTAATTTTTTTTTGAGATTGCAAGAGCATGTCACAATATTCCTGAAACAAGCTATATGAATTGTTGTGTGTGTGTGTGTGTGTATATATACAGCAACAATTTAAAAAGTACCAACTTTTCCTCAAAACTTAAAATTTTCATTTTTCAGAAAGTGATTCCAAAATATAAAACATTTGAAAAATAAAACAAATCTAGCTGGAGATTACATTTGGGTCGAGGGATTACAAGAGATTTCAAATTCACTTGAATCACTCAAGCAATAGGGAAAAAGAAAAAAAGAAAAAAAGAAAAAGAAAAAAAGAAGATAAATGAACATTCCGAATTCATATCAACCTACCCGTTGTATGCGAATTTACTACAGTATCCAAATCCACCCATCCACACAACCTAGATAACCAAAATTCTTGTAATTTTTAATAAATTTTAGTAAATTAAGGATCATATATGTTCGTTTTCTGTTTCACATAGCTAATGTGAGGAAGCATGGATAAGAAGTAAACAGGGTTAGAGGTCTAACCATATATAACTAATTAACAGAAGATGATTCAGCAAAGGGTATGCAAGTAAATTCAAAGTACAAGTAGGTAAAGAAAAAGAAACGTCTTCACTAACACAAAGTTAGCACTCGTGTGTTCCTACGTTAAAGTTACATCAACTGACGATAAATATAAGATAAAATACAACCTCGAGGCACAGGGCAGCGGCCAATCAAATCCATTCTTGATAATCAAGATCGTTCAACGGCTGGTTATGGCTTGAATGGCCACTTTCTTAACACTCATTACATTCCCATGAAAAACCAGGAGGTGATAAGATTAGTAGCTGTTCTGCCATAATTGGGACTGCTTAGGCTGCTGCTGTCCCTGGGAGCCCCCAAGCGACCCATCTCTTGGATTCTGCTGCTGATCGAGCGACACACCAGCCTGGGAATGGTAGAAGTTTGGGTATCCCAGAGCCCCTGCCCCATAATTCTGCGATGGTTGCTGACCTTGTCTGAATCCACTGGATTGCTGAGTTTGTTGTCCCTGATAATTGTAGTATGTACTAGCTGGAACAGCTGACATTGTTCTAGAATTAGGTCCGTGAAGCCACATCGCAGAGTTCTCGTTCTGGAAAAAGGAAAAAATAAAAGGTGTAAACAAAAAATGAATTAAGTTCCACTCTTTCTAGCCAAGTAAAATACTTTATTATGTCAACTATAAATAATTTATTTTGCAAACAATGCCTTCTGGTTTGGCGGTCTATAAGCTGAGTGCAACAGCCTGGTTTTATATGATATGGACAGATATAGGTAGAACGGTCTGATTTTTGTGGGTATGAGTAGGGTGGGATGGCCAGTTTTGATGGTATGTGACAGTGTAGCTAGGATGGGCAAGAAGGGTAAAGTATCACCAAATAAAAAAAAAACAAGAAGAATTTAAGTGTGGGATAAAGATGAACAATTTGCATTTCCATTTTTTCCAAGACCTTGAAAGAAAAAACCACAAATTAAGGATGCATGATAGTGAAGCAAATACCTGCTGAAGCGAAACCAAGTGACTATTGTCCTTGTACTGAGAACTTAAAACATCGTCATAATTTATAGCTGTCCCAGACGGAGCAGCAGGTGGATTCATTGCGAAATTTCCTTGGATAGCGGTGGCATTTCCAAAGGCACCATATCCTGAAGGTATAGCAGCAGACTGAGACAAACTACTGGCAGAAACATTGTTTTTATACTGAGGAAGCACCGCTGCTAGAGATTGATGGTAAGTGTTGTTCCCTGCAAATGTTTGCTGAAAAGCAGAAGGCAAATATGTGTAGCTCTGAGGCAAGAAGGGGTAGCCGATCATGTTTGCAAACGGTCCTAAAGGAAGAGTAGGCTGAGAATATGGATGTACAAGGTGTTGAGGAAGAGGAGGTCCTGTGGCAACACTAGTTCCAGAAAGGGTGTGTGGAGCTGGCTGTGTCGATGAGAAACCAGCAGTCTTCAAAGCCTGAAGAGTCACAATAGCACAATCAGACTTGAAGCTTTTGATGTACCAAAGAGTTACTTGCACATCGAATATTAAACCTGATAATTTCCCATTCTAGCTTAACAAATATCCAACATATTTGAATTCTGATGGTGGAAGTTTAAGCACAGAATGCTTTCTTGCATTGTCCCAGTTTGGTAAAAGTTAAAACTAGTGAATGTACCATCAAACTAAAGGTGAGTGGTTGGTCATCTTGAAGATAAAAATTGGGGGTTATGGGTCCCAAAGAAGGTGATGATGATCAGGTGGTGTAAATACCTGTTCTAGTCATGCATTCAAAATTCTTTTGCATTATTTTGTATTAGTTAATTATAGAATTGATCTGTTTTTCTGTACACCATAACTAGAAACTTTTGCCAAATAATTCAAAATAAAAGGAGAGAGAAGTTACATCAAAACAAAGAGAAGAAAAGTCGTCAAGTAGACCATCATAAATGAGTACCTCGGACATTGAAATTGCTGAACCGCCAATGGAAGAGACAGAATTTGCATACTTAGCAGGCATTGATTGTGTCATGGGAAATGGAGAATACTGAAGATCAGCTTCTCTGCTGGGATGAACATTAGCAGGTGGCAAATTGCTAGGCAGCGCATTTGTGTATGACTGCTGTTAATTTAAAGAAGAAAATAAAAAATCAGCAACCAAGTGTCCAAGAATAAGAATAATATGGGAATCTACTAATATTTCAGGATAAGGAAAAAAAAAGAAAAAGGAAACCAGCCGAGTACCAAATTATGGAAGAGCTGTTGATGTATAAGATATAAGAGTTCAGCAAATGAAAGAAGTACCAAGCAGACAAGCTCGCACATAAGCAGCAGAAACAAAGATTCATAATATATAGTGATTAGCTAATACACAAAGAGGACCACGAAACTGATCAACTTTTTCTAATGCATGAATTCTGTTAATTATTGATCAATGGCAGTGATAAGATTTTATTGTTTGTTGATGCGAATGCCCTTGAAGATCAATAAAACTTGAAGACACCTCCATCTTAAAAAATGGAATCTTAAACTTTTAACCTCATGGAAATACATAACTTGAATGTATATGCCATTAGACAAATCTCATAAATATAATAATTTTTTAAAATCCAAAGCAAAGGGCACATGATATTGTACCATTACATCGGAGAAAGGAGCAAGATTTTGCATCTGGGAACTTGTTTGACTGAAAGCAGCATTTAGGCGTTGGGCATCCTCAAAAGTGTAGCCAGGGCTGGAAGAAGGAAAAGAATATTGATTTCCGTGAGTCACTTCAGCACTCTCGGGCTTCAACTCTTCTGGTTGTGGAGCGGAGGATGGATCATAATTCCCTGCACTTGCACTGCTTCTATGGAACAAACCACCATCAGAAGCATTTCTAAGAGAATCTTCAACATAATACTCTGAATTTCTGCAAAAATGGAAGAATGTAGATTCTTGGCTGTAAATCAAAAAATAATGGTAAATGCACAAACAAAAATACACGTAATGTTATTTAATGATTACCTAGTGTCCACGGGCCCAACTGACGAAACATCAGCTTCACCATGTGGCTCTTCCAAGTCAGTTTCCACAGGCACAGTTGTTGCTGTGTCAGATGCATATGCAGCACCCATGGCAGATCCAAAACTACCAAAGCTCAAGTGTGAGCAATCTGCATTCTGGACCAAATGATCTGGAATTTTCACAGAAGGGGTATATCCTTCAGATGGCAATCCTTTATCCTCATTTTCTATACTTAGTTGTTGCAAACTTTTGGTAACCGATGACCCTGAATCACCAACTTCTTCAACTGCAGCATCATGTTAACACTTAGGCCACAGACAAAAATATAAAATTAAGAATTACTGGATGAGAGAATTCAAAATACATAATCATTGTTGTAAGAATATCACCCACTCTTTTACCAGCATCAGGTTAAAATACACTATCCTCTATCTTGGATTTTGGAAATAAGAACTATAAGATGAAAAGTAGCAGAAATTACTTTTCCATTCCTCATTCTTTTGCAACTACTTCAGCATGAATTTAACCTCGAATCCATATCTATTATAAGTAGCCATGGACCATTAATATCATAAGGCATGCGTAACTCCACCTAAAATCTCTAATGTTGTAAGAGATATCACCTTACTAATTATATAAGTATTGTTTAAGAAGAGATTGTTTGGAAAAGTCACCTTCATGGAAATCATGAGCCTGATGCCGGTATGAACCCATGTCTTTATACAAATCATTTTCAAACAAAGATGCACCTCTTGAATCATCCTCCAGAATCTTCCTACTTGAGAGAGAATCTGATCCCACATCATTTGCTCCAGAATCTTCAATAGTATCATCATCATCATCTTCTTCTTCTTCTTCTTGAAATTCTTCTGCCTCAGACTGTCGATCAATACTGTCAGAAGGTAAACCAGATGCTTCTAAGTGCTGCTCAGAGTCTAAAGTGTACTCCGGGACAGATACAAGTCTTGTATTAGGTGGCTTCTCGATGGAAGGCATGGAAGGCCATTCTTCATTAATTGGCACTTGATGTGCCGAAGAAATTCTTGAATCTGGATCTTTTGATGCAAGATCTGCAAGAAATCTTGAATTATGATGCAATGCACTTGTTGACCGACCCTGAACACTGTAATAAGATGGATTTGGAGCATTACATGGTTTATTATGTGGTCTGCCCATCTTCACAATGTCGGCCATGGAAACCTGACCAGGAGCACCAACCCAAGCAGATTGATATCCAGAAGTTGGCTGTATGCTCGATGGCACCGAATCAGCTGAGCCATACAAGGGTCCTTTATTTTCAGCAGAGGCACCATAACTGCTACAAATCATGAAGAATAGAAAAGATAAATTAAGTCTCACACGTGAATGATAGTAAAGAAAAGAGAGCCAACTAGATCGAAATTCAAATACTAACACTTACATCTAAGATGTGGAGCAAATACAAAGAAAATTAGAACATCTAAGATATGGAGCAAATACAAAGAAAATATTCTACCGTTGGCATAGTGTAAAAGAACCAAGAAAAATCTTTTCAACTTAATGAGTGCAACAAAGCAACAAGTCCCAACTGAATATATTTGATGGAAGATCATTTTAAAGTGCAGCACAAAGCAAACACTAGCATATGCCTGCTCATATTTTTTTTGCACACATGAGAACACATTAATATAAAGAGATTCATAGAACTCAAACAGAAATAAATAGTAGATTGCTTATGATCATAGGATCACAGAAACTACATATGAGACAAAACAATAATATTCATAATAACAACAACAACAACAACAATAATAGTTATTCTATTAAAAACTAAATTAGATAATATTAACAACAAATGATAAGTAATTCCGATACATTTTTAAAATAAAAAATAAAAAACCCAGTTAGGAAAGCATCAGAGATCTGAAAAATATAGGAATTTGCTGTAGTGCAACAGAGAAATTCAAACTTGAGAGTGCAGGAAGGTCAAGAATGACAGACCTGTGGCCTGAAGGTACTCTGCTTCTATTATTTCCTGATAAAGCAGGCATTGAAGGTAAAGAGCTTGCATATGGAGTTGATCCATTTTCTTTCCTATATGACAACTTCCCGGGTAAAGGAGCAGACTCTGCCATGGAAACAATATGGGGTCACATATGTTTTCAATGTGTTGCAGCTAAACTCTAAGTTTGGATTCCATTAAACTATAACTATGAGTACCTGAAGAATTATATGGTGTTGAACCACCTCGGCCATGGTAGCGATCAGCTCCAATCTTCCCACTTCGACTTGTATTATTATTAGCACCACGAGACCTAGGCTCAGTGGTATCTTTACCCTGTGAAAATAAAAGGAAGAACATTATGCTGCAGCTAGGAGTCTAAAAAATGAAACATTATGTTACAGACAGCAATCTAAAACTAAATTGTGCATACCATTAACATTTTAAATCAAACAAATGAAAGAGGGAATATAGAAGCTAGGCCTGTGTCCTTATTAAAATTTTGATCAATTTATCCTCAAGGAGAAGACCAAAGGAAATCAACAAACTTCCACCAGATTTGAACCACCCATTAAATTTTCTTGCTTGCAGACTATTAGGAGCAATGATCAAACAAAACTCACATCAAAATTATGCAGTGAAGAAAATCACGCACCTCTTTTTTCTTCTCTCTTTTACTCTTCACCTCATGGAAAGGATCTATATAACAGTAAATACATCAGCGAGAAAACTATAATCTACAAAGCAATCTCAACTTTATGTCTCACAAGCAATCACATGACATTGGTTTACTAATCCATTTAACAGAGTACTAGTTCAATCATCCAAAGAGCTAGCAAAAAGCTCATACATGAAGGTCTACAGGGTAACAAATAGCTCCAAACAACAAAAAGTATTCCAGACAGCCATATCAAGGAAAGTCAAGAATCAAGTCATAAATAGAAAAGCTCATGTCACACCACGATAGCATATTTGATCACTATATGGATTTTCAGGTTACAAGTCATGACCACAGAGCTGCAATATCAGAGCAAGAAAACTAAATCTAGTACAAAAATCAAATCCAACACAACTAAAATAGCAGAACCTCTACAAATGATGAATCAAAACTTTTTCTTTTTCTGTAAATGAAGTATACAATTCACCATACCATACGCGCAAAACAGAGATAAGCAGACAAATGGCCTCTATATTATTCAAAAAAGAAACTTCAAAGTAGATATGAAAGTTGACCTACTTCCTATGTGGCAAAGAGAAAAGAGAACTGACAATCAGCTAACATCTGTTTGCAAAAGAAGGTAGGTTTATTCTTAACTTTCCACAGAAAAACAGTAAATAAAAATAAAAGGTTCTGTGTTCCTTGTTTCAAGTTCTCCAAACAGTGCTTGAACACTGTGCTAAAGAACACAAAGATAACATAACAACAACAGAATGCTCCAATTTCTGATTTTTCTACCTAATTATTCAATAACTAAAAACCAATTATTTTCAATCAAAGCATGCATACAGTTAAGCAGTTTACCAGAGTGTATGAGAACCACTTCTTCTAATACATACAAGTATGACTTTTAAAGAAAATAACAACAAACGAGAAGTAAAGTTAGATACTTGTAAAATTAGGGTTTCGGTTAATTTCAGGGAGAAAACAAGAGACCTTGCGAGAGGAGACGATTAACGGCCTCGTTAGGGTCCATATTACAGTCCTTGAGAGCAACATAGATTTCCGCCTCAGAACAGTTAACTATCTCCTTCAAGCTCTGCACCATCTTCCGTGACCCCGCTGGAATGGGTTGTACCCCGACCCCATTGCCGGCGCCGCTTCCCCTGCTTGCACTCATCCTCGCCTGAAACAGATCTAGCACAACACTTATCTCGCAAAGCCAACGCTTTGCCTTCTTCTCTCCTCAATCACTACCCTTAACTTCTAGTGTTCTGCTAAAATTAGATAATAATATAAATAGATTATATATTTTTCACACCAAGAAACACGCACAAACACACACAGTCAGCGATTATGTTTGAGTGTTTTACAAGCAGTAATAGCAGAAGTAGAAAAAAAATTCAAAAGATCCACAGCGTATAGAAAGTTTTGTTCTTTTAACAGTTTCGTAAACCCTTACTCTCCCTCTTTCTCTCTCTCTCTCTCTCTAAAATTATAAGTATATCATTCTCGTTTCTCACTGCGGTTTTTAGGTCAGAGATTCTTTACTCGGATGCAATTTAATAATATATTCTTTTATTTTATTATTATTAAAAAATTCAATGACGGTTTACTAGGAATCAAAAAAAAGGAAAAAGTTAAAAAGGAAATTATTTGTGGTATTATTGGTACTTTGAAATTTTTAGTAAAATAAATAAATGATAACAAAACTCAATTTATAAATTAGTTCTTAATTTTAGATTTAATTTTTAAAGTTTCTCAATAAGTGGTTCAATTTAAATTTTTTTCTTAAATTAAGTTTTGAAATTTAGATTGAGTTCTCAATTCAAGACAAAATTTCATTTTTTTTCTTTTTCTTTTTTCTTTTATTTATATTCATAAATATATTAATATTTCAATATGTATTTATATTTAAAATAAATTATAACAAGTTAGTGCAATTTTGAAACGATTTTCATTCGACTTGTATCAATATATATATATATATATATATATATATATATATTTAATGCAATTTATAAAATTAAGATTTTTTTATTTTCTTAATTTTATGAATAAAAGTACAAACACTCAATTTTAATATTAATCAATTTAATATAAATTATATTTTATGAATTAAATTAATTATATCTTTTTTTTCTTTCTTTCTTTTTTTTTATATAAATTAATATAGGTCGGGTGATAATTGTTCCAAAATTGCATTAATTTATCTTAATTTATCTAAAATATAAATACATATTAAAATATAAATATATCTGTGAATATAATTAAAAAGAAAATGGAATTTTGTCTTGAATTGCGAATTCAATCTAAATTTCAAGCTTATTATTGAGAAAAAATGTTAAATTGAGTCCTTATTGAGAAATTTTAAAACTTGGATTTAAAATTGAGAACTAAATAATAACTGTTTTTCATAAATCATAATGCGATGACCTACTAATGACTCATCTTATCTACGATTCATTGAAATTCAATTCAATTTTCATGGACTGGAGTAAGAATAGTGGTCCAGGTCGTAAATGTGGGCCCATTGCTTATATATTTTCGTTTAAAATGGCCTTTCCTCCAATGGAAATTTGCGGTGGGCCTAACACCAACTATTCCGGCACGTCAATTAATTTTATGAACAAAATTAAATAAAACGCAAATTTGTATAAAATTGCAGTAATAATGTAAATTGAATTCAATTTCAAAAAATTGTATGTAAGGTGATTTTGAGTTATTTGTAATTGTATTATGGATAGTTATGGTTTTAAAGAAAATTTCAATCAAAACTTAGAGGGTGCTCGGCTAAGTTTTTTTTTTTTTTTTTTTTTTTTTTACTTATAAGTATCTACATCTTATAAAATGTTTTTAAAGTTTATATGATGTTTTATTTTATTAAAAAAATTGTTGAAGTGTTTGGATAAACAAGATGATGGAATTTATAAAATGTTAGTAACGATAATCGTGTAATTTAAATAATCCAATTTGAAGGAGTTTATGAAAAATAAAATTTGATTATAAAAATAAATTGAGATCATCTTATGTTAGGATTGAATAAGATCTTGGAGGATCGAATAGAATCTTATTTTTAAATATTTACTAATCACTTTCGAGTTTTTTTTTTTTATCACAAAAAACCAGTAACTTCATAAATCATCCGAAATATCCATAAATCATCCGAAAAATCCAAAGTTACATGCTTCAAAATCCAAGAAATCACTTTGCCACAATAAAAAGATCATCCGAAATATCGATAAATCATCTGAAAGATCCAAAATTATAGGTTTCAAAACCCAATCCGAAAGATCCAAAGTACATTGCTTCAAAATTCAAGAAATCACTTTGCTACAATAAAAAAATTATTCGAAATATTCATAAATCATCTCAAACATACAAAATTACAAGCTTTAAAACCCAATAAGGGAAATCACCTTGCTACAACAAAAAAAGGAAGAAATGAGGAGGAAGAAAAAGTTTCGTGTGCAAGCTCTAGGAGAAGTTTATTAACTCTTAATATTTTATAAAATGTTTTAAAAGTTTAAATAACCACTTTATTAATATGAAATTTTGCACCATTTTTTCATAATATCGAACATTCATAAGGTTAATAATTAATATTATGTCACTTAGTTAATAGGGCTGAATCATAACTTTCTTATATTTATTTTAGATTGATTCACCTATTTATAAAACTGCAAATAATTTTGATTATGGTATATTTAATGTTAATTGATTTTGTTAAATTGAAAATTAAATCAACTTTGTTAATTTAACCAGTTATTCATTGGTGCGATGTTTTTAAAAAATTAATATTTTTTGATATTCAATTCAATTATCAGTTTTGATAAAAAAATAAATATTTTGAATTTAAAAAAAATATAAAATGTTGATATCCGAAATTTTCTTAAAAATGATGAAAATTAAAAGTTAAGAATATATATAATTTTTAAGAAATATTTACTACTGTTTAAAAAATATTAATACAACCCCATATTTTCAATATCAATAGTTACGATATCTCAATATATCCTCGATATTTTCAATATAAAAAATTTAACAATATTTAATTCATACTTCAATACCGATATAAATATGAATATTTTGAATTGAGTGAAATATCAAATGTTGATATTGATTTTGGAAAAATTATAAGTAAAGATGGAACTTAAAAGTTAAAAATTATTTATAATTTTAATAAATATTTACTAATATTTAAAATATTTCAATATCAATATTAGAAAAAAATCAATGTTTTTATAAATCATGCTTTATGGAAAATAAAAAATACACATAAAAAATAATTGTAAAAGAACAATCGCTGGTGAAATAATTTTTTAATCGAAATTGTGAAATAAATAATTGTTCGTAAATAAAGAATTGTAAAAGAATGAAACAATTTTGTAACGAGAGGAACTAAAGGCACTCCATCAACTTCTAAGCCCACCCCAATTTTAACAAATTTCAATTAAAAAATTAAAATATTTAAAAAAAAACCTATTCTACCCTTTAAAAACATTTAAAAAAAAAAAAAGGAAATTTGAAACACTAACCTCTCTTTTGCTACTTCAATTTTCTATTTTTTTTTTCATATTTTTTGATTATTTGATGTTGTTTCTCTAGTTTTTTTTTAAAGAATTGAACGCTAAATTGATGGCGGGCATCTCACGAATTAGTCTAATGTATGAAAATCGTATGAAAATTGAACAAAAAAACGTAAAAAAATCGATAAAACCCGATCATCTCCATTCGGCACTGGTTGGCAAAACACGCAGGATAGTGTTCGACCACCATTTTTTGTTTTTTTTCGTTCAATTTTCATACGATTTTTATAAATTTGACTAATTTGTGAAATGTCTGCCATCAATTTAACATTCGATTCCTAAAAAAAAAAATTAGAAAAACAACATCAAAAAATAAAAAAAATTAGAAAAAAAAAGTAATAAAAGAGAGAATAAAGTTTTAAGAAAAGATAAATGATAAAATAGATATTTTTTAATATTTTAATTTTTTTAATTAAAAAATATTCAAATTGAGGTAGACTTAGGGCATGTTTGGTATGCAACTTTCATACCAAACAATGAAAAGGGAATGAAAAAAGAGTGTTTGATACACACTATTGATTCCTGCTACAGTACTTTACTAAGGAATAAAATGTGTGACTTTCATTGCTCGGGTTTTTCTAAGGAATGACTTTCATTCCACAACCTATTTTCTAAAACAATAATAATAATTTTATAAAACAATAATAATAATAATAATAAAGTTGATTTCATTCCTAAAGAATTTTGGTAAACCAAACAACATAAATTTAAAAAGAATATTCATTTCATTTCTCTCTGCTATCATTCATTTTCCAATTCCTTCAAACATACCAAGCAGTTGCTTAGAAATTGATGGTTGCCTTTGGTCCCTCATTTTTTTTACCGAAACTTTGAAATAATATGGATTATAAAATTGCAGAGGAATAGCGGATAATCCTCAAACGCTCTGTCAAACGGTAATAAAAACTAGCGGCATAAAACATCAGAAAGGAAACATAAAGAACATAAAGAGTGAGAGAATGGTGAGGCTTCTTCTATGCAACTCTTCACCATCACTCTCATCACCACCGCCTCTGCCGCCGTTGCCGTCACCAAAATCAAATTCAGTCAGCCGTCCATTGACAAACCTAAATCTGTTCCCCAATTCAAATTACTCGCATAAGATTCCGTCAATCACCCGGGTTTTAAGTTCAACTCTGCTCTCCGTAGCACTCTCTTTAGGGCTTTTATATGGATCTCCTTTGGATGCGGCCTCACTGGAAGCAAGTTCTCTGCAATCGGAATTGAATTGCCGCGAAGATGAAGATTATACGGATGATAAAGTGACGGGGGAAGCGGTGACGAATGAGGAGGTTGTCGAAGAGGCTTGGCAAATTGTGAATGAGAGTTTTCTTGACACTGGTCGGCACAGATGGTCTCCTGATTCTTGGATTGTATGCGTTAATTGTTAAGTTTCTGCAGAATATTACTATACTACATGCACGTGAGGCAATGCCGTTGATTAGTTTAATTTGTTTTGGTATCAGAGAAAGAAGGAGGATATACTAGGGACCTCGATTCAATCGAGATCAAGAGCTCACGAGATTATTAAGCGAATGCTGGCGAGCTTAGGAGACCCATACACGCGTTTTCTCTCTCCCACTGATGTGATCATCTCCTCAATTTTGATTCATCTCTACTGATAATGTGTTTCTTGAACTTTCTTTGGAGTATTTCTGTGAGAAATAAGTGCTGAGTTCTTGATAGTTTTATTTTCTTACTTGTTTCTTTATCTGTAGAATTATGTTTTCTCGGAGTGATGGATGCTCTTTTATTGTTTTTGAAAGGCTTTCTTGAATCATGCTCTCTTCAAGATTCATGAATTCTTTGTTGCATGATAATCTTTTATGTTTCTGGAACTCAACGTGATGCCTTTTTCTTTGAACTCAGCAGTCTTTGTTTTTTTATACTGATAATATGTTCCTTGAATTTTCTGTGTTAAATAACTGTGAAGTTCTTGATAGTCTTCTTTTCTTGTGATTCTCTCTTCTTGTTTCTTTATCTGTAGAATCATTTTTTCATTCTCTTTTCTTGTTTTTGGAAATCTTTATTGAAGCATGCTCTTTTCAAGATTCCTGTATTCTTTGTTGTGTGACAAAATTTTATGTATTCTTCTCTCTCTCTATTGTTTTTTCTTTAAACTTTTTTTTTTTTTTTACTAAATCTTTCTCTCTGCAAGTAGGTTTTGTCTCCTATACACTTTTTATGCCTCTTAGATTAGGGCTTTCATTGAGCATCAATGTTATTATGTTTATATGTCAATTATGAATTGTTTACAGTGACACAAGCTGGTAGTCAAGGTCCATTTGATGAAGTGTGATGGAACTTCATTATAATAGCATAATGTTCTGAAGTTTTTAAATGGATTGCCAGGGAATGATATTGGGATATTAGGAAATACTAGTTGATTCAAACTTTAATTGATGGAACTCTCAGATTATAAATCATGTTATTCAGAATTGGATAGCATCCACTTACCACGTCTAATTTGTTACTTATATGTTTACATCAATGTATGAGTAGGACAACTCAAACAAAATTTACTTTGCATTCCGCCTTCTACCCAATGTTTGTCTAGTCTTCTGTACTTACATCAATATTGCTGGTACTTACAAACCTTTTCAGTTTTCTTATACCATGGCTTGTGTTGGTTCGGTCATGAACAAAAGTTTGCCAAGATGGCAAGGTATGATATGACTGGAATTGGGATAAACCTAAGGGAAATCCCAGATGATAATGGCATGGTGAAACTGAAGGTGTTGGGACTTATTTTGGATGGTCCTGCACACTCTGCTGGTGTCCGACAGGTGGGGATGTAACCTTTGCCTTCTTTATTTTCTTTTCAATATTTCATGCATCTATATGTTATTTCAATGGCCTCATGTGCTAGGTAAAGTGTCCGTGATGGCTAGATTTGATGTTCGATATTTGAAAAGCTTTACCATGCTCGTTCTTCTCCACTACAAATGGGTTACCTGTAGCTACCAAAGCAATTCTGATTCACATTCCAATGATGGTTGCAAGTTAGAAATTATGCTAGTTAGGAGCATTGTTGCAATATCTCTTGCCAACAGCATTGTCAAAGAAGATGATTTTGGTCAAGTTACCTTCTCATATGCTGCAGTATGTGGAATATATTGAGGTGTTTTATGCAATCTGCTTAAGCAGATTGTTAGTGGTATATCATCTGATTGAATGACAAAAATAGTTATTTGTAAATGGCATATCCCTTTGATGATTTTAGTTTCTTTCATAGCTGAAAGAGCTTCCCTGTACTGAATATGCTTTGAAGCTTCTTAGTAACAAGAGTATGGACCACCAAAAATATCCTCCTTTCTCCTATCAGATATACCCTGAATAAGATATAGGTCCGGATATTTATCTGTGTGGACTGGATTTTGTTAGGCAATGAACATATGGACATACAAGGATTACAAGTTAGATTTCCCGGTTTCTTATTCTATGTGTGTTTATATCTTCCTTTTTGTGTCTAAACTTCTGTTAGGGTGATGAACTACTTTCTATCAATGGGGTGAATGTGAAAGGAAAATCAGCATTCGAAGCGTCCTCGATGTTGCAAGGACCCAGTGAAACATTTGTCAACATCACGGTCGGTCAAGTGCTGACATTGTTTATACTCAATCCTGCTGATGTTTCTCCCTACTGACTATCTTCAATCAACCACCATTGTTAGGTCAAGCATGGGAATTGTGGACCTGTACAATCAGTAAGGATCCAGAGGCAATCTATTGCCAAATCCCCAGTTTTTTACCGATTGGAACAGGTCAAGAATGGTCCACGTTCTGTTGGCTATGTGCGCCTAAAAGAGTTCAATGCTTTGGCGAGGAAAGATTTGGTTACGGGTACATGTTGCATAAATGCACTCTTATGCTGTGCCTCTATACTTGGTTTTGGAAGTTGTATTGTTTCCATATATTATCATTTTTTCTGAACTTATGTTAGTATAAAATTTTGCAATAAAATTGCCAACCTAAAAAATTTATGTTACAAATCACAATTGCAAAATAGGATTGAAAATGTTTTTAGGAATTACCCCAATTTCAAACTTATTAGTTTAGTAATCATCCATTATGTGTAAATTTCTCGGTCTAACTTGTCATGCTTTGCCATTTTTGTAGCAATGAGAAGACTTCAAGAAATGGGTGCCTCTTTTTTTGTTCTTGATCTTAGAGATAATTTGGGTGGACTAGTGCAGGTATGTCTCTATTAATACCTTTGTATTCTGATAATTGATGTTAATCCATATTCTTCATCCTAGAAAATCCTTCATGAAGCTTATTGTTGGAAATTACAGAAAATTTGAGACATATATGTGCTAATTTGTTGGAAGAGGCATTGACTAGTCACTATAGGCTTGGGTTAAAAAAGTTTTCCCATGTCTCCATTTGTTGGAGGGGGCATTGACTAGTCACTCTAGGCTTGGTTTAAAAAGTTTTACCATGTCTCCATTGATTTGTCACTTATTCTGCAAACCCCTTTATCACTTCATATATTGTTTTTCCATTAGAAGGAATTTACAAGGGCATGACCTCTGACAATTGCTTTTGCCAACTTTTTTATACTACCTTTCTCAAGAGAATGTCTAATGCTGACCACTATACATTCTCTTCTTTTTTACGTTCTTGGATTTTGACTTCATGCATTGATGCTTGCAGAGGCCTGTGATACCTGAGGATTATCATATAAAAGCTGGTTTCCCAAAGAAAACCGGGAGAAAACCTCAAATGGCTGAAATTAACACTTGATGCATGTTATAGAAGTTTGTTCATGAACTCAGAAGCAAATTAATATTAGAAGTTCTTGTGTACTGAAAAAACATACTTGTGAAGGGTAAATAATACTTCATCTAAACCCAGTCATATGCTTTTGAAATTTGAGAAGCAGATAGTTCCTTGCCAGATAATCAGAACTAAATCAGGTTAATATTCATCATAAAATTGTGTGTGTGTGTGCGTGTGTTTTGTATTCTGACTGACTAAATATTATCTTCTATCCTTGCATCATTTTTCTGGTTGGAGTGTCCTGATCCTTTGTTAACTAGATAATAGGATTCTTTTGTAAAATTCAAACATTGAAGTTATGATGGGGATGTGGATGTTCTACTTTATAAGAAGTCTATAAGTAGAACCACACTTGTTAGGGTTAGCAACGAGAAAGAGTGACAATGCCTATGAAGATCACCTAGTTGCTCTACAGAATTGTGCCTACAGATTATTGTGGTTTGGTTTGTCCAATATTCTAATTCATGCTGTGAATGGTGATATTGCAGGCTGGCATTGAAATTGCTAAACTCTTCCTCAATGAAGGGGAAACAGTATGTGAATCTAAACATTTTCCATTTTGTTGTTAATCAGCAGTTGGCTTTTCCACTTATTTTTCTGATAGTGAATCACAAGGTGCATTCGATCTTTTTATGCATTCGATATGGAAGTTTGTGTATCTACACTAAATATGAGAATTTGCATATATGACTCTTTCTGGTTGTATCACTACATGAATCAACCATCCCAGGTGTATAGTCTTTTGAGAATCTGAAATATCTACTCTGTCTTTGCTTACGTTGGTATTTAATTGTTCTGACATAGAAGAGTTAGGTTAGTGTAACTGTCAGCTCTTGAATTCATGAATCTAGAATCTTTGTGTTCACTCGATATAGTTACTTGATCTAGAATCATCTCTGGGTTCATGCATTATAGTTACTTGAGAAGTGAAGATGATACAAATCACTCCGCTGTAACACACTGTATATGCATCAGAAGATGGTGATGTTAAAATGGTAATAAACTGCCAAACTAACTGTTCCTTTTTTTTTTTTTTTTTTGATATATTGAATCGTAAACTGATATATGCTTTTGCTTGGTTCACTGCCTATTAGCTTGTCAGATTTGTGCATTTCCAGCTATTTGAATCTATTGATTTCTTCTTCTTCTTTTTTTTTAGAGATTGTGTTTTGCTGCCTTTTGCTCAGAATGGACATTGGCTTTCTTACACCACTCTTACCCTAACTTAAAGTACATGGAATATGTATTTTAGGTCATCAGTTTTGTGGTACTTTTAAGTTTTGCATACAGTTTTTCTTTGAACTCTCGTGTAATTTTGTTCCCTCAATTCATATTGCAATCCTGAAGAAAAAGATGAAAAATAAACAAGTCCAAATGAAAAGAAGGAAAATGATGTATGAAGGGGGTGTTTCTATATTTTCACTTGTAAATTCTCAGACTATTTAGATGATCACTTTGTCATCATCGTAATGTATACTCATTCAGTGCTTCTCTTGATTTATGGACAGGTAACTTATACTGCTGGTAGGGATCCACTGTCCGTGAAAAATATTGTTGCTGAACGAACACCTATGTTCACTGCTCCTGTTATTGTAAGATCAATTATTTGAATGTCTGGATGGGATCTCCTTTACCACTCTGAAAATATACAGGATTTTGATGTCACGGTCCCAAATCAAATCTAAAAATTGCTGGTCCCTCCACCCTGCATTATTCAAATTTTCATCAAAATGTAGCAGCATATAATCACAAAAGGAAATTTGCTACTATAATCTAAGTTTTGTAACTAAACATTTGGGGTTTGCATTTTTTCAGACCCCTCTTCTCCACTGTCAACATAATCCTCCATAGTATGCATTTTCTCATTAATCAGGGAATAGTAGTATCTTACCTGTCACATATCTCCTCATTCAGTAAATTTAAATGATGCCAATTCATCCTACTTCAACTCCACTATATCAAATCATAAATGTGTCAAAAATGAAAAATAAAAATTAAATAATTAATTGATGATTGTTATTTCTGAAGACAGGAAATTATGATTATAGGAGTACTAATAAGATTACAGTCTCTGGAAAAACTATTGAGGTTCAGGCTGCAAACTGCAGAAATGAAGCTATAGTTTAATTCTCACCTGTACTTCTGGGAAACTAGATCAAAGTTCTAAATTGTGGACGAGATATGTGTTTTATGATGTGTGGAATGATGCAGGACATTTCTCGTCTGTTTTCCTTTTGCATTCCTGTAATGTTGTGTTCTTTAACTTTGTATCTCCTCTTGGTGCAGGTTTTGGTGAACAAAAATACTGCCAGTGCAAGTGAAATTGTGAGGAGTTCAGATCATAATCTGTGTTTTATGTTTGATTTCTAAAGCACTTTTCTTAAACGGTTGCTATAATGACAATATGGTTGCCCTTACAGGTTGCTACTGCACTTCATGATAACTGTAAAGCTGTTCTTGTGGGTGAAAGGACATATGGGAAGGTCTAAATCCAAATATTTTATCTCATCATATAGATTAGTGCAAAATGTTTGTGCTCTTATCATTTAGATTATTGCATCTGTTTTTATTGCAAAAGTTGGCCACAAAGTCGTGTTTGCTACAACTAGAATAGTGTGAATTTATCTTGGGAGGAATACATGAATCTCCTCACACCTGTGCATGTTTTTTGCATTGCTTCCACATGACTACATGGAAAGAACATGCTGAATTTTTTCCATTCTCTAGTTTATGTGAGTTGATTTCTTATGATTGGAGGTCATTTTAATCATATGTTCTACCTGTAAAAATGCACCTACTTCTATCTCACAATCTGAGCACAAGAATTGTGAGATCAGGGTGGCAAAGGTCATTTTTGTACAATAAATTACTATTAAAGTTTCAGAACCTGTGCATACTTCAAACAAACCCTTGTCCAATGTTTCTTCTGTTGACTATTGTAAGAAATTTGGAGTGTTGAGATATTAAGTAATTTTACTTTCTCTGATCAATATGGATGGTGATTTCTTAGTTTTTGAGTCCTTGGCTCTGGGGTGGGATTGGGGGGATCTGTTGAGTCTTCTAGCTTCAAGCTCGATATAATTATTTGCTATTTGCTCTACAGGGATTGATCCAATCTGTCTTTGAGCTTAGTGATGGCTCTGGTGTGGTGGTAACTATTGGCAAATATGTCACCCCAAATCATAAGGACATCAATGGCAATGGCATTGATCCTGATTTTCGTAACTTTCCTGGTACAAGATTATACTTTTTTTTTTTGGTTGTTGGGGGGGGGGGGGGGGTGTTGAGGATTAACAGTGAATGCCATAATATGAACTGATGGATGTTCTACTGCAGCTTGGAATGAAGTCACCAGATACCTTTCAGCATGCCACAAACCACACGAAGGATGAACCAACTTGTCATGTTTTAGCACACAAGAAGATTCCAAGATCCCAGAGCGATTTATCTTCTCATAAAGAGATATTGACCCGTTTGTCCTATATTTTGGAACGACATGGCTCATGGGCCGATGCGCGTTATTATTGCTCGTGAATCCTCCAGCACCAATAGAGAATCAGAAAAGAAATGAACCTTAGTTTTGCTGGTTTTGGTTTTGTGGAGTGCCAATTACCATAATTACAGGCCAAAACCATTTTCTTAACAGCTGAAAAAGAAAAAAAAAACCTCAATAACATAGAAAGAAATGTATATATACAGAATTTTCAAGATTTGTTTAGTTTGACTGTGAAACAGTCATTCTCATTCTTAAAATTGTACTCCCCTTAAGCTGATATGTTTTGTTTTTCCCCTTAAAATTCTCAATTTTAGTGCACTCGTGCTGAAGAGTGAAGAGACATTTTCACTCTAATCTTTTGGTATTTGCAGAGATCTTCAACTGGGTTAACCAATTCTTAGATTAGAGAAAGGGACAATTAGAGACACAATCATGGGTCTAGGACAAGTAGCATCTTATCCCCAGTGGCCAGTGTAGACAGTTGAACCTTTTAGTTAAATAAGATGGTGATACTTAGAATAATATCTCTCTTTATCTTGTCCCCCTCCCACTTTAACCTTTTGAGTTATTACTATGATTTTTGAGTTATTTGTAAATTAGATGTGCATCCCAAACAGATCCCCCCTTTTTAACTTATCCTCTCCATGCATCTTTTCTCTCTCTCTTTGGACACTTCCTCTTGCTTGTAGTTCCCACAAACCAATGCCTCCTTTCTTAAGTTTTCTTATATTCTCCAACACAAAGCTCTCTTTTCATGCTATTCTCTCTCTTCAATGCAAGAAACCTAGGATTCTTCACTCTTTTTATATAAACTCTGAGGCTAAGGATGGAGATAGTTTCTTCATTCAGACACCATTCCTGCTTCTCTTGTTCAATAAAACCCGATTCGTCTCTTCTGCATTTTCTCCATGGGGATAAAAGTCATGGATCATCGAAACGCTGTTTTCTTTCTCCTCTGTCTTTTTGTTATCTCAGGTGATTTTGCTTTCTTAGCTGTTTTTATTTTTCACTACTCTTCTTCTGATAATAAATACATGAATTTCTGAAGATGAGAACTTATTTACAGATTTTGATTTTTGGTAACATCCTGTTTTTGCAATCTTATTGAAATGAAAAGTGTGTACTGTAAAACTCCGGAGCTGATCATCAAATTCTCATGAATTTATCAGATTTTGTAGGCAATAATGCTTAGTTAATTTCTGTAAATAATCATCTACTTAGTCATCCAGGTTTGTTATATTGCACCACAAAATAAAGCTATGCTTCATAAATCATTTCAAGAATTAAACATTTACCATGAGAATAAGTAAAGACAACAACTTTAATTTTCCTTCAGATGCAAGCATTGCAATAAAGCCATCCCCAGAAGCAATCAAAGAAAGCAGAAAACTGGACTACGAAGAAAACGAATTTGTCTTTTCACCTCCGATTGAGAGAGAGGCCGCTTCAGGGAACGTTCCAATTGTGAATCCAACAATACCAGGTACAACTCCGATCATCAATCCAACCAGCCCACTGCCACCAGCCACCACCGGACCACCAGCCACCACTGGACCACCCCCAACTACAACCACACCTACAATATCAGGACCACCGACTACAACTGGCCCCACATCAGGTGGGTCGTGGTGCATTGCCAATCCCAGTGCTTCCCAGACTGCTTTACAGGTAGCTCTGGACTATGCATGTGGCTTTGGTGGAGCCGACTGTTCAGCTATTCAACCGGGTGGAGCTTGCTTCGATCCAAGTACAACCCGTGATCATGCTTCTTATGCTTTCAACGACTACTACCGGAAGAACCCAGCTCCCACAAGCTGCGTTTTTGGAGGAGCAGCACAGCTTACTACCACTGACCCAAGTAAGACTCAAACACTTGTAGCCTATTTCAATAGATATTCAAAGATTGAGATTTTCTGAAACAAATTAACACTCATCAAGATCTTCTATTGATCAGTTATGGTTCAAATCTTAATCACTTATTAACTTAAAAGTTCCGTTTCTTGATATACTAATGGTTCAGGCCATGGGAACTGTCGGTTTGCATCATCGAGCAGCAGCGTTCCAACGACCCCACCTTGGACAACACCTACGATTCCAATGACACCAACTACCCCTACAGTTCCAATGACACCAACTATCCCTACAGTTCCGATGACACCGCCCAGGTGAAGTTCTTATCTACTTCAATCCAACACAATTAATACTACAAAGGAAAGCTACTGAGATATTTATTCTTTTATTACAGCACGACTACGCCTATCAATCCCTACACACCAGGAGGAAATGGTTATGGTTCAGAACCAACAGGCTATGATGGGGCCGAACCAACGGGTACTCCCAATTCAGCAGGAAATGTATCAGTCAAACTACTGCCAATCATCATCATGAATTGTCTCATATTGTCAGGTGTTGTAGCCAAAAATTTCTAAACACATGGAAATCAAATTTGGTTACTATCTCCCAAATGAGATAGCAACTTAGAAGCTTACAAGCTATGCAAAATTTTGATGCAAAGTAATATTCATGATACAAAATTAAAAGGAAGCTTACAAGGCCTTAGCCACATGTTATTGTTTCTATGCTTTCAGATAGAGTAGGAAGCAAGGAGGTAGCGAAAAACCACATCACTCATGTAATAGATGGGTAGCTATATTTCTAAGTTAATAAGCATTACAATACGCAAATAACTGCTTTAGGATCATTAGTGAAAAGATATGTATTTAGAGCATACCAGTACCAGAATGTTAATAAAAACTACAGTTATCGGTGTCCCTAAATTACCTATTCGCTGACAACGCAATTACTCATTCATCAGCATTTAAAGATCACAACATACATAATTGCAATTACAACTTATATTATAGAAAATCATTGTACTATATTTAAATAATGAGTAATAGATTTCTGCAAAATTACTACTGCAGAAGATGATTGTACCTCTGTCCAAATATTCTTACTATATTAAACCCAGCTCACACAATAAGAAAAAAGAGGAAAAAAAAAACTGAAAAGCTACTTGCCATAGAAACAATAACAATTCCACAACAAGATATCAAGAGAAAAGGTGTAGTTGTTAAGAACTTCATTGTAACTATGCCCACATATGGCCCAATAATTTACAGATGATTATATGTGTCATTTGTACAACTCAAAGTTAGATCAGAAGCAAGCACGGTACAACTACAATACAGATGGTAGCTAAGGTGGCAATGATTGAACCTTGATCAAAAGATTTAGCCAAGCTGCCAATCTTAGAGAAATGTTGGAAAGCCAGATAAGCAGCTATCACCAACGAAAGAATAACACCTTCTTGTGTTCCTCTGCAGTTATAAAAAAATTCAGACATATAGTTAGTTTGGTATGTCACTAGCATCTATATTGTATGTAATTGATTTACTAACCTCAGCCTCATAATTTGGTAGGGAGAAACAATCACCAATAGCAATGTTATAAATGGCAGCTCTAACTCCCCTTAAAACAATGAAGGAACAGACATCATATCACTCAAATCATTATTGTAGCAATTTATACACAATGCATCACGAAGATAACAATCACAAGCAGGGTTTCAGAAACTTTGGAAGTCAATTGTGTTTGTATTATGCATATAGATAGTGTAAAGAACTAAAGCGTACCTGGAATAAAGAAGAAGAGACGCACAACAAGGGCCAAGAAAGCAGTCCAGATGCCATACTCACTCCTGAAATACAACTTGCATCAGACCCCCAAAGCTAAAAATCAATTAGCAAATTAGTAGAAAAAATTATGACAATAATTAGGAAGTTTGACATACTTAATCCATGAGACGATAGTTGCAGGTGCTAGTAGTGCAAATAAAGGAACAAGAAACGATTTTTGGATAGTTGTCCCTCTTGCAAGCATCAGGACTCTGTAGCAGAACCTCAATCATTGCGAAGAGAAACATTAGTTCTGAATACTTAACCAACAAGATTCACTTAACTAACACAATAATCAAACTTAAAATAACATACGCAGTGGAAATAGCGGAGATCCACTGAAAATCCCGAGGAGTGAGCGGCGCAGAATAGCAAACTGCACCAAACCTGTGACCTTTCTTAGTCATCACCAATGCTCTGCAAAGCATACATTCATGATCAAGTATCTAACAGATTAGTTCCACCAATAAAAATAAATTCACACTGAACTGACCGAAGTGGGTTATAACTGAGACCGCTAAATCGTTGCTGTTGAAGCTGAGGAGAAAGCCGAGAAAAGACCCTACTTTGATGGGCGACGGGAGAATTGATGGAGAGAAGCTTGTTGTTATAGGAGAGAGAGGAGCAAGAGAGAGAAAGAGACAACATTTTCTTGAATAGCACTGATAGATGAATTGATTTCTGGGTTAGTTCGAGCCCACAAAAAAATAGAAATAGAGGAATCTTGGGGATTATATTCGTGTCGGCATAGATCAGTTTCTTTCATGACGTCACTTGTCAGTGCTGTTTACATAACACTTTGCTGATGCTTCGTTTTTTTGATTGATTTTTAAAAATCCTTTTTTTTTTTTTATGCATTTGCAAATTTTGGATGGTGGAAGTTCTTGTAAACATTCTACATTATTTTCTTTTTATTTTTATGCCGTCCCTTTTCCTTCACAGAAGCCTACACAATTTTATTATTATTATTATTTTATTTGAAAGAGAGAATTGCACATATCCAATGTAATGTGAGGTTTACGAAAACCATGACCCTCACCTGCAGTTGAGTCTACATAGAGTAGATTGTTAGTGATCCGAGGCTATGCAGACCAAAAAATGAATATATCTCATATCCCACTCATATGAGAGAGAGAGAGAGAGAGCGAGAGAGAGCCAACGTGACAGATTTCAAATTCGCTACTGAAATATGTTTCTGTTGATTAACCATATCAAGTTACACATGCACCCTGAAAGTCATTTTGGGTCTGAATTTGTGTATTTAGCAGTTGACATTGAAGACAAAAACTGTCGCAAATCTACATTAAAAGCTTATTTACAAATTTGCTGGTAGATAAATGAAACTAATGGTCAGGTAAACTTACAAAGTCACCACACAAAAATACAGACCTATTATTCAAAGTTGTTGTACATAAGTATTCTACTATAGTTGGACAGGGCTAGGAGAAAAGGCAACTACTACTAAGAAATACTACTATCAAGCATTCCTAAATTTGTTCCAATTGTCTGCCAACACATTAGTATCTGCAAATGACCTGCAGTAAGGCATTCAAAACCGTAAACGAGCACACATACAGCAATTATCAGCCTTCCCTTCCCTACACTCAATGTTGCTATAGATGCCAGAAATGATGATGTATCAGTCTATTTATACACAACAACATGTGTATGTACTACTTTGTGTGCAAATGGATATGCAGTATGTGACTGTAATTATTGAACTTACTTTCACCAAATATATATATATTTCTACTTACCAACAGCAATAAACTCCTCAAGGATGGAAGCTAGGGGATTTCACCAAATATATATTTCTACTTACCAACAGCAATAAACTCCTCAAGGATGGAAGCTAAGGGAGAGAATAAAGGAACCTAAGGGAGAGAATAAAGGAATTCATAAAGAAAGAAGGAAAGGAAAATAGTTAAGAGAAAACTCATGGATGCACCAGAAAGGCTAGCCATGTATTCTTCCCTTATTTGATAACCTATAAAGGAAAATTCAGTCAGCTTAAACCAGACAGAAGTATACAGAAACCCCAATAATGAGTGCCAGCAACTTTGTTGCAACAGAACAATCACATTTGTTTAGGGGCTCTCTGCATTCCAAACTATGAATCTGTGAGCACTAGCATATACATCTGTTCCGGTCAAGCATAAGTATCAATCTCAGTCTATCTGGGTTTTAGATTACACCAACGATTAGTTAATTACTGCAGAATAAATGTTACAAATCCAAACGTTATACGACTTTGTTTACCCTTTATTTCTTCAGCGGCTTTCAAAGCAGTAATTGGGGGGGGGGGGGTTCCCACAGAAGAAACTTTATTTTTTAATTATTATAAAGAAACTATCAAACTACGTGGCCTTTGTAAATCATTAGAAAAAAGTCATTAACAAAGGTTTTCATCATTATTTAAAAATTTATAATAACATAATTCTTCCTCGATTACTTTCAAGAGTTCTAGTAACAGCATCATCGGATCAGAACTTTGTTTATGATTCTCATTTTAATTCATAAATGGATGACCAGAAGGCACACTAAATGATATTACCTGGGGCAAGTAATAAAAGTCAAACTAATACTAACATGTGCTAATGGATCAAGAAAAGTTCAAATTAGAATCATGATTTATTTCACAAATCAATCCATATACACACCTAAGCATCTAGAGCTGTACAGAGCAAACCATGGCCTCCTTTAGACTGACCTCTGCCACAAGTTAGCCTAAAAAACTAACAGGACTTCAAAAAAGGGTAACAATGAAAGAAATGATGGGAGTTCACTCAACAAAAGAAGAATTATATATCAATACTCAAGGGGAGGCTATAACGAGCATCAGAAAACAAAGACGACTTCACTGGAGAAATAAAAAAGAGCAGATGAAGGGGGTGATGGAGTAATTAAAGAACTAATAATGATGGACAAGGGGCTCTTATTCCTCGTTACCGAATTTTCTAGCAATGATGGGTCGTACGTCGTCAGCGTCGACCAAGGACTCTAAAAATGGTAGTAGTGAGATTAGGGCAGTGTCTGATGGGTCATCGAACCAACTCTTAATAGGAATTCCATTATTCACTTGCAACCTGAAAACCTGAAAAATAGTAATGAAACAACCAAGGAATAAGTTCATAAAATATGGTAAATGGTAATGATGTTTTTTTACATAATATTACTTCACATTGTCCTTTTGGAAAGCTAAGTTATATTTAAATATATCAATGATTAGAATTTCAACATCTAAAAGAGACGACATTAGGTGGTACCAATTAGAGATATATTGAGATAGTTCCATGACCCCAGAAAACACTTGTCAAGGGATATATGAACCTACTTCTCCAAGGAAAATCTCCTAATCCTAAATGAGTATTTCCACAAAACTTAACAAAGAGAATTAATGGTATCATTATGTAACAGGACAATGTCACAATTAAATCCCACCAATAATTAATTAGCAAAATAACGCCATTAGTATTATACCCACGTCAGAAGCAAGTAATATTCTTGGTCAAATCTGAATATACAAGATCAGGCAATGTCTGCAACAAGAAAATCGAACAAGCATTTACCAAAATCACAAAAATAACCCTACCTGTGGGGAGTTATCAATTATGGCAGCTTTCGCAAGATCAACACCTAATACTGTTAAGTCTTTCGTATAAGTTCCCTCTAAAAATATGCATGATTCTCGATATTCTCGTCTCGATATAATCTTTCCATCAGGGTCAAGAATATCCAGAAGTTTTTTTGCATAGATGCTTTGGCTAGCAGTGAACACCACAATTTCAAACATTTCAGCCACCCTTTTGAGAAATGTCTGGAGATGAGGCCTTTGTTTAACATACACAGTATGTTCTTTCATGTTGAAGAAAACAGAAAATGTGAAGTCCGCATCATCACAGTGATCCAATGTAGAGTGCACAAGTGTTTCTGCACACAAGAAATCAATATGCGTAAACTGTGAAGACAACTAATACATTTGATGTTTCGATAACATAGCCATCCAATAAATTAGCATGCTCGTTACATCTTAAAATCTATTAATTCTCAAGAGAGATCACATCTGACATTCACATTCAGTTTGTTCACTTAAGTTTAAACTGTTCAGAAAATTAGATTGAATATCTAAAAATATCTGGTGGATGATGTACTTACCGTCTAAATCAAGTACTAAAGTATGTCTACTGTTCTGCTTATCATTTGATGCCGAAGTTGGTGATAAAGTAGACGCCATATCCGACTGGTCCGGGAGACTTCTAATATACATTTGTGGATCAAAAAACTCATATTCTTGGTCATTGTAGGTGTTTATATGAGACTCCTGGTTGCAAGTTCTTAATTGATGGATTGCCGAGTACAAGCTGGAATTGTCAGCATCTGTTACAGTTTCTTCTTGTGGTCTCCCATTGAAATCACGTCCAGCATCTAGGTTTTCCTCCAGAAAAGGTAATGACAAGTATTCTTCCGTCAAATCACAAAGTAAACTAGATTCTTCAAACATATAGTCAGGTAGGAACACATCCTCTGTCTTTTTGTTGTCAAATTCAGAATTGCTTCCAGCGGGCGCTGCTGAAAAAATCATGTCAGAAATGTAGAAGTCTGATACATTGCATGCTTGATATTCACATGAACTTCTGCTGCTATTGTCACTGTCTTCACTATCCAACTGTGGCACATAAAGATCGTCACTTCCTACAAGGGGAAATGAGCAGTAAATGTTAACGTTACTATCAACTGAAACTTTCAGGAGTGCATAGCTCAACTACACATCAAATTGAATACGAAAAATGTAACAGTAATTACAACTCAGGAAAACAATATCATTGAATATGAAAGCGGATGAATCCATTAAGAAGGGTGGAGAACAGACTATATACCTCCATGATTGTAGATATCTAATGACTCCAGAATGGGCGAAAATATTGTTTCAATATTTGAGGTGCAAGTGGATGATGTGGATTCCTAAAAAAAATCCAAGACAACATCAGTTTGCACACTACTATGCTAACAAAATGTTAGTTTCTCGGCAATGGATTGTGGGAATGTTAGCTGAATGAAGTAAACCATAGAAAATAAAACAAATAACAGAAGCCTGCTTATACTTGCTTTCATCTGAATGACACTATAACCATCAAAAGACAATCGACACAACAGAATAACCATGAAAGCAGGGTTAAAAAAAGGATAACTAGTCATCATAACAATTGTTCTTACCATAATGTCAATAACAGAATCTGTTAAAGCTGACAGTGGTTTTTTGACTACTTTGACTTCATTGGATAACTCATCATGTTTGGCCTCCTCCCTTCCAAGATCATGGTTGGCCTCCTCCCTTCCAAGATCATGGTTGGCCTCATCCCTTCTAAGACCCTGAGCATGTACCTTGTCATAAACTGAAGCAGGACCAGTAAAAACGTTAGCACCTAAAGTACAGTTATCAATAAAAAAAAAAACCATGTTATAGAATCAATCAACATCATTGGAGCAATTAGACCAAATGAAATAAAACATTTTCGAGACAATGAGATCCTCATGCCAGAGTGGCATTCCTATCAAGAAAGAAAGTGAAAGCAATGACATTGACAGGCACTTAGGGTGGAAATTGTTGAAAGGTCCACAAGTGAAACACAATTACCAAATGACAAAACATCCCAAAGATATAATTCAGGATATAAAACACTTACCATCCTGATTGCTCTGAGTACAAAAAGAAGTTTCTTCCGCATTTTGGGAAATTCTGGCAGGAGAGAGAGGATTCTTGGATATCATACATGACTTTCGGCTTACATGAAGACCATCTTTCTCTTTCCGACAGCCTGCGGTTGATTTGGTTTTCATTTTTAAAGATGGCATTTGATCTGTATATTTGATGTTGATCACAATATTGTATCAATAGCATCTGTAGGGAAAGAAGCCCCTTCAAGATATCAGATCAGCCACAGGAGACTGCAATAGTAAACTTTAGATAAAAATAATTTCATAAAAGAGAAAATGAACAGACTTTTGGTTGAGAGAGAAAGCTATAAACACTGGTGATTGATTACACACAAATCACTCATCGAACAATAAAGAATGCACAATCAATGGGGGAAAGATAGACCATTTCATAAACAAAGTGTGATCAGGCTCTGATTATATCCCGCGCCCAAACAGAACTATATACCATAGAGATTTAATCTCCTCATAAAATAATTGCTGAAGTTTAGATATGCCATGTACACCGAAAACACTACCAGGTGATAGAAGTACTTCTTACAGCAGACAAATCTCTTCTGGAACAATAAATTGATGACAAAGCTACTCATCAAAGGAATTCATATGAAAAACTTACATTTTTAAGGAAAACATGGGAAAGAAAGGAAAGAAATAATAGAAGCCTGAACATCATGAAAAGGGCTTGCATAAAATGAATTATATCCTGAAATCATAACTCAAATTTTCCGAAATTAAAAGAAGGTGAAAAGTCTTTGCCAGATAATATAAAAACCTAATCATAACAAGAAAGAATTTCACTTCTTTCCAAGAAAACCCCCTAATTATTCAAGAAATCCCAAGAAAGTAAGAGTCAACCCAACTCAAACACTCCGTTTACAACAAATCAAGTTCGAAATTGTCTAAATAACATCTAAAATAAGAAAACGTGAGTCACCAAATCTTCAATAACTAACTATATCACAAAACCCTAGAAGTAGAAACAAAACGACATAACAGAATCCACGCTTGATTATAGAGCATTGTCGTGAAAACACTTACAATAACCGACTTCACTCATGCATACAACTGATTTACCAACACAAACAGCGAAATAAACTTTCCGAAATATGAGAATCAGATGCGATATCTGGATGCAATTCACCGCTTCAGCGTGTTCATACCTGTGGAAACCCAAGTCCTCTCCCTCTCTCTCCCTCTCGCTCGAAATGACGCGCTTTCTCTCTCTAGATTCTCGCTCCTCAGCGCGTATATTTATATTCGGTGGGCTGGGATATGCTGTAAAGTCGGCCCCCTTCAGATCCTCTACAGCCGCAATTTTTATATACCACCTCACCGTTTTAGCTTAAGAAGATTGTACCCTCAGAAAGTTCTTTGAAAATTACCAAAACTAGTCTGGCTCGAACCAAAAGGTACAACTGAATGGAGCAATAGTTGGGAAAGTCGGTTGTAGAAGATACTGATCCGTGCTCTAACGAATTTGTCTCGGTGGATCGACGGCTAGGATCAGAGTTGGGAGATTACGACTAGGACCTGTAATAGATTGCCACGTGGGGTGTGGGCCCACCTCAGCAACCTTAATGACACGTGCTGTTTCGTGGAAAGAGAAAGAGTCGTGTAAAAGATGGCTGCGTTACGAGACACAGTGGAGCGTGAGCACACGCTCCTGGACTTGTTATTACCAACAGCCAGTTCGGGTGACTGACGCAATCATTTAGGGTATTTTTGTTTGGAGAGTTGAGGATTTGAGATTTTAAGGATTCGAGATTTTAAAATCTCAAATCTTTATTTATTAGGAAATTTAAATTATAATTATAAAATTCAATTAAATGTTATTTTATTTAAAAAAAATATAATAATTAACCCTACACTTTAATCTATTAATACATAAATTTCAATACACATCTAAATTTCTACTATTACAATTATCCAATCATTACTACTATATCAACTAATAATATAATAATACACTTACTAATTTTTCCCGTATTGATTTGGTATCTACAATAATAATCCTACTTTATAAAATCTCATAACAAACACAGATTTTAACTATACCTTTATTTACAAATCTCAGGATTTCAAAGTCGGATTTCTCCAATTCTACATAATCTCCAAACAAACATATACTTAAGTTTGAGATTTATCGATTGAGGTCTCGAAATATAGGTTAATTACGCGATATAAAAGATAATACTTGTCACCTTTCAAATATTGACAATTATCAAATTAAGTTTTCAATGAAACTTGACAAGTTGTTACGAGAAAAGAATGAGATAACAAATATCAAACACGTTAAATTTTGAATTTTTTAGTTTACAATGTTTCAAGTTTGAGATTGAGATAACAAATATTACAAACGTTAGATTTTGGATTCTCTAGTTTACAATCTTTCAAGTTTGAAATTGAGATAACGAATATTACAAACCTTAGATTTTGGATTCTCTAGTTTACAATCTTTCAAGTTTGATTCTCTAGTTTACAATCTTTCAAGCTTGAGATTGAGATAACTAATATTACAAACGTTAGATTTTGGATTCTCTAATTTACAATCTTTCAAGTTTGAGATTAATAACATTTATTATTGATAACGTCTATCTTTCATACCCCACGTTTTTCACATCCCGTTGATAGTTAAAATATATCTTTTATACAATCCTTTTAAGGTTTTTATTATATATTTTTATAAAAAACTTAAAAGTAGTTGTTTGTAGCTTACAAATACACAGATATCCTTGCACTTGGTTAAAAAAAACATTAAGCTGATAAATTATAATTTTAGTCCCACAATTACAAAAGTGAAATATGATCCGGTTCAAATGTCAAATAGATACCCATCAGTTACACATAGATTGAGTTGTAATTCAGGTAATCAGAATTTACAACGAAATTTACAAGCTTTTATAACTTACCAAATTTGATCTGTTTGAACCAGGCATAAACATTTTTGACCAATAATAATATACAAACTAGTTTTACTGAAGAATCTGAAAAAAGAGAAAAATGTCTAATACTTAAAATATTTACTTAAATAAAAATCTAAATATAGACACTTCCCATAAATGGAACTGCTGCTTCTCCCAAAAATTTCCATGAATGAGAAAGTATATCTACTTTTTCTAGACCATTTCCACCATTACTGCTACATCTCTTCATCACCACCCGATATCTTTGTATCCACTGCGTTTCCAGCATCCGATCCATTTGATTGGTGAAGACGATTTTCTTGGATTATCTGCAAATGTTGAGAATAATTCAGTATGAGAGCAAAAATGGTGGTTTATTTTCTGGAAAGAGAACAACGAAGGTTATAAGACCTTATAGTTGTGTTCTGGGAATTCAGGATTGAAAAGAATTGGCCTACAACGCTTATCTTCGTTCATCAAGCTTGAATTCTGGAAATGGGCAATGAGGGAAGCCTTTCCTTGGATTCGAGCATATGCAATAGAAGCTATTTTCTCGCTGTTGAATTTCTCCCATCGTTTCCCATTGAACGCCTGCATTTTCAGTGATGGATTGAAAAGGGCCGAACATGAACACCAACATCTCATAGCGAAAAAAGAGAAGAAAAAACAAACCTCATAAAACGGGATGATGTTTAGTGGAGACAACATGTTGATAAATGCATAACCCATATTGCATTTGTTCTGCAAGCATAGAGCAATGTGTCTCAGATTCATTAAGAAGTAAAAGGATTGCATTAAGCAGTAAATGATAAGCAAAAAAAGCTACCTTGAAATCAATGGGCAAATAGAGAAAATCATAAGTTCCCCTATGAAGTTCATCGATGGCGCCCAACAACATCTTGGAGGTGTATCTAGAAAAAGGCAGAACACAAACACACAAGTTACATGAATATACAAAAATCCTATCATCCAGAAAGATGATATCATAAAGAACGAAGCAATTTAAAGGAAGGATCTTACTTGTTCGGGATATTTTTAATCATAAGAGTTGTTCGAGTATCTTCACCACTTCGAATCTTATCAAGATCAAGTTGAAATTGTTTCTTGTTATCCATTTGAGCTCCATTGATCTCAACACGTCGCAGCCTTCCAGAAAAAGCCTCCAAGTTAGCAAAAACAGTATTTGGTCTTGGAGAAGACATCGTGCCAAAAACAGGAGAACCATTTCCCATAGAGTTTCTTAAAGAAACAGAGCCATTAGCGGCAATGAAACTCTGATCCTTGTGGCTTCCACCAACACCTTCATAACCAGGACTCATAAATGCAGCTTGGGGTGATTCCTGAAAGTAACCGAATTGGTGTTCAAGGTGAACACCAGATGGAGCAGATCCAGCATGGAATTGGCTATGGAGCTGGGACGGGCTGCAGAAAGACCCATGATGATTTAGGTAAGGAAAACCATTATTTCCGCTGGCTACAAAAGGGTGCCTCATAACTTGTGTTCTCGGTGCAGAATTCGTTGACTCAGCATACAGCTCTGAACTCCCCCAAAAAAGCTGTTGCCCAGAGAGTGGTTTGGTAGCGAATCCTTTAAACTGACTCAACTTCTGCTCTGGAAGTGAATGAGACTGCTCAAAATATCCATTCGAAGTGAATTGAGGGCCTCTTGGGCAATCTTTGCCAATAGCGAATCCAGTTATACTACTGCTTGATGAAGAATTGAGAGAGCTAAAAACGGGTGATTTACTTATGTTCTGCAGAGAATTTCGCTCCATCGGACTGCCAATGTGTGGCCAATTGCCTGCCAAATGAACTTAACATATCAAATTTATTATTCAGAAGTAATTATCTAGCTCAGATATCTAAAAATAATTAAACTCCAGTGAAGCCATACCAGGGGGAGAATTTCCAAGCGAGGAACCCACTTGGTACAAGTTCTTTTCATCTTGTTCAAGCTCATGATTCAGATTCAGCAGCAAACTGAAGGTGCACAACAAGGGCCACATTAGATTAAGGTTTCAAGTGCTTAAATCAATAATATCTAAGACATTTAGTAACTTATACAGAGGTGTTGAAGCAAGTTAACAGTGCCACGTGATATAAAAAGGTATAAAAAAGCTGGAAATCAGCATATACACCTTCGACGTGCTCCACCAGGGCGACTAGGTTCCAGCTTGATACGTTTCCCAGCTATATCACTTTTATTTAAGGATTTAAGGGCAGATTCAGCAGCTCTAACATCATAAAATTCAATAAACTTGTGATGTCTCTTGTGTGGTGTTTCCCTTATCTGCTCAAAGGAAGGATGCAAAAATACACATGGATATCAATTTTGCATGGCATGCATAGAAATAACTAGTAAGAGAATATAAATCATTACCTCTTTGATCTCGCCATAGGCCCCAAAAATTTGTAGAAGGTCATCGTTTGAAACTGAGGGATCCAAATTAAATATTACCAAAGTTCCTTGATTTATGTCCTTGTCAGATGGGTTTTCCTAGAATTGGAGATGGATGTGAACTATCAGAAAAAGATACGATACAATAATGTTTTCCAATATTAAAAGTCAAAAGTTCAAAACCTTAGGAATTGAGTAGTGGATGTCCAACTTTCGCCTCCGGAGTGGCTTATTTTGTAATGCCCTCATAGCAGTTCGAGCAGCACGAATATCATAGTAAGAGATCATTACAAAGCCCCTATGTTTACATGCAGTGTACAAAGTTCTGATAGCACCATATTGCTGAAAATAATGAGACTTTGTTAGTTATTATTTCAGAGGTCCAGGATAAATCACTAGGCTAAGAACAAAAGAGTAACTATAATGAATTTCAAAGCCAATCCATGAGTAACTAAAGATGCATCCAACAAATAACAAGGCCAAAACCATGGCAATATCAAGAAGTTTACTGAGAAAGCATGAAAACTTCATAATAGTTGGAAGTACCTCAAAGAGAGATCTAAGCTCTACATCCTCAACACTACTGTTGATATTGCGGACAAATAACGTTCTGGAAGGATGCTCTCCAAGAGGGTGTTCCCCAGTAACAGTTCCCGTGCCGTTACTAATATTGAAGTGAGACCCTCCATTGACAACACCACCATCAGATAGACCCAGATTAGAAACACCAACACTTAAGTTTTCTTGTTGATCCGATTCCAATTCCAAACCTCCTCCACTGCCAAAAATATCATATTCTTCAGAGTCATCTACAAGATTGGGCAACCAACTGGCCTCAAAACCATCATTTATTCCAGACAGGAGTTCATCCTCATCATCAGGAAGCAAGCTTCCAACTGCATGATTTCCACCATCCTCAAAAAAGTTATTGCCTGCTAATTCTGGACCAATGTCATTCAAGCTGGGCAAGGCATCATCCACAGATTGAATATCATGCTTTGGTTCATTTTGGTTCACTGTAAAGGACCAAAAGAAGAAAGAAAATAGACTATTAGTTGTTGGTGCTAATAAAAGAACTGTTGTCAACGTATACTGGATTCATACACTTCTCATGGGCAAGAACAGGCAATGAACTTGAGAAGAGTGATGTATCAGTTGAGGCACGATGAAAATCGGATTGGGGAAACAACTCCCATCCCTTAGCTCCCATCTGCTTAGATAGATGTGATGAAGTTCTTTAAGCACCTACCACACATTGAACTCATCAGTATCGAGATCGACCAGATATTTTTTTTTAATCATTTAGAAATAATTTATGGACTTACCAGAATAAGAATTGTCAGGACACTGTTGATGGGCTTTCACTTTCTGCCAATATAAGAAAACAAGACATCCATGAGATGCATACGTAAAGAACTAACTGTACACAATTGGTCAGAGTCCACGTGGCCAAACCTAAATATTCAGCTACGAGCTTAAAAATGCATGGGATATAAACAACAAAAAACAGAAGCCTTGCATATTGTCGCTTCAAGAATCTGGCCGAACTAGGTAATCTGACGTGATCTAATACCATAACGCTAACCAAATTATCATACATGACAAAATGCCACTGATCATGATGATCCAGTTAAAATAAATTGATAGACAGATGCAGGAGACAATTAAAAGCTGTAGAGACCCAGCTCATCAGCAACATCATCTAGCAGTAAGTATTCTAACCATATGAACACTAGTTCCTGATAAACAAATTGAAAACTTTGGAATCACTCCTTAATTGCAATCAAAACTTTTGTTTATTTTCATAAGAAACGGCACTTATATCATTGCTCTAATTTGAATGAAATCTAAATTTGCTATAAGGAACTTGGATAAGTCTTATGCAATCGCTTTTGTTCTTGATAGTTCTGATGGATACAATGAAAAAAGCTGTTGAACCTCAATTGGTGAGATTTTTCAGATACTTACTCAAAGATTTGTTTCCAGAGAAAATAGATGCAGGAAAGGCTCTTTAAGATGGTCGAATTTGGAGATGACTTCGTAATTGCTATGGATATAGTTGGGCAGCACCAATTGATTGTGCAATCTATGACAGAAAAAAATTAGGTCAGATTGTCAAGCATTAAAAGATTTTTAAACTTAAACCAGCAAAAAGTGAAAATGTAGGACTTCTTTCATGAACATTGTTCATCAATGCAACCCTCACACTCAAACTAGTTAAAGACATTGCATGACCAAAAGTCTGACAAGGTACAACTGGGACTAAGAAAGACAATTCATCGATATATGTTTCAACCAGAGATCAAGAGCAGAAAGTTCCATCAAAGTCCATCCTTGCTCAAGTGATATGAACACAAAATTGCAAAGCAAAAAAAAGACTAGCTTAGCAGTTTAACATAAAGCCAGTGAAGAATTTCAAGAACTAATCATAAAAGTGATCCTTGTTACTCGAGAATTTCAAGAATTCATCAATAAGTTGATCAGCATATAGAAGAATTTTAAGAGCTCATCATAAATGTGATCCTTGTTACTTAAGAATCATCAAAAGTTGATCATGCTGTTCAAGAGTTTCAAGAACCCATTACAGAAAAAAGAAAAGTGAAACCAAGCTTTAGAACATCAACCTTGTAATTCAATCAAACACAGCCCAAAAAACAACCCAAAAAACAAACCAATTGAAACTCCAAAACAAAAGTAGCAAAGAATAGCATTTGAAAACACCAATACATCCTTAAAACAAAACCCACCAAAGAATTTCAAGAACTCATCTTCTTCAACCAAGAAAAACACACACACATATACAGACACAAAACATACAAAAACGGTAAAGTACCTCGAGAGACGGAGTAGATGAAGTCATTCAAGAAACCCACAAAACATCAATTCTTGACCCAATATTAAAAAAAAAGAAAAGACAAGTAGATACATGAAAAAAAAAGAAGAAACAGAGACGTGAACAGCAAGAACTCTTCACTCTTTCATGTGTTTTGTTTTTTTCCCTCTTTTCTCCGCTCAATTAATACTTACACATCTGCATTCACCATAAATTAAACTCACGTTGAAAAGAGGCGGCGAGGTCGTCGGAAGAACACAGTGACAAGAAACGACGGCGAGTGATTTGACGACAGAAAAGAAAGAAAATAGGGAGAAGTTATTGTGAGAGTGGAGGGGTGATTTTATTTTATTTTAATTTGATTCAACTGTATTTAAATGTTGGCTTCATATCCACGTGCATATTTATGCACCAAAAATAAAAATTAATAAAATTGGAAATTTCCTTTTTTATGAGGGAAAAAGGTTAGGACGATGACGGAGCAATGAGCACACACACAGACAGACAATATAAAAATCATACTTAGGATTAAAACGAGGATTAACAAGTTGATAAGATTAAGGTTGGTGTGTTTCTTGACTTTTACCTTTTTTAAAAACATTATTTATGGAAAAGTAGATATTGACATGGGATTATACGAATTAATCACTTGTCCCATAAAAATAAATGTGTACACTATTTTAACCTTTTCCAAAAAAATTAGTCACTTTCCATAATAGTTGTGTACGAGTAATTAATGATATATGGAAACATACGGAGAAACTATGAGTAAAAGTTAATGTGTTAATTATTATTATTATTATTTTCTTTTAACTGAAATAAGGATAAATTTCATAATAAAACTCAATTTATAGTTTAATTCTTAATTCTAAATTTAATTTTTAATTTTTTTCAATAAGAGGCTCAATTTAACATTTTTTCTCAATTTAAAACTTGAAATTTACATTGAGTTTTCAATTCAACACAAAATTTCATTTTCTTTTTCCTTTTATTTATATTCATAGATCTATTAATATTTCAATATGTATTTATATTTAAAATAAATTATAATAAGTTAGTGCAATTTTGAAACGATTTTCATCAACTTATATTAATGTAGATATAAAATTAATGCAATTCATAAAATTAAGATTTTTTTTTTTCTTAATTTTATGAATAAAAGTGCAGAAACTTAATTTTAATATTAATCAATTTAATATAAATTATATTTTATGAATTGAATTAATTATATTTTTCTTTCTTTTTTATATAAATTAATACAGGTCAAATGAAGATCATTTCAAAATTATACTAACTTGTTTTAATTTATCTAAAATACAAATACATATTAAAATATAAATAAATTTATAAATATAATAAAAAAAATAGAATTTTATCTTGAATTGATAACTCAATCTAAATTTCAAGCTTTAAAAAAAAAAGGTTAAATTGAGACCTTATTGAGAAACTTTAGAATTGAAAAATAAACTAAATTGGACCTTGTTTGACCCGTGATGATTGAGTGTAGATAGTTGTTTCTTTATACTTTGTCGTATTTATGGTTCTAAATATTTACTAAAATATAATTTTTGTAGCAGTTTCGAATTCTAAATATTTAATAAGTAGGATATGTGTAATACAATTTTTTTTTCTTTTGTGATGAATTTGATTGATATGATAAAAAATTTCATTATTGGATAATCAATATTTTATTGGATTTATGATTGAGGAAAAAAAAAAGATGATTTGATGTTTGACCAATATATATTCAACATTAGAACTGTCAATACGGGTGGCAGACCGGATCAATTCACAACCCACCAAAATTAACCATTTGACGGGGAGGCTTTTTATGTGGTAGGCTCCAAAATTCCAACCTAACACAACCCATTAGTGACTTATAGATCGGGGAGGCCCATCAAAAAAAATTGTTTAAATTTTTTTATCTTTTATTTTTTAAAAGGAAAAAAAAAGTATATTTGTAACATACATTTTATTATGACATATATTTGTTCAATTACACATAATGTACAAAAGCAATTTATTAAAAATTATTTTATTAAAATTTCTCAATTCCTATAAATAAATTACTCATACCAATATTTTATAAATTACTACTTGTATTAGGTAAGAATTGTTATTGTTATTATTCTCATCTATATTTTTATGGAAAAAAAAATTAAAAAAAGTCTAGCCAACCTACAAAAAACACAACCACCATCAGTCAAACCCAATTATACTGTTTTTTTGTGAGCCTCTGATTTCTCAACTCGACCCGCTATTTTGATGAGACGGGACGGACAGGCCCAAGGGAGCCAACCAAATTAGACAACTATATTCAACATGACCACTGCTTAATAGCATTTCCTTTAAAAATAAGTTCAAATTATATAATTAATTTTGAGGATCATTTATTACCACATCACATGTTCATGACGATCATATTTTTATATATTAGAAATATTCGTATTTTATATTCAATTATAGATATTTTTACAGCTGCAATGATGATCAGTTTGTGTTCTTCTACCACCACATTTCCAATATAATTTGACAGATTGCTCGAGATAGAGTTGTCTTGGTGATGATTTTTCTAAAACTATAAATTTAGAAAGAAAATAATAATTAAATAGGCTGAGGTAGAGTTGTCTTGGAGATGGGCTCCCGGATTTGAGACCGTCTACCTACAGTCCACAGACACCAAACTTGTACTTATCAAATGGACTGATTTGGAATAGTTATAGCCAGCCCACGAAAATTAAGAATTTAGCAGGCCACATATAATGGGCCAATAGGTATCCAGTGGGCTGAAAGGTTTATTCAGTCCAGCCCATTGTAGGCCTGTCGGGAGCCCATAGATTAATTAGGAAAAGAGAGGAACAAATATTTTTCTTACCGGAAACTTTTCTCTGCTGATTTGAATAGGGAGGGATTAAAAACATCCCATCAACTTCTAGCCCACCAAATATTTTTTAATTAAAAATATTAAAATATTAAAAAATATTTTTATTATCTTTTATCTTTATTTTTGAAATCATATCCCTTCTTTGGCTTCTTTTTTTTCATCTTTTTTATTTTATGACGTTTTTTTAATCTTTTTGAGGAATTGAATGCAAAATTGATGACGGGCATCTCATGTCAAATATATGAAAATCGTATAAAAATTAAACGAAAAAACACAAGAAAATTTATCAAACCCGACCATTCCCATTCAGCCCTGAACGCTTCCTAAAAAAAAATTAGAAAAACAACATCAAAAAATTAAAAAAAAAGAAAAAAAAAGTAGCAAAAGACAAGGTAGGATTTCAAATTTCCTTTTTTAATTTTTTAAGGATAAAATAAATAATTTTTAATATTTTAATTTTTTTAATTGAAAAATATTTAAATTTGGGTGGGCTCATAAGTTGAAGGTTACCCTTTTTATATTTCAACTAACTATCCAATAACATATTTATCTCTCACCATTAATTTTCCCTGAAAGAAAACATCAAACAACTATGCAGAGCTCTTCGATTATCTGCTGTTCTTCAAATTCCATTTATCCATTCCCATCTTTCTCAAGAGAATCTCAGCCATTTACACTTCTTCCAAGAAAGCAGATTAATTGCGGGCCAAATTTTTCATTGTTTGATAAATCATCTTCATCCTCTCTCCATAAAGGGCCACTGTCTCGCTTCATCACTCACTCCACTGGTATTTTTTTAATTTTTTTGAAATGGGTTTTGTTGAACGGGAAATTTCTTGAAATGCATTCAACGCCGGGTTTATATATCGGATTGTATCTACTCGAGTTTTTTAATTTCTGTTTGTATTGGTTAATGGGTTCGTGAGATTTAGTGATATTATTGTTGAGGTTTCAATTATTCTTCGTGGTTTATGTCAAACTTTTGATTATATCGTCAATTCAGCTTCTTAAAAATGCATAGTAATGTGTAGTTTATGTTCCCCTTGTATTTTACCTTTTGTCTTTGAATTAACTTTGTAGAATTGAGTAAACGTTTCTGCATATGCATGCGGAGTATATATATTTGGAGATTCTTTGATCGTTAACTTTGCTATTAGCTTAGCCATGGCTTAGCTCATATCAAGTTCTTTACATTTTCCTTTAATTTTATTCTAATATTTATCTATGTCAATTGATTTTATTGTTTAGTTGTGTTGCCAGTTGTAGAGAAAAGAGATATTGCCGAAAGTAACTGGTTTTATTTGATTGCACAATCTAATCTATGTGTTGTAGGATATCTTCATGTGTACGAAATTTATTTAGAAATAAAATTGTTCTATTTTAAGTATCAGTGATGATTCCACTTTCAGCTATTCAAGAGCTTGTTGAGACTACTTCATCAGCTTCAGACTTCGTTGAGACTGGTTATATTTCTGGTGTTCATGGGCTCCAAGGAGAGGTTCGGGTACAGACGAGGACAGATTTTGCTGACCTGCGATTTTCTCAGGTATAAGTGTAAGAGAAATGGAGCCTAACATCATCTATCTCATCATATATATATAAATAGAACTATGATGAGAAGATAATAAGGAAAAGGAGAGGAATTAGTACAATATCGGACCTAAGTACAATGCCTAAATGGGGGTCATTATTCTCTCTAGCCAGGAACTAGATGGTTGAAGCAGCAAGTGTTGGGAACTGAAACTGTTCATGAAATTGAACTGGTGGAGGGCCGAGGGAACCCCGGACAGAGTTGGATTGTGAGATTTAATGGCATAAATACAGTGGAACAGGTGTGCATTGAATCCATTTGTTCATTGAGTATGATTGTAAATGCTGACAGAAAAAACAGTGATGCTTTACTCTTAGCTGTTTTTGCCCAGGCACGAAAACTTGTTGGGTCAACCATATTGGTGAGAGATGAAGATAGACCTGTCCTAGAAGAAGGGGAGTTCTACACTCATGACCTTATTGGAATGACAATTATTCTTAAGGTCTGTGGTTTATTATCTTCTTTTGTGCTAAAATTGTTTGAAGATTGCAGGAAAGAATGTTATTGAGTACTATTGCTGCAAGTATCACTTTATCATCCTTAATAATGTTTCAGTCCTTGCTATCCTTAACTCATTGCATTATTCATTGACTTGACTATGCTAGGACTCAGGGGAACCGGTAGGAACTGTTGTTAAGGTTTTCAACAGTGGAGCAAGTGATCTTCTTCGTGTAAAGCTCAATCCATTGAAAAAGATTCCTGACCAGATAGGGAACTCAAAAGTTAGGGCAGATGATTCTGGTCCACTTGTGTGGATTCCATTTGTTGAAGAAATTGTTCCAACTATTGATCTAGGAAAAAGAGAAATGTTGATTACACCTCCAAAGGGGCTCCTAGAGTTAAATATTCGCTCTGACGAGAGGAGCAAGAAAGAAAGGCGTGAGCTTGTGAGGCATACTCCATTATGCTTTTGCTTATCTTAGCTCTTGATGTTTTATGTTTTTAATTTCTTCGTATATACACGGTACCCTTTGATGAATCTACTCTGTTTGAAAAGCCACTACTTATGTTCACTTTAAGCAGTGAATAAGGGAGAAAAATCATCTACACAATTGGTTACCACATGCTTATCTGAACTATCTCTTAAGGCTTCCAGTATTCTGGGAATTCCTGATTCTTGCATATTTGTTTCTCTGTACATATTGCTCAATGATGCACCTAATACTGAGTTTGTATCAGTGTGAATACTCTCCACCTTTTTTTTTATATGAGTTGTGTGGCTGTCCTTGTTATCAGCAGTAGAAATGCTTGACTAGTGGCATCTTATGGTCTACTAAACTGTGTGTAAGATCCATTCTATAAAGTTACTACTGAATGTATAGTTTGTAGAATGATAACTCCTAATCCTTAATTGTAGAATGACGTCTTGCTTCTAGTACTAGTCCTGACCATATCTTTCCTGCATCAGGAATGGAAAGAAAGAAAAAAGTTCCAAAGACGTTTGATAGCAGCCAAAAAGAAACTCCATGAAATGGAACAGCAACATGTGTTTCATGGGTTTAGATATGGAGAGAAAGAGCAAAGGAGCTTGCTTGCAAATCAAATAGTAACTGTAAATTCTAAATTGCTTCAACAGGCTCTGGAAATTATTCAGATCCCCTCTACAAGGTACAAACTCTTCTCAATATTTAGCTTTACACAATTTGTATCTTTTCTGATAATGTAACTGCAGGTAATTTAGGGGTACCAAACACTTTTAAACTTATTATGTAAAGAATCATGTAGAGGGAGAGATTTTGTTTCTAAAGCGATCAGAATACTTCCCCTATTAAATGGTTGCTCATTATTAGTTATCATTCATGTTGCACAAGAAAAGTTGTATAATGATTTTTGAACTCCCTTTTTTTTAGATGTATCTGGGACTTAGTTAAATGCTTTGCCAGTAGTTTAGGTTTATCTTCACGTTTTCCTATTGATTGACCATGGACTGGTCACATAACAGGGAACAAAATTCATGTTTTCATTAGGAAATGAGTTTTCTGATGTTACATCAAGGGTACTTGTTGTAGATAAAAATAGGATTTTGTGATCTACAAATGTCGAAATCCTCTGAAAACGATTGTGTCGATGTTTCAGCCAGACAAACCTAGATCAAATTACGAGCCCTTCAATAATGGCCATTCATCCAAACAGGAAATGAAGAGAAAATAACTTGTTTCTTTGACATATGTCATGTTGAGACCTTTTTTCTAAACACACGTGAGGTTGCTGCACAGTTTAACTTGATTTTACTAACCCATTTTTTTTTTTTTTTTTTAATATACTGATATCTTCACATCTCTACATCTTGGATCAGGCCGAATTGGCTCCAAATTTTGAGTACTGTGCCAAGATTGAACACTCTAAAAGTATCTGATAATCCCACTTCTTCTGATCCATATTTCAAACTGCAAAGAGAAGGCTGTGTTTTGACTTCTCATGGAAAAGTTGCCATAGTTTTAGTATGGGAAGATGAACTTGAGGAGATTGAAAAGACCTCTGAAACGAATCTTGATCACTCCAAGGGAAGTGAAAATCCACATCTCCTTGTAAAAGGATTTCTAGATGATCAATTGAGATTTATCAAGGTAATGCTGAGACATGCTTCTTTCTGATGCTTTATCAGTGCTGACTTTTCACGATTCTTCCTATCATATATATTCTAATGATCTGATTGGCTTGCTGACTGCAGATCGAAGACCGGTCAAATGTGCCTCTGCTATTGGTCAGCTCTACTGGTTCAGTCAATTCTCTGAAAGAGTTGTTCTTACATCATGACTACTTTGCATTTGATCCTGAAAAGGTTGGATTCCCCCCCCCCCCCCCCAACCCAAAAAAAAAAAAGTAAAGCTGATAATGGTATCTTGAAAGCTTACACTCCCCCATGTCTCATAACGATCATATGGGAAACAGTATTTTTTTTGGGTGATTGGGTGCCTTTTTCTATTTTAGCTGTTCTCTCCAAATGGGTCATGATAATTAAAGTAATATGCATTTTCTGGGAGAATCTCTGAATACATGAATACAACAGTTTTGCTACTGGTTATATGGTATCTAAAGTGCTCCCCAGAAGATTTTGTAAGGTGTTCAATTGAGAAAATAGAAGGAATTTTCTTTTTAAGATAATGGCTGATAATCAGAATGATAACACCTTGCCATCAACTGCGCTTCATTAATTGAGCTCCTGCAAATATGGTAAGAAGTATAAAGGGTTCAGATCCCACAATCAATTCCTAATTTAGTTGAGACCATGATACTCTTTGAAGAAATCTTCAGATGCCTAAACTTCAACAACTTTGAAGGATATCTTTCTACCAAAAGCTGTCTAGTAGCCATATTTGTCCTGATATGTAATGAGAAGTGAATCACATGTATTTAATGCGTGCAAATTGTGCTCATCCATTTTCCTGCCTTGGATCTTTTAACAGGTGTGGTTTTTGGAAGAAGAGAAGCTTCCTCTTGTTAGTAGCTCAGTCAAAGATAATGGAAAGCATAAGATACTGATGAAGTCACCATGGGAGTTCCTCCAAAGACCAATAGGGTCTGGAGGTGTGATCAGCATGCTTTCATCACAGGACTCATTACTAGACGGACTAAGTGAAATGGGCGTTGAATATCTTGAGGTTAGATGCCACTGCTCGATAATTTTGCATACTTTATCATGATTTCTAAGTTATTAAAAAACATACCTACATGTTCTTCTTGCAGGTTTGCAAAATCAATCAAAGACACGAGAATGGCCACGCACTTATTGGTATTGTTGACTCATACAAAGCAAATATCGGAGTTTGCTTCTTCAAAGATACCGCTTCTGAAGAAGATCTCGATATGATATTCTCCATGAGTTTTGTGAAGAAGTTGGCGAAACAGACGAACAAGCTTCAGTTTGAAGCGGTTCTTGGCTGTAATTCGTACGTAGAGAAGATCAAGAAAGATTGGATTGATGTTATCCCCACTGCTCCCAATTCTTACGAGTTTCGTTCTTCAATTTATAGTTGCTTAGATGCTTGTCCTCCTAACAAGATCTGTGTATTGTATCCTACAGACTAGACTGGCTTCATGGATAAAAACATTTGAGATGCATACAAGTTTCATGTTTTACATTTTTTCGAATTTTGTATAATATATATATTACCTTTTTACCAATGTTTTGACTTCAAGAGCTAATGATGAAAGAATTCTGCGCAAAATAATTTGTAAACATTTTTGAAAGATCATATTTGGAGAATGTATTCGCTAGTTGGACTGGAGAATTCCAAAGGAAAAAAGCTTTTGGATGCAAGAAAAAACTTTGTGGCCGATCAAAAGAAAAAGAAAAAAAAAAGAAGTTGGACTGGAGAATGTTTAAAGAATGAAAAAATGGTGACGTTTTATTGAAAAAAGATGGGTTATATATAATATTTTTGGAAACAATTATAAATATAAATGTATTGTTAGTCGTTTTGTGTTCGATTTATCAGGATTCAAATGAAATCTTTTGATCATTTAGAAAAAAAAATTGTTTGTGAAAAATAGTTTTAACCATTGGGAAGTATTTTGTTGTAATTAATGGGGGTAATTATCTACAATTTTTCTTTCCCTCCAAATTTTAAGGGCAAAGAAGACAATGACTCAATTATCCTATGCTGCGAGTTCAAGAAAGTTAATCGTGGAACCCAATCTGGTACCGTAGATTTCAGACATCCGTTATAAAATTTTGATCAAAGTCAAAACCCTAATCGAAGACCAAGCGCCTTTCTATATAAATCACTGAGTAGTGAGCATTTTCAATCTTCTCAGACAGGGGCGGCGAACCAGAACACAAAACCCTAAATTTACCCTAGTAAGCGAAACTCTCTTCTCTCTATATTATGTTTGATTCTACTTCTCGTTGTTGATTGGTAGTGTATATATCCGAAAATCCGCTGTGCTTTTTTTGTTGAATTTATTGTTTACGATTTCTTTTGTTGCAGAAGGTGATTAACAATGGCGGTACCTCTTCTCGATAAGAAAATCATCAAAAAAAGGGTCAAGAAATTCAAGAGGACCCAAAGTGATCGATTTGTTTCCGTCAAGGTATTAGACCTTTCTCTTTCGTTTTGCTGTGAAATGTTGTAGTAGGGTTTGAGGGGAATATGATGATAGTATTTTTGTCGCCCCAGTCTTAATTTGCATCTATAGTTAGATGTAATGTGGTGATTGACATTTTATCTGATTCCTCCTTTTTTTTTTTTTAATAGTTTTGCTGTTTGTTAAGGTTTGTTCTTGATTAATGGCATTTTATTTATGGAGAGGCGGGATGATAATTACCCATACACCTATTCTGCAATTGAATGATGAATTATTTTCATGCACTACCATCTGATCTCTCTTGCACATAATTTTAATTTTGTGGTATTTCCTTATCTTACTTTAGATTGATTTTTTATTTTTTATTTGTTTGGAATCTGATACTGCAATCTATGATGAAGTAGTTGAATAATTTCTGATTTTCCACTGATTATCATAAACACAATCACCATCTTTCGGCTGAGATTGCACAGATCTTCATTTTTTTTGTATTTTTATTTCACTATTTGCCCATGGTATCTAATGTCCAGAATCTTTTCTTGTTTCTGGACATTTCGTTTTAAGGGCAGACATAAATTTGGGAACAGGCCTTGCGACACGGATTGCTTAAATAACCATAAGCTTTCTGTTACTATAATCCTGCTAACATATTTTTTCACTTGATAATAGATATTTGTTTACTTGTCATGTTTATCCCTCTATGGAGATGGTCCTGTTCTTCAGTTTTCTTTAAAATAAATACTTGAACCATAGTGTTTGATAAGTTTCATTGCTTTATGTTATGGGATATTTTCTTTGATTGGGATTGTGCATACTTTTTTAATTATCAAGACTAACAACATTGTGTTAAATGTATTTGCTACAGCCAAACTGGCGTAGACCTAAGGGTATTGACTCTCGGGTCAGAAGAAAGTTCAAAGGATCCGTGTTGATGCCCAACATCGGGTATGGATCTGACAAGAAGACTCGTCACTATCTTCCAAATGGCTTCAAGAAGTTTCTTGTGCACAATGTGAAGGAGCTTGAGGTGCTGATGATGCACAACAGGTAATGGATAGGGTCATCACCTCATTGGTGCTTACATTCATTTATCTATTTTGTACTTGTTTAAAGTTGTCTTCTAACATGCATTTCTATGGAATTGATGAATCAGGAAGTACTGTGCTGAGATTGCTCACAATGTTTCTACAAGAAAGAGGAAGGACATTGTCGAGCGTGCTGCCCAGCTTGATGTTGTAGTGACTAACAAGCTTGCCAGGTTGCGCAGCCAGGAGGATGAATGAGCACCCAAGATTTAGAAAATTCTGCATAATACTAAGATGCTCATTTTTGTAATGCAATATTATCAATGCTTTTGAGGTTTTTGACTCTTGACTATTAAATTTGTCCCAAGAACTAAGGTGGTTCAACCTGTATGAGATTTTAATTTAGCATTTACTTTATTTGTAAATCTTTATAGTGTTGAATGGTGACACCTAGCTTATGAGATCAAGCTTAATGCATTTCTTTGTTTCAAACTTGCTTTTTTTGCTAGACAGCCTCACTATGTTGATATATCATAGAAATTTAACCTGATGATTTGCTAATTCATTTTGATCTCATTATATATTTCAGGTAATTAGGAAAGAAAAGTGTGAAGGCACAAGAAAAGAATGTCATGGTATAATTAATAATAGACAGAAAATTCAATAAAAATGGTATCCTAGGTGAGAAAGAATCTGGATAGTATCCTTCCCTGCCTTGAACACAAAGCATCATCTTCTTTATCACCCTGCAAAAAATATTAGAATGTACAGCCTTACAAGGAAAGAACCAAAACTTTACGACAATGAAGCTTATAAAATCCCTTTTAATCTGCACAAAGCATTGAACATCCTGCAAACTTGGTAGCAATCTTATCTGTTGAAAATGGCAGGGGAGCAATTAAAATCTGTTGCTGGGCTGCTTTTGCTCCTCAACTTTTGCATGTATGCAATAGTTTTGGGCATTGGTGGATGGGCAATCAATCAAGCTATCAATCAAGGTTTCTTCATTGGTACGTAGTATTCCTCGAATCAAATTCATCAGCCTCCTCTAGTTTGTTTATTGATCAAGTTCAGTCTTTTTACAGGCCAAGGGTTCGAACCACCAGCACACTTCTCTCCGATATACTTCCCGATGGGGAACGCCGCCACTGGCTTCTTCGTTGTATTCTCGTTGATTGCTGGTGTGGTTGGAGTTGCATCGGCCATATCTGGGGTGAACCATGTTCGTTTTTGGGACTATGAAAGCATGCCTGCTGCCGTCTCTGCTGCCTCTATTGCCTGGACGCTTACTCTTCTCGCCATGGGGTAACTTGGGCTTATTTCCTTATATTTGTCATTTTTTTTATTAAAATTTGGTTCCCGAGAGTGAGTTGTGGTTCTCTTTCAGATTTGCGTGGAAAGAGATTGATCTGCATGGCAGAAACGCCCGTCTAGTGAGTTTAACAGATACTGGTTCTTGATGAAATATGTGTCTATGAAAGTAATTCTAATTATTTATCTGTTTATGATGTATATTTTCATGGCAGAGAACTATGGAAGCTTTCATCATAATCCTGTCAGCTACTCAACTCTTCTATTTAGCTGCTATCCATGGAGCTGCATCAAGGAGAAGAGGCTGAGATTCAGTTTACATCTTCTGTTATTCATGCTTTGATATTGAACAATTTTCTTTTTTTTTTCTTTCTCATTTAAATTCTCTCAGGTAATGGTGTTGATATATTGTAAAGCATAGGAGATACATGTATTAATTTTGTGATTATTGTGATTGATTTGTGTGAAGCAAATAAAGACGTGAGTGTGATTCTGTTCAAGCACTTTTGAGAGTTGTATTTACAAATTACTTGGTCCTTTACCTTGATCAAATTTTCTCTGTATTTACAACGTTAACTTCACCACCCACAATGTAGTTTAGAGCCATAAAACATGTATATGTTAAATGTCATTTCAAGATTAACAAACAAGTAGATATAAGACAGCAAAAACTAAATAATTTTGTAACTCAAAGCTCCATTGAAGCAACATAAAACTTCACAAGAAATTCTAAGTCTATATCCACTGCAAAATCAACCAGCAAGCAGACTGCAGGAACTATGTTAGCTGTTTTAGATGTAATGCTGACTCTATTGAAGCTTACATGCATAACTTTCTTCTCAGGCTCACTCGATCAAAATCCAGCAATGTAGCTTGTTGTCTGTCTGAACCAATAAAATGATAGAGTTTAGCAGAACATTTGAACATGAGATGAACTGAAAATTGCATTCTATGACTAATTAAAGTGCTAATTAGTTTGCCAATATGATTTAAAAGCAAGCAGAACGATAAACAAGCAGAAAAGAGATTCTTTCACCTTCCTTGGCTTTTCACACAAAACTGTTCTATTTTAATAAATGAATCATGGAGCAACTAAAATCTCAAGTTCTCAACTGTTCTTTATTCTCATCCTCAAGCAGGATAAAAGTTAAATTTATGTCCTTACATCAAGAGTTCTTCGAAAGAAGTTTAACCCCAGTTTGTACTTGTTGCATTAAAATGTATAATCTACCAGGGTTCCTATTGGCCTCAACATCAATTGTTACAGAGAGAGATGCATCAAAACTAGCAATAATAGCTAAAAGGTAATTTCAAATAGTTACTCAGCAAAACAAATTTACTACGTACTGTTTATGGAACCTTTGTAAATGAAAACTTCAAGTCATGGCACACCACCCAGTATCAGAATCAAAAAAAAGAAAATATAAATGTTCACCAACTACCTCAACTAACAGACCTCAAAATTCAAACACTGATGGAGACTTTAATTTGTAAGAAAAAGCTTCAGAAAAGAGCTTACTTCAATTATGCACTGGACTGCGAAAACACTTCAAATAGTCCACAACAACCCTTCCACGATGTTTTTTCGACTGGAAATGGAGGAGCCAGCACAGGCTGCAAAAAGGTTCAACAGGTTAAGAATGTATAGACTTATTTTCAACAAACTCACATGATAATGAGGCAGATGGTATTAATCAACGAATGAGAAAGAACTCGATACCTGAGTAACTACAGCTTCTTTAACATGTTCTTCTCCATTATCAGCACCAGCTCTGGGTGCATTGTTGTATGGCAATCTCGATCTATCATCATTTTCTTGTGTTACACGTTCCTTTGAATCTGAAGTTGTACCGGTCTTCACATAAGATAGAACAATGACTTCTTCCTTTCTCTCTAGTGCTGCATCTGCGGAAGCCATGGATGCACTAATGTTATCTTCAACAGAACTAAGCTTTTCCTCCCCATTTTCTTTAAATGCAGCAGAGATGTCAGCTGGAGAATGCACATCCACTTCTGCTTGTTCACTCAACATTGTGATCTTCTCCGAGTCAATGGTGGGGATAATTCCAACAACAGAATCACCAGCTTCAGCTATTGGTGGATTACAAAAAGCCTCAATAGACTTTACGGATAAAGAATCAGCCACTTTTGCAGAATCAACTAAAGCAACATGTGATTCAGCTTGCATATTCTTGATACCTTGACTTTCATCATCATACGAACTGCTGCTGCTACTACTAGAGCTCCTGGATGAAACACGCTCGATACATCCATGTTTTCTATCAAATTCATCCTCAATCTTGTTTTCCCTTTCGACCAGAACAACACTCTCCTCCACATTTATGTGTTTCTCACCACTGTCAATTCTCAATCCTTCTTCAGAAGTAAGATTCTGAAGTTTTCTTTCCTCCTCTTCTATCACAATGTTCTGGTGGTCCTGAGATTTGGGTGAGCTATTCTCCCCTACATCACTCTCTATATCATCATTATGCTTCACATTCTCGTCCCCTGCCATATTTGATCCATTTTTTAAAATTTCAACTCAAATTCAACAACACCACCACCACAGTAACAAACTCATAACCTAATTCTCAAATCCACATGTTCTAAAAATCTCAGAGCACAACATAAAAAAGAAGAAATTCATTCACGATTTAAATTATTCCACGGCTCCTCACCAGAAACCGCAAATGCTTGTAATTGCAAGAGTCACAGCGCACAAATTCAAATCATTATAGAAGACTAACTGTAAAGCTCAAAAAGGCAAAAGGACAATCGACTAAATAAAGTAGACAGCCATTTTTGTCCATATTAAAAGCAAAGAGTACCGTACCATGAGGATGAGTAGTTGCAGATGGATTGTTGGATTGATTTCCCTTCTTTTTCTTGGCAGCTTTTCGCTTCTTGGCACCTGAGGGCATGATGTCAGGCTGATTGAAACTCCTTTGGATCAAAAATAGATTGTGGTTTGTCTACTGAAATTTCTCGACTCTCTGCTACTTTCTCTCTCTAGTCTCTCTCCAGCCTAGCTGCTTTTGTTTGTATGCTATTGGTTTAAGAGAGAGAAAATGTGTCTGGGTTTCAAATGACAGTAAATAAGACAGGGAAGATAAAAGACCCCACCGATTGGTGGGTCCGTGCTATGATTGACGTGGTAAAATTATATTCATATATTCTACCAAATTTAAAATGGACAAATAGGTATTCTCGATAATATAATAAAATTAACACAAATTAACACATATTATATATATATATATATATATATATAGTGTAATATTAAAGTTGTATTAATTGAACGAATTGAAACGCACCGCATGGGCAACGAAAAGACTACATATGTAGATAGTGCCATATAGTCGTTGTTTTTAATCATTATAGACTTTTTGGTTAGGGAAATAAATAAATTATGGATTTTATATCTAGTAGTATTGTCATATGTATTAATTCATGAGTAAGATTATTAGAAGTTTGTCTCACTTTTCTAATTCTGAGAGGTGATGCAATTTACAATTTATATGTAAATTTATAAAATTTATAAAATAAATTTTGTAGTTATCCAATAATCATATATTCGGTATTCCTGAATATATTTGCATGATTCAAAATAGACTATCAAACTTGCATATTGAGAGAAAAGCATCACTGAAAATTTAGAATTCATGTTATATGTTTGTATCATATCTAGTATGTTTTATTATATAATTTCTCTATAATTTATGTTTTGTATCGTATTATATTATTATATTATAATAGGGGTTGTCACCTTTTCGATCTGGTATTTATCACTTATTATGAAACCAAAAGTAAATGCCATTTTCTGTGGGGAGGTTCTTAAATAGTCGCCACTAGTCGGCAGAAATAATATGGCCTCTGCGAATAACTCTATCCCTCACGTGAAAACCACGTGAATTTGATTCAGATTTGGAAATATAATTGTACTTCTTTATGGAATTTAAAACAAATTGCAAATAGGACTTTGAAACCACCATTCACACGGAGAAGAAAGACTTATATTTGATGTGATGAATATAAAGACCACCATTATTGCCAACTCCGCACCATATGACTTTTTTTTAATATTTAATTTAGTTTTTTATTAATATTAATTTGCTCAAATTAATATAGTCAAGCTAAATCTATGAATATGAGTACAAGTCATCAAGCTCAATATGAAAACGATTAAATTAAATTGTAGCTAGGATAATATTATAATTAGCATCTGTAAATGATTCTCAACTCCATAACTTCATAATAGCGTTACTCATCACAGGCCTAAATGATAATTATAGACCAATAAAGTTATATAATTGGACAAGAATCGAGGATAATGTATTTGGGCCCATGTTGAATGAGTTTGTAATAGAATTAATAGGTGTATGAGAATGCTCACTTATGTGTCTAAGATTACGGAAATTAATTTGGATACAAGTTTGGCAAATCAATGACAAATATATTAAGACATACATACTTATCAGGAGTAGTGTTTATATTTGGGCTTTTCGTACTGTATGGTAGTGGAATTTGGGCTTTTATGGGTTTTCTAGATTTAGGCTTTTATGTTTTCTTCCATGTTTATTGTTTATCTCCTTTTAATAAGATAAATAAAATGATATCTTATTTATATTATATTTTATTGATTATTCTAGGTTGCATGCTTAGTATAGATAGATGAATTAAAATAAGTGATAAAATATGGATGTAAATGAATTAAAATGTTTGTGAATTATTCATAATTTAATTTGATAAAAGTTTTTTGAGAATTAATTTATTGTGATCCTTTAAGACAAACAAACAAACTCAAATTTGATATTATTCGACTTGTTAGCTTGTGAACAAACTCGTTAAAAGACTCGTGAATTAATTCGTAAGATATATTACTAATATATGACATTTTGATATATATATATACACACTTATGATAAGTATATAAATATGTAATGACATATACTTTTATAATTAAATTATACCTTTTAGAAAATATATTATATCTCTTAAGAAATATATAATTTAATTTGTTAATAAGTTGATAAATAATATAATTTATTATTAATATTTATTAAGTTCGTTAAAATTCGATCTCGAGTAAGCTCGTGAACTATGAGTGCATTCGATAAATTAAACTCTGAGTTTGTTCAATAACTAAACAAATCAAAATAAAAAACTCAATAATTCGATTCGATTACATCCTTTCATAAAAACATGTCTAAACAAAAATATGGGGAGGGCTGCTCATAAATCAAAGCTAGGTCTTTCTTTAAAAAAAAAAATCAAGGCTAGGTCTAATTTTATGGACAACCCTAAAATTCCAAAAGTAGTGTGAGTTTGAATTTTGAATTGTTATTTCTAAATTAGTTATAGAAAGACCTAAAATGGATTTATATAGAATAATAAATACAGTTCTATTAAGTTGCCCTTTCTCTTCGACTTGAACAAACCCTTTTTAGTTTCCTTAAAAGAAATTTTCAATTTGGAAAAAAATAAAAGCAAAGGAATTAAAACGAAAGTAAAGGTACCGATATGAATACTCTACCTCTCTACGTTTTACAGTTACTTCCAATTCCTACTAACATCGTAGAAGTTTATATATATATATATATATATTTTTTTTTTTTTAATTTTCTCGAGGTTACAACTGTAGCGGATTGAAGGGAACAAAACCCAGTGGCATTGGAAGAATTAAAGAAAGAAGATCTGACGAACGTCTTTGTTTGTCCACTCCGCGTTGCGACTCCAAGAAACTTACACACAGAGAGCAGCCATGGATGCTTTGAGGAAGCAAGCTAGCAAACTCCGAGAACAAGTGGCCAAACAACAGCAGGTTCCGCACTTTCACTTTTACATTCTGTGCTCGGATTTTAATTTGATGAAAGAAAAAATGATCAATGAAGAACCCGTTGGATTATTGTGGTTTTCTCTTCGAATTTGTAGGCGGTGATAAAACAGTTCGGTGGGAGCGGCTATGAGAGTTCGGAAGTTATGGTTATTGATGAGGTTGAGTTGCAGAGACATCATCAATTAGAGAAATTGTACAGATCCACTCGTTCTGGAAGGGTAATTATATCGTCACTGTTAATTTTTGTAATTTCGAAGTAAATTCCGTGATTCAATGAGTATTGAGTATGCAATTATACTTATTAAATGCTTTAGATATCGAGGAAAGACTTTGAGTCTTAAAGGAAGTGGTTTTATTGCTCTGTTTATTATTACGGGTTTATGATTTAGATGGTATGAATCTAACATTATTAGTCTCCTTCTGATATTTTTCTGTGCTAGCAGTGTGAACTGTGTTGAGTATGAGAATATCCTATGTTTTTTCTTTGTTGTTCTGATTCACGGTATGAGGGTATTGTTCTTTCATATGCAATGAGTAGTCATGCATCGTTATGTTGAAAGAAAATTGGGTTCTTGCATCTCAGTTGCCATCTCAGATTTAGATCTATATGCGGCAGTGTGATTTCCATATTTATGCCCCATTCAAATTCAGTGAGCAGTTTCCATATAGCTACCATTCTTACATGTTTGGTGTGTTCTTAGAATTATGTTTCCGAACCTTCATTATGGAAACCTATTTTGAACTCATTCGAACTTAGATTTTGTTAAAGTATTAGTCGATGGGGCATATAACTGTAGAATGTCCTGATATGGTTTCAGATTCCATCCATATATAATAATCATGCTTTTTTTTTTTTGGGACATGGATAGAAATGGAAGGGGTCTACAAAGGCTTTTCCTAAACGAACATCAAAATTTGATGGTGTATTTGTCATCTAAATCTTCTAGTGTAAACGCTTCCCTGTAACTATCTAAGTTATATCATATTATATTACGTCGAGTTAAGGGCCATTAGTTTGGGATATTAATTCAATGTCATTGAGTTCTTTTATGTGTTAATAATGCAAAGATATGATAAGGGTAAGCCTAATGCAAGGGAATACTAGTACTAGATTTTGTTTGGAGGTCAGTTTAACCTGGATCCCTGGTAGCTATTTGAACAGTTTCCTTATTTTCATTATGAGCTTTGGTTTTACACACATACATGTTTTCTCTTTTGCAGGATTTTCAGAAAGATGTTGTGAAAGCAGCTGAAGCATTCAGTGCTATAGGGTATAAACATATCGAAGCTGGTGAGTGTATATGAATTCTGTTTTCATATTAATGCGCCTTCAAATGTTTTCCATGAAGTAGTTTTGGTTAAATACTGTGATGCTATATGCACAAGGGGTATATCATATGCTTAAATTGGTGCTATATGTATTATGGTAGTCAGGAACCAAGTTGTCAGAAGATTGTTCCAGATATGGGGTGGAGAATGCTAATGATGAGATTCTTTCAAAGGCTGCTTCCATTTATGGGGATGCTCGTAAACACGTAGAGAAGGAACAAGATGACTTCAATAGATTGTTGTTTTCACAGGTTGGTTTGATGCTTCATTGATAGCATGATCGCCACCTATGATCTTATGCTTGAGATTTGTAAATACCATTAAAGGTTTTCTATGGCCAATGAATTTCGAACATTCTGTTAGTTTCTTTGATATTTGTCTGACTGCTTGAGCATTCACTGGGTTCCACCTTAGATACCCTCAATTTTTTCAAAGTCATTTTTTAAGTGCGAGGATGAAGGCTGTACCTTCATTCATCATACTGGATTTTCAGAATTCGGTTATTTTGACTATAAAATTTAATAAATCACAAGTTCTGCATTACAATCATATATGGTATTTGCTTGTATTCTAGGTCTTAGAGCCTTTGAGAACAATGATTATTGGAACTCCTCTGGAAGATGCTAGGCATCTTGCTCAACGATATAGTAGAATGAGACAAGAAGCTGAGGCACAGGTAAGCGGATAATAGTCCAAATGCAGGTTTGATTTTTTTAACATCACTAGTTCTATTGCTATGTTAATTTATGCTTCAACTTATTCAAGTGATATATATGCAGGCAGGGGAAGTTTCTAGAAGACAGGCACGTGTGAGGGAATCTCCTATTCCTGAAAATGTGGCTAAGCTGCATGCAGCAGAAGCTAAAATGGTGGAACTAAAAGCAAATATGGCAGTACTTGGTAAAGAAGCAGCAGCAGCATTGGCTGCTGTAGAAGCACAGCAACAGAGGCTTACCTTTCAGAGACTTGTTGCAATGGTATTATGATAGATAGTAAGATGAGATCAAATTAAATTTTCTTGACTTGCATCATGCAAGGGGACTACATGCTTTAAATGAGTGTCTCTTTGCAGGTTGAAGGTGAAAGGACATATCATGAGAGAGTTGCTACGATTCTTGGTAATATTGAAACGGAGGTCCGTATTTGCCTTCTCTAATTCCTGTAAAGTCTGTTTTTTGGTTCTGCTGATACACAGTATGCTATTTGGTGTAGATTGTCTCTGAGAAACAAAGAAAAGAGGCGGCTCCTCCTGTGGCTCCTCTTAATCACACTTCTGATAAAACAAAGTATTTTCTGGCAGAGGTATGTCAACATCATTATATAAAATAATTACTTTATGATCTCCAAAAGAGCCACAAGAAAATAAATGCCTATGGATCTCCCTAAGCAAATTAATGTCGATGACATGGTGGTTTATGGCTTCTCTCTTTTTCTAGTTTGATTCTGAAAGTTAGAGCACGTAATATTTTTGTCGACAGCTATTGCCTTTTCACCTTCTAGAATGATAGCTAATATATATTGCCCACTAGTCTATTTATATTCTTACTGGATGAAGACGAACTTGCCCAACCTCTAATCATATCAACTGATGCTTTTTTTAAAGGCAATTCATGCTTTTGATGCTACATCGGAGAAGGAACTGAGTTTAGCTGTGGGCGATTTTGTTGTTGTTCGGAAGGTTTGCTTCTTTTATCTTATGCTCTCTCTTTTGACATTGCACCATGTATGAATGGTCTTCAGTCTCTACACACAATGATGCATATAATTGATGATAATGTTGCATGCTCTCTCACATCTTGGTGCTTCGATGTGTATCCTTGGTTAGAACATCTGCTGAAATTTTCGTAGGTGAGCCCATCTGGATGGTCAGAAGGAGAATGCAAAGGCAGAGCTGGATGGTTTCCGTCCACATATGTGGAGAAACGCCAACGAGTTCCCACAAATTATACTCCAACTGAAGTTTATTAGACAATACGTTTCTTTTAACCATCAAGTTTAATTTTTTTTTTCTTTTTTTGAGTTTGGTTGTTTTATCTCTCCATAAGAGCTGCACCAGTAAATACTTTTATTGTGTGTAATGTTGTTTATGTGTTATTATTTGGTTTGTTATGCACTAAAGGCTCTATAGACTATAAAACTTTTACATACAGTTTGTCCCATCTTTCTTGCTAGAAAGTAGAAATAACAGAGAATTGCTCTTAAAACAAGCTTGGGAATCAGTGTCTGAAGCAGCTATATTCTTCATTAAATAAATACGAATTAACTATTTTATAGTTTAACTTCTCATCTACAATTGAGGCTGCAAGTTACACAAAACGATGCTGTTAGATGTTTGTTCATTTGCATTTAAATTTTCGTGTATTGTTTTGGCTTTCCAGTCATTTTATTGGAGACATTCAACTTTTGCAGTTAACTTCTTTCTGCGCACTCTATATTTCTAAAACTCTTTACGTAAAAGAAAATCATGTTTCGAAATTCAAATTGATAATTGAAATTTTATAAGGATTTTATGAATATCAAGACCCAATAAAGGATCAATACATATGATATCTTTATTCCATCTTTTATTTTAGAATAATTACTATATGTCATGGATATCAAATTACATCATTAATTATCATATGGCAAATGACAATAAAATAGGAGATGAAATACTAACAAAAAAAATTCAAATCGTTATAAACAAACGATATATACTAAAGTTTTATTGGATTGCATATGTTTATAACAAACCTCATGTAACTTTATGGTTGACTGTTTTAAGAATTTCTTTTAGTACAATCCGTGCAATCCGGGTCATATCCGACCCGACACGGTCATCCACTCATCGAAACAGTCATTCACGCGCCGGCACGCGTTGGGAAGGAGGCGCAACACACTTAGTTTATTTTCTACATTTTTCTGAAAAATATGTATACCTTTTAGTTATAACTTTCATACATTTATGTTATGACTTTCATACCTTTATGTCTGTAACTTAGAAAAAAAAATGAAGATTTTCAACACAATTTGTATTGTATACCTTTATGTTATATTATGTCACTTTTATGTACAAATATTCTGACCTTTATGTAATATATAAAAGTGCATAAAGGTCAGAATATTTATACATAAAGGTGACATGATATAATATAAAGGTCATATTGATATCATATAAAGGTATACAGTTCAAATTATGTTGAAAATCTTCATTTTTTTCTAAGTTATAGTACATAAAAATCATGATAGTTGTACATAAAGGTCACACATTTACAACATAAAAGGTCACAACCTGAAGCAAAAAAAAAAAACAAAATTCAAAAACACGCGGATCCGGGTCAAAAACTGGGTTGATCCGGATTGCATGTATACCAAGTGCACACAAGACCAACTCTTTTTTTAGATATCCGTTATAAAAAATAAACATTCAATATTTAGATATATAATCAACTTATATGAAAAACACAAAAAAATTGTATGAAATCATCTTATTTATATAATTTCAAAAGACAACATCTTCTTATCCTAATCCCAACCCTTTTCACAGATTGATAATAATTTTATTGATTAACCAATATCTGGAATTAAATAAATAAAACAGTCTCATAATTTTTTTTTTCATGAAATGATGGTCACTGCCACGATTTTTAAATGGTTCGTACATGACAAAAATAATAGAATCCAAATGTGGAAAGAATTGCGTGGAGAAAAAGGATTAGAAATTCATTGGCCGAATTAGAACTCTAATAAAGGTGTTAAATCCATATAAAATCAATATTTGGATATTAAAATTTGATATTTTTATAATACAGAAAACAAAAGTAATAATATTCTTACAAAAATTTGAAGGGGACTTAAACCCCAGTAGCGCATAATTGATTTATCAACTTCTGTTTTATTAAATATTTTATTGGTTACTCCATCTCTTAGATCGATAAAACAATTTCACGAGAATTCTATTTATAAAATAATGGTTGTCACCATGATTATGATTTTCTTGCACCATGACAAAAAATTAGAAAAGCGACATGTAGAAAGAATTGCGTGGAGAAAAGCAATGTGGATCAGAAAATTGAAAATTCTTAGTTTTTCCCATTTGCTGACAAGATTGAGAAAATTGAAAATTCTCAGTTTTTCCCATTTGCTGACAAGATTAAGGTCTCTTTCGTTTTTTTATATTTATTTAAATCAAATCAAAAGGTATTTTTATCTAAAAAGTAGAGTATGATTAAAAAACATATTTCTCTATTTTTATAGGTATAATTTTTTTTAATATATATAAATAGATAGAAATACTCCAAACTCAAAAGAATAAAATAGCCATGAATTCCAGAAAATTAACCAAAATTCTTTTAAATATTCCGTTGCTTCCTTTGAAAATTACATGCATAATATAATAACTATGGTGGAGTTCCAATAATCCTAGGTACATGTATATTTCATTTTCTAATAAAACAATTTTTTATTTTCAGTGTGAGATTTTCTATTTGAAAATTATATTTTATCTCTTATTCCAACATTGTACAAAAATAACGAGTATAATACTATCTGGTGATTGAACAATTTGGAATAAAAGATGAAACATAATAATGAAATAGAGGATGTGAACGTGGTAGGCTTGGGATGAGACAAATCAAATTGAAGAAGGAACATGCAAATAGTTTGGTTACAGTCAAAACAGGAACTCCCCGTTCTCTAGATACCAAAATTGATTGAACAAAAAAACAGTGTCGTGATCGTTAATGAATTAAATTCCATGTATGGTAAATGGCCTTTAAATCCCATCATGCTAGTGTCCATAGGTCTTTGCATTTTGCCATTATCTCAAAACATCTCTTCCATTCTTCTCGACTAAAATACAGCATTAAATAGTTTGTTAGGAAATCGGCTTTTATTATAAGCTGCAGAAATCTGTTCATTCATTGTTCATCGTTATAAATGTGGATTGTATGAATGTAGGTTTGTTTAGCATCATGAGTTGATCTGCATATATACATAGAAAGAAGAAGAGATGGAGTTGATAAAAGCAAAAGAAGTTAATCAGAAAATAGGATTGTATAAGCTGCTTATGTGTCATGCAGATAGAGTTGATGTGATATTGATGATAGTTGGAAGCATAGGAGCCATTGCAAACGGGGCTTCACAACCATTAAGCACCCTTACTTTTTCTCAACTTGTCTCCTCTTTGGGTCACCCTAACCACACTCAACTCCTCCATCAAGTTTCTAAGGCATGCAAACTCTCTCTCTCTAGACACACATGTATGTGTGTGTGTGTTTCAATATGGTGGTTGTGTTTTTGCAGGTAGCTCTCAAGATTCTATTCGTGGCCATGGGTGGAGCAATTGCTGGGTTTTTACGTAAGTATATACTCATCACCATTGTCATTCATTTTTTTTTCTAAATTTACCATATGTCACACATAAAGTAGATCATAGTAGTATTATCAATTTGGATAGTGTAGAATATTCCATATTAATTTGTTATTTTTAGTAGACACACCAGTCTTTGCCGGATATATATATATATATATATATATATATATAATGGTGTTGAGTTGAGCGGTGAAATTGGTGGCTCGAGATTGGTTTCAGAAGACCTGACCAAGCCCAGTAACACCCTTGACTCGTCGAGTGATTAATAAATTAATCAGTGATTATAAATTGTATTGAAGTGAAATGTAAATTAAAACTTGATGAACATATATTAAAAATTGATAATATGATGACTAAGTTGAATTTGTGTCTCAAACTCAGGATATAGCTTAATTTTGATTCTTTGAAATATAAGATGAAAGAATAGTTACAATAGAAATAAAAAAATTGTTTAAATTTAAATAATAAATGAATTACGATTTGCAATAAACTGCTGTGTTGTATGTGATACAGAGGTTAGTTGTTGGATGATAACTGGAGAAAGGCAATCTACTCGAATAAGATCATTATACTTGAAAGCAATATTAAGACAAGAGATGGCCTTTTTCGACACAGAAATCACAACAGGGGAAGTGATGAACAGCATTTCTGGAGACACCATTCTCATTCAAGAAGCCATTGGAGAAAAGGTAAGATCCATCCATCCCTGTTTCCACTTTTCTCATCACTGAAACCTCGTTTCTTATTTGCAGGCTGGTAAATTCATCGAATTCCTATCAGCTTTCATTTCAGGCTTCATCATCGCATTTGCAAGAGGATGGCTACTGGCCACAGTTTTGCTGTCATGCATTCCAGGGATCGCCATTGTTGGAGGCTTCTTAGCATTGCTAACCTCCAAGGTTTCCTCCAATGGACAAGCAGCTTATGCAGAAGCTGGAAATGTAGTGGAACAAACACTTGGAGCCATTAGAACAGTAAGTATCAACCTTATTATACACGAAGATTCTCTGCCGTGCTTGCCCTGATTTCGATTGTTTTAAGGTTGCATCATTTTGTGGAGAGGCACAAGCTATAGCAAAGTACGATGAAAAGCTGCAAGCTGCTTTCAGGGCTGCAACCCGACAGGGGTTGGCTTCGGGAGTTGGACTTGGTCTGATGTTATCTATCACCTTCTTCATGTTTGGTTTGACTATTTGGTACGGGTCGAGATTGATCGTACACAAAGGGTACAATGGAGGAGACGTGGCTAATGTCATCATCGCTATCATGATTTCCGGATCGTGAGTTCATTGTCTTATAATCACCATATCATGTCCTAAAATGTTTTTTTCTTTTCTCTAAGTGTTTCTATGTTCTTGAAATCAGGGCTCTGTCTCAGACTTCTCCATGCATTGGCGCATTCTCAGCAGGGCAATCAGCAGCTTACAAGATGTTTGAGACTATTAATCGTAAACCCCTGATTGATACGTATGATAGTAGTGGGGTTATAAAGGAAGATATTGAGGGTGAGATTGAGTTCCAGGATGTGTACTTTAAGTATCCTTCCAGGCCTGATGTCCAGATTTTTGCTAGTTTTCGTTACATGTTCAGAGAGGGAAGACATTGGCATTGGTTGGGCAGAGTGGAAGTGGGAAATCTACTATCATTAGTTTGTTAGAGAGATTCTACGATCCTGATTCTGGAAAAGTGGTGATAGATGGGATTGATTTGAGGAGATATCAGGTGAGATGGATAAGAGAGAGAATGGGGCTGGTGAGCCAAGAGCCAGTTCTGTTTTCGACCACTTTGAAGGAGAATATTCTATATGGAAAAGATGATGCTACTCATGAAGAGATTAGATCAGCAATAAAGCTTGCTAATTGTGCAGAATTTATAGACCAGCTACCTAATGTAATGGTTCTGTCTTTTTTTGTTGTCATTGTTGAATTCATTGCTTTAGATTGATGATCAAAGGTTGTGTTGGATCCCACAGGGGCTTAATACGATGGTGGGTGAAAACGGGACGCAACTGTCTGGAGGACAAAAGCAAAGAATTGCTATTGCCAGAGCAATTCTGAAGAACCCGAAAATTCTTCTTCTGGATGAAGCTATGAGTGCTCTGGATGCAGCCTCTGAACGCAACGTACAGTGTGCTCTAGAGAAAGTGATGCCTGATCGAACAACTGTTGTTGTTGCTCATCGTTTGTCTACAGTTAAAAATGCTCATTGTATAGCAGTTTTACATGCTGGGAAACTAGTTGAGCAAGGTAACAACATTATTTGAAATGTTGATTTCTTACTTATCCATCATGTATTTTTTTACCAAATCATCCTCCAAATGAAATTAGGAACTCATGATGATTTGATACAAAATCCCAACGGGGCATATCACCAGCTTCTTTCCATGCAAGAGGGAGTTGCAAAATCAGATTCTTCCATGGAAACAGGCAACTCAATTGTGTACTCAAGCAAGATTTCATCAAGAAGGTTTTCTTCCAGCAGAATTGGAGATTGGAGAGAGATTGGAGATGAAACATATGAAGGAAATGATACGAGGAAGAAAGAGAATTTATCTATTAAACGGCTTGCCTACTTAAACAGGCCTGAGTTGCCAGCTTTGCTGATTGGATCCATTGCTGCAGGGCTACATGGAGTAGCTTTCCCTGTATTCGGATTCTTGCTAGCAACATCATTCGGCATCTTCTTCGGTGATCCAAACAAATTGGAGAAAGATTCTAGGTTTTGGGCACTAATGTTTGTAGTATGTGGTGGAGTGATTCTGTTAGCAGCCCCTGTTCAGAACTACATGTTCGGAGTCTCAGGTGGTAAACTGGTGCTACGTGTTCGTTCCTTACTATTTGAGAAGGTGGTTCATCAAGAAATCAGCTGGTTTGATGACCCTGCAAACTCAAGGTTAGAAAACTCTGTGATTGTTTAATGCTTGGAGTTATTAGACTTTTCATGGTGTAATGTAATACTTGTTGATTATAGTGGTGCAGTGGGTGCCAGGCTGTCCAGTGATGCTTCAACCGTACGAAATCTTGTTGGAGACACGTTGGCATTAGCCGTTCAAAACGTAGCAACCACGATAGCTGGCCTTTTGATTGCCTTCTTGACTAACTGGAAGCTAGCCCTCACTGTAGTGGTTGTGGTGCCTCTTATGCTTGTAGAAGGGTACTTTCGGATGAAGCTCATTAGAGAAGGGACTAACAAGGTTGGTTGAACAGCTTTATGATTGTACTTTATGTTATGTATATAGTACTTAAATGAGAGTGAATTTCATCTTGTATGTAGGTGATATTTGAAGAAGCAAGCCAAGTAGCAAATGATGCAATAAGGGGCATTAGAACTGTAGTATCTTTTTGTGCAGAACCTAAAGTGATGGAAATGTATGAAAAGAAATGTAAAGCTCCAAAGCTACAAGGGGTTTGGAATGGAGGTGTTGGTGGTGTCAGTTTAGGATTTGCCAACTTTGTGCTGTTTTCTATATATGCTTTCTCCTTCTACATTGGAGCTATACTTACAAAACAGGGCCATGCTAAGTTCAGTGAAGTCTTTAAGGTTTTCTTTGCATTACAAGTATCATCTCTTGGAATTGCACAGAGTGGTAGTCTCATTGCAGATTTCAAGAAATTCAGAGAGTCAGCTGCTTCTATATTCCAGATTCTCGACACCAAATCCTTGATCGATTCACGTAGTCATGATGGCCTAATACTCGACACACTAGAAGGCGCTATAGAGTTCAAGAAAGTCACCTTCAAATACCCAACACGGCCCGACATTCAAATCTTCAATGGCCTCAACTTGTGCATATCACCAGGAAAGGTAATATCATGATCTTCCATTGATGAAAAGTTGAATGTTGATGCTAAGTGTTTTTTTTTATTTCAGACAAATGCTCTTGTAGGAGAAAGTGGTAGTGGCAAGTCAACTGTGATAAGTCTATTACAGAGGTTTTATGATCCAGATTCTGGTCATATATTCTTAGATGGTATAGAGATTAGAGAACTTAATCTAAAATGGTTAAGGAAACAAATGGGGTTGGTGAGCCAAGAACCGGTACTATTCAACGAGACGATCAGAGACAACATTTATTATGGAAAAGAAGGAGAAATAACAGAAGAAGAAATTATTATAGCAGCAAAGGCTGCATATGCACATAGCTTCATATCAGCATTGCCTCGGGGCTATGACACCTACGTGGGCGAAAACGGGACCCAGTTGTCGGGTGGACAAAAGCAACGTATAGCGATTGCTAGAGCGATTTTGAAAAATCCGAAGATACTTTTACTAGATGAGGCTACAAGTGCATTAGATGCAGAGTCCGAAAAGTTAGTGATGGATACGTTAGATAGGGTTAGAGTCGATAGAACCACGATCATCGTGGCTCATCGATTGAGCACAGTCAAAGGGGCTGATACAATTGCTGTGATCAAAGATGGTGTGGTTGCTGAGAAAGGTACACATGGTATGCTTATGGGTATTCCTCATGGAATATATGCTAGTTTAGTTTCGATTTCCACCTAAAACTTACGAAATATGATTTTCTCTTCTATTTTAATACTGTTGACATATGTGACTGTGAGTCGACAAATGTCAAAAACATTTATTTTTTTAGTTTTTCACCAAGATTAGGGAAAAATTTCTGATTCTTGATTGATTTTCTACAACTATGTTCTTATCCATGACTTGTTAGTTGAATTTTACTTTGATGTTTTATTATATTAGATATATAGTAAAACAAAGAGTTGAGAATATTATTATTATTATTATTATTATTATTATTATTATTATTATTATATTATAACAAAATCAGGAACTCATGTTGAAAATATGGGGTCCACCGGTCCACCTATTTCAATAATCTTTTAAAAAAGGATCTCAAGGTTCAGTTTTTTTTTTGTCCCCTTTTCTTTTCTATGATTGTAGAGAGAGAAAGAAGGAGATAGGTTTGAGTTGACTTCTTTTAAAAAATAATATTTAATTGTCATAAAAAGAGGGGGAATGAGAGAGAAAGAAGTCAAGTTTGTCAAAATCAGTATGAGACAAAAGTGGATGTTAGCAAAGTTTCGGTGGGACATTTAAAGGGATTTAGATATAGTATTTTTTTTATGAAACACGTTAAAATGAATAAATCAATCAAAATCCAAACCTAACAATATTTGTTTTTTTAGCTCATTAGCAATTTATGAAATAGCTGTAAAATATGAAACTTATGCCACTTAATGCATATTCTTGACACTTTATTTATAAAAGTTTAAAAAAATCCAATGCTTATTTATTTGAATAAAATACTAGATTTTGGCAAATCTTTTTGTGTGTGTAGAATACCTAACTTCTTTTTAATGTATTAGTAAATATTTTAATTCATAATTTATATTTATTAAACTTATTTAGATGTGATGTGAGAGAGTTTTTGAAAATAAAATTGACTTTTACTTGACAATGTTTAAATGATAAATTAAATTAATCATTCTTGTTCTAATTATTTTTTAAAATATTTTACTTGAAAGAACTATTGCTGCTACAAAATATTTATAAAATTTTAACCAAATTTATTTTTGGTCTAAAAATACAGATTTTGAAAAAATCTCGATTTTTGGATAAATATCAATATTTTGCGATATATCTGCGATATTTCCCGATTTTTTTTAAATTTTACATTGAGACCAACGAATATCGATATTGATATGGATATTTATATCTGCGATATATTCAGGATATCCTGAAATTTTTTTTTACTCTATATCCATATCGCAATCTTCGAAATATGGATATATCTTCTTCTCAATTTTCATAATCAGTGTACTTTTTAATATTTTATATTATTATACACATAATTTTCTAAATCAAAATAGATCTTCTTCTCAATTCTCATAATCAATGTAATTTTTAATCTTTTATATTATTATACACATAATTTTTTCTCACCCTACCACTTCTCAATTCTCATCCCAAAGAAAATAATAAAAATATTCAATTAATCAGTTAAAGGAAACAATAAATAATATTCAAGTAATCAATCAAGAAATTCTAAATCATAATCAATGAAATTTTTAATATTTTATATTATTATACACATAATTTTGTAAATCATAATCAATGTTATTTTTAATATTTTATTTTATTATACACATAATTTTTTCTCATCCTACCACTTCACATACGGAATTATCATCTTACACATAGATATAACCCCTCATCAATATCTTCACTTACTTTCTTGTATAAATAAATCATAAAAGGAAAAAACAATTTCAAAAGTAAGAGTTTGTCGTGGTTGTGACATGACAGGAGAAATTGTACCACGATATAATATTTTCTTATATTTTTTAAAAGTTTTTTTTTGAAAGTTTTACATTAAAAAAATTATGGTACTGATTTATTTTAAATTTTTTTCACACGTGTAGATCCATTATATTTGAAGACACAAAATACAACTAATTAATTATTTTCGCATGGGTAGATCTATTATATTTGAAGACACAAAATACAAGTAATTAAAGAGACTATGGGATTTTGAGAATTGATTGAAGACTTCTTGAAAATTGATGATTGAGTTGGAGGATATGATTTGTTGGTTTTGAGAATTTGTTGAGTTTGATTGAGTTTGAGGATATGATTTGTCGATTTTATGGATTTGTTTAGAATTTATTCTTTTTGTTACTTAATTCATATTTCAATTTGTATTATTCATTTTGAGGATTTCATTCAATTTTTATTATTCATTTTGAGGATTTCTTGAACGTTGATTAGGATTTTTCTTGAGAATTGACTAATTAAATATTTTTCGTTCTTTTCTTTAATTGTGGGCTACAATAGAATTGATCTTGAGGATTTATTGAGAATTGATTGAGGATTTATCATATTTGTTAACCAATTCATATTTTGTAAATTTTAACAAATGACTTTTGATGATAACCAAATTTTCATGGTGGAACATCTGTGAGATGAGAATTAGGAAGAAGATGATATATAGGATACAAATTGTATATGTTGGTGATGTTGATGATGAATTAGATTTATGTGTGAGATGAGAATTTTGTATGTGAAATGGTAGGGTGAAAAAAGAAATATCATGAAATATTAAAAATAAAAAAAAATCTTAAAGAAGTGAAGGAAACGTGAAACTAATAGATGTAATTAATGATTAAGAAAACGTGAAACTAATAGATGTAATTAATGTAATCATCGTTTACCTATTATATCATCATAAAGCAGTTATTTATCTGAGCATGTTTTCCAAATTAATTTCTTTAAGTAGAATACTATATAAATGCAATTGAAGATGGAAAGTCTATTTACAAAACGTTAAATTGAATGCATGGTATATAGTGCTCATGCTCCCTAATTAGGAAAAAGAATAAGGAAAATTATCACTAGATTTCCGGTTACTATATAATTCATTATATTTCAAAAATGAATAATCAACAAGGATTTATTTGGGAAGTAATCAATTATAATTAATTATCTTCTATTATGATTAATTGAGTTTTGTGCGAATTAATAAATTAATAAAAATTGTTATACTTTATATCTTTTACAAAGTATTTTATTAACTCACGTTTTGGTGACCGTTAAGAGATCGAATTCTAATTCTTCTCCTCTGGAAAAGTGAAGCTTTACTCTGTTGTTTTATCTATAAGAACATCAGCCTTCTAGAAACAAAGGACGTCAACAAACTTTAGAATTAGGATTTCTTCAAAAAAAAAAAAAAGCAGGAGACTTATCAATCACGATTTCTTTTTCGTTTTATTATTATTATTATTATTATTATTATTATTATTATTATCATCATTATTTTTCTTTTCCTTTTTTGAATGATAATCAAGATTTGTATTCAAGTCTATATAGTTGTATTCTCTACAAAAATTTCGGATCTTTCAACACCCATAAGGATTACGTGATTGATTTCACGAGTTGAAGACGTATCTATATTATTATCTTTTAAAGGAGATGTATATATTTAGATACAACAGATTTGATCACTTAATATTAAAGAATTTCTAGAAGAGGTTTGGCGGCGATATAATCACTCAACAATCGTAATACATCTTTTTTTACTTAACATTCACTCTCTTGAAAAACAATCCAATTGCTATCTTAAATCTTGGTAACAAGAAAACCCAAGAAAATAGAAAAAATTAACAATCAGAAGAATGCCAAACGGAGGAGGAGAGCAATCGGAGAAGAAAGAAGTTCAGAAAGTCTCATTTTGCAAGCTGTTTTCTTTTGCAGATAGGCTGGATGTTGTTCTCATGATCATCGGCACCGTCGCCGCCGTCGGCAATGGGGTGGCGCAGCCGCTCATGACTCTTATTTTCGGCGAGTTGATCAATTCCTTCGGCGGCACGGATCCATCACATGTTCTGCATGTTGTTTCCAAGGTGGTGATTTTTTCTTGTTTATTGTTTATTTGTAAGGTGATCACATTGATTAATTACGATATCTTTTTAGTGATAGTTAGATCCACTTTCTCGTTCTTTTTAATAGGTAGGGTTTATTGGTGTTTGAGATTTTGTCTGATCATTGTGATTGTCTATGTTTTTTTTTTATTTTGGAGAAAACTTTAATGTTTGGTGAAAACATTAATATTAATTGCCAGTTGTTTTGTTTTCGCAAATTCAGCCTTTAATCGTCGTAGTTTGATAATCTTTTTCTGGAAAATTTCACGTGCATCAGACTCTCAAAATTTTGGGAATTTTATTTTTTGGTGAGTTGTTTATATCATGATCACCCATATCAAATATCTGGCCATGTCCTTGTGATTCTATACATTTTTTTGTTTGGAACTAAATGGTATGTGTGTGTGAAAGAGAATATTATAAATGGTAATCCTCATCCCAATTTCTAATCAACTCTCATGCGAATTTTTTTCCTTGCCTTCTTTATTTTTGTTCTTTTCTTTAACTATTTTAGTCGATTATATCTTGGTATGAGATAAACTTTATCAAATTGGTTTGGATGATACAAACTAATGAAAATTAATCTTTGACTGGTAATCTTCAGGTATCTTTGAAATTGGTGTACTTAGGTATTGGCTCTGGTATTGCTTCACTTCTACGTAAGTATGTCATAAACAGTGCATAATTAGCAAGATTAGTATGAACATTGTTTGAATTTGGTTCAACATCATGAACAGAGATGGTGTGTTGGATGGTAACTGGGGAAAGACAAGCTGCTCGAATTCGAGGGCTGTACTTGAAGACCATACTAAGGCAAGACATCGAGTTCTTTGATACTCAGACAACAACTGGGGAGGTGATTGGGAGGATGTCTGGAGACACAATTCTGATCCAAGAAGCCATGGGTGAAAAGGTAAGATCTTATGATGAACTCCCACTTCTTGTAGTGCAAAAATAGATGAAGATTTGTAATGAATGAATGAATGATAACTCAGGTTGGGAAATTCATTCAATTCGCATCAACATTCTTAGGGGGCTTTGCTATCGCCTTCACTAAAGGATGGCTCCTTGCCCTGGTGCTATGTTCATGCATTCCTGCTCTGGCCATAGCAGCAGGATGTGTGTCTTTGATCATGGCGAAGATGGCTAGTCGAGGACAAGTTGCTTATGCTGAAGCTGGAAATGTAGTTGAGCAAACTGTTGGAGCAATTAGGACGGTGAGAAACATAAAAAAAGAATTTGATTTGCATTTTGTCCTGAATTTTGTGTATCATTCAAATCGACTATTTCTTTGATAGGTTCAATCCTACAATGGTGAGAAAGAAGCAACAGCAAAATATGATAGCAAATTGCAAATCGCGTATGCAGCTGCTGTGAAACAAGGGCTAGCTTCAGGGATTGGAATTGGTATAGTGTTGTTCGTTGTTTTTGCAAGCTATGGACTTGCAATTTGGTATGGGGCCAAATTGATAATAGACAAAGGATACAATGGAGGGGATGTTGTTAATGTTATCATGTCTATCATGACAGGTGGAATGTAAGTACATATCAAGTTTCTCTTTCTTACATATCACATTATCATCTCTATAACTAATGTTGTGACACTTTGATCAGAGCACTTGGCCAGGTATCTCCTTGTGTGAGTGCATTTTCTGCAGGTCAAGCTGCTGCTTATAAGATGTTTGAGACCATCAAACGTAGGCCAAAAATCGATGCAGAAGATACTAGAGGGCTGGTGTTGGCAGACATTCAAGGTGAAATCGATCTCAGAGACGTGTATTTTAGGTATCCAGCAAGACCAGAAGTCCAGATTTTTGCAGGGTTTTCACTGAATGTATCCTGTGGGAAAACTGCTGCTTTGGTTGGACAGAGTGGAAGTGGAAAGTCGACGGTGGTGAGCTTGGTGGAGAGATTCTATGATCCTGATGACGGAGAAGTATTGATAGATGGGGTGAATCTAAAGAAGTTGAATCTCAAATGGATCAGAGGAAAGATTGGACTTGTGAGTCAAGAACCAATCTTGTTTGCCACCAGTATAAAAGAGAATATATTGTATGGAAAAGAAGATGCAAGTGATGAAGAGATAAGAAGTGCCATTGAACTTGCCAATGCAGCTAAATTCATTGACAAGTTACCACAGGTGAAGTAATTAATTAAGATTAAATCTTTGAATATCTTATTTGCTAATGATATGATTGTATTTGCAGCGTCTTGATACGATGGTGGGAGAACATGGTACTCAGCTCTCTGGAGGACAAAAGCAAAGAATTGCTATTGCCAGAGCAATTCTGAAGAACCCGAAAATTCTTCTCCTGGATGAAGCAACGAGTGCTTTGGATGCAGAATCGGAACGTATAGTTCAAGAAGCACTTGATAATGTCATGACAAACCGAACAACAATAGTTGTTGCTCATCGTCTGACAACTATTAGAAATGCAGATATTATAGCAGTTGTGCATTCTGGGAAATTAGTGGAGCAAGGTATGATGACTATGACTAATCTCGCTAATGTAAATTTCAACCCGAAAAAGTTCAGGATCAAACTAATTTGGTTCACTAGCACTACAAAATAAATTAAATGTTTCAGACTGTAGTCAAACTATACAAAATGTTATACTTTTAATTAAGATTTTAAATTATAATTTATGTAACAATTTAATAAAAATAATTCGGTACAATATTTTGTACGTGTAAGAATGCGTACAAATGGTTGATATGTCCTCATTAATTGCGAGCATCCTCAGGTGAAGCAAGACCATATCTATAATTGTTACCTTTTTTCTATAATATAATTAATTAATTTCCCACCATTCTTTAATGCGCTTCATATTGTATATGTGACCAACCTAATTCTAAGCATGTTTTTGTTGTTAATATATGATTTTTCTGATCAAATACCGAATGTCAGGTACACATGATGAATTGATACAAGATCCCATGGGAGCATATACACAGCTTGTTCGTATGCAAGAAGGGACTAAAGAATCTCATCAAAAAGCAGACGACACTATAGATTTAGAACGGAGCTTAAGCAAGTCTTCAAGCCAGAGAATTTCCATGCGAAGATCCACTAGCGGCTCATCAAGGCCTTCATTTAAACTTTCGTATGGAGTAATTCCTGGTTTCGTCGACATTCAAGAAGGTCAAGGTCAAGATAATGTAGATGAGACCGATGAAACAGTGTTGAATAAGCGTAAAAAGGTTTCCATTACACGCCTTGCCTACCTAAACAAACCTGAACTGCCATATTTGCTGATTGGATCCATAGGTGCAGTGATGAATGGTCTGATCTTCCCAGTTTTCGGGCTCTTGTTGTCCACCGCCATTAAAATCTTCTTCGACCCTCCACATCAGCTCAAGAAAGATTCCATATTTTGGGGACTTATGATGGTTGTGCTAGCTACCGATGCTCTGTTGGCTCTCCCTATACAGAACTATTTTTTTGGAATTGCAGGAGGGAAATTGATTCAAAGGATTCGTTCCAGGACATTCAAGAAGGTGGTTCACCAGGAGATCAAATGGTTTGATGATCCCGCAAACTCAAGGTCTGTCGATTTATTAACAAGTTAACATTATTGACCAAAAAAAAAAGGCAGAATTTGATGGTGTGTTTGACATGTGCAGTGGTGCAATTGGGGCGAGACTATCTACAGATGCCTCCACCGTAAGAAGCCTTGTTGGAGATGCATTGGGATTATTAGTCCAAAACATATCAACTGCGTTAGCTGGTCTTATTATAGCCTTTACTGCTAACTGGTTGTTGGCTATCATAATTTTCGCTGTTCTTCCACTTGTTGGTTTGCAAGGATTCATGCAAATGAAGTTCTACAGTGGGTTCAGTGCTGATGCCAAGGTTAATTCTATACTAAACTCATATAAACTAAGAGTAATGAATACAAAGATTCCAGAACAAATGTGAAACTGATATGTTTTGTTTCAGGTCATGTATGAAACTGATATGTTTTGTTTCAGGTCATGTATGAAGAGGCTAGTCAAGTTGCAAATGATGCTGTTGGCAGTATCAGAACGGTGGCATCGTTTAGTGCTGAAGATAAGGTTATGAAAATGTATGAGAAAAAATGTGAAGCCCCATTGAAGCAGGGAGTTAAGCTGGGAGTAGTTAGTGGAGCAAGTTTTGGAGTTGGTTCTATGGCACTATATTGCACACAAGCCTTTTGTTTCTACATTGGAGCTCTTCTTATTCAGCACGGTAAAGCTTCATTTGGGGAAGTATTCAAGGTAATAATAATATCAGTATCTTTTTGTAGCTTATTACAAGTTGGATCACACTGACACACTCTAATGCAGGTCTTCTTTGCTTTAACAATGTCTGCAACTGGGGTTTCCCAAGCAAGTGCAACAGCTCCGGATTTTAACAAGGTTAAAGATTCTGCTGCCTCTATATTTGATATACTTGACAGCAAGCCTAAGATTGACTCAAGCAGTGATGAAGGAACGGTATTAGATAATGTTTGTGGTGATATTGAGCTTCAACATGTAAGCTTCAAGTATCCAACACGACCCGATATTCAGATCTTCAGTGATCTATGCCTCACCATACCTTCTGGGAAGGTATGAAACTCTCAACTACACTCAGTTTCTTTACTTTTCTTGCATACATCATCCGTTGTTAATTTCAATGGGCTCTTACTTTTTCCAGACAGTTGCTTTAGTTGGAGAGAGTGGAAGTGGAAAATCAACTGTCATAAGCTTAATAGAGAGGTTCTATGATCCAGATTCAGGGCAGATTTTCTTGGATGGGGTACAAATACAGAGATTTAAGCTGAGTTGGCTAAGGCAGCAAATGGGGTTGGTGAGCCAAGAGCCGATACTATTCAATGAGACTATCCGTACCAACATCGCCTATGGGAAGAAGGGAGATGTAACAGATGAAGAGATCATAGCAGCAACTAAAGCTGCAAATGCTCACAACTTTATTTCAGAATTGCCTCAGGGATTTGATACCAATGTTGGTGAGCGAGGGGTTCAATTATCGGGTGGACAGAAACAACGAATTGCCATTGCAAGAGCGATTATCAAGGACCCGAAAATCCTCCTTCTTGACGAGGCAACAAGTGCATTGGATGCTGAGTCGGAACGGATAGTGCAAGACGCATTAGACAATGTGATGGTGAACAGAACCACAGTGGTGGTTGCTCATCGCCTGTCAACTATAATGGGGGCCGATTTGATCGCTGTTGTGAAGAACGGTGTGATCTCTGAAAAGGGAAAACATGATGCATTGATGAAGATTGAAGATGGAGTCTATGCATCCTTAGTCGCTCTTCACACAAGTTCAGAATAATTCATTATTTTACCTATTATAAATTGATATTTTAGACACAATTCACACATTAACAATATTCTGTTCATTCTATTCTATTGAAACTGAGGACTCTAAATCCTCATCTCATCGACATATGACTTAACATTGAGCTTCTGTGAAAACAACCCCTTGAAATAATCAGTTGCAGCAATTCTCTTGAATTTTGGTGGAGTTACAGGGCTCACAAGGCTGGCTGAAGGCCCATTATCGCCCTCCAAATCCGTGCTGAGAAATGTGGCGATGGAGGTCCTCTCTTTCTCCTTATTTACTGTTGCTCGATGCAACTCTGAATAATATAGGTAACCACAACCGATTGTCTTCATCTCCAGGTCTTTCAAGAGACCTACATTCTGATCTATCTCTACGGTATTTTTCATCTGCAAAACAGACAGCTCTAAATGTCAATGGGATATCCACAGAAATTATTCAACACAGTATAGTATTATTAGCAGAGAGGCAGATTAAAAATATAACTTTTCAAGTGCTGTCCTTGCAGCTTTTCTTTCTGCCTCATGCCGCATCTACAAGTCATTTTGTTTCCTTCGTGCGGCTGCTTTGGCAGCTTTGATTTGTGCTTCAATCCTGGCTTTCTCTGCCAAATAATTTTTTTATTATCTCCTTAAGTGTACTCATGTCAAAATCACATTATGGCAGTCCAGTTAATAAAGTGATTGGTCATCAAACAGTTGAGTTAATAAATTTTGATCAACTTGCACGTACATATAGAACTTAAAAGTGAATTAAAGAATTTGCAGTTACCTTCTTGTTGTTTCTTTCTTGTTGCTTCCTAAAAGGATCAGACTTCTCACTCTAGACAATTGAATGCATAATTCAGTGTAGACAACAAATAAATGTTATAGCCCAGTAAACCATCAAAATGACATTTGTGTGTGTGTGTGTGTGTTTTCTTTTTCTTTTATCAGGTGGGGTGGGGTGGGAGATCATTACCTGTTCCAGGAGCTCTTGATGTGTAGCCTTGAAGATAGTATCTGCAAAGCGTTTCTTTAACATTGCAGCTCGCAAAGCCTTCTTGGGTGACATCTGGACATATGATGTCCAGCCTATTCAGTTAATGACAAAAGGGTACAATTGTATCAGCAAGAAATGAAATAAGGTGAGCAATGGTAGTGGAGAAAAAGACAACCTTAGTTGTATGAACTGGAAAAAAGAAAAATGACACCTCCATAATTCCACAACTAACAAACTCATTATTCAATGAGAAGTGCATCAACAATTCATTGGAGTAATATTTTTATTATGCATAGCTAAGACCACGAATTACTGTGGCTGTTTTCTGACTAACTTTCAAGACTTCAGTGAAAACCCTTATTAGTGTGCTGGAACACATCTAAATAACACTTAGGCTCTTGATTTCACATTCCCTGATTTTCAATGATTTTCCAATTTTCTCACTTTCTGCCTTGTTGATAAATCTAAAACAATTGTTGGATAATTTATAATCTTGCAGAAGGTTAAACAAACCTATATAGAGGTGATGCTACACTACGGTAAGCTACCTTCAACATAAGCAGGGGTTGGCAGGTAAAAGCTGTTTGCTTCATTGACCACAACTTCAGGACCTTGAAACATTAGCAAGTGATACTTATATCAGTGCTCAAATAATCTTGAAGCAAATGAAGGTGAATATAACCTAAATTTATAAAATTATCTCACCTTCAGAATCTCGACCACTGCTGCTTGTAAGAGATTCCAAAGGATATTTGACTTCGCATTCCTGATACGTCAGACAAAAGTTGCATAACTTTTGTCAAAATGAATTCAAGCATCACTAGTTGTTGCTTCTTGCTAATACTTACCAGTTTGGAATCATCACACAAAGTTGCATAACTTTTGTCAAAATGAAGTATCACTAGTTGTTGCTTCTTGTTAATACTTACCAGTTTGGAATCATCACACTCACTGTGTTCTGCTGATCTCTCAGAGTATAGATCTGAAACAGAAAAATGCATTGCTAGATGAATGACCACCAAAAATTCAAGCATTCCTAGCACAAGCAAGACTTTCACTCACCACTTGCAGATACTTTAGCGGCACCAGATGGGCATTTCCGTCTAACACGTGAAGAGCATCTAGCTTCAGTAGAAGCTATAGATTGACTGAGATTAGCTGATGCTGCACATGCCAAAGTACTTCGACTACAATGCTCTGTGCCAAAGAGAGATATGGCCAGTCAGAGATATGCCCAATTAGCTTCAGAAGAAAGAACTTGAATTTAGAAACATGTGCTCTGCAGCTTACTACCTTTCTCAAGGGCTTTGTTTAATGAAGAACATCTCATCAGCACCATGGTACATATTTCCCTCTAGCTTATGCTGTACTGTTCCTAAATCCATTGGTTTAGTGATTATCGAAAAGTAATAAAGAATTTGCAACTTCACTGGATCAACTGGTTCCTTGAATACCCCTGCTGAATGGTGATTCATTACTTCATTCAAAATTTTACTGATCTGAAGTTTCGAACTGCGGTCCATCCTCAGTTTTTTCCTTTTTTGACCATCAAGAGACATTTCTGGCCATAGTAGGTTCCTTCACATATTTTTTTACTCCAGAGCGCTTAACTCCAACTCCAACACCAGTGATTCTATCTCGTTTTCCATAGCCCACAACATCCTTCACAGTGCTCCCAATCGATTTATCTTCTGGAACATCCCATATTCCTTTGCTAGTTACTTTAAACTTTTTAACGGTTATTTTGCACTTCTTCCTTGGCGCGTTGTTACCCTCGGCTTCCATGTAGGAAACCGGCACTGGACAGCAGGTAATTCGCCCTCGCTTCTCAGCCACCATAGCCATTGCCTTTAACAATAGACTGAAGAAATAAATTTTAAAAATAAACTATTAGTTCAAGATTAATGCTTAATTTGTAGATAATTCCATAATAAATTTCCAAACCAGTGATTGGAATTCCAGAAACAGTAATTGAAAGGGTATTCCGTTGTTGTTTTAATATATTTTATCTTAATATTTGTTACATTATTTGTTAGTATTCTTAGATTAATAAACAAGTAACTTCTTAGTATTTTTTAGTATTATAATTTATAAAGACTATATGTCTTGCTTTTACTATACAATAATATATTATTTGTATCTTTAACATTATTGATTTTTTCAAGTTAACAAAAAAAAAAAAAAGAAGCAGCAGCAGCAGCAGCATGGTGTTTATCTCCTAAAATAGCCGAATAAATCAAAATTCGTGTGCCGCTTAAAAAATTCATTGTTCTATTTTCACATTTAATTTTTGTATTTAGGGATATATTGAGTCATTGGCCATTAATATTGAGTAAAATTCTTGTTAAAGATAAATGACTAGCAACTCTCTTTTATCCTTTTGTTGTGGGAAGTGGGAAAAAAAAAAGAACTAAAAACTTTATGAGGTTTCTAAGAAGACCATGAATGACTAATTGTGTCCTAAACATAACATTAGGGATGAAAACCAACCTATAAAAATCTTAAGGCCAATATATGTCCCTGTTGTATAAAAACATTTATTTCTTTTTCTAACCTATTTCAATCGATAAACACAATTGCTATCAATATTGGGCCACTTACAACATAGCCAATTAGTTACTGGGCCGTATGAAGCAGGAGTGATATAATATGGCGAAAGCCCAATATGATTATATGGGCCATATGAAGCAGGCTGGATATAATATGGCCTCAAAGCCCAAGCGATTTATTTCATCGCAAATGACCAAATTACCCCCAAAATGTTATAAATCATCCTCCCTCTATAATTCAACATCTTCCCGCCTTTTATCCCTCTCTCTCCCTCTTTCTCTCTCTAATGGGGATTCTAAATCCCCAATCAATACCCCAAGATTAGGAGTTAGGACGCTAACATTCCAAGATTAGGGTTTCCGTTAACGCAAGAAGTCTCAATTCGGTTTTGCAGTGATCTGCCACATGATCCTTTTAGCCATCAGTTCTAATGATTGTTCTTCATTGCTTATCAGACTCAGTCTTCATTGCTATTTGACATTGGTGTTTTGATTTTTTCTACTACTTAATGATTTCAACATTACTCAAATGGAAGAAATGTCATCTAAAGAACCTAGTGTTCCCATGGACCTCTAGTTGTTAATTACCTTGGTTACATGGTCACTTACCATCATATGTTAACTCTAATGAAGAAGTTTCTACTGATCTCATAGTTTCTATGTGCAGATCTAGGAGGGAAAATATTTCTCGTGCTATGGAACATGAGTCAAATGGAAATCTAAGTGCTGCTTATGAATGTTACCAGAAGACTGTTGATATATCACCTTCAGTTGCCTATGACCTTATCCAGGTACAAGCTCTCTAAGTGTCGTAACATCTCTAAAGGATTTCTAAGGATTTTTTCCGTGATGTTCTATACGCTATATGAAACTAGTATTTGGTTTTGCTTTTTTGTGACAGGTCTTAAAAAAGGAAAATGTGTCCTATGTTGTGGCTCCTTATGAGGCAGATGCACAGATGACATTTCTGGCACTCAACAAACACGTTGATGCAGTGATAACAGAAGACTCAGACTTGATTGCTTTTGGTTGTCCAAGAGTGAGTTTCACATAGTTGGCGTCTTAGCTTCATCTGCGTCACCTTTTGTATTCATTATTCGCAAGACATCTATTTTTGTTCTCGTATTCTCATAAATCTCTATTTAGGGATATATTGAGTAATTGGCCATTAATATTGAGTAAAATTCTTGTTATCTTGATGAGAGAGCAATTAGGTAGAGATAAAAACATGCATGATCCAACTAACTCCCTTTTCTTTCATCAATTTCTGACACCTCATCATCATATGCACCTCATTTCCAACTATTTAATTCACTTCAAACAATGTTAATTACAATTACAAACCAACTCCATAAATCTCCTTCAATCTTCAAAGTGTAATGGAAACCTTTTTACGTTTATTCAACACTGTTTCATCGATGTAGATGAGACCGATGAAACAGTGTTGAATACGCGTAAAAAGGTTTCCATTACATGCCTTGCCTACCTAAACAAACCTGAACTGCCATATTTGCTGATTGGATCCGTTTAGGTGCAGTGATGAATGGTCTGATCTTCCCAGTTTTCGGGCTCTTGTTGTCCACTGCCATTATAATCTTCTTCGACCCTCCACATCAGCTCAAGAAAGATTCCATATTTTGGGGACTTATGATGGTTGTGCTAGCTACAGATGCTCTGTTGGCTCTCCTGATACAGAACTATTTTTTTGGAATTGCAGGAGGGAAATTGATTCAAAGGATTCGTTCCAGGACATTCAAGAAGGTGGTTCACCAGGAGATCAAATGGTTTGATGATCCCGCAAACTCAAGGTCTGTCGATTTATTAACAAGTTAACACTATTGACAAAAAAAAAAGCAGAATTTGATGGTGTGTTTGACATGTGCAGTGGTGCAATTGGGGCGAGACTATCTACAGATGCCTCCACCGTGAGAAGCCTTGTTGGAGATGCATTGGGATTATTAGTCCAAAACATATCAACTGCGTTAGCTGGTCTTATTATAGCCTTCACTGCTAACTGGTTGCTGGCTATCATAATTTTCGCTGTTCTTCCACTTGTTGGTTTGCAAGGATTCATGCAAATGAAGTTCTATAGTGGGTTCAGTGCTGATGCCAAGGTTAATTCTATACTAAACTCATATAAACTAAAAGTAATGAATACAAAGATTCCAAAACAAATGTGAAACTGATATGTTTTGTTTCAGGTCATGTATGAAGAGGCTAGTCAAGTTGCAAATGATGATGTTGGCAGTATCAGAATGGTGGCATCGTTTAGTGCTGAAGATAAGGTTATGAAAATGTATGAGAAAAAATGTGAAGCCCCATTGAAGCAGGGAGTTAAGCTGGGAGTAGTTAGTGGAGCAAGTTTTGGAGTTGGTTCTATGGCACTATATTGCACACAAGCCTTTTGTTTCTACATTGGAGCTCTTCCTATTCAGCATGGTAAAGCTTCATTTGGGGAAGTATTCAAGGTAATAATAATATCAGTATCTTTTTGTAGCTTATTACAAGTTGGATCACACTGACACACTCTAATGCAGGTCTTCTTTGCTCTAACAATGTCTGCAACTGGGGTTTCCCAAGCAAGTGCAACAGCTCTGGATTTTAACAAGGTTAAAGATTCGGCTGCCTCTATATTTGATATACTTGACAGCAAGCCTAAGATTGACTCGAGCAGTGATGAAGGAACAGTATTAGATAGTGTTCGTGGTGATATTAGACGCATTAGACAATGTGATGGTTAACAGAACCACAGTGGTGGTTGCTCATCGCCTGTCGACTATAATGGGGGCCGATTTGATCGCTGTTGTGAAGAACGGTGTGATCTCTGAAAAGGGGAAACATGATGCATTGATGAAGATTGATGATGGAGTCTATGCATCCTTAGTCGCTCTTCACACAAGTTCAGAATAATTCATTATTTTACCTATTTAAAAATTGATATTTTAGACACAATTCATACATTAACAATATTCTGTTCATTCTATTCTATTGAAACTGAGGACTCTAAATCCTCATCTCATCGACATATGACTTTCCATTGAGCTTCTGTGAAAACAACCCCTTGAAATAATCAGTTGCAGCAATTCTCTTGAATTTTGGTGGAGTTTCAGGGCACACAAGGCTGGCTGAAGGCCCAATATCGCCCTCCAAATCTGCGCTGAGAAATGTGGCGATGGAGATCCTCTCTTTCTCCTTATTTACTGTTGCTCGATGCTCAATGCTCCGATATATACCATTCGTTGTAATCTGTCAAATCATGTTGGTCAAAATGTTGAAAATTGGAAACAAAGTAGTACTAATTTCAAATTTGAGCAATACCTCTAATATGTCTCCGACATTGATAACGAATGCATCAGGGAGTGGAGAAACAGGGATCCAGATTTCATCTTTTTTGATCTGTAAACCTTCCATTTCACCGACTTGGAGCAGAATGGTGAGTCCAACCGCATCGGAATGAGGGTAGAGGCCTGTAACAAGCTCGGGTTGGGGACATGGCGGATAGTAATTCATTCTCAGTGATTGCATCCCTTCTCCGAAGAACTTTTCCATCTCTTCGTCTTTCATGCCTAGTGCTTTCGCCATTAGGTTCAGAATCTTCATAGCCAGAAGTTTGAGTTCTGCTGAATACGCCTCTATTGCTTGCCTTAAGCTAGGAAAAAGCTTGGGAAACAAGTTAGGGTTTCTCAAATAAGTCGGCAACGTGGTTACGAAAAACATGTCGCCCCAGTCGAGCTTCTGCTCGTCTGAGACGACGAAGGCTTGGCCGTAGCCCTCTATGGCCCAGGCCTCTTGTAGAAACTTGTTCTTTTCTTCGATTGGGAGATTGAAGAACTCCTGGATTTCAGATTTCATTCTCTCTATCACTGATGACTCTACTCCGTGGTTGATCAACTGCGATACAGTTTTTGCTCTTTAGTTATAGGAAGATGACTGTTTTTGTTTGAGATGAAGGAATGTTGTATACCTGAAAGAAACCCCATTCTATGGAAGCATTGTGCATTTTATGAAGCTCGGAATCGGAATCCATGGAATCGGGATGGAGTAAACTGTGCATGTCGATGATCGGAATTTGAGGTGATGATGGAATGTGAGGGGGGATATTGAGATGGTGCTGATCAGGGCGGATGTATCTTGGTGGAATACTGCTCAGTTTCTCCTTAGCAAGTTCTTGTACTATTGGCACCTTCAGAGAGGTTCCTAAACTTGAGAACTTTGATTCCATGGCTGCCTTTCTATCTCTCTCTCTTTCTTCACTGCCTGCAAGTAATTGCAAATTTGGCATCTACTTATAGTAGGATAGTGAGGAGGTGGTTGTAAATCATTTGGAAGCTAACAGTGTAGGTTTGAATTATGTGTAAGATAAGTGCTTTAGGTAGAATGTTAGTGGTAATAACAATGAATTCACTTTTAAAATTGGATCATTCGAGCACATTTCAAGTAATCGGATTATTATCACAAAATTAGTAGAAGTAAATTTGGAATTGGATTAGAGAGAGAGAGAGAGAGATTGCTAATATTTGGCAAAATTTAGATCTCTTTTTGCAGAATAAAACTTAGGGATAATTTCAATTTTGGTCATGTATATAAGATCCTTTCATTTTTTGAACAACCAAGTATATATTTTTTTAATTTTGGTCCTATATGTTTTAATTTTTTCCAATTTCAGTCAAATTTTTTAGTTTTGATCCTGTATCTTACAATTTTTTCAAATTTTGATCGGATGGTCGCCGGAAAATCTCACGTGATATTGGCAATTTTGGGAATTCCGACCAAAATTGGACTGAAATAAAAAAAAATTGAAACATACAGGACCAAAATTGAAAAATTGGACTGAAATTAAAAAAAGTTGAAACATACAAAATCAAAATTATAAAACGTATACTTGGTTGTAAAAAAATAGAAAAGACCTCACATACAGGACAAAAAATGAAATTGACCCTAAAACTTGTATAAAATTGTGTCAAAGTTTCATGAAATGTAGGATCACAATCCAAATTCATTTTTATAAATTAATATTTATGTTGTAGGTTGATTGATTTGATGAATCATATTTGGTGACAGCCTCACAAAAATCCATTTTTTGACATCCACCTACTAAAAGCAAGTTAAACACGTAATCACCCTGCTAAAAGCGCGTACTTTTTTTTATTATTATTATTAATTGGGTACTTGAGATGATTTGTTCCAAATGATTTATATTTTCATACGGTTTGAAAGAAACAAGTTTCCACAGTATTTGAAATAAGTCTTACATTTCCACAATGTTTGAGCCATTTCCTATGTTGGATACAGCTATTTCAATGATCCTTATTTGAATTCTATTACAATTAATAATACTAAATGTATCTCCATTCTATTACATTCATCTATATTACATTTAATCTATATAAATATATAAATATATATATATATATGAAGAAACAACCTTGGAGCCCCACCCCCACTTTTTAATGATATAATACATTTAAATATAAATGAAAAACTTTACATAAAAAAAATGGGTTATGATTAATATAATCTCACTAGTTCTTTTTAAATGGAATACAACTCACCTTCAGAAAGTTGAACACGTTATTAACGATTATTGTAGAAATCACATCTTCAGAAGTAACGATTTTGTCCATACAATTTTGGTAATTAATATTTAATACCTCTAAATGCAAGATTGCTCTATAAACAAAGTACTAACTAATTAACTATGTGTACAAAGCCTTGGAACGACAAGGGGGGTTAGGCAAAATGGATATTTAAACCATTCCCAGGGGTATAGTTGTATTTCACAATAGATACAAATAGAGAGTTATTTTCAAATAATTAATAAACGGCTTAAATGCATTTTATATATATCTCCTTCTTTATATCAATCTGAATCTTTAGTTACATTTGAAGGTTCACTTCATATCTATTTTCTTTAATAAATATTATATGATAATAATATTATTTGGTATACGTAATGTATGATTATTATTTTATAATATCAAAAGAAACACACGATAGACATAATTAAAATATGTCATATACTATAGGATTGGTATCAATAGTTTCCTCGACTAAAAAACTTCAACTACCCCATTACATATCATATTAATGGGATAAAAATATCCTTCAAACTAAAAGAAACAAGAAATATCATTTTGCTCCCTCTATTGATTTATTTCTGATTTCTTATACTACTTTATCATTTAATAAACTAATCATCAATTAAATTTTAACTTAAAAAAGTATATAACATATATTAATATATAATTGCCTATATATTTTAACTAATTGACCTTAACCGAGCCGTGTGTGTTTATCAACCCATTTCAATTAATTTCAAATATTAAATATTTGAAGTAAAACTTGAATTCATGTATAAACAAAAGACCGAATGATAATAATAGTTACTAATATTAAGATTGCGTTAGGGTTGATAATATTAAAGCACGATAGGAAATAAAGCTAACACCTTGTTTGAGACAGCATAAAAACAATCTTAATTTGAATCTTTTTTTTATTTTTTTATTTTACAAATAAATATGTATATTCAAATTAATAAATGACTAATTCTTCATTATATAAAGATTTCTTATTATACCTAGTTGTAGTAATATTATAGCTAAAAAAATTTAGAATTCAGGTTTTTTAAAAGTGTTTTAAGCAACATCTGAAACTTGGTGTTAGGTTTATATCATTTTCATTGATAGCATCAAATGTCAAAAGAAAAGTAGTCCTCAAAGGCCCAACAACAATACATTTATGGCCCAATCATTATAGTCAAGGTTTTATTACGAGGCAAAATAAATATCTTTAAATTTACATTATTAGTATTATGTAGTATGTACTTCAATCTGTCAAAGATCTTTTTGATTACATATTTAGTTTAAAAAAAATAGAATATATGTATACATTGCTATTGTGAAATAGTATATTGTTTTGTTATTTACTAATTGTCAGAATGATTTAACCTTTTTTTTTCCTTTCTATTAATTTTAAATAAAATGTTTTGATGCAATTATTTATTTATACTAACCTCCTGTCAAATAATCTAAAAGATAAAATCAAATCTCTAATGTATCTCTATAGACTATATATGTAAAAGTCATTGTCCATGCTTCTCCTTCTCCAATTGTCCAATTGATATTGATTACATACACAACAAAAGAATATGGATTCTGAATTTCATTAAAATCGTTAGCATGAGATGGAAAAAGAAAGGCCATTTTATCAAAAAAAAAAAATTTATCTATTGAACAAGATTTTAATTATGGAATTTGCGTGATGGAAGAAAAATGTGACATTTGAGTAAAATGAAAATATCTTTAAACTATCCATGAAGATAAAATAAAATTTACATCAAAAAATTTCAATTAATAATAGAAGGGTGCGGCTATCCGCACCCCACATATTACTAAACACACCCAAAGTGTAGTGTTACTGTTCACATATGATGTGAACAGTAACACTACACTTGGAGTGTGTTTAGTATTTCTTGGGGTGCGGATAACCGCACCCATGATAGAAGTATTAAAGGACCCTATTTAGAAAAAGAAAAGGTCTGACAATTATTTGTTATTTGGACCCCCAGTCCAATGTAATTGCCCCGTTGGGGTCCGCCGTTTTACTATTTCATCAACCTGACACTTTTACACGTCAGCCGATTTTATTGTTCAATATGTCCGATAATTAGCATACATACATATCCTTTTGAGGAAGTGACCAGATATAACCCAAACAAATAAGGAACTACCTTTTCTAATCCTGAATATAAGGGAATAGTCATTTTTACCCATTTTTTGAAAAGTCAAATTGAATAGTGCTTAAACAATGTTTGAAAAGACACTTGCATGGTAATTAGTTGGCCTAACTTTTGCAGAATGATGAGAAATTTGCATGCATTGCATTTGCATGCATGTTACACGATGATTTATTGAACTCGTCAGAAATTTATTAACGTTTAGCAATTTGATAATTTTTTATTTTTCCATATTAAACTCTATATAAGCCTTATTTTTCATACAATGTTAAATCACTCCCAAAAGTTGTATACATTAAAAAAAATTGTCGTGGAGGGTGTACCAAGAATTTTAACTTCTCTCATTTTGAAGGTATGTAATTGTTTTATGAGTATTACATGTATTTTTTATGTCATTGTTTTATGAGAATTTTTAATATATGAAGATTTGCATAATTAAAATTTTAGAAGAAATAAATTCAAACTGAATTCTACACGAAGATTTGCATAATTAAAATTTTAGGAGAAATAAATTCAAACTGAATGCTACAAGAAGATTTGCATAATTAAAATTTTAGGAGAAATAAATTCAAACTGAATGCTACACGAAGATTTGCATAATTAAAATTTTAGGAGAAATAAATTCAAACTGAATGCTTCATGAAGATTTGCATAATTAAAATTTTAGGAGAAATAAATTCAAACTGAATGCTACACGAAGATTTGCATAATTAAAATTTTAGGAGAAATAAATTCAAACTGAATGCTACACGAAGATTTTAATTGAAATTTTAGAAGATTTTAATTGAAAATTTAGTACACTTGCACGAAAATTTATATATTGACACTTCACGAACATTTAAATTCAATTCTACAAGAAATAAGGGTTAGTAATTGAAATTTTGTTAAATAATAGATTGCACGAAAATTAAATTAATAGATTTTAAACTGATTATTAAAGTGACAGCTCCACGAAAATTATTTTAAACTAAAAATGATATTGCACGAAAATAATAGATTTTAAACTGGAAGCTGCAAAAAAATTATTTTTAAAGGCTTCACGAAGATTTCCATAATAGATTGCACAAGAAATATAGTTAGCCGAAAATTTTAACCTTTTAAAGCTTACACGAAAATTTTAACATTTTGTAAAGGGTTACACGAAAATTTTGAAAGGGTGAACGAAATTTTTTTTTAATGTTACACGAGATTTTTTACTTTTTAATTTTTAAAGGTTACACGAAAATTGTTAGTAATGTAATGTTAAACGAAAATTTGAATATTTCTAAAACTACACGAAAATTTTAATAATTGTATTCTGTGAATAACTTTATATTTAAAAAATAAACTTAAAATAATTGTATTATGTGAATTGAAAATAATTGAAAATCTATTATGAATGTATTCTGTGAATAACTTTATATTTAAAAAATAATTTTACTGTTAATACAAATATTATAAAATAAGTCAAAGTTCATTTTTTGTTTTATATATGAAAATATTCTTTGTAACAAAATTATTTGTGATATGTCGATGTTTCTCACATTTATATGATTTTTATTTATATATGACGAAGGTTACATTTATTATCTTTTATTAATGTTGAATAATTATTTTACATTACTGAGGTGGTGAACATTTTTCATGTCTACTTGTTGTTATGTTTTAAATTATATAATTATTAAGAATTATAGTATATTTTACGCTTAAGTTTATGAAAGTAGTAATTATTTTCAACTGATGATCAGTATGAATAGTTTATTCATTAGTAATTAGGTAATGATTATGAATTATTAATTAATTTTATTAATTCTTTATATAATGATTAATAATTACTTTTTTGAGTCCTGAATAACAATATTTGTATATTAACTATGTTGTTGCAGTTTTGATTGTTTCCCATTCCATAATATTATATCCAATATGAATGGATTTTTTGTATTCTCGTTGTTTCGAAAGACAACATTTAACAAATAACTGACACGCATATATATGTTTTTTTGTAATGTTTAGGAAACGATGGGATATGTGTCTGTAATGATTTGGTTTGGAGGTTACTGGGCAGACCTAGAGTATAAAAATGGTTCAAAAGAGGTGTTTCAGTTTCAACAAATCACATATCATGATTTGTTCGAGTCAATTCATGGAATAGTGCATGCGGACTTGAATTTGTGGAGATATGTGATTCAGTCACTGGTGGAGTCCAATGGATTAGTGAAAAAAACAAAAATAAAGAATGATTCGGATTTGGGTCGATTATTGTCAATCGTCGATGATGTCCTTGTCATTTTTGTTTCACTAAAAAGGACGGATACTGGAGCACTCGATAGTGTGTTATCGACTACAACCCAGAATAGGATAACTGAAGGTTCGTCATCTGGCGTATTTAATGTTGGATCATCGCATCAAGAATTAGTGAACGCGGGTATCGCGAATAATGTACAGAATTTTGAGTGTTCCTTAGTTCCACTGGGGCTTGCAAACGATTCTTCATTTTATGCACGATGGGGTTTATATAATGAGGTTCAGATGAGTCAGGTTGGGACATCGTCGTACCACAGATTTGAGGATTGGCCTTCTCCATTTTTAGAGATGAACCCGTCATCAAGTTTGGGTATGGAGTGTATTGATTTGAATAGTTCTCCAATTGCGTATGCGGATCAGGGGTATACACAACTTGAACAAATCAATGAAAGGGCTGCACAAGAACCACAACCAGTACAACAAGAAAGACGATCAGACGGTGGATGTGAGAATGGAAGTGGTAAGGTTACATTTTCAAATTATACATATTTGTTGAGATTGACGAACGAAAAATCTTATTTTTACATATTATATGTGTTGAATATCTTGCAGGTAATGACCAAGATGACCTCGAGTTAGGCCAAGAGGTTTAGGAAAATTTGAACGATGAGCAGCGAATGACGTACGATGAATTTTTGAGCTACATTTTGCAACCCGAATGGTTTATCCCAAATATACCACCATTTGAGCAACCTAGTGTCTCCGAGTTTGCCCTAAATGATCCGAATCCATGTAGTCTGAAAAAAGGAGCCACATTTAGGAGTAAAATAGAGTTGATGAACGCAATTGGTTTTTACCATTTGGAAAATCAAGTAGAGTACCGTGTGGAGCGTTCAAATAAATAGAGGTGGTACGTGAAATGCAACCGAAAAAATTGTCCGTTCATACTCTGTGCATCCGAGAAATATGGCATATGGAAAATCTCGAAGAGTATTATACCTCAAGAATGCACGGACGAGCTGAACAGTGGTGCTCATCGTCGTCTGTGAAGTACTCTCATCGGTGAGTAATATGTTGATCAAGTTCGTAAAGATAACTCATCGTTTGTCCCTAGGAGCATCATAGAAGAAATGACCGAGCGACATGGTTTACATATTAGTTATAAAGTTGCATTGAGGGCTAAACATCATGCAATGAGGGTTGCATACGGAGATCCAAAGAAGTCATTTGCGATGCTTCCAATGTACTTGGAAATGCTGAAGAGTTCGAACCCCGGGACTTATACAGCCTTATACACGCACGAGGATGGAAAATTCAAATATGTCTTCTTTGCGTTGGGCGCATCTATTCATGGATTTTAAAAATATTCCCGACCGGTTATTGTTATCGATTGTTGTCACTTGAAGGGGCAATATAAAGGTATAAACTTTGTTGCTGTCACAAAAGATGTCAATGATCAGATATTTCCGCTTGCAACAGGGATAGGTAGTGTGGAAAATGATGCCTCTTGGATGTGGTTTTTGAAACATCTCCGTGAAGCATTTGGATGTCCTGAACAACTACTGATAGTGTCTGATCAACACGTAAGTATCAGTAACGCAATCGAGACAATCTACCCAGAAGCCTGTCATGGTCTATGTTGTTATCATTTGCAGCAGAATCTTGCGAAACACGGATCTGGATTAGTTGGACTATTTCAGAAAGCAGCATACTATTATCAAGCCTCTAAGTTCGACAAGTATTTGTATTTTTTGATTTCTAATTCGAGTAGTAATTTATTATCGTTACGAATTGTAAGATGGTAATCACGTTAACCAATTTACATTTTTTTTGGATTTTATAGGTACATAAGAAATCTCGAAGCAACAAATATACAAGGTGCGCTTGAGACATTAAGCAGGACAGAACTGAGTAGGTGGAGTCGTGTTAGATGTCTTGTTCGACGCTATAGCTTCATGACATCAAATGCCGCTGAAAGTTGGAATGCTCGTCTTCTTTGGGCGAGAAAGCTACCGGTTTGCTCCTTCTTCGAGTGTGCTCGTCGAGTAATAGAAAAATGGTTTGTCGAGAGGAGAGAAGCAGCGAATGTAAGAGAAAACACCCTCACCAAATCAATACATGATCAGTTACTTTATGCCGTAAGGCATGGACGACGAATGCAGGTCGCTAAACTCGGAGGTGACAAGTACAAAATGACGAATGAAAGTAAGATTTATATAGTCGAACTCTCTCGAAGTGAGTGTACATGTATGGTTTTTCAATATGATGAGATACCGTGTTCACACGCATGTGCCGCAATAAGGTAGCATTTTCGATTAAAAATATTTTGAAGTTACTCATGATCAGTATGTAACGTAATTCATGGTTTTTTGAACAGTTTTGCAAAGAAAGCAGTTACTTCATACGTGCTCCCATATTACACGACGGAATGGTTAAGGGGTATGTGGGCAAATGAAGTTCTCCCGGTGTTCGACCCACAAGAATGGAATTACTCTGACGAAGTCGAAAAATGAATCTATTGGGCGCCGGATAAACCAAAGCAAGCTGGTCGACCGAAAGGAAAATGAATTCCATCATCTGGTCCGGAATCGGGATCTCGTCAATTGCAGCTCCTCAGCAATCCAAGCATCCCCACCACACCTCATTTTATAGTCCACGTACTCCAGCAAGGCAGGTAGTAAACGACGTACCGGGAGCGTCTGCTTGTACCTTAAACTCTTCCTGGTCCTGTCCCAAGTGTGCCGCAAACTATCGTAAAGCACTAGCTTCATCTTCTTCAGGTCGATACAACCCGCCACCCAGTGCCCATCCAGATTCATCACCAAATACAGCTACAAAGAAATATAAGGTAAGACCTTCGTCTAACTCATCAAAATTATTAAAGAAAATGATCGTTTACTTACATCATCAATGTCCCTCCACCACGGCTTCGTATGACCCTATTTGGGTCGCGTGTCTTCAACATACTCAATAAGACGATCTAACTCAAGTGTAGGGAATGTCTCTCGTGTAGGGTAGACATATTTGATGTCCGTGGGGTCATTTATGTGCTTCTTTAACCAAATTTCTTTGCAGTTCCCTATATGATTAATTGTCCATATAAAGAATTGAGAAGACATCTGAAGAAATTAATTATGTGTATATGTAGTGTAAAAAAACTTACGAAAAAATGGCAGTTCAATATCTGATAATGCCCCTGCAGATGTGGTCTGACCTGAATCCCAGCCAGCGTGGGCTGTAACTGAAGAATCCTCAAGCACGCGTCGATGGCCTAACATAATTAAAAACATAATCAAAACATTTTCTGAACTAGCCATATAATCAAGGATGAAAATATCGTGAAATATCGCGGATATATCGTGGATATATCGCGGATACGGATATTGCGATATGGATATTGGGTGTTAATGTATTTCTTCCTGGGTATCGCGGATATATCACAAATTATCGTTATCGATATCGGTTAAGTGTAGTACAAAACTGGATGGAAATCGGGAAATATCGCGGATATATCGTAAATTATCGCATATATATCAAAATTCACGATTTTGATTCAAAAAATTGAAAAATATGATTTTTTTTTACTTTGTATTATGTATTTTGTTTGATAGTAGAAGAAATATATTAATATGTTCCTGACATCTTTGAAAATTCACAATTTGGTTGGAGTACTCAAAATGTTTTTCATCACCTACCTCCTCAAGAAATGTCGTATGGAGATCAAAATGTGTATCATTGGATTAATATACACTATCCAATTCATGGTGAAGCAATTGGGCGAGATAGAGAAACTTATGAATGACATGTGCATAACTATATCCATGAGTACTCTAATGTGATGAGTTGGTATCAGTACTGCTTGGACAAATATGACATTCCATCTACTATGTTTAAACCTCATAGGTCATCTTTTTTATTCTAGTGTATTGTATCATGTAATTTTAGTAATTTTGTATTGTATTATGTAATATATTGTTAGTTTTTTTTTATGAAGTCAATATTTATAAAGCTTATTATCTATATGTTAGTTTTAAATATATTATTTTATTGTGATTTTTGGTGGAATATATATGTAATGATGTGTTAAAATAATCCCTAAAATTTCATATTAAATTTCCAAAATTTTAATAAGATATCCGTCATTTTTTTAAAATTTTTGGGATATTGATATGCGATATCGATATATCCGTAAAATTAAGATTGCGATATCACTTGCGATATCGATATTTTCATCCTTGCATATAATATGACAGACTGAAAAATAGATTAGCAACTGAAAATAGGCAAAATATGCTCAAACCTCGTAATGAGTATCCTCCGACGAATTCAGAAGAAGCCTGAAGAAATCGGGTCCAACTGGGAATCCGACACCGACATTACGCCTACAACAGTGTAATTGAGTTCATTAGTTCAAAAAACAAAAGTTTAAAAAAGTCATGTAATAAAGGAGATTTGTAACAAACGTACCATTCAGATTCATCTGCATAGTGGTCGATCCATGCAACGAACTCATCCATAGTCAAAGTATCCCTCCTAACACCCACATGTGTATACAGACTTCTAACTAGATGAGACAGAGCTCTCTCTCTCACCAAATGGAGGTCGACGCTCGTATCTTAGACGTCATGTCCTTCTCCTACTGACAGCGCTGCATCAAGCCTACCTGAACCGGCGTTCAAGTCTAACGGACCGTAAGAAGTGCCGGCGTGAGATACTGATGACTGATGTGGAACCGGTGGGATAAAATATTGATTGGCATACTCGGACTGATCCCAACTGGCCCACTAATTGGGCTGCGACTGTGGGTGGTAATACTGATGGAATGATTGTCTCTCACCGAAGAAATGAGTAAGCTCATCTCTGATCATCGATGGGATTTCCAACTCCAAACGTTGGGTCTCCTGATACACCGCATCATGCACCAAGCCGGGGATCTGATTGTCCATCTGATGAAACCGCTCTCCCACATAATTCTGCATCTCCATGTGACGACTATCGATCAAATGGCTCAACCGAGCGTACAAGTCATCATCTGTCGCATCATGTGTCTCTTCGTCTGATGAAGGGACATGCTGGTAGTGTCATCGGCTGACCGGCCTAGCCCTAATAGGGGCATCCTCATGATGTGCTGAACTGGGCTCCGGTAGCCTATGATGATCATATGCCATCTCCGGGGAGCTATGCAAGTCCCGATCTGCATCGGGAGCTTCGTCCGGCATGTTCATAGTACGGCTTGATCGAGTGCTCCGTGCCGTCCGACCTCGACGTGCAGTCCCCTGAACCGGTGCAGCAACAGTAGCCGCTGGTGGCCTACCACGATGCTGAAAGACTGGCTGTACCCCAACATGAAGCTCAGCATCAATACTCTGCCAATACGGCTGCAATGTCTCTTCAGGAGTCGGCTCTAGAATCTCAGAACATGTCCTTACCTGTTTTCATTACGTCAACAAACTTAACTCAAATTTAAAATTTTTAAACGTAGATGGATCAGGAATTGCCATTAACCAAAATGAAATACTTGCTCCGAAAGTGTATAGGTGACATCATCGTCGCTTGTCTTAGTGGACCACTTCAAACAGCGAGGCATGTCAAAATCAGTCTGCACTCGGTAGCAGGCAAAAGTCCGTGTCACGGGAATCGCCTCAAAACTCCACATCTAAAGATAATTATTTAAATGGTTAGCATACAAATTTCGTGTATAAAAGAAAACATGTAAAAAATATGGGAAAATAAAAAACAACTAACCAGTAAAGCCATCGAGAAACCGTAGAAGTGGTATCTAAATACCCTGTTCCCCTTCTGTGGTGGCACTGTTGTGGGTAGCTTGTTAATGTATCGGAGTAGGGTCAGGTAAGATATCTTGCCCCACGGAAAACTCTCCCAAAGAGCCTCCTGCTCGACTAGATCCCAAACCCATAAATCAATTGTCGATTTCCCGATATCGACTCCGAAGATAATACAGTAGAGAATGAGGATCTTCACAATCTTCAAAGAATTATCCCTTTTTGCATGAAACTCGCCAGTGATAAATCGATCCCGAAGATCAGCAACAGTCACACGATCCCAGCCGATGTGAACTCTATAATATACTCCATCTGCAGGTGGAACATGCGTCTCAGATGGATCAAAGTCGGAATCACCAAATCGCAATTTAGTGATCAAGGCAAACTCTCTCCTTGAGAATCGACAAAGATGGAGGTCTCGACCAATAAGAAACCATCGCTCATCTGCAGGGGTATCCGTCCTACGTATCTCACGTGACATCAACACGTGAAGAAAGGTCTTACAACTTTTTTAGCTGAGTCTGCCACCTCAGAAAATGGCCGAAACACGATCTCAGAAGGTCCAAAAGGCAATCTCTTCCATTGCGCAACAACTCTTCCTTGATTTCATCTAATATGCTCAAACGAGTATACCCATTGATATATGCCAACGTACCCTGGCAACCCTCACAGACCCAATAGTACTAAAATAATAAAAATTATCTAATTAATTAATTATCAAGCAATATCAACGATCTAACTGCATATACAACAAACTATTATATTCACAATACAATAATTTTTTTAATTAAGTCAATTAAATAGATGGTTAATTATTAATTTATTATGGCCATGAAGTATAAAATGTTTAAAAATTGTGGAAAAATACAATTTTTTATTAATATATTACGTCATTGTTTAAAGACATTTTTCAAAGAGAGTCCAATGTACAAATAAATAGCACCCCACATTATTTCATGATTTATTATTTTGCAAGGAGAAAAACAAATACAATGCACCAAATATTTATAAATGACATTTGATTGTTAATTATTTAAAAAAAATTATTATTTCAATTATTATAAGATATGACATGATATATATTGTTAAGAGTCAAATGATTTATTGTTAATTATTAATGATTTAAATGACATGATTTATTATTTCATTTTTTCTTCATAATTATAAGATTTTTATTCAAAATTTATTCAAAATTCTCGGCATAATAATATATATTTTATTCAAAAGATAAAGCTACCAAGTTTATTCTATATTAAATGGTTTCTTATTTCAAACAATACATTATAATAGCTACGTAATATATTTCAAAAATATTACATATTTATGTTCGCTTAATGTTGTAAATTATTTTGTATTATTACATTTTTTGAGATTTTCATGTAATCATATTATTCTTAAGTAAATAATTAATTTTGTCGTCATTTAATTCTTTAATGTTCGTTTAATAATGGCCTAATTTTTTAATGTTGTTGGAATCTTTAAATTTAATTTTCGTGTAAAATTTAATTTTTTTAATGTTGTTGGAATCTTTAAATTTAATTTTCGTGTAAAATTTAATTTTTTTAAGAATTGTTCGTGTAAAATTTAATTTTTTTAAGAAATGTTTGTGTAAAGTTTAATTTTTTAAGAAATATTCGTGTAACATGAAATTAATTTTTGGGTAACGTTATGATTTTTTTGGAAATGTTCGTGTAAGCCTAATTTTCCAGAATCTCTGCAAAATCTTCGAGTAAGCCTAATTATGCAGAAAACAAATCAACAGCAATCGAGCAATCGAACAAACCAACAAATCAACATATAAACTTATTCAGCCATTACCCCAAAAGGCAAATATACGTAAATAAACAAATTTTGAATAATAAATTCAAACTACAAACAAGTAATCGAGCATAAATCGGAGCAATCCAACTGTAAAAAAATCAAACCCAAATAAAACTTTAATTAAGTGAAAGGGAAGACTAACATTGCTCGACGCCATAATCTTCGTGTAAGAATTCTTTCTCCAAAAAAAAATGCGCCTTCTCAAAGGGTTGAAATCGAAAAGGAAGAGGCCTGGTAATTTTTTTTCACGCCTAGTAGTTTTTGGGGAGGAAGAGGCCGTGAATTTTGAATGAGCAAATTAGGGCTACACGAAATTTTCTTAAAATAATTTTATCTTCATGTGATGGGGCCCATGGGGTTGTTGGGCCCATAAATACTTGCTAAGAGAAGTTTTTTATAATCTTCGTGCACCCTTAAGAAAAATGATTAATTTTCGCGTAGCTTTATCTATAATGTCCGTGTAAGGTTACATTTTCACATCTCATTTAATGTTCAATTTTTAATGTTCGTGAAATTGAAATTTTTATGTAATCTTCGTGTAACTTTAAGAAAATATATTAATTTTCGTGTAACTTTATCTATAATGTTCGTGTAATTTTAGATTTTCATTTCTCATTTAATGTTCAATTTTAAATGTTCGTGAACTTTCAAATTTTTATGTAATCTTCATGTAACCTTAAGAAAAATGATTAATTTTCATGTAACTTTATCTATAATGATCGTGTAAGGTTACATTTTCATTTCTCATTTAATGTTCAATTTTCATGTTCTTGAAATTTCAATTTTTTTTAATCTTCATGTAAGGTTAAGAAAATAAATTTATTTTCGTGTAACTTTATCTTAATTGTTCGTGTAAGGTTACATTTTCATTTCTCATTTAATGTTCAATTTTTTATGTTCGTGAAATTTCAAATATTTTTTAGGTTAATTTAAGGTTAATTCTGTAATGTTCGTGTAAATTTAATTTTCTTCTAGAGTTACTTTTTTAGTGTTCGTTGACAATTTTTTTTCCTTTAATGTTGATTTTCTAATTCTTCGTTTAATTTTCATTTAAATGCTCGTGTAACTTTATGTTAATTTTCGTGTAAGGTTATATTTTCAATTCCAGTTTAACCAATTTACATTTCAATTAATGTTCGTGTAATACTAAACTTAATGTTCATGAAACATTAAACTAAATGTTCGTGAAATTTATAAGATAATTTCGTTTACTCTATATCTATATCATGTATGTCAATGATGTGAAATGAGTAGTTACGAGCAATTAATATTTGATCGGTTGACAGATTTAAGGGGTATTTTGGAATCACTTCTTATATTTTGGGCTATTATAAACACTATTTTATATTGAGGGGTAGAATGAGATTATATTATTAATAAAAGGGTAGAATGGGTTGGCCTCCCTATCCTTTTCGTAAGAACATGCTCATTTATGTCCCAAGTTGCCTATTTTATAGACCACATATTTTGTCAAACACGCATACCACGTTTATTTACTTTATCTAGTTTTTTAAAGGCCAAAAACATGCACTTTTATTTAGAGCTATCAAAACGTATCAGTTTGGCCAGTCCCTTCACCATCCCGTCCCGTCTCATTTTAATAAAATTATGGGTTGGATTGAGTAATTAAAAGTTTTTGAGAAGACAGGTTTTAGTGAGTTTGACCTGTACATGATTGAGTTTTTGTGAATTGATTCGTTTTTTTTTTGAGAAAATTGATATAGTTATAGAATTGATATCAACTAATCAATTCTATAACTATAGAAGATGATATCATCGCCATAATTGAAATCAACTGATCTGTTTTTTTTTTTTTTTTTTTTTTTTTGGGCTAAATATATGAAGTTTGGATAATGATTGTGTTCCCAATTATTGCCTTGATGGACCATGGGCAAGTGGCTGAGAACACTACACCGTTAGTTATTACTTTTGAATCTCTTGTTCTTTAAAAATAAAAAATAAAAAAAATTGTGCGTTTACTTATAACTGTAATTAAATTTATTCTTCTGAATTTTTTTTTTTACAATCTTAATTATAAAAATGTCACATTTTAATTGACAATTAATTTTTAATCAAAAATTCTATAACGTCTAAATTGCGAATTCCGATCATTTCTGTAGGAAGTTCCCAACCCAAGCTTAACAATTATTGTGACAAAAATTGTCATTTTTAGCCAATTTATTCTCAAATTGCAATTCTCAGAGTTACCCGAAAAAAAAGTCTCCATCTAGATTTACAGAATTGAAAATTAAAAGGAAAAAATATTAGTCCTCCAAAACTTTATCTTCTTGGATTTTTAGTTCTTTACTCAAATTTTAAAATGTTTGATTTTTAATCTATATACTTGATTATAATATATTATGAATGAAAAGAACCCTAAAATTATTATAGAAATTACAAGTAAGAAAATATCAATACATGCATGCCAGAAGTTAAATAAAAAAGTTTACATATTATTTTATTTAAAAAAATGAAAATATATAATAATTATATTATTGTTATTTAAAATCTCAAATTAAGTAGTATGTAGATCAAAAAAACAATTGTCTACACATAAGTTTGAATGTCAAATAAATAAACTAGATTAAAATCACTTTCTCTCCTATATATTATAGCAAGTTACCTAACTTAAAATCATAAGTTTTTAAAATTACTTGACTAAAATAAAAAAGTATATAAATGAATGAAAATCTAAGAATACATTGCCAGATGATTTAAGCTAGTAAACACATGATTATTGCATTAAGTTGTTCATTAATTAATCAATTAATTTTATTATGCATCATAAGTATGTTGCAATAATCACGTGTTTAGCGATTCAATCAGTCAGAATCCAGTCATTCAATGTTGTTAAGTTTAAAGTATATATTAAACACTTATACTTCATTCATACTCGCAAATTTACATAATTTTCTAAAATTACCAAATTATATATAATTTTCAACTATTCAGCCACACCTTCTCTGCTATAAATTAACATGCATTATCTCACCACACACACATATCCCAGAGATCATCGATATGGAACTTAGTATTCAGGAAATGGTTAAAAGATCATCAGTACTTGATGACATCCCAAGGTGCTATCTTGTCGATCAAGAACCCGCGATATCGTCTTCGGAAAATCCTTTTCTTGCAAGCCCAGAAATCCCCATACTTGATATGAAAAGCTTGTTAGCTCAAGATAACAAAACTTCCCAACTTGAGAAGCTCCACTCCACATGCAAAGAATGGGGCATTTTCCAGGTTCTTAATTATTTCATTTATTTCCACTATATTATACTTCTTGATTTATGGATATATAATATTTCAGCTGGTGAACCATGGTGTGGAGTCTTCATTGGTGGAAAAACTCAAGTATGAGATAAATGAATTTTACAAGCTTCCATTGGAAGAGAGGTTGAAATACAAAATCAGGGCTGGAGATGTTGAGGGTTATGGTCAAACAATACAGCTTTCAACAGATCAAAAGGTTGACTGGGCTGATAGATTTTACATCATCACCAATCCCATCCACAGAAGAAAACCCCACCTTTTCCCACTTCTCCCCTCTTCTCTCAGGTATCTCTATTATAATTAAATTTTAGTTCATTAATTACATGTAAATCATCACCTTAAAAAAAAAAAAAAAACATTTACAATAAGAATTTCCGATCACAGATCACCACCTTAAAATTTGTTACAATTCACCATATGGTTGGGTGATCATTCGGAATTTAATTATTGATGTAAAGGTCAAAATTTTGAAAAATATCCTCATAAATCGGTCAATGTAGATCCAAATTGTCCAGAAAATGAAATAAACGTAAAACAAAATTGTTTCTCACTAAAATACAAAATCCTAGAAAACATGAATTTCGAATCCTAAATCAAAGATCGGGCTCCACGATCAGTAATTGGATTCCGAATTGTAACTAATTGGAAGATGATGATTTGTGATATTAGGATCAAGAAGGTTATATTGTAATTGAAAAAAAAATGATAAATGTGATAGTTTATTATGTAACTAACCTGTATATAACATTCTACAATTATATATGGTATGCAGAGAAGCCCTAGAAGGCTACATCAGTGAGCTTCAAAAAGTGTCAATGGCGATATTGGGGTTGATTGCAGAGACACTGAAGATAGAGAAAAGAGAAGTGGAAGAAATGTTCGAAGACGGGATGCAATCGATGAGGATGACTTACTATCCGCCATGTCCGAAACCCGACAAGGTGATTGGTCTGACTCCCCACTCCGACGCCGCCGGAATCACCATCCTCCTCCAGGTTAATGGAGTGGGAGGCTTCCAAATCAAGAAAGATGGAGTTTGGATGCCTGTCAAGCTCCTCCCACATGCCTTTCTTGTTAATTTAGGAGACGTTATTGAGGTATTTCACATTTAATTACTGAATTTATTAGCATTAATTAACACTTGAAAATGCACCCATGTATTCGCCATTTCATGCATGCATCTTTACTTGTTGTTATTAATGCTTGTGTGGATGGATAACATTTTATGTTTTATATATGGATGTGTCCTCTAAATATTTGAATTGATTTAAATCATTTATCAAATCCCTCCATTGAAGTTTAACTTAATAGTTTATACTCCCTCTGTTCCAAATTATTTGTCGTTTTACCTTTTGAGATTTGTCCCAAATTATTTGACGTTATAGGAATTCAAGGCATATTTTCCCAAATTCTTCCAAATTTACCCCTATTTATTATTACTTACTAAATGTTCTATTATTTCAAAGTAGGCATTGGAAATATGTATTAAATAGGGATAGATCGGTCTTTTTGTTAGTTTTCTTAATCTGCGTGAAAAGTGTTAAAACGACAAATAATTTGGGACGGAGGGAGTATAATATTATCAAATCTATTGTAACCCGTTAATTAGTTACCTCCATTTAAATCAAATTGGATCAATATGTGTCCCACTTTATAATATCTCATAGTCAAAATTATGTAGGTTTGATAACTAATTTAAATTATGCATTATTAAAACCACGTAATATTGATAGTGGGAACTGCGAAGTAGGAGTCTAGTTTGTATTTAGATATATATAAATTAAGGTGAACTAATTTCAAATTATAATTTTCCCCTAACCAAAAAAGTTGAATATTTGGGATGAAATAACAAACAATTAGTTATTACCTGATGAAATGATGGCTTGAAATAAATTTCGAATATCAAAAATTCTTTTAAGGTAAAATTATACATTAAATCCAAGCTAGATTATATCGATCAAATTTGGATTTCACGAGGTTCAAAAATTCATGACAGAGATATGCAATTTCTTTAGTTTTGTATGCCTCAATTAAATGCGTTCTCTAGTTGGAGACGCAGTGATCAATCCTGTTGAAAGTCGTTAAAATTTAAGATTGTATTTTTTTAGTCAAAAATTAAGACATATTCTATGCATGACAATGATATCATGTGCACACCGAATTTCCAAAAGCCCTACAATATCAAAGATCAACTAAATATCTTAAATTCATAAATTAATATTTGAAAGCTGCACATTGTACAGTTTTACATTTTCTCCTTGAACTTTTGAAATTCTTGTTTTCATGCTCATTCACTTAATAAAATATAGTCCTAGTTGCATCGTACTGATGAAAATTTTGTACGTATATATTTGTGGTGCACAGATACTAAGCAATGGATTATATAAGAGCATTGAGTACAGAGCAACAGTGAATTCAGAGAAAGAGAGGATCACACTTGCAATGTTCTTCAACTGTAAATTCGAAGCAGAAGTTGGGCCATCGCCATGCCTCTTGATTAATGAACAACCACTCTTCAGGCACATGAAACTGGAGCAATATGTCAAAGACTTCTTCTCTAAAAGCCTCAGTGGAAAATCATTCCTCGACTATATGAAAATAAAATAATAATAATAACAATAATAATATATACACAAAAAAAAAAAAAAAAGAAAGAGTTGTAGTACATGTTTATATTAGAAATCAAAACTATGTTGCCTAAGTTGTTGTTGTTGTTGTTTTTTTTTTTTAAGATGCCTAACTTGCATTAGAAAGTCCAGTTTGTGTACTATTAAAAAGCTGGGCTTTGATGGTTTGTTTGGCCTAAATACTACTTTGGGCCGCTCATAGAAAAGTGAACTTAATGTTTGGGCCTCTTAATGGGCCAGAAAGAGGTTTATAAAACCTCCTAGACCCAGCGCTGTGAACTGAACACAAAACCCACAGCAGTCAGCAGCTCCCAAAATCGACGCAGAAGAAACCGCCCCAAAAGTGTGAGAAAGCAAACATGGTTGAAGAAACAGAGAAATCAGGAATGACCGAGGAGCTAGAGGACCCATCGGCCATGAATAAGAATCACCAAAACGGCGGCGGAGATGAATCGGATGCGGAGGAAGGGGAGATCGTCGGTGGCGATCTAGATGACGCCGCGAAGGCGATGGCGCCGCCGCCTCCAAGGCACCCCTTAGAGCATTCATGGACATTCTGGTTTGACAATCCGTCTGCTAAATCCAAACAGGCGGCGTGGGGAAGCTCAATTCGCCCTATTTACACCTTCTCCACTGTCGAAGACTTCTGGAGGTTTTTCTTATTTGAATTTTCTTTTCCTTTTTAATTTAATTGTGCATTATTTTTCTGATTTCGAGTGTAAATTGATGTCATTTTCTGTAGTTTCGTGTTCATATTTGGAGTTATATGTATTATTAGTAAAGTGACTTTGTTGAATCGTTGGGTTTTACCCCTTTCTTTAATGAAAGCCTAATAGTATTTCCGATTACGTTTTATGAGCATATATTTTTTTCTACAAGGTTGCGGTGTTCGTGGAAATAATTGCATACAGTGCTGTTGAACTGTATTCTTTATGAATTATGCCATCACTACATTATTTGCCTTGGTTTGCAGTGTTTACAATAATATACACCATCCCAGCAAGCTGGCAGTGGGAGCAGACTTTCATTGTTTCAAAAATAAAATCGAGCCAAAATGGGAAGATCCTATTTGTTCCAATGGGGGAAAGTGGACTGTGACTTATTCAAGGGGGAAATCAGACACTTCTTGGCTCTATACGGTGGGTTTCATTCTATTTTGCAATGTGATCATTTCTAAGTTGCTATGTTGCATCAATTCTGGATTTTTTTCTCTATTGTATTGATCTTCTAATTCTCTTTGGATTTGGTTTAGTTGCTGGCAATGATTGGAGAACAATTTGATTATGGCGATGAGATTTGTGGGGCAGTTGTCAATGTTCGAGCAAGGCAGGAGAAAATTTCTATTTGGACAAAGAATGCTGCTAATGAAGCTGCTCAGGTTTGTTTGAGAATATAAACTGAAATCTCTCTGTTGAATATCTTTCGGTATGTGGTATATCTGTTCTGTCATAGGGTCAACTGTGGGTTCCTCACATGCTATATTAGCTAATTTCTGTGAATCCTTTAGTTTAGTAAGTTGTGGTAATATATAGAACCTTTCCCTATGAGATTTCTAATACCTCAAAATCTAGACTTGAGGGATTTGCTAAATGACCTGCGATTTCTGTCTCAATATATTACAGACTTTCTTGTGCCAAAATAATTTCGTGGCACAGACTATATAGCAAGATTTGGTTTTTATGGTTTAAAAGAAACATACGAGAAAAGATTAGGTGTTATATGTGAATAGAATTTGTTTATCCAGACCTGTATTGCATTGAAGATTCCCACATCAGGGTAATACTGCCTTTAAGGAAAATTTCCAATAAGATTGTTCATTGCTATTTAATTTATTAGAGGGGCAGTGTCATAAATTCCTTGGGTGTCTGTACTTCCCTCAAAGCAGTTGTGTAAAAGACAATGTCTAGCCTTAGAGCCATTAGGTATAGAAGAATTCTGGGCGCTATATGTGAATTGATTCCTTTTGTCCAGGCCTGAATCCATATATTTTGTTGTTCATCACTTCATTGTTTCATGAAAGATTACCAAGGAGATTGTTATTTGGGCGAAGGTCAGTTTTGTGCCTTCCCCTGGGTGTCTCTGCATTTTCTTGAAAATTAGGAGTAATGACACTAAACCCTCTTCAATTATCCAAGTTTTTGGACTTTACCCACTGAAACTTTCTTCTTGCTGCACATTACCTAACAAACTATGTAAATTGTTTCACTTTGCTTTTTCAACCCTCAAAGTTCTCAAATTATCCTTTAAAATTATATTTTTGAAATATTATTGAAAAAAATTAAAGACACTGTCTGTTCTAAGTATTAAAATTAATTATAAAAGTATTTTTTAAAAATTAAATTTTATTTGAACTATTTCAATTATGATTGATGTTGGCCCTTTAATAATTCCTCTGAATAACATTTTCAGTTAAGCATTGGAAAACAATGGAAGGAGTTTCTGGATTACAATGACACGATAGGTTTCATATTCCATGTAAGTTGTCCGTTCAGTCATCTTGATAGTTATTTATTTGTGTCTTGTAAATCTTCAACTCAAGATATAAGTTTCCGTCTCTTGTAATGTAGGATGATGCGAAGAAGCTCGACAGGGGTGCCAAGAATCGTTATACTGTGTAGCTGTTCAGTGCTTTAATGTTTTGTATCCCCTCACGTTCAATGTACTCTCTTTTTTTCATTCTTTAGATGTTCTGCTCGAGTTTAGTACACCAGATATTTAGACCACTGGTTTAATATTTTGATCTACTATATAACCTGCAGTTTCATATAACTTTCTTCTGCTGGTATGTTAATGTATGAATTTGCTCCCAGTTGGCATATATAATGCTCTCAAAAGTTCGATCATAAGAAAAAACAGTAGCATCATCAAAGTATCGTCGTTCAGTGGAAAATGATATTTTATGATATTGTTCCATCTCCTCAAAAAAAAAAAAGTGCATCCTCATTCTATATCACTGTTGCATAAAAGATCAACCGTTGAGACTTATATTCAAATAATATAACATTTACAAAAATTAACAACAGAATCAAAACTGATATATATAAACTCTGAATTTCTGCAACTCTTGGAGAAACTAACACCAGTCAATTCAATCTTCGGACTCGGATAAATATGCGGCAAAGAAAGGAAAAATGTCTCTTGCGTTTCAAGTGAAAAGAATTGGAATTTACAGTTGAGATATCCTCTTCCCTTTTAGCATATATATACTCATATATACATCCATCAGCCATGGTGGATAGGCTACCATGCTTCGTCAGGTGGATCTATAAGGTTATAATAGAATTTCTCCCTCTTCTTTATCAAAAATAGTAACTTCGTCTTCTTCCATGATATCATCATCCTTGACATGCAGGCCAAGTTGCTCCAAAGGATTTCCATGGCGAACGGCTTCACTTGGATAATATAGGTAACCACAACCGATTGTCTTCATCTCCAGGTCTTTTAAGAGCCCTACATTCTGATCTATCTCTACGGTATTTTTCATCTGCAAAACAGACCTCTAGATGTCAATGGGATATCCACAGAAATTATTCAACACAGTATTTATTAGCAGAGAGGCAGATTAAAAATATACCTTTTCAAGTGCTGTCCTTGCAGCTTTTCTTTCTGCCTCATGCCGCATCTTCAAGTCATTTTGTTTCCTTCGTGCGGCTGCTTTGGCAGCTTTGATTTGTGCTTCAATCCTGGCTTTCTCTGCCAAATAATTTTTTTATTATCTCCTTAAGTGTACTCATGTCAAAATCACATTATGGCAGTCCAGTTAATAAAGTGATTGGTCATCAAACAGTTGAGTTAATAAATTTTGATTAACTTGCATGTACATATAGAACTTAAAAGTGAATTAAAGAATTTGCAGTTACCTTCTTGCTGTTCTCTTTCCAGTCTCTCTCTTTCTTGTTGCTTCCTAAAAGGATCAGACTTCTCACTCTAGACAATTGAATGCATAATTCAGTGTAGGCAACATATAAATGTTATAGCCCAGTAAACCATCAAAATGACATTTGTGTGTGTGTGTGTGTGTTTTCTTTTTCTTTTATCAGGGGAGGTGGGGTGGGAGATCATTACCTGTTCCAGGAGCTCTTGATGTGTAGCCTTGAAGATAGTATCTGCAAAGCGTTTCTTTAACATTGCAGCTCGCAAAGCCTTCTTGGGCGACATCTGGACATATGATGTCCAGCCTATTCAGTCAATGACAAAAGGGTACAATTGTATCAGCAAGAAATGAAATGAGGTGAGCAATGGTAGTGGAGAAAAAGACATCCTTAGTTGTATGAACTGGAAAAAAGAAAAATGACACCTCCATAATTCCACAACCAACAAACTCATTATTCAATGAGAAGTGCATCAACAATTTATTGGAGTAACATTTTTATTATGCATAGCTAAGACCACGAATTACTGTGGCTGTTTTCTGACTAACTTTCAAGACTTCAGTGAAAACCCTTATTAGTGTGCTGGAACACATCTGAATAACACTTAGGCTCTTGTTTCACATTCCCTGATTTTCAATAATTTTTCAATTTTCTCACTTTCTGCCTTGCTGATAAATCTAAAACAATTGTTGGATAATTTATAATCTTGCAGAAGGTTAAACAAACCCATATAGAGGTGATGCTACTCTACGGTAAGCTACCTTCAACACAAGCAGGGGTTGACAGGTAAAAGCTGTTTGCTTCATTGACCACAACTTCAGGACCTTGAAACATTAGCAAGTGCTTATATCTGTGCTCAAATAATCTTGAAGCAAATGAAGGTGAATATAACCTAAATTTATAAAATTATCTCACCTTCAGAATCTCGACCACTGCTGCTTGTAAGAGATTCCAAAGGATATTTGACTTCGCATTCCTGATACGTCAGACAAAAGTTGCATAACTTTTGTCAAAATGAATTCAAGCATCACTAGTTGTTGCTTCTTGCTAATACTTACCAGTTTGGAATCATCACACTCACTGTGTTCTGCTGATCTCTCAGAGTATAGATCTGAAACAGAAAAATGCATTGCTAGATGAATGACCACCAAAAATTCAAGCATTCCTAGCACAAGTAAGACTTTCACTCACCACTTGCAGATACTTTAGCGGCACCAGATGGGCATTTCCGTCTAACACGTGAAGAGCATCTAGCTTCAGTAGAAGCTATTGATTGACTGAGATTAGCTGATGCTACACATGCCAAAGTACTTCGACTACAATGCTCTGTGCCAAAGAGAGATATAGTCAGTCAGAGATATGCCCAATTAGCTTCAGAAGAAAGAGCTTGAATATAGAAACATGTGCTCTGCAGCTTACTACCTTTCTCAAGGGCTTTGTTTAATGAGGAACATCCAATAAGTGCTATCTTTCCTCCAGGCTGGACCTGTTCAAATGAACAAAAAGATCATGTATTAGTTTTAGCATGTCAAATGGAACTGAAGACTTACAAATTCATCTAAATCACAATAGATCCTTCCTAGTAGAGGTAAGTATAATATACACAAACTTGAAAATGGAAGAAAGTGAGAACGATGATGGCATATGATATCTGGCTATTCATAGAAAGTCACACACACACACAAAAAAAAAAAGCATAATAAATCGGCCCGCTAAAGAAAATTTATGCTTACTTTTCCATCTCTTGCACTCAAGCGATGCTTAACTTCTTTTCTAAACTTCCATAAAGCTTCATCATCAATTGAATCAATGTAGGAAATCAATGTTTCTTTGTCAACACCGGCCAAACCAAACCTCTGAAACACAATCTGCAGTTTTTCCATCTCTTCACATAATTCTTGCACAAACTCTTGTCTGAACTTCTCTTTATCCTCAAGTGATATCAGCCTCAGTGATGCAGCTTTGTTGAGGCCAATTGGTTTCTTGTTATGCTGATTGTTTTCTACGGATTGCTTGGTACATCGGCCATTGTTTCTCATGTAATCAGTGAGTCTGGCCTCTTTATCTTTCTTTTCCCCATGCTTCAATTTTGCCTCCAGTGGTTTCCATTTCTTGCTGAAATAAGCATCCAATATCTTTGCCCGCATATGCACAGGATTTCCAGGAGGATTATATGTCATTGCATTGGAAAAGGTCAGTCTCATGTCAGCAGCAAATTCATCAGCACCATGGTACATATTTCCCTCTAGCTTATGCTGCACTGTTCCTAAATCCATTGGTTTAGTGATTATCGAAAAGTAATCAGGAATTTGCAACTTCACTGGATCAACTGGTTCCTTGAATACCCCTGCTGAATGGTGATTCATTACTTCATTCAAAATTTTACTGATCTGAAGTTTTGAACTGCGGTCCATCTTCAGTTTTTTCCTTTTTTGACCATCAAGAGACATTTCTGGCCTCCGCTTCCCAATGCATACCATCATAGTAGGTTCCTTCACATGTTTTTTTACTCCAGAGCGCTTAACTCCACCACCAGTGATTCTATCTCGTTTTCCATAGCCCACAACATCCACAACATCCTTCACAGTGCTCCCAATCGATTTATCTTCTGGAACATCCCATTCTCCTTTGCTAGTTACTTTAAACTTTTTAATGGTTATTTTGCACTTCTTCCTTGGCGCATTGTTACCCTCGGCTTCCATGTAGGAAACCGGCACTGGACAGCAGGTAATTCGCCCTCGGTTCTCAGCCACCATAGCCATTGCCTTTAACAATAGACTGAAGAAATAAATTTAAAAAATAAACTATTGGTTCAAGATTAATGCTTAATTTGTAGATAATTCCATAATAAATTTCCAAACCAGTGATTGGAATTCCAGAAACAGTACTTATGCTAGAATCTCATAAATACTATTGCGAGTCCGTCAATTATAATTTGCAGTTCTCAATTTTGGTAGAAAAATATAGAAAATGAATACCAACAATCAAAGAAACAAATACCCGTCTCCAAGATTTTGAAAGACAATCACACTCTCTTCACTAATTGTAGACAAAATCATCTCACATGTGAAACATATCAAGAAATTGAAATCCTCATATTTTGTTTGCCTTCTACTACGATAACCAATTCATAACTCGAATTCACTGGAAAGAGAATCTTGGTCCGTCAAGAACTCAGAAAACAGAACACGCACACAAATTAAAGGTCTCCGTCACTAACAGAGAAAAACACAAGACAATCAACAATAGAAGAATATACGGCTTCTTGAGATCGGACATACTTACTGGTGACGAAGTCGCGAGAACTCAAAGAAAAGTTTCTTGCATTGGCCTGAACTCAGAAGAAAATCAAGCGATTCCTCAAACGAGGGGTTTTAGGGTTTAACCTCTCTCTCTCTCTCTCTCCCCTCTCTTGCGCGTAAATTTTAGGTTACTAATGGTGATTTGTTGCTTTGGCCCCACGCTGGAAATGTACATTTGGACCCCTAACCCTAAGTCCTAACTGTACGAAATATTTGAATTAAAAAGGAAATAGATAAAAGAAATAGGATATATTTACACTTAATAAGTAAATACTGAGTTCAAAGAAAAAACAAAAAGGAAATATTATACTATACGCATGCTTGTAAATCAATAATGTAATATAGCGTGTGTTTTTTTTTTATATTGAGAAGACATTTATTGAAAAGAGTACTTTCAAAATAAATATCATTTCAGAGTATTTATTATAAATTAAGAAATATAAAAATTAAATAAATATATCTTTAACTAATTAAATAATTTAGGATTCATAATTGAAAAAATAATCAATTTAATTAATTAAATATATTATATTAAATCTCTAAATTTTAAGGAATAATAATATGGATAATTTGTGGTATAAAAATACAAAACGATACTTAATTTGAAACAAAATTTAAATTGAAGAACAACATTTATTTTAAAACGAAATGACTACCTTATTATATCCATGTGTAGAAAGTGTTTACCATATATAATGATAGTAGTTTAATTTACGTTATTGTTTATGATAATTTTTAGAGAATTTAGTATGAATTGAAATATTTAATGTACAAATGATAATTATAGTGTTTGAAATACATACTTAATCACCGTACTTAATCACCGAACCGATAAAATTAGGTGTGATGCTTATATGCGTTAATTATATGATATATCATCATTTTTTATTTTTTAAGGATAAATTTTACAACAACACTCAATTTATAGTTTATTTCTTAATTCTAAATCCAATTTTTAAAGTTTCTCAATAAGAGGCTCAATTTAATTTTTTTTGCTTGAAATTTAGATTGAGTTCTCAATTCAAGATAAAATTCTATTTTTTTTTAATTATATTTATAAATTTATTTATATTTTAATATGTATCTATATTTTAGAAAAATTAAGACAAGTTACTGCAATTTTGGAACGATCTTCATTCGACTTATATTAATTTATATAAAAGAGAAAAAAATATATAATTAATTCAATTCGTAAAATATAATTTATATTAAATTGATTAATATTAAAATTGGATTTCTATACTTTTATTCATAAAATTAAGAAAATAAAACGAATCTTAATTTTATGAAATGCATTAATTATATATATATATATATAAATTAATACAAGTCGGATGAAAATCGTTTCAAAATTACACTAACTTGTTATAATTTATCTAAAATATAAATACATATTGAAATATTAATAAATCTATAAATATAATTAAAAAGAAAAAAGAAAAAAAATGAAATTTTGTTTTGAATTGAGAACTCAATATAAATTTCAAGCCTTAAATTGAGAGAAAAAAAAAAATTAATTGAGCCCCTTATTGAAAAACTTAAAAAATTGGATTTAGAATTGAGAACTATTGGATTTTGTTATGAAATTTATCCATTTTTTTAATTAAAACATAACATTTAGACTTTAACACCATACGTCATCATCATTATTTTGTTACATATGAGTACATGGTCAGAATTTTATTTATTATTATTTTTTTAGACTTTTTTAAGTGGGTTTATTCATAATTTTTTCTACTACAAACTACACATTTTTTTTAAATTATTTTTTTACTGTAATAATATAATGAATATTTCACCAATATTTATCAATACTGAGAAGTACCAAATATTCCAATATTTACCAATACTTTACTGAAATTTGATGAAATTTCATGACATCTCATTTCAATATTAAAACCTAAAAAATTCTTAAATTTCGCAAAATTTTCATCCTTATTCCAAACTAGATCACACACCTAACTAGATCACACACCTGATTGATATCAGATCAAGACCATGTATGCTGTCAATTTACAAACTCAAATTCTTAATTTTGAAGTTTTCAACACCATATCACTCCATAATCCGTTTTATTTAATAATTATTATCATTGTATGATTATTTCAAATTTCATCATTTTCTCTTTGGGAATATTTTTATTTCACTATTGAATGGTTTTATTTTGTTTTTTTAAATCTCAAATTTCATAATCGAATGGTTATGGAATTATTCTTATCATTTCAATAAATTAACCATATCTACATTCAACACACAATATTCAAGATTCAAGTTGGCCCCACAACCAAACATCTCTATATACTTTAACCAAACATAATGTCGACTTTATGAGTTACGACATACAAAACTTTTCATAAAAACACACAATCAAACATATTCCAAACCTTTTCACATAAAAATCAATACATACCAAAAGAAGAAGAAAAAAAAAAAGCAAATTTGTTCTTGTTCTAAGTATGAACACCTATTGCCCAATTAAGGCCACATTATTGATGAAGAAATTGCACTCACCACATTTTCCCTTTACTACAAACAAGAACCTCATTCCCAGCACAATAACAATGGAGCAAAAAGAATTGAAGTAATCGAAAAAACCTCTGCAAATTTTATGTCCAATTCTCAGTAAGAGAGCATCATCGTGTATCGGATTAGGCATACGACTCGAGCAAAGGCCTGCCCGATTCTCCCACAGAACTTCTACTGTAATAGAAGTAGAGCACCAACTGAAGAATCCCAAGAATTGCTCCAATCCCATTAGGAACCTGAGTTTATGCAAATAAGGATTTGGACTAGGATTTCATAGACAATGCGTTGAAGAGAACGTAAAAGACTTACCGAAACAAATGAGTCCTGTTTGAGCAATCCATATGCAAAGAAAGCAAGACTCATCAAAAAGGTAGCAAGAGAGAGATAAAATGGCATGTATTCCACACTTCTTGTCCTGATCACCATATTCTGTGCAATCATAATTTTCAAGCACAAGTTAGCACACAATAAACGCACTTAGTTCTATAAAGTCTCGGGCTTGTTTGTATACACAATGATCCACTTACAATGACGAATAGTGGAGAAGCAAACATGCATATGAGAGAGAAGACGGAGAGATAACCAACAAAAAGATTCCGGTTAGGTGGTTCAAAAACTCGGATGCTAACAAAGACAATGATAGCAAAAATCGAGAAAACTCCCAACAATAACCCCAGCATCTTCAGCTGCAGAATACAGTTCCAAGTTACGTGATTGATTAAGTTCTTGCAATGAATTATAAGACACATTTGAGGCCTAAATCACCTTTCTTTGTATGTCTGCATATATGATATATATGGTAATGTAAACCAACTGGAAAATGGCTCCGATTGAGTTGACAGTGGCGATCAAGATTATGCCGGTAGAGACGATTGGCATTCCATACCAAAGGCATATTAAGCAGTTTAAGAGGGCATAGATATAAGGCAGCCCTGAAAATTGTTCTGTTGATTTGTTTCTGATAATTCTCCTAAATGTTGGTCTGTAAGAAAAAACATATGGCTTCATGTTATTCATCATTAATCAGAAATTTTGAATCTGGATTTTTGAAAATGTTATGCACTTACATGGGCGAAACAAACAGCACGAATGCAAGGATATTTCCTGCAAAAAAAACAGCCAAATTGTTTCACTTTATGTCAATTTTCATTTACAAAATGAATTTTTAAGCTTGACATCAGAATTCACCAACATTTATTTTGTTTTGATTCAATTGAGGGGTGGACCTTTCGAGCTCCAATTCTCTATTTTTTTCTCTCCAACGGTTATCAGTTCAAGCTATAATCCAGTTTAAAAGCAGTAAATCTTCATATGACATCGAAGGATTTTCTAATAAAACTTGAACCTTTACATGGATGTTGACTAGCCTAATACAAATTAAGAAGCATAAGTCTAAGCATTTTCTTCTACATTCTCAAGCACAAAAATAAATAAGTTAAAAAAGAAACAAAAAGGGTAAAAAATATTACATCTTTGTTTCTTGTCCCTAATCAAAACATGATATCTAGAAACTCAGGCATATTTCTGGTATCAAGTCAAACAATGATCACAGGAAGCCAACACCTGAAGTAATAGCCAGTGACCCATATGCTCAAGCAGCGATCCAAGCAACAAAAACACAAAAAAAAATAAATAAATAAATAAGAAGAAGAAGATTAAAATTGAAGAGAAATACCTGCAACTCCAACTGCATTACTAATTAATGAATAAGTTGAAAACAATCCTTCAGCAGAGATGGACTCAAACATCTTCACAACACACACACACTCTCTCTCTCTTCTCAGCTGTCAAACTTATGATATTGACATTCAGACATTTTCCTTATTTTAGGACTAAGTACTCATGGTGCGACAAGATGGGCCCCAATCTTGAGGTTGGGCCTCGACTTCCCTTTAAGCATTCATCACGTGCCTTTTAATCATATCCATTTCCACGATTTTACCCAATTTTATTGCACCCCAAGAAGATGACATATCTTGACCTTAAACTATTTTATTTGTTCGATTTATTTTTATTTTTATTTATAATCTAGTTTCTTTATGTTTTTTTTTATGTAAGTAGGATTCACAATATTGATATTTTCAATTTATTTGTTCAATTCTTAATTCTCAATTCTATATGCTACAAGTCAAAAGATGACATTAAATTGTATACATATATATTATATACAGATTAAACACATATAAAATTAGATATTAAATAATTCGAACTACTACCTTATGAAGACTCCTTTCTTTTAGTTTATTTTATTCAAAGAGATAAAGACGCCTTTATTGATAAATAGGGCAAGCAAAAAAATAATCAAAACTAATACCCAAAATAATTATTGTGATTGACAGATGGGTGCCAGCTAGACATATAGATAGAGATAACAGCAAAGAGACACGCTGGCAGCACCGATAGGACCCACTTAAGAACATTTTATTATCAATAAGTTGCGATTCAGTCAAGTACAGACAAATGAAACGTGATAAGTACTGTACACTTTCGACGTGATATGCGTATCTGTTTAAACCTAACAAAAAAGGTCACCGATTTGCGCATGTTAAATTATTCACAAAAAACTTGTATAAAATTGGTCCCACACGAATAATTATTGGGAAATGAATCTTTATTGGCCTGACTGTTGACACCCCATAAACTTCTAAACAAATCCTATTTTTTTATATTTAATTTAAAATTTTCAAAAAATAATAAAATTTCAAATTTATCTTTATAAATTAAAAATAAATAAAAAACTGCCCAAATTCCTTCTCTCCTCCCACCTGTCGTTTCTTCTCCCTTTTATTTTTTTTCCTTTCATTCTTTTAAACTTTAAACTTTATCTTGAATTTGTAAGGGAATAACGTATGAAAAATTATTTTATGAGTTAACAAAATGTATAATAATCGTGTGAAATCGTGTAAAAAGAACAAAAAAAATAGATCAAATCTAAGGACTCGTTCAACCCTGGTTGGTCGAATACAAAGAGGTGTGTTCGACCAACTAGGTCGAACGGGGCCTCATATATTTTTTTTTCTTTAAGTTTTGAGAAATAACACTATAATATAATGAAAATCATTTATTTGGTCAACTATATTTGTAAAAAACATGTAAAAATCAAGTAGAAATCATATAAAAGTAAGGAAAAAAATGGATCAAATTTGAGGATTCGTTCAACCTTGGTTGGTCGAACACACGGAGATGTGTTCGACCACTAGACATCGAATATGTTATAGTGTGTTCGATGCCTGGTGGTCAAACACACCTCTTTGCGTTCGACCAATCAGGGTCGAACGAGTTCTCAAATTTGATCTTTTTTTTTTTTGTTCTTTTTATACGATTTCACACGATTATTATATATTTTGTTAACTCATAGAATTATTTTTCATACGTTATCCCTTTACAAATTCAAGATAAAAAGTTTAAAGAATGAAAGAAAGAAAAAAAAAGGAAGAAGCAAACGACGGGAGGGATGAGAGAAGGAATTTTGGCTTTTTTCATTTTTCTTAATTCATAAAGGTAAATTTGGAATTTTATTATTTTTTTGATTTTTTAAATTAAATATAAAAAAATGGGGTGTGTTTAGAAATTTATGGGGTGTGAATAGTCGGACCCATCTTTATTAACCACATATAAGATGAATTCTCTTACCTATAACAAAATCAATTTTTATTATGTGAATTGTGAATAATAAATTATGATTGATCTTGTCTTACATATGACAATTTACACAATTTACATAAAAAAATTCTAGGGTATTTATCCGAGCGGTATATGTGTGCATGCCTATACTTTATTATTGACTTATTTTTATTATTAAATATTCCACACTCGATACCTAATGTTTAGGGTATTCCGTTGTTGTTTTAATATATGTTATATCTTAATATTTGTTTAGATTAATAAACAAGTAACTTCTTAGTATTTTTGAGTATTATAATTTATAAAGACTATCTGTCTTTCTTTTACTATACAATAATATATTATTTGTATCTTTAACATTACTGATTTTTTCAAGTTAACAAAAAAAAAAAAAAAAAAGAAGGAGAAGAAGCATGGTGTTTATCTCCTAAAATAGCCGAATAAATCAAAATTCGTGCAGCTTAAAAAATTTATTGTTCTATTTTCACATTTAATTTTTTTATTTAGGGATATATTGAGTCATTGGCCATTAATATTGAGTAAAATTCTTGTTAAAGATAAATGACTATCAACTCTCTTTTATCCTTTTGTTGTGGGAAGTGGAAAAAAAAAAAGAACTAAAAACTTTATGAGGTTTCTAAGAAGAATATGAATGACTAATTGTGTCCTAAACATAACATTAGGGATGAAAACCAACCTTTAAAAATCTTAAGGCCAATATATATCCCTGTTGTATAAAAACATTTATTTATTTTCCTAATCTATTTCAATCGATAAACACAATTGCTATCAATATTGGGCCACTTACAACATAGCCAATTAGTTACTGGGCCGTATAAGCACGAGTGATATAATATGGCGAAAGCCCAATATGATTATATGGGCCATATGAAGCAGGCTGGATATAATATGGCCTCAAAGCCCAAGCGATTTATTTCATCGCAAATGACCAAATTACCCCCAAAATGTTATAAATCGTCCTCCCTCTATAATTCAACATCTTCCCGCCTTTTATCTCTCTCGCTCTTTCTCTCTCTAATGGGGATTCTAAATCCCCAATCAATACTCCAAGATTAGGAGTTAGGACGCTAACATTCCAAGATTAGGGTTTCCGTTAACGCAAGAAGTCTCAATTCGGTTTTTCAGTGATCTGCCGTCGCCAAGTATATATCTTATTGTGTTTTCTTGAATTTCTTGATCAAGATCTGAGGATGGGAATACAAGGGTTGTTACCTCTTTTGAAATCAATAATGAATCCGATTCACATTAAGGAACTGGAGGGTTGTTGTGTCGCTGTCGACACGTATTCTTGGCTGCACAAGGGCGCTCTCTCTTGTAGCACTGAGCTCTGCAAAGACCAACCCACCTCCAAGTAAGTATCTCCTGTTGCTCGCCTCTCAACTGTTATCTATGGAATATGCATTATTTTTATTCATCGATAGAGTGTTTTTGTGTTCATTTTTCGGATTAAATATTGGTCAAGATTCTATACTTTGAAGAGAAAATGGGTTTTAGTATATGCAATCTTTTGTTCTATATTCTTTGCATGCCTTTGTTTCTTGAGATAGAAAATTGGGGTTTTTGGTATCTTCTTGTCTTTTGGAGATCTTTATTGGGGCATGGAATTGTTGGAATTCAATTGTAGTCAAACTGAGATTGAGAAGACATATATGTGCATATCCACTCTTGATATTGAGAAGGCATGTTCGTTTTTCGCCCTTCAATGTTTGAATCCACTTCGATACACCGAGCGAGAGAAGAAATAACATAATGTGCTTCCATTTTGGTTGTCAGGCACATTGACTACTGTATGCATAGAGTGAATATGTTGCGCCATTATGGTGTTATACCCATACTCATATTTGATGGGGGTCCTTTACCAATGAAGGGTGATCAAGAGATTAAGCGAGCAAGGTATTGAATTCTCTCTCTCAGATTGGTTTAGTCTGCTTCGCTGCTGCCTGCAATGGTGTTTTCTCAGTTTCCATTAATTCCCCCGCCACATGATCCTTTTAGCCATCAGCTCTAATGATTGTTCTTCATTGCTTATCAGACTCGGTCTTTGTTTGTCCCAGATATAAGAAGACATGCTTGCTATTTGACATTGGTGTTTTGATTTTTTCTACTACTTAATGATTTCAACATTACTCAAATGGAAGAAATGTCATCTAAAGAACCTAGTGTTCCCATGGACCTCTAGTTGTTAATTACCTTGGTTAAGAAAAAGGTGCATGGTCACTTACTGTCACATGTTAACTCTAATGAAGAAGTTTCTACTGATCTCATAGTTTCTATGTGCAGATCTAGGAGGGAAAATCTTTCTCGTGCTATGGAACATGAGTCAAATGGAAATCTAAGTGCTGCTTATGAATGTTACCAGAAGGCTGTTGATATATCACCTTCAGTTGCCTATGACCTAATCCAGGTACAAGCTCTCTAAGTGTTGTAACATCTCTAAAGGATTTCTAAGGATTTTTCCGTGATGCTCTATATGCTATATGAAACTAGTATTTGGTTTTGCTTTTATGTGACAGGTCTTAAAAAAGGAAAATGTGTCCTATGTTGTGGCTCCTTATGAGGCAGATGCACAGATGACATTTCTGGCACTCAATAAACACGTTGATGCAGTGATAACAGAAGACTCAGACTTGATTGCTTTTGGTTGTCCAAGAGTGAGTTTCACATAGTTGGGCTGACATAAAGTCATGTCTTAGCCTCATCTGCATCACCTTTTGTATTCATTATTCGCAAGACATCTATTTTTGTTCTTGTATTCTCATAAATCTCTATTACACAGATCATCTACAAGATGGATAAGTTTGGGCAAGGTGTTGAGTTTAAGAATGCCATGCTACAACACAACAAAGAACTAAATTTAGCTGGATTCACTCAGATGATGTTGCTTGAGATGTGTATTCTTAGTGGGTGTGACTATCTGCAGTCTCTGCCTGGAATGGGCCTGAAAAAAGCTCACACATTGATGAAGAAGTTTAAAAGTCACGAGAATGTACTTATTAGTTTGTTAAGCACATGTTTGTGTTTTGTATAAGCTGATTTGAACTGAGTTTTGACCAATTTATCTCTGTACCTTCATGCAGGTAATCAAACACTTAAAGTATAACAATGTTGAGATAACTCCTTTTTATGAAGAATCTTTCAAGAAAGCAATTTTAACTTTTAGGCATCAACGTGTTTATGATCCTGTTAGTGAGGATATTGTAAATTTATCTGAGCCAACGGGCATTATTGATGAAGATTCAGACTTCTTAGGTCCATATCCTTTTGCTATAGACTGCCTTAAAATTCATAAAGTAATCTTTACAAGCACATGCCTTCTATGCTTTATTGGAAAGATGCCTTAACCAGGATCACATCAATGCCCCAGCATATAGCTAAAGGCATAGCACGAGGGGACCTTGACCCTTTTACTAAAGAGCCAATTCAGGTACTGTTTGATGTTATTGATATAAGTATATTATGCACATAACAAGCTCTGTTATAATATTGTCTTTTTTTCTTTTTTTCAATGAGTAGAGAGAATCTAATGTTGCTGAAAAGGTACTTCATGGAACCTACCAGCTTCATAATTTCAAGCCTGATGGTGAAAGGAAGAAGATTGATTTGCCTGTGCAGAAAAATCTCCTCACAAACTACTTCTGTATCCAAATATTCAAAATTTCTCCTGTTTTCTTTTCTGTTTTTTTTTTTGTTTTAGCTCATGTTTACACTGGTCATCACTCTTTAACATGAACCCTTACACCAAATGCCCAGTACCTATGTTGAACACTTGAACCAAATATCCTATGTATTCTTTCTTACAAGTGCAATTAGAGGTTTGAACTACACTGAAAGATAACACCTATTATTGCAAATATTTGGATTCATTTTAGAGTTTGCTTCTGATGCTACAACATCATCAACTAAAGAGTTCAGGGTCAGAGTTAGTTTTGACCTTTGCCGTGGTTAAATTCATAATATGTGCAGTAGTTATATATCCCATAAAAGAGGAGCTTGACAGGGTAAGCATGCAAGTAGTAGGATTTACATCATGTTGCTTTGAAATAACTACATTGATAAAACAAAGTTGTAGGCCCTTAACATGTTAAGGTTTTGCATCTCTTGAGGCAAAAAGGAAATTCAGGGCCCCTCGAATTATTCCAAATGAGAGCAGCGAAAGTTCCAGTCCTTGCATAAATGTAAATGAGGTCAGTTTAATTGAATATAATATGCCTGCTTGAATCTGCATGCTAGGTGATTGCTTGCTTCTAATGCTCACTCACATGTGAACTCATTTTAATATTTTTAGGTAAAGCTTGGCTCTGAAAGTAATAATTTGAGGTTTTCGGAGGTGCAAGATCACGGTAAGGATTATACTGCTAGAGATGAAAGTTCTCATTGCAACTTGGTACTTACTAATTTGTTTATTTGTATAGGACCATCTGAAGAGAGATTAGTTGTGGGTTACACACAAATGAAACCATTGACCTTACCGCAAAGTTCAGTGTGCAAGCCTTGTATCTCATTGCACAAAGATGTTGACTCACATCGACAAAATAGAAAAGTAACTTCAGTGAATGAAAATGGGATAGTGAGAAGTACGTATTTTCTGAAAAAATCTAGGGAGGAAAATGGGAAGGAAAACAAGAGTGACGAGAACAAGAATGATGATTTAAAATCAGAGAGTGTTGTTTCTAATCATGCATGTGAGCTTCTCTCTGGTTTACCTGAGGGAACTTACAGAACAGAGGGGAAGACTGTTGTTGTACAGAGTTCTTATGTCCAGCATAACATAAAGCAAAATGCTAATGGTGTGAACGAAAAGCTCTTAGGGACATATTCTATCCAGACACACAGGTCTGATTTGGATGCTGGTGAGTTCAAAACAGCAATGGATGACAGAAAACACAGACTGAGGAGTTCTTACTTTGAAGAAGCTTCTGGCAATGAGAATGATGTCCCAGAGTCTGTGGAGTTGGCAGTTAAAGATGTGGCTGACGATCCTAGCAACAATTCATTAGAATGCTCAATGAAGAAAAGAAAGATTGCTCAAACTGATAGTCCAAGAGTAAGTGTTTCTGCTCAGTGTAACTACCTTGTATAGATATGTAACATATTTTCTGCCTGCTTGTTATATCACCACTGATATGGCTTTATCTCTCATTAAATCCAGGAGGATGCAAGTGATAGCAATGGGACATCAGGTAAACCTTTGCCGTTATTTATGCATGCACAAAACAAAACAAAAAAATGGTTGTCCTTGAATTCTCATTCTAATACTTTTGAATTGAGATACATCATACCATGTTTCTGTGTCAAATAACATGGAGGATCAACATGACATTGTGCTATTCAGAAGTGATTTCATTTTTGGATTCTACAATGAGCATCAATTATTTTATGTTATATATTTTAATAATACCATTAAATAAATTCTTATACCATTCCAGCATATTCATTTTTGGTTTATCTTTCTTTGACAAATATAAAAAGCAGCAGCTAATTTCCCTCCTATTCTTAGCATAAACCTTAAATAATGTAAGCATGAACACCGTATAATTTATTACAGGCACATTCACTTCTGACTTAGAGGAAGAGATGAAGGCTGAAGAAGGAAAATTCGGCAGCAACATTAGTCATTTGGGGCGTTACTCTGATATAGCAGAGAAATCCATGGAAAATTTTGTCTCGGTAATATCATCATTCAGATACAACTCATCTGGCTCCCGTGCCAGTGGTCTTCGTGCCCCTCTAAAAGATATAAAGAACTACACGAAAAGGTAAAGCATGTGAAAAATGCCCACTTTTTTTTACAAATTAAGCTTTGTAATGTACACATGTTTGAATCTCTTGTTTATCTAAATGAAGCTCAACAACGCCTGATATGGATCTGAGGAAATTTGTGTATGCATCCACCAAAAAGTCAACTTCCTCAAGATACCATAAAGCTTGAAACTTAAACATTTGACTGGCACTTCTTTTTCCTCATCAGAATTCATGATGTTCAAATCATCAGCTGTTCAAGGTTTTACATAGAATTCATCTCTTTCCTGCTAGTTCATGCCAGTTCTTGAATGTTGCTTGTTTGTGATCGATTTTTATTCTTTCTTTTCAGGCCCTGATGCTGATTGATGATGTTTGGGAGGATGCTACTGAATGCATTTTTGATACTCCAAGAATATGCCTCAAACATGTTTTATAATGTATGAATGTACTTAACCTTGTATCATTGCCTCACATGAACCTTCACATATGGTAACTTTATTTTTCTTTATACAAAGATCGCTTTTTGATACACCTGTTTTTAAAAGCTTGAAAGCATACTCTTTTTTTTTTCTTTTTCTTTTTTATGCCAAACAAAGTTTTACTTTTTCGATTCTGTAATTATTAGTTGCATTTTTGTCCAGAATGATAGTTTTGATATATTATGTTGATAGGAAAATTATCGTTTGAAGTCCCAAAAATTTGATGAAAGTTTATTATTAAATTTAAGAAGATTCTCAATCTTTAACAACTAGTAGTTGTTAAAGCAGTTGACTTGCATTCACATATTGGGTAACATTTTAATTGGATGCCTTAAATTATTGGGATAATCAGTTTTGCTATAGGATTTGTTTGCATAAGCTAACTATTAGTATTTGATTTAAAAAAGTGATGTTTGTCAATTCTACAGAAAGTAATCCGTATTGAATGCCTAATTATAAGCAATAGCCCAAACAATTGGGAATCTCTTCGCTATACGCAAATTATCGTAAGTTTTACGTCGCTTTCAGATAATTGGCCATTTATGGATGTGCCTTTCTAAGCCTTTCTAATGATTACAACATTTTCAATATCTCATAAAAGACACATTAAATGAAGCCTCTGCTTATGGGACTTTAATAGCTCTTCAACATACATTGAATTAACACAAGTATGAGATTGAGTTTACTATTAAATCAAATTTAATTTTCACAAGTTTATATAGATTGTAAGTTGACCTGTCTCATAAAATTAAATTTATTAGATGATTTTATTGGTCATGCTCTCTTTATTTAATTAAAATAGATTACATAATTTAATTCTTGACGGAAAGAAAAAAAAAAGCATAAATGTTTTTTTTTGCCCTTTAGTTTCTCGTCTTTTCATTTTATATTGTATATGATATAAAGATGAATGAAGATACGTGTTAATCAGATGAAATATACAATTGAAGTAAGCATAATAAGATTGCATGGCCTCATATTCCTGTATTAATCCTTTTGAATTCAAAAATATATCTCATTAGGATGGTTTCTATTTCTTTTTTCTTCAATTACAATTTAAGAGGAGGTCTCTTGTGTCCCGGGGCACAGATCTTAGGTCCGTATCCCCAACCCGACCCGATCCTATATACCCGTATATATATATATATATATATATATATATATATATCTAATCATTTTCCTAAACCCTAAATCTTCTCCTCTGCAACGTCTCTTTCCCATCCTTCTTCTTTTTTTCTTCTTCTCACTCTATCTCTCCTGAACACTTCCATCAACATTGTTCTTCCTCTTTTTTTATTTTTCATCTTTGTAGATTATTTATGGGTTTATCGAGTGATTATGCCATTCATCTTCTCTTTCTCCTTCGATTTCATGAAGTAATTTGCAGAAAATTTGACTATTTAATGACATTATTATTTTATCTGAGATGGATTCTTTGTATGACTATTTAAATCATTGGATAACACTCTAAATTTGGAGCAAATTACGAAATGCCGAAATGACGAAGAAGCTAGAGGAGGAGGATGATGATGATAAAACAACTGCTTCATCTGATCATGATGAATCAATTGTTGGATTTCCGGACAATGAACAGTGTAAATTTACATTGATACCTGTAGAGTTCATGATTAATATTTTTAAGTTAAATGAGTAATACCTTAAGTTATATGAATTTGCATAAATTTTAGGGAAGAAGATGATAAAGATCGTGGATTTGAAATTTTAAGCATTTAAACTCACTTCACAGTACATTGATACCTTAAGAGTATACAAAAATACCTTAAAAGTATATAACTGATAACTTAAACTATTAACATTAATACCTAAAGGAGATAAATATGTAATACTACGCATTAATTCCTTAGTATATAACTTAAACTATCAGCATTAATACCTTAAAGGAGATAAATATGTAATACTATGCATTAATACCTTAGTATATAACTGATAACTTAAACTATCAACATTAATACCTTAAAGGAGATAAATATGTAATACTACTATCAGCATTAATACCTTAAAGGAAATAAATATGTAATACTATAAACAATTGATACCTTAAATTATCAACATTAATGCTTTAAAGGAGATAAATATGTAATACCTTACACTATCAACATTAATACATTAAAGATAAAATATGTAATACCTTAAAGGTGTATATGTAATACCTTATACTATAAGTATTAATACCTTAAAGGTAAATATGTAATATATTAAATGTGTAAATATGTAATACCTTATAGTATAAACATTAATACCTTAAAGGTATGTGTATAACACCTTAAAGGTATTTATGTGATACCGTATACGTAAATGTGCATTCAATTAATATTTTCATGTATTACATATAACAAAATCACTTTTGCATATTTAATTATTTGACCGATCATCTCAATTGTAATACCTTTATAATAAGTATATAATATCTTGTGCAATCATTAATACTTATGCCAACTAAATGTTATTAAAAATATGTGATACATTAAAGGTAAATATGTAAATAAGAAGAATAAGAACAAGAAAATAGAGAAGAAGAAGAATAATAATAATAATGTACAAAACAAATAAGAAGAATAACAAATCGATAAAAAAAAAGATTAAGAAGAAGAAAGGGAGAGACAAAAAAAAAAAGAGGAAAAAGAAGAAAAAAAACTCTGTTTTTACACTAATTTAAGAGTAAATGTGTGATACCTTAAGACTAAATGTGTGATATCTCAAAAATATAAACCTAATACCTTCATAGAATACAATAAAATGCGCGTGCGACGCACACAAATTATGGTGTGGTTGCATGTGGGCGCGCATGGGAGCAACCCATGCGCCGGATCGGACTGGGAGCACGGATCTAAGATCCGTACCTCGAGGCACACAAGTTTTTGCCATAATTTAAAATTGTGATGAACTTGAATTTTCCCCTCACCACCAGCCTGACGCGTACGTATCCATTTGAAATACACGTTAACCAAAAATTCAATGTAAAAAAGCTTGACCTTGCATTTAAGTCCTTCAATTGTTTAATTTCTTTCTTGTTTTAGAACTTCATGGATTAGAGACGTCCCACATCAGCCTGCTGTCTTTTTCTTGGAAAATATTTTAACTTTTTTGTAGGTGGATCGATTGATTTAATAATTAAAAATTATTCCCAAAACTCTCAAGTTTCTCCACGAAATAAATAATAATTAAATGGGATGACATCAACTGAATTTTGTGGCTTAGTTTGATTTTGCACACGTACATTGACATTCTGTAAGAAAGCATTTATATTTTATAATCATATTAGCTTATCGTCATTTTCCATGTGGCGCTCATAAACCTCCAAACATTTTTTTCTACTTGTTTAGTTAATTAATCTAGTTTTATTATTACAAAGGTAAGTGAATCGGATTTGTAAAATTTCTAAATACTAGTCTGAATCATTGCCCACCTTTCCTGATCTCATTTGTGAATAACATAATTTTGATATTTAATAAAAATCATTAATTATAATAATTAACAAAATTATATAATTTTGATAGTAATATATGAATAAAATATGAAAAAGTAGTACAAAGAAAAGTTGCTAAGGACTCAATAAATTCTCTTAATTACTTGCAATATTCATGGTAGAGGCTTAGATTATTTATTTATTTATTTGGTAGAGGCCTAGAATTCACAGCTACACGACAAAATTAATGTAGTTAATGAAGATAAGGCCCACCTTAATCTTGTTTTAGATGACTCGTATTTTATGTAATATAATAATCAGACTACGGAGAAAGATAGAGATCCAAAGCATACTAAAATAATTGTGATATATTCATACATCATTAATTTGTCTCGTGCGACCTTGGGTTATGTATTTATTGAAGATTCCAAATGACTTTTAACCTGCCACACGTTATCGTATAGAGACAAACCACACATTTAGATAAGCCACACACACACATATATATTCTCTGAGAATATTAGTCTATTTTGTTTGCTCTTTAATTAAGTCATACTCGCTATGTCAATATGATATTTTATTTTTTGTTCCAATAATTTGTTTCTGATTTGTTACGCGTTACACTAAATTAATTAATTTGTTTATAACTTAAGCTATAAATTCAAAGTTAGAGAGAATTAAGTGGTCAATTAGAATATTCCCACATGAATGAATAATTATTTAAGATAGCCCAACAACATATAAGGATCGATCCTCAATTTTAAAAGAAGACGAAATTCAATTATTGTAAAATTGGCGGTTCCTGTAAGATTTATTTATGAAAATATTACATGTTCATTAATCTTTATACAACATTAAATGAAAAAAAGTGAATTTAATAGTTACTGTTCATATAAAATAAATACACCCAGATTTACATAATGTCACATGTATTATGTATATGACCAAAATAAAATCAGTTGCATCTTAAAAACCCCAGCTGTTGGTGTTGAGCAGTGTCGGAATGGGACAATTTTAGAGGAAACAATCACTGGTGTTATCCCCGGGCCCACACTCCCACCAAACCCTAACACAAACCTAATCTAACACCCTGGAATCTGGATCTTCCTAATTTATTTCTGTGAAGAATAGTACTTCTAACATATAACATGCTATGCTATCTAATCATAATGCATGTTATTATAACCATTATACGTAATTATTTATCACACCTTTTGTCAGGCGTGACATCTACGAGGCCTAATCACAACATTTTCAAACATAAAAAATCGAACTCTCTTATATGACATAGTTTTGGGGATGATTTTTAATAACATCTAAAACCAAAAATAATGAACAAGAACGGATTCAATTTATTCTCCAGCTCTTCACTTTTTAAATAATAGTAATAACTAATTAAATTCTCCTCTAAAAAAATAAAAATCATGTTTCTAGAAACCCAGTCATCCTGAGAATGGAATTCCGGACTTGACTCAAATCCCTCCCTTTGAGAGTCCTCCCGTTCCCCGTACAAACGGAGAACGCCATCATATTTCCGGCCACGCGCCGCCCTACGATGACGTGCGGCGGCACCATTTCGCCGTCGTCGCCGTCCAAATCGGACTCCATAAACCGCAGCCACGTGTTCCGGGATACATTTTCGGGTATGCTCACCGGAACCGAATTCTTCTTACTCATCTTCATCTTCTTCCTCTTCACCTTGTCGTTAATCCTCGAATTGATCAACTGAAAATCGCAGTTTTCACCTTCAACGACGTGTTCCTGAAACACGACTTCGGATTCCTCGAATTCTTCCGCCATGAAAGCACTTTTGTGTTTCCTCAATCGAGATCGACTTTTTGATGAAAAGGTGAATGTGATGAAGCTGAAGATTTGGTAATGGTGGAAAATGTGAGGAATTTATAGGGGAAGAGAAACAGGGAAATGAATGATTGAGTGTGAAATGATAGCGAGTACAAATCCATTGATGACGTCATCGTGGAGAGTTTGAGTGTGGTCCCCGCATTCTGTCTGAATATATTTATTGTTTTTCTTTTTTTCCCGATTTCTGAAAGTTATTTAAAAAGGATAAAAAAGTAAATTTAAAACTCCTGAAAATCCAAGTCTCGGAAAAGACGGAAATATTTGACTTGAGGCTTACGGCTTTTGCTGTCTGTATGTATATACATTTAATTTTTGTAGAATTTATTGACTCATTCATTGTTTAATTTTTTTGGCTACGTATTCTTTGCGTGGTCTAGACTCAGCTATGGTGTTGAAAACTTGACTACGTATGTATAAAGCTTTGTATACGGAATCAGAGAATATTAAATTTGAGTGATACGTATAATAACAATTTTAATATTTATTCAATACAAACACCAAATGAGAGTTACTCGTTCAGAATGGTTGTCATAAGTAAAATTGTGTGACAAAAGTATTTGAATTAATCATGTGCGACCAATATTGATCTATATTTTTCTATAAATTAATTCAATTATGCATAGTAGTCATTGGATGACTTTTTATTTCCTTTTCCTTTATAAAATAAATAATATCTCGATTTGAACTGACTTGTAAATGGTGCACATGGTTTTTACTTTTTTGACTAAATTTCTACTAGTATTTAAGCCAGTATAATTTTCTCAAGGTCTGACCTAAAGTTAGAGTCACGCATATAAGTGGTAAACGAAATTTAATGTTAGTTTCATTTCTTTAAAGATCTAAATTAAAGATATGGTAGTTAAGGTCTCCTTCAAAGTCAATGTATGATTGATCCTTTGCTATCTTTATCTTCACAATTTCATAAATATATATATATATATATATATATATATATATCATAAAAACTTATATGAAATCATTTTACGAAAATAATTTTGTCAGAGGAAATACACCACCCACAACTCAAACACATTTTTCACAATCAAATCTATGTTTTTATAGATATTAATTTACACGATCTCGTTTTATGTAATTAAATCTGTAAGACAATCTCATATAAACCATGAATGTACTCTTTACGTATGATCTAAATATATCAACTATGATTTTCTTCTTTATTTTGAGTCATGTTAATTTCAATACGTTTTACATTAGTGAAATCCTAGATTATACTCAATTACTATCTCTATCCTCAGAAAAAAAGAGTCGATCGTTTTTTATAACTATTAGAAACATAACGTTTTTTTTTTTTTTTTTGCGACCCATCAAATATTTCATTTGTTTGTTATATGATCATTTTTGATTCGGATAAACCTAAAATAACCTATAAATTTACCCAATTCATATAGTGATGTACTTAAGAGTACAGTTAATATCCTTATTAATGAACACGTGTGGGATGAATGAACTGAAAAATGAATATACCTTATGATTTAAATTGGTGGAAGTATTAGTGGGTGGGGACCTATAGATGGGAGAAAAAATGATATTCATGTGGATATGCTTTCTGAATATCATGTTAATTTATAGCGTTTGTAGATATGATATTAATATTTATGATTAGGTTATATAGGTTGAGTGTTAGATAAATCTAAGTATAGGCCTTGGAGAAAATGTTCATTTTCAGTTGACTAATCAGCTATTCACGTTACAAACTCTAAGAAAGCTACAAGTTTTTAGTTCCCTTTGCGTCTACGATTTACTGTTGAAAATTAGCTATTTTGGTGTAATCAACTATTTCTACATTTATACGTGTCATTTTTCTGTAGAAATTATATCAATATTCTCTGCATTGTTTCAATATTTCAATTTTTAGGTGTTATGAAATGACCCAAATTCAGTATTATTATCTAAATTTTGTGAGATATATCAAGTATACTAGATATAGTAAGTGTATATTTTCACTTAAGTAAAATCTCGACAGAAAATAAATAAATTCTCGTTCTAAATTTAATAAACATATTTTCTACACATAATTAAGGAAACATATCTTTTAGTCATTTTATCTTAAATGGACAAAAATATTTAATTTTTTCTCAATTTGGATAAAGAAATTATATATATTACATGAAAATTTACGACATTACTCGAGTTTTTGAGAAGAACATTAATTGTTGCTTGTGTGTCTATCATCCAAGGAAAAGACATGAGTTTTTATTATTTTCTCTCAAAAGGAGATATATGTATATATACATTTTTTTTTCTTGATAAGCAATAATATTTGAATTTACAAAAAATACCCTATATTATTATTTTTTCTCTTTCAGGAGGTACCATGCCTCCATTTTGATTTCCAAAAAAGTGTACCTTCGTCCCTTGTATTTATAAAACCACATGCATTCTAGATATGAATTGAGTACTGATAGACGTGCATTAATTTTATTAATTAAATAGTCTATGTAAGATTAAATTTCAACAGAAGTAATAAATGTGTATTTATTTCGGACTAAGTGGTAATATTGTCCTTAGTACAATTTGGTACTTAGAGTCTAGAGAACTCGACAAAGATCAACCTGCCCATGTATTTAGACCTTACTGGTGAAGATACAATATAGAAATTAATATAACAACTAATTATTTTTACAAAAGAGTAGATCCTCCGTTTCAATTTTTTTTATTTCTTATTTTTAATTTATGATCATGATCACATGCTATGAATTAGTGTATATCTATTAAGATTATTAATATACATACACTTTATATTAAGACTATTATAATGTCTTAAAAGATTGAAGCTCACATATATTCTATAACTATGTGTACTCTGTTTTTGAAAGAGATTGAACAAATAGGCAAATATAGTTTATCAACTAAATTCATATAAATTTTTGTAATCGTTAAAAAAACAGCTTGTATAAGGAAGTTAAAAAAACACATATAGTGCAAATGACAGCAAAATTTACCCAATATAAAACTATTCAGAGACTTTAACTCACCTAAAGTTTAAAGCCAATTAAATATTGCATTTAATACTTGCTAGGTCTTCAACATGATCATGACTAGTTATATTGAAACTCTCATTTTATGAAGTTAGGGACAAACGAACAATTGCTTTCTTTACTTACTGAAAAGAAATCAAATTCCAAGTAAAACTCTTAGTTGAATTATAAGTTTTTTAAAGGATCCCAATTTAATAATATTTGTGTTTAAATATTTTTATTTGTTAAAATTTTAATATTTTATTAAATTACTGTTTCAGTAAAAACATGAAGTACCGTGTGTATCGGTACAATTACATAAGTCGTTGGAAGTCGGACAAATAAAAGTGACTTAAATGGTATTTTCTTTAAAATAATTATATGTGTTATTTCTCACATTCTATCTTAGCACTATAAACAAGGAATTCAATAATTATTATTTAGTACTATTTAATATCTGCCGATTGCCAAGTCAATCACTTTCTAATGTATCAAAATTGAAGTAGTTAGGATAAAACAATATCGTTTGTCTATACAATTTTTTTTTTAAATATAAGTAATTTTCTAATCGACTAAGTGATAGTATGCATCTAGATCTACCTATAAACTAACAAGACCTTGTTTAGATCGATTTCTACATCACTGTTTTTGAGAGGAGAAACATTAATAAACCTAGAAAAAAATATCTTAATAGTTGTAGATGTTGCACAGTAGCATGAATGAAACGTAGATATATATTGATCTTATCCACTTTGAAACTTAATGGAAAGCTAGCAACATAACTTCCATTGCTCAGTTGCTCAACTACCAAACAAAAAGTTAATTTCCTCATTTCTTGACTTTGCCACTTCAAAACAAACAATATACCCTAAATATTTTCAAACTTATTTTTATTGGTATACAATGTCAATGTGTATCTTACGAGTATAATCAAAATTAATGCTAAATATATAAAAAAAAAAAAGGGGAGCGGGGCAAAGCCGAGCCAAATAATCATTTGAGTGAAATGGAAGCTTAAAGCTGTAAACATGGCTAATGATTGGATAAAGATGCGAGCCGTAGCCAGAAAGCGATCGGCGTATTCGGCGGCTCGTGCTGCGCCTTTAAAGAGGTTTCAATGAGGGGACCACCAGGTTATTTATAGGCACACGATTAATTAAGTAGACGACAAATGTAACCAATCACAAGGCGACCTGTATGCGTTTATGAATTGGAGGAGTCTACGCCATCCCGGCTGTCCTGCCACGTGTCTTCTTATCATTGCTCGTGTTATTGCACAAGTTTTCTTCTGCGGTGCAAACAAAACCAAGCCTCCCATTTTGTTCTTTTATGCTTTGTTCTCAAACTTTAACGTTGAAAATTGTCAGTTTAATATATAGGATTAAAAAATATGTGAAGTATTTCATACTTGATTTAGATCATTTAGTAAAAGTTACTTAGATCACTTCTTTTTTTTTTTTAATTTTTATTCTATATATCAACCATAATACTCAATACTCCTGAGTTGAAATACGATGCTCTTTGAAAAAAAAAAACTATAGTGCATAAAATATTTTGTTTTTGTATGGATAAATTATAAGATACTTGTTTTATATCCATTTTGATAATAACGACATTAGAGCATGCCCAGCAGTTGCTATTCTAGCGTTGGACGCTATATTAACTCCCCCAGCAAAGCGTCAGGTTGGGCGCTATTGTGAAGACGGGAGGATTTCTGCGCTACTTGTGAAGCAGCACAATTCTTGCGCCACAATATTTTTTTTTTTTTTATTAAACGTCATCCAAATTTTTGTTTAATGGACCATTTCATGGGCTAATGTCTATTTACATTTCAATAAAAATAAGTTTTTGTTTTTGTTTTTGTTTTCATTTTACATTGAATTTCAATCAATTAATGATATTAATTTTTATTTATTAAATTTAAAATACAAAAAGTTAAATATATATTGAATAATGTTTACATATGTAAATATGTTATCCAATTATAATTATTTTTTAAAAATATGATTAAATAAATTATTAATTAAAAATAATATGAAATATTCCTTTTTAATGTAAAATTTAGTGCAGACTGCTGGAGATAAAACACTGTTTCTGCACTAGAGTAGTGCAGACTGCTGGAGTTGCTCTTAGCATGATCTACAATGCTTTTATTCAACTGTACACTATTTCCAATTTAACGAGACTGTTATTTACCTATGGATTTTAGTCAATTATAAGAAGTTGAAATATCAGTTATTACTCTCTCTAAATGGGGATGAAATATAGATAAAGTGTGAAAATATTCAGTTTAGTATGATAATGTACGTTATATATATGTACACACACATCCAAATTTGGACAATTATTTAAAATATCAAGAATTTCAAAATTTTCTACAATGCCAAGAAATTGAAAGCCAACTAAAGAATACAAGTGATGTGCCCCATCGCCCACTTAAAAAAGCCCAAAAAATTGTACGTGAATGAACTATTTGGAAATTAAATATGCAAGTAAAATAAATTATACTTAAAATTTTGAGTTAAATGAAAAAAAAACAACCTGACCTATTGATATATACATTTATTTTTGCAACCAAATTTTTTTTTTAATCAAATTACAATCTGAATTACTAAAATTTATCAAATTACAACTTTTGAACCATGTTTTGATAAAAATGTGATCACGTAAGCCACAAACTAAAAATATGAGGCTATTCTTGTAATCTTATAATTTAAGGTGATCCTAATTTGAAGTCAACATGCGGGTCACATGTTCACGTTTTTATCGAAAAATGGTTCAAAAGTTGTAATTTGATAAATTTTATTAGTTTAGATTGCAATCTGATGAAAAAAAAGGTTTAGATTGCAAAATGAAAAAAATCAATAGTTTAGGTTGTTTTTTGCATTTAACCCTTTTGTTTTTTAATGGGCTAAAGAGAGTAGAAGGGAGGGGATAAATATTAGAAAAAAATTGTGTGATTTAAGTCGAACTTTGATCATCACACAATTTACACCTTTATAAAAGGTGAGATATCACTTAAACTACAAGGCTCTCGTGGTACAAATTATTCTTAATTGTTATTAAATGAAATTGACTTCCATGAAAATTATTAAAGGATGTTGTTTTTAATTTAGCGATAAATGGGCTGGTTGAAACCCACGAAAATAAAATAAATTTTGGGCCTGAATATAGACACAACATTTGAAGCCCAATTAAGAAACAATGCTTGTACAATATTGGTTACTTGAGGTCTGTTTCATTAAATTCTAGTGGTGAGATTATCTATATACAATAATTTGATTAAAAAAATAACCCTATCTACCCTTATATAGTTAAGCATAAAATTATCACAAAAACTCATGTGAGACGGTCTCACGGATAGTTTCCGTGAGACGGAGCCCCATCACCATAAATAATATGTTAATTGTTGGGTTTGGGTGGTGGGTAATTGAGTTATGGGTTGATCCGTCTCGCGCAATGCATTAAAATTCCGTGAGACGGTCTCACAAGAAACTTACTCTAAAATTATATGTGTATTCCACGCTGTTTTTGGACATGTAAATATATTTATTTATTTAAGGCTTTTGCAGCATCTTGGGAGCGATCGCACTTCGAATCAAGACTGGTCTTATATATATATATATTATTTTTTAATCAATGTAGTGTTTATATATTAAAAACTATCCTTAAAAATAAGCTTAGCTACATATTTCCACTATACAAAAATTAAGGTTTGAATTTTTTCTTATAAAAAAATTTAAGTTGTAAAGTCGAAGTAAATGTCAAGATATATATATATATATATATATATATATATATATATGTTTAATTTACAATTTTTTTATTGAATTTATTTATGATCTATGTTTAAGATTAATACAAGCAGTACCAAACTATCTAGAAACAACAATTGGACTTCTCACACTATGAATCCCATCCTTCCAAGTATACCAACCAAACGCATGATCATTTCCAATATTGCCATTGACCTTAATCAAAATGCTGAAACTCTTCCTTTCTCCTACTCTACCGAAGTTCAAAGTCTCCGGTGAAATCACCACCGTGTATCCCGCCGGCGCTTCCACGCTCACTCTGTACACACTCGCTCCATTGCCAACATTGGTCAACGTCCTCTTAACGGTGACGGCGCCGCTCTTGCCGACGGAGGCCGAAACTGACGGATAGTTAAGATCACTAGTGGACGGAATATCTTTTGGGCAAGTGAAGGATGGATCATAAATTGCCACGCTGGAATTGAAGTGGCAGAGATAGAGAAGGTAATCTGTGTAAGTCGCGTCGTAAACAAGTCCAGGATCTACGGCTTTCGACGGCTGAAAGTGGCCGGATCCGTAGTTGAACGGAGTCGCCGCCGTTTTACCGCCGGCGTCGGTTATAGGGAGGCCAATGTTGTTGGTCTGAATGGCGGTTGTCATCAGGGCTGATCTCACGGCGGCGCCGCTCCAATTCGGGTGCGCCGCCTTGACAAGAGCGGCGGCTGCGGCCACGTGGGGGCAAGACATGGATGTGCCGGATAGGATGTTGTATTTCACGACACGGTTGTCGGCGAACAAATTTGTCACGGAGGTACCTTCGCTCCATGCTGCCAAGATGTTTAATCCAGGGGCTGTAATATCAGGCTGAAACAGAGACCACACACACAAATTAATCCTACAAACCACAAAATTCTTGTGTATGAAATAAATGACGTCATCAATAAAATGTAAACCTACCTTGAGAATGTTGGGGTCAGAAGGATTGGGACCAGTTGAAGAGAAGCCAGTCATGAAGGGTGAGGGCTTACTACCAGACACAGTGGTGACAGGCATGATTCTTGCAGTTGGATTCTTAGTATAATAGATGTAATCAATGATCCTCTTTGTGTCTCTTGACAATATAGTAGTTGCAGGAAGAACATGTGCATTATCTGTAACTGACATTCCATCCACAGGGTTCTGCAAAACAATCCCAACACCACCTGCTCTTTTTACCTCCAAACCCTTCTCCACATTCGTAGAATTTCCTCTGAAGCACAATACTATTTTCCCTTTCGCTCGCTCCGGTGAAAGAGTGCCCGAAAGACATAACCTACAGCAAACATTTTAAACTTTTCAAGATTTATGCTTTCATGTACATATTTTCATATTTACTTCAATAACGTACCCTGTTGTTTGATTATCTGTTTTCCCCGGCATTTCAACATCCCTTGCAAAAACAAAGGGATACATCTGGCTCAATGAATACGGGGTTACAGTTTGACCCTGGAAGGGAAATAGGGATTAGAATAGCGCTCCACGTATAAATATGCAACACCATTTGCAATAGAAGAATCGAACAATCAATCCATTTTACCTCGATTATCAATCCGTTACCAAGTAATAGAGGCGAACGAAACACTCGATCAATGCTGCTGGCTGCAACAGTAAAAATCCAGGGCGGATAATTTTCAACGGTGGCGGGTGCAGGGCCAGAATTGCCGCCACTGGCCACCACCAATATATCTCGTTTGGAAGCACGCAATGCGCCAAATGCAATTCCATCCTGGAAAAACGGAATACGATCAGATGACCCCAGCGATATACTGATGACATTAACACCGTCGGATATAGCATCATCAAAGGCTGCAAATATGTCGACATTGCGGCATGTGAACTGGAAAATGGTGGTTTGGCCTGGAACTGGCCAGCATACTTTGTAAATTGCCAGACGCACCAGTGTGGCCCCACCGGCAGCTGTACCATTGCCGAAACGTCCAAAAAGGGCGGCGTTTGGGACTTCCCGGCCTGCCACGATGGAGGCGGTGTGGGTCCCGTGCCCGCCCCTGTCTCGGGCTGATCGGAAATCAGCTGTCTCGTTTAACGGCCCGTAATAAGCTTCATAGCCTTTGAGGTAGTATCGGGCTCCAATCAACTTTCTGTTACAGTGGGATGAGTTGAAGGCGACGCCTGATTGGCAGATTCCTTTCCATGATTTCGGAATGGGTCCCATTCCTTCATCATTGAAGCTTTGTGATTCAGGCCATACACCTGATCCAAGAAACAGATCAAAAATTTTGAAAATTTGAATGGAAAACGAAGGAGGAGAGTGACATGGTTGATTACCAGAATCGATTAATCCAACTATAACATCTTTTCCAAGGTTTGCCTGTTTCGATGATGCTTCGTCTCCATTAATAATCTTGAAATATCCATGGGAAAGTGAATCAGTGAATTCCCATGATCTGGTAGTTTGAGTTGTGTAGCTTATGGGCTCACTTTTGATTACTGAAACCACTCCATCCATATCTATATAAAATTAAATAGAACAATGTGAATCACTCAAGAGAAAGATGAGAGATCGAAAGATTGTTGATGTTAGGGGTGGAAGATAATTTTACAAGATAACTTGTTGGCCTCGTCTTCAGTGAGCATTGCGGAGAAGCCATTGATGACGTTCTTATAACTGTAGAGAAGTGAAGCTTTGGCTTCTTCTTCTGAGTTCTTGACTGAGTTTAGATACCTAAAATGAGTGTTTTCAATCTCAACCAAACTTCTTTTTGCAGTATTTCTGTGGTCTTTGATGTGGACAATATATGCCTGTTGACTTCAAATGTTACATTATAATTTTATTTAATAAATGAAATTAGAATATATTGGTGTGATGAAATAAACCTGGCGTTGGGCGAATGAAATTGAGAGCTGAAGAATGATAATTAGGATGAGCAGTTGAAGAACTGCACTGGAATTCTTCATCTTTTCTGTTGATAATTCTCTGGAAAGAAGATGATAATAATTATATATATTACGAAATATCAATCAGTTCCTTATTTGTAGCATTAAGAATGAAACTGAAAATTATGACTGTTTACTTAAAAAAAAAAAAAAAAAGGCTAATTGTCTTGAAATACTACTAAATTAAATGAAGATTTTTTTTTCCCAAAATGTAGTTTTCTTACTTTTCTTCCACAATTTCGATAAATTGTCGAAATTAGCTTTACTCACATGTAGAATAGTTTAAAAAAGATTAATGGAATGGTAAATTTGTCTTATCACCATTACATTTATTTCTTATCATAAGGATAAATTTGTCATTTTAATTAAATAATGGTAAAAAAATATTATTTATTTTATATGATAGAAAAATAAACCATTATATTATTGTGGTAAAAATAAATATTATCTTAACAAATGTTTTGATTTTAACTATTTACGTTTATTCTAATTTATAAAGGCAATCCACCCCATACTTCTTCTATTTATGTACATTTTATAAAGGGAATCCACTCCATACATCTTCTATTTATGTACATTTGCTTTCAATCAATCAATCAAATGAATTCCATGTCATCATACCTTATTTTATTATAATTATTATCCAAATGTAATAATTGTGAGTTTCCATTTTTCAGATGATCGAGAGAATTATTGCAAAGAAACAGCAATTTCTATATTGGGCATGTAATTAGACATGAAATCAAAATTACCATATCAATACTATACGTCATCATATAATTAACAAAATGATGTGAAAATTTTGCTACCTGATATCAGCTCTTTCACAGCGCACCGATTTGATTAGAAAAATCCCAGCAACTAGTATTATAGTTGCTGTTTAAATAGAACAATTGAGTGAGTATTTGCATTGATATATAATATCATGTGACAAAATGTATGGTGAGCTTTTAGCTTTTTGGTCCATCATTACATAGATCATGTAATTTGGATTTATTAGATCATATATACGCTCGAAGTTATTGGTAAAAGATATATGTAATTTACTGATTTTATTAATCTCCAAACACACTTTGTAATCTGGAAATGATTGGTGAAAAAAAAGAGACGAAAACTAATATTGTTGGTCAGTTTCTTTAACTGAAGTTGACGACGTTGAATTGAAAAAATATGGAAAAAAGTAAAATTTATATATAAGTTTGTGAAAATAGATTATGAATAGACGAATGTGAAAATTTAAACTCACAAATTGCATTAACGTGCATGTATATATACAGTCCCTGGCAGGAAGGGGTGTACATACATGTAGATTGTTATGTACAGCCCTTTGTTGTTGAATGCTAATAATAGGATATTGATTTATTTATCTATAGTGTAAAATGTGATGTTGTTTGAAATAATCTGATAAATAATTAACATGACTTACCTCTAACAATTAGTATATTTTAGGATTATGTAGATAATCTTCATATGATTTATACTATATTATACTCGCCTCGTCCTAAGAAAAGTGTTTTTTTTCATTGACTTTATAGAATTTTTTTAAAATAAAAATGGCAAACTCAAATAAGTGTGATAATATAGAAAATCATGATCCAGTTTTAGATTAATGTTGGGCTGGACTAATATTAATATTGTGGGTCGTGGAATTATCTAAGCCCATATATTGATCTATCCAAGGCCATACAGATATTTCAAGTGGTACACTGACTGATCTCTCTTTCTCTCTCTCAAACAACAGAGCGTGAGCACGAGTTTCTTGGAGCATCGAATTCTCTTGAATACTGATTGGAATCCAGTGACCTCCATTCGCTATTTTATGACGGTAAGATTTTGGTTCATGAAACATTTTGTTCTAATATTTTGATTTCCTACTGGTATGTTATTTGTTTGAATTTATTTCCTTATTTTTCTTCAATTTTCACTGTTTTTATGCTTAGTTCTTTCAGTTGAATTGTGGTTCCTTAGTATCTTTTTCTGTATCTTTTATTATATTTCTTAAAGGAAATTATGGAATTTTGCTCATACAGCTAAACTATACATTTTAGGAAGTTAATCTTAATAAATTTGAATGGTCAGGTGAACTGTGAAAGAGCTGCTTTCTGAGCTTTTCCCTTTGCTGCCTCTAATTCCTGTTCCTGATTTTGAAACATGTAATTATCGCCTTTTCAGGTTTATTGTGTTAGAGTAAATCCTCCACCATTCTGTTTATTTCAGAAACACAATGTTTCCTCCGCTCTTAAGGCCTCAAAACCTCTCCTTTCTACGGCGAAGGCAAGCAGTTGTTAAATGTTTTCATTTCATTCATAAAAATTGCTGCTCTTTTATGCTTGATATTTACACTCAAGAAAGTTTTTGATTTTCTGCTTTGCAGCAATATCGCGGCAGCCAAATCGACCAGTCTTTAATTGTATCCAATGCTGGTGAGAAGTAGGTGTTTTTCTTTCTTTCTAACTTTATTTTTTCATGATGTGAGTAATTGCAAATTAGCTAATGCACGGTTTATGTCTAAGCAATTGACTTGAATATTTTTTGGATGGACAGTTCGACATAATTCCTTCTATCTTTTTTTGCAATTTCTTTTCTTGTATACAGGGGAAAGAAAACTAATAACTCCCTTTGTTGTCATGGGATACAGGAAGCTTAGTCAGAAGTCAGGAAAGAAGGAGCATCACTTGTGGAAGAAGAGAGACTCATCTGGTTCGGGACAAAAGGCACTGAATCTTGTTGATACTGTATGTATTGCCCTTGCTCGTTAGCTTCTCTGTGAATTTTTCTATGCTGTAGAATGGCATGATTTGATCCTTCAATTATTTTAAATTTGAAATAATTTGGTTGTTTTTGTAGATTTCTCTACTTCCAAATGAAAAAGAGGCTGTTTATGGGGCTCTAAATAAGTGGATAGCATGGGAGACCGAATTTCCACTAATTGCTGCGGCAAAAGCTTTAACAATCTTAAGGAAGAGGAGGCAGTGGAAACAACTTATTCAAGTATGAAGCTTTCAAAATCCTAAGTTATCTTTTACTGATGTGAAGCGTAATTTATTTGGACTGGTGGAATATGATTATAAGTTTTTCCATTATTAAGTGTGGTGATGATTCCTCAGCCCATATTAAATTTGAACTCCAGCCATCCTTGAGTTTAGCTGTTTTGGTTGAGAAAGAATATCAAGAAATATGATTGCTTTAAATGAGCTTTAACAAATCTACCAGGATATGTGTTTCAACTCTGTAAAGGAGACATTTACCTATATCAGCATGCTCAGTAGTCACGTTTATTGAATTTGTGCCAATCACTTATGACCTGTAGGTTTGAACTGATGCCATTATGTGGATCAGGTGGCCAAGTGGATGTTGAGCAAAGGGCAAGGAGCAACAATGACGACCTATGACTGCCTTCTACTGGCATTTGACATGGATAAAAGGCTAGATGAAGCGGGAATGTTGTGGAACATGATTTTGCATGCACACGATCGTTCTATTTCAAAGAGGTTGTTCTCAAGAATGATATCCTTGTATGACCATCATAATCTGCCTAATCAGATTATAGAGGTATTTCTTATTTATTTTAGTTTGCACCTGTCATATAAATTATTCAACTAGCCTCAGCGCCAGTTTTCCTTCTGGAGCAGTTTTTCTTATAGATGTTTTTCCTTTGTTGATGATGAATATTAATTATAATGTAATGAATCTTGTGATGAATTTCATCTCTGGCTATAAAACATCAGGTATTCGCTGATATGGAAGAGTTGGGGGTGAAACCAGATGAAGATACTGTTAGAAGAATTGCACGTGCCTTTGAGGTGCTGGGTCAAGTGGACAAACAGAGATTGTTTTTGACGAAATACCAAAGAAAATGGAAATACATCCATTTTAATGGGGAAAGGGTCAGGGTTAGAACTTGATTCATGGGACGATTTATAGCTATCAATCATGATGAGCAAGTATTCATGGTGTAAATAAGTTACAGTGTTTCTTGTAAAAAATGCATTTTGGAAGAATTTCAGGTGAACTTTATATCTTTGTTTAATTTAATATCTATATACTTCTATGTAGATGTGCATAAAGAAGGGACGGGATATCTCTCTCCTTTGTGGCCTCCCAAACTAATGGTAGGGTTGGGCGCCTTTTCTGTTATGTTGCATTTGGATTCTTCATGAGCTATCACTACTATTGATTGTGTGAAATTTTCTGAATCCAGTGAAATATCATGAATTCCCTCCTTACTGGTTTGTACTTTTTTTTTTGATAAAATCTTTGCTCAAATCTGAAAGAACAGTGGTTGTTTTCTTTGTATGTATGGAGTTAAAATCAGTGTAGGAGATTCTTATCCTATCCCCTCTTTAACCTAAGCATATCTTTTTTATTAACCACTGTAGAAGCTTTAATCCATCCAAGTAATGATTGTCCATAGATCAATCTTCTTTTTTATTACTGCTGTAGAAGCTTGAATCTATGTAAGTAAATGATTGTCCATAAATCGATCTTAAAACCTCAAAAATATACTATGCTAGTAAAATGGCCATAGGACTCTGAACATTGTGGATTCCATCAGACCATGTATACCATCCAAATTTATACTTGTCTTTCTCTACGGTGCCTATTCTTTCACTTTCTGTTTTTACTGTGATTGTGAAACTTCTCTTCTGGCCAGTGTGGTTGAAATATAGTATGGGAGGCGATATTTTTACAGAGATCCCCTGTGGAGGTTTGATGCTGACAAAATATGCACTCTTACTGCTCCCCACATTTGTGACTGTTCTCACTGCAGTGACGGTGCCATTGAGTTTGGGTATGGCCAGAGATGGATAATTGAGATTAAAAGGAGATACATTCTGATTTGGGCACTTGAAGGATAAATCAAGATTCTGAGCTCCAGTGCTGCATAGATAGAGAAGATAGTCGGTGTAGGAAGCATCATAGACAAGACCAGGATCTGCTGCTTTTGTTGGCCTGAAATGACCCGAGCCAAATTGGAAAGGGTCTGCTGGATTTCCGGATGCATCAGTAATTAAGTTGCGCTGATTGTTATTCAGTCCGGCTGTGCAAGGTAAAAATGTTTAATTTTAGACATAATAGTGAGAATACTGTGATTTTCAGATGATTAATGTATATGTTTATTTACCTGATGTTACTAAAGCTGATCTTATTGCAGCACTACTCCAGGTAGGGTGCATGGCCTTGAGAAGGGCAGCTGCCCCGCCTATATGTGGGCAGGACATGGAGGTTCCGGATAGAATATTATACTTCACTACACGTTTATCTTCATCCAACTTTGTCGGTGAAGATGCTTCGCTCCATGCTGCCAATATATTAAGCCCGGGAGCTGTGATATCTGGCTGTTGATCAAAACATGCAATCATAAATTAGCATTCAAAGACAAATCCCATTACTTCAGAAGGCGTAGTAAGTAAGCTATGAATGATATTTACAAGTTAATTACCTTCAGAATATCAGGTGAAACTGTGCTGGGGCCTCTGCTGGAGAAAGCAGCCATGAAAGGTGATGGTTTAATGTCTAACACAGTCTTGGCTGGTATGATATACGCCTTCGCTACATTCGTAGAATTGATGTATTTGAGAATTTCGAGAGCATCCTGGTAATTGACAGCAGTTGCAGGAAGAAAATGAGCATCAGCTGCTACTTCATCTCCTTGGGCTTTACTATTTCCTAGTATGTATCCAATCCCTCCAGCTCTTTTAACCTCCATGCCTTTACCGACTCTCGTCCCATTGCCTCTCAAACACATTACGATCTTCCCCTTTGCCTTCTCAGGAGAAAGGGAACCAGGTAGGCATTGCCTGCACATCTTAGCAACTGTCAAACTTCTGATATAATGAAACAACCAAATCAGAAGAAAGAGATGTTACCCTAGTAAGTTTTCAGGCACATCCGAGTTGGCTATATGACCACCATAAACTAATGGATACAACTTCTGCTTCAACTTTTGTGGAGTCACTGATTGGCCCTGCAAACATCCATCGTCAAGAAAGTTACTGATTGATTACAAAAACCGATTCAAATTCATAGTAACTTACCGAAACTTTCATGCCATTCCCAAGCTCAATAGGTGATGAGAATATCCTGTCCACGCTACTCGCACCAACAGTAATAATCCAGGGAGCTGGATTAGACAAGGTAGACGGGGCGGGCCCTGCATTTCCGGCACTGCATGCAACGATGATGTTTTTTTTGATGGCGTGAAGAGCGCCAATTGCTATCCCGTCCTGGTTAAAGGGTGTGGGTACACTGGTTCCGATTGAAATGCTCAAGACGTTAACACCGTCAGCAATGGCATCATCAATGGCAGCAAGCATGTCTGCTTCAAAGCAAGTGTTGCCATTTTCTTTGCCTTTGCCTGGAATGGCCCAGCAGACCTTGTAAATAGCCAGACGAGCCAGTGGAGCCCCGCCCGAGGCGGTGCCTCGGGCAAAGCCTCCTAGGGCGGATACGTGTTTGACTCTCCGACCACCAACGGTCGATGCTGTGTGGGTCCCATGGCCGTCCATGTCGCGAGGGGATAGCAAATCCAGGGTTCTGTTCAGTTGACCGTAGTATGCCTCGTACCCTTTGATGTAATATCGAGCACCAACAATTTTCCTGAATTAGGATAGATTTTTATTCAAATTTCTTACAAAATTAGTCCAAAACGAGAATAAGAATCTTGAATCCAAAATTTCCAATTTCATCAATATGCAACTTGAACTAATCATTCTATTAGAGGGCAGTATTGGACTAGTTAGGTATTGCTCATTTACTTTAATTAATACTTAAGATGGGTACTGGTTTTATGACATGTATGATTGGAGATGCCTGCTAATATATGGTGAGGTGAATTATTGATATGGCTCCACAGACTATATATAGGGAAAGAAACTTGTGCATTGAAGAGAGTGAAGCTCACAAGATGGCATTGGCAATGCAATAAGCCAAAAAAGTTATTGTCACAAGTCGGATTATTTTGTTGTTGGATCGAAACAGACAACATTGGAGATTATCAAAACAACAAATTAGGCCAACTAAGTTATACAAGTCACGACATGTATGTAGGACAGCCATGCATGGCCAATGGATGCTTTTTGCTGCCCTTTCTTTTTCGATGACAGATTCCTAATTCTTGTGAAAAAGTTTATTCTATAAACGATAGAGAAACTATGTATGTGAGATGTTGTAATATTCAGTAGAGTCTATCAGTGTATAGCATCTCATACGACAATTTAAATAATGGAGATTTAAAGGGAATGAAATTCAAGAATTGAACTCACTTATTACAATGTGATGAGTTGAATTGATCACCAGATTGACAAATTCCTTTCCATGATTTTGGTATAGGACCCATCCCCCTATCGTTGAAGCTTTTTGACTCTGGCCAAACACCTGAGCAGCAACACTTAAATTCATTAGAATCAAGGCCAAATGATGAGTCAAAATATGGTGAGTAAAGACAAATTTCTGGGGTCTATTATCATTTAATTGAATGATGTAGTTAATGAAAAGTGAGATTATAATCACAAAAATGAATACCATTGTCTAACATGCCAACAATAACATCTTTCCCATATCTGGATTGAAGCAATAAACTTTCCCTCTCCGAATTCTTCCATTTCATTCCCACTTGCAAACCAGAAAATTCCCATGATCTTGTTGTGTGCATTGAGTATTTTCCTGGATTGCTCTGAAACACCGATACCACTTCCTCCATTTCTGTCCAAATTAACACCATGAGAGAGAGAGAGAGAGAGAGAGAGAGAGAGAGAGATTAATTTGTCTCACCAGATAGTTTGGAAGCTTCATGAGGAGTGAGAAGTGCAGCAAAGCCATTAATACTGTGCTTGTAACTATAAACAAGACAAGATCTTGCATCTTCCTCAGTTTCCTTCACAGACAACAGATATGAGTGGTGGCTCTCTTCGATTTCATCCACGTTTTTTTCTCCAATGTGTTCTCCAAAGTACACTATATATACCTGTAAACATACACATACATATCTAATGAAAGCAAACATGATATATTATCAATAATTGAATTAGAGAAATTAGCTATTAATTAAACCTGTTTGTGAGTGCATGAAACTAGGAGAGGAAGAAGAAGAAGAAACAACAGGGAAAGTTGTCCATGAATATTCTCCATGGTTAAAGCTGTAGGGCACTGAGTATTGAACTGATACGATGAATATTTATAGGGATATATATCTTGATAAATTAGAATCTTTCCTTGAATCTCTATTTACTATCCTTTTTTGACATTAATTAATCGATTTTTTATTTGAACAATTTACTTGGACTGTAATACAGATATATTTTTTATACATATAGTTTAGATCCTATTTTTTTATCGTGCTTTATATTTAGTATGTTTCAACAATTTTATGTATGTTAACAATATAGTGTGATTGCGATGATTTTTAATTAATTAGCGATTGATGTAACATTTTAGTGATTGAGATAATAATTATGTTATGTTTCTTTTCTGAGACAGGTAAGGAGTCTCTCTTCCCTTGATTAAGTTCTTTACCTTTTTTTTTCAACCTCTTAATTATTAATGAGTAAGTCTCTTCCCTTGATTAAGTTCTTTACCTTTTTCTTCAACCTCTTAATTATTATGGAGTAAGTTTTATATGAGACCGTTTTACGGATCATGTTATGTAAGACAGGTCAACCCACGACTCACACTACACAATTAACATATAAATTAATGAAAATGAGTTTGGGTTATAGGATCACGCAAGTTTTTGATTATTGGTTTGTTATATCAATTAAATGTCACTTATTGTAATGATTTCTTGTCAAAATCACAAAGGTTCAAAATCAACACCGTCGATTTAGTACCATATAATTCAATCGAAAAATTGAAAGTTTGTCACTTGCATCTTTTTTCACTTTTACCCCGTTATTAAATTAAAAAAAAAAAACAGGTAAGAGTCAAAGGAAAATTATAATGGTTCAAGGAGTAAAAGGTAATAGACTTTAATGAAATATACCTTATTTTAATATATTTAATTTATTTCTATTGTATCCATATAATATACAGAACATATTAATGCGTGTTGAAATTAAAGCACGATACACAAGATAAAAAAAAATAAGGCTTGAAATAGAAAAAAACCAATTAATAATAGCTGTACCGATAATTATTTGTTTCCTTTTATTTAATGAAATAGAATCATATATTGGGAATTTGGCTTTAATTATTTAACATAAAATGATTAATCGAATAGACCAACCAGTTCGAATTTGTGGAAAGATAAAAAGGCAACTTGAAGATAAATATATTCTTTCACAGCAAAATTTACGAGGTACCTCTCATGTCCTTCAACCTACTTATATTCTTCTCAAGCCCCTGAAAATAATTGTTTGTACGACCAATAATGTTATTTCCTTTATTATTTACCCTCAATATATATGGCTATGGGCCATGATTAACCTAATACAACTATTGGGAGTAAACATGATTATCAGATTGAAAGATATGATCAGATTCTAAATAATTGAAGTAAAAAATAAATAGTTTTTATTCGGCCGAACCCATCCAGGATATTGGAAGTCCATTAACTCTCGATTCTTCTTAACATTTTTTATTTTTTTTAGTTTTTATTACTTATTCCTAGTTTGAGTTATAATTTATAAAACAGATGATAATAATAAATTTAAAAAAAAAAAAAAAGAAGAAGAAAAAGGGTTTGGACCAAATTGGACAATGCTCCAAAATCCAAATGCTAATCTTTGGAAGTCAGACAATGAGTGGATGTATAACAAGGCCAATATCTTCCCTTCAATTATGTTAGAACCACTTTAGATTGTAGGAAGAAAACAAACAAGAACAATCACAAGCAGAAGAACAAAAAATTAAAAAAAGATGAATCTTGGTTAATATTAGCACAAGACAAGGAATTTACCCTTTCATTTAATAAAAACGAATTACTCAAAATAACTTATAAAACATATTTAGAGAATTTATAAGCTAATAAATAATAATAATAATAATAATAATAATAATAATAATAATAATAATAATAATAATAAACTCAAAAGTCTCTAAATTTTTTGATTTAAATATTAAAAGTGTAAGGAAAAAAGGACCACAATGAATATTTCATTTTCCAAGGCGTGCTTTTTTCAGATTCTATTTTGTTTTCTTACATTAGACAACAAGCACTCCCTACTTAATTTATTTTTCCTCACTAAAATCAGTGTCACCTTTTAGACTTCCACTCGGCCCATTATATATGAGTCCATGACACACAGCATTTCAAACTGATTTTAGGAACAAGTTGAGTCAAACACTTGGCATGCGTTAAGGTCCCAATTTATATTGAAAATGAAGGTTTTTAGTGGAAAGTATACTATATGCTATTTAGTCAACAGAGATTAGAGTGGTCATTCACCTCAACTTCCCAAAGTCAGAATTCTGTCTACTTTCTCTTTGATTTCTTTGTCAACTTTCCAAAACTGTTTACCATGATCAAAATGCTTAGATTTTACAATCTACAAGCTCCCTCAACAACGACACAACCTCGGTGGATGACCCGAGAAGATATCTGGCGTTGGATCGTTTTCTCCCAACCGCACACGAGAAGTAATTGTCCCCCCTCAGATCAAGAACCGACGAACCCTCATGCACCGTCATCTTCTCGCGCATCCTAGACCACCAGTTACCATTTCCCAGGAAACCGTTGGCTCTCGTCTCCGGGGCTTTGCGGCAGAATTCTGTTGAATTCGAAGAATACCTGTTGAGAGGGTTCGCTATCTTGCCTCTTGCTGTAGGTGCTGGTCCAGCTGGAAGCTCCGGTTCGAAAAACGTGTAAATGTCTTCATCCTGGATTATATATGAAAACACAATGCTTAAGAATAGAATACAACAATACTACGCAATAAGATAAAATGTGGCGCACCTTTGGTAGAAAATGTCCAACACACAAGACATAATCTATAGGAGCTTTGACATCGTTGTGATGAACTATTTCCCCCAGGATTCTATCAATCGCAGCGCCCTGAAGAGAAGTCGAGCATAAATTTGCAAGTGTTTTTAAGTTAAAAATAGAAAAATACTCATAATGTTATATCTACTAACTTTGGTTACTCCAACTGCTCGGACCTCCACAGATCGAGCTCCTTGAACAACATCAACAGAAGCATTTGAAATCGGGCCTGTCCACAAGTGTTGTAGAAGATCTTTCGACTGAAGCTTCCCAAATTCAACATCTGATTCACAAGCTCTCAGTTAAATGTAAACTGAATATACAGTAATTTCTACAATGGTAAGAAATATAAATCACCTGCATGCTTATAGTTCCATACGAGTGAAGTCTCACGAAGCTCAAAATGAGAACGAGGGGTTCTCTCTGTGAAGTATTCGAACACATGCTGAAAAATATCAGCAGTTGAGACGAGGGTCTTATAAAAGAAACATAGTAATGCAGGATAGATTTTATGTTTCGAATATGTGCACCTTCACGCTGTCCACCCAATCCATATTTAGGCTTTCTGGCATTGTTGTCATCCAATCTCCTGTTGTGCGACGCAGAAACATCCCATGTTCAGCTGCCAACCACAAATTATATCCTCCAAAATTCTGCAGAATACATCAGTTTCAACAACTAGAATGTGCTGATGCAAAAGCAGATGTTATGTGAAAGCAGAAAACCTCGTCAAGAACATTTCTATCACTTCCACTAAGGATTATTATTGTGGTCTTTGGATCATCGCAAAGTCTTCTCAGTGGTTCCTCGATACCCGAATGTAATTTAGGCTCCATTTCTTTGAACTGATCAATCCTTCTTCCTTGGGTGTCCACTGGTTCAGTAAGTGTTGCATTTAACCCCTGCAAACAAAGATGTACATGAATACCAAAATGAGACGAGGACAAAAATGAGAAAGTAATATGATATGACGAGCATGAATACCAGAATAAGTAAGCGATTATTTGAATGCATATAACGCTCGACAGCCTCTCCTTTAGGAAGTAAGGGTGGAATTTGTCGAATCCTTAGCTGTGCCTCAACAACAGTATCATTGAGTTCACTGTTTACACGGATAAAAACTAGTCAACGGAAGTAGCTTAGCAGTGATGACTATGTTTTAGCAAAATCACTAGTATTATGTACCTTACAAAAGTCTCAGCCCATTCTTGCGATGTGTGAGTAGTAACATGAGTGAAATTATGCTGATGCCGTTTTTCTCTCTCGTCAGCTGGCATGGTCAAAGCATAACCGATTGATGCAGCAACTTCTGTGATATTCCAAGGGTTCACCAAAATTGCCCCTGCACCAAGTGACTGTGCTGCACCAGCAAACTGAAAAACGAAGAATGCGTAAAAACGGGATAAATCATGTTTTAGTTTAACCATCCATATATATAATGAAAGGATGAAAGTGAAACAATTACCTCACTTAGAATGAGGACCCCTTTCTTAAAAGCTTGACAGGCCACAAATTCATAGCTCACAAGATTCATTCCATCCCTTAAAGATGTAACCAATGCAACATCTAAAATAAAAGTTCAACAGTAAATGAGGGACATTCAGCGCGATTTTTATGTAAAATTATATTTGATGAAAATACGATACTATGAAGAAATCTGGTAGCTTGTCAGTTACACAATGGTCATATAGGTGTAATTTCTTCAATATCACATTCATTCAAGGCTTTATGTTTTGACACCAACTATTAGCAGGTCACAAAGCAAAAATCTTTTGATTCTCCTCAGTCACATGCAAATTAAAAATAAAAAGAGCATTAAAAAAACAAATTCATAGTGCCATTGTGTATTAACATATGCCACTGCAAAAAGACTACAAATACAGTCTGTGCCTCCAGAAACAAAATTCTAGTTGAACTTGGCTTGGTGGTTAACAAGTACAGATTATTTATAATTTCAGAACATTTTACTTGACTATTTATGGATACTAACCAGACCAAGCAAGCAGAGGATAAATTAGGGACAAGTGGTATGGAAATGTGTACCAGTGACAGCATATAGTGCACATAGTGCAGGGAAATCGAGTGATCTATCCTGTAAACAATGAATAAATTGCATTAGATACAATATGTTCAAATAAAAAATACTGATAAACGTCAATATGCTCTTGTAATGCCATAGTAAGCTGCTTATTAAAGAAAAGACTTAATATGTTTAGGCAATAAGATATGGCCCAAATAAAACCTCAAGCAGAGGTTTAGACGTAACTAAATGGCTTGTTAAACAATCTGAAAAGAAACAAGTTGACAACAATTAAAAGCATCACCGATTTCCTCATGTGGTGTTAACAACTCTCAACAAACCTAGTATGCAATTCAAGATTTTAAAAATCGTTATACTCTCTGCCCACCAATAAAATTTTTGCATATTTTGTTTGTTAAGAAATAAAATTTATGTAACTCACAAATGTCCACTTTTAGAGTGAAAATTAAGAAAATGAAACTTCACATTTGATGATCATTCTCAAGCAGCTTATTAATTAAACATAAAATTAAACAAAATAATAGGGTGCAGAATCTCACTAAATGATGTATTGGGACAGCTGTAAGGGATCCAAATCTTCCATTTATCCTTCCAACAATTTCATGAACTTGGGATGACAGCTTTTGATCTGCCAGTGCCAGAGAAAGAATAAATCATAAGTCTTGATGATAATTAAAAAAAAAAAAAAAAAAAAAACCAAAAAAGCCAATACAATTAATAGAAAACTAATTCCGAAGGACACCACTGGAATAATAATATTGAAGTTCAACTGGAGCATGAGGATGAGGATACATACACTCAGGAACATCTGTCCTTGTTGGTACAGCAATTTGTACTAAAACTACCTTGTCGCGCCAAATTGGATTTTCTTCAAGGAATTTTTCAAATGCCAAAATCTTTTGTGGTATCCCCTTAATCATATCCAGACGATCAACCCCTAACATTACCTATTCAAATGCATAAACATGTGTAGTTTAACTCAGGTCTTAAGTTGTACAAGAATACTTGCATATTCTTTGAATGGGTAGAATTTCATGGCAAGAAACTCTTAAACATACTAGGTAATATGAATGTGGAGAGGGTGTTCATTATTGCTTTCTTATCAGTTGACAAGACAAAAATTAAATGAACAGAAATAGAGATAGATTATTTGACCTGAATGTCAAATATTTCAAATATAGGACTATTAAGGCCAAATTTATTCAAATCACTAATATGACTACACAGATAAGGTAGCGAAATATTTAAATCAAATTGAGAGACATTAGTATATTATTTTAGTCAAATTATTATTAACATTGTACAATGAAATGTGAAATGTCAAATAATAGGTTCAGATTACCTTTCTCCCAGCAAATCTCTCTTGCAATTCTTTGATGTGATCCTTCACTTGTGGAAGCTCCAGAGCTCGAATGAAACGCTCTGAATCAATACCAATAGGAAACTGTAGACAACAAGTCCTAATGAAATCAGTCAATACTATGCCATGAAATGATGTGCACTGTAATTCTAATGTATGTGTGAGGTGTGTAGAGACTACGAAAATACCGCAGCTACACGAGTCAGCTTTCCTTGATCTTCCACACCATCAGGTGTGCCTTCAAGCCCAAGAATACGAGTGCAAGCACTTACAAAATGTCTTGCATAATCATATGTGTGGAATCTGAGACCACACATGAAACAGAATAAAAAAATATTACATTAATAAATCCGTACTCAACTCCATCTTTGAAATTCAAGCTTCAATCCAAATTAACAAACATAAATTCTTTTATGGTTCTCCAATCAGAAGCATTATCAGAGATCCAAAAATTTATTCCCCTATCAATTCCATATCAATGAAATTCAAAGGACAGACAGAAACCATCAATAAATCATATAAAAGGGCAGAAACTATCTTTCTAAATATAACAAGGGACCCACCCAACCAAATCAGCAGCCAGAACAGATCTCAACAGTTCTGATCTCGATGGCAATGTCCGATGAATTTCAGAGGAAGGGAAGGGTGTGTGGAGAAACCAACCTACTTTCATTTTGTTGTTGTGATCTTTAAGGCATTTTGGAAGAAACATGAGATGATAATCATGGCACCAGACCACATCACCCTCCCTGTAATGCTCATTCACAACATCAGCAAACATCTTGTTTGCTTCCTTGTATGCAGCAAATTGAGACTGGAAGCTACGAGTTGTTGCAAGACGATCTTCCTGTGGAAGCCCCAGATAGTGGAAAAGAGGCCATAATATGTTGTTACAGTAACCATTGTAATATTGATGCACTATTTCTTCATCCAGGAATACAGGGATGCATCTCTGCAATTATTTTACCCTTGAACATAAGGTGCTAATTACAATTCAGATGCTTATAATTTTACGAGCTAAAAATGTTATTGATGACCATATTTACAAACCTTTTCAGCAAGAGCTTTAGTTAGTGACCTCTGTCCGACTTCATCAGGAACATTGACACCAGCCCATCCTATCCATCTAGCTTCAAACTCGTTGATACCTTTAAAGTCGAAAAATTTCTAAGACTCATCGAATGAAGTCATGGCAGTAGGATTAAAGAGAAGCCAGTAAGGGATTGAAACAAGTACAGAACTCACTTCTAGAGACAGAAGTCAAAGCATGGTTCTTACCTAGAAGAGCACTAACTAGGCCTCCTACACTTATTTCAAGCCCCCATGACTCTTCACCTTTCCTAATTGCAGACACGGGGAGCCGGTTCGCAACAACCAATAACCTCTGTTTAGGGACTCGAGCATCCTGCTTCTCGGAGCCATCAGTTGGCTGCCTTTCTGAACCATTCCCTTCAAAGATGTCTTCATCTCGATAACCCCTGTCACCATTATACACATATAGGTCGATTATCTTTCCACAGAATGCCTACATCCCTAATACAGACCCTTGATTTGTTATTAAAGTGAGATGACTTGTTGTACCTTCTTAACACTCGTTCTCTCAAAAGCCTTTCCAGTCTACTTGAGGGTATGGAGGAAGTAGAATTACACTGATTCTCGAGCATGTGGGTGATTTGTAAATCGTCCTGCAGTAGACCATCTATAAGCAAGAATTCCACTATTCACTTGAATATTAGACCATTTGCATCAACTCAACACCAACACAACTGTTCAAATTGGATTACGGATCACTATATATTTATACAAACACCAAATACTCCCGATTATCTAGACAGAGAGAAACAAGGATATCAAAAAGTAGTCAAACAACTTAGTTCTATATTATATGATAGAATGAGAATAAAGTTCATAAAATGAAAGATGGGCCAAGTTTTGTGATCAACTAAAACTTTTGAATGACAGTGATCAACTTCAAGATTTAATCAAAAGAAAAGGTGAAACTTAGATACCGAAGAAACTTAGATCCAAGGCATAAATAGTTTCTTTGAGTGCAAAGCACACTTCAAACTATTTTCTTAAATGTTTTCCAAAAACAATTATCAAGATTTGCAACATTCAGACAGATTAAAGAGAGAGAAAAAAACATGCACATTTATATTATCCGCTTGATTCAGCCATGATTTTCATACAACCTTTCACATTCCCCCTCACCCAAAAAAAAAAAAGGTAAAGAAAAGAAAACAAAGTCATATCTCTCGTTTAGAAAAATTATCGCACAAACCCAGCACATGAATAAACTAAGAAATTTGAGAAAATAATTTAAAGAAGAACTCAAGAAAGTCCCTAAATATGTTATGTCACCAACAAACTCAAGAAATTCAAGAAACTGATTTACCAAAACAAATCAAGGGCAGATTAACCAAAATAAATCAAGAAAGAAAATCGAGTAAGGAAATAAATCAAGAATTTCACCAAATTGCCGTTGGAAATAGTGGTTCCCTCAGATGATTCCATCTCCTCGCTCAAAATCGACAAGAATCGAAATTTCTCATGGAAAGATGGTTTCTTGAAGTGGGGTGGCAGTCCACATAGAGACGAGTGTGAAAAATGGAAAAAAAGAGAGAGAGGATATTTTGGGAGGGTGTGGCCAAGAAAATAGAGGAAAAAATCTAGATTATATGTGTGCAACCGCAGATTTATCTAACCATATATAGCCACTGGAGTGAGTAATGGGGAGAGAGAGAGAAGAGAGAGAAGAGAGAGAAAGGAAGGGTTAGGAAGAGAGTTCCGATTACAGAAAGAAAAAGAGGATTATGATCGCACACGGGTTTTATACTATTCCGCCATGCACATTTAGGCCTGCTCGGTTGCCAACCCAGCTTTTAACACTGCATCCTTTTTTCCAATTTAAAGGATAAATAAAGAGAAGGACTAAAGGCACAACACAGATTTCTAAGGGCACCACATCATTTTAAAAAAAAAAAAAAAAAAAAAAAATTCCAATTTTACCCTCAGGATTTGTACAATTGCTTCCGTTCGATCATTATGACCGAACATGCTTCACGGCGTTCGGTCACCTTGACCGAACGCCCTTCTAAGAGTTCGGTCGGGGTGACCGAATACTCTTCTATGTGTTCGGCCACCCGGGACCGAACGACACTGCTTCGATTCAATCGTTTTTTTTTACGTTTTTTCCTACGATTTTCACACATCTAACAAATTTGTGGAATGTTCGTCATTATGTAGGCATTACATTCTTAAAAAAAAAGATTTAACATAAAAAAAACGTAAAAAATCGATCAAACTCGATCGCGGTCACCCGACCCTGTGCGCACACAACGTTTTTTTTTTTTAAGAATGTAATGCCTACATAATGACGAACATTCCACAAATTTGTTAGATGTGTGAAAATCGTAGGAAAAAACGTAAAAAAAACGATTGAATCGGAGCAGTGTCGTTCGGTCCCGGGTGGCCGAACACATAGAAGAGTATTTGGTCACCCCGGCCGAACTCTTAAAAGGGCGTTCGGTCAAGGTGACCGAACGCCGTGAAGCATGTTCGGTCGTAATGACCGAACAGAAGCAATTGCATAAATCCTGAGGGTAAAATTGGAATTTTTTTTTTTTTTTTTTTAGAAAAAATAGTGTGGTGCCCTTAGAAATCTGTGTTGTGCACTTAGTCCTTCTCTAAATAAAAAAGGAAATAAAATAAAAATAGATTCTTTAATTTGTAAATAAATCGGTCTCGTAGATTAACAAAAAACAGCTTTTGCAATCAATCAAATGAGATTTATTTTCCATTTTTTATATTTCATTCATTTAATATTGTTGGAACTATGTAAGTTTAGTAATATTAATTTCAGTTAACAAAACTATATAAAATTTTAAAATGGTATACAAGTTGGAGATGGAAAATGATTGGGCGTCACATTAACCTTGCAACATCCCAACATGTGACTGTTTATTGAAGATTCTGGAAATTTCGCATATTCCCAAGATTTATTCCTATTTGGGCCTTAATTTTGTGATCCATGGCTTTTGAGGGCCGAAAGAGAAACCAACTAATGAAGGGTGTTGAGTTTACATGATCATGACATATGCATGACCATGAGAGTATTTCAATAAGATTGAGAATATTGGCTATGTTTTTGGAAATTTAGTTTAGTCTTCGAATATGAATATATATATATATATATATATATATATATATATTTATATATATATATATATTTTATATCCAATAAAAATGCTTAAGAATTAAATATATATAATTTAAAGTTAAATTGATAAAAAAAAAAAAAGAAGAAGAAGAAGATCATAAGTGACAATTGATAACTTATAAAAGATTGTATCTTCATTTAATTTGAAAAAAAAAACATTTTTTTATAAATATAAATCTTTTTTTATAAAGCCATGTGACATAATGTTTTTATATTTATGTGAGATGTTGAAATTAGGTCCAGTTGATTTATACCCACAACAATAATTATCATTGAACATAACTCGTATAAAAGCTCAACCTTATAAAGAAGCGTATTTTTGGCAATTTGGGCTTTTTTTTTGGGCATAGGTTCTTAAACATTATAAATACCCTTAAGTAATAAATAAGGTAATTTCTCCACTTACCTTATTTACATTCCACCTTAATTACACGCTATAGCCTGTGAATGCCCTCAAATAATAAATAAGGTACTTTACCACTTACCTTATTTACATTCCATCTTTAATTACTTACTTTATCTTGATACAATTGAAAGTTAGATGGCCTTTAGTCAGAAACCACTCTAGCAAGCTTCATGTTTCTTGTTTTGCACATCTCTTTTGTGGGTTGATCCCAAAACCATCCTTAATACTCTCTTCGTTCCACAAAAATAGTTCTACTTTTTTTTTTTTTCAAAAAATATATAGGGAATTAAAGTATGGTGATTTAATATACATTTAATTAATGACATATATAGAATTACAAATTAAAAACTATATTAATATAGTAACAAGTCTATTTTTGTGGGACGAACGAAAATAGTATACAAGTCTATCTTTGTGGGACGGGGGAGTAAAATGTATTAAAAGAATTTTAAAATCAATGTAAACATCTTTTTCTTAGTTGAGTTATTGCTATTAAAATGTGAATATCCCATCGTACAACAAAGATTACACTGATATCATGAAGAATGATAGAATAGACATATTAAAAGTTCATTGAATGTAAATAAGAACAATGTAAACTTAAATCATACTACAATAATTTTCTTGGTACATTATATTTTGACCAAATAAACAATGAAAAACATCTAAGAAAGACAAAATCAATAGACGATAAAACTTTTTAATTTATGAAAGGTCATAATTTTTTTAGAGTAACACCAAGATAAATTTTTGTAGAGAAAATTGTATTGCAATTGTGAATATATAAAGCAGTTATTTTATTTTTTATTTCTTTGGCTTCTGATATTAGATTTTGACACACACACAAATCAAAATAGGACCGACGTTAATGCTGAATAAAAAAGATTTTTGTCAAAACCCGAAGTACTTTTTCCGTACAAGTCAATTTCATCGTCAAATCAATTCTCCGTCTCCGTCGGCGCCGCCGCCGCCGCCCTCAATGGCGGCCATTCAGCGGTCTCTTCTCTTTCTCTCTCTCCTCTTCCTTTCTTCCACTCCATCTCATTCCTTCTTCTCCAACTATCACACCCTATTTTCCCTCTCCCACTCCCTCACCTCCCGCGTCGCCACCCGACGCGCCGACCGCGGAGATATTGAAGGGGCGACGCGGGCTAGGGCTTTGACTCGTACTCTGGAGCATGGGCTGGGCCTCGGATTCTACACGTTCGCTTGGAATGTAGGATGGGATTACATCAAAAATTACGCCTGGAGAGATACGACGTCGTTTCAGAACCTTGGCGGCGTAGTTTCTGATTTGAATGAGCTGTTAGCTGCCTTAGACGAGTTGAATCGGATCCGATCGGGCGCGCAGAGGGCGGTTTGGGTTGGTCGAAATTACAAGCACGCCCTTAGGGTTTCAACGTCGCTCTTTGCTCAACTGCTCCAAGTTTTCCGTGAATCTGTATGTGTGTTTCTTTTGCTTCAATTGACTTTTTAAACTTGTTTAGTTTCCATTGATGATGTTGTGCTTGATAGGGACCATTGCGGGAACTGGTGTTGAGCCTGCAGAAAGAAGTAGTGGAGGGTGATTTGCTGAGGGACTGCATTGAATTGGGCGCTGATGATCTCATGGGTTTGATTCAAGTTTTCAAGGACATTGCTGTACAATATTTCTCTGCTTCTCCCAGGGCTGAATTGTAAATTCATACTAGAGTGGAATGAAGGGAACTATGGATGAATTCAAGAATGCAATTAAAGCAAGTGGCATTATCAAAATATGAGTTGATGGTACTGAACTTGGCCTGCGACTTGGAGTATGTTATTTCGAATCCATCATCTTCCCAGTTTCTTTTTGTTCTCTACTTGTAATCTTTTTATGTTTTGTTTCTATAAGAGCCCTTTGTTTCATGTTTCTTGGCAGCAGGCTCCATACAAATATAATATGCATGAATTTGTTGCTAAGAATGTCTCTTCGTACTATCTAATTTTGTTGGCATGGGTTACATAAAATGGTAACATTCAATCTGAGATTTTCTAACTCACATTCTATACTGAGTACTTGGAAGAGAAACTTGTGGTTTGTAGAGTCGACTCTGCTTTCACTATTTTTTGTATGCAGTCATAAGAATTTTAGCTTATTCCAAAATTAGCTCCTACTGTGTTTGAATGTTCCATAAGATGTTTGTAATGGGATTTTTCTAATGAAACTGTTCAACACTAAGAAATCTGCTGAGATTTGAAAGATAAGTTAGGCACTCCCTTTTCCTGTTGGAGCTTAAAAGATCTAGGTTTTTATTAAACTTCTTTGGAAGTTTAAGATTTAAAATATTATAGTGTTATAAACTTAGATGTTTTGAGGAGCTTTCAAAGCTAACTTTAACACCTCTAAATAATTAAGTTATTCAGTAAATAAGAGCTAGACATACTTAGTTTTACACCAAACCCAAATCTTTTTGACTTGTACCAACTTTGAATTGTACTAAACTTTACCAAATCAGATCAAACCCATTAACTGAAGTAAATTACTTCCATATGATTGGTGATCTAGAAGTGCAAATGGAAGACATCACTACCCTATTTCGAGTCTGTGAAAACTGTAATGAAGTTATGAAGCGTATCTTAGTCTCTCAGTAATCAGTTTCTTGACACTGTTAAACAATCTTTATTAGCTACTCCATGCACTTATTATCATACCATGAGTCCATTTTGCAGGCCCAGCATACTGTTGAGCCTTGCGAGGGGACCTCGGTCCAAGTATGTGGTTTTCCTTATTGCTATCTCTTCAACTGCCTGATTTAATTAATCATCACATGTGCAATAAATGCTATCTAACCCATTTTCATTAATCGTCTCAATCTCTTTGTGACTCATCCAAATCTTGTTCTCGTGATCTTGTTGCAGGGAAAAGGATGATTTTATACCAAAATGATGAATCTGTATAAATGATGTAATAGAATTGTGGAAGATGAGTTTGATCGAATTGAGAAACCATAACATGTCGGCAGGAATCTCATTCTGACATTATGGGTGTAGAAGAACTATAGAACATCATCACGAGTGAGGGCTGTTCATTTTTCTAAATATACTCTACATTAAATGCAGTAGTTGCTACAGATCCACCTAATTAATTATTTTGCATCTTCAACTTTCAATTAGTTGAGATTTTCTGTCTATTTTTCCAGTTGGTTCTATTGGACCCAGTTTATGGTGGATTACAATTGAACCTTTTTCTCTCATTATTTTCCAATTAAGTACGGTTAGATTTGAAATCATGTCACATCCTTAATTTATTAAACATTCTTCCCTCCATGATTATCATGAGTTGCTGTTTCAAAACTCCCCTTTTTGCGGCAATAAATATAATCTAAACCAACCACAAAGCTAGGCCAAAAAATGTGATTAGAAACTAAAATGCTGAGAAGATTTAGTATTAAAAGCATAAACTAAAAATGCATGGTTATGGAAATGAAGACCAGGTCATGTCATATATCCATTGTTCACTATCACACATTATATCCGCGTGAAATCAATGCATCCATCTAACTCCATATCTGTATTAAGAGCAGCTTAAAATAAGTCAACTTCATTCTTGCAATCTTTTTTCTGCTAAATTTGTATATATATAGAGTATTTCTGTATGTGTCTCGATGCCTTAAATACCATCACGCACAACACCATCCAATGCCAATCTAACTTTCATCTTTCCTTCTTTATTCTCTGATCCTACTTTATTTCTCTGCATTATCCTTACTTTCAAGATATTTATACATATATAATGGGAGGTGGGCTTAAGAGATGGATGGTGTTGTGTGTGGCCGTGGCAGTGTCAGTGACATTGAATCTCCATAATGTGGTCATGGCTGACCCCCAAGTTCCATGTTACTTCGTGTTTGGTGATTCGTTGGTCGACAATGGAAACAATAACAACATTCAGTCCTTGGCCAGGGCTAACTACTTGCCTTATGGCATCGATTTCCCCGATGGGCCCACTGGGAGGTTCTCCAACGGTAAAACCACTGTTGACGTCATTGGTAAGCTCTCTGATTCACATTTCTTGAGATAACCGTTCATGAGAGATAGACATTGTGAGCTAATTATAGATCATATGTTTTCATGCAATTTGTAGCTGAGCTTTTAGGCTTCGATGATTATACTCCCCCGTATGCCAGTGCTCGTGGAGAGCAGATAATGAGGGGAGTAAACTACGCGTCTGCTGCTGCTGGGATTAGATCAGAAACTGGACAGCAATTGGTACAGATCTCATTCTTCCTTATTTCTTACCATTATTCAAGAATCAAGATTTGGTGTTGTGAAATAATCATTCTTGGGAAAACTGTGTTTTTTTTTTTTTGGTTAGGGTGATAGAATTGATTTTACTGGTCAAGTGAATAACTACAAGAACACAGTGGCCCAAGTGGTGGACATATTAGGTGATGAAGACTCAGCTGCTAATTACTTGAGCAAGTGCATATACTCAATTGGAGTTGGCAGCAATGACTATCTCAACAATTACTTCATGCCTCAATACTACTCTACTAGCAACCAGTACTCGCCTGACCAATATGCCGAAGTTCTCATTCAACAATATACCGAGCAACTTAAGGTAGCTAGACTCATGTTCACCTCAATTTCTGTGTTAGAAGAATTCGACTCATTTTCTTCCATTTTTTGTGGTTATAGACCTTGTACGACTACGGGGCTAGGAAGTTTGTTCTAATTGGAGTGGGCCAAATCGGGTGCAGCCCGAACGCTCTGGCCCAGAACAGCCCGGACGGGAGAACATGCGTGCGAAGAATCAACAGTGCAAATCAGATATTCAACAGCAAACTGAAAGCATTAGTTAATAACTTCAACACCAACTCACAGGATGCAAAGTTCATCTACATTGATGCTTATGGAATTTTCCAGGATTTGATCAACAACCCCTCAGCTTTCGGTAATTCTTCTTCGCCCCCTCTCTCTTTCTCTCTCTCTCTGAAAACACAGCATGACAAGAAGAGAATGCAGGTTTTAGAGTAACGAACGCGGGATGTTGCGGTGTGGGGAGGAACAATGGGCAGTTTACATGTCTACCACTACAAACACCATGCCAAAACAGAGATGAGTACTTGTTTTGGGATGCATTTCATCCATCTGAAGCTGCAAATATTGTGGTGGGAAGGAGATCTTACAGAGCTGCCAAGCCATCTGATGCTTATCCGTTTGATATTAGTCGTTTGGCTCAACTCTGACACTAAACAAACACCATATCTACCTCCTTAAACATGCTAGTTAATATCTACCATGTTTCTATACTTAAATGGTGTTATAATTCTTGTTACATGAGAAGATTGTAAGCTTGTATGTATTTTACTCGTATAATATATATTATTACATATGAAAAATTATTGATACATTTTTTTCCCAATTACTTATAGTTGTTCTTCATTTTATTTAGGGTTAATTGCCCAAAAAATTAGGAACTTTACTTAAATTGCAATTTTAACTAACTTTCTGAATATCATCAAATATAATATGAACTTTCATATCTTTTGCAAATTTACAATGACTTAACATACAAAATGATAATTACTTCGAAATGGTGAAGTTTTTTCCAAAATAAACACACCCAAAATCCGTTCATTGGTTAAAATTGTAAAAAATATGAAAGTTCATATTATATTTAGTGATATTCAAAATGTTAGTTAAAATTTCAAATTAAGTAAAGTTAGTGATTTTTTTGGCAATTGATCCTTTTATTTATTGATCTAATTTTTCTTAAAAGTTATTGATTTGGTTTCTATTAATTTTTAAATGATATGTATTTTGATAAATTCGTGGGATATAAGATAGAGTTGTATGGGTATTGATGGAATTAGACACTAGATAGGAGCTGTCCAAAATTGGTAATAAAGACCAAAACAGCTCATCTATTTTATTAATGTGCTCCCATCGTCTATGAAATTTATAATCAATGGATGGTTGCTATTTAAACAAATTAAAATTAAATAGTTGTCTGAAAGTAAAGATGTTCTATGTAATGGAGAGTGAGAAAATCTCCAATTCTTGTCTCTGCAACTTGACGGAATTAATCGTCTGCGTAATCACTGTTTTTCTCCTATAAGTAAAAAAGGAACACTAAAAAATTTAAAAATTTAATTGATTGTTTCTTTCCAAAAAAAAAAAAAAAACCGTGAAAAACGTGCAATGCATGTAATCTAATTCCGGTAATAAAAAAAAGTGTTCAAAATGGCTAACTATATTACAATTTTCGCATAGTTTAGATTAAAAAAAAAAAAAAACTAAAATGCACAAAAGAGCTGACTTTGACAAAATGAAAATACGAAAATACGAGTCATTGTTCTTCAATTCCTACTTTCAATTAGTTCACTTTTAAATGTCTGTTAAATAACAGTCGAGATTCTCTACCTTTTAATTCAGATCAAATTATATATCCCATTTTTTCTTAGGTATATATCCTAGATTACCCCATATATTTGAGAGATACTTTTCTACCGTAAATGATATTTTTGTTAATTTCTTACCACAAATTAGAAAAATGGACAAAATTGTCATTCAAATAAAAGTAAAAAATAAAAAAGTCTGTTTTACGTCTAGTGGTATATTACACGATATTTTTTTTTTTTATAAGCCTACATAATATGATCATATAGTTAAAACACTAAGATTAAACGATATGATAATATTGTGTAAACTCCGATACGTAAAACTGACTTTTTACTTTAGAAAGTCAATTTTGTCAAATTTTATAAATTGTGAAGAATAAATAATAAACTATCATTTATGATAGAAAAATATTCTCTTATATATAAATTATGGTATATAGCCACCGAACTCTTTTTCTTTATCTCATGAGTATAATATATACAAAATTATGTAGTTTATAAATATTATATAAGAATATAAATTTGAACAGTAAGGTATGAAAAAAATAAAGGACATACGATCCCATTTGCTATTTTTCGAAGTTTTTCCTACCAAACAGTAAATAATTTTTTGGTCTAACAATAATAATATTTGGGCATTTATAAGGTTACAAGGTATAGCAGATGGTAGACCCTTGAGCCCTGATGAAATGAATGGCGGCGAAGAAAACTTGAAGCTTAACATATAGGTCGGCTAATAAGGTGAAATTCCAGACTAGAGGTTGTACTCTAATCGAACCGAGTCGACTCAGTTTATGAGCTACTCGATTTTGACTTTAAAATAATTTAAATTTGAAATTAGTCAGGTTGAATGTTTAGTTTAGTTAATTGAATAGTACTCGAGCTTAATGAATCCGTTATTGAACATTATTTTACTATTGTAATTTTAATACATTTAGTTATTTACATGTATTAATATATACAAGTAAATGGTCACGACCCAAACTCATATATTTGTGTTGTCTGTCTGAAAATATTTTATTGGGTGCGGCTATCCGCACCCCAAGGAATACTAAACACACCTCAATTGTGTTGTTACTGTTCACATCACATGTGAACAGTAACAACAAAATTGTGGTGTGTTTAGTAATATGTGGGGTGCGGATAGCCGCACCCTATTTTATTTTATCTAATTTATAGTTTTTTTTTAATATATGTATTCCTATTCTAATATATATATATATATATATATATATATATATATTAATTAGCACAATGTATTTATATAATTGTTTATCAGAATTAAAAACATGATTGCAAACTGGAGTTGACTTATTTTAAGCTACACTTCATATAGATATGGTTTCAAATCGATGCATTGATTTCATGCATGCGGATATAATGAGACAGGAAAAAGACAGATGCGAGACTTTTTCTGTGTAATTATAATTTTTAATATTAAAACACATTTGAAATTAATAATTTTTTTCTGTGCACAGTTGTGACGTACGTCCTAAGTCCTAACAATCATCAATATATATACCTTGATGGCTTAAATTTCATATATCACAACACCAGCCAACACCTACTTTTATACATACTCATAAATATATAATGGTGGATGGGATTGAGAGATGGAGGGTGCTGTGTGTAGCATTGACGGCGGCGGCACTGGCGGCGGCGGTGGCGGTGGCGGCAGAGCCCCAAGTTCCATGTCTTTTCATATTTGGAGATTCATTAGTTGACAATGGAAACAATAACAACATGGAAACCATAGCAAAAGCTAATTTCTATCCCAATGGTATTGATTTTCCATATGGCCCCACTGGCCGTTTTTGCAACGGTAAAACTTCCGTTGATGTCATTGGTAAGCTCTTCTTTTTATCATCTCAGATTTCAATCCACAATCTCAACTGTTTTATACATCAAACATATTTATATTCGTATTCGTGTTCTTTTGTAGCTGAGCTTTTAGGCTTCAATGATTTTATTCCTTCGTATGCGAGTGCTAGTGGCCAACAAATACTCACGGGAATCAACTACGCATCGGCTGCTGGTGGGATTAGATCTGAAACTGGCCACCAATTTGTATGGATTTTATCTATGAGTGGGTGAGACCGTTCACAAATTTAGTTGCCGTGAGACAGTTCAACCCGCAGCTCACATTTCATAACTCACATATGAATGTGAAAATAAGTTTTGTTTGTGGGTAATAAGGATCCGTCTCACGGCAACTATCAGTAGAACCGTCCATATATATTATTTATCAACCTCATTTCATACTTTGTAAATAAGTTGATTAATTTTGTAATGTAAATAGGGTGAACGAACCGATTTCACGGGTCAATTGAATAATTTCAAGAACACGATAACACAAATGGGGTCTATATTAGGTGATCAAGGCTCTGTTTCAAAGTACTTGAACAAATGCATATATTTAATTGCAATGGGTAGCAATGATTATCTCGACAACTATTTCGTGCCTCAGCTATACTCGACTAGCGCTCAATACACGCCTGATCAATATGCCGATGTTCTGATGCAACAATATTCCGATCAAATTAAGGTTTTTTATTTCAATTTTAAATTTTTGCGCGAAAAAAATGGGCAGACATGGCAATTGATCTGACCATTTTCTTGTGTCGATTTTGCAAAGTAGCAATTATACACTTATGGAGCTAGGAAGTTCGCTTTGACGGGAGTGGGCCAGATCGGGTGCTGCCCCAATTCATTGGCGCGTAACAGCACGGATGGGAGCACATGTGTGCGACCATACAACAACGCCAATCAGATATTCAACAACAGACTGAAAGCATCAGTTGATCGGTTTAACAACACTTACGAGGATGCAAAATTTACCTACATCAATGCTTATGAAATTTTCCAGGATTTGATTAACAACCCCTCAGCTTTTGGTAATTTTCTTCTTGCGTCCTTCTAGATTTCTATGTATAGAGCTGTTAAAACGGGTTTGACATGTTGGATTGACCCACCTTATCCACTAGAATGGGGGTTGGGTTAGTAATTATAGGTCCATGTAGGTTTGGTCCGCGATTGGTGAACATGTTTCATAATTTAAAATTTTTTAGATATGAGACATTTATTTATAGGAATTGAGAAATTTTAATGAATAACTTAATTTTTTTATAAAAAAATTCATAAACTATATGTAGTTGAATGCAAATATGTTTAGTAAATGTGCGTATATATGTGTGTTACATATTTTTTTTTTCCCTTTTAAAAGTTTTAAAAAATAATAAAAAATAAAAATGAAACTTTCAATTTAAAGAGTCGGCCCGACTAACCTACTGTCTAATAGCGGATTGGATTGGGTTGAGATTTTGGACCCGCCACAAATAAAATTCACCCCATTCCATCAAATGATGAGTTATGGACCGGCCTCATCAACTCGTATTGACAACTCTATCTATATATATATATATATATATATATATCTTTTTCTCTGTCTAAATTTTTTTGGATTAATATAGGTTTTAAAGTGACGAACGTTGCATGCTGTGGGTTGGGGAGGAACAATGCAGAGGGACCATGTCAGCCTTTACTAACGCCATGTGGCAATAGAAATGAATACTTGTTTTGGGATTTATTCCATCCTTCTGAAGCTGCAAATATAGTGGTGGGAAGAAGGTCTTATAAGGCTGAAAAGCCATCTGATTCTTATCCGTTTGATATTCATAGCTTGGCTCAACTCTGACATGGAAAAATTTTTTTTTTTTTTTTTTTTTTTTTGAGGAGAAAAGAAAACGAAAGCTGAAAGGGAATAAGAGTGATGAAAGAAAAAAAAAGGAAATTTATTTGGAAATAAATGATGGGTTAGTTATCATGATGGAAGGTTGGAATATTTTGTAATTGTAATTTATAAAATTTATAGAGCTTATGTTTGCGAATGTGAATCTACTTATTGAATTTTGATCGACAAGTCGTTTATAAATATGTTGTTAAACCCTACAAACATGTCGAGCTCACAATCAGTGGAACAGTTACTATTATGGACATCTTGTTAAGAGTCATGGATCATTTTCATAGATTTATTTTCTAATCGAAATTCTAATATATGGTAAGTAAGTGGACTTGTTTTGAATATAATTTATTTATATGTTGAACAAGTGAAGAAGAAAAGTGGAAGAAGGGGAAATATAGTTTTTTTCTAATATAGTGCATGTAAAAGTATTTTTAGAAATTTTAAGAAAAAGAAAATTTAGAAATATAAAGTGTGAAAATATTTTCACAAAATATGGAGACCAAAATACTAAATAAGGCAATGTTGAAGACACATATTCAACGATTAAAAGTTAAAGCTTGTTTAAATACTAGATATATTTTCAGTTTTTACACAAAAATCAAAATATACCAATTGCTCTTTTGAAAATAATTAGAAATTCTCAAAATCATATCAAAAATAAATCCAAACAAAATCACTTTCCAAACCAATAAATTAAAAACTACATAAAATTTTAATGTCCGAAAATCTATATCCATTTAATTGGGATGTAATAAAATTTAAATATTATTTATAAAATAAAATATAATTATGATTTTGTACATTACTCATCGTTTAAATATAACATCAAATATAACACAAACTGAATAATATATTATTTAAATGTTGAAATATATGTTGCATTTGTAAATAAACTTTTTAATTTATTATTTAGAAAGTTATATGTTGTTATGTTATTATATTATATATTAAAATCTCCTACAATAATTTTCAAGTTGATTTATTGTTAAAGTTTAGAATAACCCTCAAATTTCTTTTCAATTAAATAATAAAAAAATGAAAATCAAAATGTCTCAAATAAATTTCAAAGTTGATTTTAAAACACATATATACAAAAACTATTCAATTTCATAAATTAAAAGTTTGATTAATCATTCTAATGAGCTCACCCTTTCTTTTAGTTTTCCTTTTTTATTTATTCATTTATAATTTTCTTTAAAACATTTAAATTTATAAATGATTTCTATATTTGAAATGTAACAAATTTAGAAAAAAAATAAAGATTTATATTTAATATAATTTTTTATAATAAATTTATTTCATTAATTAGGGCTTCGAAAGAAATTTTATTATACGAATAGAATCACACAATGGTACAAAAGATCATTATATCTATACTAATAAAATGAAAATCTCAAGAGGATATCATATTTTTCTAAGATGTGTTTAGACTATGGTATTGTATGGAAGTACATAATTATTTGTTAATAAGAAAATTATAAAAATATCCAATGTGAGCAACTCTTAATGCGCCCATCAATGACTTGTAATGATCTCATCACCTCATTTTATAAAAAGTAAAATTAATAAATATTATAAATTTTTGACACATCAACTATAAACATATCTTAATATGTCTACGGTGGTAGCATAGCAGGACTGTTTGTTAATAACAAAAATTATCTACATTTTAAGAGAAAAAAATGGTGTGGTTGATGTTGTTGAGGTGGCCCAGTATCGTTTATTTTATTTTATTTTTGAGAGAAGCCCAATATCGTTTATATAAGTTTAGTTTGCGCCTAAAAAATCTGCGGAAACATGAATATCTATCTTCGATCTCAAGAATCGATTTGTCGGTGGTGATGATCGATCTCAAATTCTAACATCTGTTATATTTCTGATGATCTCAAGCGGAGCTTCAAAAACATAAAATTTGCATCTACCATCGGAAGAAATAGCGATAACTTGAAGAAGAATCTTACAATGAGATAAAGGTGAAGAAATTAGGGGAAAACTTGAAGGTGTGGGAAAGAATTGGCAGCGAGGCGCACATTAGCAGAGTGCGGGCGGCGGAGAGCAAGTTGAGGCTAGGGCTGGACAAAAATACCGAAATTTTCGGTATACTACACATATCGTGCCGAAAAATACCGAAAATGTCGAAAATTTCGGTACGGTATCGGTATGACGAGCAAGAATTTTTCGGTATTTTGGTATATACCGAAATACCGAAATATATTAATATTAATAATATATATATTATTAATATTAATATATTTCGGTAATTTTTCGGTAATTTTCGGTAATATTCGGTAATTTCAGTAAATTTCGGTACGGTATGACGATAAATTTCGGTATACCGAAAAATTCGGTAATTCGGTATCAAACGGTATAGCTATCAATATACCGAAATTTCGGTATACCGAAAATTCGGTATATCGAAAATTTCGGTACGGTATACGGTATGGTATAAAATTTTCGGTATACCGTGCCGAACCAACCCTAGTTGAGGCTATATGGCGCGTGTAATTCCGATCACCACTAAAACTAAACTCTAAATTTAATTGAAATTTGATGACTCAAATGCCAAACATGAAACACCTCAATTGCGTTTGTGGCCCCACTTTTTTGGCGGATGATTAATGGGCCCATTTTGCTATTACGTGTTTCTTTAATTTATCCTTTTTATGTTATTATTTTATTGATGTTCCAATACTGCCGACTTACTCGATACAATTGTTTGTGAAAATAGCATAAAATAAGATTGGGCAACTCTCAAACCACAACACTAGAAATTTATGATTGTTCAACTATCACATACGAGTAATTAATTCTTGTGCACATATTTTTAGACATTACAAACCTCCCAAATTTAGTCACAAAAAAGAATATATATATCAATATTTCAACAACAATTTGAAATTTGATCTTTATTAGATCATAAATAAAATTTATATAAATAAACTTGGTTTTTATATTATTGGCTAGTGTATGTGAAAATTCCTCAATATATTAAACGCTTTTAAGATAAAAATAGAACAAAATCACGAGTAGAAAGATGTGTGTGTGACTGCAAATTTGAAGTTTAGAAAACGTAGGGTTGACGTTTGATTTAGGAATGTGTGGAAGAATTTGCAAATTACAGTTTTGCAACCAATATGTTTTGTTTCAATCAAATTCTTCTTATTCTTCTTAATATATTATGTTTGATTTTAAATTTTAAAATCATAATTCCATGAAATTGATGATTATTTTGTTTCAATGATCTAGACATTGAAGATCAATCGTGGTCTAAGTTTGGTATATGTTTATTTGCAGCAATATGAAAAATTTGCAGAAAATTTTGGGGAAAAAGATGATAAAAATCGTGTGTGATACTTAAAAGTTACTAGTATAATACCTGAAAGTAATAAGTGTGGTACCTAAAAGATACTTGTGTAATACCTGAAATGTATTTATGTAATACCTGAGAGTAACATATACAAATATCTATAAGATATTTATGTAATACTTGAAAGAAATATGTATGATACTTATAAGTTATTTGTGTAATACCCGAAATGTATTTATGTGATACCTTATACTATAAGCATTAAGGTGTCAATTATTAGTTTTCCATTAAGGGTCTTAATTCAAATGTATTAACTACAACACCATGGAACCTCTAAAGTCAGCTGTTTGTTTTATGTTTTGGGGAAGAGGTTGATAAAAGTCGTGTATTTGAAATTTTAAAAATTTAAACTCACTCTACAGTACGCTGATACCTTAAAAGTATACAAGTGATACCTAAAGAGTATACAAGTGACGCATTAAAAAGTTAAATATATAATACCTTAAAGGTATTACAGATTTGTTCTATATGTATTACATACATGAACTACATGTATTAAATAATTACATGTTTAATAATATGTAAGTTATGAAAAATAATTTTGAGGTATTACAGATTTGTTATATAGGTATTACATACATGAACTACATGTATTACATAATTACAAGCTTAATGATATGTAAGTTATGAAAAATAATTTTGAAATATTACAGATTTGTTATATAGATATTAAATAATATTCCAAAATTTTATTAAATAGGATTTTTTTTTTTGAGGTAATGGATTACCTGATTCGATTTAAACTCTTCTTATGGTCAGGATTTACTTTTTAGAAAGTTTTAAACTTTCTGTTTCTTCATCTAATTTATTCATGAAATTTGTTTTAATTTATTCAGAAGATTGTATGTGCTTGATTTATATTATTGTTTGATAAGTTGGATGATATATTTTCTCTACAGAAAGTTGTATATATTTACTATATAAATTCAATACCATTTTCTCTACAAAAATTTATCTTGGTGTAACTCTAACAAAATCCTGACCTAATGAACTTAGGTATTTATATCTATATTGTAAGACATGATATTCACAGTTTAATAACAATGACTCAACCCACATTAAGATGTGCATAACAAGAAACACGAGGCTTGCTAGGGTAGTTTTTAGCCAACGCCAACTAAGTTTCAATTGTATCAAGATTAAGAATGTACTTAATTAAGGTGGAATGTAAATAAGGTAAGTGGTCAATTACCTTATTTATTTTATTTATTATATGAGGGTATTTACAGTGTGTAATTAAGGTGGAATGTAAATAAGGTAAGTAGAGACTTACCTTCTTTATTAATTAAGGTGTTTATAGTGTTTAAGAACATGCAGATTCTTGTATGGTGTGAGAATAAATTTATGTTGTTGTATGGTACGAAAATTCTCATTTGATTGATTGCAAAGGCTGTTTTTGTTAATGTATTAAACCGATGTATTTACAAATTAAAAAATCTATTTTTATTATATTCCTTTTTTATTTATCCTTTAAATTGAAAAATGGGATGCAGTGTTAAAAGTTGGGTTGGCAACCGAGCAGGCCGAAATCCTAATCCCCTCTCTCTCCCTCTCTCTCTCTCTCTCTCCATCTCTCCATTTCTTTCTTGATTTATTTTGGTAAATCAGTTTCTTGACTTATTTTCTAAGTTTCTTCAAGTTCTTGAGAACTTTCTTGAGTTCTTCTTTAAATTATTTTCTCTTATTTCTTAATTTTTTATGTGCTGGGTTTGTGCGATAATTTTGATATTGTTTTATCATATAACATAAAACAAAGTCGTTTGTCTACATTTTGATATCGCTGTTTATTTCTGTCTAGATAATCAGGTGTATTTGATGTTTGTATAAATATAGTGATCCTGTAATCCAATTTGAACAGTTGTGTTGGAGCAAATGGCCTAATATTCAAGTGAATAGAAGATTTACAAATCACCCATATAAGTGTAATTCTACTTCCTCAAGTAGACTGGCAAAGCTTTTAAGAGAAAGAGTGTTAAGAAGGTACAATAAGCTCTCATTTTCAAGGATTGCATCCCTGGATGAAGAAATTACAGTAACAACATATTATGGGCTCTTTTTCACTATCTCTGAAATCCAACAAGATTTGATTGGTTTCTGTCTTTGGCATATCAAAAGCTGTCATCCCAAGGATAAATGGAACCCTCAAGCTGTTAGTAAGGCTTCATGCCCTATTAGTATCTTTAATTTTATATTTTAACTAATAAGATGCTTGGAATGATCATAAAAAAATCTCAAGTTTTATTTTCTTTATATTTTGAAACAATTAATAGTTTGTCCCTATGAAAAGGAGAGCCACGCAACGTTCAAGTCTCATTTATTAGTCAAGATCTACTTTCATGAACAAGTTGCACATCGATTGAATATATAAGTTAGACTAACAAACAATTCATATTTTCTGAGACGTACGTGACTCCACGGAAACAATGTGTGGAGTGATATCTCTCCATGTGCCATTGTTTTCTCTCTTAATTACCAAGTAGTGGTACACTTTTGTTGTTATTATAAAATCAGGAAAATACTATTCGCATGTGAAAACCATGGTTGTTGTTTAACTAATTATATAATCACGATGATGTCTTGTAGCCAATCATATGTTATCCAAAACTACTCAATCAACTCTATATATGAATCTTGACTAAAGAGATTGTTTATTCACCAACCAACTAAAATGGCATACCACCTCTTTCTGCTAATAATTTTGCCAACTCTGGCTCTTTGTAAACCCCAGGTTCCGTGCTTCTTCATCTTCGGAGACTCCCTCGCCGACAATGGTAACAACAACAACCTCAACACCTCCTCCAAGGCCAACTACCTTCCTTACGGGATCGATTTCCCCACCGGTCCCACCGGAAGATTCAACAACGGTCGGAATCTTGTCGATTTCATTGGTATGTCAAATTAAACTCAAATTCAATGCACTCTGTTTTGTCATTTTTGTCATTGTGTACTCTCTGTTTTACAGCTCAGCTGTTGGGGTTTGAAGAGCCTATTCCGCCATTTTTCAATGCCACCAATAATGACGTTCTCAGAGGACTCAATTATGCTTCTGGAGGAGCTGGAATCCTCGATCAATCTGGTCTCGTCGTCGTACGTACTCTCTCTAACTCTAACTCTCTAGAAGATGGATATTTGAAACTGGATTTTTTCAATGTTTGAAGGGCCACGTTCTCAGTTTGAACAAGCAAATATCGAGTCACAGAATCACGTTTTCGAGAATAGCAAAACTAGTCGGAGGGAAAAAAGCAGCAAAGAAACATCTAAGCTCGTGTATATATTCAGTTGGAATGGGAAACAACGATTACCTGGCAAACTTTCTGCCCCAATACTATGCCTCAGTTTCCCAATATACCCCTCATCAGTTTGCTCATCTTCTCATTGCTGAGTATTCCAAGCAGCTTCGAGTGAGACTTGCTTCTATGAACTAGTCTAATTATTCTCACTAAATAAATTAACATATCTATTTATTTTTGAAATAAAAACAGAAACTGTACGAATACGGGGCCAGAAAAATAGCGGTGTTTGGCATCGGTAGACTAGGCTGTGTTCCTCAACAGCTGGCCTCCTACGGGACCACCCCGGGCTCGACATGCTTCGAGACCACCAACAACATTGTCCAGATCTTCAACAACAAGCTCAAGCCTCTCATTGACGATCTCAACAGCCTTCTTCCAAACGCAAAGCTGGTGTACACCAGAGAATCCTCCGACGATTCATCCTATTCATACGGTACGTGCACTTATATGAGAAGAAATGTTAATTCCATTAAGTGAGAACTAATAATATTAATTTCAGGTAATATAACGATATTGGGCAAAGCATGCTGTGGGACGTTGTCGGGGGATTTTGCGTGTGTAAAAGGGTCAGTTCCGTGTAGCAACAGAGACGAGTATTTTTTCTGGGACCAGGTTCATCCCACTCAAGCTGCTTCTGCTCTGGCTGCTCGTATTGCCTACACTCATATCTCTTCTTTGCTCAACCCTATTGTCTCCGTCGCCCCTGCTAATAACAGGGATGTTTAATTTTTTTCACCTTCTATTTAGTGTCACTGTCTCCTATCATGTTACATTTAATGCTATATCTTATATTTAATACATGTTAGATGTTAATTAGTTGTGTATTTAATATACTTAATGTATGGATTCATGAGTGAAGGGAATTAGATATGACACATAGATATTAGTCTAGATTTTTTTTAAATGATGTTAGTATAGATATAGGCAAGGAAGTATTTATCTCCGCTCACACACAATCGCGGTTGATTTGTAAATGATGGACCGTTGGATTTATTTCATAGAATTGACCAAATATTAAATCAATAATAGCACGTGTCATAATATGAGCTGGGCCCTTATAGGTCCAAGATAAAAGGTTATAATAATCCTGTGTAGATGGAAGGACTCCGGATTGGGTTAATGAACGATTCAAGGTTTTGTCGAGGCCCATTTGAGATTGACCCATCTGTTTCTTATTAATTGTTCTTTACATGAATTAAATACGTACAAATATCACTTTTTTCTTTTGTATTTTTATTTGTTTTATTTAACCTTTGTATCTTTGACCGTTAAAAGTGAGATTTTTGTAAGACCGTCTCATAAATCTATAACAAATTAAATTAGGAACCCATATTAGAAAATTACCATTCTATTTAACATGATTAGTTTTTTTTTTTTTTTTTTTTTGCAAATAAATTGAGTATATGAATTAGAAAGTCAATAAAAAACTATTTTTATTTCTGAACTAGATTAAATGCATTATGTTTAAATCATGATTTGAATAAATTTTGGGTAAAATGAATGAAACTCTCATATAAATTATATTAAGTGTAGTGATTCAAAATATAATTGAGTAGAATCTCATTCATGAATTTTGTATTTATGTTTCAAATCCATCATTCGAATTCTTCAATTCAAATATAAAATTGGAATAAGTTCATCTATTACTTGATTTTCCCCTTGATAAATGTCTCAATTGTAATTTACAATCTGCAAAGTTGCTCAATTTGTCTAACTATAACATATTATAACTCCAGTAATTAGTGTTGATCAATGCTCTACTTGGTTGCATGCTCAATTTATCATGCATCTAATGTAATTGAAGTCAACTCTGCTATAGAATTAGAATTCTGAAATTTTACATGCATTCTTAACTATCTTTATAAAAATATGGAATAATCAACTTCTACAACATCCACCACCATCAACCTATAGTTTTTTTTTCTTTTGTTTCATGCCTTTTTTTTTTCTTTCTAAGAAGCTTATGTAGCATGCTTGTAGAGCTCCTAGTATCTTCATTTGAGAGTCTTCACCACGCTTATATATATATAATATGATTCCAATGAACATAATTAAATAAACAATAATAAGTGTGAGTAATTGAGCCAAAAAATATGTATGTATGTAGGCTATAGCTATAGTAACTAACCTGACAAAATTTAGTAAATATATGATAAATCAATTAACATTATTGTGAAGTAAATATTTTAAAATAATTTCAATAACTTAAAAATATTAACAATAATAAAAAATATGAAGAATAGTTTAGGTGGAAAATTTTAAATTATATGATGAGTGATATGTGTGTTCAATTATTGTTACTTGATATAACATGAGGATAATGATCATATTTCTAAATATTAATTTCAGTTATTATTATTTTTTGAAATCATTTTAATTTTAGTTATTAAATTTATGAATAAATAAATTTAGCTAGGAGAGAGAACCTTGGATAGGTGGCATCCTATGAGGTCTTGAAAAGGAGCTGATATGGCATTCTTGGAGCTCTCCCCTTGTCAACATTTGAGAGAGCCAAATCCTACTTTTATAAGTATAGATTGTACGAAATGGATAGTTAATTCACAACTCATAATCTATAAGATAGAGATTAACTTGGAAGAAATGAGTTTTTGTTGTTAGTCATAAAATTATCTCATTGAATTATACATATGATGCAATCTCATAAATTTTCGTGTTTCCTTTAATATCACTGAAAAAAGTATGTTCACGGCTTTTAGTGCTACCATATTTCTTTCTATAAATTTTAGGCATGTTATTATAGTGCTAATTGATCTGAACTCGAGAATATAGGCCTAATTTGAAACTGAATGTCTTCTAAGTATTAATTAGACATAATTGCAAGACTATTGAAATTGGGCAAGTAGAAAATTGGCCTCTCTTTTAATGTCAATAAAGCATATATCCTGAAGATGATGATAGCTGGTTAGGTTACAAGCATTGAAAAAATAGGAATATGTCAAAATTTTGAGAAATTGCAATGCAGTACATAAGGAATTAAGATTCTCTTTTTAGCCATTATGGATGTTTGGCAAATTCATTTTATCAACGCTTGTTATCCACTAATTTCATATTAATCCCTATTGTATTTGACACAAATTAATTAAAGATGAGATTTGTATTGGATTGTATTTTCGAGTTTAAGGTGGCGGTGATGCATGAAGTTTTCCGATTGTAGTTTTGTTAGCTGGAAAATTTATCCAAAATTAAGTTATGAATTATGATGAACTCGTAAATTATGGATAACAATTTGATATATATATATATATATATATATATATATATATATATATATATATATATATATTTGATTTAGACACTAAATGAGGAAAATTTTAAAGTACAAGATATAATTTGAAACAGTACTCTTAATACTTACAAATAAAATAATTGAAAGTAAAAATACAATTTAAAGCAGTTATTAAATATTTGTAAGTGGAAAAAGGTTGAAGATTATTGAATTACGTACAGGACTTGTTGATTTCCATTCACTTTTTGGATTGAAGGTAGGTCTAATTTTCCCAATCTAACCTTTTCTATTAATAAAAAAAATTCAGGGAATGTTTGTTCCAATTTTGTTAACCATATTTTCACTTATTTATTGTGTAAAGATATAACTTATGTTCGTTTCATCATATTTATATTAAAACTATCAAATTTTCCTTTTTCAAATCTCAACATTAAAAAAAAAAAAAAAAAAGATTTCACATTCGTCCATATCAGAATGCATGCTTAACCAAAGACATTCGTAATTGTCCAGAAAAAAAAAAAAAAAAAAAAAAGCACTTATTTTCAAACTTATAACATGCACAATTTCAGAATTTTTTCATTCATACAAATTTCCATCTTCACACAAAATGCTAAAAATCGAAAATGAAAAATTAATGTTGAAACAAATATCCCGTGACTTTTCATTGGTATTAAAAATCCCAAAACGTAATAAGCGATCTTAGATTTGAAGTCAATGGATGAATAATGAAAATGACATTTACTATAACATATTAAAAGTGATCAATTGATGTCAGAAACGGGGAATTTCTTTTCTTATTTATAATTACACTATTTATCAATATATTCTTGGATAAAATTATAATATTGAACCAATATATCTTTACATATCTATTTCACTCAATCTTCCATACTTCATTATCTTTGCTACAATACACGTGATAATCAGTTATATGAACAAATATTCACGACTAAGTAAGCTAGTTGACCACATAATCGAGATCCCCATATTCACAGGCAATCAATTCCATCATTGATTCAAAATTATGTCAAAAAATATAATTTATCTTATTATAATATCGGTGAAATAATACATCAATAAAATCAGGGAGTTGCGACCCATAATTTCTAAAAATAAATAGTCAACTAAAATCAGGTACATTCGTGGCAAAAAAGTCAAATTTTGTCGAGTAAGTCGTTATTTTGCAAACTATATAAGTCGTCATTCTCCAATACAAATCCACAACACATTCCCAAAATGGTGACTACTATTATTACAAAAAAATGGATATTTCTAGCCATTTTATGTGTTGCCATGAAACATGACATACTAATCCAGGGCCAACCGGTCTCTTGCTTATACTTTTTTGGGGATTCACAATTTGACAATGGCAATAACAATGGCTTGGCCACAACGGCCAAAGTTAATTATCCACCTTATGGGATTGATTATCCCGGTCAAGTCCCCACGGGCCGTTTCTCCAATGGTCAAAATATTGCCGATTATCTAGGTCTGTTTTCTATCTGTCTCAATCTCATATTTTATTTATTTTTAGGTCTGTTTCCTATCTGTCTCAATCTCATATTTTATTTATTTGAATCTCGACCAATTAGTACTGATCATATCTTGATTTCTGCAGCTCTATTATTAAATTTTACCACTCCAGTCCCGCCATTTGTGACTGCTCAAGGCTCCGACATTCTCCGAGGTGTAAATTACGCGTCGGGAGCAGCTGGAATCCTCGATGCCTCCGGTGCACGATATGTAACTAATCATAACTGTCGACTATAGTAACATAACATTTTATTATGTAATTTTTATTTTTTTTCATAATTAACAAATTCAAATCAATTCTTATAAATTTGTAGGGTAATCGGTTCACCATGAACGAGCAGCTGGTGAATCATCAAGTAACAATAATCCGACTCCTGGGATTGCTCAGAAATCGGACGGCGGTGAACGAATATCTTGGGCGGTGCTTGACCGTGGTGAACATGGGCAGTAACGATTACATTAACAACTACTATCAGGAGAGATCCGTATCTCGTCTTGTATACACACCAGATAAGTTTGCAGAAGTGTTGATCAAGATATTCTCCATACAACTAAGGGCACGTAACCAATTCATTAGCATCTAATCACATAAGAAATAATTGATATCGATCTAATTCTCTTTTATTGCAGAAATTGTACGATGCTGGATCAAGAAAAATAGCAGTGTTCGGAATCGGTTTAATAGGTTGCATTCCTCACGAGTTGGCTCTTTATCCTCCAACCAATGGAGCTCCATGTGTCGATTTCATTAACAACGCTGTTGAGCTATTCAACTACAGGCTGTTTAATCTCATCAACCAGCTCAATAGGGATTACCCAACTGCCCGATTTACGTACATAAACACCACCAGCATTTCCTTGGGAAATCTTTCGGACATTGGTAGGTTGATAAATTAGTAACAATTTCGATAAAATGTCCTTATTTATTACACGTACTAAGTTGGATATGATGTTGGATTATTGCAGGTGTTAGAGTTTTAAATGCTCCATGCTGTCAAGTGCAGAGCACAACGGGACAATGTGTTCCAAATGGAAATCGATGCAATAATAGGTTTGAGTATGCATTTTGGGACAATTTTCATACTACAGAGCTTTTGAGTTTTTTTACAGCGTTCAGATCATTCAGTAGATTTGTACCCACAGATGCATCTCCACTCGATATTCAAACTCTTGCTCTGCTTCCGCCATAAAACAGCTGCTGTGTGTGACTGTGTTACAAATCAAATAAAACTCATCATGATCAAATTATTTGCATGATTAGAGAACAAATGTATCTCGTGTAATAATTGAAGTGCTGTTGTACACGTTTGAAACAATGAATATATTACTCCATGTGTGTTTATTTCAAGAACAATTTATTGTTTGGATTATTTTCTTCATTACGACGTTGTTCGGTCCTGTATGGAAATTGCCATATTCAAAAGATTATTTGACTAGTATATTTCAGTTTTAAGCTTTCCCAAAAAAAAAACAAAAAAAAAAAAGAAAAGAAAAAACATACCTATTTAATTTAATGGGCCCATCTCTTTTAGCCCATTATTGTTTTGTTTCATCTGCTCACGAGCCTACTCTCTCTAATATATAAAGCCCACTAATCTCAGTCCATAGTCCAAACATCTCCTAATCCCGCATTAAAGAAAAACTCCCTTATCTTCTGTTATTTCCTCATCTTAAAAAAAAAAAAAAAAAAAATATATATATATATATATGTCATGGCTACATGCATCACAATTCACCACGGGCCTTAGCAACTTGACTATTTATTTTTAAATAAGTAAATATAGTGATTTAATTGACTCTTTAAATAAAATTGCAATTGTTTTGTGTTAAAAACTAGTAAAAGAACTTCACTTGTAAGTCTTAATATAAAGTGGCCGATTATAACATTTTTGGAGTTTATCAAGGAAGGAGGTCATTTATTCCCATTTCCCAAGGTTATTTAAGGCAAAACTAGATTAAATGCTATTCTTTAAAGAAACTTAACATTAATTTGAACCCCACTTCCTAAATTCATATAAATCTTTACATTGTTTACACACGTTTTATGTACGAATTTGTATTGGTTAAAACATTTATCATATATATTTATATATTTCCCATAAAAAATAACGTGAAATCCAACATTGATTGCCACAAAGAATTCCAACTATACTATCTCCCTGTTTTATTTTATTTACCGTGTTTTATTTTATCAATACATTACCCATATATAGTTTATAGAGAATTTTCATATGCATAGTTATAAATTAAAATAAGATTAGAATATAATAAAGAATAAAGGATCGAACTGAATTTTAGGGATAATTTCAATTCTCTAATTTATTGTAAAATATCACTCCATACATTTATTGCTCTTATTATTATTATTATTTTGTAATATATAAGACTAAAATATAATATAAAACCGAGCATTGTCTTGAAGAAAATCAAATTAATAAGAGTCATCATGGTGGGACTTCCCAAAGTCAATTCATATTAGGCGTTTAGAGTAATATGCAACATGTCCTATTTTCTTACCATACTATAAATAGGCAAAAGATTTGCCAAACCTCAAACACACCACTGTAAAATACACTGGACATATGTTCATCATTCATTGTGTACATACTTATGTTTGTTACGGTATGAAAACATGAGTGGTGGATGTATATCCAATAAAATGCATTGGGTGTACCAATATTAATAGACTTTTTGAAGAAAGTATTTCAAAGATTAATGCTAAATTATTTTAATAAATGTAATATTAATTACCAACATAGACTACGGTATATAGTTATAGATATGATGGAAAAAAAATTGTGGCATATTGTATTTTTTTTATTGACTTTTTAATAAAACTACATTTGTTTTATGCAGTGGTAAGTGAATATATAAATACGGGTCTAATAGAAATACAAGTAGATTATTATTATTTTATTTTTTGTTAATATTTGTGAAACTAAAATAGAAGATGACTTTTTTTTTTTTGATATATAGAACCTTGTGGTATTGTGGGAAAGCAAATTAGGGGTTGTAAGATAAAACCTAATTTCTTTAATATAAACATAATTGCATTGGGATGTTGTCTGAAATGCTGTTAAAAATCAATTCCAAAATAAGAACCAATTATTCTCACAAAAACTTATATGAGGAGCCCTATTACCCATCAATCAAATCAATCTTCACAAATTTATATTAATTTTGATTGTGGGTTGTCTGGATTAATCTGTCTCACATAAAAAGATCGGTGAGACGGTCTCACGAGAGTTCTACTCATTTGTTTTGAGACTTAATGTAGAAATTTGATTTTTGATTTTCAAACAGAAAGGGATTATTGAATATTTTGAAAGGAAGAGGTTTTAAATTAAAAGGAATATACTTCCAATATATCTTTCATACTCTTATTAATTGTTAATTCCTTGAGTTAGGCGTACAGATCTATACTCGAGATCTTCATTCATTTAAATTCCTGATTAATTTGATAAAATGAAAATAATTGTAGATTCCAATTTTATTCTGAATTATTACTCTTTAGCGAGCATTTATATGATCATTTAATCGATTTTTTTTTAAATAACATTATTGAGGGGTGTGTTTGTATCGTGATTCCACAACTTGAAATTTCAATATCCAAATCTTTTTATATATAAAGAAGCAACCACGTTGACACCTGCCACCTTAACAATAAAATTACCCACCCAATCTTAATTGTAATATTTCCTTTTTATATTATTAAGCTTAATTGTTATTATTAGTATAACTTTTTTTTTTTTACCTATTTTTACATCTTTCAAATCAAACATGAAAAATGAATTATGAATGTATTGATATGTAAATCTAATTTTTCTAATTTTCTAATTCACTTATAATAATATTTATTTTTTAATTATTGTATTTATTGTACTGTTATTATTATTAATTTTTCCTCATAATTTTCTATTTACTAAATGACACGTGTTGCTTCTCAGTAAAAGATTTTCCCATGAATTCTTTATCATGATGTTTATTTTTACTATTGTTATTATTAAAATTACTTTTTATATAAATCATACCTTACAGGCTTACACATTCTCATAACAAGTATATTCATTATAATTTTCAAATCTCAAGATTTCAGAATTTGGATTTTTCTCAAATCTATTATAAAATATATATTAGTCAAATTATTAAATGGGATGACAGGTTGTAGCATTGTTGTAAATATGTTTTTGTTTTGCCAACTACTCATATTTATCATCGTTTGTTACATTAAATTCATTCACAAAATACAAAAATTTATTAGAGTGCTACTCGATCCATAAAACTCGTATGCTACACGGGGATTGCTTACTATTTATCAGGAATTGATTGTAGATTCCAATAATAAATTCTCTTCTATATTTTTCTATCGATATTGGCATATATATAAAGTTATTTAAATCATCTCCCAAATTTTCTCGCCACTCATTTATTCACACCAACATAGTTGACAATATATATCAAATTGTCAGCATATATTACACTTTATCCAGCATTTACAAGATCATATAATTGATTTTCCTTTAAAATCTATATATATTAATTAAGGGCGTGTTTGTTACATGTTTCACCAGTTCGGAATTTCAAAATCCAAATTCTATTAACTTGTTACCGAACACAATCTAATAGCAAACATATTCATTCATAAATATTTTCAAAATTCAAGTTTCCCAATTTCGATTCTCTCAACACCTAATCTCATACCAAACATACCCTACCCAACTTTCCTAAAACTAAAAACAGAATTGATTTAAATGATGAATTAATTCCACCTTCATCACTCTCTATATATACACACACACTTTCCAAAGCACCTCGACCCTGCATTCACCAAATATTTGTACTAAAAATCTATATTGAATTGAAGGCTTATATATTCTTTAGCAATGGAGGCCAAAAGCATTTCGATAATTCACTTGATATTTGTGTTTGCTAAAATTGTTGTATCAGTTGATGGTGAACCACTTGTACCTTGCTATTTCGTATTTGGAGATTCCCTTTTTGACAGTGGAAACAACAATTATCGTAACACCATTGCAAAAGCCAACTATCTTCCATATGGGATTGATTTCCCAGGTGGCCCTTCTGGAAGATTCACCAACGGTCGGAATACAGCTGATTTCATAGGTAATTGTCAATTCTTCATCTTCTTTTATTTTGTTTGTATATATACTAGCAAACAACACATAAAGTTAATTTTTTTGATGTACATTGGTTTTTATTTATTTTCGCTTTCATTGGAACTTATATTGGAACCAGCAGAATAAACCAATTTGAAAATTGAATAAAATCCTTTATAGAGCATGAGTTTTAAGAAAGACCGCGAATTTCACCATTTATAGAGCATGAATTTTAGAAAAGACCACGAGTTTGACTAAATTGACCGCCCAATTTAAAAATTGGATAACAATTTTGATAGTATCATAAATGTTTCCTTGTATGAAAAACCGCGAATTTGACCAATTATTCTTCTTGCTTTGTCAACAGATAGAGATAGAGTACCTAAAGTGTTTTCTTCTTCTTTAGCATAAAAGTCCTCTCCTACTAATGAATCATAAGTAGATATCTATCTATATTTTTTCAATTTTTGTCATTTAGCTTTAGCTTTGTTTATTTTTTTATCATCAATTTTACGTATTTCAAATTTAGTCTTTTATTTTAAATTTATTCTATTTTGGTTTGATTTTACTTGAAACATCAATTTCTGTGGAAAATCCATGCAAACAATTCCGAAGTCCATAGTCAAAAATTGAAATTTCGTGCAAATTAGGATGAAAATTGGAAACAAAAAAATTAATAGTTATACAATCAAAATTGAAATACCTAAAATTGATGGTAAAAAGATAAACATAACCTAAATTACAACGATGAAAACTACAATTTCTCTTACATTAATTAAATTTATCTAAATTTCAATTTCTAACTATCTAAAACATGATTTTGTACGGTAATAATACCAATGGTAACTTATTTTTTGATTCCTTTGTGTGAACAACAGCTGAGTTATTAGGTTTTCCTGATCACATCCCACCATTTGCAACGGCAACCGGCAACGCCACTTTAAACGGCGTCAACTATGCATCTGGTGGAGCTGGAATTCTTAGAACTACCGGAAAGCAATTAGTAATGAGAATTCACACTCTTTAATTCTTTACTGATTATTCTTCTACTCTATTAATTTAATTCATCATATTCTAACATTAAAACTGAATAATAAAAAATAGTATGATTTATAATACAGGGTGATCTGATAAGCCTTGATGAGCAATTGCTGAATCATGGGATCACAGTGGAGAGAGTTAAAGACATCCTGGGAGATGATGATTCAGCAAATGAACATCTTAGCCAGTGTATCTATTCAATTGGAATGGGAAGCAACGATTACGCTGCTTATGCTGCTTCAATGAATCCTCTCCCCGAACCCTATGCTGAGCTCTTAATTGCTGAATATTCTCGTCAATTAAGGGTCAGTAACGCGATTTTTATTACTATTCAATCAATAAATTACTTTGTTTGATTTTATCATGATCCATTTGGCTCCTGTTTTTGGTTCAATTCAGACATTATATAAATATGGAGCAAGAAAGGTGGTTTTGTTTGGACTAGGTACATTAGCCTGTACTCCTGCGGCCCTAGCTGGACGGCCCAGTGGTGCTGTGTGTGAAACAGCAAGCACAGTTGCGTCAGGGATTTTTAATGCCAAGTTGAGATGCCTGGTTGATGTTCTCAACAGTGATTACGCAGATGCCAAGTTCATCTACGTGGACACATTTGGTATCGTTGTTTCTGACCCTGGATTTGATGGTAAGATTGGTTTGGTATCAATGAATTTGGAATTTATCTTTTTTGATGAGTTGTCGAATTAGTTATTGTCTGATTTGCAGCGTTTAGGATTAAGAACCTACCATGCTGCGTGGTATTTGGGGCAGGCGCGTGTATTATCGACGGTCCAACGTGTGGTAACAGAGCTGATTTCGAGTTCTTTGATGGGGTCCATCCCACGGAGAATGCTGCTGGATTAGTGGCGAGACGAGCATTCACTGCTCAGTCGCCTTCCGATGCTTATCCTTTTGATATTCAGCACTTGGCTCAGGCCTGATCCTTATTTTGATTTTGTCATTATTATGATGAGGATGTTGCTAATAATTCTCAACATTAAATCTACTAGAAAAAAATAAGCAGTTCTATGAGATGAAACATTGTATAAAGGAAATTAATATTCAAATGATGATGACTTGTGTTTTTAACAGACATTGCTCTCGGAAAATACGAGTTTGTGATTCCCATTTCTGCACTACATCCATTATGGTTTAGCTTGAATGAAAAGTGCAAGAAATTTACACATTAAGGATCACGAAATTCGACATTTATGGCAAGATAAATGGAGATAAGTAGTAGATGATGTTCATGATTAATGCTTAGACTAATTGAAGGGGTAGTTGGTCTTGCCTAGAGTAATCCTCGTTCGGGTGCAGACCGTTGACTTGAAGATAGTTTCGAGCATCAAATGGCTGAGGTTGAACAAGCTCAAAGTCTGAAGGTCCAGCCATGGAATTCATGTGTTGTTGAGCTCTCTCAGTTTCAGCTATCTACACAAATTAAATATTCACACAAGATTCTTTAATTTCAATATACTGGGAAATCAATTAATTGATGATAATTACTACTTATAAGTACGCGCTTACGTACCTTTGCTCGGAGGTACTGATTGTTGTGATGTAGCTCGATCTCCTGCTGCCAATATCATTTTACAAGATCAGATAATTAGAAAGATTGCAATAAATTAAGAGCACTCTCTCTTATAGATGATGCTATACATACAAGTAGTTCACAAGAACCTTTTTTTTTTTTTTTTTTTGGCCCTTAAAAATTAAGAAATAATTAGGCTGATCAAGAAAGCATTTTCAAACATTTCAAATGTTAATCAGATTGTAAGGTAAGATTATGGTTACTTACCCTCTTTTGCATGTACTCAATTTCAGCAAATAGCAACTCATTCTGTGAGATAGAAACAAGTCATGTTAATAGACTGAATTTATAGGCTGAGATACAAATCCAGTATAGATAGCTTACTTAGCTTACATTGGGAAAGTACAAGGGATTCGACATATTAAAATTTTTGGCAAATCCATTCGTTTATTTGGATGGACGGATTTAAAGAATGAATTTGAAATTCATTTGTCACGTGATTTTAGTGGATTAGAAATCTGCTCTGATTTAGGCAATTTTGAAATGTACTTGTTTCAAATCACTCGATCCAAAACTATAGTATATCAAACTATTGTGCATACCTTCTTGGACCGGATTCGGCTAATTCCCTTTTCAACCTTGGTCTCTAGGTTCTTGAGATCCTTGATTGTCAAAGCTTCTAAAGACTCACCAAGTATGTTCCTAGATCAAAACATATAGGGGAAATTCATAACAGATAATTACATAACATGGCATAACAAATAAGTGAAGAAAAAATAAACATATATATACCTGTTTTCGTTTTGCAACTTACTGATTTGAGCACGCAATTTTGATGCTTCTTGCTGGTAGTACTGAAAACATTGTTGAAAGAGTTAAAAAATGTGTTGGAAAATTTAATTAATAGTTGGTAATTAAAGTTATTCTGTTAATTTTCAGATTTGACAAATTAATTAGAAAATAAATTAAGAGAATAATATATCATGAGCCTGAGTGTCATATCATATTGAAAAGTGGGGAGAAAAGCTTATATCTCTTTACCTGAGTATTAGCCTCAGATATAGAGCTATTATTCGAGGAATCTGAGGAAGCTTTCTTGTACCTCTCAATGGTTGCTTTGACACTGTACATTTGAATTTATTACATTCTTCAGTTATCTAAATATTCTTGACAAATATATGGCTGTGTACATAAAAGTTAAAACTACTATATAACAAAATGTTACATTTACAAAACCATACAAGAACCACCCATCTTGTCCTATATTCCAATATAGCTAGGTTTATATTAATTAGGTTAAATCCGTCCAACATTTAACAATTAATGAGAAAAAGTAAGTTAGATTTTGGTCAAAATTTCTGGTTTACACTCAAGATTTGTTCACTTAAAAAACCAACAGATAAAAACCATGATCAAAAAGTGATTGAAAAGGTACTATTTCTTGAGGTCAGATATATTCTGTCAACTCAAAATGTCTACGTGACATGATTCAATATAGTAAAATGAAATGAACCAAACTGAGACAATTCCCTCATTTTCCAATCTGCTGCTACCTTAATTTCCTCGAGTCACTGATTGGCTGCCATTGCCAAGCTGGCACTGAACCCAGAAATATGATTGGCCCATACTTCCAGGACACAATAACTTGTAGATCCTCTTATTCTACCTCAGATAATACTCATCCTCTACATTTTTTAACCCCAAGAGTATTATTTAATTATTTTCTAAGTATCTAACAACCGTCAATTTTAAGAAGCCATGAAAAAAATAAACAAAAGAGATCAGATTTCAGAATCTCCCCATTGAAAGGCAAGTTAAAAGAATTAATTAATGTGGTAACTTTTTTTATAATTTTTAAAATATACTACATGTCACATATGGACTAATCAAAGTACATAATTAGGGCAAAATAGTTTTTTTATTAGTATGTTGACTGTCCCCCCTCTCACTTCTTTTTCTCTCAGAGTTTTTGTAAAAAATTTGCAGACTTATTTTTTTCGTATTCTCAAACACATAACATAAAGAATTAAACTATGTTATACTTTTTCAATTTCAGAGAACGTTGAAAAAACCGTAACATACATCTAATTCTGAATCTATATACAAAAACATTCATGAAACACATACCCATAACATGTGACGAGATAACACTTAACCTTTTGCCAAAGTCAAGAACAAGAAAATCGTGTATGACGTGACCAAAGATTCTTGCCAATCAGACAAATCTATATACACTTTCTATATTCTAACCAATTAAGAAAAGCCATGTTAATTAGGTACGAAAAAGAGGGGGGTTTTTTTAATTAGTGTAAAAGAAAAACTAAAAGTGAAAAACCCTAATTAGGGCAACTTTTATTGCAGTTGAATTGTACAGATTTGGTAGCGGAAAGCATGTGGATGAATTTATGAAACCCATAGGAATGTAAAATTACATTAGAGTTTTAAAACCCTGAGTTTGAAATTTCAATTTTGTGAATTCTAATATAAAATGAAGGCAATAAAGAAAAGGAGAAAATGAAAGCCCTAATTAGGTTGCAATAGAGTTGTTGACATCTTTCTTGCAGTGTCCTTTTTTCTTACCTTGCTGATGCTAAAACTAATATATGCTATTAATAAATCAAAGAGATGAAGAATTGACAAATGAGAACTTGACAGCTTGTTGAGAGAGAGAAAGAGAAAGAGGAGAGAGAGAAAGTTTACAGAAAATAGAAGAAGATAGGGAAGGTGATCTCAAATAAGTAGTTCCAAAATTTTCATTTCTTGCTTATCTATAAAATCACCAAAACATGGACTAAATGGGATCATAAAATGAGAAACTCCACAAAGCACAGTGGAAACAAAAAACAAAACTGGAAATTTTTGGAATGACACCCGAATCTATCTCAAGAAATACTTAAATTTTTCACTGTACAAGATTATACATGTCCTTCAACTCTCAAAAAAAATCAAAACAAAAGTCCCAAACTTCAAAATTAAAAAAATAGAATAAAGCCCTTTTTAGATATTTCAGAAAAGTAGAAATTGAATTAGGGTTATAAAATAATTATACCTGTTGTTTGCATACTCATAGAGGCGACCTCTGCTAGAGAAGACAACCAAAGCAACCTCAGCATCACAAAGCACAGATAATTCATAGGCTTTTTTGAGCAATCCATTGCGACGTTTGCAGAAAGTTACTTGTCGATTCGTCGTGTTTTCGATCCGTTTTATCTTTATCTTTCCCCTTCCATTTTTCCTCTGAGGAGATGATTGATCGCTTTGGAATTCCATTTCTACCTGCTTAAACTAATCATCAACATCATATCAAACCAAATACTAAAACATTGAAAATGGATCTTCTTATATATTTTCACTAACCTGGGTTGAAGGTTTAAAAGCAGCTCAATTCCCAAATCTGAAATAGAACTACGGGGGTTTATGTATATATAAAGTAAGGAAATGATATTTGATCGCAAAACTAACCTGTTGTATTACTTTATGGCTTTACTTGTATCTCTGTGAAAAGCATGTGTATTAATTCCTACTTCATTTTTGGTGGTTTATAGTGAAAGAGCATAAACACAGTAAATTGAAGAATCACTCACTATTAATCCTTCCTAGCCAGGCCCCTCTCTCTCTCTCTAGTACTTTCTTATGGTATATAATAGACTCAAGCTGGACTTGAACTCGATTGAACGTATTTACTGTTGGACTCGACTTGATACTTGAATAAATATTTTATGAAATAATAAAAAGAAATAAATAAATTGTGAAGGGTAAAATAGTAAATTTAACTTATGTACGATTATGCTTGATTAAGTTTGTGAGTCTACTAAACTGAATATCAACATGATTGAGTTCGAGATTGAGAACATGAATAGTTCATTAGTCATGAGTTGTATTATCTCATTAATTTACACTGGTGGTGGATTTCCACATACTATATTAATTGCTACAACTTTTTGTTTGTTTGTTTAATTAAATATTTTAATGTGGTTATGGGTGGAGAGATAAATTGTGGAGAAAGGCTATGAAAAGAGGTCAAGTAGAAAAGGACTTTTTTTGAAAGTGAAGTGATATTTCATGGATGATGGAACCTTGAACTAGGTTTCCCCAAAACTCTAATTTAATTATCAATTGCCCATGTAAATTTGGGACTTAATACATTAGGACACCTCCTTTTTTTCCCATTAAAAGTCACTTATACTGCATACAAGTTTTGAAGAGCTGATGATTATATTTTTACTATATATATCCCTTCTATTTTTGGTTAATTTTTTTGGATTCCATAAAGGCAAACTTCAAACTTTGTTTTATTAAGCTCTAGAAGGGTCTAGTAATACTAAAATGAAAGTCCAGGACTAAATAAAAACAATAAATAAATGTATAATCAAGGATTTTGTAAAACTATAAATCCAAAAAATTCCGAGGCTTAATAAAACATTAAAAAAAATTGATTTAATTATAAGACAAGAAGAAATGACTCAAAACACAGCTTGGTCACCAACTCTCTGGTCCCTCCTAATGACTCAGTTAAACTTATAAGGTAACATGTGACATCCAATTTAACTTTCTTTCATCAAAAAGCAGTAATAATTCTGTATTTCATTTCTGGCCCACAATTCCAATGTACAGTATATGTGTATGTACATTCATCCTCCATATAACTAGATTTTCCAAGATTTTCTTTATTTTATTTTTTTTCTCTCAATTAGGCTGGCTCTTTGTTGTGGCAAGTCTTTTCTTGTCTCCTTCATGTGAGATTCAGAATAACTAGTTTATTTCCTATGTATATACATTTCAATTTCAAAAGGCTGTATTTGTATTGCATTAGAGTTTGAACAATATGCATTTGAAATTTATAAGAACATATAGAATTATTCACTTATATATTATCAATGTTGGCATGATATGAATTTGGAGTACTCACCCTTATTCAGAACTAATTTTGAGTTTGAGATCCACTTCAATATTCATTTGAAATCCTTATATTTTAAATCCACTAATTTATTATGTGTTGTATTTATTAAGGGGATTTTTGATCAAGATCATTATCCATTTCTCAATAAATCTATCTATCTATAGAAAGATATAGATCTCCAAATGGAGATATATTCTATATTATTAGTTGAAGTTCAAATAAGCGTAATTGCTTCAAAAATAGTTGAAATTAATCAAAGCTATTCATTTCTAATCTGCTCATTATATAATGCATCCTTCATTTCAAAATAACAATCGTTTTTCAAAATAAAATGTATTTCGCTTTAATTGCCAACTTTTTATTATCAAAAGGAATTAATGGCATTTTTACAATTTTACCCCTATCTTCTTTTCTATGCTAGGCATTTTTTTTTTCTTCTTCTTTCATAAATTATGTCTTTTTAATAATGAATAAAATGATGATTTGGTACCATATTATACGTATTAAATATTTTCTTAATCTCTGTATTAATAAAAAAAGAATTTTAATAACGGTTATTTGAAAAATGAGGTACACAGTGAACAAGTATTAATGGATTAATTGTCGTATCTTTGAATCCAAACACAAGCTTATTAATTGATTAATTAAGTGGTTGGACCATATGATCTTGAGTTGACCTAGCAACTGGATTGGTGATACCCTCTTCTGATTGGCTGAAGAAGTTGTCTTGCTATATAGAACCACCTGTCATGGAAGATAAGTCATTCTCCTTTATCAAACAAGGGACAATCTTAGCATTCCTATAACCAAACAACTTCATGTGCCTTGTCTACTTTTTTCCCTTTTTATTTTCTCTACCAAAACCTGCTTTGCCTTCTTACTTCACTCTAAATCAATCATCCCTTAAGATATATTATAATTTAATTTAATTTAATTTGATAATGTCATTTAATTTTACACATTTAATGTGTAATGACATGAGATATATAGATTAACTGTGGAATTAGAGAAATGCAATCAAAATTAAATAAGATTTGGGACTATACAAATAATTACTACTGATGTGGAATCTATTAAAATGACTAGTCGTTTGCCCTCTTAATAAAGAATGAAATGCGATATGACATGTGCATCTTCATAATTTTGGTATCTTACTCTTCTATATATACTAATCTCTTTATCACTTTTTATCTTGTTTGATTTATGGATTGAAAGATTTTAGTCATGAAAAACCCTAAGCGTCGGATTTAATTCAACTGGTCAATCCGCCATTGTAGCATGTGCTTGACTCCATTTGGATTATTAAATACAACATGAGAATGAGAATATTGAAATATTTTAATTTAAATATTGACACACACACACACACATATATATATATATATCATAAACTATGAGATTAAATGATGATGAGAAGAGAATTACATTTTAGAAGATGAATGGAGAGTAAATATTATTTTCATGAGCAAATAAAATCTTCAGTTTCACTTTCGTGTTTCATCTGATGTTCCAAAATAATCAAATAATGTAAATTAAAAACAATGAAATACAAAATGCAAACACCAAACTGAAATAAAGGATCCGTCCGTTCCATGGGTCCCACGAAGATAAAAACATGATATCGTTTGGGGTTTCTTGATGTTGAAATTCCACTGAACAACTAATGTAATAATGAATTGTCGGTTCCAGCTATGGATTTAACATTGCTTTCATTAAGGAATTCAACAAAACACAAATGAAATCAATATTATCACAAAACACGCATGGTTTATGATTTAATAAAATTGGATAGAATATCTCCTTTTTCGGGGATAGGATTCACCTGGTTTAAACAGAAACCAACTTCAGTATTTATTGGGTTTTTCTACCTGGTGATTTCCGTTGGGTGTAGTTTTCAATATTTATTTACGTACAATCACATAATGGACATTTATTAAATATAATAATGATAAATATTAAATTCAGCGGGCCCCACCAAGTTTCGAAAATAATACACCCCCTCTATTATCAAAAACATCTTTTAAATGCCTCGATAACCGATTATCAACGCCAAGTATATATATATTAACTTAAAGTAGATGCAATAACATTTGATTGTAATGAACAACCAACCCAAAAATAAGTGTCCTGTACAAATTTTTAAGCCCAAACTGAACAGAATCTCAACAAGTTCATATACAGGATTACATTAAACATGATCGAGTAATCTTGTATAGGAGGATGACAACTAAAGCATAAAAATAAACCAAGGAAGAGCATTCACCGGAAGGTTCTAGAGGCTCGTCATAGATTTTGATGAACGAGTCCAGCTACCGACACTGGGATTACCTTTTTTCTGGTTCCGATTCTGAAAGCAGTTCAGTGGTACTGGTATGGCCTGCATATGCCACACGATGAAGTTAAATTAAGCAAATAAATATAATCATGCAATTGCAGATCATTAGCAGTTGTAGAAGGGGAGGGAAAAACCTTCCAGAAACCTCTACGACAAAAGCTGTTGTGGATGGCCTCCAGACGAGGAAGGATTTGCTTGAACGTTGGTCTGTTAGCCGGGTTTTCACTCCAACACTCCTCGATCAACCTGTAAGAAAGTCAAAAAACAGCTTGTTTCATGTCACTTGGTTACTTCATATTTGGATACTAAAACGAATGATACATACTCTTTCAGCCCATGAGCATAATACTTTGTCGGGGCCCTAAAAGGAGGACGCAGTTTCACAGCATAAGATTTGGGCACTTCCTGGTCTTCCTTCGCATAGAATGGTGGGCATCCCTCGATAAGCTACAAGAGAAAGGTCAATTTGTCAATGCTTGTCAACTAGTCGATACTTAATTGGACCATGCAAATAAACAGAAACGACCTTAACCGGGCCATTAAGTGATAAATCCATTACCTCTTGTAACATCAATGCAAATGAGAAAACATCCACTTTAGTATCATATTCTTCATTCCTGAAAACCTCAGGAGCCGCATATCGACCTGTAAATGAACAGTAAATATTTGATCTAGTCACACTGAGAAGATAAGAGAAATCGTTTTTCTGTGCCCATATGGGAACCTTTTAATCAAGATAATTATATAAAAAAGCTTAGCTAATGGCTAACTCTAAGAAGTGCAAACTTACAAGAACAATCTTGACAAGACAGAGGCTTGTCTTCTTTAATTCTGTTGGCGACTTTAAACAGCTTGCTAACTCCAAAATCTGCAACTTTTAGGTGTCCAGAGTCATCCCTCAGGATATTCCTGTTATCTCAGTCAAAGAGGACAGCAAGTTGAGAAGTTTTGGCATGAGATCAGAATGAATCTAACATTCTCGAGTAGTTTTATGACAACAAAAGAAGTTGGAAAGATACAACTTACGAAGGTTCAAGATCACGGTGAATAATAGCTTCAGGTTTATGTTCATGTAGATAGTTCATTCCCCTGCAAGACCAGGTACATTTCATGTCAATTGTTTTCTACTGAAGAAAATAATTGTTTCAGATGTAGAGAAGACATTCTCCTAGACTTTGTGAAAGTCAAATTACAACCTCTACTTTATCCTCAAGTTTCTTTGTCTAAGATATTCATCCATATCTTTAAGGAACTATTTTGTCAAAAAAATTTCCCCAATTTTCTACTATGGATGATATGAATATGTGCAGGTCATCAAGGGGCGAAGATGGCGGTTCTTTATTTCTTTCCACCATTACCATACGAGAATCCATTCCTGTGATGGGCATTCACTTCACTAACGGCGACCCAGAAGGTCACACCAAAAATAATATGATCTATTTGAGTAAAGTAACACAAAACAATGAACTTTAAAGAACTATAATTGTGCAGAACTTGGAACTTCGAAACTTTTCCTGGTTGCTATCTTTTGTGCACAACAACCTTCTTTTCTGATGTTATCTGATTTCATTTCAAGTTCAGCAATATTATAGTTCTCTAAAGTTCGTTGATTTCTGCTACTTCACTCAAATTATAATATTACTGGGACTTTATCAATAAACTTTCTTCATCCAAGAAAAACCCAACTATTAAACCCCACCCTCAATTTATTCAGACAGATTATTTAGGAAACTATGTTCTCATAGTATCATGAACCTGGCAATATCCATAGCTAATCTGAGAGCTGTTGCAGGTTTAAGAGAACCTTTTCTTTTTAAATATTCACCAAGATCACCCTGCACATGCAAGTAATAAATATCAGTTTGACATCAAGGATAGACCATAAGATGTCATTAACCTTCACGATATTGGGAATATAACTCGCAGTTTCACACACAATACAGAGGACCCACTCAAAGAAAAGGAACTCAAACATGACAAAACCACAAGAAAACTTTGCTGAGCATAAAGTGATTTACTATAGGAGCAAGAAAACTTATGGATACAAGCAGCAAACTTAAACACAATTAACATGATAGACAAACACCAAAAGAAAAAATGAAATGAGAAACCACGAATAATATTAATAAGACTTCCAGATTGATAATGATACCTTTGGTAGATATTCAGTCACAATCATCATAGGACTAGTTTGTGTTACAGCACCAAGAAACTGGACAACATTTGGGTGTCTAATTTTCTGAAGCAACAAAAGCTCGTCTCTAAATGCCCTCCTATAATAAGCCGCCCAGTCAGTCAGAAAACAGTAGATTGCAACAAAGTACTAAATATATCATCTGTTCAAAAGTCCTCACACTTTATCCTCATCAGCTGCCCCTTCCCAAAATATTTTTACAGCAACTTGTGTTCCACCCCAAGAAGCTATTCTATAGGTTCCCTGGAGGAATTTTTTCACCGTAAAAAAGTGAATACTAGGATAAACCAATGACAATGATAAAAAATATATATATATAGTAAAAACAATGACAAATTTGGTCCACAGGATGACAAACATGATATTGAATTTTGATAGAACTATTTAGAGGGTATAACATGAAGATTCCAGTCAGACTTGCAAAACAATATCCAGTGCTTTTACAATATGTACAAGTCACACACTACAGCTACCTTTTTTTCATTACAGGAAAACAGCTCCCTCTTCTATGATACGAACCATTCATTATCTCATAAGTCAGAGCTCTTAAATCGAATATGTTTCGCCTTGTTTTCTCTAAGATCAGTGAAATATTGGGTATCACCAACCCGAGAAAGAACAGGAAATTTGACCATGATCAGAGAACAGGAAATTGTTTGTAAGTTCTTATAATTAATCAACAAATATTGCAGTACAGATCATCACCAAATTCAGGTAAAACTCACATTTCAAGAAGTTAACATGGACAATTACATACTATCTAGAACTAAATTACAATGTAGGAAAGAGAACAGAATTAAAGAGATTGAATACTGAGTATTAAATTCAAAGTTCACTACAAAGTACCTTGGTTATTTCAATACTGTCTGTAAAATCAATTCCTCTGGGGTCAATCTCATATTCTGGTACCTGACGAGAATTATCTACATGCATGGGAGCCATCTAATAAAAGACCATATTCAGTAAACATCAAAGTGGTTAAGAAGAATAGAAGAAGAGGAGTCTCCAGAACTACTTTTTTCTCACTTAAGAAAAGTGTGTTATTCATAAAAACAAGAGCCTTACCACTCGTTTTGCACCATGTTTCTCCAATAGCTTGATCACATCATGTTTTTTATAATGTATGGCATCTGCAAGAGGCTATTTAAGCAAGTTCAGGTGGTTGGAAGGCCTCACCGGGGCATACACAAAAATACAAGCACAGACATCGATAACTTAACATATTCAAAAGACATCTAAAATCAATTTAGCAAGAGAGATTTCAACAATTTATCAACAAACCCCACAAATCTCATAGCTTCTGTCATATTATAATTCCAATGCATATTCTGAAGATCCTTGCAAATTGCAAACTCAATCTAGATATCCAATGTAATTTATTCAGTCGTATCAACAAACTTCCTAACCTGAACACCGTTCTACTCATATTCAACGTTGATCATAGGTTTGATCATAAGTTTGTAGTTGATATCATGCATATCCATGCTCATATATATGGGGATCTTCCATGATTGAAGATAAAACGCTTCACATAAATACACAGACCGGAAGGAATTTACAGTCTCCACATGGCCATATAATAAATACACAGCACAAAAGCAATCATCAATGTATCCAAACAATATCATACATCATAGCATTAGATACCAATATTATCCTCTAAGAAACAATAAAATCCTAAGAACATCCATTCACAATGAACAACCAAGAAAATTTACACACAAAAACTAATATAAAGTGCAAGATGCTTAGGTTGCAAGACTCAGATTATACCGTGCTTCCCCAACGATCATTGGGGTCCACATCTGCTCCGTTTTCCAGCAGCAGCTTGGCCACGTCACCATATCCCTGGCATGCAGCAACATGAAGGGCAGTCCGATAATCAATGTCCCGGAAATTAACATTAGCGCCAGAGTCTAAAAGCTCCTTGATGCCATCCAAGTCACTCTCATTGACCAAATACATCAGCTTCAAGCCAGGATCAATGTCACTCGTATCACCATCGTCGTTATCTCCCTCCATACCATCAAGGGCCTTATGGTCCCTCTCAGGCGCCATGGATGATTGCTTCCACAAAGTAAATTTCACAGCCGTCATAGACTCCATCAAGAGTTCTGTCGAGAACGGATAAAAACAGAGTCAAGAAACGCTTTTTCACATGAAAATAATCAGTTCTTGATGCGATTTTGGCCTACCAATGCACGATTCTTGAAACAACTTTGTCAAAAAGGATTCAAGACTTTTGAAGCAAACCAGAATTCCGATTTTCCAGGATTCACCGATTCTCGGAGGAATTTCTTTGTGCAAGAAATCACATTCTCTGAGACGTTTTTGTTCTAAAGAAAACGATGGTTCGTAAGAAGGAGAATTACAAGATGTTTAAGAGAATTAGCGATAAAGAAAAACTGAAGTGATCAGTAAAGATGAAACCTGAAAGTCAAGAATTATAAATTCAACCAAGATTGTCCGAAATAATCAACAGCTATGTTTGACAAGTCAAGTGATCAAACCCTAGATTTTCCAGAAACCGAGCCGTTGAAATCATAGGTTCTAACTTCCGGGCCAGATTATGGGTACCATTATTCTTCGGAGAAGTTACAGTAACAGCCAAGAATTTGAGGATTTTTAAGAAGCAGTCAGAAATAAAGTATGAGTTTGGAGAAAAATATTGCTTTTTAAACAAATATTTATAGGCGGTGGGGGCGGTATAGTTCGACAACTTTGAAAAAAGAAGGAGAGTGGCATTCACGCGTTCCCAAGACGCGTGAACCCTTGATCTTTTATGCCGTGGCGGCGCCCCGCCCAATAAGCAAAAATAAACAAATAAATAAACAATTTTTTTTAGAAACAAAAATAAATAAATAGTTGAAAAATACTTATAACATTATCTTGATATGATATGCTTGACTTCACAATAGTCTTATCTTTTATTTTCTTACAATGTTTCAAATTTATCTTCCAATTTCATAACATGTCTCGCAATCAGTATGATATCATCGTTGCAAAGCAAATAGAATAAAGTACAAGAAAATAATAGTTTTTGGTAAATGTTAAAATATTTTTAGAAAGGGGCTAAAAATATGTTTCATTTTTTAAGTTAAATCGATATAATATTTTTTGTCCAAAAAGTAGAAATTTGTTAAGAAAAATGAGTAAAAAACATATATCTTGGTTTAAAAAAAATCCAAACCAATACTCTTGTGAGTTGGGATTGTTAGGAACTAATTATCCTTATCCTATTAAATCAGAAATCTCATTATAGGAAATCTCATCATATGATCGATTATAATATATATTCTATATAACAATTAATCTTGTATAAGAAGGTTAACAAAATATCTTTTGAAATGTGCTTTAATCTCTTTGTAGTTTCAAAAATTCTACATAAATTGCACACCTACTCTTTGTAGTTTCAAGAATTCTACGTAAATTGCACACATATTTTTTGTAGTTTCAAGAATTCTACGTAAATCTATGTAAATTGCACACCTATAACCGTCAAGCCTTCTTCGGTGTTCACTCCAGAACTCTTCTATAACCGTATTCTATGTAAATCTACGTAAATTGAAAATTGCACACATATAACCGTCAAGCCTTCTTCGTTGTTCTCTCCAAAACTCTTCTATAACCGTCAAGCCTTCTTCGGTGTTCTCTCCAAAACTCTTCTATAACCGTTAAGCACCGGAGTATGTGTCGGTGTTCTCTCCAGAACTCTTCTTCGTATATGTGTACCCATATGTCCAAAACTCTTCTACAGTATGTGTGGGCGGACCATTTAATAGCATAGAAACTTAGGAATTTTATTCCATATAGGAAAGGATCTAGATAAAATCATATCAAATATATTTATCTCATAAATATCTCTTAATTGATATATTTATCCGGATAGTCCAACAAACATAAATATCTCTTAATTGATATATTTATCTGGATAATTCAATAAACATAAATATACCGCAGTATATATTATATTATTTATAATATATTAAGTTCAACATTGAAGGGACCTAATCGGACCCAATTAAATTAAGTTCCAATAAATTAATTCTGACTAGCTCCACCCAATTAAATTAAGCTCCAATAAATTAATTATGACTAGCTCCAATAAATTAATTATGACTTAATCAAGTCTTGATTAGTCAAAATAACTTATTAATCTCGTTCAACTCCACTATAAGTACGAGATTGCACTCTTAATTAAATTGGATTTATTGAAATATTAAATCAATAAATTATATCCTCTGATTGATTGATCCAACACTAAGTTATATCATTTGATTCATGTGAGAAAGACGAAGATTAATCCTAAAAATGTGATACTAATAATGATAATGTATATCATACACAGGACAGAAAGAAGATGTCTTATTCATGGCTGCACAAGAACAGATGTAATACAACAACCGTAATAGTTTCAGTTCATTGCATCTCCACATAATCCAGAAAATGTCTTCTTATTCATTGAACACCACACATTAACCTAAGCTAACTGGTGTTTAAGGTTTGAGTTGGTATTCAGCCACCTTCTCCCATGATTTGCAGCTTTTGTCTTCTGTATTGGTTTTATACAACGCTATGCGAGATATCTGCAAAGTTAGACCCTTGATGCTGTCATCAAGAGCATAAGCTTTGTCTCGAGCAACTTTCTTCTCCTCATCTGATAAATCCCCATAGAGGAGGCTCAAGTGTGGCATATAAGCTGCATGCATCGAAGATTTGTCAGCAGAGCTCAACTTGCTAGTAATTTATGGGATAAAGAAACATAAGGAGAAACAAATTGGAATCATATATGCAGAATCAATATGCTTATAGATTTGATGATTTCTTTTTTCCTTTTTTTTTGGTGCCAGGGATTGCAGATTGTGGGGGCAATTGTAATGGGACTTCTTTATCAACAATGATTTGCAGATAAATTATACACTTCTTCATAGTGTGTTCTCAAGCTTGTCATTAAAGATTGTGATATTGGTTGAAATAATTATCCAAACAAGAGCAGCAGTTGAGTCAGTTATCCACTAGGTGGTATTTAAACATCACTCAGGATGAGACTAATGTGACATCTCTCTTTGTTGCTTGGTGTAGTATCTAATGTTATTTGAATTAATCTCCCTGTTCTACTCTTTCCCACTTGTGTAATTATTCAACTTAACCTGCTTCAGTTATAAACAACAGAGAGTTATGGCATTCAGAAGTAAATGTGTAGCTTACGAGTTGAGTTCTTGTAACCAAAATGAGCACAGCAATGGGAACTAGCCTCCACCACCTGTTTACAGTAACAAATTATATACCATTAAATACAATGTTATGTACAGTTCATTACATGTGCATAAAAAATTAAACCCCAAGAGCTCAACATAACGGAGAAACAAATGTCTCATCATTTGAGTAAATAATAAACAACTTAGCATTGAAATCAGCTTAATATCACATGATTGCACATTGCTTATCCCTTGTATTACATTTCCATTAAGTTGAAAATTTGTCTCAACAAAAGTCAATAGGTCGATTGTAATAAGCTGAAACGGGCGCTGTACATGCTTTCCAATGCCACAACTACCAAAACATCCATCATGATCTTACATCTCAGTTAAAGGAAAACAGTGGGAAGGATTTACAATTGTTTAGGAAAAGAAAAGTAAACTAGTATAACACAATCTTCTCTTCAGAATCCCAACATCCATCCAAGCAAGTTTTGGACAGGCTGTGTTTATTTCTTCTTTTAGATTAGTACAACCAAATTACCCCTCCAACATTTACATCCTCCCAAGCTGTCATTGGAGTGATTTCCTTTCTTTCTTCTTTTATTTATTTTTCTCCCATGATTCATAGTTACTAAGCAATCAAATTCTTTAATATTCCAACTCCGGTCAACATCATCTTGGTAGCATATTATCTGATTTTAGGCCATAAAAGATGTGAAATAATTTGTCTAACCAGCATCATTAAACTAACTCTTTAATCATCACCTTTATGGCAGATTTTTTACATCTCAGTTAAAATCAGCAATGCAAAATAATCCTACACATTCCATCTCCCACCAGCTTTTACTCACAATTCGATGTAATATATAACAAAAAACAACAGAGCAGCCAATATGATTCAAAAAAACAAAATTAACAACAGTTCAATTTCATTGTTCAATAACACAAAGGAGAGGAGAAAGCATCGACAAAGTTACCTCAGGCGTTGGATGAAGCAGAAGATAAACGCACTGATAGTAGAAAGTGCCGGTGGCAACTTTCTCCACATTAGCACTATACGATTTGAGTCCCTCACAGGCCTTGTTAAATTTATCACGCGCCTCACTCTCCATTAGGCTTATAGCTCCGACGATCGTCGCGTGCGGCTCGAATTGGGGACCGCCGAACTCCGATCGGAGACCCTCCATCAACCTCTTCAGTCGCGGCGTCAATTCCTCCGCAGGCAACGCCCATACGGAATAAACATTTCTCTTGACTTCGCCGGCAGCGGTGGCTGCGCCGTCCATGAAGATTTGCAAAGGAAGAAGGATTTGGAGAAAGGAGAGGTCAAGCTCAGTAGCATGGAAGTACAGGCCATGATCTCGAGATTGGGTTTACATCTAGAATAGAATATTCTTTTATTGTTAATGGGATTCCGCGGCGGGGTGGATGGCATGTGGGCCAATCTAGCCCACTAAATGTAATTAGAAATGGGCCTATTAGACTCTAAAGAAGCTCTACTACCATTATTAAAAATATAATTTCTAATGGAATATATTATTGAAATTTTATTTAAAACTTTTAGATAAGATTTCTTTTCATCAAAAAGTTTCGAAACACGACTTGGCATCATTTTTTTGAGGCAATTTTTGTTTTTGGCAACTTATTTCGAATATTTTCAATTGCATATGTGAATATGTCTTGTTATGATTAAATAAGACAAAGTCATTTTAAGCATTGTGAAAAAAACACTTGTTTTTTTAAAAAGGCAAAACTATATTTGTTGGGTTCTGATAAATAGGAGCGACTATACAATTTAGAGTTGGTCTTATGTGCACTTGGTGTACATGCAATCCGGGTCGACCCAGTTTTGATCCGAATCCACGTGTTTTTTAATTTAGCTTTTTTTTTTTTTGAGCTTCAAGTTGTTACCTTTATGTTGTATTAGTGTGACATTTCCCTTATGTACAACTATCATGACCTTCATGTACTATAACTTAGAAAAAAATGAAGATTTTCAATATAATTTGAATTGTATACCTTTATGTGATATCAATGTGACCTTTATATTATATCATGTCACATTTATGTACAATTATTCTGACTTTTATGCACTTTTATATATTACATAAACGTCAGAATATTTGTACATAAAGGTGACATAATATAAAATAAAGGTTACATTGATATCACATAAAGTATACAATACAAATTGTGTTAAAAATCTTCATTTTTTTTTTTAAGTTACAAACATAAAGGTACGGATGTTTATACATAAAGGTCCCACATTTATACATAAAAGTCACATATTTATAATATAAAGATCAAGACAAAAATTTGGAAAAAAAAAAAAATTCATGGATCTAGGTCGGATCAACCCTAAGATCCATACATACACCTGGTGCACAGGAGTTTTTGTGTACAATTTATATGAGTTAAATGAACTTGTAGAAAAACAAGTATTATTGAAAGATCCCAGTTCCATAGAAAGGAATTCATTGGCAATTACAAGAAACATTAAAGCAAAGGATATAATAAATCAGGGAAAGGGAGTTGTGGTTTTCATAGTAGTGTGATGAACATCAATGGCAAAGCCTTTCCCTGTCTGCATCCAGTAATCAGCATATGGATTAATGACGTCAGCCACTGCAATATCTTCTCTCTTTCTCCCCAATTCTTCTGACGAAATCTTGTACTTGTCATCCCTCTTCTTCATCAACTCTTCTTTAATCATTCCCATGTTCACTCCCTGCGCCGACACCATCAGCGCTGGCGCACCCAACGGCAGCCTGTCTCCTACATTTATCCATAATATCCACAAATAATAATAACCTTTCTAATACCTTAATTAAACAACATCAAAATGTAATTAGATTAATATAATTACCTCTATCAACTTGCCACGTGCACCAGAATTTGCCGTAGGTACGTGCTAATTCTTTCAGCTCCGGCCTCTGAATCATCTCCGGCACTCCGGGGCTCACCCACATCCCTGATGTGATCTACAAAGTTTTTTTTTTTTTTTAAGTTAATTCTTAACCAGAAAAGAAATGATCGCCGGAAACCCCAATCTACCTCATAACCGTGAGAATGCCAGAGCTTCTGTTCCTCCGGCGAAAGTGTATTAAAAACCCGCTCCGACACTATGTACTCCACGCCTATCAATGTCCAAATTCAGACAAAATTAAAAAAAAAAAGGGGATTTGGTTTGATAGACAGAAGAATTAAGTGATATTAAATATTACCGATGAGGTGGGCGGAGGAGTCGTCGGAGTCGTAGACGGCAGACTGGAGGAAATCTTGGTTGAGTCGGGTCATGTAATGGTGGGTCTGGATCTGGCGGGTCATATCGTGGCTGTATATGGCGAAGGAACATGCGTGTTGGGTCATCTTCTTAACGGGTTTAAAGGACTGCATCATCTGAGCACCCTTGTCCATCATGTGCTGCGCCACCGTCATCGCCTTCCCCGGCGGCACTGAGCCGTCCCCCGGCGGCATTGGCCCCGGCGTTTCGTCACTCGATGCCATTTTTTACTCTCAAGTTTTTTCTTAATTTAGATGGTATTATTGCACTATTGCTAACGGTGGTGTTGGATCGTCTGTTATTACATTTTCAATGTGTTTGTTATATGTGCCACGTGTCATAAAAATGACACTAGTTAGATTCCACGTGTCCATGGATGAAGATCGAGGTGGCTGAATTCCCATAAAATTTTCTGACCAACTAAAATGAATTCTTCATTTGATTTACGCCATTTAATCTAAACACATAAAATTACAATTTTGAGACAACGATCATTCTTTTTTTCCCAGTAAAAATGACAAGCAAATTTGAAAAGTAAACACAAATAACTCACAATAGTTTCATGAATCTTGCTCATGCAAAACTACTTAGGCTCTACATGATCCTGCAACTCAAACACGCTGTTCTCGGTTGTACCTTCTGGGCTCTCTTCTTCTCTGTACTTGTACCTCTTAGAAACAAACAGATAGAGGCAGAAATTCAACAAGCTCAAAGTAGAAAGCAGCCAATAGAAGAGATTGACATGGTTCTTGTTGATGTTATTTCCAGCCAACCAACCCCCACTCCTCGTAACATCCCTAGTCGCCCTATTCACAATCTTCACCAAAATGGTACTGAAATAGTACCCAAGAGCCATTGAAGTCCAAAGAAAACAGGTGGAGATTGATTTCAGATCTCTGGGCACTTGATGATAGAAAAACTCGAGCAATCCAACGTAGGTGAACAGGTCAGCAATCCCAAATATGAAGTACTGAAACGAGAGCCAGAAAACACTGATGGGAATGGGAGGCATCAGCACTGGGATAGCATCAATCATGTTGTGGTCTCTTGCAACGCCTTTTCGCTTCACTTCAACAATGGCAGCCACTGCCATGGAGAGTGAGGAGAGAATGAGGCCGACTCCGACTCGTTGCAGGTACGTTATGCCTGTTGGGATGCCTGTGAGTTTACGTAGAAAAGGGACGATGAGTCTGTCGTATACTGGGATGATTATGACTAGGAACATGATTGGGAGAATGGGAAGAGAAGCTGGTGGGAGTTTGAAATTCTTGGCGATTTTCGTGTCCATGGTTACGCCCTGTTGGATGGAGAACGTTTGGAGCTGAGCCAGGCAGAGAGTCATGATGATTGTGCAGCCAAATATGGGAACCATGTTTAGTAAGATCTTCGCGTTTTCCACCTGTGTTATCGTGCACCGTTTCCATGGACTTGCCTTGTCTGATTGCTGGTCTAAAGATGTCTGGATAGCTGCTTTGTCCAAGAACCTGTTAAACAACATGTTTGTGTTGGTAAAACTAATCAAGAAAGTAAGATGTATGAATTAATATATGCATTGAAAGGCAACCTAAAAGCAGTGGTATGAGGTAGAAATTCAGCATGAATTGCAGCTTCCTTGTCTTTGTTATTCTCATACAGATCAGTGGGGTCCTCAGGTAGTTGAAGCTTTCTGTTTCTAATAGCCACAACGTATACCTAAACAAGGTAAGAAATTAACATGATTTGAAACTACTTTTTTACAGAGAAAGTGAAGCTTGTTATGTCTTATGTCTATTACCTGTGCAATTTCAATGAGGGCACTGCTTCCATTGACAATATGGATACGGTAATGTGGTAATCCAACAGAGAAGATTAGTACTGAAAAGAAGATACAAATGGTGCTAACAGTGTAACCCCAATCCCATCCTTTATGGTCTTGGATCCACACAAGAAAGGTCAAGCTAATTGCAGCTCCTATGCATAGAGCAAGTAGAAGCCAGTTAAAGAAGCTCGACTTTTGAAGTGCCTCATCCGGTTCCTTATCATCATACTGATCGGCCCCGTGTGAAGGCAACGCAGCTTTGACTCCACCGGACCCAAAGGCCATCATGTATAGAGCCAAAAACAGGAGGGCAGCATGGGCCCCATTGACTTGAATACACTTTGAGCTTGGATCATAGATGTTGCAAACTGGTGGCCTCAGTTTCGGATAGTGGGCTTGCAGGGCTAGCAGTCCAAGACCCTGGATCAAGAAAGTTTAGAGTTTGATGGAAGTATAAGGAAGAAAAGTGGTGAGTTAAAATTCTTACCAGAAACTCGACAGATATTGCAAGAAGAACGGCTTTGAATCTGCCAACATAGGTGTCTGCTAAGGTGGCCACAACTATTGTAAGTATGTAGCTAGTGCCCATAAGGTTGGTCAGTTGATTGGCTGCATCTGATATACTGTAGTGCATCACCTCAGTGAAGTATGTTACCAGATTAACCGCCAGAGCCATGGTTGCCATTTGTTCGAAAGCAAATGCACCTTCAAGACAGTAAAAGTGTCATTTAGATTGACAGTTTTCTTGCAAAATCATTCTTTCTGAATCGGATCAAACACAACATTACCTAAAATGAGAAACGAAGCACGGTGTCCACCATGCTTGTCTTTCTGGGCCGTTCTTCCTTTCCAGTCCACCTTCCCCTTGATAAGCTCAACATTCTCCTGCATAAACGAGACGTTCATTTCAGAAAACCAACAGCCAAAACAGTAATTGAATGCATGAAAAACGAAGGGTCTCATTGTACCATTGAAGCAAGAAACTAAAGAGAGTATCAAGAATAGCAAAAGCTAGAAGTGAAGAAGCTATAAATAGGCAGGATTCATGGAGATGACGAGTAATGCTTCTTCTTAAGCAAGCAACAGCAAACAGATGCTATTTGTCTGAACATCCTTGTACAAAGTGCAGGGATTAAATAATAAGATGATTTGACATATTCAACCTCAATGGACAACCAAAACATAAACAAAAGGATAGTAACAGAGACAGCATCTCTCACCGGCTGTAATATTCGCGCAAAATCCTACTTTTCAGTATGCCATTTGGATTGTGACACTTTGGATTTCCTAAATAACTTCTAGCTTCTCATCAACATCAGCATTCTGTTATATTCCAAGCAAATAACATTGATTACTATTAATTGGTAGAAAATGTGAAACCTGTCAGTAGATTAAAACAAGAAAATAGACTCAGAGAGTGTTGGTCAGTAATTCAAGATTTTCAAACATTATTATCAGTCGTTTTTATGGACCCTTTTCATGCATCATTTTCTTGGATGATATTGTTAACGCTTAAGTTATTCAATGCTGGCAATCGTTTTCTCGAACCCTGTCAATGCATCATCTTCTTGGACGATCTTTTTAATGCATGTGATACAAGTATGCATTTAGGACAACAGAAAGCGGTAGCTCGTATATAGAAACGACCTACCACCAAATCATGTCTATTTTTAAGGTTGTGTCGATGCTGCACCAGATGATGCTACACCAGATGAAATATATTCGATATAGTGTTCACTTTCAAAAAACACATTAATGGGTGCATACTGCTCATGGTATATTTCATCCAAGAGTATGATGATTGCTGAAAATGACCCTCGAATATGATAATTGTTTCTACATTTTAATAAGAAACTGAACCATGAAAAATTCGAAGTTTCAACAATCCAAATGCTAGGAAACAATGACCATCTAGATATTTAGGAAAAGTATCAGAAATATTGATATTTATTATGCAGACTACACATAAAATGGAAGCAAAATAAACTCTGTTTATTTTATTTTATTAAGTAGTAATAGAAACTCAAATAAGTAACAAAGTAGCAGCCAAATTGAAATGCAGAAAAAATAATTATATCAACAGATATACAGAAGAATAGACAAATAGGGTCGCCTGTGCAAAAAAAAAAAAGATGAAATCTGTCTAACCTGTGAATGTAAAAAAATAAAATAAAAATCCTAAAAAAAAAAAAAAAGGATATATCAGTAGTTCAATAGAGAGTACTTCACACGTAAAACAATTTTCCCTTTATCAACTCCAAGCTTGGCTCCTGTTACCAGCCAGTGACCAGGTATATCTTGGGGCCCTTTCGACATTTCCGTCATGTCCACAATTTTCGCGAGCTTTCCAACCTGGCCTGAGCCATCCCCTTTCTCATTTGACAATGAAGAAGACGAGCCATCGGGCTTCTGCCCAGCAGACAGGTTCGAGGGGCTATGATCCCATACAGATCGCCTTATTGTGCACCCTGGTACTTTGGAGAAGAGGAGTTTCAAGTGCAAGACACTTTTGGCACCGAAATCCCACACACCGAGTTGGGCCCCGGTGACGATGTGGACTCCTGAGAGATCACCAATGGACATATCTGTGTATTCTATGGGTGCAGTGCTGACATGGGAAAAATTCTTCCACTTGATCGGTTCGAACCATCGGCTGTCCTGCTCTTCGGGGCCTTGCCACTTGGGTGCACCTATTGCTATGTGTGTGTCCCAGTGGGGATGAAGAATCTTGGGAAGAGAAACTAGATGCTGTAGGTTTATGGAAAGACGGTTTTGTTTGATTCCTTCGAGGCTGAGTTTGAGACCGGTGACTGGCTTACGCCCAACCGTGACCTGCAATATCATGGAATGTTAGGAATTCATGGCTAAAACAAATTATAGCAAGTATTTACATGTAAAAAAGTAAGATAATGGAAAAGATCACATTTTTAAGAAGAATAAAGCAATTCTTGAATAGCGTACCTGATCTGGGCTTATGTAAAGCTTGGGACCCATTAAGCTGAACTGAAGAGATGGACAGACAGGCTCTTTCCTATGCAGGTTGTTCTGCTCAGGAGCCCAAACCTGAGAGATTTGGAAATCCAAGAAATACTGTAGATCCTCAATAGGTGGCTTGTCTGAAGAAAAGTGGAAATAAAACAGAATTTAGTATACAAATAACACAGATATACATGCAGATTAGACTGGAATGTGAAAAGATAGCAGAGGTCAAATTATTACACTCCAAGTATAACTCAATGGCACGAGCCAAGTGTTTGATCCCAGCCACTCCTTCGAGCAAAGAAACGATAGGTGTAAATGTCATGTTGATCACATCGGGTGCTCCTTCTACAGTCCTGGCCCACTTGGAATAGCTCTGTTCAAGATCATCTCCCCCTCTCCTTCTGAAAATGACAGTGACGTCCTGAACCAAAATGATTGCAAAACAAGTGACATCATAAGACAAGGCCAGATCCAGTAAGATTTATCCAATAACTACATGATTTAATAAGAATAAAGCTTGCAATGGGTATAAGCTTAAAGAAATCTGTTTCACTAACCTTGTCTTTGTATTTTAAAGTGCCAGCATTTGAATTGGCCTTGGAATCTGAGAATCGCTGATCTCCAATGTCTTTGACGTAGCTCTCGATATCTGATGCTGATAAGGGTGATGACTGGTGCTGTCTAACATAGACAACATCCCTTCCACCAATTGTTGCAGAGGTAACAATGTGGGTGCCATAGTTTTCAATAAAGCTAAGAGAGAGAAAACTTCATGTCAGCGTCTCAGAAATCACGCACCCGAATTTCTCAACATTTAATCCATATCATGACCTTTCAAAAAATAATTGCATTAATGCCCAACAAATGAAAGTCCTTGATGGTTGAAGGAAATTTCTAAAAGAAGTTCTGGCATTTCCAAATTAAAAAAACAGTTTCCTTAGCGCATTAAACAATTTCCAATACTTGTGAGGTAATGATTATGACATACTAATAACTGTAACAGCATATGTATATTGATGCTGACATTTTTTAATAATATCCATGATAAGCATTACGTATGAGTAGAAGATTTACCTTGCCAGGGATGCAGGATTCCAAGAATACGGAACTGCACGTTTGATCTCATCAAGCAAAACTAAATTGTCTTTCATTAATTTGACAGTAAATAATGGAATGATATATCCAACCATTGCAAGTGATTTTGTAGCTGCTGCATCAAGTTGCCAAGAGCCACTGAAATTAAACATAGCATTAAAGCCTCCAACTGGTAAGTGACCAGGCAAACCTGCCTTTTCGTTGTAGAATTTTGCCATCTGTTTCAAGTGACAAATAATGCATTATTGAGTCTTGAAAGCCACAGCCCACAGGACTAAACATTCAGTAAGCATACTGAATTGTTTGCATTATATTAAGGGAAAAAATCAAATCAAGGGGCCGCAAGTCTGCAACTGCTCCATTTTAGAACACAAATATGGTCATGAATATTAATAGTTCGGTCACGCTGGAAAGAGAAATGGCTGCACTTGCAATTTGCGTGAGAATAATAAAGGACACTATCAAATCTAGAAACACAGGATCTTAGACATTTCCTAACCAAGGAAAAAGACGACATGAGTACAAATTCTCTGATTTGTATGAGAAGTTCTCAATTTTCCGAGATTTTGTAAGCGTTGAGATTATCACCTGATGATAAACGTATGGTTCTGATGTCAAATTAATTATCTCTTGGCCTAATTTTCAAATACAAACAAAAAGTTGCTACCGCTCTCACAACAGGACCAATGCCTGTATTGGTAAAACTATCTTGAACCTAAACAAGAATTTTCTTAATGCAGTTTAACAACTCAAAATAATGCAACCTTACTATACAAAGAGAATAGAAGGCAAGACCAAAGTTCAACAGTGGTCATCTGTTTAGCAGATTAGTCTACATCCAAAAAGAATGCTACATGATTTGGGCATAAATGTTGTAGTTTCATGATGATGTAAAGATATTCTATCAGCCATTTTAATGAAAATCCATGTCTCTCCTTTTTTTCTCAGGCTGAGAATCCAGCATCAATAGTGAATAATCAGACAGGAAATTGCACATTCCAAACAGCACCAAGAAGTCCCCCAAATAAGCCATTGAAGCAATGTAAGACAAGTCCCCATTCTTCAAGAAAATCAAGAACCAACCGATATTCCAAAACTCATCAACAAGAATACGGTATATAAATTGGAAAACCCATCAAGATACTACATCCAATCAAGATGAAATCTAACCAGAAAGATTAGAACATAAGAAGAAGAAAAACCCACACAACAAAATCAACTGCCAAAAAAAAAATAATAATAATAAATAGAAGACAAAGACAAAACCTAACCTCATGGAAGCTCCAAACAGGGGTCATATCATCATAACTCTGACCTCTCGAACATTCAATGTCAACAGGAACATTTGGGATCGCACAAGATTCGGAGATTTCAAGATTTCTACTATGGTCGTCATCAATATGCACCAAACGCGACCCAGGAGCACCCTTACAGTACAACAGTCTGATGTCAGAGGTGACGTCAAAGCCACGTCCCAGAGCCTGGATTGAGTTGCAGAGAGTGGTGATTAGAGCATTTTCTGAAACTGTGAAGCCTTCGCTGCTACTGAGGTTCTTCTTTGGAGGTGAAGCCATTGAAATGATGAAGATTCAAGAATGCTTCATTGTTATGAAACAGATTTTTGGGGTTTGTTTGCGAGGGCGGTGTTGGTGAGTCAAAGTTGGATTATTTTGTTAAAATTATATTCAAAGTGGGAATTGTTTGACTGTAATAATGGCAAGAAACGCGTTGTCTTTATGCATGGATAATCTGGAAATTGACCATTCTTTTCAATCTTTCCACGTTTTTGTGCTCTTTTTTTTTTTTTTTTTTTTTTTTTTCCATTATGGATTTGATGAACAAAATTGGTTGTTGAAAAGCTCTAGTGATTTCGTTAAACTGAGGAGTTGGTAATTAAATTACTAATGTAGTGAGGCGATGTAAAAGCAAATATGAATTATGAAGTGAAAAGCTATAATTAAAGTGTGTTTGGTAAAAAGACTTTTTGATAAAATGACAAGCAAAATGCCATCATGATTCTTACAAATTAGAAAATATAAACATTTACACATGCAGTTATTTAATATGTAGTAATTATGAATATTCCCTCCATTTCATTCAATATCTTGTTCAAGAAATTGACAGCCATTAGAAATATTATTTAGTAGATATTTTTGACAAATATACATAATACATTATTGTCTTTGGAAACACTATAGCAATATTGAGTTAATTACTTTCATAGTAAAACCAGAACTCAGAAACTCAAACATTAAAAACTTTTAGAAATGGAACAAGATGAGGATACACACTGTACAAGGTTTCTGTTCTATATACACACGACTCATAATTCATAAATCACATTTCCTCACTAATAAAGTAGAAAGATCAACCAAAATTTACAGATTTCTTGTTGCCTATATACAACATAAATAATCCGAGCCAAAAATCAAAATTTACAAACATACAACAATGAAAAATCCACTAAAAAGAATACTCAATATGGTATAGAATCTCTACTGATATCATTAGAAGCCGAGGTGGATGAAGTATAAGCCGTACCAGTTGCTATGACCGTCGAGATCTGCGATTGGCTCCAAGTCAAGCTCTGTTTCCGCTCTTCGTGGAAGTCTTTCATCGCTTTAAACCTCACATCATTTGTGTACGTACTTCCCTCCTCGATCACATCTGAAACCTCCATTTTTCCTTCGAGCATCTGCACCACCTCTGACATGGTTGGCCTCACCGATGGCGTTGCATTTGTGCACTGGACAGCTATCTTCACCACCCTTTCTATTTCCTCTCTCTTTGCGTGGGGCCCCAATCTTGGATCGATCAGTTCTTCGATGTTTTTGCTTCCGTGCAAGTGGCTAGCCTGCAATACACGTTCACAAACAACTGTTTCTAAGAAAGAATTCTCTGATAAACACGGCTAATGATTCATTCGGGCTAAAAGCATTTTTTATTACCCAATCGAGGAGGCATATAAAGTTGTGACTAGGCATGTAGTTGTTGTTGCTCTTGCCACTGATGATTTCCAGAAGCACGACTCCGAAGCTGTACACGTCAGCTTTGTCGGTGAGATAACCCCATAGTGCATATTCAGGTGCCATATATCCTCTGCAACGAAAACGATAAAAGCACATTATTGTAATGAGATATTGAGGCAAAGGGTTGGGACATAATGAGACGAAGAGAAACTCACATTGTTCCGGCAACTTTCGTGCTGATATGTGTCTTCTCATCTTCATTAAGCCTGGCCAATCCAAAATCCGATATTTTAGGGTTAAGATCTTTGTCTAGAAGCACGTTCGTGGCTTTAATGTCACGGTGAACAATTTTCAATCTTGATTCGTCGTGGAGAAAAGCTAATCCCCGTGCAATTCCGATGCAGATCTGGAACCTTGTCGGCCAGTCTAGCATCAATTGGCTTCCATTCGATTCTGAAAAACGATCGAGTAAACAAGCCGCAGATATAAGGCCAATATAGGTTTAAGGAATAAGCAATGTGTTTACCAAACAAAACACGGGCAAGGCTGTTGTTTTCCAAGTACTCGTATATTACAAGCAACTGATCGCCTTCAATGCAGCATCCATATAGCTTCACAAGATTCGGGTGTTGTAAACAAGAAATCATCCCGATCTCGTTGAGGAATTCACGGTTTCCTTGTCTTGATCTAGACGAGAGCTGCTTAACAGCAATTACGGTTCCATCAGATAGTTGACCCTGCACCACTTCATCAATTAGAAAATCACAAAATGAAACAGTAGAATAATTAGTCTTTCTGCAAAACCAGTAGTACCTTGTATACTGAACCAAAACCACCTTCTCCAATTTTATTTGCAGCATCAAAATTGTTAGTAGCAGCTTTAATTTGTTTCAAACCAAAAGCAACCGTTTGCAATTCTAGACCTTCAAAATCTGTCCAGAAGAAAAGCATAAACTGAGCCGTTATTTGCAAGCGCTATTGAACTATATTTCTATATCAGAAAATCAGGGGAACATCTCCAAGAGTAAGGGGCACACAATATCATATGAAATGCAACAAGTCAAAGAAAAGATTCAGAATAAAATATCGAAGTAGTTGCCAAGAAGATTTGCTTGCATTCTTCTGAACCTTGTAATTGTTTAGACCATTAGAGGATGTCAATCCAATGGTGGACTAAAGTTCATGTATTTTTCATGTTAAAATATAATTAAAAGAGCTGCTACAATCATAAAATAGTTTTCATGCAATAAACAAGAGATGGTAAATTTTTGGCTTAAGATTTTGTATACCTTTTCCATATCTTTTTCTGCCATTAAAGATAAAACCTTTCCACCAAAGGAAGACCAAGATCAAGACAATAACACACACTGCCACGACTGGAGGTACTACATAAGCAGTTATGTTCTTCTTCTTGCCATTTGAACAAACCTTAAAAGCTGCACAGAGAAATAGAATAACAAATAAAAACTGTGTGGAACTAAACAACAAAAAAAAAAAAGCGAGAACATACTTTCAGCATGAAAGATATGATCTGATACTAGTAAACTAATAGTATCTCTTTTAGTTTTGAGGTAAATTAGGTAAATACATAATTATATGCAACAAAATAAAATAAAATTCAGATGACACTTGACAACTGGATCACATAACAATAGCAGATCTATAGTGAAAATGATGCATAGAAAACTGGAAATGCTCACCTGGATTGACTGAAATAGCTGATATAAGAGAACCATAATCTCCTCTGTTGGGGATTCGTGTAGTTCCTCTACCAGCCCAGTAAAACCGAATCTCCAACGTACCATCTGTCACTGTGGCATTAGAATGTTTCACCACAGGCTTTTGAGCTCCATGAGCCTCCTCTTCAATGTTGAAATCTTTCCACACTAATTTCTCCTGATATAGAAGCAGAATCAGAAAAGAAACATAGTGTTTTGTAAAACAACAAGTTCTATTCATATTGAAAACAACCTGAATATAAATATTAAACATCCGCTTCCCAAGACTGAAATATGTTGTGTTGTCATTTGAGAAAAGAATCTCGGCGAAGTGCAGGCTCACATTATAACTCCCATTCTCCAAGCAATAATGGAAATATGTAAGTGAGAGAGCGCTAAGGCGAGCAGAACTGTACAAATCAGACAAAGTTGGCGTTGGTGAAACACTGGTTGTACGTGAATATTGGTAATTAGGTTCGTCTAAGAAGTCGCCAGTGCTAGTAAAGCCCCAGTAGTTAGTGCTTAAATATCTTGCTAAAACAGTAGTTCCACCCCCACCATCTCCTTCATATAAAACTTTTTTATCAGTTTCTTTGGCGCGCAAATCATCCCCACCGCAGTTGACATGTAACGAACATTTATCTGCCAAAGGCAAACATAACATTCTTGGTTACAAATTCTGCACAAAATATCGAGAGTAGTTGAGAAGATGTGTAACCTTAAAAACTGTGAAAAAAAAGGAATTTTATCTTAATTATATGTATTCGAAATCGAATAATGAGTTGAGTTGAAAAGGGCGGAAGTGGCGTGGTTAAAAACAGAGAATGTCCATTCACAAAAAGATAATACCAAAGTTTCCAAAGGAAAAAATAAAATAAAATAGAGCACTTACATTTAGGGCAGGTGACATCCCTGGTACAAGGAAGAATCCGTTGCCTGTTGAAGGTTAGCACAGAAGCATTAAGCATGAGAAATGCGATTGAGCATATTATTAACTTGATCTTTTAGTATTGGCCACACTATGATTTTACTACAAGCAGATATGATAAAGTGCATCTTACAATGTGTTCCCTGTAGTTGAGCCTTTGAACAAGTTTACGTTTCGTTCACTGCTACAGGATCAACGTAGAAAAACATTATCATCAACATAACATAATTGGAAGTTGAAATCTACATAAATTCGGAAAACTTAGTGGCTTTTCTGACTTGTTCGATCGACAAGCAGGTTCATCGGGGCCTTGCAAAGTAAAGTTGTTGTAGGAAAGATCACTGCACAGAACCAGTAAAGCTAGTTGTCATTATCTGGATGATCTAAATAATAGGAGAGCCATGAGAGCATCTGACAAACTGTGAACACCAAGAAAATCTATACTGATGAAAGCAAAAGAGTATTATGGAGACAAAACATACATATTGCTTCCATCCTTCAAGAGTGTCTCGGGTATCGTTCCATTCAGCATGTTTCCAGTCACAAACCTGTTGAGGAAAAACAATACTAGACATATAAGAAGTATGAGAAGACGAGCTTAATGAAGTGGAATATTGAAATTTTCACTCACAAAATTTTCAGATTTCTGGCGATGTGACTTGGGATCGGCCCCTCCAATCTATTGAAACTTACATCCCTGGCAATATCATAGGCAAGAAACTATAGTCAATAAGTAGAAAGTCACTTATCATATATGCTCTCACACATTTTTCCTTCAAAATCACGAAATATTTATTCTCAAGTAGTTGGGTTACTCACAACATCTCGAGAACTCTAAGCCTCCAAATATATGCAGGGATTTCTCCAGTAATGTTACAATTTCTCAGTATTCTATATCAAAAAATGCATAATATTAGTCGGTTATACATCGCTGGAATGAAAAGGAAGCTTTAGAGTAAGACAGAATACAATGACACTAGGCCTGTAGTGCTCCTTAGCACCGGAAAATCCTGGGCCGGTCCTTTTACGTCACTAATCCTCCTGTACGTAGAAATCCCGTCAGAAAAGCTTTTACAGTTCATTGATAAAGAAATATTGAAGGAGGTGATAACAGGTGAGTGCAAAACATAGGAATTTTGTCTACTCACAAGTGTTCTAGCATGTTCAGAAGAGATATGTTAAAGGGAATGGGCCCCTCCAGTCCACTTGCAAACATTTCCCTTCATTGAAAGTAAAATAAAATAAAAACGATGTGAAAACAAGACTAAGGAAAATAATCAATCATACATGTGCAGTTTGGAGTATATAGAGATCTTACAATTTCTTCATCTTATTCCAGTTCTGAATAAAGTCTGGTATTGGTCCACTTAGGTTGTTGTCATTTATCCTACTGTAATGTGAAAGGGAACTGTTGAATATACCAGAGAATTCAAATATATACATAAATAAAGGAAGATAGTATCGATGATTACATGTCTTCTAAACTTGTTAAATTTGAAAATGATGAAGGCAATTCCCCCGTTAGTTTGTTGGAGGATAAGATCCTGTTAATGCAGCAAATTGAAATCGTCAGTTTTAGATTTAAGGTCTAGTTGAAAAAAATAAATCATATAGCTCATTAGAAACACGAGATCTTACAGAGTCTTTAAGTTTATCAACTTGCCAATGTCAGCAGGAATAGCACCCGAAAATTGGTTCCCCTCCAGATTTCTGATCAAAGCTCATAATAATGCAAAATAAGACACATTGTTATTATTTTCTTTACTGAGAGGATTAAAGGAAAAATGCACTTGATATAGTAGAAACACGACTCCTAATTATTTCATTTAGTTACGACATTAGCTTACCCAATCAATGCCAGTGTACAAATAGAGAAAATTATACTAATACATACATATATGTAAGGCCGGTAAGGTTCCCCAACTCCTTTGGTATTTGCCCAGATAAACGGTTTACAAGGACAGATCTGCATGAAAATTCACTCAGCATTGTTAGTGCTCGTAGAAACAAGAAGTTATTGCAGCAAAGAAATAAGTGTAGGAATAAATCATACATGGAAGTAAGTTGTGTTGCAGCCCATTCTTTTGGAATCGTACCCGTCAGGAGATTGTAGGCAAAATCACTGAAAATAGTCAACACATTCTTCTAATTCGGTTAATCAGGTGTGCCTAAGCTTAAATATGAAAGAGAAAAAGTCACCAGTCTTGCTGGGGTTGGAAGTACTTCTTACATAAACTCGAGATATGGAAGCTTTATAATTGACGGTGGAAGAATTCCAGGAAGATTAAAACCCTTAATCACACTGTAATAAGTTGAACATAAATAAAATTAAAAGTGTGTGAGGTCTATAGAAAGATCTGATTTGCTGTACAAAATGCTGAAAGTATAATGTGATGAAAATAAAAAACCGTACACTTTTGTGACATGGCAAACAGTGTTGTTGTGATAGTTGCAATTACATTCAACGTAACCCTCAGAGGCACTTGGAGGCCTTGGCGAAACCCCATCTATTTCGAATTCACATAATTCTGCAATAAATCTTGAGGATGTTGCACCCATCTCGGCGCCAATCTGAAGGATGGCATCCACTAAGGACAAAAACAAAAGAAAACCTCAAAAAGAATTATGTATGTATGCAAAAGATAAGGCAGAGAAAACAGTTGTTTGAAATTCAAGGATTTGAGAGATCAGCTTTGTATTTGGGTATTATCCCAAATTTAACTAACATTTAAACTGAAAATCCTCTTTCTATAATAATCACTGGTCCAAGATTCTAGTCCCATTCAGACACAAAAAACATACTGAATCATGCAAACATGAGCCAAATGTATCAAGAAGAAATACTGAGTTTTGTTAAGTTTCTCATAGAAACTCATCAAACTGGGGTTATTACAACATGATGAATACCATGTTAGCCAAGTACTAATGAACCAAAACAATGTGATTACCGTTGCAATCATTCTTCATTTGCCCCATAGGTTGTGTGCATATCCAATGACAAATATACTTCGCAGAAACCGATCATTTCAAGATTCAGAGCCCACAGATTCAATATGTGTTACTCGGCCTCTTTCACCAGAAAAAAGAGATTTTCATAATACCAATAGACACTTCTTTTTCTTTAATCAAGATTACAAGTCTCACAATCCATCTTGGTTCTTGGTAAGTAATTCTTGTCCCTTATCATCAAACTTTCAATTTTTCTACAAATTAATAGTTATATGTATATATATAAATAACTGTTTCTTGATAAACTTGTCTGTTCTTTTTAATCAAGAAACCCAACACTTGAATTAATTTGCTTCCAAGAACCATTAAAACATACATATTCTCAAAACCGGTGTTAATATTTCGGAGTAGAATAGGTTGAATTAGTAAGAGTTAAAAGCGACTATATCTATATGAAGTGGAAGTAGAAAATAAGTTGGTTACCTTCATCTGGCGGCACCTGGGACTGGGACAACTTCAAGAAACCGACACAACAAACCGCAAGAACCCAAGAAAGATGTACACTTCTTCTCGAAACCATCCTCGACCATCAACAATTTACAATTTTACTCACCTAATCATCTATGATGTTGGACCTAATCTGCAGTCCGAATATGAAAACCCTGCTATCTAAATTCCGTTGAATAATCATTCATGTACGCAGACATGTAATAGTTCCGACATTTTGAGGCGGTCTGAAAAGAAGAGAGAGAGAGAGAGAGAGAGAGAGAGAGAGTCCAAGAAAACTACGCAAGAGAGGGAGAGGGAGAGGGAGAGAGAGAGAGAGAGAGAGAGAGGAGAGTCCAAGAAAACAACTGCGTAACTTGAGAGAGAGAGAGAGAGAGAGAGAGAGAGAGAGTTTATATTGCTAGATTTGAATTACGTTGTCCGTACTTCAGTCACACTCCCACAATTTGTCCAAACCGTTATTTATCCAATTTAATTAATCTTCATTACTTTGAATTTTCGATTATAAAAATTCCCAAAGAAATTTCCCCTCACCAACTTCCTAGTTTTGTCCCCAATATAAATACACAACTACCAAAAAAAATCACGTTCTTTACTTGTCGATAATCAAACAATTCAGATTTTTTATTCAAAATCTCTATTTCGTTCATATATCACTTTCTATACCACATTATATTAATATAGAAAATAATAACGATTATAATTAAATATTAAATTGGAAATTTTTTATTATTCAAATTACATAATTTTGATATAGTAAATAAATGGGACTGTGGTTTTGGTTTTGGTACAGAGGTCCGACTATTGAGAATTAAGCATTTGAATTGCTTTCGAGTTTGGGCAATTTGCTAATAAGATAATTTTATTTAAGTCAAATGGTCGAGAAAAAATCCCTGCTTAGTTTAGTGATCAATTTTGTGTTAGTTTGTTAAGTGTGATCATTAAATCCAATGGGCAATATAAAATTCATAAAAGATGATAACCTGCGCCTCTAGAATATATGTAAGGTATATTTAGATAGTAGTGTAATACAGATGTTTGATCCAATAGTTAGCTTTGTCTTAAATCTTAATACAATTTTCAAATATTCACATATATCCACACTTATGGTTGATCTTAATTTATTAAAAGTTTATTTATTAAATTTAACTAAAATTATAGATAGTTCAGTAATGTCTGTATAATCTCAAGATATTATTAAACCACTGCACTATAAAAATGTGTCATTAGAGTACACATTTCTTGGTAGCAGACGTCCATGTGACGTGACCAAGGAGTGGGTTGTTAGATTTTCTAATTGCAATATTATTTTAATTATTATTTGTGAAAGTGCTGGAATTTCAGTACCTTTTGGTATGGAAAATTTATTAGAATTAAAATTATTATGTTAAACTTTATAAAAGTGGTCCTTTATGAGACTTGTGCCTGTGTTAATTACATCAAATAATATCCTTACAAATTGAAGGAATTTGTGTGTATGTGTATATATTTATATATAATGTGTACTTAAAAAAAAAACGTTAAGTGATAATTGTAAAAATAATAAATTTACTAAATAGCAAATACTCCTTTTTGCCCTTCCACCCTTCAAAGATCACCATAGTGTGAAATTGTCTTATAGATCAAACTTGTATACCAGATTATGTTTTTATTCTATAAACTATGTTCTCTTCATTCCACAATAAAGGTCGGGGTAATAAATGAAGGGTTTTAGTATAGTTAGTGGAACTCCATCTTATATAAGATATTTTGAAAAAAATGAAAAGTGATTAATTGTGATTTTCCGGAAACTTTATAACAAGATATAATTGATTAGATTTTAGCAGGTAGATGTGGATATACTAGAGATCAGGCTCACATAAATGCATTTCTACCTACATAATACTTTTAGTCTTTTGACCTCGTCTCTTTTAATAAGTGAAATTAAATATAATTTATTACACAATGGATGATTGACAATGATTGTATGACAAATTCAAAATTGTATTTTTAACTATAGTTTTGCAGAAATCAATGAAATCTTCTACTCCCTCCATTCCTACCATTCCTACCACTCTACACATAGATTAAGAATAATTTTATTTTCTTAATATACCCCTCATTAATTAAACTTTTCGTTTACCATAATTATTATTGTTGCATGTCTCTATTGAAAACATGGGTACTATACAATGTATTTAATTTAGGCATTAATTAATTATTGGGGTATATATGGAAATAATACACAAAACGTCAATTAAATAGGAAAAATTTTAAAGTTTCAAAACGTCGCTTAAAAAGGAATTGAGGGAGTAATGATTAGTGGAATTTGTTGAATATTTTTTTCACCATGCACGTTTATATAAATTATGAAATAAAATTATGACATCGTTTTATTAATTTAATTTTACATATAACATAAATTAATTCATAATTTGTAATTTACAAAATATAAATTAACTAGTAAAAATAAATTTGAACGGTGATTATTATCATTTCACTGATCATAAATTTTTATAATAAAAATATTGACATTTTCTTGTGAAACATTCTAATATGAGAAAATAATTTTCTTGTACCTTTATTATCATGCACGCAAATATTTGGACTATCTCACCTGACAAGTCAAATATTTGACCTAATCCATACATACATTGAAATCTAGTGATTCAACGTGAAAAGTCATGATCATTAATATCCATATATGAATCAAGACCATGCTATCAAACAATATTAAAAGTAATTAAACCGATTATCATATACATATATAATTTTAAATATGTGTGTTACACGCTCTGATATCGTTTTGAAATTTTGTAATTGGTTAATTAACATAAATATAAGACAAAAAATGTCATTATATAATATTAATCCATCAATCCCTAAATTAACATGAGATGTGATGATATAAAAGAAATAAATAAGAATTTTTTTGAAATAATGTACGTAGGTGGATGAATTTTAAAGAGATTAAATAAGTAAATTTAAAATTAAGAAATCTTTTTAGAGATTAAGATTATATGTAAATTTTGAAAAAAAGGCAAAAACAACTAAAACAATATTTTTTTTTTTTAAGGTGGGGGATTCAAACCCGAGACATTGCTCAGAGCAATAGATGTACCTATCATTAGGCTAAGTCTATATGTACAACTAAAACAATACTTAATTTGAAACAATATTAAAGGAACCAAACACTTAATTTGAATTAAATAGAGTATTAAATAGGTATAAGATGAACACATCATTAGTTATATTCTTGAATCAAGATTATTGCTCTAAAGTTGAAGCAGTTTCACATGGTGGGATTAGTGTATTCTAGACTCTCAGAGGAAAGGAAGATAATTAATATAAGTTTTCCTCACATAATTTTAAACTTTGACGTTGTGTTCCTTTTAATCATATTCTATATCATCTCATAAAATAGTAATATTAAAAAAAATCTTTAAAAATGATTTATGTTTCAAAGTCCAAAAAAATCTAAAATATTCTTACAACTAACTTTAATTTAGTCATAACAAACATTTTTTTCTTGAAACCAGACATAACAACCTTTAAATTAATGATACAACAATGAATAAATCGAGAGGTAATATCACATCTCATAAAAGTCTGTATGTCCTTGAAAATAAAACGCAATATATAATTTTTCTTTAGGGAGGGAATATAAGAAAAGTTGAACTAACTTGTTTGCTTAATTTCATCGTATTTATTTATTGATCAAGTAGTTCAATTAAAGCCTTTTTTTTTTTTAACTCGAACACGTCAATACATAAAAATACGCGTATTAAATATATAAGCAATTTTATTTTATTTTTTTGCCATCGAATGGCTGATAGCAGTACTTTTTGTTTCTTATGTTCATTTGGAATAGTGGTTCATTTTTTTGTGTATATTGTCTAACATATTTAAATCATATGCACTGACTTTTTGACTTAATCAATTGAACAATTTCTTTAATTTTCTTTTACTTTAAAAATATGGTGGCAGGATTTTTTTTTTCTTAAAAGTTCTATTTTCATTAGTTTTTGTTTAAATTTAATCATTATTGTAACTACTGGCGGCTGATTTTTTTACTTATCTTTCAATATTCCTTCCATATATTGTTTGATGCTCAGGCTACGTAAACATCACCTGCTTGCCATAATTCCACCTCATCATCTCTAGCCACGTCATACACCCAACACCATCCAGCCTGGCACTCGAGTTAGGAAAATATTGCCGATTTTTTTTTTTTTTCAATATTTTGGCAATTTGAACCGCGGGCCAAATCCCTAGTCAATTTCGTCTTGTGATCGTGTCAATGGATGTTAGTTTGAATCCGTAATTTCACGATCCAAATCAGGGATACCATCTCAATCTACCACTATGTATATAAACTAGTATATAGGTCTCATGCGATGCACGGGTATATAAAAATTATTATTTTAATATGAAAATATTGAACACAAAATAATATATTATTTAAAATTAATTTCAATATAATATGATACCCGTATGAAACATAATCATAAAATTTAAATATTTTGAGTTTAATGTGAAAATGTCAATTTACGAAAAAATCAAGTTCTTAATAATATTTTAATTTCATTTGATAACCCGTGTGATGCATGGTATATAAATTTCAAGTGTTGTAATTTTTGATATAGATACGTTGACTATGTACAACAAACCTTGATTATTTAAAATATCTTTTAGATATAACAAACCTTTTTTAAAATATTTTTTTCAAAAAAATTTCATCATATCGCTATATGTAGTAGAATGTCAAATAACATTCATTCTCCAATTACATCCTCTATCAATCCCACCCCCACCAAAGAATTTTCATATATTTGTCACTATTTCGACATGATTTAACTTTCTAATATTTTCACTTGAAAACTTGAGTATGATGCTCATAGTTATAATATTATCATAAATCTTGACGATTTACTGAAGGAACAAACTTATAACATATTGATGGAGAATATTAAATAAGTGTTTCACTATATATTAGAATGTATTAATTTCATTTTCCAATCAATACTATGCACGTTTTTTAATTTTGCATCCTAAATTATTTTTCTTCTCCTATCACAACCTATACTACACGTTTTGTTTACTTTTGCAACCTCCGACCAATATTTTCTGGCGAAAAAATGTCCACGTGATTTTTATGTGTTAATTGAGGGTTATTTTCGTTATTTTCTAAGTCATTAATTAATTCCCCCTCCAAAAGCGAATTTTGCCCTAATTTTTTCCACTTTTTTTTTGCAAATTGTTTGAGCAGATGAAGATTAACAGTGAGGTTTAAATAAAAAATCAGATCTCTTTACCATTGAAAATAGTTGATGAATCAAATTTACTGATATATTAGAAATAACCCTCAATTAGCACATGAAAATCATGTGGGCGCTTTCTTGCCAGAAAATATTGACCGGAGGTTGCAATAGTAAAAAAAAAAAACGTATAGTATATGATGTGATCGGAGAAAAAAATAGTTTAAGATGCAAAATTAAAAAACGTACATAGTACAGGTTGAAAAATGTAATTTACCCTATTAGAATACATTTGTTGATTTTTTTTATTAAAAGTCTAATTAGAGCTATACAATTGCATAAATCAAAATATTAAAGTGTATCTTAAATTTTAATAATGACTTTTTTCAGTTTGTATATTTTTTTGTTTTAGATTACATTAAGTATTATTATTTCTTTTAAAGTTCATAGTTAGTTTTCTATTTAGATTCCACAAAAAAAAAAAAAAAATTAAGTTCATAATTGTACTAAATTATTTTACATTTTTCAAATATTAAGATATTTTCTGGAGAACATATTAATTGTTCGAATTTATTTGTTTGATTTATTTATGCCTATATACACATCACAAATTAAAATTAATGTATTAAAATAACAAAATAGGTAAGTTGCTTGTTCTGTTATACTTTCATTTATTTGTAATATTTAAAAATATTGAATAGATTAAAAATTACTTAAAATATTTTTTGATAAAAATTAAATAAAAAATAAGTTGTTTTTATTCTAGAAATTGGTTGCGAATGACATATACAAATTTATTTAAAATATTTTAAAATAAAAAACATGTATCATTTAATTTATTATTTAGTGTATCAATCAAGCATGTTTCAACTAATTTTATATTAATTTTGAATTTTTTGATATCTCATATTGAAATGTAGTTATGCAGTCAAAGTTTACCAATTTATATATTATAAATTATATCATAATCATCAATTTATTGCTATTTTAATATTGTTAACCATATTTTTTTAGTTACTTTTTTATCTATAAAAGTGGAGTTTTTTTATTGAATTTAATTGTAATTATTACTCAATCAATATATATATATATATGTGTGTGTGTGTGTAGGTGTAAAAAAACTAGAACATTGAGAATCACTGACGTTTATTTTTTTACTCAATTGGTGAGTAGTAATTAATTAAATTAACTCATATATATATATATATATTAGGTGATAAATTAGTAGAGAAAAATAATGCTTAAATTTAGATGTACTGCAACTAAATAAGGAAAATGTGTGATTGGTTAATATGAGATAATTAATGATAGGTGCAATTTCTGTATGTAGAAGATCACACAAAATATATTTTCTATATTTAATAATTATCAATTATTTATTATTAATATATTACATATTTAGTAAGTGAAAATGAGCGGGAATTTTTTTTCATTTCTATTTGTAGGGGGTAATTGTTATTATATATATATATATATAGATATAGATTAGTAATACACCCGTGCGATGCGCGGTTTATTATTTATTATGTTAACATTATACAATTTGTAATAATATAATGAAATTGCATAAATTAACAAGTTATTCATAACGTCTTTTATTATTTTAATTTAAAACACGTACCATATACAAATGATTTTTCATATGGCTCTTGTGCGTTGCACGAATTGTCATATAATTTTAATTGTTAATTTTATTTTTAAACATTTTTTTATTTGTTTATTTATATTTTCGTCAAATTAAAATTATTATATACAATAATATTTCCTTCAACCATAATAATTAATTTTTTCTTTTATATTTTTTATAATTTGTATATTCCACCCTCATACTTGAATCATCATATATGTTATCCTACGTCATTTCTTCATTTCTCTCTCACAAAATTATTTGTTCGATTTGTGTTTAGTGTAAAAAGACAATTTGGTGGGATCTCCTCAAATGAAGATATGAGACAATAAGATCTGAAGTTTTTACCTTTAAATGTTTAACAAATCTTGTATTCTTTCATTTTTTAGTTTTAAATAGATTTGAAAAATCAGTATATTTATAATTTCTTATCGTTCTTTTTTTCTTTAGATAATAAGATTTGGAAGAATTTTTCTACCTTTTAAATATTTAGCAAATCCAATATATATATATATTTTTTTTAGTTTTATATAGATTTGAGAAATAATTATATTTACGGTTTTTTCCTCATTCTTTGTATATCTTGTGTTTTTTTCCATTCTATATGCATCTCTATTTTGTTGAGAAATTACTATATTTTTTTTCCATTTTTTAGTTTTACATAGATTTGAGAAATTAATATATCTCTCTCTTCATCTCTTAGCTTTATATAGATTATAGAGTAATTTTTAGAGTAAGATTGATCTTTTTTTTATTCTTATTAAAAAATAGTTTATCAAGTAACATTTACTTTTTTTTTATTGACATGACACTTTAAGACGGGAAAGTGACAATCTTATAATTTTTATCAACTTTCTTACTTTAATATATAATATAGATAGAATCAATTTCACCATTCATTAAAAAAAAAACCCAAACTACCGTTTTTCCTGAAAAAAATATCGTAATATCCAAAGTTTAATTACAATTGATTTGATTTTGATTGGGTTAATAATGCAGCGGGCGTATACGAAGAGCGAATAAACCTTCTACCAAACGTTGATTCTACGATGAATACCGCAAGATAGGAATAGTAGGGAAGTCTCTAACGAAATATCATAACTCAATCAAAACTCCCGAGAGTCTTATAAGAAGTTTAAATACCAAAGAATGAAGGACTAAATCTCAAAAAGCTCATTAACAATCCAGGCCATAAACAAAAGTAAATAACTAAAATTAAACTTTAAGTAGTATGCATCTTGAGCTTGTCGATTGCAATTGGGTCCAACTTGTCGAGGTAAAGAAACACAGCTTCATCTCATCAATCAACCATCACACATTCATCACAGTGAAATAGGTGGTCAAAAATATGATATTTCTATTTTTGTGTAAGATAACGGGTATATTGTTCAAATAGATTTTTTTGTTGAGTATGTTGAGTATTTTATAAATTTAGGGCTTTAAATTTCGAACATGTTCATGTTTACACAAAACTTATTGAAATTTAGGGTTGCACGAAAATTCTGCTAAATTAGGGTTTACACAAATATTTTCCAAATTTAGATCTTACACGAAAATTTTAAAAAATAGGACTTACACCAAAATTCTGCAATTTTAGTACTTACGAAAATTTTACAAAAAATGGCTTTCACGACATGGTAGAAAGGATAATATTTTGAGGTATATAGGTAGATTTCCTCTATTTTAAATTATAGGCATTTCAGTTGTAAACAATTTGAGTGAAAAGATTTATTGGAATGTCTCTTCACATCTGTATATATTAAAAATTCAACTTATATTATATCTCGAGTTATTTAAGCATTTCACCAGACTAGACTAAAAATTGTTACCTTTAAAAAAATCAATATTTTAGATTTTACTGGAGTGATTGAAGTCTGACTTTAATTATCTTAAAAATAAGCCACACACATTATATTAATCAATATATTAAAGTATATAAAACAAGAGTCCAAGACCTTTTACTTATTTTGAATTCGTTAATTAAACATTCTACTCCAAGTAAAACGAATAATTAAACACCTATAAAAAAATAATTGTTACAGGTCCTATTCTTTTATTTCTTAATATAGGGTCTAATATTTTAAATTCTACGCTTTTTGGGCCACAATCTTTTTCCCCTCAATTTAGGCCATCCAATATATCAATTCCCAACTGAGGGCTTATATCTTACAAACCATTAATGACATTTATATATTCGCCATTCAAATCTCATTTTGCAACTTTCAATAATTTTTTTCTTTTTTTGAGTAAATATATATATATATATATATATATATATATATATATATATTCTAAAGACATGAGCCGTGAATAAGAATTAAAATTAGTGATGTCCAAATCGAGAATATTCAAATAGGTAAACCTTGAATTTTATATTGAACAAAGATTTAGTATGATTCTAAATGTTACTTAGAATCACATGTTTTTATTTTCTATTACAAATCATGATGTGTGATATTATTAAATTATTATATATTCCATCGAATCCAATTTAAACAAATTGTTACAGTGATAAATTAAAGAATGTTAAAATTTTGACAATAATGTTATTAAAGAATCATATAATTTGGAATAAATTAATAAATATTGTAAAACATGAAATAAATATAATTTTTTTAAATATGGTAAGTTAAAAATTAGGACATATTTTAATAATAGTAATATGGTAAATAATGATTGTACTTGTGGATTATGGGCTAAATTTTGAACCGTACAATAAATAGGGTTTAGTTGGGCCTACAAATAGTCCAGTAGACCCAAATCGGCCCACCTCCTCGAGTTCAGGTCCAAAGAAAAGAAAAGAAAAGAAAAAAGAAAAAGAAAAAAAAAAGCCCTCGCATGGTCGCATCCCTTCTCATCCCAAATCAAGATTGCTATTGTGCCCTAAGAAAGTCTTTCTCATCCCCATTATTTTAAGCTTCGATTTTGAATTCCTCGTCACTTGATACTCAAATCTCAGTTTGTCGAGCTTCGAGCGGATTTTAGGGTTTTTTTCGTCGACATCAAAACCTCGATTTGTTATCATCCACTGATAATTGCATTATGTTTTGATACTGTTCGGCCCATTTGTGTTCTCACCACCGCTTTTTGCTCTCGCCGCTGCCTATAAGCCATCGCGGCGGCGCATCTCTGCTCGCAGGTGAAGTTAATTTTATTTGTCGTTTCCTGAATCGCATTTCCAGTAGTTGTTTAATTATCTTGAAAGATGTCTCGGAGGCATCGCTCTGATTCCAGCAGCCGCGAAGATGGGAGAAGAGAAACTAGGCGGCCACATAGTGAGAGTTCTGACGAAGACATGAGAAGTAGGAGGATTAATAGTCGAGATTCTGAGAGCGAAGGATCCCAAGAGGAAGGTAGGCGCGACTGGCATAGGAGGAGAGAGGGTAGTGAATCTAATAACCGAGAAAGGGCAAGTAGAAGAAGGGAGGAAAAGGGTGACCATGAAAGTAGGGATTTGAATCTGGGTGGAGATTCAAAAAGAGATGATAGGAAACGGACAAGGCGGAGCAATGAAGGTGAGGAGGATGAGCATGAGAATAGGAAAGATGAGAAGGTTAGGGAGAAAAAATTGCAACACAATGAGGCTAATGAGGATCATAAGAAAGTTGAGCATCGTAGGCATAGAGATTACAGTAGTGAAGATGATAAAACTGGTTACAAGGATAGGGTGCAAAATTCTTATCAGAAGTCAGAAAGTGATAGGCGGAATAGAAACCGAAGAAGTGAAAGAGAGCGTGAGGATGATGAGGAGGAAGGGGAGTACAGAGGGCGGAACAGAAACCATAGAAGTGAACGCAATCGTGAGGATGATGTGGAGGAAGGGGAGTATAGAGGATCGAATAGAAACCGAAGAAGTGGACGAGAGCGTGAGAATGACAAGGAGGAAAGGAAGCACAAAGTTCGGGACGGTCGTTATAGCAAGTATGATGATAGAGAGGATGACAGAAAAGAGAGGCAAAGGGATGGAAAGCGAGAAAGGGATAGGAGGCGTGATGACAATGGTAATAAACATGACATGAAAAGTGAGAAGTATAAGAGAGGGAGTGAAGATGCGGGTGAGGGGTTGAATACAAGAGGAGATGTGAAGGAAAGTGTTACACTGAATGTGCAAAACTCAGAAGGGAAAGTGAGGATTGATGCGATAGCAAATTCAGGGAGGAGTGGTGGAGTGTACATTCCACCATTTAAATTGGCCAGAATGATGAAGGACATCGAGGACAAAAGCAGCGTTGAATATCAGAGAATGACGTGGGATGCTTTGAGGAAGAGTATCAATGGATTGGTGAACAAAGTCAATGCTACTAACATCAAGAATATCATTCCAGAGTTGTTTGCAGAGAATCTCATACGAGGGAGGGGTCTATTTTGTCGTTCATGTATGAAGTCTCAAATGGCCTCTCCAGGTTTTACAGATGTATTTGCAGCATTGGTTGCAGTGGTAAACACCAAGTTCCCTGAAGTAGGTGATCTTTTGTTGCGGAGGATAATATTACAGCTCCAGAGGGCATACAAGCGTAATGATAAGGTTTCTATCTTAGATTCTTTTTAGTTGACTGATGGATTGCTTCTCAAATTTTTTTTTTTTTTTTTGGGTACATGAGTAGTGCTTTGCCATGTATTATTATCTCATGTATTAGGGTGATCATTATTTTTTTGGCAGCCACAACTACTTGCTGCAGTCAAATTTATTGCACACCTGGTGAACCAGCAGGTAGTTCATGAGCTCATTGCTCTTGAGCTGCTGACGTTGCTGCTGGAAAAGCCAACTGATGATAGTGTTGAAGTGGCTGTTGGCTTTGTTACAGAATGTGGATCTTTGCTCCAGGACCTTTCTCCTCGAGGATTGCATGGTGAGTATAAGATTCTTTCAGTTTTTCACAATATGATAATTTTACATTATTAATAAGATGAATCTTTGGAGTTATGGGACAGTGCTGACTGCTGTCTCGTAGCAGGTTGTCAAACATCAATGAGATTGTTTTTCTAATATTTCTTCTGAGAATATAATGATTACCTAATAAGTGGGACAAAGCTAGTCTCTGGGAGAAGCTCACTCGAGTTCTGCTGCTTCTGTAAAAACAATTATACTATTGCATACCTTCACATGAGATATTTTAGATTTTAATTTGTGAGGCTGGAAGCTATCCTGGTGCACCAATTTTTGATGTCTTCTGGACTAATTTACAGTTTTATGTTGCTATATCTTGAGGGTTGGTTTTTGTTCTCGATTGCATGTGTTCTATTTTATGATATGTTGTAAATTTTATCTTCTCACAGAATATCACAGTTTTATGATACATATTTTATGATATGTAGCCTCTCTCTCTCTCTGACATTGTTGGTTTTTTATTCAACAGGCATCTTTGAGCGTTTCCGTGGAATTCTTCATGAAGGAGAAATAGATAAACGAGTTCAGTTCTTAATTGAAGGCCTGTTTGCATTGCGAAAAGCCAAGTTCCAGGTGAGCCTTCATTAACTGAGGAATTTGAAATCTGTATTATTGAATCTGCTCTACTTCCTAGATGATGTTAGATTTCATATGTTTAATCTTGACATGTTCTATGAATGAACCTTATGTAGGGATACCCTGCTGTAAAACCAGAATTGGATCTAGTGGAGCAGGAAGACCAACTAACTCATGAAGTCTCTCTTCTGGATGAGATAGACCCTGAGACTGCTTTAGGTAATCCTAGCTTCATCAAACTAAGTTATGTTTTTGTGACTTTTACCTTCTGTCACGCTGAGCTTACATAATTTTGCTCCCCTCTGAGCAGACATCTTCAAGGCGGATCCCCAATTTTCAGAGAATGAGAAGCAATATGAAGAACTTAAGAAGCAAATACTAGGTGAAGAGTCTGAGGAAGAAGCAGATTCAGATGATGATGCAGATTCAGATGATGAGGAGGACAACGAATCTGAGGATGAGGAAGAGGATGAAGAACAAATGAAAATAAAGGACGAAACCGAAACAAATTTGGTCAATCTTCGAAGAACTATCTACTTGACAATTATGTCTAGCGTTGATTTTGAAGAAGCAGGCCATAAGCTGTTAAAGATCAAACTTGAACCTGGTCAGGAGGTGGGTTTAATGAACTAATATATGAAAAAAGTTCTAATCTGCTTGAATGAAATTTATGTTAGAGTTTGCTAGGTATTGATTGATGGAGTTTTTACGAGTGATTCAGTGCATAACAAGTTTATAATCAAGTTGCATGCAACCTGTGTGTCTTACTACTACTGCTTGTTTTGATGTTGTATGGTTGGAAGCAAAACAGGGAAAAACATAATTACATATCATAGATTTAGACTTTAGTTTAATTGCTGGAGAAGCTACTTTGTTTTTAATCTTGAAGATTGCTCCTGGAGTATCTTTTTTTTTTTTTTCCATGTATGTGCATCATCATGCAACATGTTAAGAGTGATGGCTTACTTGCTTCTCAGTGATTTTGAGGAGACCATGGAAATATCTCTCAACAAGATTCTGTGATCATGTCATGCTTGTAAATTGTGAGATCTTAGATTGCCACAATTGTTTTTCTATTTATTTCCAGGGTGTGCTCTCCACATTTTAATATTGGTGTGTTAAATATAATTTATCTTATTGTCTTACTTGTACCAGATAATATAAGAGAACTTGTGCATAAGTATTTTCAATAAACCATTTTGAGACTTGCAGTTAAGCTATTCTGTTCAGCTTCTAATTTCATATAAATTGGGTTTGCCTTTTCAGATGGAATTGTGCATTATGCTTTTGGAGTGTTGCAGCCAGGAGAGAACTTACCTCCGCTACTATGGACTTCTTGGGCAACGGTTTTGCATGATAAATAAGGTTCATCAGGAGAACTTTGAGAAGTGTTTCGTCCAGCAGTATTCCATGATCCACAGGTTGGAGACCAACAAATTGCGGAATGTGGCAAAGTTTTTTGCTCATTTACTTGGCACAGATGCACTACCATGGCAATGTTTGGCCTATATACGGTTGACTGAAGAGGACACAACTTCTTCTTCCCGTATTTTTATTAAGATTCTCTTCCAGGTACATAGCAAGTTAAAATTTATCTCCAATTTTCTTTAGCCAGTTAAATTCTTGCTTAGCATCCAAAAATCCTGTTTCTTATGGTTGACTGTGCGAACTGCCAACTTGTGATATTTTCCTCCTGTAGCTATGAAGTAATTGCAGTGTGCCTTTTTTTGGTAGCTTAGACATGGTTAAAACTTTAAAGGTGCATGAAAAAAACTGTCTTTTTTTTTTTTTTTTTTGTCCATTCATTGTTATAGTTGACAAGCTGAAGTCATCGTTGAGGAACTGTTCCAAAAACATCGTATTTACCATGTACCTGATAATAGCATACATAAAATGAAGTAAAACCACTCAAAACTTTATGTGGACTGTAATTATAGTCATTTGCTTTTGTATTGAGTTATGTTTTCTTTTATTCCCTTGTTTTCTTCTCAGGCTTTTGGCTGAACTTTAAATCTTATGCCTTTTGTTGCAGGAACTATCAGAGCACCTTGGGATCCGCTTGCTTAATGAACGTCTAAGTGACCCTGCTATGCAAGATTCTTTTGATTCTATCTTTCCCAAGGATAACCCCAAAAACACTAGGTTCGCTATTAACTTTTTCACATCCATTGGTCTTGGTGGGATCACAGAAAACCTGCGGGAGTATCTCAAAAACATGCCACGGCTCATCATGCAGCAGCAGCAAAAGGCCGCCTCTGAACTGGATTCTGAATCTGATGGTTCTAGCTCCGATTCAGATGGATCTGGATCATCTAGTTCAGAGTTGAGTGACAGTGAAAGTGAGACTGATAGTGACGATAGACACAGGAAGAAGACAAGAAGAAATTGAGGATGGTACTACTCAGCTACTTCTATACAACATATTGTGATTGTATTTCTTTATTGTATTATGATTTTGTTTTTGATCGGCTTCTAGTGCAGACGAAATCTTGTCAAATTTTTGTTTCTATTTTGCAGTATTATGGATAGTTCTTTGACTGGTTGTTTGGAAGTAATATTGTCTTCCTTGCTTCTGATCATACGTGTGGTTCTCTTGACTCTTTTATCAAGAAAATAAGGTTTATCTTAATCTATTCACTTGGTGTTAAAATCCAGGGCTCGTCTATAAGGGTATGTTTGGACTGGGGTGGAAGGTGGATTTTGTAAGTCCGGATTTGGGATTTGAGTGGATTTTGGAAATCTTGTGTTTGTTTTGGGATTATATAGGGTAGGATTATAGTTAAGATGTTCTCATTACATTGGATATTGTAGAAAAAATAGTTTTTTCTTTGGAATTGTAGAAAAAATTGATGTTTTTATTGAAAGTTGTAAAAAAAGTAGGTAAAGATGGGATTTGCAAATCATTTCCCATCTCATAACAAACAAGGATTGAGATTTGACCCATCCTAAATCCGGATGGGCACATCCCAATCCAAACATACCCTAAGATGTTTATATTAAACTTGTTGAATAACATAAACGGGAAATGTTTGATGTGATTGAATAACAAAATATGGAGCTCTTAAAAGTAATAACATTTTTTAGTAAATTGATTAAATTGCATATTAAAATTTTAATTTGATGGAGTCTCCTTATTTTTCAAAGAAACAGTAAGTTTCAATATCTTATTCTGTAATGATACAAGGAGTTCAAATTGTTTCTTTTTTTTTTCATGAGCTGCTAAGTTGTTATATACCTCATACGATGTTTTAAAAGGCTTATAAACACAGTCGGTACACAACAGTGATTTACTATTATTTGCATTGCAATTTAATGACAATTCAGGCGAAGTATATATATGATTGGGATCCATGAAAATCAAAGATGTAGAAAACACTTTATTTATTTCATTCATGTGCCATCTTGTGAGTATAAATTACAGTGAAATGTTGCTTCGGGTGTTCTTGAGAAAAGAGGCACTTTTAGTGATTTCTCGTAGAGGTTTGTCTGTAAATCGGACAATATTGTAGGCCCAACCCCCTGCTATGGCCCCTGCCGTGGGCCCCAACAGGTAGATCCATATGCCCTTGTATTTGCTTGATACTATTGCTGGTCCTAAACTCCTTGCTGGATTCATCGATGCCCCAGAAACCGCTCTGCATTTATCATAACTACATGAGATTCTTTCTTCACTTTTCATATCAAATTTTAATTTTAAAAATTAATCTCCGTCCATGTGACTAAATATCCTCCATAGGATTCAGCAATTAAAGGGAGACTGGGTCAGGAATAAATAAATGAAGGTCTAATCTACATAAATTAAATAATCTACCCATAATCTTTATAGAATCTTAATAGCATTTATTTAATTGCAATCCGGCAGGTAAATCACATATCCGCAACCCTAAAGAATGTATCATCAGATAATCGACTAATTAAGCTAATATCTTTTTCTTTTTATAAAAGTTCATGTAAAATCATTTTATGGATATAATTTCCTAAGATAGGAAACCAATTTTTAGGTTGAATATATATATATATATATATATATATATATATATATATATTTCTATCAACATTTACCACTATACCAACTGAACGAGGGGAAAAGTTGATTAAAAAAAATGCAAGAACAAAAAATAAAGTATAGAAGGGGAAAAAAACGGAAAGAAAAATAGAAACACAAAATATGAACTTTTCCTTTCAGAAAATATTGGTATATATTATGATACTAATTTAAAGAGAGAAAAATAAATTAAAATCAATATAATATACGTACCCAGCCATCATCACATTAAGCAAAATGGTAGCTCCAACAGCCAGACCAGCAAGTTCTCCAATCTGCACCAATCAATCACAACCATTGAATTAATTAAAGTTCAAGTCATTTTCACCATTGATGAAATTAAAAATTTTAACTCCATTATGGCGTTATCCCGTTCTAATCACGATTATGTCCAAATCATTACTTTAATACTATTATTTAATACAGGTGGACCAATCATATTCCTTATCCGAGCAAACAACATAGAGCAAGTCTAGCTACTTACTTTGTCTTTTCATATTCAATAACAAGTTGAACATTTTTGTCAAAACTACATAATACTGATAATAATACAGATATTGGACACGGGAAAAATGATACAAAAAATTAGATTAGAAAAATATAGAGCTTAAAATTGGACCAATAATTATATGGCTAAAGGAGTTAGATTAATTACCGCTCGATTGTCGGTGGCAACGCCGGAAATGACGAACATGAGATAGAATGTGATGATAAATTCCATTACCAACGACTGTACGTCTGAACCGTTAGGGGCGGTTCCGACGAAGTGGTCGTGGGGACCACTGAACAGTAATCGTAGGGTTCCGCTTGCTAGGGTTGCTCCCACTACTTGTGCAGCAATATATGCTGGTACCTAAATTATTAATTATGAATTATATTGTTATTTTCATGGACAAAAACAGACAAATTCTGGAAAAATAAAATAATACTGATGTAGATGGAAGAAATATTTTAGAATAGAGGATTTAGACTCAATTGTCACGACCTTTCAAGAATGTTGGGTACGCAAAGATGGGTGCTTTTTTTTTTTTTATTGAACGAGGCCATACATTATTGACGAAAATAATTGTCTCTAGCCATAATGTAATTGTTTTTAAAGTATATGGATTTAAAACGAATAAAAAAAAAATGCCGCCCTAAAATGAGAGATGGTATTAGCTCCAAATGAGAAACATTTGGTAATTAACGACCGTTTTTTGTCATTAATCGACAATTTTTTTACACTGAAAATTCAAACGTAATTATTTGTATAACAACTGATTAAGTAGTTACATATCCAAACTCATAATAAAACAATTTATTTTTTTAAAGAAAGCTCATAATAAAACAAAAGTTACTTTCTATAAAGTTATAACACGACATACTATTATATTACTAAAGATTCAAATTCACAACCACCTATTAAATTATAACTTTACGATTACCTAAATTAGACACTTATACCATCTCATTTTGATCTCTTTGGTGACATTTGGTTTGACTTTTGAAAAACAACAGAGAGGGAATTTGATACTATTTGATTTCTGAAGCCTAATATAATGCATGTGTGAAGCTTACAATGTGAAAAGACGAAAAAAAAATAATGATTAGACCTAAAAATGAGGCGCAGAAGGCGATGGAAATTAAATACATAGATAGTCAACAAAAAATGTAATAACAGGAAATAAAACATTATTAGTCAAGCTTTATTATTAAAAAAAAAAAAAAGAAAGAAGGGGGTGCATGGTAGTAGCGTGCACCTGTTTCCATGGGAACCTCTTGCAGGCGGCAAAAGCAATGGTGACGGCGGGGTTGAAGTGGGCGCCGGAGATATGGCCGACGGAGTAAACCATGACCATGACCACCAGGCCCCACACTATGGCTATCCCCGGCAACGTTATCACCTTCTCCTTGTCGGCGTTCACCACTATCGACCCACACCCTGCAAATATCAGGAAGTATGTGCCCAGAGTTTCTGCTATTATCTGCATTTATTATTCACCAAACGCTATTAATTAGTATTAATAGATCATTAATTAGGGTTTCGATGAATACAAGAAACGTAGGTTTTGTGTTGTTTACCTTTTGTATAAAGGGTACAGTGATGGAGCAGCACGCAGAAGAATCTGGTTCAGTTTTGCTGTTCAAATCATCGTCGTTTATTCTCACAGTACTGTGACCATTTGCTGATCCTGATAATATCTGATCACCCATATTTCTTTGTCAATTCCAAAGGGGTTTTTGGAGATGGATATTTTTGGCTAACAAATCTTTGTGTTCAGAGAAGTGTGAAAGATTCCACTGAAAGAAGCCCAATTTATACATATATCTTTTGGGTGGGGTGGGGGTCTGGGAATTTTTTTTGAGGATGAATCAATGGTTTTTGACTATGATGGGATTTTCTTAATTTTTTTTTCTTAGAGAAATAAAAAATGGATATAATTAAGACACAATAATTCACTTTGGATAAATCGTTGAAAAGTGTGATGCCTTTATTTTAAGCTGTCTTAGCATTGATGGGCGATGACTACTTCAACAACCCACCGGAAACTCAGAATTAATCATTATTGGAGATTCCCATCACAACTTCTAACTAAGTTCAAATTTAATTTCATCAATTTAATGTTTCCAATTTATCGATTGAATCCTCTATCTTACTTTTTGTGTTTAATCAATATACTATATATCATTTAAATTGTTTGATTTCAATAGGTAATTAAAATTATGGTCGTAACCGTGTTATTTTGACAATGGTATATTGGTGAAACAATAAATCTTATTTGTCATTTATATTATCTCTTAGTTTTTCACTAAAAATAGACCAAATGTAAAGTATCTATGTAATTACCAAAGATTAGAATTAAAAAGATAATTATGCGCTAAGAAAATACAATAATAATCACAAATTAGGAGTATATATATGTCATGCATGACTAAATAGAAATAAGAAACAAAATGTCCTCTTATATTCTTAGTGATGCTCATAGGATTTACCTATATTCTTAGTGATGTTCAATTAAGTAAGGAGGTAACTTTATGCTATTTTCATCATGTTTAGACAAATATAAAATGGCAAAACCATAACCCATAGACCTAAGTTCTTTTACTTGTTAGATATGCCTCTTTTTGGTGTATCGAAAGATGTTTACATCAATCAGATTAATTCTAGGATACAAGTAAAGAAATACTCATCATGATAAATTCTATATAGTATTTTGTTAGTATATATTTAGTAAAAAATGAATCTAGTACTCTAATTAAAAAAAATAAAATTCAGCTGTTCCTTTTCCCTACTAAAACAGGATACTATTGGCGGAATCATAAAAGAAGTCATGTAATGAACAAAAAATAATTTTTTATCAGTAGCCCCACATTTAAATATAAAAAAAAATCTTACATTTTTATTTTTCTTTATTAAAAGTTCATATCTTTCTGAAATGAGAGTACGGGTGGACAAACACTAAATCCTGAATGCAGTGAATACAACTGATTTTTCTTGAATGAGGATTTGAAAATTTAAATAAAACTATTTATTAGTAGAGTGATATTCATATTTCCAATAGGATACACATTAAATTTACTGACCTGGTGGTTAATAATTTATTTTCTTTCAGTAATTGATCACTCGTTTATATTTTCACAAAAAATTATATGAGAATTTCCCCCTGTTTCAATTTTATTAGATGAAGTCATTACTCACAATCAAAACTCATTTTCATAATTAATTATTTATATATTAAATAAATTATGCATTTGTGGATTGATTTGTTTTACATGAAAATTAATTTGTAGACTAAACGATTTCACAATCATGATGAGGCAAACATTAGTTTTAAATAATCCAAACAATTGATTTCCTTAACAATATATATAAGATAAATATATTTCCCTTATGAAACTAGAATCCATATGCAAAGAGACAAAACAGAAATACAACTAGTTTTCCTTAGAAAAGACAAAACACTCAGAAGCATGATTAATCACTCATGCTACCAAATTATAAATATGCCCAAGTCCAGATCAGGCGTTACTAAATTATTATAAATGTTCTAAAATAATGTTACATTTATGTTATATTTCAGTATCGCATATTATTACCACTTAACAATAATACAATATATATATATATATATCTATATATATATATATATATATATTATCAAATGGAACGAAATCAAAATACGATACAAAAAAATGCTGCTTATCCTAATGAACTGGTTGGTGTCTAGGTGACCAACTGCTACATACCTTCATATCCAAGGGACCAACAAAAAAATAAATCTATTTATCCTGTTATAATATTACTATCATCGTAATATATACAGATAGATGTATTTAATTAGAAATGTATAGCAATTCTTTTACCAGTTTCTTCAAGTAATATGATTAGAGTTTCTTGTTTTAATAATTCTAAAATTTCCCCCAAAAGCTTCGATTTAGGTGAGGAAAATGTGTATTGAGCTCTTTATTAATTAGTGGCATTTGGCAACCAACCCTTTCATTTTCCCTTCTTAATTTCCAGCTTACAGTAGCAAACATTAATTTGACTAAGTAACATTTTATATACGTAATCTCGTATTGTTTTCTTGTATTAGTAAAGAAATATATGATGGTTTTAAATTGCAAATTACAATCCATTTTGTCACAAAATCTTCCCTCAATTTTAGTTTGAGTCAAATTGTGTCAGGATTTGTTTTAATTTACACAAGCTTTGAAGAATATATCGAGTTAAAAATCACATCACAAGTTGAAAACAAATGAATGAAAGAGCAAATACAATGGGTATTTCTTAATGACTATTTTATTGTCTTGTTCTTCTTCTGATCCCAATCAAATTAATTTATTTTTTACCTTGAAGTTTCTATTAATAATTGTGGATATACTTCTAGCAGAACTGTATGTTAAAATTATTAAAATTAAAATCGAAAGTTTAGCAAATCTAGCCAGTTTCGAAGCACAAAATTTAGTCATGGGTGCTTATGACTTATGAGTATGCTTTAATTAGAGGCCCAGATGTTTCATGGCCCATCTATATTCCTTTTTTTTTTTTCCTTCCTTTTTTTAACCGAATAATTGCTTTTAAATTAAGAGCAACCGTATTACCAGTATAATTCTATCAAACGTGTTAATAAATAATTCACTACTCACATCCATATATAAATTTGTTAAAATGAATTTTGGTTTCTATCGTCACATTTGTTGTCTTATTTTGACTTTTGGAAGATGTGAAATATTATTGAGATAAGTGATAATTAAGAAGCTTAACTTTTGATATACTGAAACGTTCATGCTTAATAATCGATAATCGAATTATTGATGCTGACTAATTCTTGGCAAATGTAGCCCAAAAAACGAAGATGAATTTCTTATATGGTAATGGTATTTATAATTGGTTAAGATGGTTTCGAAATTAAGATGTTGATATATCTTATATATAAATATAAATATATATATATATGTGTGTGTGTGTGTATTATTAATATAATCAATGCTAGCTAGAAGAGAAGCTTTCATTTATAGATCATGCTGCATATTGGTTGAAAAGTATACACACATGACCTTCAAATTGGAAGAGAAATGACATAGCTTTTAATGTATTTACATGGAAAGATGTATACAATACAAGGTGCGACTTTTTCCTAAATTAAAAAAGAAAAAAACAAATTTCCCAATTTTAAGCAATCAACAACATTATTTATAAACATACACAATTAGCTTGATAGAATTTTGTCAAATTCCCCTTCCTCCCAAACAAAGAAAACCATTTTTCGACATTTATTACAGATAGAGAAACAATGGGAATCCAAGTTGATGCATTCAATTAATTCAGTATAAGTTTTAAGCAATCAACAATATTATTTATAAACATAGACAATTAGCTTGATAAATTTTTGTCAAATTCCCCTTCGTAGCTCTCAAACTAAGAAAAACATTTTTCGACATTTATTACAGATAAAGAAACAATGGGAACCCATGTTGATGCATTCAATTAATTCAGTATAGGTGTTGTTGGGTAGGGTATCATCACTTCGCAATAAAGCATCCTATTACGAGTTGGTCTCTTCAAGCCTCCTCATTTGTTAGAGAAATTATGCCTAATTTGAACATATCACAATCTTACGTATTATATCACTGTTGATGTTTATCTAATATAATTATTAGTTTCATATCATATAAAAAATGATTTTTTTTTAAATTAGCGATATATGCATTAAAATGTGCATATATATGGTGGACATGAGAGTATTTTGATGCAATTAAATATCAATTAACTGATTTAATTTGCAAAATGAACAAAGTATTAAAAAAAGGGCTTCTTGTTAAATACTTTACGAGTTTCAAGTTGGCCCAAAAATGAAACAACATTAGAGAATTGAGAGGAATATAATGCTACGCTCAAAACATGAAACATACAAGAAAGAAAAAAACAAATGAGAAGGAATATACATTCTAACTACAAAATATTGGTTGTTGATTATATTAATGATGGATTTGAATTGTTAATCATTACATACTAAAATGCTAGTCGCTGAAAGGTAGACACAATTTTTTCTATTTTAAAATTTAACAACCGAATTTTCACCTCTAATATAGAATAGGAAATTAATTGAATTACCAATCCACGTCTAATATTTAACCACTCACTAATGAGATGCTAATATTATTTTCTGTCATTATTTTATTCAATTTCGTCAGTATCATCCATTACTAAATTTCTCCACAACTCCCACGCACGATTTTGGCATAATATTTGTGTATCGTAACAAAATGATTATTGCATCACTAATTAATAATGCAAAACGCACTAAAACATCGAGAAGCTCATAATTGGTTTTAAAAAAAGTGCAAGAGTAGAAATCAAACCACCCCACAATTAATTGAAGCAAATTAGTTATATTAATTAATTTTTGGAACCCAAATTCAACCCGCATGCAAAACCCCATCTTCTCCACAATTAATTGGATGGACCATGAAATTCAACAGTTGAATCCAATTACATTTAATAATTGGACTATGATATGGAAAGAAACTGTTAATATTCTTGCAAACCAACGTTTTCACACGGGATTCTTGCACATTTTCATCTTCAACAATTGACTGTCTTTTTTTCTTCTTTTAAAAGTTATGAATTGTTTAAGATAAGAGCATAAATAAGCTGACAGGATCCCATGATTCATGGAGTTCCAAATGCTTGCTTTATTGCTGCTACAAGTGGCCGGCAATGACCTCTCGTGAACTCTTCTTTTTCTTCCCATTTCTTTCACACTTTCTACATAATTAACGACTATATCGAAATTTCCAATGTAACATTCATTCTTTATCTATGTCTAAATTGCAATATTATCTATTTTTGTGCTTTCATGTTGTGGATCAGTGGATGTGATCTTTAGCTATACATTAACTCTAGTTGACAATTAATGTTATTTAAGTTTCTCTACTTTATATTGAGCTTTAAATAATCGTGTTTAATTATCAAACAGACTTTGAATGTGCTTAAACAATCTCGAATTTTACCAAATATATCTATTACCTTTTGAGCTCCAACTAAAGTTTTAATATTATTAAATGAGAAATCATAGTATCAAATTGTGAATTAATAAATTGTTCTATGTTTTTTGATAATCAACATCAAATATATATATTTTTAAATTATTTGATTTCCAGTCCCAACGCAATATCAGGTCTCAATACCCCATGTAAATTGGTTTCTTGGATTTTTTGTTGCAATTTTTCGTTTTCATAGTTATATAAGGGTTTTTGAGGGGGGAAAAACTCACGTTTGTTTGTATATTTCTATTAACATAACTTCTTTTTTTTTTTTTTAACAAATGAGTATTTAGACCATAGCAAATACTATTGATTCTAGTTTTTGATTGAAGGTGATTTTAAGTGTATATTGGTAAACCTCAAGATTAATTGGATTGGACTGAGCCCAATTGCCCGGGCCATCCTTTCACCAAGTGAAAAGATTTCGCAAGCTCGGAATTTAGAAATGATCATATTTGGAGCCCGGCCCTATAATACTAGGCCAAGCTCATGGGCTTGGACTCAATAGGGCCCAAAATGAATGATTTATTGGAGTCAGCACAATATATATGTTTGGACAAGTGTTCATATTACCAATGTCTTACTGTGTTTTTGTGTGGATATTACATATAATCAAGTTTGAAGTTGCAAGTGGATGGTCATATAACAATTACATTTAACATAGTTTTCTTCATCACCTCAACATCCCTATCCTTCCGAATTGTCCTAAGTCTGTGAAACAGCAACTGCCATAATTTATATTCATCCATAACTTTACATTACCACTCAATCAAAATACATGATACATTGATAATGGCCATAGAAATAAAATCGACGACACTTAAAAGCTATGTTTGGATTGAATTTGGCTCATTTGGATTTGAGATGTATCGAGTATAAATTCAAGAGTTTGGAATGTGATTTACATAATTACAGAATACTCCAACTCACCTCCAAAAATCCTAAACAACCCTAAACATCTTTTATTTATTTCTCACAAATCCCAACAAAGTAGTCGAATGTAATGTCTTAATTATAATCATATCTTATAGAATCTCGAAACAAACCTGAGAAAAATCTTAAATCAAACTTGTAAAATCCACCTAAACTTTTGTTCAAACACACTCTGTGATTGCATTAGATGTTCAACAAAAGCTCAAAATTCCCTCAGAGCAATCAAACATGACAGAATATGCTACTTGCAGAGACATTGTGTAATTAGCAATTTAAGAACCTCAAAATCTTGGCCACTTTGCAATAAGAATGGATGGTGATGACAAAATCGTCTCGAATTGAAGAGGAACAAATAAGAAACGAAAAAATTAGCTAAAATTCAGCAAAGCTAGAACACACCAATAACATATATTCATTGACAATCATTGATAGCACTTCTCAGTTACAGCTCATAACTACAAAATAATCGTCTTGAAAAAGAATAAAAAAATAAATAAAGGATTGTACGAAATCAAAATTCACAAGAGAAAACCTGGGACGGCAATCGCCAAGCTTCAGATTTAGAGAAACACATATCATCCAAAGCATCGCTCCGGCACCATCGGCACTTCGGATTCTGGCCGCATTCGGATCTGGAGTCCATTTCCCCACAGCCCCGTTTCGGGTCGACCCGATTTGGGTTCTTATGCGTCTTGGTGCTGGTGTCGGAGGCAGCTAATTTTGGCCCCCGGATTTGGCTCCGAGAAGCATTATTAGGAACAACAACGGCGTCTGATGGATTGGAGACTAGAATCAGAATCGAGATTAGACATAATAAATATAGGGTTATCAATTTAAGCATTGCCATAAATTAGGGCAACAACGGAAAGATACTATAAATAGGATATGTATCTGAGAAAACAGAGAGACACAGCACCAGTATGAGAATGGGTGAAAGCTATCCCCAAGATACACCAATTATTAATTTATGTTCATACTTTGCTATTCACACAAAATTAAAGGACGAGTTTGCAAAAAGGTTAACCTGAGGTACTTTGTGATTCACAAAAAATCAATGGGCAAAATTGCAAATATTTAAAAAAATTGGCCCATGCAGGTCTCGAACCTGCGACCTTCGCGTTATTAGCACGACGCTCTAACCAACTGAGCTAATGGGCCAATTAATATAAAATCTCTGGATATATAATATTAAATAAATATATTAATATTTAATTGACATAAATAAAATTGTTTAACCCTACACGGCATCCCAATTCCCATCAATATATTTTGCCAATTATTGTCTTCTCGTATTTTTCCTTTTCTTTTAGGCGACAAATTTCAATTTTCTGTGATTTTTTCAAGTTCTAATTAACTTGCTAAAGCTGTCAATTTTTTGGTGATTTAGTTCCGAAGTTAATCTGAACTCGAAATCTTGCCTTCGATTACTAAGGTTACGGATTCCAATCTTCAGCGGTCTGGTTTTCTGGTATGAATTAGTTCGACAATTGTGATTGTTTGTGCCGTAACTATTTTCAATTATAATTTGATTGTATTTGAGGTTTTGGTGCTGTGTTCTAATAAATCTGTTTGATCAATCGCTGCTAGTTACGCAGTAATAAATTTTCTTTTTAATTATGTTTGTGGATGAAGTTTGGTAGAGATTGAAGTAATTATCATTGTTATTGTTCTGTGGCCGTAGTTCCCCCTTCTGTCTTGTGATCAATTTTATTATATATTGTTTATTGTTGTAATTGCAGCGTACTTCTTTCTCTCCCCCTTGAATGTATAAAATAAATTGGAAAAGAGTAATAATCGGAACTTACTCTGGCTGAAAGAGCCCCAGAGTCTTCCTCTCATCACTTTTTAAGTTTCAAATTTTAGTAGAATTCCATCATGCATAATATATTTTTCCATGAAGAAGTATGTCGGTGATGGTGTAAATGTCAACTTCAAATCTTTATATATATAAGTATGCTTTTAATGGAGTAAATGTCTAATCTTTATGCAAAAGTATGTTGTTAATGGAGCAAAATGACTAAATTCAGAATGTGTTGTTAGTGGAGTAAATAACTGGATTCTAACCTTTTAAAGCAAAATTTGACTTCTTTTGGAATAATATCCTTCAGTCTGTGCTGTGACTGATGTTGTTTTACTGTTGTTAGGATAGTGGTTTCCTCATTTTGATAAGAGTGGCACTTTCTAGAGAATCCAGTGCTGCTTTTACAAATCAAGGATGGATTCCCATGCAACAAAAGATCTTGTATCATTCAAAAACCATGGGGAGAATATTTCAGGTTGCAGAAGTTCCATAGTTGAAGCTGAAGAGTCCATTTTTGACTCTTCACTTGAGCTGAAAAGGCAGGAGAGTGATGGAAAAGTGAATCATGTGAGCCCACATGATGACCTAGAAAAGTATAACGTTGAATCGGATCAAGATCCAAGCAAGGCCCATGATAAGGAGACAGACTCTATGAGCCAAGTTATTGCCAATACTGAAAATCTTCATATTGAGTCTTCAACTGAGGAGGCAGGGCATTCAACTTCAGAGAAAAGCGTTTTTGAATGCCACCACGCACCTGATCCTGTTGAATCTGGTGATAGGTTACCTCGACATGCCGAAAAGTCTGATACTGAGGAAAAAGATCCCATTGTTCAAGAAATTTCTAGGACCAGAGGGTGTGATTCTTCACTAACTGTAACAGATGACAGAAAATGCAATAATTTGAATCCACAGATAAGCGATATGAACATTGATGGAACTCTGTCACCTGAAATTATAGCAGCTGATAATCCAAATGGAGACTTCAATGCCAAGAGTTCCGAAGAAGGAAAGTTCTTTTATTATGACACACCTCTGTTTGAAGAAACTGGGGTTTGGATACCTGTTTCTGTTCCTCCGATGACTGAAAATGAGCATGAAGAATGGACTCGAGGATTCTGCTCACATGGTGGATACATTCCAGAAGCAGATTTGGGCTGGAATCAATGCCTTGGAGAAGATAAAGAATTGACCATGTGGGATGTGGTGGTGGATATGATACTCGTAGCACGTGGGAAATTGAATTCTCTTGCTTCTGGGGATATTGCACAAATTTCATGGATATCGACCCAGATAATTGAGCAAGCATGGAAAGAAATGGCTCAAACCCTGACGGAGGCCAATTTCAGTAACACCCAAGAAATTCTTGAATCAGAGCCACCCAAATGGTTGCCTGATAGCACAGCTTCTTCCTGTATGCTCTGTAGTGCGCGGTTTCATCCAATCATGTGCACCAGGCATCATTGTCGATTTTGTGGAGGAATCTTTTGCAGTGAGTGTACTAAGGGAAGGAGTTTGTTGCCAGGAAAATTTCGTACTGGGGACCCACAAAGAGTTTGTGATGTATGCTGTGTGCGACTTGAATCTGTGCAGCCATACTTGATGAATCAAGTAAGCCGTGCAGCACAGCTTCCTACACATGATTTGACGGACTTGAGCACTTTGAGATCTTGGGTAAATTTTCCCTGGGGGCAGTCAATGGAGTATGAGATTTATAAGGCTGCAAACACAATCCGAGGTTATGCTAAGGTATGAGTTTGAAGCTTTTTTCTTCAAATCTTATTACTTATTCGAGGTACAACTTGAAGAGTCTGTGCTAGAGACTGTACCAATAACTTACTTTTATTTGAATGAGGTTAAAGTTGTGAAAGAGTTGAAAATGCCATTAAGTTATGAAGCTTTCCTATTTGAACTGAGAAATTATTGCGCAAGAGATCTTTGTCTGGCTCGCAATATATATAAGGTTATGGGGTATCAAATATTCATCTCAGATAGGTGATGATCATCATCATCAATGAATTTGAAAAGGAAGAACTCTCAATATCAAGATGAAACATAGCTTAACTAATTTGATTCTATAACTAACCAAAAACTTTAAGGTGAAATTTGATGGTGCATGGCTAGTATGTTTTGGAATGGGGAAGGAGGCAGCTTGTTTGTCCCCTGTAAATCATGTTATTTTTAAATAATATTTTAATCTATGTAAGTTAACTTGTGCTGCGTTATGTGATCTTTCAGGTTGGTTCCTTGAGACAAGAGAAGAGAATTCCAGGAGCCATTTTACGAGATGCAAAAGGCCTCGCAATAATTACAGTAGTGAAAGTTGGAATGATGGTTACTTATAATGTTGGAACTGGATTGGTGGTTTCTCGTAGGAAAGATGGATCATGGTCTCCACCCTCTGCCATTTCTTCCTTTGGTGTAGGCTGGGGAGCACAGGTGAAGTAGATTAGTACTTGCAAGATTTTTGCTTGAACTAATGATAACACCCTCAATAATACACTTGGACTTCATATTTATGATTTTGATATTTTCTGCTTAGTTATAGTTTTTGTGATTGATGGCTGTAGACTTAAATGAGGTATGGATGTTTTACGTAAGATTGTCATTTCTTCATAACGATCTTAATTATGAGGAATTTTTTGCCCTTCCTAGAAGTTACTTACACTATTTGATAACAATAAATTCGATTGCTGTGTTTGTTATGGTTAAATAACATTCTATATTCATTTTCAGGCTGGAGGAGAGTTGACTGACTTTATTATTGTATTGAGAACATATGATGCAGTGAAGACCTTCTGTCATGATGCACATTTCTCAGTTGGAGCTGGTCTGAGTGCTGCTGTAGGAACCATTGGGCGTACTGCAGAAGCTGATTTGAGAGCTGGCTCCAGTGGACTTTCAGCTTGTTATACATATAGCTGCAGTAAAGGTTTTCTTCTATCCGACTGACTTTTCATTGTTACGTGATATAAAGTTTGAAAACTTGTTCTTTACTATTAACTTGTGGTGAAGCAAATGAGGGAGCTTTTGATGAACTGTGTTTTATACCTGTTAATTTAGTAACCTGGGTTCTTAAAAGGCCTTAGTTTCTCCTCTGCCTAGATAGATTTATACAATGTTGTAATAAACTGACATTTGTGTGCTGTACTTCTCTCTTGGAATTTGGAAGATCCATAATCTAAAACTTGAAAAAATGAAGAGATATTGAAGCTCAAGTAACAAAATTGTATTTCACTCAACAGTTTTGCTTTGACCCTTCACAAGAAGTCAAAATTTGTTAATGTTGCAATGCAGGTGCATTTATTGGGTGCTCTCTAGAAGGGAGTGTTGTCACAACTCGCACACGAGAGAATGCCCGATTCTATGGTAGCCAATCACTAGATGCCTTGGAAATTCTTCTAGGTTCATTACCTCAGCCACCTGCAGCGGCCACTCTGTATCGTGCACTTGGAGACTTGTATCTGCAGGTGGAAAGGTGAACGTGTGAAATATGGCTTGTGTATATGACCTAAGAGGGGTTTGCATTGCTCATCTTTTGGCATAATCACTTTGTAAATTTGCGCCGTGCTATTTAACTCGGTTATCAGCACGATTCTTTGATTGTATATAATCAATTATTGTATAGAACTGGTGGGATATGGCTGCTAAGGCTTGTAAGTATGGTGTGCATAAGGAAATTGTATCCCAAGAAGTATCTTCACCTATTTAAACAGTTCCGGTGGTGTTATTGAAACAAGTGGATTTGACTTTGTGCTTTGCTGTTTTGCTCTTGAAATTCTGCATTTATAAACTTGTGAAAATCTCTTATGTTGCGTTTAACTTGAGAGATTTTAAAATCAAGAATTTGATATAAATGCAATCCAACTTCATGCAAATTATAGAATGAATTCTCCTGAATTCTAAATTCATTATCCGCTCAAGTAAACATCATGGATTTTCCTCTAACGATATAAAATCCATTCTCAAATATTAAACCCATTCTCAAATCTCATGTAATATTTCACAACATTCCAGAATTTGTAATTCTTAATACAGGGAAAAAACCGAGAGTACATACTTACCAAAATTTAATTATGATCTTTTGACATCCAAAGTACATTCAGTTACAAAAATCACAGAACACAAACAGAACAATCACTGTTCAAAGAAAAGAATAAAAAGAATTTGCAAGTTAAAAAAATATGAGAACCAAATCTGCTAAAAATTTGCAGAGCCAACTACAGGAGCTATTTATACTTGAATCTCTGTATCCTTGTAGGGCATAATGAAAGAAAGTAAAAAAAAAAAAATGAAAAAAAAAAAATCCTGATCCTGCTGTATAACTTTCAGTTTTTCCCTGGTTCACCAACAGCATATATATTTCCAGTGTCATATTCATATGTCAGAAGGATCGACTCTAATTACTAGTACAATAATATGCAGGCGGACATCATCTAAAGGAATTTTCAAACGTTTTAGTCCCTTCTTCTACCACCCCTTTACCTGAATTTCACCATACGAAATAATTAGTTAAGATTCTCCGGATTAACTTGAAAGCTTGATAGAGGTAAAGAATAGAGGGATGGTTTGATGAAATACCTGGTGCTAGAATTCCCAAGAGTAAGCTCAAGGTCATCAGGAACACACTCATCATGTATTCTTTCACCTTCCCATGGTTTCACTAATCCCTTGAAATTACTACCGAATGCAAACTCAGCAGCAATTGCGTCCGACATTGGAACATCAGCTGTTTGGTCAAGCCCTGCTGTAATAGCCGGAGAGCATGTCCCACTTTGCCCAGGGGTCCACATTCGAGAGCCCCCATTCGACAATGGTTCCTTGAAACCAAATGGATTTGCTGAGACAAGGCTGAACGTTGGAGAAGAAGGCCCATCTTGAGGAGTCTGAACACCAGAAAGCCATCCTGAATCGGGTGGAGTCTGCAGACCAGGACTTTGAGGAGTAGATGACGGTAAAAAAGGGTAGTTCTGCCCACACCAGGCAGAACCAGTCGTCGGGTCATCCCAGTTTCCGTTCATTCTAGGAGTTCGTGCAGTGGGTGAGCTCAGTGGAGGTGTAACTGGAGCACTTATAGAACCTCCAGGAATGTAAAGATGGTGGGGAAGCTTAGATGAAGCTGGTATTGTGCCAGACGAAAGGTTCTTTAGCCAGGGGATAAGGGAGTTGGGATCAGCACTATTATTGGCATTGGCAGCATAATGGGACGAGACAGGGCTTGCAAAAGAAGACGATGCAGGGCTTGGATTGAACGAGGCACCTGGGCTTGGTTGATATGATGAGCAAGGGCTTACTGCAGCTGAACCCATGATATCCATTCGTTCCACAGGCTTGCAACCCTGCGTAAGATGGAAACAGTTTAAAGAAATTGTAAGATTCCCAATATAGCGGAGATATGCACATTAGATAATCATATTTTGCCCACAGGTCAGACTTTTGAGAAAGATTAGCACAATCAATAAGCAGAGGGTAAGCAGACAACAAAGAAAGGCAGAAACAGGAGCTGCAGAGGAGGATCAGAAACGAAGAGGTTAAGGCTTGCTATGATATGAATATATCCACTATATTTCTCCAACTTCAGTATCAAAATAGTGATAATTACTATCCATTAAGTAAATTTCATCACCACACAAAACAAAGTCTTGGCCTGCTTAAATCACTCTGGATACAAAGTGATAAAAGTGGATGCAGAGTCACAGGATTTACTATGCCCTCAACACTTTAATATCCTAAATCCAATGGTCTATCATGATGATTGAACAACACAGTAGTAAGATTCTTCACACTGCCAATACCAAGGAAAGCTCAGAGACTTGTAAAGGAGAGAAGTGTTAGTGCCCAATTTGCGTGGCTTGGTATAGAAGAATCAATCGAACATCCCAAGTATACTAACACTGTCAATAGATAATGAATGTGCACACAATTGGGTACTTGGACAATGATTATCATTTATAGGATTTCCTGGAACACCATAGAAAATTATTCCATGCCCCTATCATTGATCTTTCTAAGGCGCCCCCCCTGTACAGATTTGTTTATTTAGGAACATTTGACCATGGCGCACGCTCAACATGTGCCGACGCTTGCGAAAAAGGGGATATGACACCCCACGATTAGTAACAGGTTCATCCCCTTGTTCTACGAATATTTCCTTGTCGGGTTGGCATGTTGGCAGATTATATTTGTATTCACATACAACCCAACTCAATTTATTTTAGTTGCAATTAAATAGTAAGTAACAAACAATCTTAGTTTATTGTAACTCAAATAAACAATACAACAAAAATAGAATAGAGAAGATGTTGAGGAAGAAAGTGAATTTCGTAAAAAAAAAAATTACAAGGAAATAAATATGATTTTACAATTTATTAAAAAAATCAGATATAAAAGAAAAAAAAAAGTACATAAACCACATCCCTTTATTTTTGTATGTACATTCTTGTACATACATGTACCCATAAAAGGTTCCAATAGTACCAGACTGCAATTACCATAAAAAGGTTTATACGTCCAATTTCGGACATGATGTGATCGAATGGATCAAATTGGGCGAATCTTTTGAAAACACAAATTAGGTAAAACAATTAGAGAAGAAAGTAATGGGTGAGGATCCATCTTATTTGTTTTACCAATAAAATGCTGAAGGAAAAAAAAAATCATATTCTTTAAAATTAATTTGACTGTCAAAGATGAAAAAGGATAAGAATCTTTTGAGGTACGTGGGCTTCGAAAAAGTAAAATCACATTCCCAAATGATTTAATCGTACGCCGTGCAGTAAGCATCAGACCCCTGGAATTTGTACATACAGTAACAGCAAGGTCCTCCTCACATGCTCTGGACAGCACATCACTTGACAACTAATAACCTAAATATCTCCCATCATAAAGAAATCTAATATTGTTAATTAAAAAGATTTAGATTAGATTCCACCTCTCCTATCGTGCGCCGGATGCGTACAGCGCACTTTAGTACTCGGTTCTCGATACATCGTTACCAGGCCTGCAGAGGTGCCCGATCAACGGCGCTAACGTCTCACACACGCATAAGGCGCATTTTAGCACACACCACCCCCAAATCCTAAAAAAATCTCACTACAGGATTAAGATCTAAAAACTATCGGAAACCTAGCTAACCTACACCACGAGAGTATTGATTGATCGTACCTTTCTATAGGTGGTTCCATCTTCTTCGACGATCCAGCCCGCTTCATTGCAGAGAGCTTTCAAGACCTCGTTGTTGTCGCAGTGCTTCGGCAGCTTGTAGCTGCCGTACATCCTCAATCCGGCGAAGATCTTGGCCGCGATCGCGCGGCGGCGCCGCTCCCTGCGCTTGTTGTTCTCCCGTTCTTTCCATGTCGGCAGCCTCGAGCCCGACGTCATCAGTACGACGCCGCTTCGTTTGGCCGATTACCGGCGACGTAGAGAGATTGATATGAACCGACGACTTAGAACCGGATGGAGAAACCGGGTTCGAGGAGAGTGTGGATGAAGATGGGGGCTTTTCGGTTTAGTGTGGTGATTAGTGAGGAGAGAAATGGGAGAGATAAATACGGGGGAGGGAATAAATTGGGGCGGGGAAAGGGTTTAATTACGAGAGTGCCACTGAAGGGAGAGGGATGTAATTTATTTACAAGTCCTGGAAATGCGGGTCGTGCACGTGTTTAGTCTTTTAGAAGTGGGGACAGGTGTTGGAGGGGGGTGGGACAGGTGCTAGGAAACATGGAGCATGGGGTTTGAATTTATTACAATAATAATCAACATTAAATATGAAAATTATATCAAATTATCATCTAAAACTTAATTAGATAAGTTTTATATACGGCAGCAGATTTGTATAAAAAGACGAAAGAGATTGTCATGATAGGGTTCAAGTTAGATTATTATCTGCCCATTTTCCATCTTCCGGAGAATTGTTTTTTTCTTCTTATCTATTTAGTTTCAAATAAATCTTTTGTACTTGGGCTCTACCTAAAGGATCGTGTGTGTGTGTATATATATATATATATATTTCAATCAAGAAAAATGATTGATTAGAGAAGTGGGGGTCATTTTTGTCATCTTGAATTCACTCAGTGGTGGATATGTAAAATTACTAGGAAGATGAGGAGTTTATAAATGGAATTTCTACAAGATTGGATTTCAGATGGCTTTTCTCTAATCTATATTAATAGCGCGGGCAATCATTATTTTAACGCAAATTTGCTATCTATGTCTATATTTTCTTCTATTCTCTTCCTGTCATAAAAGTAAAATTCATCTTCTAAGTTCTTGATCAATAGTTTTATATATTTTGTTTCAAAAAATATAGTTTTATATATTTTTCAAACTCTTGGTTGTTCATTAATTTATCTTTCTAACTTGAATCGAAAAAACTTTAAAATATTTCTTTAGTACAACCTATAAATTAATTAATATAGAAGCAACAAATTTTAGAGGACACATATAAGAGTTCTTACCGTGTTTTAAAGAAAAATTATGATCAAAATACGTGTTGAGACTTTGAAAAGTTAGCCAGATTATGTCCATTCGTGACTTATCCCTTACTAACAATAAATCATCTATATATATGGGCATTAAACACTAACAAATCATATTTATTTATAATTTATATTTAATGATATGAGTAGTTTTCAATTATGTGAAAGGAAGTGCGAGTATTTCTAAAAAAACGAAAATCACATTAAATAGGAGGAAACGCGGACAACTGGTAGTGGGACCCAAGTGTCGTTATCCTATATTCAACTACTTGCACGTGCGCGGCGGATTAGGAATCGAAATAATTAACTCAATTGGATTATCAAGATTATGTCCGAAGACAGGCTTTAAGTGTGGGGTCTTCCTATTTTTCGGTGCTTTTCTTTTATATATATATATATATATATATATATATATATATATATATATATATAAATGGGCAAAAATTATTGATTTGTCATTTTTTCTTCCAAACCATTGATCAATAGAAAAAAAAGGAAAAACATATTAAATCACTTTTAAATATCTTATACATTAAGTTTCACATATATCTTACATAATAAACTAATTTATAATTTATATATAGAAATACATATGAAATAAAAGAAGTTATTTTAAATGATATGATTATATTTTAATCATATAATTAAATTTTGAAAATAATGAAATTTAAACACTGTCAAAAATTAAAAATTTTGAAAATTAGTTTATAATTTTAATATATAAGTGTGGAAAATAGTGTTAAAATCTAAATTTCATTTTATGAAGGGTTGTAAAATGTTTAAAATTTTGAAGAATATTATAAAAATATTAAAATAATAATGAAACATGAAATTAATAATAATAATAATAATAATAATAATAATAATAATAATAATAATAATAATAATAATAATAATAATAATAATAATAAGGAGGAGGTTGTGAGATTAAGTCTAACAATCTAAAATTAACAAATAAAATTTAAAAATTAATTCAAATATATATGTAATATGAATTGTGTATAATATAAAAATCAATAAATTGAGTAAATTTTTTTAATAAAAATATTTGATAACTTATTCAAAATTATTTCAGATAAAATAGATATAAATAATCTTAAAATTGTTTCAAAAAACTATGATATGTTCCAAAGAAAATCTGAAAAATGGTTTCAAAAATCTAAAAAAATATTGTTTTAAAATGTAAAATTAATTTGAAACCTAAATTTTTTAAATATAAACTAAATTTTGGACTAAATATAATTTTTTTGAACTAATCCATTTAAAAACAATGCAGAAAATTATTTACAAATTCTAAAAATAATTTTAAGATATAAAAGAATAAAATATGAACAAAACATATTAATTAATATAATTAATCACTTCTTAATTATTTAGAAATTAAAACTCACAAACACAAAACCATAATAATAATAATAATAATAATAATAATAATTATTATTATTATTATTTTCAATTTTATTTTCAAATTTAATTGTTGAATATCGATGTTTTAAGAAAAATGGGTTCTTACAAATTTCGAAATAATAAATAGCGCGGGAGTTCTACTAGTAATTATTAATATTATATAATATTTATGAAAAAACATAATTATTTTCTTAAATAATTATCAAAAATTACTTATTAAACTCAGGTCACCTTCTTTATCACCTCCTGCAAACCCACTCTGCTTTCTTTGCTTCCTCCAGTTCTTGACAGATTCTATCTCGTCTTTCTTCTGTTTAGCCCTCTCCTGCTTCTGGGACTGTATCTCCTTGGCTAACTTCTTGTTCTCCCTTGCCTTTCCTTCTCTCATCAGCCTCTTCGGTCCTTAGTGAATATCATTTTAAAATTGTACTAACTTATATTCAATTGAGAACTAAATCTAAATTTTAAGCCTTAAATTGAGAAAAAAAAATTTTGAGTCTCTTATTGAGAAATTTTAAAAATTGGGTCTAAAATTGTGAGCTAATCTATAAATTGAGTCTTGTTATGAAATTTATCCATTAATGTTTCATATAAAAAAACATCCAGAGTTTGTAATTATTAACTTTATTCTTATTATTGTAGATTTATTTTTTTATGTTGATTTATTTTCATCTTTTGTTTTTTACAATGTTAATAATTATAAATTCTTAATATATTATTTTTGATAATAGATTACAAGGCATGCAACGCACGGGCAAAATACTAGTGTGTGTATGTGTGTGTGTATATATATATATAAGATAATAAAACCTTCGAAGATAATTACAAAAATGTCATTTTTTCTCCCAAATTGAAAGGGTATTTTCAAAAAGTTAATTTTGAAAATTTTTACAATTGAACAGTTCATAAATGAAAGCTTTTAATTTTTTCAAGAAGCAGCAGACGAAAATGTCCAATAATCTCCAATATTATTACAATGTACAATGGCGAATTTAAATTGAAAACCTATTCACAATGTTTGCATCATGATTAATAAAAATTAAAATTAGTAAAGCCTGAAAAGTTGACCTATGACCTTAGTTTCCCATTATTGAAATAGTATAAATAAAAAGAAATCATACAAACTAATTATTCCGAAGACTAAAGACTGTACATCATATTTACAACTGAAATTTTTCAGTTATTCTGAAGTAATGGCCTCATGTATTCAGTTTTATCAATAAAATAGGTCCCCAGCACAACTGAGAGCATCTCCCACCGTTGACACCATTTTTTCATCAAATCCCATTTTTGGTGGTGAAAAAATGGGTTTATCTCCCACCAGTAGCACCCAATTTCCTTATTTCACCATTTTTGATGAAAAAATAGTGTATTTGATCTCTCACCTATTTCATCAAATCTTCCACCAAATAATAAAATACTATTATGTCACCATTTCATCATATTACACCATTTATAAAGATATAATTTGGTTTGGTCTCTCATGGTATTTCACCAAATATATCACAAAATTATAAATTTAATGTTAATCATAATTTTGGTCTATTTTATTTCCAAAATATTGATTATAGATCTGATTTTAAATATTAATTTTCTTAACTATATAATTTCAACAATGATGATAAATTTCAAAAAACTATTTCAACATGAAAGCAAATCAACTTAAATTATAATATATATAGTTAAATCACACATAAACAATAATTTCATAAATTATTGCATAAAACATTACAACATAAATTAATCATAAAAATATTACAACATGATAACGTTACAACATGAAAGAAAATTAACTCAAATAAATAATGTTACAACATATATTAATCTAAAATCATAAAAAAAATCTCATTCACCATTATCATCATCATCTTCAACATCATCGATTTGACCACGTTTGCCCCACAAATGTGCTACCAATCTTCTTCTTAGTTCATTATGTTCTCCTTGATTTATCAGATTTCGATGTCGACCAAGAAAACTAACATAATTCGTATTATTACAATCTCTTGAAAACTCAGCAAATGGGACAGTGGGTGAACTTTCATAGTCAAGGTTGGCGTTTTGATATCCACTACGTTCTTCCTCGACTATCATATTGTGCATAATAATGCATGCAAACATGACTTCATGTAAGTCTTTCTTCTTCCAAAATCGAGCCGCTCCTCTAGTAATTGCAAACCGAGCTTGAAGAACTCCAAATGCTCGTTCTACATCTTTGAAATAGCTTCTTCGTGCTCATTGTTCCGGGCAGCACTTATTCAAATTACAGCTCGAAATCAGAGTGGTGGCAATGCTGAAAGCATGGTAAGTATATGTCTTATTAATACTTAAAAATAGTTTATTAGAATTTATTCTCATTAAATATTTTTATTACTCATTTTTACAGCTTGCAGAGGCCAAAGAACTATATATCATCAAAGAACCAAAAAATCAACCATTTAAGTTCGATCATGCTTGGAAAATACTAAAATACCACGTGAAATGGTCTGAACCTATTCAGTCGAATAGTAGATCATCTCCTCTTATAGACGGTACATCATCTCCTCTTGGAGATAGTTCGGCATCTCCTCTTAGATATAGTGGTTCACCAGAGAGACCAATTGGAATGAAAGCAGCGAAGACAAAAAGAAGACTTTCAAAGGAAAAAGATCCTATGTGGCAGAAAATGATGAGCAATGTTGGAAAGAGCCAAGATCTTATGCAAAAGCAGCATGAAGAGTACTTAAATATCCAGAAAAAAAAAGAAGTACGTGCAGATTTAATGATGAGCCTTAAGCAGAAAAAAATAGACATGAAGGAAAAAAAACTAAAATTAAAGGCTGATGAACAAGATATGGAGGTTATGAGAAAGGATTTGAGTAATCTCACACCTTTTAGTAAACAATTCTGGAGTAATAAGAAACAAGCCATCATTGATCGTGGAAACGGGTCACATGCTACTAGGAGTTTGAATTTTAGTGTAGGGGAAAGTGGATGAAATGATGAAGATGTTTATATCATGGAGTCTCCAAACAACAACACAGAATGCAACTATGATGAACCTACTGGTGATGGTCATTTCTCTAATTTGAACTATGACAGTCAAGACTATTAATTGGAGAAAATAAGGGGTACTCTTTCCTTGTTAGGCCAAACAAGGTTTTAACGAGGCCCATTTGAATCAACATTTTTTTGGCAAAAAAAAGCAAGATTATTAAGTAGTTTATGAGTTTTTCATTTTTGTAATTTATCTTTTAGTTTAATATGTTACTCAAATGTATTATGTTTTTGTTCATTTATGATAGTAAATGTATTTATCGTTTTAACCTATAATTTATTTTGGCTAAATATATTTATATTTATTAATTAATTTATTAATAATAATAAATATATTTATTTATTGAAAAACAAATCCATTAACCAACATTAATATATTTACAAAGAATATGTTAATAAGTTGGTAATCACATGAAATTAGTTAATATAATTATTTTATATGTTAATTAAAAAATGGTGGTGATTACACCAAATCCTATATTCAATCCTATATTTGATAGGAAAAATAGGATTTGGTGAAAATTATGTTAAAATGGTGGTAAGGTGGGAGATTAAAATTCTTTCACCAAAAAATTTGGTGAAAATATAGGATTTGAGATTTTGGTTATATAGAGTTTGACCATGATGGGAGATTAAACTCAAATCACCATAATTTTAGGTATAATGGTGATTTGGTGATTTAGCTTGGAAGGTTAAAAACACCTAAATTAGGTGTAAAATATAGGATTTGGGGTGTGGTGGGAGATGCTCTGAGTGACATTTGATACTTCGTTTAATCCATATGTATCATTGACTTGAATTTCAAAACATTAGTTTCAGTCAATATGTTCATACAAGAGACGAATAATTATTTTTCTCATATATGATAAGTGTGTCAAAAAACTATAAGCATGTTGCCACAAACCTTGTAGCTCAAGTAATATCACACCTTTATAAATGTGCATATTGTGTGATGAATAGGGTTCGAACTTGGATTACACAAGTTTTCTAATATTTATTTTCTCACTTCACTCCCTCTAGGTCATTAAAAAAAAAGCTTGTTTACTATTAAAATATGGACAAATAGATCACAAGGACAAGAAGTCATGTATTATAAATTTATCCACTAAAACAATTAAGCTCATCAATTTTACAACCAGAAGCAAGCAAGCATAATATATATGAATAACAAATGATAAACAATTATTAGCAAATATTTGAGAAACTCTAGGAAATACTAACTAAACGTGTCAAGAACTCAATGGGTGCGTTAACAACATTTACAACCTAAACATTGATCAAAATATATAAGAATTGTTCTTAATGATGAAAACAAAAGATATATCATCCAAACAATACAATAAGAGCCGAACACTATTTTTAATCATCCAGAAACGAATATGCAAATTGCTTCAAAATTGTGTGGTATAAAGAGTATATAATAAGTATAACATTTTTTTTAAAACAATCTTTTTAATAAATTTATAATAAAGTTAGGAACAGAAGGAAAAACTGAAAAGAATATAATTGTATGTCCTTATTTTAGAAAAAAAAAATCTAAAAAGGGTTATTATTAAGGTTTTCTTGAAAGATATTACATCGATCTAGCGATCAATTATTTCTCAAGTGAAAATCTATTATCTATATAAAAACAAAGTTTCTCCAAATATAACTGTTTCCGTCTCTTCCTACAATTTATTTTACAAAAAAAGAAAAAAAGTTCCCATTGAACTGCATTTCACACTAAAAAATAATAATTAGTGCTGATGATTTTACTGGGCAGTTTTTTTCTTCTATAAACAAACGGCCACAAACAAATATTGTAAATACACTAGTTCTATATAATTATATTTTAAAAACAAAATACTCCTACATATACTAATAATATATAATCACCAAGTATCTCCTACATTAATCCATCTATTTCAATTTCATTAAATATACTGATAAAAAAAATTATTTTATTTAAAAAATCAAATTTTGATTTATGGATTGTGAATTATGAATTGATTTTTTTAACAATTACATATATTAACAAATTAGCGGCAGAATCGACAGGATCGACCGTGAGTGTATGAGGTGAAGGATGGTTGGTGTGATGGCCTTTTACTGTATCACTAGATTTAAACCCGTGCAATGCACGAGCTTCATTTAACACTTATCTAATTTTTATTTTATAAGTATTATTATTTCATATGTGTTTATATGTATGATATTTTTTTCTATATCCTTAAAATAATATTTCTCATTGTTTTTAGTTTTTTATTTTTTTCATTTGATCTTTAGTACAAAATTGTTAATAGCTGGTTCTTTATAGGTATTTTAATTGTTGGATTAGATATGTTCATATCTTTCTTTAAAATGTATAGAATAAATCTCATTTTTATCGCTCAAAGACATCCGTTCTGTTCCAATTTTGCCTTTGAGTGCTCTTTTTATTAGGTTTACATAATGATTTCATTTGTAAACATCATTTGTAAAATAATAGAACATCATCTATTTTTTCTACAATTCTCAATATGATCCACTTTCAAACTTGCAAATCTATCTATGTCCCAATGTAAACATATCATAAGGTGTTTTTAGCACTATTTTTTGCTAATGTCATTACTTTTGCAAGAACATTGTTGTTTACCTTTTTTTTTTTTCAATTTGAAATATTGGACAAAAATAATTATTAAAGTTTGGAACCAAATATTTCATATAGAAAAAGACAATACAACATTAGCAATCTCTTCCAAGCATTTGTAACTTATATATTTAGTTTTTTCAAAACACTTATTTTGTGTAGAGTAGTGGGGTATGTATTTAATTGGTATTAATTTTTTGATATTTCATAAATAAAATATTTTTTAGGGAAGACACTTGACAACATTGTAGAACTCCAAGTGTCATCACTTGAGAGAACCAAACCACACTTTTATATATATAATTTGTGGGAGTCCATGACCTTTTTTGTCTTTTTTCTTTTTCTATTTAGGAAAATAGAAAAAAAATATATATAGCTAAATAGAAATATAATGAACATTTCTAAAGATACATTTAGATAATAAAAGAAATAGCTGCAAATGATGTAGGAGTAGCAAAATAAAGCATTTCCTTACGAGGGTTATTGCACATCCATAAAAATGGTGAAATTTTATCGAAATACAATATTTTATTTTTGAATGGCCAAACAAAGATACAATCTGGTATAAGACACTATTTTTCACTTTTATCCTTTCATTTATTAGTTTTTTTAATTTATTCAATAACATATTATTTGATTTTTGGTTTTTATCATATAGGCGTTACATTAATCTAAAAACTTAATATTGTTTTTGAAAAAAAGAAAAAAAAAAAAAATATATATATATATAATTTTTTTGAGAGGGTCGAGTAGTAAATAGGTCAACTGCAAAATCCACAATCATAATGGGGAGAAAAGAATGGGCTTTCAATACGTCAATACGCAAAGAAAGTGGGCGGCCCATTAAGCAGCTTATCTTATTGGGCAAGCTTTACATGTATGGCCCATTGAAGAATCCATAGCTTTCTCAGCCTCTCTCTTTACTCTTCACCTTATCAAAAAATCATCTAATCCTATATTTCGTTCCAGAAAAACACACTCTTCTCGTCATTTCTGTGTGAAATCTTGATAACAAATCCGCAGCAGAAAAGGATGGCGTCTCTAGGACAGCAATTTGGTGGATTGAAATGCCCACCAATCTCAACTGTAGAGAACAACAAGTTCTCCAATTCCAAGAATCATTACTCATTTCTGCCTAGAAAGAGAAGTGTAATTTCAGCAGCTGCAGTTGCAATAGCAAATGCACAAGTGAGAGAGAGAATGAAGCTGAAAGAGATGTTTGAGGACGCTTATGAAAGGTGCCGTACTGCTCCCACGGAAGGTGTTGCCTTCACCGTTGATGATTTTCATGATGCCCTTGAGAAGTATGATTTCACCTCTGAAATGGGTGCCAAGGTTAGAATTTTCTCTGGGCAATTTTTGGGGATTTAATTGTGTTCTGTTTTTAAGTGCGTTGAAGTATTAATTTTTGCTGTAAATATTCGCAATTGCTTGAAAACCCATTTTGTTTTGTGGTTTTATTTGTGAATTTTATGTTAGTGTGTACACTTGGGTTTTGGGTATATTCAGTTGATTATTTCTTTGACCTAATGGAGATGGTTGTGTTATGTTCTGAACTGAAAAGATGGGAGTGTTAGCCCTTTGTTCTTTATTCAAACATGGCAGACACTCTATTTACATGTAGCAGAAGAGCTCTCTTATGTTCGATGAGATTGAGGTGGGATAGCATTGAAATAGTTGCTTTGGATCTTAATAAATGTATGGGACTTTTATTCGTTTATCGCTTATTATGTGGATAAAGTTGTAGCAGTCTTAGGTGACAAGTTACATCATCTGTTATATTTCAGTTGAGTTCTGAAAGTAGTTATCTGTTTTAGTACTACTAGGAAATGGAATTCTGGAACGACACCTTATATTTCTGCAGAACGTAAGGGATGGAAAAAGAAAGGGAGTGAAAGGTAGCTTAATTCACATGATTTAGTTTGATTTCTGTTTTATTTTTTTAGGTCAAGGGAACTGTTTTTAATGTAGATGCAAATGGGGCATTAGTTGACATTACAGCAAAGTCATCGGCATTCCTGCCTCTTAGAGAGGCATCCATCCACAGTATCAAAAAGGTGGAAGAGGCTGGAATTGTTCCTGGTTTACGTGAAGAATTCGTGATTGTTGGAGAGAATGAGGCTGATGATAGTTTGATCTTGAGTCTTCGCTCAATTCAGTATGATCTTGCCTGGGAACGATGTAGACAACTTCAAGCTGAAGATGTAGTTGTCAAGGGTAAGGTAGGCTGATTTAATTGTGCCTTTTGAGTTTACTTTGGTATATTTTAATGCATCTGCTGGCACTTTTTAATACTTCGAATTTTGCTAATTTAACTGTTAGGATATTATGCCATAGCCGGCTATCTTATTTTCAATTGAATGTTTGAAAAATACCTTAACTCAAAATTTATTTGTATCAATGAGCAGGTAGTTGGGGCCAACAAAGGTGGAGTGGTGGCACTAATTGAGGGTCTTCGTGGATTTGTTCCATTTTCGCAACTCTCAACAGTTAGTACTTCGTTCTTACTTCCTCATGAGTCTTCCTATCATGTTATCCATGGTTCTTTGGACGTTAAGGATTCAATGCCAAAGATAGAGAAAATCATGATGATGCCCTAAAGTTTGCATTTTTACTCCATTTTGATGTCACTTGCTTACCAGTTTTTTATAATGTTCACTAAAGTACCTCAACTCTATTAAGCTTGGCTTATAGGTAAGTGGAAGCTAATATCTAGTGAACTTGTATCAGAAATCAACTGCTGAGGAGCTTCTGCAAAAAGAACTTCCTCTTAAGTTTGTGGAGGTTGATGAAGAACAGTCGAGGCTGGTCCTCAGTAATCGCAAGGCCATGGCTGATAGTCAAGCACAGCTTGGAATTGGTTCTGTAGTAATCGGCTCTGTTCAGAGCTTGAAACCTTACGGTGCCTTCATCGACATTGGTGGAATTAATGGACTTTTGCATGTCAGCCAGATTAGCCACGATCGTGTCTCTGATATTGCTACAGTTCTTCAGCCTGGCGACACTTTAAAGGTCAACATCCTCACACATAAGTACTTGCAATGCTCGAGAGAATCTATAATCACGCGTTACATCTTGATGTAGGTTATGATTCTTAGCCACGACCGTGAGAGAGGCAGGGTGAGCCTCTCTACTAAGAAGTTGGAGCCTACTCCTGGTGACATGATTCGAAATCCCAAGTTGGTTTTTGAAAAGGTAACTTTTTTTGTAGCACAGTTCATAGATGATAAAACGAGACTCAATCATTTTGCTTTGATATGTTCTGATCAAGTTCGATGAAGCTTGGGTTTGGATTATTTTCTTAATGTGCGTTTTGCTCTCACCAAATGTATGTTTCCAGCATGCATGTTGTTTAACTTTGTGACTTGTTCTCTGATAGGCTGAAGAGATGGCTCAGACTTTCAGGCAAAGAATAGCTCAAGCAGAAGCCATGGCTCGCGCCGATATGCTAAGATTCCAACCTGAGGTATGTAATGTTTTGTTTCTCCAATTTACTTAGTCAGAATATATTTTTTCTTATTAAGTAAACATAGCAGAAGCCGTGGCTCACACTGATCTCTCTCTCTCTCTCTCTCTCTCTCTAGAGTGCATTGACCCTGAGCTCTGAAGGGATATTGGGGCCTCTGACTTCAGAACTGCCAACAGAAGGTATGGATTTTAGTGATATCCCCCCGGCTGAAGAATGAAGAATCCCAAGGTTAATGTTAAATTCATCTGTTTGTATGATTTAGATCAAAGTTTTCTGATGATGGCTATTTCTGTTGATCTCCAAATCTGGTGCACATTCTTGTCTATTGTAATGATGCTTTGTCCAATATTCAAAGAAAATGTTGAGGACATCTAAACTCTTATCTCAGTTCAGCGATATATATTTGGTAACGAAGGAAGTATAGATTTGATAATTTATATATTTCCCTAGAAAATAATTATTTATATAAGATATGATTGGTATCTACTGGATATTACATAAATGCTTTTACTATTTGATTAATGAAATCACATAATTTTCTTTCAAAAAGAAAAGGTAATTAAAGATTCGGTTTCATCAGTCAAAAGCGTGTGTGTATGTGTGTGTGTGTATATATATATATATATGTATATATGATTTTTTGTAATGTAACCTTCATTAAATAGTTTTTTCATTTAACTAATAATCTGGTTGAATCATCAGATGAACAACTAAATGGTAGCAAAATCAATTCATCGATTGTAAAAGATACGGCTTAAATTTCAATACTTAATAAATGATTTAGACTAGTGTTCATTAGTTAAAAAAAAAATCATGAATGATAAGTTAACTTTCAATTGTAATATAACCTATGAAAAGTATCAATGTTGGTCATAAATAAATGAAAAATTACAACTTCGAATTCACTTTCTAACAACTTATTATAACAACACTGTCATTTTTAGACGTGTCTTAACGAGACAATGTTATATATAACACTAATATTGTCATCGATTACAAACTATTATCATAAATTGGAAGAAAAAAAAAACACTGAAAAATCCAACTTAATTCCACTCTGGACCCCTCATTAAAAAAATATGTTTCCTTGTAGAACCTTCAAAAGAAAATGAGAATTTCAGTTGCAGTCACGACTTTCCCATGACAGAGCTTCACTTTTCAACGCCAAACACGACTTTAGCGTCCATCTCTTCTGGATCCGAAAGTACGCCGAAAATTCCATGCAATTAAAACACGCTTTCCCCTTTCGCAATCTTATCTTGCAACTTAAGAAAATATTGGCAAATAAGTGACGTCACAATTTTGGAAAAATCCAGATGAAGTTGATAAGATGTAATAGAAAAACATGCATCGAACGCATGCAGTGATGCGTAGGAATTAATTAATTAGCGCCACGACGACATCGTTTTTGGGTCAACGCATCTTGTTAGATTGAAAGAGCCAATTAATTAATTATAGATATCAATGCCCACATGTGCACACACTGATTTTGACTTAGGGCACCCACATCAATATGTTTTTAGCACACCATTTTAGTGTGGGGCTCATATGCCAACACATTAATTAAAAACATCTATTTTTTAAAAACACACCTCTACATCAATTTAACACAAATGCAATCAATTTTATCTCAAATACAATTATTACATGTGGGTCTCATTAACCACTAATTTTTATTATATTAATTTTATTTATATCAATTTCAATTATTTACTTATTGCTTGTATTTTTTTAATCATGTCAAAATTGTATATTGGATTAATTAATTATGACATTAATAATTTTCAATTCACATTAAAATATAATTAATAATAAATTAATATTTACTCCAAATCTATGTATTTTTTTGGATTGATTATATAAAAAAGACATATATATAGCTAGCAATTAATTAAAAATAAGCAATTGACATTAATGTAAATTCATCATATGGAGATGTTGGAAAGCATTCATGAATTGGTGTGACTCTATTTATTGACATAGGGATTACATGAATTATAAAAAAGTTATGCTCCTAAATTAGTCGTATTTATTATTTATTATATTTTATTTTTCGTAATATTTAAGATTATTTATGTGTTTATTTGAAACTAAAAATTTAACACATATTATTTTATTTTTTGAACTATAAAGTGTAGGCGAACACATGTAATAGGATAATGACTTTTACTGTGATCACCAAATATATCAAATAGCTAAAATGTGGGCAGAAATTTGGATTGGATAGTTAGTTTTTTTCCTTTTTATTTCTCAATAAAAAGTTAAATAATAATAGTAACTATAATATAATAGCTAACGAATACAAAGCCGTTAGTTTTTTTTTTCTTTTTTAGTGAAAAAAATATAATTTTGTAAAATAAAATTCATAAAACAAATTATTTGAATTTAGTGATTACAAAGCAGTTAGTTTTTTTTTTAAATGACATGTTTGACTGACTCAGCTTTCTACTTCACAACTGGGAAATCCCATATTGTTAGGAAGTATATGAGGGGAAATCACATATTATTAGGAAGCATATGATTTGCTAAAAGGAATATTCTATAAAATATTTTCTATAATTAAATATTACATCCTATTTAAAAAACATATATATCTGTAAATATAGGTATTTTAGTATATATTTTGTGCATCAATATTTAAAAAAAATTATATAGTGATATAAGCATCTTAATCAACATTAAGATTAATCAATAGAAATCGACCTATTATAAAATATTGAATTCATTCCACTAGATAAAATTGATTTAAATAAAAAATAAGAAAAAGAAAAAATATTAATGTTGTTAACAAATCTCATATTGTTAGGATGTAAAATATGTTAAAGACAATACTTATTTCCTTGATGATTTGATTTATGTAGATTTATTAACCTATAATTTAAATATTACATCTCATTTAAATTTTTTTTATCTATAATATGTATAGGTATTTCGATATATATTTCTTACATTAATATTTTTAAAAAATTATATTATGATATATGCATCTTAATTAACATTAGTCTTAGAATATAACTATTATCATCATAATAAAATCGACCTATTATAAAATATTGAATTCACTCGGAATATCTAATTCTAATCAAGTTTAGAAATTTCATTTTTTCTAATTTTCTCAATAATATTGAATTTCATAGATTTTCACAGACGAGTTACATAATAAATACAATTATCTATAGAAAAAGTAAAGAAAATAAATATATGGGTTTATGAGGGAAAAGTAAAAATAAAAAAATTAATTAATTGAAGAGGAGAGAGAGAATGCAAAACCACACCACAACATTAATGGATTTTTAGCACACCATTTTAATGTAGGACCCACATGCCAACACACTAATTAAAAACATCTACTTTTTAAAAGCACACATCTACATCAATTCAACACAAATTTACATCAATTTAACACAAATGCAATCATTACATGTGGGTCCCATTATCCACTAATTTTTATTCTATTATTTTTATCCACTAAAATACACACTATTTCCAATCATTAGCTAATAATTAAAAAAGGGACAAGAATGGTGTTCAAACATCTTAACACACCCATACTTACACAAAAACACACACTTAAAAACATTCTCACATTAATTAACACCACACATGTTTTTATTAATAACACCTCAAAATGACTTGGTTTGTGTGCCCTAAGAACACACACACTAATTATATAAAAACACACACTTAAAAACATACTACATTAATTAACACATCTTTTGTTTTAATTAAAAAACACACTTAAAAACATCAATGTGGATGCCCTTAAAGCTCAAAGATCTTTTGCAATCTACGGTAATTGCATTCTATGTAAGCAAGTCGTATCGTATTTTTTTTCCTAAGCTATTGTTTGAAATTTGCACTAGTGGTCCCTTAATTTCTACCAATATATATTCTCGGTCAATTTTGTACACTTCAGATAATTAGTTATTATGCTTTCAAAAAAAAAAAAAGATAATTAGTTATTATGAAATAATATTTCAACTAGTTTCTTACTAAATAAATATTTGTTATGCGTGTCAATATCCTTATCGTTGTTACTTATTTGAACATATATTGATCCAATGAAAATTTTCAATCTATCGTTGAAATGCAATTATCAATGGATTTACCAATATTTTTATGCAAATAGGTAATGAAATTGGTTTGGTGGTCTCAACTAGCTTAATTGGTGGTTGAATTCGATAAATTTTAAATTTAAGAAAAAGTAAATAATTGTTAACAATATTTATTTGATAAAGGTAGCAAATTAATATTTAAACAAGTATTTAATTTAAGATTCGAACATGTTATATGACTTTTATTTGGCCAACTAAACCACTATTTTCAAATTTATATAAAAACTAGACTAGAGTGCTTGTGGATTCTCGAATAAACCTACTAGTCCATTTAAAGGGTACATAATAAATATATTTCATGGGATTTGGTGGGAATGATGATCATGATGATGATAATAATTACTTTAATCAAATCACATGTGAAGGATATTATTACCAATGTCTAGTTGTATCAAATTTCACCTCCAACCTTCTTTTGTATTTTAATGTGATAAGTTTTTGAATTTATATAATTGAAACAGTTAATCATTAATTAAATTTATTTTGTAAGTTTGTACAAACCATAAACTCATAAAAAACGTTTGACAAAATTTTGAAAATAAGATATTTTTCATTATAAAATAAAAGCTTATAAGTTGTGTTTTGAGAAGTAAAGAGACTCATATTATTTGAATATAAAACCTTAAGGTTTACAATTTTTTTTTTTTATTATTTAAATTACATAATTGTCATTATTAATATTTTATAAGTTCATCGTTTTATTTATCCATATATTTTAATAATTTATTGAAAAAATAAAAATAAAATATTTTATTAATTTTTAAACATCGTATAAAATATTAAAATATAAGAACATATAAGACGTTCCGATTGAGTTTTATCAAAGGTCTCGTTAATTAATGCATGTAATCAATTTTGTTGACTTTCATATTTGGAAAATGGGGGCGGTTTCAGCATTAATAATAGTCGAGGGACGTCTAATTGCAAATACAAGTATTATTACAATGTAGGTACAGGCTACATGTGGTGTACATGATTGTTTATCAAGAAAAGAAAAGAAAAGAAAAGAAAATTTTGCAGAGGTCCTCCCAATTTCCTCAATGTGGAAACCCTAGAAAACCACACCTCTTCTCCACCTCGTTTTGTGACAACTTCACAGTTCCCAATATATAAACGAACTCATCCGTACAAAACTAACGACGCGACGGTTGAGCGTTTGGAAGTTTTCTTTGCAACTATAATTCTCTCTCTCTCTCTCTCTGGTAATTTCTAAGAACACATTTGTTTATTGAAATCTGTATTCTTGCGAGTATATATTTTGTATGCGTGATGTATTTTGATTGTGGATAGAGTATATTGTATTCGTCTGTACGTGTTTGATGCTTTTGCTTGAAGATTGGTGCAAGACTTACTGCTCGAACGACTTTGATGTGCAATTAATTGTTTAAATTTTGCATTGATCTTTATTCTGATTTTCATTTTCTTGTTCTTATGGGTACGAATGCAGGGTGATGTTGCTGAAAGTGGTTTGGATTGGTGGGTTGACTTATTGTTAACTTGAGTTTATAGAGGAATTGGAGAAGGAGAAAGTTGGAGCCATTGATTTCAATTTGGAAGGGATCAGTTGTATAGAGGGATGTAAATTTGTTTGAATTTGACAGAATTCTAGAGTGAATGAAGGTGGGATCGTCGTTTTGGGACGTGATATTCGATTTCGGACTTAATTGGGATAGATAAGGAGCTTAAGATTTGTGTTGTTGTTATGATGGGAAGAAAGGTAGTGATTTGATGGTTTAGGGAAGTTTACATGGAAGTTGTTGAATCTTGAAGGGGCTTGTGAATTTGGTTTTGTAGTTGATATGTTGAGGTGATGTTGTAGGGCACCTGTGATTGTGAGATAATTTGACATTATGGATGAAGCTGCATGCAGCTCTAACTCATTGCCTCCTTTCCTTGTCAAGACATATGAGATGGTGGACGATCCATCCACCGATTCGGTTGTATCTTGGAGCCAGAGTAATAAAACTTTCGTTGTGTGGAACCCTCCAGAATTTTCCAGGGACCTTCTGCCTAGATTCTTTAAGCACAGCAATTTCTCCAGCTTTATTAGGCAGCTGAATACATATGTGAGTAGTTTCTTCCTCTCATAAGCTTACTGTTGTTTTGGTGAAAGTGTATTGTGATTTAGTATAGCTTATCTGTGTTAGCTGCCTCTTTTTCTTGGTTATCAGGGTTTCAGAAAAGTCGATCCTGAACAATGGGAGTTTGCAAATGATGATTTTGTAAGAGGCCAGCCCCACCTTATGAAGAATATTCATAGGCGAAAGCCTGTTCATAGTCACTCAGCACCGTCTCTGGCTTCACTACCTACCATAACTGAAATGGAAAGGAAAGGATATAAGGAGGATATTGAGAAGCTCAAGTGCGACAAAGAATCACTGAATGTGGAATTGCAGAGACACAAGGAGGAGGAACAAGGTCTTAAAGTACAAATGAGGGCTTTGACTGAACGAGTGCAAAATGTGGAACACCGCCACGCAAATATGTTATCCTCCTTAGCTGAGACTTTACACCGGCCTGCCTTTTCTTTGGATCTCATGCCACAAGAGGAAATTCACGAGAGAAAGAGAAGATTTCCTGGAAATAGATACTTATGCGATGAAACCAGCACAGGTGATAACCAGAGGTCGTCTTCGCAAAATATGTCAATTGAGAATTTAGATGCAAATTCACTTTTGGCTTTGAACAAGGAATTGTTGGAACAGCTAGAGTCTTCTGTAATGTTCTGGGAGAAAATGGTACTTGGTGTTGGTGATGGTTTAGTGGAATGTCATTCATCCATTGAATTGGTGGAATCTACAAGTTGTGTGCCAAGCCCCAGCATATCCTACACCCAATTAAACATTGATGTTGGGGGCAAGACATCTGAAATCGACATGAATTCTGCACCTAAAACTGCTCGTGTTCTGCCTCCTGAAGAACAGGCAGTAGGGACATCAACCAATGTGAAAACAGGGGTTAATGATGTCTTTTGGGAGCAGTTTCTTACAGAAAATCCAGGCTCAAACAGTTTATCTGAACCTCAGATCGAGAGGGATGCAGAGGGCAAGAAAAATGAAAGCAAAGCAGGTGATCATGGGATGTATTGGTGGAATATGAGGAGTGTAAATAACCTTGCAGAACAGTTGGGACACCTTACTCCAGCTGAAAGAACTTGATGTTCATAGGTTATATATATGTCTTTCTTTTTTTAGTGATTTCACCTTTTAACGTCTAATGCATATGGTTGCAGATTTAGAGATGAGTTGTTTGTTGTGGCAGTAGATAGACATTTTGTGTATATACGATTGCACATACTATAATGTTGACCATTTTGCTTTGTAGTTTGTACCACTTCATCCTTGTTATAAAGTAGTTTGTGTTGTGTTTGATTTGAGAATGCATCTTATTGAATTGTACCATCATTAAACATTACCATTACCATTATCATTAAAAGAAAAAAGAAAAAAAACTAACCATTCTGTTATTTGTGGTTCATTGTACGCTAACACTCAGCTCAAACCATACCTTCTGGAAGACCTTGATGATGAGATCATGGTATCCATCATAATTCAGTGTCAGGTAACAGGCCAGGAGTTCTTCGAGCTCTTCAGGCCGTTTGATTCCCTTATACCTGATCATCTCAACCATTGATTCTCTGAAGTCCTGCTGTGGATTAAATGAACTCTTCACCACTGCAAAGCTGTTGAACTCCATTTCTTGCTTGTTTGTTTCCTTCTTCTTCGACTTCTTTCTTCCTTTCTTCATATCTTCTAGCACTCGAACTCTGCAATCTGTTTTTGGAGCATAAGCCTTCACCCGGTTTTGCTTTGCTTTTCTAAAACGAGATCCCCTGCTTATGTTCCCAGAACTCACACGAGACTCCGTTTTGATAGCTGCATTACTCCCTTCTCCATCCATGTCCGAAAATACGCAATCTTCCTCATCAGAATTGGGAAATTCTTCATTTATTCGCTCCATTTTTTCTATGCTCCTTATCTCCGGCTTTGTTGACTTGTCCTTCTTTTCCCTCACAGCTCTTTGGCTTTGTTCGTAGCTCTTGAAACTGGACAATTGAGCTTGAAACTCATCATCAGAATTGTAGGAAAGAGGGTTGATTCTACTAGTGGCTTCATGCTTTACTTTGCGGAACGAAAGGTTCCAATATGCTTTATCATCTTCATCAATAATGCTGCGGAATGTGGCTTCTCTGGATGAATTGCGAATGGGGAAGTCCAACTTACATCGTTCTTGCTTCTTGTTATCAGCACAAGTCTCACCTCTTTGCTTGAAGTTGGAAAACCAGGAAACTGGAGAAACCCGAGTGATTAGCCAAGTACGAGATGAAGGTGGTGAAGATCGAGACTTACTCCCCCACTTCATTCTCCTAATCTGATGAAAGAAATATTGTCAGATTTTGAGATTTGATGAACAAGGCGGTTAAAGGGTGGTTAAGGCGGAAATAGGGAATTCCGTTACATACACACTCCAATTGAGTATAAATTTTCAAAAGAAAGGCCCGCCTTAGATTTTCTGACCACTTTTCCCACTTTATTCTGTTTTTGTAGTTGTTTACTTTTGTCTGAACGGCCCTATCTTTAATCACTTTTTTTTTTTTTCTTTTCTTGTTGCCAACAAGGTTTAAATTATCCGTGTAAGTGAAGTACACAACTTTAATTTTATGAAAATATAAATGAATAAATTGATATTGATTTTGGTAAAAAAAAAATTTGATAAAACAATAATAAATCTCAATTGTTGAATATATATACATGTTTTTTAATTTCATGATGTTTTGGATGTTACATGGTATTACTTTAATTTTTATTTAATTTACGAGCAAGTTATCCATATGGAATATCAATATTGATATTTCACTGAATAGGAAAAAAAAACGTACTTTACAACTCTTACGCATATTATTTATTCTTAACAAAATTTGTAAAGTGATTTTCATCTCAAATCAGAATTTTCAAGTGCTTAAGCCTCCCCTAAAAAGTAGAAAAGAAAAGGAAGAAACAAGATAAAAGAAATATGGAACACTTTGTCACTTTAAACTCTTCTTTATTTCTTCTTGCTGGAGGTTTCTCCATTTAAAGTTATTAACCATAGATATAAGTAATACGGGCCTTCATATTTATTGGGTCAATAACTTGGGCCGACAATGCTCCATTTAATTAGAGCCCACTTAGATGGTGAAAAACAGAATTCGAACCTCTACAAATACCAACTCTCCAACTCCTACTGAGAGTTGTTTTTTTTTTTTTTTTGACAGCTACTGAGAGTTGTTCAGATGAGCATTTCTTTACGGAAAAAAAAAAAAAGAAAGAAAGAAATTAGGTGTAGATTTAGTTAAACCATCGCTTTCTTTTCTTCCTATATCAGAAGAATATAACACGTGTTTCTTTATTGCTCTATACCAATTATCAACACGTATTATCTAAACTCAGTTCATAACTCCTCTTACCAAAATTAATTTATTTTTCTTCCACAAATAATTAAGTATGAAGGTTTTTTTTACTAAGACTACTAGTCTGCAACTTGACAGCTTTCATTTAAGTAACTGAACAGCTTTCAGGAATTTCTTAAAACTTTTTCAATTTTATTCTTAAAAAGAAAACCCTTTTTTTTGTTTGAAAACATTGCATTAAAGGAGATCACGTTGAATGAAAACTAATTAGTGTAAAGTTTAATCGACAATCTTATATGAGTTTTTGAGTAGAAAGTCTTACTATAGAATATAAATAGATTGATATTGACATTAAGATTTATTATATGCCTCAGATGCTAAAAGTTAAAACGGATGCAGCTATGCCTTGTCAACAGAAACGAATTTGCACATTTTATTTCCAAATTAGTTCCAAAAGATCTATTTAAAAGTAGGAGTGATATTTACCAAATATAATAAAAATCTTTTGATTAAGATCTCCAGTGTTACACCGATTCATGCATTTGATTAGGATGTTTTCATAGGATCAAATTGCAGCAAGAAAAAAACTATCCCCTTTGATTTCGTTTGGTCATTATCATTAACTCCTCAAGAATCTTATGCTTTTGATCCCTGCCTTTTCTTTCTAGACTCCATTTCTAATGCTATAAATACACTTCAATAATCCTCATGCAAAACAGAATATAAAATATAAATCAAGTAGAATGAATAACTAATAAAAATCAATGGCATGGTGTATAGTTTCAGGCTTTTGCACATTTCTTCCTCTTGTTGTAGTTCTTGTCTCTCTATCCAGCGTTGCATCCAAAAGTTTCGTGAATGATTACGTGTCAGCAGTGGGAGATTCAGGGATGAGAAGAGATGGTCTGAGAGTGGCAATAGAAGCATGGAATCAATGCAATGAAGTTGGAGAAGAAGCTCCCAACATGGGAAGTCCTAGAGCTGCTGATTGCTTTGATGTATCTAAGGTTTCTACTCAACAAGGTAAGAACATCATTAATGGATTCAATTCAAGAATGGATCCTCTCTATATCCAACTAACAATTTCTATGCAATGTAGGAGAATATCTGATCCACAGAGTTACAGAAGAAGAGAACAAACTCGGAGTGGGAAGACCGTTCAAGGGACTACGACGAGAGGCTCTCAACAACGTCGATCTGTATGCATCGGAAAAGGAAGTCTATTTAGGAAGTAAATGCCAGGTTGAAGATACACCAAAGCCATGGCAATTCTGGATGATCATGCTCAAGAGTGGTAATACTGATACATATGCAGCTAAGTGTCCCAGAAATGGGCATAGAGTAGGCCCTTTTCTTCCTAATCCTTTTCCTTGCTTTGGAAAAGAGTGCATGAATCAGCCATTGATCCATCACAACTACACAAGCTTACAAGGGCCTAACCAAACCACACTCAAGGGGAGGTTTTACGGTTCGTGGGACTTGGATGCAGATATGAGCAAGGAAATGGTAGGGACCAACTTGTCTTTTCATTCAGTTTCTTGGCAGAAAGAACTTGGAAAAGGAAGCTGGATTTTTCACCACGTTATAAGAACATCGGTGAAATATCCATGGCTGATGCTTTACCTAAGAGCAGATGCCACCACAGGGTTTTCTGGTGGATATCACTACCCAACCAGGGGAATGCTAAAAACTGTGAGTGGTTGGTTTTCAATACTCTCTTTAAAGCACCATATATTATCGAACATTTTAAGATTTCAAGATCGATATGCAGATACCAGAATCGCCTCATTTTACAGTGACACTCACCTTGAATGTGATCAAGGGTGGAGGTCCTCACAGCCAATTCTACTTACTTGATATGGGGAGTTGCTGGAAGAACAATGGCCAGCCATGTGATGGTGATGTAACTTCAGACGTGACTCGTTACTCTGAAATGATACTGAATCCACAAGAGTCGTCGTGGTGCCATCCGAAAGACGTGAAGCTGTGTCCTCCATATCACACATTCCCTGATGGAAGCCATGTGCATCGCACAGATACAGCTCGTTTTCCTTACAAGGCCTATCACTTCTACTGTTCCCCCGGAAATGCAAAGTATGCAGAGAAGCCTAATCAGATGTGTGATCCATATAGTAATCCTCAGGCACAGGAAATACTGCAGATCTTGCCTCATCCTGTTTGGGGCGACTATGGATATCCGACGAGGCAAGGAGAGGGTTGGATTGGAGATCCAAGAACTTGGGAGCTTGATGTTGGGAGATTGTCACAATCGCTTTACTTTTACCAGGTTAGTGTCTTACAAATGGTAGAAATAATCTTACAAATAAGATCTTAGTATAACTTTAAAGACATATGTTGGTTTGCAGGATCCAGGGACTGCTACAGCTAGGAGAAGATGGACATCTATAGACTTGGGGACAGAGATATTTAAGGATCCGAATCAAGAGGCAGAATGGACTGTTAGTGAATTAGACATTCTTGTGCCCAGAAATATGAAGTAAAGCCAAAAGAATTGATATAATAATACATTATGACATGTTTAATCTTAACTCTTGTTTCAAATTATACCATCAAAAAAGATTCTCCTCTCAACAAAAAATAACTAGTGTGTATCAGTATAAACCCCCTTCCTTGTATTGATATTTCAATGAAATTTTTGTAACTATTACAGAGAGAAAAAATGGGAGACTAAAGAATGCGGTAAACAAACACCACAAAAAGTGCAGGTTTACCATATCATAACACAGGCACTGAAATGGACAAAGGCATTGAGACATCACCTGCAAAACTTGTATCCCTAGGTGCAACTGAGTTTCCAGCAAATGCATATCCAATGCCTAATCCACCAAAATGTAAGGAAGCATTCTCACACCTATGGAACACTCTAGCAAGTGACGCTGCTTTCCTCCTAGCTCGTTTCGTCCCTGTAAAGAGCAAACTCTGCAGTAAACTGGCCATTGACGGAGCCTTGACAACCCTCTCAGTGGCTGATGCTCCGCCACTTCTACATAGCTCAAGCAGTGCCGCCACAGCATTTTCTTTCCCCCTTGGGGTCCCACATCGCATCAATCCGGTCAGCCCTGCCACCGCCATGTCCTCTTTCCCAACGGATTCAGCCCCTAATGGTTGCCGTACAATCAGGGCTAATGCACCGGCAGCTTCCTCGGCCACACCTTCACATCCCAATGCCCTAACTAGTGCTGTTATGGCCCCTGACTCAATCATTCTTGCACAATTCTCGGTGTGTGTGGATAGATTAAACAAAGCTGTCACCGCGTCTTTTTTCCCTCTGGTAGTTCCCTCTATCAACATTCCAGCTAGAGCTTCAACAGCTCCATCTTCTTCGGCTATTTGTTTCTTGTAGTCATGAACAGCAGAAAGACTGAACAATGTAGCTGCTGCGTTTTCTCTTGCCTCGGTGGTGAGCCCGTACCTCAAGACCCCAACGATGGCACCTAAACACCCTTCAACATCCATGATTCTGCTTTTATTCTTATCATAAATTGATAAGTTCAACATTGCAGTCACTGAATTCTCTTGTGCAAAGGCATCTGAAGACAAAAGTAAACTTTTTAGAAGGGGTATAGCTCCAGCCTCAGCAATGTAAGCCCGATTTTCCCTCCCCGTTTTTGCTAACAATCTGATCTCCCAAGCAGCCACAGTCTTGGCTCTTGGCGTCCCATTTTCTAGCTGTTCAACCAGCAGAACTGCAGTGGCTTTAGTAGCTTCAATGGCAGCTCTGCTTTGCCGAGCATAAATTGCACTTACAGGAGAATAATCGGCATTTTCTGGTGGCTCATATGGAAGCCCATTAGCCACACACCATTGCAGAATCAGATTTCTCAGTGCGCGATTTGGCACCAACTTAGTATGAACAAGCATCTGCCCTGTCTTGGGGCAGGTGCAATGCCCTTCCTCCAGCCATCTCACAATCGATACTCGATCATACGTTTGTCCTGTTGAGACTATTACTGGATCCTGCATCAAATCCAAAGATATTGGACAACAGAAATCTTTGGGAATTGTAACAAATGTCTCAGCAATCTCCTGACTAATCAACCCTTTCCTCGTCGTCCTACGTTTCCACTTCCCTAAATCACCATCCTCATTCTCAAAACGAAACAGCAAGAACCTACAGTAACGCATTAAAGCCACAAATCCAATAAGAACAGAAGCTGCAGGCTCAAGATCCCCATCATGATTCACAATCTGCTCCTCCAAGAACTCAATCTCATTTCTACACCTTTTCACATTGCAAATCCCCAACTTTTCCACAAAAAATATGTATAGCTCATTCTTCTCAGGAATCCTTCCATTCTCGAATTCATTCAAGAAATAGTAAAGCTTCGACCTCAGTAAATTATCATGCTTATCAATCAACAATTTCGATTTCCTTGACTGTTTCCTCAACAATTCAACTTGTTCTTTAACATCTTCAGACAAATTAATCATCTCAGTCAAAGGAAAAACATCGAAAAGGGTCGAGATTTCCTGATTGATATCATGGAAATGACATGAAATTGAATGATTCTGAAGCAATAGCCACAAGTTACTCGAGCCTGTGACATAATCTATCAAGATTTTGGACCTGTAGAGCAGGAGGTACAACTCCTTCAAGCATAAATACGCAGTGGGAGCAATTTTCGAGAACCCCACCTCTCGCAAAGCATCCAGGAGTAAAGATATAACCTGGATTCTCCGTATTAAAGATCTGGAATTCTTACCCTGAAAAAAAGGAGCCGGTTTATTCTTACCAGAGAAAGATGCCACCAACTCAGTTGAAATAACGCGCAAAGTGTCCAAAACGGCGGCGTCTGATAGATCCACCGGCGCCAGAAACGCCTCCAGTGACGGCGATCTCCGCCTCCTCAACGACGAAAATATCGCCGCGGATGCCATGAATGAAAAATCAAGAACAAAACTTGATTATCAATGTCAAATGAAATTCGATAGTTTGAAAATGGGCTATGTTCAGTAATTACAACTATTCGATCCCTTAAGGATATAGAAAAAACTGTGGGCTCTGAATCCGCGTGCAAAGAAGAAGAAGGGAGAAAATAAAAATATTTTGATTTCTGGGGTGAGTTATTGATTGAAGATGGATTGATTGACTGAAATTTCAATATGTTTCCAATATTGCAATTGTTTTATTTTGCAGGTTTTAATAGTATTGGATTTTCTCAGGAATTTCTTTGCAGGCTGCTTGACAGTGACCCTTGCCTAAGGGAAAGCCTAGGGGGTGGGGTGGGGTGGGGTGGGGTGGGGTGGGGGTACTGTGTACTGTTAACCGTGTTATCTAGATTTATATCTATTCATTTTTATTTTTTTTTATAAATGAAAATTCATTTTTTAGTTTATACTACCATGTTTTCTCCCTAATCGATTCATAACGAGGAAAGCTGTACTGTCTTAAATAATTTTTTAACAGTATTTAATATATTATTTATAATATAAAACATATAAATAAGTGTTATCTGTGCAAATATATCGTAATGTTATATTTAAGGTGTTTTTTTGTATGATCAAAATAAAATACATAAAGTTGATACGATATTTCTAAATTTTAAATATTTTCAGTATTAAACTCCTCCTATTTGTCAAAAATAAAATTTCATCGGCTTCAGAGAGGGGTTTGTTGGCTTTTTCGTTGAAGAAGGTTGACCAACTTTTTGTTTTTCTTATAATTAATTAAAGTGATGAAAGAAAAAGGGAAATTATATAAAGTGGGGATGGTTTAGCAATGAATTCCATAGTTGACCAAACCTAAAAGCAAAGCTTAACGTTAAACAGTTTTTAACCCTACGTGCTTGTCCGTTTTATCATATATGTTTAGCCGATTTCCAGCTAATTGACGTTTCTGCCCTTTGTGATATCACTGTTTTATTCTTCTTTTTTCCTGTTCAATATCAAAACGTGTTTCTCCTCTCTCTCTCTCTTGGTTCTCTTTAAATTTCTATTTATTACTATAATTATTTTATATTCTATAAGTTAATATATATTTATTGATTAATAATACTAATAATACTTACTCCAATGTATAATACTAATAAAACTTACTCCATTTTTCCCAAAAAAATTCAAAAAGCCAACATTAGATTTTAATCAAATTTCTATAATAGCCTATGAATAAAATATGCCAGAGAATCGTGGATTTGAATCCTGGATAATAATATGGTAGTTGCAAATTATGGTAGTAATATCAATGGATTCTAAATCAATATGTAAACCAAATTAAAAAGGAAAAAAAAAACGAAGTAAAGAAGGTGGGGGGACAAGAGGTACGGTCGTGTCTGAAAAAAACAGGAAGGTCTTAATGAGAATTGAAAGTTGGCAACAACCGAGGTGGGAATCACTTGAAATGAGAGCTTCATCATTATGCTTCTTTTGACTTATTTTATCTAATAATTACTTCTACTTTCTACACACCCCCCGTATCATCATTTTTCAACTTCACTATTAATTATTCGCCAAAACTTGTATGCCCTTTGATCGTGCCCCAACTTAACCCGACGTGTTTTGATGCGCGGTGCACAACAATTAAGATTTGTGTCTCTAATCTGACCCGATGTGTGTGGGTTGCTCCCACACATCTCCACGTACGGCCACATCATAGTTGGTGTGCATCACGCGCGTACCTGATTGTATATAATGTATCCTGTAAAAATATTACACATTTACTCTTCAGGTATCACACATTTTCTCTTTAGGTATCATACATTTACTCTTCAGGTATCATATATTTACCCTTAAGGTATTATGCAAAAACAGTGTTGTTTTCTTCTTTTTCCTCTTTTTTTTCTTCTTCTTTCTCCTTCTTCTTCTTAATCTCTTTTCTTATCGATTTGTTATTCTTCTTATTTGATTTGTACATTCTTCTTCTCTATCTTCTCGTTATTATTCTTCATGTATGTAATACCTAAAGAACAAATCTGTAATACCTCAAAATTATTTTTCATAACTTACCTATCATTAAAATATGTAATTATGTAATACATGTAGTTCATGTATGTAGTACCTAAAAAACAAATTTGTAATACCTCAAAATTATTTTTCATAACTTACATATCATTAAAACATGTAATTATGTAATACATGTAATTCATGTATGTAATATCTAAAGAACAAATTTATAATACCTTAAAATTATTTTTCATAATTTACATATCATTCAAACATGTAATTATGTAATACATGTAGTTCATGTTTGTAATACCTATAAAACAAATCTGTAATACCTCAAAACTATTTTTCGTAACTTACATCACTCAAGCATGCAATTATGTAATACTTGTAGTTCATGTTTGTAATACCTACAGAACAAATCTGTAATACCTCATATCTTAAAATTTTCACTTGCAGCTAAGGAAAAAAAAAAGTATATATATGCAGTCAACGTGGGTCAAAGTGGGTTGGAAGGCACGGATCTAAGGATTCATGCCCCTGCACAAGAATCCTTTTCTTAATTATTTTATTCTATTAAAGTTTATAAAATTATTACCTTTAACAACATAAATATTCGAGGGTATTAGGTAATCTCCAACCACACTCCAATTTTACAACATAACCCTTCAGAATTGTAAATTGCCATTTTCACCCTAATCCATTCCCAAAATTTATTAGTTTTGGAGTAAACTCGTCTTTAACCCATACAATTCCAAATTTTTTAACAGTTTTATTCTATATTAATTCTTTACCAATCTACTTATCATTAAATTTATTAATCTATCATGCGTACGAGGAGGATCCATGGGATCTCTTCATAGACCTCGCATTAGCAGATCACGGCTAAAACGACGATGGTAGCGGGCGTTTCAACCACGCCACGCCACGTACACTAGTAGAATTATATAATCCAGTCAAAATGCTTACATCCTTTACCAGCTAATAAAGTCAAACTAAAAAAACGGTGCCCAATTTCATAACTGCTACAATTACCAAGCTGTGACGCCACGTCACTGTTGCCTCGTGTTTATCGGGGACGTGGTGGATTCGCAACCAGCTGTCCCATACTGCACCACCGCCGCCAAAGATTGGCGCCCGCTCACTACTTTGCTTTGAATGCTTCTCTTTTATTTTATTTAGGGGGCGGCTATCCAGATCCCACATATTATTAAACACATCTCAATTGTGTTGTTACTGTTCACATGGTGTGTTTAGTATTCTTTGGGGTGTGGATAACCGCACCCTTTATTTATTTATTATATTTATAAATTATTGAGTAACAACTAATCAAACTTTAAAAGCACATTAGTGGGCCCGTGCCATAATCCATTAAACTTCCATATATAACAACAAATTAATGACCATTTATGACATGGGAGTTCAATCCTCATGATGTTTAATTAAAATCAAACATTAAAAAAAAAAAAAAAAAGATATTTGAAGGTATCGAACTTAAGTTTGGTTCAATTTTACCCAGTGTTGTGTTTTTAACAACTAAAAAAAGGTTTATATCATCGGGAAAAAAAAGGTTCATTTGCAATAAAAGTGGATTTTACTATCAATTTTCATCACAAAATAGTTTGGTAGTGATATGTGGCTTATAATGGTCGACAGCGTTTGGAGATTCAAAGCAGCCGACCACGGAGTTATGAGCCATCCACATACGCACTTTTCCCTTTCCACCAAGGAAAAAACCTAGTCAATTTTTCTGTACAAATTATTTTGACAAAATTAGAAATATAATAGGTTTGGCGCTATATTCGTATGTATGTCGCTGACTATATAATACCTGGAATTACTACAAATATGTAGACTTTTTTAATTTTTTCAAACTTATACATCTTATTTAAAAAATAATAATAATAATTGATAGGGAAAGTCAATAACAAATACTATTGCAAACTCATGATACATGGCAAGATATATATTAATGAAAATTTTGTTATCTTCTCTCATGTTCAAAGTACATTGTTTAACTTTTACTTCTTGAAAGTAGAAATTCACTGCTAGAACCACTTCCTATTATTTTCATATATATATATATATATATATATATATATATATATATATAAGTTTGGATTTTGAACTCTTGATCTCGTCTCTAATAGATGATTCTTCTAATCGTGTACGTTCGTGACATTACCTGGAAGATCTACTTGAGGGACACCTTCCACACGAGACGAATTTCAGAACACTGTGTGGTTTCCTTGTTCTAGTTTTCAAGCGAGAAAGCTGCATGAAAATGGAACTTCCTTATATACGTAGAATCCATTAAAGCATGTTTCAGAATAAATGTCTTTTATCTATGTCATTTCTGATGCTATGTTCATTAAGATCTATGAACATATGATTTCAAAGTCCAAAATGTAAGATTAATGTTTGATTTCTCCTACATTTTTTTACCTTAGGCCGGGTGAATCTTGGAGGGTTCCAGCAAAGTAATCTCCTTGATCTCGGTTCTAATCTCCTGGGAAATATATTTGAAGAGTGGTTAAAATATAATTTATGATGGTAATAAACAGCAAGAGTAGCAATACTTACAAATTTTCTTGTTCAAGCTTTTCAGAAATGGAATCTGCTTTGTGCTTCGACCATCCACTATGTTGTGAGCATGCCTCTGCATGCTGAATCACATGAGCAAGAGATACCTTGCTTCGAACGAGGCTAAGACTCTGGCTTCTCTCACTTAATTTTCTTTGATCCGAAAAAGTATATGTTGTACTTTTTGCTTGTGTAGACCTCGCCTTTTCTGTATTTCGCCTGTTTGAGTCTCCCTTGCTGTTCTTGCACTTGGTACACTTATACTCACTTGGAGAAGGTTTGACTTCAACAATTTCGCTTGTATTAACCCCACCGAATGAAGTATCTCTAATTTGGATTCTTCTGATGTCAATATGATTCCCTACCTCAGTGTCGTTTCTTGATCCATGTCTGATCTCGATGGTCACAGGTGATCTAAGAACTGATTCAAATGCTTGTAAGAAGTGTGATCTAAATTTTTCCACCTCAGTTTTTGTCAGCTGTGAACTGAACATCAATTGCACAGTTGGAACTGCAGGATCACCAGTTTTTACAACATAGAAAGAAAATTTTCAAGTTGGTTAATCGATTGAAGTGAAGTGAACGTTGCAAGAAAAAGAAAACGATGATTTCAAATCAAAATTAATAATACCCGCTCCATAATTGAGGGAGATCAGCTTTCCTTCCTGATACATGAACTCTTTCAAGCTCTTAATTGAGATCTTTTCAAGAACTTCCAACCAAATTTCTTCAATTCCTCTATGAAATTTACCAGGTACTTGAACCTTACTCATTTGGCTAGTATTGTTCTCAGCACTGCCCATTTGTTGAGAAACTACCAGACCTCTGTTTTCTTCCACACCGATGCCCTTGGATTTATCATCAAAATATACATTCCCATAATTTCCATCTTGAGAAATATGCATTTCAACATTACTTTTCCTCGGTTTCACTCTTAATACAGTCTCATTCAGGACCACTGGACTATGATCCATACTAGTATCTGTAGAGGAATCAGGTAGCAAGAACCGTTGATCAGGAGCCAGCTGGAGCAGGGCTGCTGTGAGCCAAGTTATCTTGTCGTTGGATACCCTCAGCTGCTTTTCCGCTTCAGATAATGTTTTCAGTGCTTGACGCAGTTTTTCCATGTCTTCTTTGGACACTGTTAAAATCATAATTTTCTCCATCAGTATCATATATGACAAAATGATATAAACATGAATGAGAAATCAAATAAAAGTACAGCATTTGGCCTAAAAATATGGATACCAAGACATTCATGTACAGGTGCATCTTACTCTACTAACTCAAGTTATATGACAAGGCCAAAAAAAAAAAAAACGATTTATATGATATTGGCATATTAAAACTCACGTGCTTGTTGCTCAAAAAACTTCCGTTTAGGCCTTTCTCTCACAGAATCAAAGCTTCCAGCTAGAATATCAGTTATCACTGTAGCAAGCTGTGACATCAGAGCCAATGGCTCAACACCAGATCCCATTATATCTCTAAGATTTTTGATTGTGTTAATTGTATCAGCAGATAATGCTGAATCGAGTAGATCTACCAACTTCTCATCTGAGATAAGACCAACCTATAAAGCAACAACAAAGATCCATTTTAGGCTTTCTAGGAAATATAGTGCAATTTCTAGTCAAGACAAAAAATCGAACAGCAGTTCTAACAAATATGGTGTATGCCAAAAAAAAAAAAAAAAAAAAAACTCTTAATAATACAATCAATTTATTCCCTGGCTTGCATAAAGACTAAATAGAATGTTACGTACCAGTTCCTGCACCAAGCACAAAGATATCCTCTGCCCAAGTAAACTCAATTGTTCCAAAGTCATCTCAGCATCCCTTAGAGATCCATCAGACCTTGATGCAATTAGCTTGAGGGCATCCTTGTCAATTTCTAAATCTTCTTTGGTTGCTATCCACTGCAGAGTATATATTATTTCTGCATCTTTTAACTTATTGAAAAAGAATTTTTGGCATTTGGACACTATTATATGAGGCAAGACATCAAGACTTGAGCAAACAAGAACAAAAACGACATGCCTGGGGGCTCGATCAATAACCTTTAATATCGTTCTCCAACAATCAGAAGTCAAAGTATCGCATTCATCAAATATGAAGACTCCATATTTGGATTTGTGCTGGGAAGCAATCACATCGTCAAGAAGTTCAACTATTACACTTTCCAAGTCAATTTTACTAACTGAAACTACTTCCCTTACATTTTGGGTCGTTCCCATGTCATGTGCAACACAAGAATCACAAAATCCACAAGGTTTTGTGCTCTCTAAAGCATGGCAATTCAAAGCTTTAGCAAATATACGTGCACAGGTTGTCTTACCAGTTCCATGAGGCCCATAAAACACATAGAGCAACCCAACCTTTCTTTTTATAATAGCATTAGAGAGAGCCTGTACCACCAGGTTTTGACCCACCAGATCTCTGAATGTTCTTGGCATGTATTTTTGGGGAAGATTTTGATGTCTTTCAGTATGCTGTCTTTGAAATTTGTGTTGCTGACGAGATCGACCTTCCGATGCAAGGTCAGAGTCAATTTCCTGCTTTAGCAGATTGTCAGCGAAAATTCCTAATTCTCCTGAATAATCATGAAGCCGAGGAGCAGGATCAATGATACTTCCCGGAGATCCAGATGCATCAAGTAGTAGAGGCAATACTTCCCCATCAGACACAGTAGATGAACTCGAGTGCTCTGACTTGAGAGGTATGTCAGCGACCCTTCTTTGAGAAACAGTTACTTTTTTCTTCAAATGCGGCTCTGATAATCCATGGGAAAGGCTTCGACCAGCCATGTCAAGAAATGACCTTCCTCTATGATGAATCCTCGACCAGTTCCAAGGAATTCCACACTTTTTTCCCAGATCACAAGTAACATTCTGATCACCATACTCTTGGACTTCCTCCTCCACATGATATTTCAGAGGATCTCGGCCTTGGACGAATGAGTTAGAGGCCACTGACATTTCCTGTTGAGTCTCAGCAGCTCGTGTAGTGATAGAAGGCTGATTTCTTCTTGCACTTTGAAATTTAGGCCTTTTCTCCCTCTTCACATAGTTTCCATGGCTGTGTATGCTTGCCCCCGCATCTTCACCAATCTTTTCAATTTGGGAATGCCTTCGATCATGGTTGCAAGATAATGCTGCATAATCACTTTCAGCTGTGATATCTTCCAACTGATCAGGCAGGGCCTTGAGGGGTCTATCTTGTCTATAACCTCCTTTCTTCTCTACACTTTTGTCTCTCAATTCAAAGTGTTGAGATACAACGTGATCTGCCAAAACATTTCCGTCTTGGAGATGATCATTCTTCCAACTCTTTACATCATTTCCTAGAACCATTCTACTTGATTCTTCTCTCCTAACTCTTCTACTCTCATTAAACCCATTCTTAGCATTACGGCCACTCAGACCTGTTTCTGCCCCACGCCTCCTTGACTCACTCATGGCTGCGTTTGATATAGGTTGATCAATAACAGCAGGAGAGCTTCCTGAAATCCTTGTACATTCCTTGCGATGCTCCAAACCGACTGATTGTCGTCTCCCATTAACCAAGACTTCCTTTCCCCCTCTTTTACAAAGCAAATCAACAACAGATGGAGAGTGCAATGAGAGTGGGCTTGCAGAAGGATCTCTTAGAGTCCTAGACTTCTGGAGGGCTACAAGGTCCCTCAACAGGGCCTTATCAGCCAAGTTTGGACTATTCTTATGAAGATGGTTTTTCAAATGAATGCAATTCGTTAAATGAATGTGGTTGTGCAGATGATCATTTATATTACCATTAACATCATTAAGTATCCTGCTGCCAGCAGCTCCAGCCATGATCGGGACAAAAATTGTTCCACTGCAAATGCCCTTGAATTTAGTCACAGTTTCACCAAAAAATGCATGCTCTTTACTCAAAACTGTTGCAGATGCAGCATACCTTATATTTTTAACCCAATAATTTTACCAAATTTCAAAATCACCAAGATTCCATATCTCAATTCTCAACACTATGCCCAATAGCAAACCCTTGAAAACCTATCTTTTCGAGGCATCAGAAAAACCCACGTATGGCAAAATTAACAAAAATCCTCGGCCTAGCAACGGCGCACTGCATGGATTATTACCAAAATCATTTTGATTAAACAGGGACTACACACATTAAATGGTAAAACATAAAAAAATAAAAAGATTCTGGAAATTGATGGAAGACAAAAAAAGGGGGGGAATTGCAGAAGATTGCAGTCACCTGAAGCTTGGAGTTATGGGACTACTGGCTACCGCTTTTCCAAACAATTGACCCGTTGCAATCATAAAGTGCAAGTCTCCTGCAATCTCAGATCTCTTTCGCCATATTTGCACATGAGGGCTTCTCTCTCTCAAGAAAAAATGAAAACACACTAGTATTTGTCGAGCTAAAAAACAATACTAGGCCAAGTTGCTACTAGTAACAGTGTTGGCGTTGGTTGGTACATGCAACTTGCAAGTATACATACATATACATATATATATATATATATATATATATAGGGGAAAATTGCACTGTGGAGAGAGAGAAGAGGAGGGTGGTGGTGGTGACAGTCTGACAGATTTCAGGACTGGAACTGCAAGGAGTTTATTTGTTTTCACTTTCATGTAAATAAATTGAATTTATAGGATAGTAGTTTTACTGGAAATTCTTTTTTCTATTTTTTTTTCTTTTCGGAAAAAAAAAGTAGTAAACACTAAACAGTAAAAGACTTGATTTCTTGTTGAAATTATGAAGTAGCAGAGGGCCATTTTGATTCAAAATACCGTTGAAAGTAGGACCGGAATTTTGGAGGGGTAGATCGGACATTTTGGTTTCTTTCAATCAGAACTCAACAGAAAAGTTGGGAAAACATTATTGCTGAACTAATTCTTTTTATTACAACTTACTACGTAATCACTTACGAAGAAATTCAAACTGAGGGTTCTTAATTTCTTGCATTCTGTATTTGTATGATACTTTCAAACATGCATTTTAATTCCTATGAGATGTACATGCATTCATAACATTTGGTTCACAGCTGGATTTCTTCACATTCTCCAACTTGGCTTCTTTCCTTATATTTATGACCAAGAACAATGCTAATGTGTGGCAGTATAATGAATTATTGAGAGAGACTCAATTCAATGGATCTTGAGTTTCTTTTAATGTTACTAGTCTCATCAATGATATATTGACTAAATTATACAAACCATGGTATTTAGCGGAAATGATGAATTGGTTATATATGTGAATTGTGATGCCAAAACTCATAGTAAACTCAATCTATCAAACTATCAAAATCAAATTATTGCTATGATATTGCACTCTACCTGCTGCCACCATAATTTCTTTCTATAGGAAATCACAAAAATTTATATGAAATTATGTCATGTGTATAGTTTTGTGAAATGAGTCATGTATCTTCAACACAAATTCATTTTCACAAGTCAATTTATATTTTATCGATCATAAATTGACTCATCCTACAAAATTAAATCTATTCATCTAATTGTATTGATTTCTGGTCAACCACATACACAATCCTCATCATCATAATTTCACCTTTTCAACTAATTGTGCATCTCAAGGTATTAAAAAGTGATGCACTTACATTGAGGGGATTGAGGGAAGGGAAGTGATGATAGTTCGGAATTGCAAACGTGAGGAAAATCCTATCTCCATATAATCATGACTATTTCAAGTACTTGCAAAGTTATCAAATTACTACTTCAAAAATACCTTATTTTATTGGAAAAAGGGTTCTAAGATTATTAAACCAAAGTCAATAATGACTGAACAAAGAACAAACTCACTTGATGATATCAATCTCTAGCTATTTGGATAAGACTTTGGAGTCGAAACAAAGGACATAAGAAAACTTCCATGTATAAAATCACGTGCGTTGTTGTCATTATATATATATATATAGAGAATTGATCAAGCACGCACCTGAAGAATGCGCACCGTGCGCATTTCTTTAAGATTTCTTTTTTTTTTTTTAAATTTTTAATATCTCATATTATTTCTTTTCTCACGCTGCCACCCCACATACGAAATTCGTGCACTTCTTTAAGATTTCTTTTCTTTTTTTTAATTTTTAATATCTCATATTATTACTTTTCTCACGCTGTCACCCCACATACGAAATTCTCATCCCACACATGGATCTATCGCATCTCACATATCAACATAGATCTTTTTCCCAATTCTCGTAATCAATGTAATTTTTAATATTTTATATTATTATTCACATAATTTTTTCTCATTCTACCACTTTACATAGGGAACACATAACCCCTCATCAACATCTTCACATATTTTCTTATCAATTCTCACCCAAATTAATTTAAACAATATGTGAGGATGTTGATTGTACAAAATATGAATTGGTTAACAAATATGATAAATTCTCAATCAATCCTCAATAAATCCTCAAGATCAATCCTATTGTAGCTCATAATTAAAGAAAAGAATGAAAAATATATTAAAGAAAATAATGAAAAATATTTAATTATAAATAATAAAAATTGAATAAAATTTTCAAAATGAATAATAAAAATTGAAATATGAATTAAGTAACAAGGAGAATAAATTCTCAACAAATTGTTAAAAACAACAAATCATATCATCAAACTCAACAAATCCTCGAAAATCAACAAATCATATCCTCCAACTCAATTTTCAAGAAATTCTCAAAAATCAACAAATCATGTCCTCCAATTCAATTTTCAAGAAGTCTTCAATTAATTCTAAAAATCCCCAAATCTCTTTATTTACTTGTATTTTGTGCCTTCAAATATAATGGAGGTACACATGTGAAAAAAAATTAAAACAAATTAGTAACATAATTTTTTAAATGAAAAAACTTTCAAAAACGATAAGAAAATATTATACCATCCCAAGGATAGTACAATTTCTCCTGTCATGTACATTAATGCTACAACCACGACAAACTCTTGCTTTTGAAATTATTTTTTCCTTTGATGATTTATTCAAGAAAGTATGTGTCCACTAATGCCACAACCATGACAAACTCCTACTTTTTGAAATTATTTTTTTCTTTGATGATTTATAAAAGAAGTTATGTGTTCACTAATGTCACAACCACGACAAACTCTTATTTTTTGAAATTATTTTTTCCTTTGATGATTTATACAAGAAAGTATACGAAGATATTGATGAGGAGTTATGTCTATGTGTGAGATGAGAATTCCGTATGTGAAGTGGTAGGCTGAGAAAAAAATTATATGTATAATAATATAAAATATTAAAAATTACATAGATTATGATTTAGAAAATTATGTGTATAATAATATAAAATATAAAAAAATTCATTGATTATAATTTAGAATTTTTTGAGAATTGATTACTTGAATATTATTCATTGTTTCCTTTAATTGATTAATTGGATATTTTTATTGTTTCCTTTGGGATGAGAATTGAAAAGTGGTAGTAGAGTGAGAAACAAATATGTGTATAATAATATAAAATATTAAAAATTATATTGATTATGATTTATAAAATTATGTGTATAATAATATAAATATGTATAATAATATAAAATATTAAAAAGTACATTGATTATGATAATTGGGAAGAAGATCTATGTTGATATGTGGGATGCAAATTGTATATGTTGATGATGAGATAGATCATGTGTGAGATGAGAATTTCGTATGTGGAGTGGCAACGTGAGAAAAGATATAATATGAGATATTAAAAATAAAAATAAAAAGAAATCTTAAAGAAGTGCGCACGGTGCGCATTCTTCAGATGCGTGCCTGATCAATTCTCTATATGTATATATACATTGGCTATTTTAATTTCTAAACTTTTTTTTTATGTGTTCTATTTGTCATTATGTCTGATTAATAGCATATTTGACTAAATTTATTTTAAGAATCTTAGAAGCTCTTCTTATGAGAGTTTATTAGACATCTTATTTTATTTTAGAGATAAATGGTTTGTAAATTCTAAAATTATGCATAATTTTATATTTGAGAAAAATATACAATAAAATCCTTTAATTCTTGTAGATCTTTCATTAATATTGTATAAATCATGATTTATGATATCATATCTGTTAGTAAGATAGCATATCTACTATTTACTTCCAACATTCTATATTTAAACTTAAAACCACGAAAAGATATCATATTTAAAAAAACAATCATCGATCAGATCGGTTTCGTCAATCGAATCTGAAAAATTCATCATCACCTCAATTAGATGGGCCCAGTCAATCCGATCGGTCCAGACTCCAAGGTGATTGGAGTGCCAATACTATCTCAATTTTTTCTATTTATACTATTTAATAGGAGATTATAGAGGGATCCAAAATTCCCAACAGGAATGCATATAGTAACTATGAGGAGTACTCTTGTTTTGAGATGAGGAGTACTCATTTTTTGAAATGGAATTTTACTTATGATAAGAGTCCTTATTTAGTCCTTTACGTGTTTTGAATTTTGAGATGGAACTATGAGGAGTATTCTGATGGAATTTTATTTATATATCATAAAGTCCTTATTTAGTCGTTTATGTGTTTCAATTTTGAGATGGAATGCTTCGACCGTAGGTTTTGATTAAGGGATGAAGAATGAGTAAATGAAATTTTACTTTGTATATGATCTAGTCCTTTGTTTTCCTCAATAATTCAATAACCAAAACAAACATCAACAATATTTCAATAACAAACTCCCATATATTATGAATTAAAACTCAAGACAAACATTTACAAAATTTCAATAAAAATCTAACAAACATCACAGAACTCCAATAAAAATCTACCCCTCAATATACCATCATATATTGAAAATAAGACTTTATTTTAAAATTTTATTAAAACATTAAGTCAACAAAATATGGTGAACAATACTTTATTTTTAAAATTTTACTAAAACGTTAAATCAAAATATGGTCGTCAATAATACCTTATTTTACTAAAACTGGTGATGAATGATCGATTGACAGTCAATTTTACACAAACATAGCCAAATAACATAAAAATTAGAACTCAATAAAATGGAAAATTCTAAAATTTTGATTTGCTGGATTAGTTTTCTAGCTTTAATCTAATTTCCTTTATTAATCATTTTATGTTTATCGATATTACCAAATTAAACTTAATTATAACTCATTATGTTATATTTCTAATTAAGCATCATGAAAATATATTGATAATCTTTTTTTTTTTTTTTTGACAATGAAAATATATTGATAATCTAATTACATTTAGAATTGGGACCCATCCAAAAAAGAAAGTTGAAATTATATATATATATACGGTTCATCTTCACCAAAAAAGCAAAAAAAAAAAAAGAAATATATTCTCTCACGGACTTGTTTTCTTAACGATATAGATAGAGTCTTCATTGATGGCATTTCCCTCTTCTGAGGACTCTTCTCTCAGAATCTCGATATCCTCCATCTTTATCTTCATCTTTTGCTTCACTTTGCAGACTACAAAACTCTTTTTCAACTGCCATGAACCACAACAATAAGAAAATCGACATATACATAAATATGACAATCATTATATTAACGGATACTCACACTAGTAGGGATTTGAGAAGGATCACATTCGTATTCAAACATCTTCCAATCGGTCTTATTCCCATCGGAATCATGGAACAAAAATTTGGTTTTAAACCCAATTGTGTCGTTCGATCGACAAATAGGAATCTTATCTTCGTAAACTTTCCAGTATCCATTCGGCGTTGTTCGAACTTGTCCTGATTTTTTTCTTATATCCTCTGTGAAGAAGAATGCCTGGTTCTCCTTTGTATGTTTTAATCCATCATCTCCACAACATACCAGATTAAATTAGTTTCTTTTTCTTTTCATTTTTTAGAAAAAAAAAAAACGAAACAAAAGATGGGAACATGAGATCATCTAAAAAAAAATCTTAAAAAATATAAAAAGACTAGCATAAAAACGGGAATACATATCTCTCGTTTGTAACAAACAGAACTGAAAATAAAGAATTTTGATTAAGAACAGATGTAAAAAATTCTAAATCTAAGCACACTCTAATTCTTGATTCTTGCAAGAATCAAAGGTTAAACTTACGAGGAAGTTGATGAGGATCATATAGGTATACATCGAGATCCACGACGTAGTTTGAAGGAAGCTTTTCACCCTTTATCTTGGGAACCAAATAATACTCTAGTACCTCCACATCAGTCGGGTCGAACCTGTACCCGAATGGCAGTTTTAACTCTTTCCTCTCATCAATGCCTGATGAAGACCTCCTATCCGAATCCATATCCCCAAATTACAAAGTAAGAAAGAAGAAGATGAACAAGAAAAGGCTGTTTGTGTGCAGAATTTTAGTTTGAGGTTTTTTTTAAGGTGAGAGAGACTATATATATGATCATATTATCTTGCAATAGACTTGTAATGCAAACAGGGCTGCGGTGCAATCAGGCTTTAGGGTTTAACAGGCCCTACAAGATCTCGCCTTTAAAAGATTAACATATATTTTTCCTAGGATTTTTTTCCTATTTATTTTACTTTCATACAACTCTTAGACTGATTTAATCTTTTTTATTAATTTATTTATACATTTTTCTTATTATTTATTGATTAATTTATTTTTGGATGGACTCAATGTTGTGGAATGAGACCAAGGATGAAAATATCCCGATACACGTGCGATATATCCGCGATATATTCGTATTTTGAAGGTTGCGATATGGATATGAGGGGATATGAATATGGGGATATGCGATATATCCGCGATATATCCATCGATATATCCATCGATATATCCGTAAAATCAAGGTTGCGATACAATCAAGGTTGCGATACGACACGCGATATGGATATTTTCATCCTTGAATGAGACCAAGGAAATAAAGTCATATTGATCACATAGGTAATTGAAAATCAATATTTGTACACACACACACATATATGTATATATAATATGTATGTTTTTTTTTTGTTCAGCAGCCCTTGTAATCAATCATCCCACCTCATTTACTTCCTACTTACACATAAGAGAGAGGTAACATGACGGATGTTGTAAAGTAAGGAAAAAAAAAAATGAACCCAGAAAATGGAGAGGTAATATGACATGTTGTAAAGACAAAAATAACTCAATAAAATGGAATGAAGAGAAGAGAAGAGAAGAGTCATGTTTTGGAGTGGAAGATTAAGTGCACCAAACTTAAAGGTGCTAAGATATTCTTCCTAGGATTGATTTGTTTCGATACAACGCCAAAAGCGAACGTTAATTGGTTGCTGTTGATCACCATCGAATATGCAAGTATAAAGGGGATGATGAATGTAGAGACAGAAACAAATTCACAACTGAGACCAATTTACACCATATACAGTCTCCTCTTTCACCAATCACCTTTCTCAACTGTCTCGAATCAGGTTTGTAGGCTCACTCAAAACATATTTCGGCAACTCATACTTGGCACCTGCAATCACAATTTTCTAAGCTTAGGAGGGAATTTTTGAAACCACATTGATTGGAAATGAAAAGTTGACAAACCTCTCTCATCATAGCAGACTGTTAGGTCGGGATTTTGAACGATAACGCCAGCACTATCCACAATGGCTTGCGCGAGGCTCAATTCAGCCTCTGCTGCAGCCCGCAGAGCATCCCAGATCTCTGAAAATAATCAACAGACGAGTTATAGCATCACGAGCAAGCAATAGCATAGAAGGCATTTCAACATGGAAAAGGTAAAGACCTAGACATCTAAATCAAACAACAGATAGCAGAAGCTCAACTCCCAGATTGCTTTCTATTCATAAAATAAAAAATGACAAAAAAAAAAATGTTATACAAATCACAGATAGTATATGATGGTGTCCCCATCATTCCATGGATAATGGAAGTCAACAATTCGACACTACAACTTACAAAGAAGCATGTTGTACCAAATATTCTAAAGATTTAGTTCATCCGAATTTGAGTTTCTGGAATGCCTAGGAACATGACTGAGTTGCTACATGCATAGCCTAATCTTCTCCAGGCAACACCCAGATTGAAGATTTGCAGTTATCTGGCTATTGCATATTTAATAACGTTGCAGGTCAACTTGCAATATCCTTGATAAAAATTTGCAAGTACCTGCCACCTTTTTTAAATTGATCATTAATAAGATGAAAGACACTTGACACTTGATATAATGTCTTATTTTCCACAGCCACATCAGGAGGGTGAATAAACAAATATGAACACAAACAGTGACAAAGGAAGCACGTGATGAAGCAAAATGAAGAATGAATTCAGAGCAGTTGTCTTAGACCATAGATTCAAGGCATACAGTCTAACCACATAGCAGAAAGGTATTAGCAGTGGCATACCTTTCCTACCACCATAGTGCGGAGCAGTGTCCCAGAATTCCTCTCTCATCTGCGTTAGCTGTGCCCTTGTTATGGCTTCTGAATGCTTCCATGCCTTGGGTTTTCGTATCTTCTTTGAAGTTTCTGGATTCAGACATTGTGAAGCAAGAACTTAAGAGCTTAATTACAAGGCAGGATGCATCAAGCAGACCCCTTAGATGTGTTATTTTGCATAGATCAAAAAGATCACATTGATCAATCATCGATCATAAAAAATGAATATTTTCAAAACAAATTTCCAGCATTACTACTATGATCAAAATCTTCATCCCCTATCCCTTAGGATGGCTTCCTGAAGTCAATTTGTTTTTTCTAAAAAACCATAAATCTGTGACACAAGGATACTAAACAACTGAGATAATTATCCATGGGAAAGCAAAAAAGAACTGTTGCCATTTACTTTCATTACTTCATATCAATATTATGCAGATTGCTTCAAAGGTTTCTGACATTATAATTCAAAACAGACTAAACAGACAACCTTAATATCTATTAGCTAGGTCAGCAGCTCTGAAATATAATGTAAACAATCAAGAAAACCTATCATTACTTGCAGTAATTAAAATAGATGTATCAACTACAGATTACGATTCTTGTTGAGACATACAAATCTAAGCTCCACAAAACATTTTTTAAACAACAAAGCACACGGGGCCAAAAAAATCTGTTCAAGCATCAACCACAGTACAAAAGTAGGTGCCTAGCATTCACTGTATGAAACATTTGAAATTCTTTATGAATTTAAAAAGAAAAATAGGGGCAATGAAAACCCTACAAACTTTGAAGAAAGGAAAAAAAGGGGTGATTGCAATGATAAAACTGACAGAACTAAAGAGGCTAAACTTAAAAGGCAATGAAGAAGTTACGTTGATAGGATTCTCACCACTGCAATAGTAAATTATAAAACACAAAATACTAATTACTAAACAAATGATTAAACCCTTCATTGAAAACATACCAAATTCGTCAACCCAAAAATAAATACATTAGAGAAAACGCAGAGGAAAAAGAAACCATACAACATTTGCCATGTAATCAGAACACTATGATCAAGTACCTAATACCTAATTGAACACCAACAATGTCTTCGCGAATCAAACTTGCAACTGTAACAAGAAACACCAAAATCGAATCAAGAAACGCAAGAAAAACATTACCATCTGTTTTATCACGCGATCCAGCACAACCCATGTCGTCAAATTACAAGATTTCTCTCCGGCCAAGGATTTCCAGAGCCCACAATTTGAAGATAGTTGTAGAACACGAAAAAACGAAAAAAAGAAAAAAATAAACAAATGAAAACTGCAATCGAAAACTTAGCGATGGGGACAAGTAGTTAAATTGATTATAGTATTGGGGCAAGCACAACTCTCTATCTATCTCTCTCCCTCCATCTCTCTCACTCCAAGAAGACAGCTAGGTGAGAGAGGGGAATCTCGGGCTTCCTTCTGGGACCTCTCAACTCTGAAGTAGAAAAATGGGAGTCCACTACCTTTCAACGATTTGCAAAATTTCGCGTAAATCTTGCCATTTTCAGAGATTAGGTTTGGTATTTAAAGTCAAAACTGCTCAAATTATTGGTTTGTTGCTATTTAAGTCGGTGTTTGTACTGTTTATATGGAAAATGGCAATTTAACCCCGTAACTTTAATATTTTCGCACTTAGCCCCTAAAGTTAATCCTTATTCTTAAAGCAATCCAATCATTTCACCCCTTCGACCTAGAGACGCCCAAACGGTTCGCCGGTTACGGTTCCGGTTCGAACCGCCGGTTCGGCGGTTTCGAATTGGTGGAACCGAAACCGAACCGTGTGATGGCCGGTTCCGGTTTCGGTTCCAAACCGCCGGTTGAATCGGAACCGGGCGGTTCGGCTGGTTCGAACCAGCGGTTTTGATCGGTTTTTTCCCTTTTTTTTTTTTGATTGATTTTTTTATAATTATAAAATCACAACTCCAAATTTGATTTTTAATGTTTGTTTCGAAGTATATCATATCATAATTTATACCATGAGAAATTGAAATATTTAAGTGAACAAACATTTTTCATTATCATTATAACTTGGAAAATTATTACAAGTTAGAACTCTATATAATCTATGATCTAATATATTACAAAAGTTGATATATATTACAATTACAAAAGTCCATATCTATCTAAAAGAAATAAAAGTCTATTTTGAATTACAATTACAATTACAATTATCTATCTATCTTGAATTATATAATACAATTCTAAGATCTAAGTATCTAACTAAGTAACATATGAAACAACATTAGCCAAAATGAGGGGGAAAAAATTGAAAGAGCTTGAGTTTTATTCTAAGTTTGGAATTGAAATTCAAATTCCAAACTTAAAATAAAATTGCCTACGTATCCTTAATTCAAATCAAATTAAGGAATCAAAGCTCACGTAGTTCTCTTACCTCAACTTACCTACGCCCAATCGTCGGGGTTGTTGATGCCACTACCGCCGGAGGATGTTGTGTTTGAGTCGTAACCATACAAGTCCGGTTCACCTTCCTCAAAGTGTGTGCAATCGAGGTTTTGTTGACGTTTGGATGTCTTGACCCAATCCTCAAGGAGCATAAGGTTTTGGACATTCTCGGCGGCCAAGTTTGCTCGTCTCGCACTCAAAGTGTGGCCCGATATACTAAAGGCATGTTCAACCGAGACCGTGGAGGCGGGACATGCAAAGATCTCCTTGGCAATAATTGTTAGTATAGGATATATGGTGGTCCTTCGTGACCACCACTTTAATAGATCCGAATTGTTCTCGAAAGCAATAGATTCAAAAGTAGCACTTAAATAAGAATCTAATTCTTGTGATGGGTTGGTACCTCTAGCTCTTTTTTGCGTTCTTATGTCATAGAAGTTGTAAAATTGACTAAGAGTTGGTCCAAAACTAGATGAAGAAGAAGAATAGCTACTAGATCCTACATTTTGATCTCCTACTTCATCACTACTACTTGCATCACCATGAATTGTTTTATATTGTCTAAATAAATCATACAAATAATCTTTTCCCCGTTTTACTACTTCCCTAGGATTAGACACATATTCTACTAGATCATATTCATTAATCAAACCACATGGGAACAATGCATTATAGTACATATTTAAGAGTTCTTCTAATCCATCTTCTCTAATCCTAGGATCTAATAATTTAGCACATAAATATAGGAGGGTAGCTCATGATAATATTTTAACCATTTTGCTTTCATCATAATAATTGCATCACTTAAAATAGGACCATCTTTGTAAGAGTTAATTACCAAAGCATTTTTAACACATTGATCTAAAGCTAAAGGAGATGTAGGATAATAACATCCACTAACTTCCCTAGTGGCTTCTTCAAAAAAATTTAACAAACCCATCATGTTTATACAAGAATCCCAAGAATGTGCAACTAGCATAACATTATTATCACCAAATTTCATAAAAAAAGCACATAAAAGTTCTCTATAATTATACGAATCTTGAAGCATGTAAAAAGTAGAATTCCACCTATGTGGCACATCTTTCACAATTTTTTTTACTTCTAATCCATTCAATTTACAAAACGTAGCCCATCTTTTCCGCATTTGTACGGTATGACAAATTAAATTAATTGCATCTCTAATTTTATCTATTTCTACTTCTAAAGTTTTTAATCCATCTTGAACACATAAATTAAAAACATGACACATGCATCTAGTATGAAAAAGATCACCATTTAATGAAGGTTTACAAAAATCAATTATTGTAGGCAAGCTAGCTTTATTATTAGGCCACACTCTCAATACTGTTTCTTAAACCCAAACTTCGCGAACGTATAATCGAAGCCCAAGGAAAGGATGAGTTCCTGAAGAAGAAGAAGAAGACTCGTATGGATACTGGAAAAGATGAAGGATTTACCCTGGCACCAGATGGAGCTTTGATCTTTAAAGGAAGACTATGCGTACCAGAAGACAAAGAATTACGAAAAGAGATCTTAGAAGAAGCTCATCGTTCGTTTCTATCAGCACATCCTGGAGGCACAAAGATGTACAAAGACTTGAAGAAAAACTTCTGGTGGAATAACATGAAGTCTAGCATCGGATTGTTTGTAAAACAATGTTTGACATGTCAACAAGTGAAGGCTGAACATCAACGACCAGCGGGACTTCTGACCCCATTGGAGATACCTGAATGGAAATGAGAACATGTCGTCATGGATTTTTGTCGTCGGATTACCAAGATCTAAACGTGGGAACCACGCCGTCTGGGTGATTGTGGACAAGCTGACTAAGTCCGCTCATTTCTTGCCAGTCAAAATGACATACGGAATGGACAAGCTAACTCGGATTTACCTCGAGGAAATCGTCAGACTACATGGAGTGACAGCATCCATCGTTTTCGACAGAGATCCACGATTTACATCGAGATTTTGGCAGAGACTTCAGGAGGAACTTGGAACTCGACTAGCTTTTAGCAATGCTTTTCATCCTCAGACAGACGGACAGACAGAGAGGACGATTCAAATTCTAGAAGATATGTTGAGAGCCTGCACCATAGACTTACAAGGGAGCTGGGAAGAACACATTTGCTTAGTGGAAATTTGTATATAACAAACAGCTATCAATCAACAATCGGCATGACACCATACGAAGCATTATACGGAAGAAAATGTCGATCTCCATTGTGCTGGATGAAGTCGGTGAAAAGAGAGTGCTGGGAATGGATTTGGTCGAGCAAACAATCGAAGTAATTAGAAAAATCCGTGAACGAATCAAAGCAGCTCAAGACAGACAGAAGGCTTACGCAGATAAAAGACGCAGGGAGTTACAGTTCGAGGTAGGAACAAAAGTTTTTCTGAAGATATCCCCTACAAAAGGAATATACCGATTTGGGAAAAGAGGAAAGCTAAGACCAAGATATGTGGGACCATTCGAGATTTTAGAACGAGTCGGAAACGTTGCCTATCGCTTAGCACTGCCGCCTAATCTTGCAGGAGTATATGACGTATTTCATATATCGATGTTGAGGAAGTATGTTTTCGATCCGAGCCATGTGGTCGACCAGAATAACCTTGAAGTTAGAGACGATCTATCATAAGAAGAAGTTCCAGTGGCCATCCTAGATCGGAAGATTCGTATGTTGAGAAACCAGGAGATAGCTCTAGTAAAGGTCCAATGGAATCACCACGGAGTGGAAGAAGCAACACGGGACTATGAAGACGAAGTTTTGTCAAAAATTTCCAGATCTTCCGTTTATAGATACGTTTTTGAATTTCGAGGACGAAATTCTTTTAAGGGGTAAGGGGTGTGACGACTAGGATTTTACCGATGCATAATTTGATAATTAACTATCTAAACCCCTAATTATTTGATTTATTTTACGTGCGTTTCAGAAAATTTAATTATAGGCAAACTTTAATTAAGTTTGACGTTTGAGAGATTTATTTCGTAAAAATACAAAGTCGACAAATAATTCATAAGTGGGACGAGATGAACGAGAACGAAAAACCGAACAAAACGCAAAAAGAATGGATCAGATCGGAGTTCGTTTGATATCCCAAATTAATTAATATCATAAGAAAGTTTAATATAAAGTTTAAGATTATAATATGTTTAATGATTTAATTAAGCAAAGTATATAACACAACTTTTATCCTAAGTAAAACTATACACTAAAAGTTAACCCAAGGTAAGTATTTCATAAGATGCTCCTCCTTCTCTCCTCTTCTCCGGCGGCCGGCCGGCCGGAGCGCCGCCGTCGCCGCCGCCGGCGACCACCGTCGCCGGAATTTTCATCGAACCGAAACGTATCGAAACCTACACCATCTTGAAGCTCTCGACGAGCCCGTTCCAATCCCGGGCTCAGAATTGTCATCCGCCGCCGCAATCGCCGGCAATCGGCCGATGAAGTTTCGGCTCTCTCTCTCTCTCTCTAAAAACCCCCGTTTTCTCTCTTTTCGTTTCTCGGCCATCCGGCCACCGATCGGGGCAAATCTTGAGTCTAAATTGAAGATCTTTCGACCAGCTAAGGGGTATCAGTGTATTTCCAAAGATCGACCTCAGATCGGGATATCATCAAGTCAAAGTAAAAGAGATGGACGTACCGAAAACGGCTTTCAGAACGAGATACGGACATTATGAATTCGTGGTCATGCCTTTCGGACTCAGTAACGCACCCGTCGTCTTCATGGATCGGATGAATCGTGTTTTTCACCCTTATCTCGATCATTTTTGTCATAGTCTTTATAGACGACATCCTGGTTTATTCTCGCAACAAACTTCAACATGAACAGCATCTCAAGATCGTATTGGACACCTTGCATCAGGAGAAACTCTACGCCAAATTCAAGAAATGCGAATTCTGATTGGAGAAAGTGGCCTTCCATGGACAGAGCAATGTGAACGCAGTTTCCAAGAATTGAAGCGAAGATTGACGGAAGCACCAGTGCTGACCATTCCAGACGCAACAAAGGACTTCGTGATCTACATCGATGCTTCTAAACAAGGCTTAGGGTATGTTCTAATGCAGGAAGGAAAAGTGATGGCTTACGCATCAAGACAGTTGAAACCTCACGAGCAGAACTATCCGACACATGATCTGGAGTTAGCCGCAGTCGTTCATGCACTCAAGATATGGAGACATTACCTTTATGAAGGACGTTGCGATATCTACACCGATCACAAAAGCCTGAAGTACTTATTCGAACAAAAAGAACTTAATATGAGGCAATGAAGGTGGTTAGAGCTGATCAAGGATTACGATTGTACGATTCAATATCATCCAGGAAAAGCAAATGTGGTAGCCGACGCACTTAACAGAAAGGGAAAAAGGATCTATAGCAAGAATGATTACAATTCAAGACTCACTAATCGAAAATATGGTTAAGTTTCGGGGCGTGACAGTTATGGTATCAGAGCATAACTGTCACGCCCCGAAACTTAACCATATTTTATAATAAAAGATTAATAAATTTAGGAAAAACATTTTTAAATTATCAGAGTATCCCCGGCAGGCGTGCAGGAAAGAAGAAAGAGAAAGGAATGAGAAACGATGAAGATATATACATATATCGAACTTTATAAGTTATCGATGTACAACAGCGGATTTTAACAAACGTGATTGGACCAAAAGAAAATGCAAGCGTACGTTGTTCCGAAACAGTTTATCAAAATATCGAAATAACAAAAGAAATCTTTAACAGACAGGGCACATCTCTCCCTTCAACTTCTCCCAACAACATCATCACCTGTAACGAACACGTAAACGGGGTGAGTGCATAGAAATACACCCCGTGGAGGCAAGTTCATAAATTAACATAAAACTTTAAATCAGATAAGCAGTTAATCACAGCAAGTACAATGCACAGCAAGTAAATGACTTGGGCGCAGGTATATCCCGCCTTACCCCACCACCTTATCCTTCTGGTGATTATTTGGTTAGGGGGACTTCACCAATCCTCCGTTTTCCAGTTAGGACTTAATCCCAACCTGTCTTCCCAAAGACCGTGCACATGAACACACATCTTATCTTAATCCCAACAAAGGATTCAATTCACAGCACGTAGACAAAGCACATATAACGGACATGCATAACAATTAATAGCATGCTGATATCATCAATTACATTTCATGCTCATAATCTCAAATCGTAAATCATATAACGTTCATCATCATAACATAATTTATCGAAAACCCTAGCATGCGACTATACAGAATAAACGTAAAGTTAAACGTTAATTCAGAATTTACCCCCACCTCAGCCTGGGCGGTGCGATTATCACGTTCTTTTCCTTTTAGTTTTTGAGATGTGTTCGGAGCGTTTGGCCTACAAACACACAACGTAAATTATTAGGTTACACTTATTAATTAAGCGTTTATAAATAAATGCTCGAAAGAAACGACGAATTGAAAACAGAACAGAACTCGACCCGATTAGGTCTAGAAATATAGAGGATTCAAAAAGGAAGGTTTGGAGACGAGAACGGATTAAAACGGATAAGAAACGAAGCTAAACGAAGCGTTTTAGGGTTTGGAGGGTTTGAGGGGTAAAACCGTAATTACAGATAAGTTTTGGGGTCAAAACGAAGTTTCAGGAATCTGAAGGGGTCGAATTGCAATATCGGAAAGTCTTGGGGTGAAAATCCAAGTCTTGAGAAGTTTTGGGGGTGGAAATATAATTTCCAAAACTTTGAGGACTAAAGTGTACAAACTAAAAGTTGGGGGACTAGAATGAGAATAAGCAGAAATTGAAGAATTGCAAAGAGGTCCCTGGAGATAATCAAATTCCCAAAATCCACCCCACCCCCCAACTCCCACTGCCCGTCGCCACCACCGCCACTGTAAACCACCGCCGGCGACACCGTGTCGCCGGCCACCCTCTCGGACCACCACCATACGCCGGCGCACCGAGCGCCGGCCTCCTCCGGTCACGGCGGCGTCAGAAACGCCTCCCCAAACACCACCCTCCATCACAGCCACTGCATGCATATATATATATATACCTTTCCGGCGGCCACTGCCGCCGGCTCCACCCTCACCCATCGCCGGCGCTCCTTGCGCCGGCTATACACCCACACGGCGGCGCTGCATGCGCCGCCTCCAACCACCCTTTCCAGCAACACCGAGCAAGAGAGACAGGGAGAAGAGATCGAAGAGAGAGAGAGCAAATGAGAGGAGAGAGAAATGCAAACTGCAGAAACTTTGACCGGCCACCACCGGATATTGGCCGGTCCGATCAACGATCCGAGCCCGGAATTGAGACGGGCTCGACGAGAACTTCAATTTAGACTCAAGATTTGCCCTGATCGGTGGCCGGATGGCCGAGAAACGAAGAGAGAGAAAACGGGGGTTTTTAGAGAGAGAGAGAGAGAGAGCCGAAACTTCATCGGCCGATTGCCGGCGATTGCGGCGGCGGATGACAATTCTGAGCCCGGGATTGGAACGGGCTCGTCGAGAGCTTCAAGATGGTGTAGGTTTCGATACGTTTCGGTTCGATGAAAATTCCGGCGACGGTGGTCGCCGGCGGCGGTGGTCGCCGGCGTCGGCGACGGCGGCGCTCCGGCCGGCCGGCCGCCGGAGAAGAGGAAAGAAGGAGGAGCATCTTATGAAATACTTACCTTGGGTTAACTTTTAGTGTATAGTTTTACTTAGGATAAAAGTTGTGTTATATACTTTGCTTAATTAAATCATTAAACATATTATAATCTTAAACTTTATATTAAACTTTCTTATGATATTAATTAATTTGGGATATCAAACGAACTCCGATTTGATCCATTCTTTTTGCGTTTTGTTCGGTTTTTCGTTCTCGTTCATCTCGTCCCACTTATGAATTATTTTATCGACTTTATATTTTTACGAAATAAATCTCTTGCATTATCTAAAGCTATAGCAAATACTTTTGTTAATATACCATAATCATTTAACACATGTATTACTTTTTGTGAAATATGCAAACCGGTATGTTTTTTATTAAAATCAATAAAAGCAATTAAACGTTTTTGAACATCCCATGCATCATCAATCCAATGGCAAGTAATGCCCATATAATCATTTTTATTATAAGGATCTTTCCAACAATCACAACATATTGCAACTTTTTGTTTAAGGTTAGCTAAATCGGATACTAATTTATATTTTCTTTCACGTACTCTTTTATCAATATCCCTAGTGGCCGTGTTCCTACTTATCATTCTAGCGGGTGGTTGTAAATACGTGCTCACATAATCTTCATAGAGGTCATCGGAAGCAAATGAAAAAGGTAGATGTTTTGAAGCAATAAAATCGGCGGTGCCTTTCCTAAATTCTAATTGACTAAATTTAAAGGTTAAAGAATCCATACCTTGTGAAGACCCGGTGAATCCTCGTAGTTGTGTTTGAGAGCGCTCCAATCCAACCTTGTCGGTGCTTCTTCGTGATGTGGTTGTTAAACGTTCCATAGCCCCCTCCATGCTTGAACTTGTATTGCTTTCCACAATGGTTGCACGTGACTACGTAGTCGACATCCGAATTCGGCACGGCTTCCTTCTTGAAGTGAATGGAGAAAATATTACTTCGAAGTGAAGAAGGTGCTCTATTTGAAGTGGTTTGAGTGGCATTCAAACTCTCTTGTGTCGGATGCACCTCTTCTTCATCTTCGTCGGCTACGGCTTGAGCGATTTGTTCCCCCAAATCGACATTTGGATCAAGGTCGTCACACCATTGATCAATGAGTTCATCTTCGTACGATGGTGGAGGTGGCATGAGACTCTTTCCCTTCCCACGAGATGATGAAGTTGAAAAACCTCTTCTAGACATGATGAATTTACAATAGAAAAAATAGAAGTAGAAATAGCACTAGAAGTTGATGACGAAGAACAAGAAATCGAAATATAACAAGAATTTGAGAGATTTTGAACTTGAAATAATTTAAAGTGAGTTAGAATGCAAGAATTGAGACTTGAGAGAGAGAGAGCAAGAGAATTGGTGTGAGCAAATACACAATTTGAACCCCTATTTATAGATCTCAAAAATTAAAAAAAAAAAGGAAATTGCTACGCTCCGGTTCGAACCGCCGGTTCCGGTTCGGTTCGAACCGGCGGTTCGACTCATCTTAGCCGTCAATTTCCAACGGCCATTTGATCTCGGCCGTTGGATTCAAAATTCATCCAAACCGCCGGTTCGAACCGGCGGTTTCCGGTTCGGTTTGGTTTGGCCGGTTTGCAACGGCCATTTCATCCGGGCCGTTCGTCCTCAACGGCTATATTTGATTTAAACACAGCCGTACACGTGGCATGCTCTAATTTAAAAAAAAATACATAAAACCGGCGGTTCGAACCGCCGGTTCGCCGGTTTGTATAATTGAAAACCGAAACCGAACCGGTTCCCGGTTCCGGTTTGGAACCGAAACCGGGTCAACGGTTCTCGGAACCGTTGACCGCCGGTTTGAACCGGCCCGGTTCCGGTTTTTCGAACCGTTTGGGCGTGTTTACAGTTCGACCCAACCTTAGTAACTAGTAATCTCATGTTAAGTTAATATAATTTTTCAATCTATATTATATACAATATTTTTTTTTTTGGAACTTAATTTTTTTTCCCCCAATTACATGTACAATCTTTTTTTTTTCAACCTCCAACAAAAATTTGTGGCAAAAAAGTGCATATGTGATTTGTACATACATAATTGAAGGATATTTCTATTATTTTCTTTTTTTAAGAAATTAGTAAATTTGGTGTTGCAACTAATTTTCAACGTTAAAGCATTGCATGCATTTTTCAACCTCGCCATCATGCTTCATTTTCAAACATAATTTGCAAAAGAAATGGACCCCATTACAAATGTGGTGATGTTGTTAAAAGAACTTATTGGAGGGAACCCTGACATTTGCAAGATACCCTAATTTTTCGATTTTTGTTTCATTACAAAGTGTTCTTCCTCCCTTCATCTTATTTGCTGAAATTGATATTTTGGTTGTTGAAAATAACTCGGGCCGTAAACAGGTGCGATTTTTTCTTTCGACTGGATCCACCAATAGGTAAGAGAGCTAGACAAATAGCAAGGGGTAAAACTATGCCCCTTTTCGTCTCTAATTTTCCAACTCATTCATTCCTCCGTTTTTGCAACAAGGATTTTATGAGAAGCTAATGGAATTTTTGTGTAATCTTTTGGTTTGGGGTATAGAGTTTGATGGTTGAATTAGGAATTTTAAATTTCTAGCTGATTTTGGAAACAAGGAACAAAATAGAGTTAATGTCGATTTTGAAGGGTAAATCAATTAATCATGTGTAATCAATTAATCAAAGAGAAAATGATAAAAATATTATTCAACTGCGCATGTGTAAATCACGTGTACACTTCTTGACCGAAATTTGCTGCCGATATTGTAAAATTGAAATAATATATAGTACCGGTTGTAATTAGAAATAAATAGTTTTCATTCCAAAATAAAAAGAATGAGTATAGTAGAAATTGAAAAATGACATTAACCTAAATTCATAATCTAACTTTCAATATACCACTTTTCATCAACAACAAAAATCCTTTATTACTCATTTTAATTATTCAAAATATATAATTTATAGTTGAATGCTTTTTGTTTCATTCAATTTAAATTTTCTAACATAAATGTATATATTTTAAATATATATGTTATATATTTTTAATTACATTATAATTACATTGTTTTAAAATTTATGATAGGAAGAAAAACTAGTTATCCTAATTCAGAATGAAAAGTAAAATTCCCCCCTACAAAATGATCGAGTAAATTAATATAGGGCCAGAAAGGTAAATGCGTTGTGCTGTATTCGTGGAGGCTTAAATCTGTTTCCAAACGCCACATCAGCTCGCCCACTTCTCTCTTCCCAATTTTCAAATAATTTTATTAAATCTCATGAAACCCCCACACATTCTCTCACTTCACTTCTCAATCTCTGATCTCAATTAATATTTCTTTGCGTCAAAGTTTTAACTCCTAAACCTCCTCCACCTCCTTCCTTCTTCTTCTCTCTCTGAAGAAAATCTGCCAAATTTTCTTCAACCCTTTCCAGAAAATCATAACCATGAATATTTTTAGATTTGCCGGTGATATGACGCATTTGGTCAGTATTTTAGTTCTGCTTCTTAAAATCTATGCAACCAAATCATGTTCAGGTACGCATTTTCCTCAAATTTTGCTTTTGTTTCTTTTGTCATTTGATACATTTGTTTTGTATATTTTTTATTTGAGGTTTTAAGTTGAGCTGTAATGGTTTGATTAATCAAGTGATGGTAACTTAAATTAAATTTATACCTATTGAAATTTGATGGTTCTTATTCGTGTTTGTTGTATCAGAATCAGGAGCTGCATAGGTTAGGGTTTTATTTTGACGGTGCACTAAATCGATAGCATTTAATTAGGGAATCATGTGATTGTAAGAGGGTTGTTTTGGTTCATATTAATGGTTGTTGATTTATGCTATAGAATTTATTATGTTGCTTTCCTCAGATCATGTCTTCTAGGGTGTTATTAGTATGCTTCTGATGGGATTGAAGATGTTCTGTGCCCTATTTTCCCCATGGGCCTTCCTTACAAGCAATTATATGAAGATATTTAATGTTTGTATATATAATATTTGTATGCAGATATCTGTATGTTATGAAAATGTGAGATAACGCAACTAACAGGATTACATTCTTTTCAGGGGTTTCCTTAAAGACTCAGGAATTGTATGCAATTGTCTTCTTGACTCGGTACCTTGATTTGTTTACTGACTTCATTTCAGTGTATAATACTGTAATGAAACTGGTGTTCATTGGAAGCTCTTTGGCAATTGTTTGGTGCATGAGGTTTCATGGAGTCATGAGGCGATCCTATGACCGTGAGCTGGACACCTTTAGATATTATTTTCTAGTTGGTGTCTGTTTCGTTTTGGCACTTCTTATTCATGAGAAGTTCTCATTTCAGGAGGTCAGTTAAATCTTCATGTATAGGGACTCTTGTTAAGTTATTTGAAGGGAAAAAAGTGGTGGTTATGAGTGGATGCCTTAAAAACTAATGTTTGAGAGGATTGCAGGCATTTGTGTCCCTAACTATTATTGTTATTATTATTATTATTATTATTTTTTTTTTTGAATGCCCTGTTTGTTCATTTAGTTACTTGGTTGTTATCAGTTTCTTGTTGAACTTCATGTAGACTGTAGTGTATAGTATATTGCATTTTGCTTCTATTTACTACTTAGCATTGTTGAATTTTTTTTATTTTTTTTTTCCAGATATTTTGGGCATTTTCAATATACTTGGAGGCAGTTGCTATTCTACCACAGTTGGTTCTATTGCAAAGAAGTGGAAATGTGGACAATCTGACTGGACAATATGTTTTCTTGCTTGGGTAAATTCACTTTCTTCTTTAGCTGATTGCCGGTGGAAGCACTGAAAACATAACATGATATTGTATTTGAGCCTTCATCAGCATTGCACTAAGGATATTGAATTTTTACCATTTCAACTTCATTATGTGGATCTGTTTTAGACTACTCATACACATGGTTATTTTGTTTGTAAAGTTGCAACACATTCATCTTTGGATTACCATATCTACATGCTTTACTAGTGCAGCACTAAAACTTCAATGCTTTTATGCAAATTGAATTATTTGAGCTACAAGAATATTTTGAATGCTGTACTGTGTTTGTGAACTGTGGTGTTGGCATAACTTTACACAAAAGATTTCTTGAACTTCAGAGTATAATGAATTTACTGGAGATGTGAGAGTAGTGAAGCAGAAGAGACCTTGTGAAGTGTCTAAATGGAAACAAAGAAATGGAAATCAAGTTTTAACAACATACATTTTAGTCAATTAACATCAAATTTAGTCTACTCTATGGATGTAGGCTTTCTGTGATCTATACTTTTCCGAAAACTATGGGGAAGTTTGAAGTGATTATTATATGATAAGTACTCAACATTTGAGTGCATAAATTGAATGGGGTTTGTTATCTTCCAGCAATATCCTGAAAAACTCCGTCACATAGATTATGCATTTCACATCCCCAAGGTAGTGAAAACCCTGTGATGTTAATTTTATTTACAGGGCCTATCGAGCATTCTACATCCTAAACTGGATCTACCGCTATTTCACTGAGGAGCATTTCAGTCGATGGATTGGTAAGTCATGAAGAAGTTGGTTCTGCAACTCTTTTGTGTGCTTTGATGTTTGATCATGTTCCCTTTTTTCATCAGCTTGCGTCTCTGGGCTTGTCCAAACAGCACTGTATGCAGACTTCTTCTACTACTACTTTCTGAGGTGATCGATTAGCCCTTGACATCCTAGACCAATCCATTTTGTTAAGTGCAACTCTTATACAACATTAAACATTGTATTCTTTTATTGCAGCTGGAAAACTAATGCAAAACTGAAGTTGCCAGCGTGAGATAGACGAGATTGAGTGGTATATAGATACAACAGAGCCTGCATTCCTCTGCTGATGGCCCATTTATACATCTGCAGCAAGAGTACCATAACTTATGATTGAAGTTTTTTTTTTGATGGACTTGATGTGGCAGTTAAGTTTTATATCTAGCAGGGGAAATTTATATTCTCAGATTACACCTTCCTTTTGACAATTTTGAGAAAAATAGGAAAATGTAAACCATGTTGATATTAACCTGTATATGTACACTGTTTGAATCCTTTCTGCAAAATAGAAAATAGGAGTGGTGAAGCATTTGAACTCCGTACGTTTTCTCTGTATCAGTCATGAGCTTTAGTTTTATTTCATTGTAAAATGCAGCAAAATTTTATGCTTGATATGAATTTTCGAGTTCAATCGTTTAATTAAATTGGTATAATAATAAGAGTGTTCAGGAATTGAATAGTTAATCTTCTCTTTAATTAAGGAAGTCAATAGGAAGAAGAAAATAGTTGAAATTATAAAAAGTTCACTGAGTTTATTGTTTTACAAATTTAATTTCATGGGTTAATAATACAATTGATGTAGATAGAAGGACGATAAAGATAAACATCATCTCTTGAGACAATTTGAGAACAATTATTTTCTTATTTCATAAATTAATTAACTCTCTAAAGCAATAAAGAAAACTCATATATGTACTAGCTAAACTTACTTCCTGTTTAGAAACAATAAAAAATCTCCTATACTAGCTAAACCTACAATCTTAATAATAATTCTAGAGAAAGTAGAACTACTTCCTGATAGTTTAGAGAACAATATTATAGTTTAGAAAACAATACTTCTACGAATACGTGGAAATCTTTTTCATTCGTTCCAAATTATATTCACAAGAAGTTCTCTTATATTTTTTGTGGTGTAAAAATCAGAGAAATAAAATATGAGATTATTGGAATCAAACAAAAAAGGTTCATGTTTTTGGCTTGAGGTCGAGGGCTTCAACTTTCATGTAGGAAACATAGTGGTAATTGTGTCACATATGTCGAAAAATCCCGACACGTAATAATTTGCATCCGACGAGGCGAAGTGGTATTGGCTGGACAACGTGGCACAGATCACTACTGTTCGAACCTGCCACGAAACCTGCCACGCACACGCAAAAATCAGACATTTTCAAACAACTCGGTATTTATTTCATATTGAAAAGTCCAATTCGGTTCTTAAATGTCTATCTAATTTCTAATGCCCTTCGACAAAACTTAGAAGAGAACCCGATCAGCCAGGCCCGGCCCAATTTCTCCGATCGGGACCGTACCCTATTTTCAGGCATTCCATCGTAAGGTCTTCGCACTTTCAGATCTGTTGCGCTTAACTGTAAGCTATCCTTTATTATTTCTGCCTTTCTTTATATTTTTTGTTTCTGATTATGGTATGCATGGTTTTTGGCGTATATCGCATCTACAATTTATATACGATTTATTAAATTTCAGTTTTATATTTCCGGTATGTATGGTTTTTGAGTCAATTAATTAATTAGTGAAAGGAATTGATTGTTCTGGAATTGGATTTACGGAGATAGGGTTTTGATTTGGTTTTGAGATCTAAACTTTAATGCCTGGTTTATCGGATTTCAAAGATAATCCACTTTTCGTGAATTATGATGAAGTGTTGTACGGTTTCGTTACTTCTTTATCTCGTTGTTAAAGAACTGAAGTTATCAATCGTGGGAGTTGACTTTATCTACATACTTGTGGTGAAAAGTTCATCTGCTGCTACCGAAGCTTTCTAGACGGGTTTGGAGTACGATGCTGAGAATTCTGAGTGCCATTTAAAATTTGTTATGAACACTGGAATTACTCTCAAATGGTATCTAAAATAGAAAAAAAAAATCAGATTGTTGTGTAAATAATAATTAGAATTTGATCACTCATGATTTCAAATTAAATTATGGAAAATGTGAATGAACAGCTTAATTGTGTTGCAAATGATAGGAATTAGTTATTTCGCTATTAACAACTGGGTCTTGAATCTCCTTTAATTGTTAAACATTTTCCAACCAGCTTTTGCAGTTGTTGCTGCTGGTGTTATATTACTTATTATCTTGGGAAATAGGGTTTTTAATGTTGCTTATGATATGTGAAAGTTATAATTTTATTATATTCTAAAGGGGGCATAAAGCACGTGTAACATCTTCTCTGTGGTGGCAAATGCAAGATTGAGAGAATTGTATTCATCTATTGAAACATGGGAGGAGGATTTAGGGTCCTGCATCTTGTCAAGCCATTTCTGTCATTTTTGCCTGAAGTTCAAACCGCTGACAGGAAGATTCCTTTTAGAGAGAAAGTCATATACACTGTGATTTCTCTTTTTATCTTTCTAGTATGCAGCCAGCTTCCTCTGTATGGCATTCACTCCACTACTGGAGGTGATCCTTTCTACTGGATGCGTGCTATTCTTGCCTCGAGCCGTGGAACTGTCATGGAGTTGGGGATCACGCCCATTGTGACATCGGGACTGGTGATGCAGCTTCTTGCTGGGTCCAAAATCATTGAAGTTGACAACAATGTTCGTGAGGATCGTGCGCTCTTGTAAGTTACATGTACTATGCTTTTTGTCCACTTTCTCCGTGTGTTTAATTTTTTTTTTTTTTGGTACCTATGTCTGTATTATGACCACTTGATTTTATTGTATCAAGGAATCTGTTTAATATTCAATTTCATGGTCTTCTTTTTCTTTCCCAGGAATGGTGCTCAGAAGCTTTTGGGTATCTTGATAGCTGTTGGTGAGGCTGTTGCTTATGTTCTCTCAGGAATGTATGGAAGTGTTGGTCAACTTGGCGTTGGCAATGCTATTTTGATCATTCTTCAACTATGCTTTGCTGGTATAATTGTCATTTGCTTAGATGAGCTTCTTCAGAAGGGTTATGGTCTTGGTTCTGGGATATCCTTATTCATTGCTACCAACATCTGGTAAACAACCTTTTTTTTAATCGAACCTTTTGATTTGCTCAAACCAATCATAATAATTTGTGAGCAGACAGATGGGCTTATGTCAATAGTAAACTTTTTTTACTGTCATTTGCAGTGAAAACATTATCTGGAAAGCATTCAGCCCAACAACTATCAATAGTGGCAGAGGCGCTGAGTTTGAAGGCGCTGTTATTGCACTATTCCACTTGCTAATCACCAGAACAGATAAAGTCCGTGCATTACGCGAGGCATTTTACCGGCAGAATCTTCCGAATGTGACCAATCTTCTTGCTACTATATTGATCTTCCTCATTGTGATATATTTCCAAGGATTCCGTGTGGTGTTACCTGTGCGATCTAAAAATGCCCGTGGACAACAGGGTTCTTACCCAATTAAGCTTTTCTATACCTCTAACATGCCTATCATTCTTCAGTCTGCACTTGTGTCCAATCTTTACTTTATTTCTCAGGTAAACCTTCTGCTTCTTGCTTATTCTTGAGTTTCCCATATTGTATCTCTTTGAGACTCTGTTATAAAATAAATTGCCCTCCTGCAGTTGCTATACAAGAAATATGGTGGAAACTTCTTGGTCAACTTGTTGGGCACATGGAAAGAATCAGAGTATTCAGGTCAATCGATTCCTGTTGGTGGCCTTGCATATTATGTTACTGCTCCATCAAGGTATGTAATTGATTGTTTTTACTATTATGAATCTCTTCGACATAAATTTCCTGTTAGGAATAAATTCACGCTACCGCTTTTAAGGTTCATCAATTCATTAAGTTTTAGGCTCACGAGTTGTGAAATGTGTTATAATTTTCCCCCCTCTCCCTCCTGATACATGAGATTTCCCTTTGTTGTGAGTGTTGATTGGTTTTTCCTTGTACAATTCATTTTCCAGCGTAGCAGATATGGCTGCGAATCCTTTCCACGCTCTCTTTTACATAATATTCATGCTCTCTGCTTGCGCCCTGTTTTCAAAGACCTGGATTGAAGTTTCTGGATCCTCAGCCAAAGATGTTGCCAAACAGCTCAAAGTAAGATTTACTGAACTCTATTCTTGTATACATAGATGGCTGAGAAATCAAAATATGCAGGCATGTAGCATATCAGAGGGTGTAATTGAAGTGTCTGCTTGTGAAATTCACTATTTCTTGATATCTCATTTCTACATTTAACTTTTGTGCATTTTCATACGTGAACATAATTGCATAATCAGAAATCATAATCTCTTCCATGTGTGATTGGATGTGGAATTCAAACCTTTTGCCTTCTGCTGTGAACATTATTTTGTCAATTAAGAAAAATTATTTGGATGATGCCTCTTTCAAGTGCCCTAAGAATATTATTCGTGAGGGGTTAATTAGGAATTTTCTTTGCTGATATATTATATTGGTGACTTGCAGGAGCAACAAATGGTCATGCCTGGGCATCGGGATTCGAATTTGCAGAAGGAACTGAATCGCTACATACCAACAGCTGCAGCTTTCGGAGGAATGTGCATTGGTGCATTGACTGTGTTGGCTGACTTCATGGGTGCTATCGGTTCAGGAACTGGTATTCTCCTTGCTGTTACCATCATCTACCAGTATTTCGAGACATTTGAGAAGGAGAAAGCAAGCGAACTTGGTTTCTTTGGCTTTTAAGCCATGTCTTAATCGACCCAGAGTTGTAACCTATCGATAGTTGTACTGCACGAGTAGTAGGGTTGGAAGAGCTTACTGTTGACCCTCGATTTAGCTTTGGAAAAACAATTTAAATCAGATTTTCCTCAAGATTTATAATTTAATTGTATTGAGTTGTAGAATTTTTCTGCATTAGATCCACATATTGCCAAGCAAAAGTTGCTCCCTAGTTGTTTACTCAGTTTTGTTTCACTTAAAAACCTTGGACTTCCAAATTATCTTTCAGGTTCATCTATAAGTTATACTGAAATCACATCTTTTAAAAATATGTTGCAGCAAATAAGTTGTGAAAATAGGTGTTTTGATTATGTCTTTGTAGGCCAAAGTGGATATATACTGCAATCATGTAGTATGATTGTTGCAGCACTCAAAATATTCTCTATTAGCCATGACCTGTAGAAGAACCAATCAGAGCTGCATATTCTGAACAACGAGCGATCGTGGCCGTTGATCTCATTTTGGATATTTTACATATCTATTTGTGCCAAGTGCTTGAAGCAAATAAATTAGAGTTGTTAGGGTGCAAACTCTACTAATGCATGCAATATGGTATTTTTTTGTAGGAATGTTTTAATTGGGCAATTTGCATATAATTGAAAGCATGCCAGAAAAGTAGGACGTGTGGATTGAACAGTGTTGTGTGTTTGAAATTAAACAAACAAGCATGAGCAACACTTCTCTTTATGATATGTTCCACTAATTATGTTTCATCATTTTAGTTTCATTATTTTACATTGAGTTCAACTGAAACTTACCCCACGTGAATTCAGGTCCATCCTCTAGTACATAATTTACATTTCGTATTTTATCTTATATTCACTTGTTTTTAGTTTTTACCACACATTGCATGATAATTTATAATGTCATCTTCATGTGACAGTGTGATAATTATTATGAAACATATAAGATAAAATAGATAAAAATAGAAAAGACTTTTATGTAGTCTCATGTTTGATTTAATTATGGTTCTCCCTTCTTGTTTAATTTTTTTGCCCTTTAATCCAAAGATGGGAGAAAGGTGGTACTACTCTTTCATGTAAGCTTGAGCATGTACATCTAACTATATAAGCATGATTAAGAATTATGGAATCTTCCAACGCAATGTTGAATATTTGTTGTAATTTATTGACTGCAGTTTTGTTTTTTTTGTTTTTTTTCCAATCAAGAACATTATTATCTGGTTCTATAAACACAGAGTCGTCTAAAATAATAAGACGTCAAATATACAATCATTTTTGCAATATTTTGCAGATTTGGTGTATATGTTTGGAAAAATTGCTTGACGTATAATCAAGATGTTCACCCAACTCTGTGCCAAAATAGTATAGCAGAAGCTGAATAATAGACTATTATGATTATTATCATTACAAATGTTGGTAGTAAGTAGACTTGATTCTCAAGTTAAGTAGGACTAATTGTAATCAATTATTTATATCGGAGCTTAGACTAAATTATTTGTAACATTGTAGGCCCATCAATTGACTTGGATTAATTTAACCCTGCTAATTTTTTAGCCGCGGGGAACAAATGATTACGACACTGTACAAATATATAAATTATATATATATATATATATATATATATAATTTTAGATTCTGATGTTGGTTCAAATAATTCAGACGATTTTATGTCAGCTCCCCATATCAATGACCTTAATTTCATGTCCTATTATCCCAGATTGGGAATCGACTCAGGTACGAAGTAAAGATACGTGGATCCAAAATTTGAGTTAAAAAAAAATAAAAATTCCAGAGTAAATACCAAATGGGAACTTCTGAAATAATTGATGACAATCCTTTTTAATTTTTTTAAAACATAATATTAATATATCGTTCACAAGAAACTCGATAGCTAAAATTAGAGACCACAGAAAATCGAACTAGATCATCTATTTTAATTTGATGTTTCATCTTATGTTCATTATTTTTAATTTACGTCATGTATTAATTAATAATGTTATATTTACACTTAACATGTGATGATTATTTTGAAAAATTAGTTGAAACACCAAAATGGAATATAAGATCTTGATTGATAAAAAAACATTTTAGTGTCTAATGATTCTTCTAAAATCCATTTTACTAATATATTTTAGGAACAGTAATATTTTTAATTAGAAATAAATCTTTCAATCTGTAACTTGATATATTTTTATAGCGATCGATAAATTATCACAAAGCTACGATGTTAATATTTTATTAATTGGAAGAATTTATTGTCATGATAGAGTGATTGGAGTTGAATCAAGTTGGGCAACATGATGCATCTACAAAAGCAAAATTAATTGGAGTAATGATTAAGAAGCATTGAGTCTTAATTTATACAAAAGGGAAATGAAACAATCATAGCCATTCATTGGTTCATACTCATGCCACACAATTTCAACTTTGAACCACTTTTCCTCAACACTGCCTTTAATTGAAAAAAGGAAAAAAAAAAAAAAAAAAAAGGACCTTATTAGGCCTCGTAGCCAGGTTATCAAGTCCAGAAACACCACTACTATATTTAGTAATATCATCAAACTTTTTTTTTTTTTAAATCTACTACATAATTATATAGTCGACTCCATCTCTACATAAACGTTGTTTTGAAGTACTTTATTAATATTAAGAATCAGTAAAGCCTAACAACCCTCCCTCCAAAAATAAGAGATCTTATGAGATCATAAAGATTAAGAAAATTTTGGAAGAAAAATTGGATTATCTTTTACAATAAAATTGAACTTCTAAGACAACCTAAATAAAAAGACGGAATAAATATTAGGTTTTATCTTTTACATCATTAAATTTCCCTGAATATATAATTGTAGTGTATATGATGAGGTATGCACTCAATTATCATTTAGATACTAGTATATTTTAATCTCAAATTTTATAATAATCATCAATAGCTTTTGAAATTTGAACCTTAAAACTAGCTCCATAGGCTCTTCAATAAAGTTGCTAATTCAAATCCCAAGTGAACAAACTTTATCGATTACGAATTTAAACTTTATCCAAAAAATTAAAACTCCCAAGTGAACAAACTTCAAAAAAGTGCTTCCTTGGTAGTTTTTGTTTTTACTCACATAGGGATGTGGAAAGGGCAAATGACAAGAGAATTCTGCACCATGATTAGGCCTATGTTTGGCTTTATTTAACAAACTATTTGCGTATCAAATTAAAAAACTTATTAATGTGATGTGTGTAATTTTCTAGACTTAAAAATGATTATATATAGAATGTATGAAAATAAAATATAATAAAAACAAGAAATTGAAACACTTATCGAAGCATCAAATAAGATTGGAGCTCATAACAATATCATTTTGATTATTATTAAATAACTTATTTGGAATGCTTAGAATGTGGAACCTATATAGTTCGATTTTTAACCTCCACGAAACAAAGCCTAATTAAGTAATTAAGAGTTCTTCATATCTATGAAAGGAAAATATAAATATATAATAGAAAAAAAAAAATTTCAAATATTTTGCTATTTAAGTGACCTGTAAAAAACCTGAAAGACACATTAATTGAAAATAAACCTAATTTAGGTTCTTTAATTTTTGGATACTGTGCAATCCAACCCCCTAAAATCAGATCACATGTTAACAAATTTTGCACTAATATCACAAATTGGGGGAAAAAAAACATATAATGGACAAATTTATGATTAATCTATAATTTTTTTTAAAAAGTAGTTCGAAACAACAAAATCTAAGCATGGATTTGGAATTTTTTGGCAGCCAAAGAAACATTGACAAGTACTAAAATAGAAGGCTTTTGTCATAAAACAAATGCTACCTTGAATGTTTGTCGCTTTCTTTGCGGAAAAAGAATTAATTATGGACCAGTTTTATTTTTCTGACAAAGAAAAGAGAAAAGTGTGGATACTTCATACTGGGACTACGTGATGCATCACTTTCATTCATTATCTATTCAATAGCTACATGCATGCACGGTATATTATCTTGGATCTCTTGTCTCTGTATTTATTTGATTTTCACTTATTCTTTTTTTCCTTTTCGCCTAAAAATGCCTTGTTAGTTTTTTCTTAAAAAGAATAAATCCTTTTATAATTTATACATTACCGATTTGGAGTCTAATATACCAAATAATTAGCTACGAAGTTTTGCTTGATTTTTCCGCTCTTATGCAATAATCCAATTTGATGGGTACAAAAATTGTGTGTGTATATACAGTGGCGGACGCAGTAAGAGGCAAGGGTTGCATGTGTCACCCTTTTTTTTCCATATAAATTATTTAAAATAATTTTAAAATGTTTTAAAATTTAAAAAAAATCCTTAACTATGTACATAATGTAGTTTCTTTCCCATTTTCAAATTAACTTTTTTCAACTCTCATTCAATACTCTTTCCATCAAATTAAGTTTTCCCTATCATACTTGTTGCTACGGCGAAAACCCAACAAATTTAACATGTATCAACGGCTATCGATGGACGGTTGTTCTCACTGCTAGCACTAGGTAAAAAAAATAAATACTAAGTCAAAATTTTCATTTGTTTTATTGATTTGGACATTATTAAATTAACATTGAGATTTTGATTAGTTGTTAGATAACTTAGATGAATTTCTCATTTGTGGTGAATGAATTTTAAAACTTTGATTTGCGTATTGAGTTACTGAAGTTAACAAATGCTCGTGAAAACACAGCTTCGCAATCGAATGAGTGACTAATAGATGAATGATAATTTGATGATTTATCTTGAAAATGATATATTTGAGCATAATGAAGCTATCATTTACAATGTTTTAAAATATGGGGAACTGTTGGGGTAAATTGTAAATGAGAACGTTTCGTTCATTTTTTTATTGAAATGAAATGTATAAACTGAATCTTTAAAATCACTTGTAAGTTATATTTTTTTATGGAAATTTAAATTTTTTGTATATTATTTTTAATGGTGCCTCCTCTTTGGAAATTTTCTACGTCCGCCACTATGTATATATATATATATATATATATATATTATCTGGTTTGGTTTGTGTTTGGTTTTTGTGACATGAAGTGTTACTAGTACTATATTAATCTTATGTGTCGTTAATTAATTAAATGTAAAGAATTATGTAACTACTTTTGAATGAATCGTTAAATCATATATAATGGCACGTATACTAGAATTATAAATGTAGAGAATTGACAAATAAGACATATATAGTTGTTGCCAGTTTGTGATAGAGAATGACAGCAGGAACATGGATTCCACAACTTAATTAATTTGTTCAATTATATATGGTCCTTCCTTCTTAAGTCTCATCAACTATAATTCATCTATATATATTCCTAATAATTATTCCCTCTCTCTCTCTCTCTAAATATATATATATATATATATATATATATATATATATATATATATAATAATAATTCGTGGAGGAGTACTCTTCCTCTTCTATTTGCGACTACCAAATTAAAGTTATATGTCTTAAACATTTTTACTCAATTACAATGTTATCTTCTTGAAAACCCCAATACTACCTTTGTTTTTTGTTCTAGGCCAGAGAAATTTGTGTTAGTATTATTGATGAAGAATAATAAAGTAATTGGTCGATAAAAATAAAATCAAATTAACATTCAATATTTGGTTAGAGAAAAGTGTACTAACCCCTTCAAACAGTTACACATCACTTTCATTATAAATATGAAATGGAATTTCAATCCATCATTACCGAACACGAATTTTCAGATAGTATTTTCATGGCCAAACCAATCTATGCAAAAAATTTGGCCTCATATAAATGACATTTTGGAAAATTTAATCAAATTATAATCAATAAATTCTGACAAAAATAACCTTAAACAACTTCTCTGTCAAGCCTAATTTACCTAGTCCTTCATAGGTGATTAATCGTTCTCCCTTATAGATTAAATTATGATAAGTTTAAAATTAAGAGATATATCTTTCAAATATAGAATGATGTTAACAGGGATGAAAAGTTAAATAATAAATAAAAAGATAAATAATTTATAATAAGAGTGTTTAAAACAATATTTATATAGTATGGAAGGAAGAATAAAGAGTGAGATTCCCGTAAAACCTAAAACCGTCTCATAAATCTTTTTTCTTTTTTCATGAGATGGGTCAATCTATACAATCCACATCTCAGAATTTACATGAATTTGGAAAAATTGGTTTGGTTGATATATAAAAAGGCCCGGCATACATAATATATCTATGAATCCGTCTCATATAAATTTTTGTGAGGATTAAAACCAAAGTCACTGAAAACACCAACTCTAGGAAACATGGCCATAAAAATAATAAAATACTCCACATCATTTTAATGATGCTTTTATATTATTCGTTTGCTTGATCTTATTAAGCTTGACAATATACTATATCAACAAAATTAACTTATTTGTTTGAAAAATGTAAGTTCATGATATAAAAAGAGTCCGTTGTTGTATTTGTTTGAAAAATGTAAGTTCATGATATAAAAAGAGTCCGTTGTTGTATTACTTAATCTTGTGATATGGTTACTCATGTATTAAAATCAATTCATTATTTCTTGAATATAATCAATAATTGAAATAAACACGCTCTAGATATAATAATAATAGAAAAATAACAATAATATCCGCGCATGCAGAAATGGAAATATATTGTTAAATTCCCGCCATTTAGATATTGGCTTTTACTCTCTCAACAACCCTAATTCCCTCCTTTAAACCACACTGTGAAACCACCTCCCCTGCTTTTTCTTCTTCTCTTTCATACTCATCTCCCAAACCCCATTTCAATTTCTTTCTTCTCAAACCACATTCCCTGCAATTCGAATCCATGAACTGACCAAGAAACCTCTCACAACCTCTTCAATGGATTCAAGCAGGCCATGCCCAGCTCCAAACAGAGCCAGCAGAATCGCCAAAACATTTCAAAGAGTAATCAGTCTCAAAACATCCTCAAAAACCCGATCAAACCCCGGATTCTGCCTCCTGATTCCCCAAGAAAAGCTCCGATGCTGCGAGTCCCATCAGTTCGAGAGAGAAGATGCAGAAGAAGCCAAAGAGGAGTCCAAGAACCGAGCTGCCATGGAAGCCTTCATCGCCAAGCTTTTCGCCACTCTTTCCGCTGTCAAAGCTGCTTACGCCGAGCTTCAAATGGCCCAGTTTCCTTACAACAGCGAGGCCATCCAGTCTGCAGATCAAGCTGTTGTTGATGAACTGAAAGCACTTTCGGAGCTCAAGTACGCCTTCTTGAAGAAGCAGATTGACTCTTCTCCTCCCCACGTGACTTTAATGCTTGCTGAGATTCAAGAACAGCAGTCTCTGATGAAGACGTATGAGATCACCATGAAGAAAATGCAGGCTGAGATTGAAACCAAGGAGTCGAAAATCTCTGCTCTTCACCAACAGCTGCAAGAAATCGTTCACAGCAACAAGGCCCTCGAGAGAAAGATGAACGCTAGTGGATCTTTCTCGATTCTCGACAATATTAGATTCTCCGACATGAATCCCAAGGATTTCATCCTGGTTTTGCATTACTCGTTGCGATCTGTGAGGAATTTCGTCAAGCTGTTGATTCGAGAAATGGAGTCGGCCAATTGGGACATCGAAGTTGCTGCCAATTCTATACATCAGGACATGGTTTTCAGAAAGAGGGATCATAGAGCTTTCGCTTTTGAATCGTTTGTTTGCAAAGAGATTTTCAACGGCTTCAACGAACCAGGGTTTTCCGTACAGAACAACGATCAGTTTTCTCTGCCCGGAGAGATCGAACGACGTCGTATTTACTTCTTCGAGCAGTTCAAGAAACTGAGATCAGTGGGTGTGATTAATTTCCTCAAGCAAAACCCGAGTTCTTTGTTCGGGAAATTCTTGAAATCCAAGTACCTTCAGTTGGTGCACCCGAAAATGGAGTTTTCATTTTCGGGGAATTTGAACCAGAGGAAAATGGTGAATTCCGGGGAATTTCCAGAAACTGAGTTCTTTAAGGGGTTTGCGGAGATGGGGAGAAGGGTTTGGCTTCTACATTGTTTGGCATTGTCATTTGATCGCCATGTGAGCATCTTTAAGGTGAAGCAGAGCTCAAAGTTTTCTGAAGTGTACATGGAGAGCGTGACGGAGGACGTTTTTGCTGCCGTGGACGGCGGACCTCGGGTGGCGTTCACGGTGGTGCCGGGGTTCAAAGTTGGTCAGACGGTGGTGCAGAGCCAGGTGTATCTATTCCCAGCCAACTCTCCGGCCTAGAGTTGGTTCCAGTGTAAATTTCTGTGTCTCGCGCGTGTCCACACGCGCCGCCTAGGGATTGTCTGAAGAGAGTGCACCGTTAAAACAGTGGGGGGCTCACAAATCTTGAAATTGGATCCTCTCTGCACCTTTTGGATAATTTTCAGGATTGCGATGTGACAGTAATTAATAATAAGAGGATTCACTTTCAGGTATGGGAGGTGGAAGGGGCGCGTGCGGCGGCGCGTGAGCATTTCAACAGCATAATAAATTTGTATTATATGGCATCGAAAGAATTTGCAAGAAAACTACAACAGGGAGACAACATTAAAGGGGTGATTGGGCCCACAGATGAGTGCAAATGAACTGGTTTTTGGAACAAAGCATTGAGAGGTGGGGTAGGGGGAAGAGGGCGGTGGAGAAAGGTGGGGACAATGGGCTTTTTGCCTTTGTTTTTTGGTGCATAAAAAGAGTAGAGAATGCTGGCCCAATGGGCCGGAAATCGATGATCATATTTTGTAGTGCCTTTTCTTTTCTTTTTTCTTAATTAGTGTAAAATAACCGTGTATAATAGCGATATTTAATATTCATAATTTTGAAAATTATTATTTATAAATAAATAAATTAGATGAGCTTTAAATTTTAATAAATATATCTATTTTCATTAATATGTGAATTTAAATTTTTCTTTCTTTCACAAGAAAAAAAGAATTTTTTACTGTATTGGTACCGAATAGAGAATATGAGTGTTTTTGAATTGAAACTACTCACTAATATTGAGTGATTCCTCCATAATTCCCAATTTAATTAGTAATTTATTTCATGAGTATATCTTAATATAATATTTTGAAGGACAATACTCCATTTTAGGCGTGTTTACTTTAATTTAATTGTACTGTTTTTAGTATCTTAGTTTTTAGAATGAATCAATTTTGACTAAATTAGCTTGCCTATAAATGATTCTATCGAACACTGAGGAGTTTTCAAAGGGTGTGTTATTGTGGAGGAATTCTAGTGATACCATATTTATCATTGGACACCAGTTGAGACTTGAGCATTTAAAGATGCTTCCGATGATGGGGAAGTGTAGGAAGATTCTGAATAGCAACTGACCAAATTATTTACGCTAAACTATAATAAAGTTTAGCGTTTTGGATTTTAAAAAATTATCTTTGGTTAATAAATGCTTGTTGTGTGTATTCGGCTTTAATTAAGAAAATGATAATTTAATTAAATTCCAATAATACCCTTAAAATAAAAAAAATTTAAACCCTTCACATTCCCCCTCTCCCTCCCGTCCTATTCTCTATTTTTTTTTTTCTTTCATTTATCTAACTTTTTTTCTTTTAAGTTTTGGAAAACAACACAATAGTAAAATGAGAATCATTTCACAAATCAACTAAATGTGTAAAAATCATGTAAAAATCGTATATTTAAAAAAAAAAAATGAATCAAACCTAATACCTCGTTCGATCTGATTGGATTGGTCGAACACGTAGAGGCAGGAGCGTATCCTCATGGAGGCTTATGGGGCTTCAGCCCCCAAATTTTTTAAAACACACCATTGCCCTTAATGATATTGATTTTTAGTGCTAAAATACTGATTTAGCCCCCCAATATTACTCGTCTAACTCCGCTCTTGCATAGAGGTGTGTTCGGCCACCAGGTATCGAACATGCTATAAAGTGCTCGATGTTTGGTGACCGAGCACACCTCTGTGTGTTCGATCAATTAGGATTGAATGAGACCCTTAAAATTGAATTTTTTTTTACGTGATTTTTATAAGATTATTACATATTTTATTAACCCGTAAAATGAATTTTCATTAAGAATATTCCTCAAAAATTCAAGATAGAAAGTTAGAGGAATGAAAGGAAAAAAAAAGAGAGAGAGAGGGAGAGAGGGAGAAGTGGACGGGAGGAGAAAGGGAAAAGGGAGGATTTTTCATTTTTCACCCTTTATTTTTTTTGTTTACCAGGTTTTTTGGTTTTTTTTTTTTAATATTCTTTTAAATTTATAATCAGGAAACAAAGATAAGATCTCATTTAAATTGAGGTATGCACCCACACCAATATTCAAGTGAAAATGTCTCTGACCACCCATTACTTAATAAATAATGATTTTGCCCAAAAATGAGTAAAAATATTGTTTTGTATAGGGATATTTTGGAAAAATGATAGTGATTTTACATAAAATGGATAGAAAATTGTTTTTTTAGAGCTTTTAGTAGAAAAGGATAGAAAAGTTGTTTTTTTCAGCTTTTAGTAGAAAAGTATATTGTCTTACTGAAATTGATAAAAAAGAATCTTGACATTAATTCTCTGTGTGCGTGTATTTTGACTTGGTTAATATTCTATGTGAGATTTTTTTCGAAATACAAATATTTTGTGTAACATACACTATAAATTATGAGTTTGAACTTTCAGGTAGAATTTGATGCATTTATTTTGTTTAGGGGCAATTCAAGTTTGATTGGACAAAATTCAACTTTCACATTTTTTCTTGACTAATTTGAGTTTCTATATGAATTAAATTGAATATGAAATTAACATAAACGATATATAACTAATTCGTCACATAACATTGCACAAAATATCATATACAAATTACAAACATGACACCGTTAAAATTTCAAAATATGCACTTGAATATCAATTTTCCTCTCACATAGTTATTTAATTGATAAAGTTATGACAAAATTGATTATAGGAAGAATTACTACAAATATTTTTTTGAGTTCTTCATGATTTATCATCCTAACCGTTGGCAAGAATATGCTACCATGATGGTAAAAATAAAGTTTATTTTCGATATTTTGTGATGTACTCCTACCCAATATATAATCATGTTTTCATATATAGGAATATATCTTTTTCATACTCTTATATAAATACATTAGTATGAAGCCCGTGTAAAATACAAGATTAAAAAAGAAAATTTAACTTAGTAAAATTAGAAAAATGTAAATAATATGTATATAAGACAAATGCAATACACGACGTCTATTTAGCATTAAATATAACATAGACCGATTAATGTATTATTTAGATGTTGAAATATATGTTGCATTCGTAAATAAACATAAATAATTTATTATTTATAAAAATATATTTTTTTATGTTTATTATATTATTAAACCTTTCCATAAATTATTTTTTGCAGTAGGTTTTTTTTGTTAAAGTTAAGAATCATTCTCAAATTTTCTTTTCAATTAAATGATTAAAAAAACATGAAAAGTGAAATGTCTAAAATAAATTTCACAATTTATTGTAAAACACATTCGCAATACTATTTAATTTCATTAAGTAATACGTTTGTAAAACTTGAATAATCATTTTAATCAGTCCACCCTTTAGTTTAGTTTTATTTATTTATTAGCAACATTAAATAACCATATTAATTATTTTTTAAATTCTATTTAATTTTTTTCTCTCTTAAATTTTGGCCTTTGCAATCCCATCTTCATTTAACAAATTAAATACATTATTTATTTAATTTTTTTAAAGGGTAATTCTGTTCGCAACCACATTATTTCTCTCTACAATCATTATACATGTAAATTCTCTATTTTGACCTTTTAAGTTAATTTTTTTTTTTTTTACCATTTTACATCTCAACCACCACTTTTTCGTTCTCCTTATATGTAAGCAAAAAGATATTTTATGCACTCCAAATCTAATTATTCAAAATTATTTCTTTGCTCATTTAATTCCTCAACAATTTTTTAATATCTCGAAATATTTCACTAAAATAATTAACATCATAAGAAAATTGAGTTTGTGAGGTAATAAATATATCTCCTTAAAAAAATAAAAAATATTGTTCACACGTTGAGTAACACAAGAACATACAAAAAAAATTCTGTATTTATACAGTACAATTAATCTAAGTACCAAATGTAGAAAAAGAGAGAGAGTCATGGTTGTAGAGGGATAATTTTTTTTTGAAAAATCTAAATCTAAAATAACTTCAAATAAAATGTATGGATATTGATAAAAATAATTATTCATTTCAATCTAAATATTGTGTGGCAAATCATTGAAATTCATAATTTATGGAACAATGGAGATTGAAATGAATGGTGTTTTGATTTGGAGAAAGAGAGAGTTGACGGTTGAGATGATAAAGGTGATGGAGATATGATGGTTGTGAAAAGAATAAAAAATATTAAGGATAAAATAGATAAATTAAATATATTGTGGCTGTGAATAAAAATACTGATGGATGTGATTAAAATTACTTTTTTTTAAATGTGTTTTTTAAATTTGTTTGATGTGATAGATAAGCCCAAAACGATTTATTTAACTTTTATTATTTATAAGCCCAAAATCATTTAATTAACTTCTTCTATGAATCCCTAGGAGATACTTTTGCACCTCAAAATAATTACTTTCCACCTCACGAATCCTCCTCATGTAGTCAAGATGAAGCCTTTAGGTGATGTTTGGATTAGTGTTTGCTAGTCGGATTCAAAATCTTACTTTATTTAAATAAAAACACAATCATTAACTCTATACTATAACCTATTAATACACAAATTTCATTACACACCTAAATTTCTACTATTACAATCATCCAATCATTACCATTACATCAACTCATAATATAATATTACATAATAACACTTTTTCCAGTATTGATTTGACATCTACAGTGCTAATCATACCCTACAAAATCTCTAAACAAACACAGATTTTAACTATTCACCTTTATTTCAAAAACTCAGTATTTCAAAGTCGGATTTCCCCAATCTTACATAACACCAATCCAAACATCACCTTAGGTATTTGCCTTTTAATCACATGTTTCTTATTTAGTATCTTAATTTTATGGGTTAGGTTTTCCATTTCATAATTTTCTGAGTTAGGTGGGCTTGCGGGGTCGATCATGAATCCTCTAGAATTGGATGATTGTAATAGTAAATTATAATATACAGTTAATGATTGTATTTTTATTTAAATAAAATAGGATTTTGATAGATTATAATTTTATTTTTTTTGTAAATTCAAAACAATCGATCCAATTCTCAAATCCTAACTCACAAACACCAATCCAAAATTGGTCTAGGTCTTTATCCTTCTATTCTAGAATCCACATTTTATCATTAATTTTCTGGGTTAGGGATTTCTTAATTTATTTTCTGCGTTAGGTTTTTAGCTAATGGATTTAAACTTGGTTTCTAGGATTGACAAACTCTGACACTCAGCCACTCCATGTGAGACTGCTACGAACCTACAAGAGTAGACCGTGGAATCCAAAATTATTTATAAAGGAGAAAATGGTAACCACATCAAGTCATATGCATATATATATTTTATATGATTTAAGAGATAAACATTACAATTTCGTCCATGCCAATTATAAATATCCGAATCCGAGAACTGTATTAGTTAAATGTTTTAAAAATTAAATGTGAAATCTGTTCTAAATTGTTTAAAAAATAAAATAAAATAGGTCGGTCTCCAAAGATTAATCTAGAAAAGATATTGTCATATTGGGCTTCTGAGAAGTAGGTTATCAGAACAGGCCCAAAATCAATTCAATTTTTAATTTGTTGGGCCTGTTAATTTGTCTGAAGCCCGCGCCATCGCTTCACCTCTTGAATCTTTAAAATGCAGCTCTAAGAAAAATAATATCCAAAAAAGAAAAAAGAAAATCTAATTATTAATATAAGTATTCAATAATGGAGTAATATACATCAAATATATAACAGGAGAGATCTCATAATTAAGAGATTTACCCATATATTTATGTACTTATCCATCAATTTTAAGTAAAGTTCTTAATCATATTTTATGTACAAAAACTACTATAATATCGTACAAAAACTTTTGGGGTCCATATTGTACAATATTTTATCAATCACTTAATATCATATTTTTTTCTTGAGACGACAACCGTTTTAAAATAAAAAATATAAGACAATTAGATAATATATAATAAAGTTATATAAAATACTTATCTGATATTTATATTTTAAAAAATCATATTTAATAAAATATAACTTTTTATTTTCAACACAACATTTTATAAGATAATAAGTTTCACTTATACCTTCAATTTTGTAAATGTATTATAGATTCTTTAGTTAAAAATAAATTTTGGATTTTTAAACAAAAGATTTTTAAGCAATCTTTTTCAACGTACTTTTAGAAGATAATACTAGATTACTAAATTAACCCTGGACTACAACTTGCTGGATGTATTTTAGGCACGCTAAACTTTGTTGCATATTCGATTGATTTGGTGTGAACATTAATCAAATCTTAACTAACTCATTACTATTACATATTAAATAGACCAGGCTCTGGATAAATCAAATAAACAACGTATATTATTGTTCAATGGTATTTGAATTGTTCTCGAACTTAAAAAAACAAAAAATAAAAAAGTTGTATTTGAGCTAGTCTATATATATATTACGACTTGTAAATTCAATGTGTAACCAAATGTTGGAATTTATAAAATGAGAAAATATATTCACATGCTTGATATTTTTATTGAATAGAACTAAATTAAATTTTTATCTAATGATCTCAAATCAAGTCCGAGTGAATATGGATGTCAAAGTCAAACTAGCCCCGCATTGGATAAAGAAACAAAAAAACACACAATATTATAACCGCCCCAATATCCTTGCACTCAAATGTGATTTTCTCATAAATGTCATAAGTATATTTTTCACATTTAACCGGCAAAAACACATCAAGAAACACATCAAATAATGTACCTTGGATTAATTGAGAACGATCGTAAGGATACAAAGAGGTGTTTAAGGTTGCATCGAGAAAAGTCTTGTTTTCACGACCCTTTAGGAATATGAGTTTCAGACAAGATTCTTGATAGGTAGGAAATAGGTGCATTTTATTGTGGATATATTTATAATTTTATAATCTTTTAGATAATTGAATGCACCGTTTTTGTATCTATATATGTTGTCGGTCACAAATTACTTTATATATTATTTTTTTGATCATTTTAAGAGATTTGGAGGATTTTGGAGGCAATGAAAGCGAGTGGAACGAGACGTGGAACTAATTATGCCATTTTTGATTCAAGAGGCTAAAATAAAGTTGAAGAAGGGAGAGGAGTGAGTCTGAACCCGTGAAGGAGAGCTATGCATATGGGCTGAGAAATTGAAGCATGCGAAATAGCCCAATTCCATGGGCTCAAGAAGAATTAAGAAAAAAAGCATTACAGGCCCAGTGACTGAAAACAAGAAGGACGCCAACATCCAATATACACCCTATATAATTAACTTTCTCCCCAAGCCAGGGGACTGTTCACGTGAGAGATATTTTAGAGAGAGAAAAACAATCTTTATATTCGTAGGGTCAAGTTTGATGAATTTCTCAATTGTTTTTGTGGATTCGATTTTAAGGATGCTTGACTAAATTCTTAATTCCGGTTAGCAGAGATGTTTGAACTCGTATATCTATTTATTTTCTAATTAATCTCGTATCCCCTTCTTGATGTTTGATCGGAATTGATTATGTTATTTGTGTATAATGTTCTCGATTATTGATGTTTGATTTAGCCTGATCACTTAGGTTAAATGTTTGAATTGATTGCTAGAATCTTAAATCATGAATCCTAATTGTTGTGGTTTAATTTTCATAAGTGGTAAACTAGAGGTCGTGCATCTCTAGGATAGCATAATCCTACATTATCGAATCGAGCTAATGTATTCGGAGTCTAGTTCATTCTATTGTCTTGGTGATTGATAATAATAAATAATAAATAATTGTATTTCTATTTTTGGGAGGTGGAAATGAGCGGGAAAATTTTGTCATTTTTATTTTGAAGGGGTAATTGTTATTTTATATATATATATATATATATATATAGATATAGATAATATCTGTAAAACCTTATTTTGAGATTTTAGAAATAATTTTTGATTTATAAAAAAATAGTTACAATTATAAGACAATTTTTAAAAAATTTAAATATATATATATATATATATTTAAATTTATTATAAATATTATAATCAATATTAATATTATTATTGAATAATAATATTTTAAATCTATTATTATAATATTTTAGAAATACTTTTTTGGTTTGAAAAAAATAATAACATTAGTAACACAAATTTTCAGATTTTTAAATTAAATTAATGATTTTTTAAATATTTATTATTATTATTTTAATTAAATGATGTGACATTATATTTAGTGATGTGGAATTAAAAATCAAATTAATTTATTATTCAACCGCCACATCAGTGAGAAGCCCACATGAAGAAGAACATGTGACTTTCTTGTGCCAATTAGCCTGAAATTCGATTATTTCGATTGATTTGTCTTAAATTCGCCAATTTTTTAAAGATAGTGTCTCAATTTCAAAGCCCGAAAAAATAATATCCCTAAATGATAGAATGTCTTAAATTTACAATTTTCCATATAAGTAGATTACAAACCAAATTAATAGAAAGAAAAAAAGCCACAACCCTTTACTATACATTTTCCATGGGTAAAGAACTAACCTAGCAACTGATCGAAAAGGATTTGGCCTCTATAAAGTCAAAACTGACGACCAGGACAAAGAATTCAAAATTGTCATTGAAAAAATTAAATTAAATTAATGGGTTAAAAAAAAAGCTTAATTAAAGCATATATATATACATGAGAAACTAGTGGCCAACTCCGGGACTAGGAACAGAGTGTAGAATCCGGTCGATGGCAGCAAGGTGGCGGACGATGAGTTTCTGGTCAATGGTGGCGGCGTGACCTTTTCGGCTGGGGGTGGACGCCGCCACCTTGCCCTTTGGAAGGGCCGTTAAATACAAACTGTCTTCCTTTGATGGAACGTTAGTTTCATCCACTTTGATCAATAGCTTTCTTCCATGTGTGGACGATACCAAGGTAGATAATATGATCATCAACCCCGTCACAAGTAATACACCTTTCAAGGCCATTTATATTGGAATTATATATGGCAAGAAAGTTTTCTACAGAGAAGTACAGTGAATGTTAGAGAGAGAGAGAGCAATGTTCATATGTATAATCTGTGGAGTTGATTAGTATTATATAAGGAATAGAAGGGGCGTGACGGCTGGAGCGAGGACATGGGACCGAGGTAGTTGGGCCAAGTCAAATTGAAATTTTCTCAACACGTATTCTGAGAGAGAGAGAGAGAGTAAAAGATGCTTAGGAATATGAAAGTTGAAAAGAAAATTCATAGGTAGTGTAATGTATTGACCATAGTAGAGTTATTTGAGTTTGTGACGTTAAATAAGGTGCTAATTTGGGTTGTATGAGCGTGGAGGCGAAATTAGGTGGGGAGTGAGCTAAGCCGCCAGCCAATTTTCTTAGTAGTTCCCTACATATTATATTATATACCGTCAAATATTAAGACTAACATCTCACTTTCTCCAACTTAATTGTCACACACGATGCTTTTGAATTTCAATTGCTAATTTATATAATCAACTTTGGTATTACCTGATTGAATTCAAGTATTTCAAATTATAAAATACATAAACTATATACAGGTATAAGGTGTATTACTACAATAAATTACACTCACAATATAACTCCATTTTATAAATTAGTATGCAATTCCAGCATAATGATTAATATGCAATCGAGTTGAGCATTATAGGCAGGCTAGACTGGGTTGGTATGGACTAAACAACTTCTCTAAAAGTCAATTATAAGAAAGTACAAATTTTGTGACTTTTGTGAAAATGCATTTAAATAAATTTAACCAAACATGTAAAATAATTTTAAATGTCACTTCTAAGAAATTCATACATAAAAAGTCCATTATATATATATTTGCAAATGTACTCCCTAATATATATGAACAATATTTTATATCTATTTCTTCAAAAAAAAAAAAAATCATATCTAAATGATTCCCTACATTGATTAGCATTGGACCAAATAACGTAGCATCTAGCAATTTCATTTTGAGGGAAAGTATTAATTGATTTGTGATTGTGATATCACTTAATTTGGACTACTAGCTATATAATTTAGCCCATCAAGTTGCAAACTTTATATTTCTGAAGATATTATTTTGTTAGTCAAACCAACATGTCCCACCAAATGAAAAGAATTATAATTATTTTTCTGTTTTAGAGATCCATTAAATATGTGCAAGTAATTTAACATTTTCAAGTTTTCACAGTCAATGCTCCATCCACCGTAGCTTTCAAACATATTTATTTGCTAAAATTTTAGTATATTTGTCACGCCCCGTTTTCATATATTAAAAAAAAAATATTAGAGTTGCCTTTGGGCGTGCAGAAGGGAAGGAAAGAAAGATGCATACTTAAATTTGAAAACTTATGAATAAGATAATTGGGTAATGATTTAAATTATTATCCGAAATAGAACGGTGAAGCTTAGATAAAGCATACAAATCTTTTACATTTTCCAAATCATTGGCTCATCGCCGGAAGAAGCATTTTAAAACAATAGCTGAAAAATAAACAGGATCCATCATGAGTTACAACAGTTTTACAAAAAACATAACTAAGCAAGTTCAACAAATCCATTTTAGACTAGAACAGAAGAAACCCTGGATACGGCACCCCTCTCGCTGCATTTTCTTATTTTTCATCGTTTCCTGTAGTGTGAGTACAGATAGGGATGAGTGCGTTTGAATACACTCGTGGGAGTAATTTCCGTTTTCAAGATTATATAAACAGTTAAAATATGTAAGCGATAAACAACACATCGAGTAATTCACAGCACATAAGAATGCATTGCCCTATAAAAATTCCTTCGGTACGAGAGGGTATTTCCTGTCTTATCCCGTATCTTTAAGTACAGGAGGGAATTTCCCATCTTACCCCGTTTCCTTAGGTACGGGAGGGTATTTCCCATCTTACCCCGTACCCTTAGGTACGGGAGGGTTTTTCCCATCTTACCCCGTATACGGTATCAAGACCGTTGGTGCTCTTTATTTTTTTACGGACCACCAGTCCCTCCGTGATGAACGTGGACTTCTGTTCTCGTATGACATAATATCGTATGCATGAACATATAGCAACACAACACGTAATTCCAAGGCACGTAAGTTCAATCAATTCATAGCATGCGAATATATATATATATATATGATAACATTGATTCACGTATAAGCAGGTCATCAGCATATCCAAACATAATAATTACAGAAACGTAAAAGCCGTTAAAGTTCAGAAGTTACCCCCACCTAATTAGGTGGTGTTCGACTTCGTGTGATGCAAGCTTTAATGATAAACACGAACACTCCTAATTGCGATAGCCTACACATGCAAACATAATCTATTAGTTTCGTATTATGATCGTTACATATATTATTTAAAGAACTCTCTCGGAAAGAAACGATGATGGAAAGAAAAATGATTCAAAAGCTTGGAACTTGATCACACAAAGAAGAGGGTTCGATTACGGTTCTATAGGCGAAAGAATGACCTTAATTGGATGAGGAACGAGCTAAAATAGAGCATTTTAGGGTGTAGGGGTAAAAACGTAAATTCTGGTAAATGTTGACTTTGACAGGGGGTAAAACTATAATTATAAAGAAGTTTTGGGATCAAAGTGAAGATTCTGGTAATCTAGGGGTCGAAAAGTAATATACAAAAGTTTTGAGGGTGAAAATCAAAGACTTGGAAACTTCTGGGGGTAAAAATGAAATTTCCAGAAGTTTAAGGACTAAAGTGATCGAAATGAAAGTTTAGGGGGGAAAGTGAGAAGATCTTAAACTTCGAGGGTTTGCAAACTAGTCTCTGGGGTTTCGGAATTTGCAAGGAGGCCCTTGCCTCCTCACACCCACCTCCGTCCCACTGTCCCCTCGTCACCGCCGCTTACCTCACATCGCCGGCGACACCACATCGCCGGTCGACACCCTACACCACCACCACTCGCTGGTGCTTCTCTCGTCGGCCTCCACCGCACACAGCGGCGCAGGAAGCGCCGCCCACCACAGCCACCACTCACGCGAGACACACACACAAGAAACACGCACGCACAACCACCCAGCTGCGACGGCACCTCGCTGGCCACGACGACTCCGACACACGGCCGCGCTCGAAGCGCCGCCCCCAACCACCACACACACGCCACAACCCGGCGACAGCGGCAGCGAGCGAGAGAGAGAGAGAATCAATGGAGAGGAGAGAGAAAGGAAATGGGCAGAAACTTTGGCCGGTGATTGCCAGAGAAGGAGCCGGCCAATCGACGATCCGAGCCCGGATTCATGACGGGCTCGGCGAGGGCTACATTTGGTGTGAAAACTGGAAGGAGACGCAGCGGTGCCGGTGGTGACACGGCGGTGCTCCGGCCGCCGGAAAAACAGGGAGAGGGAGAGAGAGAGAGTTAAATTCCAGTTTTACCTTAGTGTAACTTTTGTCAGAGTGTGGTGAATACTCAAGTGTGCACATGTTTTAACCCATTCCATTTTTTATGGAATTGGGCCCCGTTTGGGCTTCGGAACTCCAATCGGCCCGATTTTCGTTTCGTTTTCTTCGTTTTTCGATTACGATTGTTCTCGTATCATGCATACTTCGTTTTCAATTAAATTAAACTTTCAATAAATATAAACATAGGCTCTCCAAATTTATTACGTTTTCGATAAATTAAAACGTACGTTCGATAAATTAAATCATACATTTTTCGATTAATTTGAAACGCACATAATTTAAATCACATAATTAAGGTTAAATTATTTAATCATCAAATTATACGTGGTTTTTCCCAGGCGCTACAATATTAATAACAAGAACAGTGATAAATTTTATTGATGTTTATAAACATTACTTGTCTGATGTTTTTAAACTTATCGGCTGCTACATAAATAAAAAGAAATATAAAGACCAACATTTGCTCTCAGTCCATCAAAATAATCATCAAAAAAAAAAAAAAGGCTTATTTTGTTGCTGGTTGGTAGCATGTACATGTGGAAGATGCTGCCGTCAACAGTAGTGCCCATATCTTATCACTATGAAAACAATAATAACATTCAATTATCTTCTAATTCATATGTTTCTATTATACAGCTGCTTTTCGAGCATTGCCGATCAAGTCTTCAACATGCTTGGATCGATGCCTTACAATTTTGTCTCCATGTTTGGTATGCTTGCCTTATGCATGCTTCTATTTTTTGTTTCTTCGCAATTGAGACTTGATCGAGTCATTATAAATAGCCGCACCCCAAAAATTACTAAACGCACCCCATTCCAAGTGTTATTGTACTATTTACAATAACACTTGGAATAGGGTGTGTTTAGTAATTTTTGGGGTGCGGATAGCCGCACCCTTATAAATATCCATCAATTTATCTTTAATTTTATTTAAATTTTCTTATCATAAATTGATAAAAAAAATTACATCTCTTATTTGCTTGTATCGATACATGTTGTTAGGTGTATAGTTTGTCTTTAATTTAATTATAGAGATTAGAGGATTTGACAACCCTGTTAATTAGTGATTGATTTGTAATTCATCAAATAAATCCCTTTTTACCATAATGTGGTATATATAAGCTATAATTTTTTTAAGTTTAATTATTTTTTAGTATGACTCTTGTGAGATATGTGTAAACATGATTCACAATTCATAATCCAAAAAATAGAATTTGATTTGTGAAAATGAGTTCGAGTTGTGAAAATGAAACTCCATTTCTCACGATATTATATTTCTAAGATGATCTGATATAACTTTTTTTTTAAAATTATTTTGTTATATTTTTTAAGATAATATGGGGTCCCTCAAGGTGACGTCAACTTAAGGGAATTTTGTAGTTCAAATGTTATTGTCACGTATTTTACTCGACTTGCATCTTACCCCATATCGTCCATATTAGCCACAAATTTTTAATTCCCCTTATCAATTACGAAGGATTATGGACTAATTTCGTTAATTAATTGACATCCAAAAAAAATAATTTAAATTTGGATTTTCTTTATATTTTATACTGTTTTTAACTTCTTGTTTTTATAGTATAACATTGTACTATACATGGTTTCAAATAAAAAAATTTGTACTATACATATAACATATTGAGAAAATAAAATATGAATTATAATTATAATAATTGAAGAAAGTTGTTGATAATTTTGGCTAACAAATCAAACAAAAAACAATAATATCATCAGACTGATCTTAGCTAATCCTTAACATTCATCGTGATAATTATATATATATATATATATATATATATATATATGTATGTGTGTGTGTGTGTAAATTAGCTCAAGCAACCCGAATACATGAAATAAATGCGATTTTCCTCTACCTTCTGAAGATGCCATATTAGTGTCTATGTGCATATGTATCTTTTCTTTAATTGTTCCTTCTTTTCTTCTTTGGTATTGTAAACCTTTGTTATATGTTGACTTTTTTAAGTAAATGGTATAATAATAATAATAATTGTATTAATATTGTAATAACGGTAAGCAATTAATATATCTTGCATTGAATATCAAAGGTCAAAATGGGTTGTTTAATTTCCTAAATCTTACGTTTTAAAGGATTCGATCTGTTAAGATCACTGCCTCATCATTATTTATTATTATTTTTGAACAGAAGATCTTGTCTTATTAATTATCACCTCTCTCTGGCTGCGGTCTGCCTAACTGTAGCTTAACAATCCTTAATGTAATAAAATAAACAAGTTGGGGTTTCATTATTAGGTGCAGCCAATAAAGTACAGTGTTAAGATGAGACTTATGTTTCCAAATATCGTTATAATTCCATGAATAAGGATTGGTCAGTTTTCATTACATGATTTGGAAAATCATATTAGCTTGGACTGAGTCGTCTTATATCTCTAATGAAAGAGCCAGAGACAAAGTTTCATTAAAAACACACGTTTTATTAGTTACAATGGAAATACCAACATATACATGACAGATACGTGTTATATATGCTTTTCATTTATGCATGTATTAACATCTCATTTACAAATTTTAAATAAAAAAAAAATAACTCTACAGATGTTAATACAACGCTAAGTAAATTAATATGCATACATTTTAGGAGTCAATAATTTCTACTAACAAGAATATACCTTATTTATGTCTCTTAATAACATTGAAGTTGATAATTAAGATGTCTGGATCGATTGCTTGGATAATTAAAGTCAATGAATTTAGATTGTTGGGTCCGCGATACCTATATTTGGTCCATAATGTGTTATACATCTACGATTTGAAATTCATCGAAACTTGACTCATGTTGATGAATGATTAGGTAGTTGAGCACGACACGACCGAATCTATTCTATACATGGAGCCATAACCTTAGAAAATATCTATAGATACATGTAATATTAAGTTTTCTTGAGGTTTTAATTAAATATAAAAATAGGACTCATTGATGGAGTGCCAGCCTAGTTTGATTGAGAGAATTAATAGAACTCATTAGGAGCATGAAATCGTGGGCAAGTACAAAGTATCATACATCTTCGACTAAACAACAGGCATCCCATTATATGCTAATTATAAATAAATTATAAGAGTCGTTCATTTCTTTAACCATGTGATGAAAAAGAGAAAAAAAAGAAAAAAAAAAGTCAACGATATGTATGAAGTAGAACCAATCAAAATCTACACAGTTGCCTTCCGCTGGGAAAGTCGAGAGCTGACTTTGCCAATGACTCAATTTTTTCACTAATACTTAAATGTTCTTAAATAAAATCATGTTAGCTTCACCTAGACGTTAGATTGATATATAGTTCTGTCCTAATTTTGATTCAGGCAATCACATTGAATCCTGACCTCCAATCACTGATAAGGTGTTTTGTCGAAATGATATCATTTTAATTTTTCGAATTCATTATCCTTATAATTTATATACTATAGTTTTAAATTTTAATTTAAAGAATACTATTATACAATCTTATAATCTAAACATATATAACATACAAAACAAAGAGTGAAGTGGTGAATTTATAAGTGATGATCAATTTAACTAATGATTATTGTTTATGTGTGAAAAATATGGCATGTTTTATATTTGTTTGAGTATTGTATTATTTATATCGAGTTATATGCTATTGAAAATTTAATATGAATATATATAAAATGTCTAACTTTCAAGCTTACACCCAATTTCCGCCATGCATGCCTTCTATACATTAGGTTGTCGCCTGCCTATAAGCTTTTATAATATTGTTTATGCTAATTAAGTAATATTTCTAAATTCTTAAAATATGTTATAAGGCAGCGACAAAAAAAAAAAAAAAAATGAAACACATTACACACAAATATGGACGGATGGACCGTCAAATTATACTTAATATTTTTCATTTAAAACCTTGTCTAACGTGAGGATATTAGTACAACATTATCCACTACTTTAGGCTATTTAAATGATGTGGATATGTTTTTGAACTTAAAATGTGTCTAAAAAAAATGCAAGTTGTCGGGAAGAGTAGGTACAATTAATCCATGGACCATATCCACCTTGTTCATTCAAAGGTGTGCAAATTGTCGATGATGCCTCTATTGATGGTAACATGTTATCTATATAAGTCTTTCATTTATTATTAATTTAATATTATATGGATTATATTATTTTAATGATACTATCGATTTTTTGTGTTGAAAATACATTACGTACACACCACATATAAACATACCTTGCATAATCAAATTAAATAAGAGACAGTAATGGTCAAGTTGTTGATCCTGATTCCTCCACATATCACGAGAATTGGTTTTAATACGTCCCACGTTGCTTTGTGATATTAGAAAGGCAGTTTATGTACAATAAAATTAAGATTCTTGTCTTTGTTTAATCAAATTAGCTAAGGAGCATGAGTTCGTTGACTTGTGTTTTTTTATTATTATTATTATTATTATTATTATTATTATTATTTGCCCATAAGTTACACCGTATCCACATCTATTATCCTTTCATGGTGCTAGATTAATAAAGATTGAGAGACCAGAAGTAGAATAAATAATTATTAAAATCATTTATAATAAGTGGATATAATTCATATACGTGTGATTATAACATATTTTTCTACAGGTGTTATTATTTCAAGTTCAACACCCGAAAAATCACATGCATATGTTATTGACATCAACAACTCTTATCACATATAAACTCGATTAAATATTACAGATTATAACAAGTTCATGTGAGATTATAAAATTAAACGAGGGGTAAAAATGTCATATTAAAATGTTACTTATGAAAATCATATAATTCAGATTTTAATAATTTGACCAGGATTAGATATAATAACAAACTATTAATAATAGTCTAGTAATTAGGACGCCGACTCCGTTAAGGAGATTGCAACCAACTTAATTAAGACGAATCTAATGATTTATGTTGAAAAAATAAACCCACAGATTGCGATCTTAGTTTTGCGATGTGTTAAAAACTTAAAATGAATGGAAAAAAATTCGATATAAAGTTAACGAATGTGTCTTTTTTTCTCTCCATTAAAAAAATAATAATAAACAAATGTCTTTTTTTTTTTGAAACAAATGTCTTTTTTTTTTAAGGAACAAATTTAAAATTTGAAGTATAGATGGCTCTTTAATTATCCGTGTGGATATTAATAAGGAAAATGGAATTTTAGAGGTTAATCCGGTGTATGATTGTATGTGGTTGAGGTTTGCAGATGAAATGAAAATTGAAAACTCGTAAAATACTATTTAGAGGTTATTACTCATATCTTTATGTAAGGATGTTTGGATTCAACCATTCTGGTTTACTACATTCTATATATAATACTCAATACAATGTCATAAAGAATCATCGGTGCCCCATGTCATATGTTATACTAATATATTAAGATCATATTTTATCATATATTATTAGATGTTATATACTAATATATTTGAACCTATGTGGTCTCTTGAAAATTGATTTTTTTCTTTAGATGTTTGTTCTTCGAAAAGATGACTTGAATATATGAATTTGGATTTTATAGTTTTTGAATTAATATATTTGAAATCTGATATTTTTAGATTTATCATATAGTATATGAATAAATGATTTTATTTTGTATTTATTGATATGGTTTGTGAAATCTCCATCTCCATATTTATGTTCCCAATTAATTTTGTAACACTTTTTTATACATTGGGTCACCTTCCTCATATTCATAACTATTAATCAAAAAGTTTAGTCTACTTTAATTAGTTCGAAGATTCATAACATATGAATGTCCATATAATTGTTGATGACTGTAATTAGTTCTCAAATCCATAACATATATAATAAGTATTGTCACTGTCACCATCAGTTTTGAATATCGAAAATATATGGACATATTTTAAACATATTTTGAGAGGAAAAAGTTGTGTCAAACCTTTCTTATCTGAAATTCTTATTTTGTTATTAAATAGAGAAGTTAAAATATATTGATTTATAATTTTATTGTATGTTTAAATTATATATCCACATATTTTAACTTCTCTATTAATTATGAACATTAGAAATATTGAAAACTATTGAATATGTAACAACATATTTTGTTAGTATGAGTTTTGCTATAATTTAAATTATCTTTTATTTGATTCTAATTAACAAAATGGAAAACATACAATAAAATTATAAATCAATATATTTTAACTTCTCTATTAATCATGAATATTAGAAATATTGAAAACTATTGAATATGTATCAACATATTTTGTTAATAAAGATTGAGAGAGGAATAATTTTTTATTTATGAAAATCATTTATAATAAGTGGATATAATTCATATACGTGTGAGTGTAACAAATTTTTCTATAGGTGTTATCATCTCAAGTTCAACATTCGGAAAATCACATGCATATGTTAATGTCATCAACAATTCTCATCACATATAAACTCGATTAAATATTAGAGGATATAAAAAGTTCATGTGAGATTATAAAATTTAAGCAAAGGGTAAAAATGACATGTTGAAATGTCACTTATGAAAATAATATAATTCAGATTTTAATAATTTGACCAGAATTTAGATATTATAACAAACTATTAATTGCCGATTCCGTTAAGGAGATTGCAACCAACTTAATTAGGAGGAATCTAACAATTTATGTTGAAAAAAAAGAGAGATTGCAATCTAAGTATTGCGATGTGTTAAAATGAATGGAAAAAAATTGATATTAAGGTAGCAACTGTGTATTTTTTATCACCATTTGAAAAAAAATAAAAAATTAAATAAAGGAAACAAATGTGTTTTCTTAAAGGAACAAATTTAAAATTTGGAAGTATAAATGGCTCATTAATTATCCGTGTGGATATTAATAAGAATATTGGACTTTTAGAGGTTAATCTGATGTATGTGGTTGACTGGTTGAGGTTTGTAGATGAATGAAAACTCATAAAAATATTTATTAATAATTTAACTTTTAATCTAAAAATTCACCTTTTCTTATTATAAATATAAAAATATCTACCTATTAAATTATCATAAATACATTTAAAAAATAATATAATTTATTTTGTAAAATTGATAAATGACTTAATTTACAATTCACATTTATTATACACGATTACATTGCGTTGTTTGTGAGTAAAAAATGTATGGAGTTTGATTATGTATAAATACATTTCAAAAATAATATAATTTATTTTGTAAAGTTGATAAATGACTTAATTTACATACACGTTTAAATTGCGTTGTTTGTGAGTAAAAAATATATGGAGTTTGAATGTTTGATTATGTGGGTTGTCAACAACTGTAAAACAGTCGCAAACCGGCAGAATCTTGTTGGGCCAAAACACTTGTGGTTAATACCTAATGGGCCCAACGGCTATTTTTATTTTTGGTAATATCAGTCTTGGGTGAAGTATATATAATTGGGCTTTACTTAAAAATTGATTGCAATTACATCACAAGTTCTAATTTAGGGTTTGGGTTTTATCAGTGCCCTTTGGGCCTTCCCAATATTTGCACTCTCATCTCTCCAGAAATCGTTGTTTAATTAAATAAACAATATCAAGCGGTTTTAGTTGAAACTGTAAATTATTGGAGAGAAAATACTGGAGAGAAGTTTCTAAGATTACGGTAGTCTTTTCTTGCGAAGTGTTCTAGTATGTGGCGCGCAATGAGTCCAGAGATTTCTATATCAGGTTTATATCAGTGACTTAATTTCTTGATAAAAAAATGATGGATTGTCATAGCCTTCATACTGTAACCCATCATTCTTCTTCTTTTTCGTGCGCAAGAACTCTGAATTTACACGTAAGTATGGTGTTAATATATATTTTTTCTGTTTCTTGATAGATATATTGGAATGCCTTGATTGTGTGTTTCTTGAATTAATGTTATACTTATTGGATTATCATTTTATTTGATGTTTGTTTCAAAGAGTATTTTTATGGCTGATCATACTATTTTAAGATTTTCTTGTATTTCTTGCTTACCTTTCTCATGCAAAACCCCTTTTCTTTGATATATTTTGATCTCAAAGTGGAATGATTCTTCTTTTTACCGGAGAAGTAATTAACATAATCTTCTTTTTTGACAAGTTTGTAAAATTCAGATTTTTAACAAGTGTGCAATTTTTTGGGGTAGACTATTTCAAATTTCTGATGATATGAGTTCTTACTTATTTATGTGATCATTAAAAAGATTAATGGTCATGGGGTGATTCAGTTGGATATTGAATGCTTATCTACTCATAGTTGTTACTTAATGAATCATTAGGAAGCAAATTCAGTACCATTTTTATGTTTTACCTTTTCTGTTGTAATTTTGTTCTTTGTGTAGCATAATGTTTAAAATCTGTATCTCTATATGCCAATTTATGTTATCTTGCAGGGTGTTTCATTTGTTGGCAGTAAATTACTGACATCATCTCTGAATCCTCCCTTGGTGTCGCCTTCTCCTTTTCCAAACTCTTTTCTCCAGCGTAAATTCCAGCCATTTGTTTATCAAAAAAATTTGCTATTCCATTCCTTGAGAACCAATAGAGGCCGCATTCTCGCAGAAGCCGAAGGGAAAGGTTGGGATGTAGGTAGATTTTTGAAAACATTGTATTTCTTTAACGGGCCTCCCTCTCCTGCAAAGGTTCAGCTTGCTTGATCCTTTCATAAGTTTTTTGGATCTGAAGTTGTACGTTATTCATCTGACATGTTTCATTTGTTATTGAAGTTCTTTGAATTTCTGATTGAGAAACTCTCTGGTCCATCACCTAGCGAAGAAGTAAAAGCAATGGACACTTCTGGGATAGTATTGGTGGCTGGAGCTACCGGTGGTGTTGGAAGAAGAGTGGTGGACCTCTTACGCAAAAAGGGTCGATCAGTTCGAGTGTTGGTACTTTATATTTTTATAAATAAGAGTTTCTTTTATTTTCTTAGATATGTTGGTAAATTGATTGTTGATAGTAAATCGAAAGGTGGGAATTGTTACGGGATTGAAAATTGTCTAAAGAAATTTTGGATTTTATCAGCTTTCATGTTTCTAGTTGAAACTAATATTTTTTTCAGGTCAGAAATGAAGAAAAAGCAAGAAGAATGCTTGGTCAAGATGTTGACATGGTTAGTTCTCTGCCTTCTATTTGTTGTCTTTACAAAGTCTGAGGTGAGATTATAGTTGACCTTGATGTTTGTGTTTTTCTCATTTCCATGTCTACTAGCAGCACATCCTTAGGTTATATTATCCAGTGTACTGATTATTGGTTAGTCAAACTTTCAGGTGATATGAGGATAAGCAATATAATATGAGAAACTTACATTTATTTTTGTCAATTCTTCTGAGAAATATACTGATATTTCATAGGCATTTTCTAACAGGGAAAGGTAGTTAATGCCCATATTTGACAAGGCGCAGTTTTGAACAAAAGTTCAAATCAATGTTTTGGTTATGTATATCTTTCTATACCTCAAATCCTCAAATGTGGTGGTTGAGTGCATAAATTACTCCAAGTGAGCTTGTTTTCTTTTCTTTTATTTTCTTTTGTTTTCTTTTCTTTCTTTCTTCCTTCCTTCCTTTTGTGTGGAAGGCGATATTCCTCATGTACATCAACATACGTATTCCCATGTAAGTGTAAGAAATTACTAGATCATCGAGTCATTAGTTAAGAAATTAGAACGATCTTCCATAGCTATGGCTAAGTGCTAAAAGCTGATATTGAAGTCTTCAAATCGTCAGTTTTCTCCTGTTATCATGAAATCCCTTAATAGTTTTGCTCTCAAAGTGTGAAGTGCCCCATCAGTAAGGTGTTTCAATTCTCATAATTTTGAACACTTGCACATGATCTCCTTCACCGTGCTTTTCTACAATAATATATTGGCATATGCTTATCTTGGTGAGCCTTTGTTATCGGAAGCTAGCTGTGTTGATATCTAAGATCATGTCTGAAATTGACTGTGTTGATATGTAGCTTTTCTGTTAACTTGGGTGTGAAGAGCATGTGGTATCATGGCTCATCATTTCCTGGAAGACATACCACAAAGCAGAAGTCACTTTTAAAGGTGTTAGGATGCATGTATGTGTAGTAACAAAGAGTGGTGTTTATTATCCTTTGATTTATGTGCTCTACAAATTATATTATTTAATTGCTGAAATGATGACCAGTTTGTGTTCTTCTACCATCACATCTCCAATATAATTTGTCAGATTGTTGGAGATATTACAAAAGCAAGCACGTTGGTACCTGAGTACTTTAAAGGAGTAAGAATGGTGATTAATGCTGTATCAGTCATTGTTGGCCCAAAGGAAGGTGATACTCCAGATAGGGCCAAATATAGCCAGGTATAAGCTCATGATGAGATGAGGGAATTTATGGTTTGTTATGAAGTATATGAAAGCATGTGCTTCTTTTGCATTTTGTGCTCTTATTACCTTTGTTATATATTTCTTACAATCTTGAGTCTGTTGTTCTCGACCTAATGTCTAATCTTCAACCGTTTCTGTTTATGCAGGGTATCAAGTTCTTTGAACCTGAGGTTGGTAATTGAGTTGCCAAAAGAAAATTCTGAATTTTTTTTTTTTGTTTTTATTAAGTGACTCGAACGTAATGTTCTTCTTTTACCAGCTTATCATGATCAATGTTCCCTTATAGATTAACCGTGGTTGTTCATTTGATTGGTGAAAACAGATTAAAGGTGATTCCCCTGAAATGGTGGAGTTCATTGGGATGAAGAATCTGGTCAATGCTGTTAAGGAAACAGTTGGACTTCGTAGTGGAAAACTGATTTTTGGATTTGAGGGTATGGTCGTTATTTAAGCTGCGCCAAATCACAAAATAGTTCCATGTTAACACTTAGCAGGAATATTTTAAGATAATGGCAATTAGTTGATTTGTTGATGGTCAGATTCTTAGGAATATATTCTGATAGGTTGTTCAGAAATTTAATTGCTCAAGACTTATAGCTCTCCATGCTTTTGGTTATTGCATTCTACTTTTGATTTCTATAACTTCACAGATAATTTATCCAGAGAACTTCCTTGGGGTGCATTGGATGATGTTGTCATGGGAGGAGTGAGTGAAAGTACATTTCAGATTGATCCTACTGGTGGCGAAAATGGTAAACCAACAGGAGTGTTCAAAGGTTTGTTTCTCTCTTCCTTCTACGAAAATCTGAATGGTAGTTATTACTCTCTTTTAGTCAACCTGAATACTCTCCGCCTCTCGTCAGGAGTTGTTTCCACTGCAAACAATGGAGGTTTTTCCAGTATTCGGACAAAGGTGAAATAAATTTTATACTCCCGTATAACTTGCTTATCGGTACATAATTATGCCAATGTATTCCATGCTCATCTGCCATGTCTACGAAGATCTTGGGTCTATTCGTGTTTAAAGGAAATGCTGCGTCAAAAGTTGAATGATAACTACCCAACTTTTGCCTTCGTTATATTTAAAATTTGACTTATTATTTTTCCCACTAGGTTTTTGACATATCTAGCCATCAGAGACTGTCACTATAGTGAATTTTTTATGGTACAGAAAGTTCACAGTTGTATAAAATTGAGTAATGGACTCTCTAATTCTTTTCTGCAGAATTTCTCCACACCAGAAGATCTATCTGCATATGATGGTCTTGAGTTGCGCATTAAAGGTGATGGTTGTCGATATAAATTCATGATTCGAACTAGCCGTGATTGGGACACAGTTGCATATACAACAGGCTTTGACACTGTGAAGGATACATGGCAAACGGTTCGTGATTTTATGTACTTCCTCTCAATTCAAAACCAGTGAATCTGTAAATATCAACCGAACTCCTCTGGTTTGATACATCACTTTCAGGTTCATTTGCCTTTCTCTTCTTTGAGGCCTATATTTCGAGCACGAACTGTGTCTGATGCACTGCCATTTAATCCCAGTGAAATTATATCAGTACAGGCATGTTTCCATGAAAAAATCTGTGCAACTCTGATCCTATTGATTTCCATATCTGTCTTTCTTGTTCACAATATTTTTATATGCAATTATATTGCAGCTCATGTTCAGCAAGTTTGAGTATGATGGGAAGTTGAACCCAACTTTTAAGGAAGGTCCATTCCAGCTTCCAATATCAAGCATACGAGCTTACCTAAAGGAGCCAATCACTCCCAGGTTCAATCATACCACAAATTTTTCATTAAACACTGCAGTGAGAAGTTGAATTACTCTGAATTTGTGACCTCTATTTCATTGAACTCATCATGCTCTCTCAGGTTTGTGCATGTGGGCTCAGCTGGGGTAACTAGACCTGATAGACCAGGACTTGATTTAAGCAAGCAGCCTCCAGCTGTCCGCCTGAACAAGGAATTGGATTTCATTCTCACGTACAAGTTGAAGGTTTTCCACCATTTTGTTCTGTTGTTACAGATAAATACTTCAAAATACGAACCTGCTTATGTTTAAACATCCAACTCATTCTCCTGCATAGCCTTTTGCTAGATATATTGGAATGCTAGAAGCCTAGAATGTAGATAACTTCATGAAAATTCTTATTCAATAAAAGGGAGGTAAACCATTTCAAGTATGCCCACCTGCATATTTAAGCATCCAATTATTTCTTCCACATGGCCTTTTGCTTCATATGTGTGATGCTAGAATATAGTTAAAAATCATGGAATTGTTCTCATCCAATTAAGGGAGTTATTCAATATACTCTAACTTGATATATCCATTCTAGTGTATGGGTAACTTGCTGCTAAAGTCCGAATGATGAAATCTGCATTTGTTAATAACTTGCTGCTAATTTGCATTCTTTTACATGTAAATCATCATTCAGGGGGAAGATCTGATCAGGGAGAGTGGGATCCCATATACAATTGTGAGGCCTTGTGCATTAACTGAGGAACCTGCTGGTGCAGATCTCATCTTTGATCAAGGAGACAACATAACAGTATGATGATTGATTGGAAAACTTTTAGCAAGTATATATAATGTGATACCATGATAATCTCATTTGTTTAATCTTGGTTTGTAGGGGAAGATTTCAAGGGATGAGGTTGCACGAATATGTATTGCTGCGCTCGAAAGCCCTTATGCATGTGACAAGACGTTTGAGGTGTGACATATCTCCTTTATATTTGTTGCATTGCCTCTAAGTTTTAGTGCATTAGGTTTGAGCTTGACAAAAGGGAAATATATGTGTTTTTGGGAGCTAATTACCATTGTTTTGAGAAATTTCCTCATTCAAGTATTTCTATGTTGGTCTTTATCTTTTAACCTTTTCATGATTAATGGTTGAATGCAGATAATTAAAAAACTAGTAGTTGTCTATTGTTTTTTTTTTTTTAAACATTGAAACCAAAGTATTCTGAGACCATTGTTTCACTCGCATAGAGGCTAGACAGAACCAAAAAATTGTTCAGTGTATGGGTGACCATTTGAAACGGTATACTTTAATCTCTGCAAGGAATGCAAAATTTACTTATTAACTATTAATCCATGAAGTAGTTCATCAGGTGAGAAAGGAATTATTTATGTCTTGTGTTCTGTTTCACTTCTTTCGTAATGAAACAAACTGAATTTATTCATCAGGTGAGAAAGGATTTATTTATCTCGTCTTAGTGAAAGGCTTTTTTCCTCTTTTGCAGGTTAAGAGTGTCATTCCATTCAGCGAACAATATACTGTGGATCCAGAAAATCCTCCTCCAGAAAAAGACTACAATGTTTATTTCCAAACACTAAAAGATGGGATTACTGGGAAAGAAAGCTTAGAGAAAACTACTGTTCCTGTTTAATTCTAAGCATGGTGAGTTGATTTTAGCAATCGTTATGTTGGTGCACTCTATTAATAGACCTAGCTTACCGTTTCCTTCAACCAAAATCCTTTGTTTGTGGAATATATTTTATTGACTTTCCATATGAATTTTTCAGAACTTATTGCTTGATTTCACTTAAGTTTTTCAGATCATTGTGTGTGAGATATCTGAAACAAATCTAATAATAGAGTACGAAGAATGTAATTTTAAGGGTACTGATGCTTCTGGTTTCTTTCGCTGCCAATTTGTTATTTTTATTTTATTTTATATGTAAATGATTTATAAAATATCAGCAAGTATTGACTCTGAGGAGACATGGAATTTACAGGTATTGGTGATATGGTATGTATGTACAACCTAGATGAAGATCATCAAGGGAAGGGTTGAATGAAGCAGCTCTAATGCCCTGTTGCTATATATACTTCACTTGTAGATGCCATTTGTGTATTTTATAATCGTAGAGATTAGTAAACACGACAGAAAAGTTACACGAAAACAAAGGTAAATTATTGTCTCCTGTTTGTTTATGTGTATTTTCTTAATATATAGGTTACTTGGGCAAATCTCTGTTTCATCACTCTGTTATTACAGCATCAAAAATTTCATCACCTGCCTTCTCTTTTATATTTCTCAAGTGTGTGTGTAGTGTAAGTTCATCTTAATACACCTGATGGATTTAAGAACCTTTTTCTTATCCCATCATGTTTAAACATGTGCAGTTATTGCAATGAATTGTGTTTTTGAAAAGCCCCAAACATTTTGGCAATATGAAAATGACAAAATTAGACAGCATTGTGTGATGTGAAGCATAAAAAAGGAGGGATTTTGTCACCAGCATTGTGACTAAATTTTTAGATGAAAAGGTGCGTTGAATGCATTCATTTTATGCTTGTAATATTTTAAATTATCAATATCTTCTTCCCTTTATCATCTTGCAAACAGTTGACTTCTAACTTGAAATTAGTGAATGCACCAAGGTTTTACAATCTTAACCTTTTGTATTCAAGATATGATGGTACTAACATTTACTTCTGCCTTTAGCACACTAGTCACTCTGTCTCATTGCTTTTACTGCTTTCTGCGATGAGACCAATAAATACATGAGAAACTTACCCCAGTTAAAATCACTTAATCCCATAATACATGTGCACAGGCCAAAACTCTTTTCCTGTTCTGGTAATTCTTCATCTCTAGAATTTGGATTGCTGAATAGGGATATCACATTTTTCTACCACAAATAGGATAATGAATTACATTTTTACCATAAATATAAGAAAATGACTATTTTGCCCTTGTTGATAGCGACTCATTACATTAGTTAACAACATTGCACATTTTGCACTATATACATAACACGTGAGTGCAAGAGTGATTCTAGACTTTTCACCCATATTGTGGTAGAAAAGTAGTAAAACTATGTGTTGTAATAGAAAAATAAATTTTATTTGATTTTTGTGATCTAAAAAGCTATTATATCTTTCCGAATATGGGACCATGGGAAAGGCAAAATTGTCAAAATAAATTATAACAAACCCAGGCTTTTACATTTTTCCATCCTTTAGATTTGCCTTTAAACAAATGATCTTCCAATTTAATATTTTTTTTGCAAGAACAAATCTCCGTTCAACTTTTTGGCTAGTTTCTGTCCTACGTGTACTGCCGAAATCTCACACATGTAAACTCCTCAAACAGTGTTTTCAAGCTGACTCAACTTTAAAAATATAAAAATCATGAGTGGAAAATGACGTGGAATTCAAGTGGTAAATGAAGGACGGAATGAGTTGGAAAATTGGACGGAGACCATTTATGAATGAAAAATGAAACAAGGAATCTAAGATGATGCGTTTGAAAGTTAAAAAGTTTGGGCATTTTTGGAGAGATTTGACCTTTGAAACACAGGCATGGTGCATTTTACTCAGGTTTAGTTGACGGCTTTCATTTGGGCCAGATTATGGTGGCACAAATATGGCTTGGCTTCCATCCTTCACTCTGGGCTACATATAATGCTACCTTTATATGTAAGCCCATCCACTTTGGAGTATTTAAACCAGTTTCTTCTTAATTCTGCCAATTTTCTCCATTTCCTTTCGCTAAATCCTTTTTTGTTTAAAGTTGAAGAGAAAATGATACAAATTAGAAACAGTGTGAGTCCCTATTTATACCCACTCCGTTCTTTTCTCTATCCCAAATTCACACGAAAGAAATTGAGAGGGTCCATTTCTCAAAGAAGTTTCGAAAATTTCGAGTGTATTGGTTGCTCTGCATTCTTTGTACTAGCCTTTTCACATGCGATTAGACTGTTATATTATACTTGGTTTCCCATTTTTACTACACTGTTGATAAGTTGTACTTTTTAAAAGTAGAAAAGGGGAAAACTGAACTATGTATGTCAGTGGGAGTTCCAAAACTGACTCTAGAATATGGTTGTACAATTACTGCTGCACAAAAAAACTTATATGCATGTGCCTCTTTATATACGTGAAAAGCTGAAAAGAAATATTTACTCATTTCATCTCAAAAAGATGGTCCACACTTACTTTTTTCAATCTACTCTAAAATTATAGTCCATTTTCTTTGTTAATTGTGTAGTAAACTTTTCTTGCCCTAATATGCTTGTATTTAGTATTCTTTGGTATTGTATTTAACATAGAATATGTGAAATTTTTAACTATATTACATATATTATTTAATTTGTGTAAAAAAAATAGAAGTGGGCTATCTTATTGAGATGGAGAGAGTAGTTGCTTAGCTACAACAATCATAAGGCACATGTATTTTTTTTACGGATAAAAATAAATCATAGATTTTAGGTGTGAAACCATGAACAAGAATATCACAAGGTACAATTATTAGATACATATAATGCTGCTGCTAACTAGTTAGAAGTCAAGTCTTTCACATTACAGAGCCGTTATGCTAGAAGGACCCATTCATGATTCTTGTGAGAAAAAATAGATTTCCTAATCATGGATTTTTCTGACAAAATCTGATTGCAAAAGAGGGGAAATGAGATCTAAATTACCCTGAAACTTACATCTTGTATGATGTTAGATGCAGAAAAGAATGTACAATTTGCAAAGCCATTTTCAGCATCTCTTTGGTGAACATAAACATGCCTGCACAACATTAATCACCAAATACACGCATCAAATTTATGAATCCAAGAAATCTCTTCTCTGATAAATAACATTGTGGAATGAGAGGTTTATTTTACACGTACATTGAAAGAAAGTCTGGATCTTCTTCTACTGTGCGCCTCGAGTGCGGTTCTTAGCTTTGCAGCCATGTCATGTTGTGTGGAAATATGGCCTGGAGAGCTGAAGAAGGCGCTTCGTTGAATCGGAGGAGACCACAGCCCACTCTGTGAGTAATCGAAGTTGAACTCCGACACATCGGAGAACTTGGAAAGGAGGCGTTCCGACACTGATTTGGACACCAACTGAATCCTCTGTGGAGACACTGAGATTTGATGAGCTGTCGAGGACGAGACTTCGGAGATGGGCATTTGTTTACGATGAGGAAATCGACAAAAGCTGAAACGAAAAAGGGGTGAATAAAGTTTGTGGATGAAAGAGAGGGAGAATGAGTAAAAGGGATAGTGAGGATTGGTGGGGTATTGGTGAAGAAGACCAGATAGAGAGTATGTGTTTGGTGATGTGAAGAACGTGCATAAAATGAAGTTAGGGTGATGAGGACTTGTATGGCTGTATTCAATTTGCATGATTAGATAGCAGGTGCACTTTTTTCTTCATGTGTTGGGTTTGTGAGGCAGCATGTGATCTTTCCATCCTACTTGTGTTTTTTGTCTTTTCAAATCTAACTCTGCTTTCAGACATTGCATTTGATGTTATTGTTCTTCTTGTTTGCTTCTGAATAAGGTTTCACACTTGCTGCTGGTTTTTAATGAATCTAAATGAGTCCAATATGTTATTGTTCAAGTTTTGTTCAATTATGATCTGGGTTTGAGAAATTATATATTCATGCTTGTTTGCTAAACAACTCAATTAAGATTGAGTGTGTTTTATTCAAGTCAAGCGAGTCAAACCTCGAATAATTTGACTTCACTAAACCAAAAATTTATTGAAATTTGTTTGTTATGTTTTATGAATTACACCTTAGAAAGCTTTTAGTATAGGACTTAATCAAGCATGAGCTAGTTACAATAATTAAACAGATTTAAAATTCATTCATTTTAATTTCTTGATCCAAATGTACACTCAAATAAGTACAGATATTCATATTGGTAGTTTAGACATATTAAAAGTGATTTAAGAAGCCTATTGATTGTTTAATTGTGGCAAACTAGCAGTTAATTTAGTGGGCACATATCATCGAATTTTTTCTGCAATAAAACACTGCAAAAGAAGAATTGGTTATAAAGAAATAAAATTACAAATGGGATGGGCCATATATGGGTATGAGTCATATGACATACTCAAGTCTGTACCGTTCTCCTCTGTGGGCCATATCTGGGCCTGGACCCAACTAATTCTAAATGGGCCCAATGAATTAAAATGGGAAACCCACTCATTATCATTCTCCTTGTATTGTTGTTGTCAGCCTCGGTTGACAGACACTTGACAGCAGTCTCTGCAATTGGGCGCTCAAAAAGAAAACACGCAGAAAAAGGAGCTCAAAAAAAAAAAAAAGGAAAAGAACCGAAAATACTTTTACAATCACAGTAGTAAAACAGAGTAACGTTAAGATCTTACTCTTATTAGTTCTTCATTATACTAAGAGGGTTTTGTCACTTTGTATACTGGTTTTACCCCGTCAAAATTCAAATCGGGGAGCAATGGCGGGTTACAGAGCAGAAGATGACTATGATTACCTTTTCAAGGTGGTTTTGATAGGAGATTCTGGGGTGGGCAAATCCAACTTGCTTTCGAGGTTTACTAGGAATGAGTTTAGCCTTGAGTCTAAATCAACTATTGGTGTCGAGTTTGCGACAAGAAGCTTGACTGTTGATGGGAAAGTGATTAAGGCTCAGATTTGGGACACTGCTGGTCAAGAGAGGTAGACATTTTTCATCATCGTGCTTCTGATTCTCTGATTTGATGTTGTGTGTTTTTACCCTCTTATTTGCTTGTGTTGATGAATTTTCCTTAATGAAATAGATCTTGCTTTTGTTTTGTTTGGTATTGTTCAATTATTGCGAAATTGTAATCCAGGTCTTGTGTGTGAGGTATATATCTTGTTTGTTAATGAGAGATTTGTCAAAGTTGGTGTTTCTGGAAGTTTAATTTTCTTAGATTTTAATAGTAGCTAAGTGGGCATGAGAATTGATTACGATAGATCTGAGACAATCTGATGAGGTAATGAGCTTTTAGTATGGGCCTATAAAGGGTTGTTGATCTGGGTTTATTTAATGGGAATTCTGTTTAAAGTTTGTTTTAAGGCTAGCCCACCTAACATCTGGTTCTAAGGAATAATAAACCTTTGTTTGCCCTATACCATGGTTTTCTGCTAACACGTGATAGAAAGACCTGTTCCACGAGCTTGTACATCGATCAACCGATTTGGTAATTGACTTGGATTAATTGACAAGTGATCTTATAGAATTGGGAAATCTGCAAAGATTTAAGTAAATGGAATATCATCTCTTGTTTCAAGTCTTAAAGAATTTATGCTGTTATGCAAATTTAAGCGGCAGATGATCTCGAGCAAATTGAGAGTTGTATGCTTATTGTCATATTTTTATGTATCCTAGCTGCTTGTTCTTCCCAATCTTAGCCAAAGGAATGCTCAGTTCCTTTGGTGCTTCCGTAGGAATATGAGAACTTAAGATCTAGTTCTAAAAAGCACTTGTAAAATTTTGCCATGATCATCGTGTTGTCATGATCTATAATAGTGGGCATCGAAGTTTGTCTCCATTAAGGATCTCCTGACATTCCAATTTCTGTGACATGAATGGCATAGTTATTACATTTTGTCATGATAATGGATGAAATTGCCAAGTATATAACACATAGCAAGTTATTGATTTGAAGACATAATTTGATGATTAGCTGATTGGTTGATCAAGATTACCTTGAGAGAATTGTTAATGAACTATCTGGGTTCTGTTCTCCATTAATAAAAGGTAATTATAGTTTTCTCTGACTTGTTGAACCCTAGATTGCAAAATCTCACCTAATTGTCATCAAGGACACTTCAGGTTCTGTTTAGTTGGTTGCTAGAGAGGCTCAGAATCAGACTTGAGAAAATGTATGATTTCTGTAAATCTTGGGCTTTGGGCACCAATCTTTTTGTGAAAAAGTTGGTTCTTTGGGATTTCAACAGCTTGAATAACATGTAAATGTCAGGCCTGTGGTTTTCAAATTTTTTGCAGTTGAAAGCATCATTTAAACATGGTCAAAACTAATTTGCTTATAGATGAAATTAAACAGACAAATGAATCAACACGATCAAGAGAACTACTATTGCCACAGTTGGTTTATAGGACCAAACCCACCAAAGGAAATGATCTGACCCTTCCATAAGAAACGTAGGCTCAATGATTTCAATCACTCTTTACCTGTTTCCTTTTCTTCACTCAACAGCTTTGTTTTTCTGTCCGCTCTCTAGGTACCGTGCCATCACCAGTGCATACTATCGTGGCGCTGTTGGTGCTTTGCTTGTCTACGACGTCACTAGGCACTCCACATTTGAAAACGTTGAAAGGTGGTTACGAGAATTGAGGGATCACACTGATCCCAACATAGTTGTTATGCTGATTGGCAACAAGTCCGACCTTCGACATCTGGTGGCCGTCCAAACCGAGGATGGGACTTCGTTTGCTGAGAGGGAGTCACTTTACTTCATGGAAACTTCAGCGCTTGATGCTACTAATGTTGAGAATGCATTCACAGAGGTTCTTACACAGATATACCGTATCATGAGCAAGAAGAGCATGGAGTTGGGTGATGATGGGGCTGGACAAAATGTGCCTTCTAAGGGTGAGAAAATTGATGTTAGTAAAGATGTATCGGCTATGAAGAAAGGAAGCTGTTGCTCCTCGTAGGTTTGAATCTGTTGAGTGTTGATATGATGCTTGCTTCTTGATTTGAATGCATCCTTTTTTAGATTGTGTAAGATTTTATGGGGATGACGTGGCTCTGGAGATGTTAGAAATTAAGGTAGACGTGTTTTGATTTTGTATTGGTTTTCATGTTTCATGGGATGCCGATTCACATGACGTCTGGAGAACGAATTTTTTATTCAAACATCAAATACACCTCATTTCTTCTTTCTTTTTTTTTTTTTTTTCAATATATATTTTTTTTTACAGATTTTACTTTTGTTGTTTAGATTTTCCTCTTCAATTGTTTCAGTGCTCCTCTTCAATGTACTTCTTTTTAGTGTCGGGCAGTAACTTATTATTTTTTATTATTAAAATTTTCATGAGATTTGTACTTTTTATAATATATATATTTTATAGTTTCTTTATATGCATTTTATACTTTATTAGAGTATAACACTATATTATTCAATACTCCATCCATTACATTAGGAGGACAACCACAGGTTCTCATACAGATTGTTAAAAAAAAAAAAAAACATATCAAATGTGGTTGAAACTTGAAACCATAAATATTTTTAAATTTTATTCTATTTATCCCCACATTAAATTACAAAAGTTAAACCATCACTTGGAATTATTCTATAAAAAGATGAGTTTCGTTGATAATAAAGTGTACTAGAAATATCATTATCTCTATCAACCGAAAAAAAAAAAAAATTCTCATTAAGAGAACTTAATAATGATTTTGGAAATACGTTATTGAAAATTAAATTTATCGTAGGTCTCATGAAGAGCATTAGTTTGAATAAGATGATGATTAGATTATTAATAAAACAAAATTCCACTCCTTATCTTTCGAGAAATACGTGATGCACGTATAAACATATATTTTAATAAAGTCTTTGGATCCACACAACTTAACTTAATGTATTCAATCTTGGAGCAATTGTACATCCTATAAGAAAGTCAACTCTCATACCTCCATCTAAAATTAAATCCCTCACCTAGCCTGTTTTATTGAGTGGTTTATTTATTTCTTTCTTTCTATTTCTATTTTCTACATCAAGTCAGCTCTCCTATCTCCATCTTAATTTTTCTCACCTAGCAAATTTTATTGAGTGACCTATTTGTCTTTTAACCTTTTTACTTCTATTTTATTTTGTCCTCATATTTCGTCATTTCCTTTTACGTGCTTCTATAAATCCTTATATTTTAGCCTTTGAGGTGAAAACAGGCATTTTGTATTGCAAAAATATAAATCCTAAGATTTCTCTTTTAGCTTTATGTGCAACTTTATGTTGACGCAATTTATTATGTCTTCATGGAAAAAAAATTCACCTTAAATTTCTATTATAGCTGTTTTTTTTTCTTTGGTTTCAACTTTCAAATTCAAGTCCTCACTCTAACCAATAGACCTAACATGACGATAGATACCTCTCCTAGTATGAGTAATATTACAGGTTCGAATCTTACTCTACCTAAATTTAAAATATATATATATATATATATTTAAATATGTATTGTTATATCATTATATAAGATTATACCCACTAACATGTTATCTTGTTCACACATACACAATTAAAAAGTGTATTTGTATAGTTACACATACATACTCATGATTCGTATATCAAAACAAAATATAATTTGATATAATTAATTAAGTATACCATTAGTTTACAATACTATTTCGAGCATCAAAACTCCAGCAATTGAACAATGATTGGAAGATTCTCCAGATTTGCTCGGATTATTTTATCCCATCTTGATTAAAAAAGAAGCCATTTTTTCACATATTTTTGCGCCCATTGCTCAACGGATAAGAGAGAGTTGTATTAAGGTTGTTAATCAATTATTTATTATCTTAATAGTGTAAATGACGTTATCAAGGAATCGCATCTGAAGCGATGAAATGCACGTGTAACATGTGGGAACTCATCTCTCGAAATTAAGGCTTCCAATTACCAATCATTATTATTTAATGAAAATAAAGAATAAACATCATATATGAGATTAATTAATGATTGAAAGGCCAAATGTGGTCCTTCATCGCATACCTACTACTTGCCATTAATTATTTATCTTGCCATTACTGAATAATTAAATATATACAATTTGATTTATTTAGTAAAAATACTGTGAGATTTAAATGATAGTAGCAATAGTTGTCCATTTATGGTTGTTTATGACATTAAACCGGTTTTAATTTGTACAGAACAATGAATGATAAATTATCTATAGTAATTTGTTTACATACTCTTTATAAGTTCAAGTTTTCTGATTTCACATACTTAGGCTTCTAATTGAGGAAATATCAACGAATTCTATCTTGTCCATACAAATTCTAAATCATAACCTTTTATGAAATTTATGTTATATTTTATTGTTATGCTATAAAAATAGAAATATAAAGAATTTATTATTGTTTAAACTAGGTAGCTAGTTGCTCCATTACGAGTTACGACATTTAATTTATAGGCAAGACAATTTCAAGAAAATCATGTGCGGAACCAACTTGTTAGAGAGTTCATATAGAAGTTGTAATAAAATTACAAAATAATTCACATTGGATCCAACTGTCATCACTAAAAACTAAAAAGTCAAAATTGTTGTTGATGTTGACTTATGAGTTTATGCCAGTAAGTTCTCATCATCAAACAAGTGATTTAGGAAGTTACAGTTCTCCAAGTTGCAAATACGTTTACAAATGGATGATTGGCTTTGCATGAAAAATATTACCTTTCTTTTTCCCTTTTTAAAGTTCCAATCCCCAACCTTCTCTATATTAAGCAAGCAAGAATTGGTATCAAATACTTATAAGCTATTGTATTTTAAGTTTTTTTTTTCTTCCAAAAATTCTATTTTAGAAAATACATTTTTCTTTCAAAAGATTCCATAAATATGATTGTGGTTCATAATTCATTAAAGCATATACACACTCCAACTTAATTACCCATTTACCCCCAAAGTTCAACCATGATATATATTATCATAACATATTTAAAAGGAGTTGAAGATACATGCTTGTAGTGAGTGACGAACTCAAAACTTTTACTGGGGGAACCAACTAATATAAAAATAGTATTACAAAAAAAAAATTAGTAAGAATTATGATAAATAAAATATATTATCAAAGAATAAGTAATTTAAACAGTATTACACCATTTTTATTCTATTTTTCATATTTTGAAACAGTTGTATGATTGATTCATTACTAACATTTTCAAATACATCACTTTTAATGTCTATTATTAAACAATAAATTAATAGTGTATTGATCGTTTAATTATCATGTGAACTCTTAATGATGTTAATTATGAAGTTCTTTCAACTATAAATGGTATTTTTCCATGATTCATTTTCATTATGCATGAAAGATTAAACAAAATTTTAAATTATAAAATAACATAAAATTAAATTACCTAGTATATAAATTATAAATCAATATTTAAATTATCAATAATTAACTCAAATCAAACCATCCACACAATAATACTTAAATAATCAATGATATAACAAAATATTTATTAAGTCAAAAGAATGAATAAATGATATACTTCCTACTAAAATAATATCAATAATCAATAATCAATAAATAAAAAAAAGGAAATAATAAGTTTAAATATGAAGAATTCTTAAAATTGATGTCTCGAATGAGAATTTAGATAATATTAAATTAAAACTAATTAGCATACACTATTTTTTAATAAAAATATAAAATGACAAAAATACCCCTGAGTTTTCAAAAATCTCAAGGGGCCTAGGTGCCCCGACCCCATGTAGGTGCGTGCCTGCTTGTAGTCCAAAGTCAGTAGCTATACACATAAGAAATAATAATTTATTTGAATAGTTATTTTATAAATAGCAATTACTCGAATGAGATAATGAATAAGATAGCAGTTAGAAATCAACGAAATTTGGTGTTAATTACAAGAAAATAATGACATCAACCAGCCAATCAAACTGTTTTATTTCCTAACCACTACATTGACGCCAATTAAAATTACAGATAATTGTAAATTGTAAAACCTTTTTCCCCCCAAAATAAAAAAATAAAAAAAAATCTAGGTTATCTTATGGCTTAGAATACTCAAGCCATCAGAATAATGTTTTCATTGAGGAAGGAATACATGGTCGGTCTCAGCTGGTGGTGGCCAAGCTAGGCCGCCGTTGCTCCGCCTCTCTTTGGGCCATCCCACGGCGGAATACGGTCGAACACTCCGGCAACTCTCCGAGATCGGCGAACAACGACTCATCCTCCTCCCGCATTGTGAAAATCATTGCCATCTCATTGTCTGTAGTAATTCTGTCTTCGATTAACATCGGACTCTCCAACATGGTACAGGATGTGCACTCAAAATCAGAAAACCATCCAAATTCAGTGTTGTGGATCAAAGGTCCTTCACCGAGACTGGTAAATTTCTGATCCGGAACGACGTCGTATGATTGATTGGATGTAACATTAATTGTAGGTTTCTTCTCTTCCTCCTCTTCTTCCTCCTCCTCTTCCTCCTCTGATACTGAGGTTTTGATGCTTGAAGTGGCGGCGGCCGCGGCGGCGGCGGCGGAGCCGGTGGTTTTGTGGTGGTTGCTTCTAGACGCCGGCGAATTGTGGTTGTGTTCGCAATAATATGTGACCATTAGCATGTTGGGGTCCTCTCTACTTCTCTCCACTTGTTTTCTTGCAGGACACCCCTTGGAGCTACTGCACCTATAATATCCTCTGCAATTGCCCCAAAATTAATTTGATTTTTTAGAATTACTTCAGACTTTTCTAATTACAAACCCAAGATTAATTTTGTCGAACATGAAGATAATTAAATTGATTAAAATTAATTAATTAATTACCTGGGATAAGGGGATCCTTTAATGGGCTTTTGGCCGTATTTTCGCCAGGCCCAAGAATCGGACGGTGGAGCGCTCATATGATCAGCTTTCAGCCTTAATCCTTCAACGTCTTTGATTGGCACTGACACCACCCTCTTCTGTACGGCTCGCCTACTGTATAATTTAACCACCCTTTTGTTATTTTTCTAACTTAATTTCTTCAACTAACCCATATGCATGCACATGAAACTCCAAACCCTCAATTAATTAATTAATCACTCAATTTCTCCACCTTAATAATTGAACCCAAAAAAATAAAAAAATTACCTTCTTTTGGAAGTGGAAGTGGAGGCGATCTTGGTATCGGGGGACACGGCGGAGCGTGGCGAATCGCCGCCGCTGTTGTCCGGCGAATTCTCGGAGTCATCGAGCTCGTTAACGAATTGGTGGAGGTTGAATCTACTGTCCATGGCGTTTGTAGATGCCAATAGTCTGTCTGTGTGAGCTAGTAAGAAAGAGGGGAAGAGAGAGATTGATATGAACAAGGAAATGGAGGAAGAGAAGTGGTGGATTGGGTGGTGGATTTTAATATATGTCCGAATGCTGATAGATTGATAATTGTGTAGTTTATAGAGGACGTGCAAGCAAATGTGGAAGTATTCATCCAAAGTTGATTATATTTTATTACAATGTGAAAGGGACCATTAATGTTGATTAATGGGTTGTAATTACTCTAATGATGTGATTAATGAGTGCCTCTCTTGTACTCTTTTGTCATTTCCATCCCAACGAGTCACAATCTGCCCTTATCAGACGATGCTTAATCAGAGCTAATTTTCTTAATTACTTTTATCCAGACGTATTAACTATGCTTAATTAATACATATATATATATCCATCAGAAATAGAAAGTTTAATTTTTGAAAAAATAGCACTCTTTTTTATGGATGACGTACATTTTGGCGTCATGTTGTATTTTATTAGTACATGTTATATATATGATATTATGCTTGCAAATTACATAAGTACATTAATTAATGAATGAAATAAAGAATTTAAAAAAAAATTGTAATAAAATAATTAATGAAAGCAATCCACATTTAAAGTGAACGTTGCAATACTTAACATACATCAAGGTGTTAACTAAATGTTAGAGAAACAATGGTAGAAGATTAGGTTCAACGTACTTAATTGGAGATTTCGAGTAAGTACGTGGTTAATTAACTAGAAAATATGTTACTGTTAATTTTTGTTCTATTTTACTCATTAGAGTGCATTTATGATGGAGAAGACGGAATTTTTACTATTTTCAGTATCAATACTAAATAATATTGATTAGAAATTACAATTACGTTTCTTCTTTTCAGCTTATTGAATTCAATTCGAAAAATATACATATGGTTCATAATTGATTCATAACAATATTCCAATGTAAACATAGAATCAGTATTTTCTTCTCCGCGGTGTTTACTAGTACAAGTTTTATAAGTAGTAGATGCCACATTACATAATATGTACCAATAAAGCAAACATAAATATAATTAAAGAATAGAATTCTTGTAAGATCAATTAATCCATAACTCACAAATTAAAGATTAATTTGTAAAATAAATTTGAACTATAGATGATTGAACTTCATTTTATTAAAATTATATTTATAAAACAGGTGTTATATAAGTTTTTATGATATATAAAATGCAATAGACAGAAGAAAAAAGTTTCTTTAAAAAAAATTCAGACTCATACGAGAAAATCGGTAAGTTCGCTGAGATGGGGGACCATTTAAATTAATTCGCACATCATTGGATTAAATAAGGGGTAATTAAATAGTAATATTAGGAGTGCTGATTAATCATTATTTTAAGTTGAACATTAATTTATGTTATTGAATGATCGATCCTAATCTTCTTATCCGCTGTAATTTCATTCAGTTGCTCTCAGCCTCCTTAAACAATTGGTAACAACTATCAAGTGATGGATCACATCCTCTGGATCATGACCAATTCATTCACAAACAATTTATGATAAATTCCAACTACATTTAATAATTTAATATGTCAAATTGAACTATTTTAGTTATGTTTTAAATGCTAGGTTTTGGTTATCTTGTCCATATTCATGATAACGTCATCAATTGTTTAACAAGCATTATATACAGTGTTTGGTTCCTGTAATACATTTAGCTAAAAATTGAAGTCAAAGTTTTTGATTCTAATGTATAACCAATCTTAGTATTATATGAATCTGACACCATCCACTTGGCCCACCTCAACCCCACTTTTCAACTCTTTTGAGGTTTTATTCTATTTAATTACATTTTGCACATCTAACTAATGCAAATTATTGAATTGCAATAAATGATTTGAATGTTACTATTAAGTAGAACTTTGGTTTATCGTGATTTTCTTCATAGTTATGTAGTTAGTTGGGTCAAATAGTGTTCTTATGAAAAAGATAATTAAACTTAATGATAATTCATGAATAAGTGAATTTGGTAAATAATAATTCACGAAATGGGCACTATAAGAAATTTATGGATTGGAAATGTAATTTGATAATAGATAGCATCTGTTATTATATAAGTTGTACAGAATAGAATCAAAATGATGTCAAGAAAGTGGCATAAAAAATTATAAAAGCATTGACATTTGATTAGTGACAGAATATATTAGAGATAAACATATTTAATCTGCCCCACAATTATTGGTAATTCGATCTCTAATAATATTGTATTAGAAACAAAAATTCGATATTTTTTTATACTGGGAGAAAAATGCTTAAATGAAGAAATTTGGGCTGGACCTCAACATGGAAGCAATTTGTTTGAAAAATCTCTCTTTTTTTATTTTTTTTCTTTTTTTAAGTTAGGGAGAAATGAAGAAAATTAGGTTTGAACCCGTTGGGATACAAATTTTAGCACAAACATCCATAATTTCAGAAAAATTTGCTCCACCCGAAATATGAACTGCATTGTCGGAGGATTTCTATTCGCATCACTACAGATGTTACCAATTCGGATGTACCCTTAGAGTAAAAAATATCTCCTTCTTGGATCTATGATGTGCATTCCAATAATTATTTGATATCAAAATTTCTGTATACATGGAAAGTAAATATTATATGTTGTATTTAATTCCTTGATTGCATCTATTTATATAAATTATAATCATTAATAAAAAACTTAAAGGAAAAAACAAATGGAGGTGTGGTTGGTCATGAAATGGTGATTAAAGCAACTCAGATCCGATATTGGACCAGAGTTTGAAAGTGTGATGCAAAAAGTAATGAAAGAATGGAGTGATGCTGCACAGAGTGGCCTAATCAGAGCTCCATTCCTCACTAAACGACATAACATGAGTCATTATTTGCATATCTTAGTGTTTTCACATGCAACAAACAAGATAGCGATTCTTAATTATTTGCAGAAATATTTGGTTTGCAAAGGCAAACTCCAAAACCAATTTGCATTAAATGCTTAATCGTGAAAATGAATCCAGAATCTTTTTTGTGTTTGCTATATATGGCCCCCTTGATTTTTGGACAACCATATGGCCACTTAACTAAGGTAGATTCAATTGTTCTTATCCATTTAACCATGCACTCATTCTTTGACAAGTGATCATGACTTTGTAGTTAAGGCACTTGAAAAAGTCAAATCACTCTCTCTCAGTGTTGGATATGAATAATTAATCATACATATGCAGGAAGAATATATATATATATATATATGTATATTTATATATATATATATATGCAGGAAGAATATATATATTTATATATATATATTTAAGGTCAAATTAGAAGACATATTATATTAGTAAATTTCTCATCAATACAGCATTAATTAAATTGACTGAAACTTCCTTGGAGCTTCCTCCCATGACCCAACCCTTATTTCCTTGTTGATAGTTTAATTTCTCTTTTTTATAAAGGAAAAAAATTCCTTTAATAGATCATTATCAGAAACTCTTTCTTTTGCATTGTACTGACTTCTGTGAATGTGAGTTTTCATAAAACAAGTTCAATGTTTTCTGAGCTAAAAAAACAATTTTTTTTTTGTTTGGCCCCGCTAGATCTGTTCATCTTAATGGCAGGTTAATTTTACAAATTACAGTGCGCCTAAATTTGATACATTTTCATTTTTATCTGTTATCATCGGCTAATCAATTTTAACTTGTTGCTAAGTTTCACGGTCCCTCTTATTAATTAATCATTTTTTTAATATAATCAATTTTTATGGACATTTTAAGAATTCCATCCATAATAATCATTAGTGACCAGAAAATTACATTGGGTGTTGTGATGAAATAATTTTATGTGAGATAGTTTGTGATATTTTAAGGGTGGTTTTGTCCATAAATCCATTGTTTGTTGTAATGGATTTAGAGTCTTAGACCTTAGAGTTAGAATGCTCAAATTAAAACCTTAGTGGATTATGAAGCCCATAATCACAATGGGTTCCATATTTAATTTATACCCGTGTAGTTTAGAAGTATTCATGTCTGGCCCACATGTGTGAAATCTTATCTATTAATTGTGTATATTTTCTTGATAGTAAAACTTTTGAAGCATATCTCAAAAAAAGAAAAGAAAAGACTTTTGGTGCATGCAATATGTATAATACATAGCTACTAGCTAGCTAGGTTTATCGCACAAAGTTTATTTATACGAAGATGAAATTGTATATATACACATTTAACATAATATTATATTATATCTATTATTTATTAAACTTATAAACTTTCCACTAAACTATATATATTATAGAATATAGTTTTTTTTTATTGACGTACTTGCTAGATTTTGCAGAATTTATATTGCATTAATATTTGTCAAAAACTTCAATAGTACCATTCTAGAATTATTTTAGTTTTGCATATGTTATTAACTTGATTTGCACTATGTATTCACTTTCGATATTAGGATTTGAATAAAATAATTGCACTATCCTTTCATATTATTTTTTTATTTTATGTAATTGAAAAAAATGTGCTTGAATAATTAATTTTCGGAAATTTAAATCCCCCACTTCAAATATCTAGCTTCCTAACTTTTGATGGACATGGGACATTACATGTGATGACCAACTTGTAAATATGTACCACACTAGTAAAATATGTCATGGGTACATGTGTATAGGTCTCAAATTGGGATTGACGAAATTATTCATAGCATGGGGCATGATCATATTCTTGAAAAGATATATATAAACATACATGAACAACTAATTAATAGTCTAAAATTAAGAAAATACAAGAAATTAAGAAGTCCTCGAGATACATGACTACATTGTAACCTTTTGAAACACATGATATATATTATTATTAAGGTAGCCATTAATTAGTAGTGCATATTTGAGTGGAGAACCTTGAGAATGGCCTGATTTAAGACAGTTGCATCGATGTCAGCTTTGACAATGGCTTCCATCCCAAATAAGTGTTTGCAGGTGATTCTAGCATGCACCACATTCACTTTCATTTCTTCAAATGCCTCTAGAATTGACACCAGTAATTCTTCCCCTTTCTTGCATGTCACCCTCACTGCTAGATAATCTCTCCCTAGATTCTCCACTTTCACTTCCTGACTCATCATCATCATCATCATCAAAATCTTATTGAAGAGAGAGAGAGAGAGAGAGAGAGAGAGAGAGAGAGAGAGTACCTGGATATGATTGACAAGGTGTTGGAACTCCTTTTTGATTGCTTCAACTTGGAGCCTCAGCTTGTAGATATAGTGGGAAGCATCCATGATAATAGAACTCTTTTTCACCTTATTTAACAGACAAATTAACAACCATATGATATTCATTAATTAAGGTATTATTTAAAAGAAAATAAAATAAACTTGGTAATGAGTACAAGTATTGAACCAAAATGATCATTATGTAGAAAAAAACGAGCATTACTGATTTAGATTTGGTGAGAGTTCTCAAAATGAGAAGCTTTCTGCGTACAACAATTCTCCTATGCATTTTACAAGCCATCTCTCTCTCTCTCTCTCTCTCTCTAGTCTCTCTCTCTCTCTCTGTGTATAGATATTATTGAAGGGTAATATTGGACGCGCATGCATGGCTTTTTATAGAGAGTGAAAATAGTGGGAGGAATGATGTGGGTTCTGGGAGTCACGGAATGTTAAGATATCTACTGACATCCTCTTGTCTCTTTCTACTATTACCAGTAATAAATTTCTAAAGCACTACAATTATCACTACAAATAATATACTCTATTATACACAATGATTGCGACACATCATAAATGCAGGTTATTATATCACCTAGTTATATGTCGTGTGTGTGTATATATATATATATATATATATATATATATATATATGAAATGCAATATTCAAATATCGTAAAAAATGAACCAAAATTCATAATAGTGATTTGTAAGACTCTCCTTCCCTACTTGTCTAACAAGTGTGTGCCCTTACACACACATGATATAAAATAAGAATGTTTATCAGAACCTTCTCGATGGAAAACCATCAATTTCCTAAAGAAAACACCACACTTTTTAACAATAGACCAAAAATGAATTTTGCATACATCACATCTCAGATATAAATAGTTGAATTTTTTTAAGGAAAAAAGTTGCATAGGGTGCTTTTTTGTCAAATAATTCATTGATGTTTTAGTGGCAATCAGAATGTGATAATTGAGAATGAGTGCAAAGAAGGATGTCCTAAAGTCCTTAAGAGAGTCTTTTTAACTATATATATGTCCATGTAAAATATACGTATTTTACTTACTGTCAACTATATGAACGAACACTATAAGAAAATTCACCGACATTGATAGATTTTAGTGACGGAAATATTCTGTCAAAAAGTGGTTACAGAATAGCGACAAAATACTGACATAATTACTTAATTAACACATAAAAGTATATGAGCATGTGGTGAAAATTGGATATAACACGTAATAGATCAACCTAGACTTAAAATCATGCCATATGCTACACTTCTCAAGCATAAACACACAGTTAAAAAAAAAAAAGAAAAAAGAACAAGAATGCTTTTACAAATGAAAGGTAAAAATGGAAAGTGCATATGTATACATGTAATAGTTTCACTTTTCTTTTCAAAATCTTTTTCCAGATAGTCTGAATATTCAGTCCAGTACTTAAAACAGTAATCCCCTCATCTGCTTTTTTTGTTTTTATTATAAACTTTATTTGTCAAATGTCGGCAGTAAGTTGCAAGTTTAATCACCAATAAACACAACAGAAAAAGGTCCTCTTTTTTTCCTTGTTATTGAGAAAGATGTGTGAAAGATATTGAATGAAAACCGTTAAGACAAGTTGGAAATATGTTGAATTGGAAAGAATTGGAAAGGGAATTAAAGTAGGGAAACAGAGAAACAAGAAGTGAAGTTATTGATGGGAATTTGACAGGACACAATTTGTTGTTGCTTTTGTTTTTTACTTTTATCATCACACATTCATCGGAAATGGGAAGGCATGCATAGAAAGGGAGAGGCAGAATAGCACAAACAAACTTACAAAAGGCATTAAGCAGTAAACATAGCTCCTCAAATCACTCTAATTCCAATTTTTTTTTTTTTTTTTGTTATTTAGTGTAAGTGGTAATAACCCTCTTGCCCCCCTTTTGAGGTTTTGGATCACTTTCTGCCTATCTTTTTTTTCCTTTTTGATTTATCAATTTGAAAAGCTCATCTCCCCACCCTTTCTTTTGTCCATATCTTCTTGACTCACTATCTTTCTCTCTCTCTCTCTCTCACGGGCATATCTTTCTTTCTTTCTTCGCATTACAACACCACTCAATGTATAGATACATACATGCGTAGTGTAGTTTTGTCTACGAATTGAGGATTTTAAACTTTTTTGTTCGTCCATAGAATCTATAGGTTGAGGAAATTCACATGACCATACTAACTATTTCAGCTTTAATTTCAAACTCTAATTCCCGTGAGGTAATTCCACAAACATATATCATCACTTCTGTTGCATCTTTTTTTTATTATTATTCAAGATTTTTCAAAACCACTAACACTATTTAATTAAGGTGTGAATTCACGCATCTCAAAACTATAATAGGCTTAAGAGGAGGAAAATAGAGAAATTGGGTGAACAAATTGCTCAGACATCAGATTTTATATTATGTTCACTCTCATGATAAGATCTATCAAATGACTCGTTTAATTTTTCTAATTAATTATTTGTTTATTTTACTTTAGGATCTTATTTTTATTTCATGATCAATTATTTACGAGGTCAATAAAAATTAGCTATTAAATATTATGTCTTGGGTAAATTATTTGTTCTGTGTGAGATAAATTAGATTAATATTCTGGGTTCTTCTTCCTTCTTCTTCTTAATTTGAACTCCGGTTCTTGAATTTATTACATTTGTAGATTGGTTCCTAGTTAGATTGGACAGGAGCTATTGGCCCGACTCATCTCTCTTTTGTTTTCTTAAGCCCAAAAAATATGGGCTCAAATACATTGGACAGAAGAGAGGAACTACGGGCCCACTCATCTCTTTTGTTTTTTAAGCCCAAAAGGATGGGCTCAAATAAAAGTGGATATTCAATTTCCCTTAAATATAAAAGTCGAAATAAATTCTTTACGTCGCTATTTGCCAACGTATTAAAATACATATATCAGGCAAGAAAATCACATCAACGTATATTTTAGGTATGAAAATTGATGAGTTGCTGTTTCCAATAAAGAAATTTCAGTGTAAATCAGAATAACTACGATTACAGACAGCGATCGCTTCTATCTTGCAAAATTGAGAGATGGAGGAAATGGGCGATGAATTTCATCGTATAATCCGTCCGTTTATCAACCACAAATACGATTTGATGTGCTACGAATTTGAATTAAATTCCACTGTTTCTGCAACGCAGCGGCCATCTAGACGGAGAAGATGCATGCACGGTGATTTGAGTGACTATTCCTGCAAATGCTTCCGAATAGGCAATCAACACACCTTTCACGGTAATTCTTCTCGGATCATACTTGTTGCTGTCGTTTATACGTAATTCTGCTCTGATTCATGTTTATGTTCTCGCAAGCCTGCGATTACTATTTATTCGGCGAGTTAGGATATTATGTTGCTCAGTTTTGCTTATGTGTCTAAGAGTTTAGTTGATATGAAGCTTAGATTATTCGTGGTTGCATGATCTAGTTGAGTATTGAGCGAGACGTGATTTATTAGATGTGGAATGTTGTATCAATTGTATGCAATCTGTTTAATAAATAAGCTAAAAAGAATTTAGTGTTTGGAGAAGTAATAAAGCATTTATTAGACATGAAAATGTGCTGTATTCGGAAAACCACTGTAACATTCACAGGTTGAATGTACTGTGCTATTGAAAGCTAGAGGTTGGGATTTTCCTTCGTCTATGGCTCTGTCAATATATTGTGAAACATAGAAAATCGTCAATAACTTATGAAACTGAATACATATAAGTGATGCTCTTACCAATTACTATATGTTTACATGTGTTCCAAACTACGATGTGTCTTCAAAGTCACACAGCTCCCTTCACGTTGATTGAAAACAATGGGGGCAACTGATTGTGTAGCAGATTGGATTCTGGCTTAACAGTTAACAGAATTTAGCTTTTGACAAATTCTCTATCCTGTTTCCATCTATACATTTCCATACTTGATCATTCTTCATGCTGTGGACCTTCATCTTATTTCACACCAAACACCTATCAACTTAATTGATACTAAGAGAAGATTAAAGAGGAAAAATTACCTTGTGGCATCTGGAACCATGAGTGGAGATGCAAAATGGCAGGGCAATTCTCCTTTGGCAGAATTTCTTACAATTGGATATGCAATGACATTTTTTCTGCCAAATGAGAATTACACTGTTATTCTTCTCCACTTCCAATACTGTTTGCACTCGCAGCTACAGTTTGGTTTCTGCATCTGTTGAGCTTGAACTGTGAGATTTTATTCTCAAATATGGCACCCCTTGCATGAATATTCTCTGGGAATTCAATGGTATATTCCATGGAACAATGCCTCTAAGCTTTCTTTAACTTTTTCTGTAGCAGTCATGGTCCCCCTTTCCTTGTACTTCTTCTTTTATGAGTCACCAAAGATAATGCCTAAGTTCTGGACATATCAAGAAGCATAACAATTCTCTCAATGCTATTAGAAATATTGTGGTAAGTTGCCTAAAACATTGTTAATAAGGTTTGCACATGACCAATGTATCTGCTGATGTGAACACATTGCTTTTATGTTATTATTCATAAACATTACTAAATTATTGGTCAAGAGGTTTGCACAAAACACACATTATATTCATGTAGACTGCAATTTTGGTTTTGCAATATTAATATTCTGAGAGATCACATTCATTTTTTATGGCAGTGATGCTCTTATCATGAGCTTTCACCATTTGATACCTAAATATGGACTAACATGCATAACCCTCAAAATTGAGGCTTCGATACATATATCTGTTGAGGTAAATTTAATGATTTCATCTTTTCAGTTAGACCACAATAATTCTGGGCCAATTCAAAGAAACAATTCATCTGTGTGGATATGAAACATGCTCCTCTGATTTTTGTGCGAGTGGCATTGAATTCCCACAATAATGTAGCTCTGATTTTAAGTTATTTCTTTGGTATGCATTCATGATAATTTTTAATGTGATGGTCACAAAAGGATATTATGAGTTTCCATTCCATATTTATGACTTTAAGCTCAACAGGTTTCTAGAGAAAGGACCACCATCTGGAATGCAGACCATTGGTTCAGGATTAATCTGAAGATGGAATAACTAAGGTAATTTGAGCCTCACGCTCCTAAATATGCGTGTATTGGAATTGTGACCTTCTGTCAGATTTTGTTCGAAAAACGTCAATAGAGATAAGCGAATTTAGAATTATTCGAACTCCTATCCATTGCTTTACCTGAATATGATCCCTAATCTATTAAAGCATCTATCATGAAAGTTAAATGCAACAAGAGGAGTGTTTTATATTCGATATCTTCATGCTATGAGTAGATTTGGACAGAGCAATTTGCTCTCAAAATTCTGAAAGTTTTTCTTAGTTTCCAAGGTGCAGCCTAATTATTGGGCGGTCTTCTTTGGCAGACGGTCATTATTGTTTGAATGAGGACTAGTTCAGTGCCTTCTGTGGCTGTCTGCCAGAGGAGATTTGCTCTTTAATTATCCTGCTAAATCACTTCCACGCAATATACTATCACAAATTAATCTGAATAGAAACTTTGAGGTTACTTTGAGTTGCAATTAGTCCTGTTTTTCAGCTTTGGTGGAATTTGTGGAGTTATTCTTGTTGGTTGTAAAAAGCATTCCTCCATTACAAGCATTGCATCGACCCTTCTGGTATCGACCTATCTATCTTTACGGGTATGCTAGAAGTTGTTTTACTTTTACTGATTTAGGTCGGTATCTCATTTGTCTAGGAAAATAGCTAGTTGAATCATTTCTTGGTTTGGAATATAAATTAGATTAGAGATATGTTGAAAACATGTGGATGAGCAAGCTTATACATAATGTTTTTCTAGATTAGATAGTTAGATAATGTAATCAATTTCTTTGCTGTTGCATAGCTAATATATCAGTAAGCTATGGTACACATCATTAACTCAGATGCGAAAAGTTTCATTAAATTTTTGAAATGGAAATATGTTATTTATACGAACATAAAAGATCGAAATGGTGCCATGGTCCAGTTGTGATTATAGATTAATCATTATGGATACAAGTGACAGTGAGTTCATTTCCTTTGTATTTGGCTACGAGGTCTAGTTTATAATTGAGTATTAGTTTTTTATATTTTCATTATACAATGATTGGTCTTAGTTTTTTCTTTGTTATACTAAGCAGCTATTGAACTTCATACTTTGGGGTCTCAGATATCAGCATTATTTAAAAAAAATAAAATGATATCAACATTATTATGATTGGACGAGAATGAAGTCCACTTATGTAGTTGATCACACTTGTTGATGGATCTTATCGATTTCACAAGCCTCCAAATTGTGTAAGTTCTAGTTTATGTCTCTTATTGAACTTATATTTTAAGAAATTTGATAGCTGGCTCCACATGGTTAAGTTTTCCTTTGCCATTATTTTCCAATAATACTAATAAGAGTGTACATAAATTTAAAAAGCTTTTACATTAATTGGTGTATAGATGATTCCTTGATCAGTTCATGGACAAAATTAATGACAAGAACAAGATCTTTTACATATCTTCCTTTGAGTAAAAGGTAATAACAATAATTTAGAGGCTGGTTATTGAAGAGAAAGTCAATGTGTACTCACAATAAACTGCTGCTTGATCATCACCAGTTTCAGAAATTTACTTCTGAGCCTTTAATAGTTTCCGGCTGTGCATGTCTAAGATGTACAAGCATTGAAAGAAGTTTAATCTCGATCCATCCTTTATCCTTCATCATGTTATTACATTGCATTCATTTGCTTCTCTGCAGTTCTGCACACTTAATCCACAGAAGAAGTAAAATATTAGACACTTAGCTGCTAATGTATATCATTACTGATATATGTCCCAACAGTACAAAAAAGTTTTTATAGTAAAAGAAACCTTTATTACAATAATCATTATCAAGATCATGAGAATCGGGCTAAATATCAGTTGCTTTCTAGTCTAGTATTATCAACAGTTTAAAAATATTATAATGATAAAATACAACAAATAATAGGCAACAAATTAAAATCATAAACATTTACACATTAACATGTAATACTTGGCATAGTGGTAAAAGGAGATGATATTCCTTTGAAACTTGCACTGCTGCAGCATTGTGGGATTGAATGGCAGGGCAATTCTCCTTTGGCAAAGAAATAAGTATGCATGTGCATGTCATCCTTGCCAAGGGAGAATCACACTGTTATTCTGTTCCCACACAATTATCTTTCTTCACTACCTGCATTTGATATAAGTTGGAGTTCATGTCTTGAAACTCAGAGAGCAAGATTTATATAGAAACCTCCTGGTTTCGCACCTTCACTTGGATATGCTGAAGGACGAGATGGCATATCCTTTGGACTATTCCTCTAGGATTTCTCCTTTTACTTTCCATTGGGGCCATGGTAAAAAAGTTCTGACCTTCACTCTCCCCTTTTTTGTTCTATGGATATGCTCTTTTACATGCAGAAGATATTGAAGCGTTATTTGTTTTGCCATGTCATAAGGAATCAGATCCTTCATCTGCTTTCCTAGGAGTAGAAATATAAGATTTCTAATTGTTATACATTTTACATACAGAAGATCTGTAATTGGCACAAGGAAATCATATTTTGCATCAGTTGTTCTCACATGATTTTTTCGAATAAGTACTATTAAACTTGAGTTTATGACTTGATGAATAGATGTTGAACTGAACTTAATAATATAAAATCAGTCAGTTACTGCATGTCTTTAGCTTTTTGGTTTAGTGAATTGCCTTTTTTTTCTCCTGGAGATTATATTTTTGTAAAGCTGTAAAAGGATATTAGAAATATTCAGTTTAGGAAAAGCTAGGGAGGGACAGTATCATTTTTCTTGTAATCTAATTTGAACATGATATAATGACCTGATTGATAATTAGTTATGGAAATCTACCATAAATTAAGGAATGCAAGCAAGTCATTGGAAAAGTAAAATGTTGTGGATATAGGGACCACTAGTTGACTAGTCTAGATTCTATCCATCACATACAAGATTGTGATTAGGAAGTAGTATAAATAAATAATTATAAACAGAAAGAGCCCCCCCAGATGCTTTTAATTTGTGTAGAATAATACGAGTATCATAATCATTGACAGAGATTTTACATGATCATCGACATAATGCTGTGATGATGACATTTTAAACTCCAATTGGTGATATGGGACAACCTGGAATCAGCATAAATTGGCATAAAGCTAAATTTATCATAGGAAAGATTAGCATAAGTGGTTGTCTATAGTTTGTCGACTCTAGAACCTTTGATCATTTTTTATCACAGAAAGGTAAAATCTTGTAACCCCTCCATTATTTGATTCTAATATTCGCGTTTAAAACTTCTTTCATATCCGAGTTTGGTTTCTCTGTTTTTTATGGTGCTTCATACCCTGGCTAACACCACTAATACATATTTGACATATATTGATGATGTTGTTATACGTGACAAATATACCTTTCTTATTGATGATGTTTTAGTGGTACTGAATGTGATTTAAAACTTTTGTGTGGCCATCTTCAGAACTTTTCTTTCTCAATGAGACGATATTAGTTACCTCTAATCTCCCATTAAAGAATTCTGGACCGTTCCTTCCTTGTAATGACCTAAAACCATTAAAAATTGACCAACTCTTTCGTACAGAAGAGGAACCATGCTTCAAGTTATTAACGTTCCGTGTGGAAATAAACAGTTTATTCCTCAGATGAGAACTGTAAGAATATGCTTCAAATATACCTGCGATATGTTGAGAAACCAAGCATTTTTATTCAACTATAAATACATACTCAATGGCTCTCAACTGTTCATCAGAAAACAGGGAAAAACATAAAAGATTAAGGATGCATTACTGGGCGATTACTCCTTTGGCAGTAGGCCAATAGAGCCAACATCAAATGTGTTGTTGAGCACACTGCCAAAGGAGATTTGCCCCGCAATGCACCCATAAATCATTCTCTTTTTGGACCTAATTAACATGAGTTTGTCTAATGAGGTAATTATTTTACTGTTATTCTGGCTCCTTTCTTATTTATACATCATAGTATTACTTTCGTGGTATTAAGGTTTACTTTTTTCTTTTCCTTGTTTTTTTTTTTTCCGGTCAAGAAAGATGCGTGAGAGTCATTTTCTTAAGTGGTGTTCGGATTGGACTAGGTTCATCCATATTTTGGATGAGTTTAGTTCAGTCAATGTTTGGATAGGGATTATTAAAATCATACAATTCTATCATACTTTTTCTACAACTTCCAACAAAAAACATTAATTTTTTCTATAATTTCCAAAGTGAAAATGACATCTTAACTATATTCATCTTATACAAAATCCCAAAACAAATACAAAATTTTCAAAATTCATATTTACAAAATCCTTCTCAAGTTTAAATCTAAATTTGCAAAAATCACTTTTAAGTCCGGCACAAATATAGTCTTAGTTATTTAATCAATGTAAGACCTACTTTCTTTCTCTAATCCTTTTTTTCCCTACTTTCCTAGCTAAATATGATTTCATGCGGTAAACTAGAGGTTTTACATTGTAAAAAGAAAAAAAAAATGTTTGGGTGCATGGCTTCCTTCTCCACAATATTTTTTTTCCAATTAATTTGTTCAAAACTTAATCAATTGTATTTGTATTTTTTAAGTTTTTTTCATATATTTATTAATTTATTAATTTAAAAAAAAAAAAGTTTGTTTGTGGTTCTGTATTGTGTATCTAGGATCCTTGATACGTCTCGTTTTAAGAAAAAGTAAAAAAATGAATAAAAAATATCAATGGTCATGTCAAATTGCCTGCAAGAATATGTGTAGCAAATGATAAAACAGTAAAATTTACCATCTTAACGGCCCTCTTAAAAGTAAAATTAACCATCTTAACGGCCCTCTTAAATTTAATGGTGAAAGGGGTTTTTAGTATTTAAGTTTCCAATATTAGAGTGACATATTCACGGTAATAAACTATGATTTATTTTTTAATGAGCTAGTGGGAGTGGAAGGGAGTGAGACAATAAAAATTAAAAAACCTGTGTAATCCTACATATTTATAAAGATGAGATATCATTATGATATTTAAATTGAAGGCACCATGCTATAAGTTGTCTATGTGTAACCTAAATGTCATTTATAAAAATATTTGATAAATATAAATTTGTCCTATTTAATTTTTTGACTCTTCGTATAGCCAATTCTGTATTACATTGAGAATGTTAACGTGAATAAATAAAAGGCACTCCAAAATTAATATAAATGCCCAAAACCCTTATTAAGAAAATGAATTTTTAAAATAAAGATAATCTTTTGACATCCATCAAAATAAGAGTGAGTCTTATGTGAGACCATTTTACAGATGATCATGTTAGGTGTGAAGGGTCAACTCACAACCTATACTTCATAATTCACATAAAAATTAATGAAAATGAATTTGGTTTGTGGGTAAAAAAGATCCGTCTCACGAAAACTATCTTCTCATGCAAGTTTTTGTGTCAAAAAAATAAAACCCTGTACAACTATATATAAAGAATGGGTCGGGTTGTGATTGATTGGTTACTTTTCCTCCATGGACCGGGAAACCTTTCAGACTCGGCCTGGACTGGTCGCCCTACGTGACCAGCCCTTCAAAAGGATTTGAAGGAGTCCAGCGCCCCGTTCCCTGGAGCTTGTTGCTCCTGAGGTCCTGCTTCAATCATTCAGTTGAGAGGGAATTACAAGACGAGTTGATTGGAGTGGTTCCAACATTTGACCTAGGAGTTAGTGTTAGGGCTCAGACCCTTTGTTATAGAATAACTCCATTTTTTTCCATCCCTATATTCTTTGTACCACTAATTCAAAAGAACTACATGGAATATAAACCTTTTTTTTATTAAAAAAGAAGCTCCATACAAAAATAAAATTGTATTAACAAATTAAACTATTAGATAATATGGATTTTAAATAGATAATAATTTTCTAGCATCCAACATATATTATTTACAAATATTATTGAAAGAAAAAACCTCAGTACATAAATATCCAAATAAAAATAACTGTTGATCAAATGGTTCAAAATAGCAAAAAAAAAAAAAAAAGTGAATATAATTTTTGAATCCGAGCTCTAGCATTTATATTTCTTTTATGTAATTTTTGAATTTGAGTTAATTGTATTTTATTATGATCTCATTTTTATTATGAATAGCAAATATGATGAGAAATAAGAGATTAGTTAAATTATTTAAAAAAATTGTTGTGAATAGTATAAGAATATAGTTTGGATGTACAGATACAATTGAGATAACTTATCCATGTAATTTTGCTGGTTCGTGGTTGCATATCGAGTTGTGGTAGTAGTGAAAAATATTGTCCAGGGGAAATAATAAAATTAAACCATTATTTTCCTAATGACCCATCTTTTCTAACCACTAACATTAGTAATCATTTTAGAAAATAAAAATAAAAATTATCTAAAAGACTAAAATATATATCCTAAAAATGGTTAAAAATCATGTTTTTTAAAAGAAATATTAAGATAATTTGAAATGATATTTTAATCCTACAAAAATATAAAGTGATTAAAAAAATATATTTTATGTCAATAAATAAAAAAATATTTTCTTTTATGACGAAAATATCAACTGAACCGAGAGCACTTGCCAAGGTGAAAACAATTCCCGTGTCTAATTACTTTGTGGAACGAGAGAGCAAAGTATGCATGTGCATGCATGGTTTGCGATTTGCCATTATTATTCTAACCCCACTTTTCACTGCTTTATTTAAAACCATTCGTGCTCGAGTTGCCACATAAATACACCAGAATAAAAGTTTATTTATTATTTATTTATTATTCACCAAAATTTGGGATATGCCGGAGAAATGAGTGGCATATGCGGGGACAATTCTTGCAGCAAAATTCCTTTTTATTGACAAAAGAAATAAAAGAAAAGGATAACTGTGACAGCAAAAATTCCCTTTTCATTTAAAAAGTGATGTGCCATGAGTATTGGTTCTTTTAAATCTTCTTCTTTTTTAATTGAATGTACGACTGCCACGTTTCGGTCGACTATATATGCTAGCTTTGTCTATTTCTAGAATTTATAATACCTTTCAGTTTCGCTTATTTTTCAGATTTTTTTTTTTTTTGAGATACTTCTTTTTCAAGATTTGTTAAATGATATCAGACTTTATGTAGTTTAGGAAAAATGTATAAAATTTAAAATAACAACATATATATATATATATATATATATATATATATATTAGGTACAAATATGACCTCGATCTTTTATTTTATTTTTTTTGTGTAAAAAATCAGCAAAATCACTTTTGTTGAATTTTCGGATCCTAAACTAATAGAGCAATTTAACTCTGACCTTTACTAAATAATTTTCATCAGCTTCTTAAATAAATTATTAAGTTAGTATAGGGTCCAACCTCAATATTGCATAAAAATAAGATTAAGGTCAGATTTGGCTCCAAAGACGAACATTATGTCATATTGGCACCAAGAACAAGTTCATGATCATATTTACACCTACAAGACAATCTGTAGGATCATTTTTGCACATTTTCCCTTTAATGTAAATTAATATTTTCATTCTTATAGAATATGGTAATATGTAGTGGATTAGATTTTTCTTAAGGTCCATTTGGATATGTGGATTTGAAGAAAAAATTGAAATCCATGATAGTAAATCTCATCGATCGTATTTGAAGAGGTGTGGATTTGTGGTGTAATTAGCAAACGACAATCACTTTAACTCATACACTCAAACATATATGTAGCATAATATATATGTGTTGTTGAAATTAGCAATTTTCAAAAGTAAGAAAAAATCTCTCCACTAAAACTTATAAGATATGGTATTACGTAAAATTACCGTAAAGTGAAGCCCTATTAGTCACTAATAAAACTCATGTTTAAAAATTCATATATGAATTGTGCAGTGTGGATTGACTCATCTCACTTAACTAGATTTGTGAGGCGATTTCACAGGAGTTCAACGTACTCAAATCGCAGTGTGCCTTCATACATATAAGAATTCATAGAAAATTTTTGTTTCCTTTTGGTTGTATATGTTTCTAAAAATAAGAACATATAGGGAACTACTTTAGAAAAATAAAATTGAGGATCCTAAAATTTATTCTGGGGAATGTCCTCATTTTTCATTGGGATGGTGTAACCAAGGAACAAAATATCGCGATAAATCGGTGATATATCGCCGATTTATCGCGAAAAAATGCCAACCGATATCGATATGCTCCGACGAATTTTTCTGTCAAAATATCGGCGATATATCGATATCGGTCACGTTGTGCACAAATTTGGCAAAATATCGCCGATATATCAGTGATATATCGCCGATATATTGGTTGTCGGTGGAATTTTTTTTTTTTTTGATTTTTTTTGAATTTTTTTTTAATGGTAAATTAATTAGGCTAGTGTGTTAAATAATGAAATACATATTTGAATTCAACTATATTTTTAATTAAATAATTAGTAAACTTATATTTAGTAAATTATTTGAATTTAGGTTCCTCATATAAATTAATTAGGCTAGTGTGTTAAACAATGAAATATGTATTTGAATTCAACTAATAGTTTTAATTAAATAATTAGTAAACTTATATTTAGTAAAGTATTTGAATTTAGGTTCCTCATATAAATTAATTAGGGTAGTGTGTTAAACAATGAAATACGTATTTGAATTCAACTAATAGTTTTAATTAAATAATTAGTAAACTTATATTTAGTAAAGTATTTGAATTTAGGTTCTTATCATAAATTATCATGGCTAGTGTGTTAAACAATGAAATATGTATTTGAATTCAAAATTTGTCATGTTATCATAACCAGTGACGAAAATGTTATTATAAGAGACAACGTTTATATAATAGTTTATCTCTAAATTTGTTGTAAACATAACTTTTTATTTGAAATTTAAGTTCAATATATGTATTAATGTTACTTATAATATTATATAAAGTACTAGATATATTTTTCAATTTTTTTTCAAATTTTTTCAATTTTTTGCACAAAAACCGATATATCCACCGATATCGATATATCCGTCGATATATCCGTAAAATCAAGGTACCGATATATCCACCGATACCGATATTTTCATCCTTGGGTGTAACATATTTAGATCCATCAACTTGTGAAAAAAGTAAGGCACAGGCTGTAGATGCTTAACTTTCAAGCTCTTTTTTCAGTATTTGCCCTTCTTCCATATTATTGCGCCCTTTTGAGTATTGAAGGGTCAATTCTTCAAGTATGGTAAATTCTACTCAGGTTGGATTATATTAATTGCAATATCTATAATTCATTTCACACACATATATGTGTGGCTAATGTGTTTGTGTTTAGATAAATAACATATAGATATTGCAAACAAATCCTTAACAAAATAATGTAATAATGGCAAAAAATAAAATATATTTAACAAAATTCAATAAACTTTGTGGGAAAAAGAAATAGAAAAACTCTTTTCAGAACTAAAAGAAAAAATGGATAGCCAGCTAAGTTTGGACTCAGAACCAAACTCTTTATTTATGCTATCCAATAAAAAGAAAGAGAAAAAAAAAAAAAAAAAACTCTTATTTATTGATTTAATTTTTTTTGTTTTTTTTTTTCGAGTACAGCATAAAGAATGAATTCAGAATATACTGTTTGTACTCCATGAAAGTGTTTTTGCAGGCACCTATATATAGCTATAGAAGCTCATTAATGTTGTAAATCAAGAGAGTGAAATAAGCAATGTGTATAAATGCATTACTGGGCAATTACTCTTCTGGCAGAAGCTAATAATTCCTGCAACCATTATTCAATTTGCAGTTGAACAATTAAGCTACTGCCAAAGGAGATTTGCCCGGCAATGCAGCTTAATACAAAACTCTACTACTTTAATTTCTACTTTTTTTTTAAAAAAATCTTCTATTTCCACTTGCTGCTTATTTATCGCCATCCATTATAGCTCACAAGGTAACAACTCTTTTTAGAGGACAAAACTCCCCTTCCCGTATTTGTTCGGAGTAGTTTGAATAATGTGTATTTTTATTGAAAGATGATATCATTTTATACTCTTATATGAAGGGAGGACAAGTAGTGGGATTATAAGATAGCATTTCCAGCGATGATGTAAAAATATTCGAATTTAATGTTTTTTTTTTTTTCCAATCATGCTGTAAAATGTTACGCCAATTTTTACGCAGACAACAATTCTCAACTCTCATCTTTGCACCATTGTCATAAAACTTGTGGTATTATCTTTTTTTTTTTTTTTATAATTCATTTTTTTATAACAATAAAGAATATTATGAGATATTATTTTTTAATGAAAAAAATTAGTGCAAACAATGCCAAATTGTGTTCCGTGGCAATAAAAGGAGACCAAATAATCGATAATGTTTCTTAAATTCAAATGATACCTCATCACAAGATTTTGCTGGTTTGTCAAGCTTGTCACATGAAGCCAAATTTACCATTGATTTGAATTGTCTTTCTTTTTTTTTCTTTTTAAAGATAGTGAAGAATATAATATTTTTCAAAAGCACCTGTGATTTATTGCTCCTCTTATTATTTATTTATGACTTTTGTACTTTTCAGAATTGAGTACGAAACGAGTATGACTGTGGCGACGTGGGACTGGAAATTAGATTTATCTAATGATCGCAATCGCAGCCTTCACTAATTATTAAATTGCTAGTTTCCAACTCGTGGTCAACGTATCAAGTGCGACTTCAAAGATGCGCGTTCCGGATTTTATTATATCTTCTCGTGAAGTTTCCTTAATTTACTGAAAAGCCCTCAGCGGCCTAGATTTTTGTAACAAATATATCCTACTTTTCTTCCATTAATGTAGACTACGTCGTTGTGGAAGACTTTGTAAACTAATTACTTTTGGTAAATTAATTGATTATTCTCAATTTGCATCTTCTACCGAACCTCGATACTTTAGAATGCTTTGTCTATAGTTTGTATAATTATTATGTTCATATTTTTCTACCACATAAATACACTTTAATTTTGTCGATGATCATTATTATAAAAGTAAATATATTAAGTATTTGTCGAGAGTAACATTGATTTTGTCATATGAGATGATGAATCAAATTTGTGAATACCTCAATTGTAAATTTTAATGCATAATATATTTTCGTAAATTTTCTAACATAAATAAAGACTACAAATTTAGAAAAAAGAAGGTTTATAATTTCAAGTAGGGGTGAGCAATTGCTCGGTTCGGTTGAAAACCGAATCGAACCAATAAAAACCGAAAACCAAATTTCTTAAATTCTTATAATCGAATCGAATCGAATGTACATTTTCAACCAAATCGAAAAATTTCGGTTTGGTTCTCGGTTTTAGACTTTTCAAGTTTGAAATTTCATTAATTAAAAAAATCCTATTTAAAAAAAATAAAATTGAAAAGGTTTAAAAAAATCAAACATTTTAGTGACTCCATGTTAAACAAAATAAACATAATTTGTTAAACAATGAGATTACTAACAAAAAAATAAAAACATGTATATTAAAATCCTTTTAATTAGCAAAACCAAACATTAACATATTAAAAATGAATTAAAATCTTGTCAAACAAAACCCATTAGTTTGGAAGTGCATTAAAATTTCAATTTCTTTTAATGTATATAAAAAAAAATTCTGAAGAAGAATAAATTATTGATTCGGTTCGGTTAACCTTTTTTTTTTTTAAACAAAATCGAATTGAACCGAATTTTTATTCGATTCCTAATTTTTCAATCAAACTTAACGGAATTCATCGGTTCGGTTTTGCTCACCCCTATTTCTTGCCCTACTTTCAAGAAAGTAGAAATCTTCAAGAAACTTAATAAAATGGATAATTAGCAAAAGAAACGGACCGGTCAATATAACTCAAAATGGCATGCTGCTTGTGTTAAAATATTTCAGAGGAAAAACGTGTAAATTAACAGTTTGAAATTTGAATTCTTTTTGCATTACGGATTAAAATTGAAGGGTATTTTCGTCAACAAATTTTATATTATTGACCTTATATAAATCAACCCTTCTCATTATAATTTCCCAAACAAACCTAAGTTTGAAATTCTCTCCTCTCCCAGCCGCCATTAATGGAACCAGAGGGTGTTCTAAACCTCTTCGATTCTTGCTGGTTCGACTTCAATATCTTCGAAAATCAGGCAGCAATCTCAGCTTCAGTATCTCCTAACCCTAACCTAGATCCCCAAATCCAGCAAATTCCATCAAAACGAAGCGTTTCAAGCCAATTATCAATTCATTCTAGATCGAAAAGTGATGATTCGTTATACATTTCTTCCCAAAATTCTGTCCTCAAACCCTACCTCCCAACCGTGATCTCCGACCGAGAATTGTCGCTGGAAATTCCGAAACCTCCACAATTCAGCATGCCTATTGAAGGCCTCGACAAAAAGAAAAAACGATTCAGCAAAAGCCTGTCGGAGCTGGAGTTCGAAGAGGTAAAAGGTTTCATGGACCTTGGTTTTGTGTTCTCCGAAGAAGACAAGGAATCGAGCCTCGTCGAAATCATCCCAGGCCTGCAACGATTAGGGCAAAAAGCAGATAATTGTGATGGGGAAAAGGAAGAGGAAATTAGAAGCGTTGATGAGTTAATTGTGGAGAGAGTAAGGAGGCCTTATCTTTCAGAAGCATGGGGAAATTCGTATTACAGAAAAAGGGAAGAGACGACGCCGTTAATGAAATGGAGAGTTCCTGCCGTTAATAATGAGATTGACATGAAAGATAGTCTCAAATGGTGGGCTCACACTGTTGCTTCTGCCGTTAGATGAGAGAGAAAGCTGATGAACATCATACATACATCCTTTTTTTCTTTTTCTTTCCAAGTTGAATTCTTCTTCTCATCTCTTGCGTTTAACTTTGTATATAACAATTTGGGTAGTTTTGTATATCTTTGTAGAGACTCAAATAAAGGTAGGTGATTGATGGGTGAATATATGTCTACCAATTCTTTCATTTTTTGTAGAGATGCTCATGAAATTTGTATTTTTATATTCTTTTTATGTAAAATCAAATTTTAATTCTGAAGATTACATTACAACAAAAAAGGAGAAGAAAAGGAAATAAAATACAAAGTTATAACAATAAAATTCACAAAATCTACAGACATATGATCATATGAAATTTGAAGGATTTATTTGATTGATCTAACCAACTAAAGTTTTCTTTTAATGACAATAATTAAAGAAAAGATATCTAAAGCCAATTCTCACTAATTAAAAAAAAGATACCCAAGGGAAGATGATTAAGCCCATGCATTTTATTTATGTTTTTACGTCTACACCTTGATTTTGAACTTTAATTTGTCTATTGTATTTTGTTATTTTACTATCAAATACAACCTTTTTTCTTTTGTGGTGTTTACCCCCTTATAATTTGGTTATTAATTTGTTAAGAAGATACATAAAAAGATGATAAGGAAAGAAAAAAAAAAAACAATGGCAAAAATGTAGAAATTAACTATTTAAATAATTTTGAGGAGTTACTATATTTTTTATATTTTAATTTAATATCTTGTTTGATATTACTAGAAAACATGCTTTTTTTTCCTATGTGCTTTCAATTTTCTACTTTTGTCTCCTACATTTTATTTTAATAAATTCTGATATTTAAATTTTATTTCTTCAATCTTCATTAACAAAGAGTGAGGCAAAAAATTTCCTCAATATCATAATTTGATATTTTGAAGCTTTTTTTTTGGACAATGTACAAGAGTTGATATACAAATCCAAATATGGAACAACAAACATGATTAAATAGGAGGTACCAAAAATAAGGTATAATTATAATTAAGGTAAATTACCAAAGATAACCTATGAGGTTGAAACATGAAAATCATGTGATTAATATGGTAAATATGTAATATTACCGTTGAAAGCAGTTTAGTGTATGTATATATATAATCATAGGAATTTAGCCATTTCTATTCTACAATTTCTATTCCACGACAAAGAGCCGGGTTCCTTGACGGCGCCGCCGAGATGACGGAGCCGAGACGACTGAGAGGGCACAAATCCGCCGCCACTTGCTGTATCGCTTCCCGACTTCGGCCAGGCCTTATTGCCACCGCCGGCGAGGTACTCCTTACATTTCCGCACACACTCTATAGAGTCACTCGTAAGTGTGTAGATTAATTTTCTTGAGATGAGATAGGAGTTCTATTGAGTTTAGTATTTTTTGTGTTTAGAATGCACTTAGGGTTCTTGGATTAACTCTTTTATCTGCTTTCAAGAAAACACTTACTTGTTTGTTGATTTAATTTTTTTCTAATGTGAAATAGGATGGTTGCGTTTGCTGGTATGATTTGCGGTGCCAAGATATGCTGTTTGCTATGGATGTTGGGAATGGGTACCCCGTTTCATCTCTATGTTTTAAGCCAGGTTTATCCTCTCTCTTGTTTTGGGGGTTTGTTTCTTTATTTCTTCGTTGTTGATTGCTTTATTTTCTTCATTATGTATAAGCCAGGCTTGTTTTCCCTCTCATGTTTTGGTGGTTTCTTTCTTTATTTCTTCTTTCTTGGTTGCTTTCTTGCGATCTTTATGTTTAAGCCAGACTTTTCCCTCTCTTGTTTTGGTGGTTTCTTTCTTTATTTCTTCTTTCTTGGTTGCTTTCTTGCGATCTTTATGTTTAAGCCAGACTTTTCCCTCTCTTGTTTTGGTGGTTTCTTTCTTTTTTCTTCGTTCTTGATTGATTTCTTGTCATCTTGATTCTTAAGCCAGTTTTTCCCTCTTATGTTTTGGTGTTTTCTTTCTTTATTTCTTCTTTCTTGGTTGCTATCTTGTCGTCTTGATTTTTAAGCCAGGTTTTTTCCCCTCATGTTTTGGTGGTTTCTTTCTTTATTTCTTTGTTCTTGTTTGCTTTCTTGTCATCTTTATGGTTTAAGCCAGGTTTTTCCCTCTAGTGTTTTGGTGGTTTCTTTCTTTATTTCTTTGTTCTTGGTTGCTTTCTTGTCATCTTGATTCTTAAGCTAGGTTTTTCCCTCTCATGTTTTGGTGGTTTCTCTCTCTATTTCTTAGTTCTTGGTTGCTATATCTTGTCATCTTTATGTTTCAGCCAAGTTTTTCCCTCTCTTGTTTTGGTGGTTTCTTTCTTTATTTCTTCATTCTTGATTGCTTTCTTTCTTTGTCGTTACTTTTGATCTTGATATGTGGGTAATGTTGCACCTTTGATCTTGTTTGTTGGAGTAAATGAATACAAGTTGTCTTCCCTGTTTGTTCCAGTGAAGCATTTTGAAGTTTCAATTGAGTTGGTCTTTGTAAAGTTAAGTACCTCCCGAGATGATTTTTCCACAGTTCATGATAATTAGATTAGCAATTTAAAAAAAAATACTTGTACTCGTATAGTAGTGCCCATATTTATTTTCTGGTTCTATTTCTTGCATCATGCAAATATTGCAGTCTCTTCAGAATTCAGTTGATGAAACTATGAGAGTTAGCCTGTGATGTCATACCATAATTACATACATGCTGCAGGGAACGAGGACATCATATATGTTTCTGTAGGGAATGAAGTCAAGTGCTTAGATTTGCATGAGGTATGCTTTGATTTTTTATTTTTTTGTGGGTCTTGCATTTGTTGATTTTTTCACTCCTGAAATATAATGTCTTTTCAGGTATTTTTAAATTTGTCTATGTCCTTTGGACGTCTCTTGTATATTTCATTCTCAAAAAGGTCGATATTGTAGTGTATTTATTATGTGTTGAAAGGCATGTATGGATGTTCTCTTCGTCACCATTCATTTAAGTTGTTCAATTGTTTTATGGTTCTGGTTCAAGGTTGTCTTAGTTTTTAGGCAAGCTTGATACTGTTTTTATCAAAACTTTTCACAATTACCATTCCATTCAAGTTGGAAAGCCGATACGTGACAAGCCATAGACAAGGTGAGCTAGGAAAGCCAATACTTGATGTTCTGTGCCTCTTTTGCTTCATGTTCCTGTTTCCCCATATTATCAGGCTATATTTTGTATGTGGCGATGAAGATTTTGGCTCTCTGACCATTTCTATCTTAAACCGATATATTATTGCATTGCAGTTGATGCTCAAAATCTGAAACTAACATCTGTAAAGCCACATTTAGAATAAGTGCCATTACTAACAGTTGCATTCAATATGTCAGACTACTTCATGGAAGCAGCTTGAAAGTTACAATTATAACAAGGATGAAATAAATCAGGTATGACATCTGAAACTTGTTCATATTTGAAATTCCTCATCATGATTTTCATCCCAGTAATGCCTTTTTCTTTTCCTCCAAAAATAATTTCCTGATTGGGCAGCATATCTCTATCAAAAAAGAGTTAGCGATTAATGATTTAATATCTGTTTTCAGTGTAGAAAGAATCATCAACTTAAACAAAAAAAAAAAAAAAAAGAAGAACAAGAAGATTTCACAAATGCATTATGATGGCAGTGTATTCCAACTTTGTCAAGCTCTCTAGTGCTTTACCGGCTTTTGTTGTCTCTCAAACATAAGGAACATACTGTTTCTCTTTTGCTTTTCTTTCTTTCTTTACAGTCCCCTAAATTATATCTAAAATAAACCAGAAAAATGATCCTAATTCCATAATTCAGTATTACAACATCGTTAAGTTTTTTAAATTGGCTGAAAAGAGGCTGTCTGATATGCTAATTTGTTTAGTTTATATTGCATAACTTGTGAAATCTACAGGAACTTTAGGAAGTTGAGAAAGTTGCCTTCAGTTCTGAAGCATGAATAACAAATTGTGCATGTCTGATCCTTTTTAACTGGAGCTACTAAGATACTTGTGGTGCATTGATCTACGTGGACCATGTAGATTATGTATTGAATTTTCATTGGCTTGTCATTTATATTGTGTAGATTGCTTGCCACCCAAAATCATCATTTCTTGCTGCTACAGATGATGCAGGAGATGTGAAGGTATAATCATTTACTTGGATTTGGTTTTTAAGCACTTTGTTTTGGATATGAAGTTACATTTCCAAAAAATTAACAAGGATTTTTCAGATTACGAAAGAATCTAAGGCTGCATAGCGGTCAATATGTACATGTTTTTAAGAGGGGACAATTTATTTACACTTACTCTCCCAGCCAGGAAAGGAAGAAAAATCACCTATAGGTTGTACAAACAGAAAACGAGGTTCTGAGTAACAAGTAGAATATGAGGGAAAACATTCATTTGTTTGTTTTCTCCACTACTTATGTGGATATTGCATTTTTTGTTTACTCCTGGAAGAATGACCTTGATATCCTTGACTTTGAGGATAAGCGTATCTTTACGAATTACAAGTCCACTTGGTAACTTATGACCAGCAATTATATATATGATTTGTTCTTTCTAATTTTATAATCATTAAAATTATGGAAGAGATTATGACTATTGCCTTTGTTTCAGATAATTGATGCTCACCAACGATGTCTGTACAAAACATTAAGAGCTGGCCACCAGAGTGTATCCTTACCTATTTTGTGTGCATTGGTTTGAGAGAGAAGATTTATTTGGACCCATTATGTTTTTTCATTTTCTTTTCCTCTCAAGTGGTAGTTCCAGTCTTCTGATCACTTTATTTCATGTCAATCCTGGTTGGCCTTATAATCTCTGAAGGTAATGCCCATATATTGTTAATGTTTCTTGGTATTCTTAGGATATTCTTTTGTGTTTTTGTTTGGTGACTATTCAATCTGTAATGCCTGATTGCCATGAATTGTGTTCTACAGATCTGCAGCAGTTTCAAACTCGACTCAGTTTTCCTATTGATATGTGTTTTGCCTTTACCTATTTTCCTCAGATCTGCAGTAGTGTTCAATTCCTTCCTTGGAGATCTTGGGAAGGTACTTCAGAAAACACTATCTTTGATTCTACACAAGTCTCATAGTGTTTAGGTGATTTTATCAATTTGCATTGTTCTCATGTGTCATTTAATTGAAATTATCTCATCGGTTTGTCTTCTATGCATTCATGAAAACACCATCCTCAGTGCCTTTGCTCGTATTTCAGCACCTGCCATGGTTTGTTTGAATGTGAAATAAAATCTTACTCGTGTTGTTATACCTCCCTGTAATATCTTCAGTTCCTTTTCTCTGATTAATACTTATTTCTTATATCATTGTTGCAGTCATTACTGGGGGTCTTGATGCTAAACTTGTGATGTGGGATTTCTCCAAAGGGCGTCCAAACAAAGTCATCGACTTTGGTAAACTACTTTACCTATATTCCTAATGTGGCTTTGAAAGCAAATGCTTAAAAGTATTCGCATGTCTGTTTTGCTGAAAATCTGCTCTAATTTATTTATGGACGAGGATAGTATATTTTGCATTCTCATTGTGTTTACGAACAACTTATGCAGGCAGTGGCAGGGATGCAGGACAGTGCTATAACCCAGCTTTTGTCCATGCTATAGTAGTTCCTGACCTTGATATTGTAGACAAAGTTGGAAAGATCTGTGTCGTGGCAAGGGGTGATGGGGTTGTCGATTTAATTAATATTGAATCTGAACTTGCAGCTCACAAATCCAAAAATACAACAAAGCCCAATCCTGGTACTACATCAATGTCTAAAGGTTGTCTTCAACCTAGCAGTTCCGAAAGTGCAGAACAAAATGATCGAAACCTGCATTTGGACTACTCGATGGGTGGACATGTTGCTGGAGTATCCTCTGTGTGAGTGAATGCAGATTATTTTCAATTTGATGTTTGAAATCTATCCATTGCATAGAATAACACGTATGCTTTCACATCTGAATTAGGACCTTTTCTATGTTTGGAGAGAAGGGGAAGTTCATCATTTCTGGTGGCAATGATAAATCGGTTAAGGTGTGGGATTGGTCTAAGTGTTATGGTGCTGGTGGAACTACCAATTGTGATGATGTTCTATGTTCTAACATTAGCCTGAGCAGAAAGGTTAGCAACTTATCCTTTGGTTGTGTGTACTGTGTATTGAACCTCTTTCCCATTTTAGTGTTATGACCGGATTTTGATTGTTCAGGTTAATTGGCTTTGCACAACTCCCTCTGATTCAGAAAATCTAGTCATCTGTGACACATCCAAAGTAGTAAAGGTTTATACTGTTGGATAAATTTTAAGGGATAGGCCGACAAGCAATTCCAGGACTGTATGTTTGAGTGTTGTTTTTTATGTGGATTGTTGTCCTAGAAAATGGTAATAGATCCATGTTTTACATGAATTGTTTTATTTCTAATTCTATTATCATGTTTAAATTCATAATGTAACATTCTACAGTGTTGAGCTTTGCATTGATCGAATATATTATATATGTAGCTACGAATCTTTTATTGATGTGGGGAGTAGATAAGTAGCTAACTTGTTATATTAGTTTGAGTTAATATTCATGAATGGGTCGGGTCAGCAAGAAGAGGTGGATGTAATTGGCAAATGTGCATCATACTTGTCAAATGAAGAGACAAAGATAGTTGAAAGACGAAATGAAGATACCTGTCCCAGCTTCATTTGATTTTTAAGGTGCGTTGTTACATTTTGTAATTTCTCAACTTTTGTCAAAATATTCTCCTTTTCAGTTACCTTTCGTAGAATACTATCAAGCAAAATATTCATATATTTTGTTGCATTTTTCTCTGATTATATCATAATAATTTTCCTGCCTTCTCAGGTCAGGAACTCAAAGTAGACAAATCTCTCACTCACTGAGAAGTGAAAAACTGTGTTCACCCATTAATGTTTGTTGAAGAGTGATGATAATCGGTTATGTATGAAGGGATTGATTGTAAAGAAATGCTACAATTCATTTGTGTCTAAAAATGTTGTCTTCTGATTATCAAGGATTTTCAGCTACTCTGCAGATAGACAATTCATTTGTTTTTTTTTATGGTGAGTATTTCTCTCCCTACATTTCAATTAAAGAGTCCTGCCTATTTTTCTTTGAAGTAAGAGGCATGCTTTATAGAAAATTCTTTTTTTTTTTTTAATTTGAAATCTCTTGCAAAATATGAAGTCTCTCCTAGATCACTTCATTTACTCCATAAATTTCATCATTCAAAATTTGTTATGACTAATTATAATTACAGTGCTATTATGAATTTTTGTAATTATAATTTTTTTTTGACAAAAATTTCTTTTGATATGGTTCTTTATGAGACAAGAGAGTAAAAAATTATAAATAAAAAACATTATTAAATTATCTTTATTTTTTAATTTAATTTTCATAATACAACCAAAAGAAATGTATTTTTAATTATGATTTTTCTTCTTAAAGTTTTTCAAATTAACATCATCGTCATGGCTAGTTGTTGTCGTGAGGTGTCAAATTGTCAGGTGAGCCGATCAGACATTGAGTGTTGTAACTGGGGATTGAGTATTGTGAAAGCCCCGACAATCAACATTGAAACCAGATGTTGTGTGACTATTCAAATTTATTTAGAAGACGACCTAATAAGAAAAGGCCATCATTCAAAATTAATTGATTGTATAAAAGAAAAAAAAAAAAAAAGGTTTCCGATTGGCTCAAATGTCAACAAGAGGACCTGATTTTCAGTTTGCTCAAACACAAGGTTTTGGCCTTTGGGATAATTGTTTAATTATATTTATGGGGTCTTTCCGGCACAACCCAAGATTGGGAGGACTTGTTTGCAAAATACCAATCTAGAGTCAGTGTGAAGAATTGTTGGTTGAGTCAGTTGAGATGTGGAAGGCCAACCCATAACCTGCCTTAGAATTCCCGCAAAAATTTAAAATCTTTCCACCAAGAAAATGACCTTTCTCCCCCTCTCCAACCTTGATGTTATTCACCAGCCTATAATATCATACTTGCCATTCAGTCCATCCATGTCAACCACCATCTTCTTTTCTTGAAATCATTTGCCTCTGTAATCTCTCGACGGAGAAGGGGGCTGAGAGATGATGGAATCTGGGATCCCCATATGCAACACTTGTGGTGAGCAAGTGGGATTAACCTCTAAAGGTGAAGTCTTTATAGCCTGTCATGACTGCAACTATTCCATTTGCCAACATTGTATGGAATATGAGATCAAGGAAGGTCGTAATGCCTGCATTCGCTGTGCCACTCCTTATGCTGATGGTATTCAAATTTATGGCTCTCTTTTTACTTGTCATATTGCCTGATCTTGTCTGAATTTGCTTTTAGTTGTACTTTTGTAAGATTTGATTAAATTCGTTATCTATGGGAACAGATGACACAGCAGTTGCTGCTGAAGAATCTGGAGACCATCATATGCCAGTTGCATCACATCTAAATACTCCTCAGGATGCTGGAATTCATGCTAGAAATATTAGTACAGTTTCTACTGTGGAAAGTGGTGAGTAAACAGTTTTGATGATAAAATTCACTAACACTACTTACATTGCTGAATGAGTACATTGATGTTGTGCTCTTCTCCCTCTTTTCTTGAAGAATACATTGATGATTCTGGAAATCCAATATGGAAGAACAGAGTCGAGAGTTGGAAAGACAAGAAAGATAAGAAAAAGCGAGCTGCCAAAAAGGAGAAAAAACCAGCAGAGATTCCAGCTGACCAGCAACAGATGGAGGAACAGCCACAGTAAGTAGCAGACAATTTAAGCATCTTCTTGTTTGATTTTCGATTCGTTCTGCTTGATGAGCAGATGTAATAATTGCAGGTCAGTGGATGCTGCTAAGCCTCTTTCCCAAATAGTCCCTTTACCAAAATCCCAGCTTACACCATACAGAGGCGTGATCATTATGCGTTTGATCATTCTCGCCCTTTTCTTCCATTACCGTTTAACACATCCAGTTGATAGTGCCTTTGGCCTGTGGCTCACTTCTGTTATTTGTGAGATCTGGTTCGCCTTTTCATGGGTCCTCGATCAGTTCCCCAAGTGGTCTCCTATTAACAGGGAGACATTCATTGACAGGCTATCTGCAAGGTCTGTGTGTGTGTGTGTGTCTTTTCTTTGATCTTCTACTTGGGCCTTTTCAACTCTTCATTTTTTATCACTCTTCCATTGTTTAGGTATGAGCGTGAGGGGGAACCTTCTGAGCTTGCTGCTGTGGATTTCTTTGTCAGTACAGTTGACCCACTGAAAGAGCCGCCATTAATAACTGCAAACACAGTTCTCTCGATTCTTGCATTGGATTATCCAGTCGATAAAGTGTCTTGCTATGTCTCTGATGATGGTGCAGCTATGCTGACTTTCGAGTCTCTTGTTGAGACTGCTGATTTTGCAAGGAAATGGGTGCCTTTCTGCAAGAAGTTCTCTATTGAGCCTCGTGCCCCTGAGTTCTACTTCTCACAGAAGATTGATTACTTGAAGGATAAAGTACAACCTTCCTTTGTCAAGGAACGCAGGGCAATGAAAGTAAGTCAAAAATTAATCCACATTCATCATTCACACTTTGGAATAATGTTCATTTACTTATTGTGCTTCGAATTGTAGAGAGATTATGAAGAGTATAAGGTTCGTATAAATGCTTTGGTAGCAAAGGCTCAGAAAACACCAGACGAAGGATGGACCATGGCAGATGGAACATCTTGGCCCGGAAACAACTCTCGTGATCATCCTGGCATGATTCAGGTGATCTAAGCTTCCATTGACAAAATCGTTGTGCTTGAAAAGCTACTAACTGATCATGGCTTTCTGCGTTTAATTTCCAGGTCTTTTTAGGCAATACAGGCGCGCAAGATATAGAGGGCAACGAGCTACCTAGACTCGTTTACGTCTCAAGAGAAAAGAGGCCTGGCTATCAACATCATAAGAAGGCTGGTGCTGAAAATGCTTTGGTACAAACTTATTTATCGTCTTCTTCGTTTTTCATCAAATATATATATATGTTGCCACCATTGGAGATTGATTGATAGTTGCTTTCTTTTTCAGATAAGAGTATCTGCTGTTCTTACAAATGCCCCATATATCCTCAATCTGGATTGTGACCACTACATTAACAATAGCAACGCCCTTCGTGAGGCAATGTGTTTCTTCATGGATCCTCAAGTTGGTCGGGACGTATGCTATGTGCAGTTTCCTCAGAGGTTTGATGGCATTGATAAGAGCGATCGATATGCCAATCGCAACACAGTTTTCTTCGATGTAAGATTCTTTGAGCATATTTATAGTTTCTATTTCAAATATGGTTCTACTCTCTTTGAAAACCAACTCTGTTATGATGTCAGGTGAACATGAAAGGGTTGGATGGCATTCAAGGACCTATGTATGTTGGAACAGGATGTGTCTTCAACAGACAAGCTCTCTACGGCTATGGCCCTTCGTCTCTCCCCGCTCTATCTAAGAAGTCATCATCTTGCTCGTGGTGCTGTTGTTGCTGTCGTGGCAAGAAGCCCGCGAAAGAAAAGGACTTCGCGGAGGCTTATCGTGATGCCAAACGGGAAGACCTCAACTCCGCCATTTTTAACCTCAGGGAGATTGACAGTAAGTTTCTTGCATTTTCGCCCACAGAAACCACGTATCGTATATCCAAATGAAACTTTAATGGAAATGTATACAGGCTATGACGAGCATGAAAGGTCTCTACTCATCTCCCAAATGAGCTTTGAGAAAACCTTCGGCTTATCTTCAGTGTTCATCGAGTCGACAATGATGGAGAACGGAGGAGTCGCGGATTCTGCCAATCCATCAACACTAATCAAAGAAGCAATCCATGTTATCAGCTGTGGGTATGAAGAGAAAACTGCATGGGGCAAAGAGGTCAGATAGTTGCTTCTTTATATTCAATACATTCATCTTGTGTTGTTCTAAAGGTGAAAATTCTTGTGATTTGCAGATTGGTTGGATATATGGATCCGTTACAGAGGATATCTTAACGGGGTTCAGAATGCATTGCCGTGGGTGGAGATCAATCTACTGCATGCCTTTAAGACCTGCATTCAAGGGATCAGCCCCCATCAACTTGTCCGATAGGCTGCACCAGGTGCTACGGTGGGCCTTAGGATCAGTCGAAATTTTCCTGAGCAGACACTGCCCTTTATGGTACGGATTCGGAGGTGGTCGTCTCAAATTGCTCCAAAGATTTGCCTATATAAACACCATTGTTTATCCTTTCACTTCTCTTCCATTGGTTGCCTATTGCATACTCCCTGCTATATGTCTCATCACCGGCAAATTCATCATTCCAACGGTAATTCTTCTCACTAAACATAAAGAATCGGATTCATCATTCATCCATTGATAATTGCTGATCTATTGTTGTTGACTTAGCTGTCCAACGTGGCGAGCATTCTGTTCCTTGGGCTGTTCGTGTCGATCATTCTAACGAGCGTGCTTGAGCTGAGATGGAGCGGCGTAAGCATCGAGGCGTTGTGGCGTAACGAGCAGTTTTGGGTCATCGGCGGCGTGTCGGCGCATCTCTTTGCCGTTTTCCAAGGGTTTCTCAAAATGCTGGCCGGGGTGGACACTAACTTCACTGTCACGGCCAAGGGCGGAGATGACGGCGAATTTGGGGATCTCTATGTGTTCAAATGGACGACGGTTTTGATCCCTCCGACCACCATTCTTATCGTCAACTTGGTCGGAGTTGTGGCCGGATTCTCGGATGCGCTCAACAGTGGCTACGGATCGTGGGGCCCTCTGTTTGGGAAAGTCTTCTTCTCGTTGTGGGTGATTCTGCATCTCTATCCATTCCTCAAGGGTCTCATGGGCAGACAGAATCGAACCCCCACCATTGTTATCTTGTGGTCTATTCTTTTAGCTTCTGTTTTCTCTCTTATTTGGGTGAAGATCGATCCCTTTGTCAGCACCAACGATGCCGATACAGCTGCTCAAAGCTGCATCGCCATTGATTGTTGAATTGAAGCTGCTTTTAGGGTTTCGTTTTTGAATCTGGATTTTGTTAAGAATATGATGTAAGGGATGATGTTGCTTCGATGAATATTTTAGTTTTGTTGAGATGAATGATTATATGATATGTGGATTTGAAGGAGTAATTATGAATACTGGATTGGTTTTTAGGACCCTGGCCTTAATAATGACTAATAATTTCAAATGATGCTAAATAATGTTTTTAATTATTGTCATGAATCAAATAAAATTCTGCCAACCTGAGAACACTTGTATCCAGCTATTTAATTATAAGGGCTTTGAACCTTTAACGGTAGCTACTGCTTTTACGTTTACTTTTTCACTCTCCTGAAACTTTGAAAAATTAATATTAAAAGGGCCCTTTCAGCTAATAGTAGTAATAATTTAATATTAAAATTTAGTTAACAGTACTTCCAACTTCGGTGTTGTAACTTGGGTTTGACTGGCCATTGACTCATATTTGTAGGAAAACTTAAAAAGATACATATGTATGTATGTGTAAATAAGAGGAAATCCAGGGGTATTATTATGTCACACCTGTCTCTCTACCTAATAAAACATTGACAGTAGTGTCCAAACTGAAGAAGTAAATCTTCCATTACAATGGCACCACCACACCTTTCTCCCCTTCTCATCTTCCTCTCTCTCCTCCTCTCCGCCGCCACCTCCACCGCCGGCGCCGCCGTCACTATCTCCCCCACCGCCGCACCCACCGCAGCCCCGAAACCACCCACCCACTCCTCCCCCATTTCCTCTTCTACCCTCGACCCAAAGCAGCTCAGAGCACTCCAATCCCTCAACATTCCCACCTCCAAAGACCCCTGCTCTCGGCCGCCGCGCTCCGCCGCCGCCCCCACCACCACCTGCGACGGCTCCTCCCCCTTCCGCCACCTCCTCTCTCTCACCCTCTCCAACTGCTCTGAAGACGTTGCTCTGTCCTTAACAGCCCTCAAATCCCTCTCCACTCTCACCTCCCTCAATTTCATCAACTGCCCTGTCTCCCCCATTCGATTCCCCGCTGAGCTCACCTCCAATCTCCATTCCTTCACCTGCATTAACAGCCTCAAGAAACTCACTGGCGTTTGGCTCAGCCGCCTGGAGAATGTAACGGCGTTAACGGTTTCACGCGTCAGCGTTACAGCCAGTGGCCCTTCTATCATCCTCGGCAACATGAAATTCTTGCACTCCGTTACTCTTTCACAGACAAATCTCTCCGGCTATCTCCCCAAACACTGGCATCCAAATCTCACCTTCATTGATTTGTCAGCAAATCATCTCAAAGGAAAAATACCCATTTCACTAACACGTCTCGAGAATCTCGTCCACCTGAATATCTCATCTAACTCTCTCAACGAAACAATTCCGACCACCATCGGAGAACTGAGTTCTCTACAGAATCTCTCTTTAGCTTCAAATTCATTATCTGGGCCGATCCCAGAATCCTTAGCTGCATTGCCAGGGCTAACGCACCTCGATCTGGGTTCCAATCAGCTCAATGGGACGATACCCAATTTCATTAGAGATATGAAGAAGTTGAAGTACCTAAATCTTCAAAGCAACAACTTTCATGGGGTTTTGCCCTTCAATGCAACGTTTATGAAGGGACTGGAGGTGTTCAAGGTGGGTGAAAATTCCAATCTTTGTTATAATCGCTCAGTGTTGGGGTCAAAGGTGAAGCTCGGAATAGCTCCTTGTGATAAACATGGGCTGCCTTTGTCGCCGCCGCCGGCGAAGGATTCATCGGCGGATGATTCGAGTGATTCCGATGACGATGATTACGGCAATGTGGAGGAGAAGAAGAGTCACAGTGGCCCAAGTAAGGTTGTTCTTGGTGTTGCTATTGGGCTTTCTTCTATTGTTTTTCTGATTGTTTTCTTGGTTCTTTTATCTAAATGTTGTAAATGAAATTGAAAGAGAAAAATAAATATTTGTTTGTTAGTTAGGTTAGGGGAATTAAGATCTTCAAAGATGAGTTTGTTTGTTCTAATAGTTATTATTTTGGTGATAAGAGAATTTCAAGAAAATGAGGGGTGAAACTTGAAAGGAAAGGATGATTCTTTTAAGTACTCTTTTTTTTTTTTAATTTAATATATTGTTTGGGCAGAAAAGTTTGACTGATCTTTGCTCTGTCTTTTACTTCGGATGTGGGGTGTATCATTTGCCATTAAAAGAAAAAAAAGGAAAAAAAAAAAAAAGTGGCTGATTATCACAGTTTCATGGTACTGAGGCTTACTTTAATTGTTTCAATTCAGCTTTGTTGCTCTTGAGATGTAAGAATTTGCTTTTTTGCATTTTCCATAATTTCAGCCTTTGATTCTCTCCTTTTGAACTCAGCTTTTTTATTTTTGTATTTATTTATTGAGCAGCAGATTGTTGTAATACACATGGATTATTTTCTTGACATTTCTTTTTTATACTGATTTTATCCCATTCAAGTTGCCTCGATTCGATGACATTGAAACTCATTTGAAGTTGATGGTTACAACTTGTTGAACATGATTCTTTCAACAGATAGATACAAAATTTGAAGAAGTTAAAAATGGTGTGACCATTTTTAGATCTATAGCTGGTGACCCTCAATGTAAAGATAGAATTATAGTTACGTAACTTCTTCAAGAGTTCTTTTCAAGACTTTCATTACTTGAGATGTTTTGAGGGAAAAGTCATATGAATATCCATCTTGCTTTCTATTTACTTTTTTACCCACCAAACCTCTTCCAGCGCTATAAGTGAACCAAATAGAGTTCAACTTTGTATCATTGTACACGAGTTTTTTTTTTTTTTTGTTTTTTTAATGGAAAATTCATTAATGATCAACCAAATCAGAAGAAACTGTTAAAATGTAGAATACAATATAACACTTTTTGATAAACATTACTACTAGTATATAAACGAGCCTCTCTTGCAAAAACGTGAGTTGTGTTAGCTTGTTGGTAAATAAAATGCTCTTGCAAAAACGTGAGTTGTGTTAGCTTGTTGGTAAATAAAATGAACTAACTAATCGATTCCTTGATGAAGAAGTCTGCGACAATTCTGAATGATAGATCCGAATATTAATAATTAGTACACGAGTTGAACTCTATTAATTTAATATTTTCACTTTTATTTTATATATCTTTGAGTTTTAAATCTTATCAAATATAAGAATAAGTTGAAACTTTTTTTTTTTTTTTTATATATCAAATGATCAAATGTAAATGTGATTTGAATCGAGTATTAGTTAGGTTAATATGATTTTGAACCCGAACCGGAAAACCCCACGGTAGTATCATATTTCTTCAATTTCATGTGATGCATTAATGTGTTACCCTTCTAGGTGGGCACGTCGTTTAAAAAAAATTAAAAATATATACATTATAGAGCAATGCCAGGCAAGAGACAAGTGATTGAATATGTAAATATTTAGGCAAATATTAAGGGCTTATGATTATGTGGTCCATTTTCTATCTTTGAGTTGTTTGGGTCCGAAATGAAACTCCATTTCACGTAATTGTAAGTGCAATGGACATCAATGCAACACTTTATGCTGTTCCAGTAAATCAAAATGCTACTTCAACCAGCTATATATTTAACACATCTTATCTTAACTTATCTCATGCACATTCATTTTATCGACCAAAAAAAAAAAAATCTTGCACATTCATATGTAATAACGCATTCTTAATATCAATTCCGGATCTAAAATATAAAATCATCATTTAAAGACTCTCAACATTAATGTTTTTGATTGACATCTTGTAATTCCTATCTAATTATTTAAAAATAAAATGATAATTTCAAATATGATTGATGACATCATGTGCATGAAAGAATAATAAGTGTATGACTAATAAGGCTAAAATTTGAAGATTTCAAATATGATCTTCTTTTGTGAGTCTTTATTATCAACTTTGATTACTAATTTTAAAATAGTTTGGACAAACGTATGAAATTATTAACCCAAATTGAAGTTGGACTGACCCGTACAGCACATAGCCCGACGGGCTGGGTGGGCCTGGACGTAGGGCCTGATTTATGATATTCGTGAAGCACGCGCTTTTCTGGAGCGTGAGGAAAGTGAGTTGTGGATATAGTTGTGCTTTGTGGTGTGTGCAGGATTTAGAGTTGCATATGAGCTTGTAAAATTTAGCAAGAAAATAATGGGAGGATCGCTTCACTATCCCTATTCCGTTCTTCATTTGCCATCCCTTTCTGCCTTGACTAGACCAACACTCCAAATTCCACTTTTTTCTCTTAAAGGTATATCCTCTTCTCTTCTATTTTTGCTGTATAATTTCATCTGTCTTGGTTGTGTTTGTAAATTCTGATTTGAAATTGGTATGTGGGTTAATGTTTGCATGAATTTGGGTGGTGGACATGTTTAGGTTATTCTTTGAAACCACGTTTGAATTTGATTATTTCGGCCATGGATAGGAAGAATTTACTGGTGTTGTTGAATTGGGGATAATCCTTCAGTTTTCTGCAAATTCGATTATTACTGGTTCATAGAGGGGAAGAAATATCAATATTGAGAAATTTGGTAACAATGAAATTTACAAGGATGGATATTATCTAATGTGGCCTAAATGTAGTTGATTTCCGTTGCTAAATTCTGATAGATAGAAATGGCATTCCCAATCTTGTGTTTGTTAGTTAGTATTCGAGGACTTGAATACAATTGTTGAACTATTCTCAATCTCTACGGTTTAACTGAGTCTCGTAGACAATCTTAAGTTTTGCTAATATGAATGCATTAGCAGTTCAGTTCAGATGAAGCTGTTTCTCACATCAAAAAACTGAGGTATCATTTCTTGATGCAGCTTGTTCAATTTGGCAGAAATAGCAGATAGGCCTTTGGTATTGAACATAAGAGCTGATGGGAACAGAGAAAGGTCAAAAAGGAACCCTTCCCTGGGAAGGACACCTAAAGCAGAGGGGTCTAAGGAACCATCTGATGGTAGATCGAATTTCTCATCTAACAAGGAAGAGATCTTAGCTCTCTTTAAGCGAATACAGTCTTCTATTTCTAAAGGGGAGTCTGTTAATTCCAAGAAGAGAAGTTCTAAGGCTGCTGAAGATAGGCACTCTCCTCCTTCCCCCTCGGCTGAATCAATCTTGGAAGTTCTTCACCAATCAAGAACTCGAGGAAAAGGTGAGATTGATAGAGTTTCTTTTATGAAGAGAATGAAATTTTAGATTCACTTGTGACATTCTACAGATGAACATGCATTAGATATGTAAGTATTAAAGAATGTGGATGGAGGGTCTGATATACAAATTTAAGAAGTAATTTTAAGTATTACCAGAAAAGTATAAGCCTTGGTGGATTCTAGTATATGAAGAAGGATTTGAAATTCATAATAGCAAAATCATTTATGTTGTTTGGATTGATATGGATTTTAAATTCTCTCTAATTTGACTGAATTTGAAATTCGTTCAGTTCAAACCCTGAATCCATAAACAACCTTGAATCTTTAACATTTGCTAGGATGCCACTAAACTGCATAGTCTTTTGGAGATTCTTGTGCTTATCTGTGTTTCTTGTTGATGTATTTCTTACGGGGAGAACTCAAGGCAAAAAAGGGGACAAATTCGTGGCTCCTTTAAAGGATTTGTTGAAGAAAGAGGAGAGGGCAGAAGATTTATCAACAACGGGCTTGCAATCAACGAGGCCACCATCACGTTTCACTAGGAAGTCTCCAATACCCACTCTATCAACCCCAAGAGAGGAAATTCAGTCAAGCAACGAAACAATAGCGTCAATACCTACTCCATCAATTCCAAGAGACGTAAAAGAGCTGAAAAACGAACGACCACCAACAACAGATGATGACAATGATCAGCATTCCATGAAGTTTGAAGAAATGAAACTTACTCAGTTAAAAGAAGTTGCCAAATCTAAAGGGATCAAGGGTTATTCAAAACTTAAAAAGAGTGAGATTGTAGAGCTCCTAATCAGGTCACTAAACGGTGTTTCTCCATGAATCATTGTATATTTCAGTTGTTCAATGTTTGTCAATTCTTGAACTTCAATTTCTTTGATTCCCATTTTCATTCCACAAATAACTACTGTTTTCATTACAACATGTCTACACGGAAAAACAAGGGAAGGACAAATGCTATAACCACACACGACATTAAAAAGTTGCACAATGGCTGTCCATGCAGGCATTGTCTTCTTTCATCAGATGTGCTTTCATCACCAGTATCGATCATGGATCTCTCGTTCCACTCTTCCATGAATCCGATATCACCAACACCTGTTATATTTCTTGCAGTCTGGCCACAAATTTCACACAATCTACAACCAATTGAACAAAATCATGTATTACAAGAAATATCAAACAAGATCACAAACAAAAGAAGATAGATAAGTGAAACATAAATAACCTGTTCCCTTTAATTCCAAACCAGGTCTCTGCACAATGCGAGTGAGCAACCCCAAGTTCACATTTACATCCACAGCCAAGCTCCATTAACTCCATTGCATTCTTATAACCACTTTCCTTTGCACTCAAATGACATATTCTACAGGTTATCTGATTTTCTTCATCAACAAGAACATCGTTGAAATCGACATGGATTGAACATCTATCTTCACTCTCCATTTCTGCAGCCTCATCTGATTTCCCAAAGTCATTGGCTTCTTCTATCGCAATACTAACAGTTTCTGAATTTCTGGAATCATCACTGCCTTCACGGCTTATGGCCCTTTGATCATTACTTTCTCTCACTTGTTGATCCATCAAACTGATCTCTTACACAACTCAATTCTCTTGCATAGAAACATACATGTTATCAATTGTAATAATGTTGTGCATTTCTTGAATTATTAGTGTTAGAAAGGAGGGGATCTGATCTGGGATATTTCGCTCTCAAAATCTCTATCACTCTTCACCACCTTCAGTTACAAAGTTGACTTGTACATATTTCTATATAACTTACACCGCCACGTCACATTAATGTCTATAGTAGCAGACATTTACTTTATTATTAAATTTAATTATGTTACAACTTATACATACCATAGTATTTACTTTTAACGACATAGTTTGAAGAATATAAGATTATTGGCTTACAATAAGACGTACCAAATAAATTCACTATATAAGTTATAACCAATAAATACATAATGCTATGCCAATTAAAAACCCTAGAGATAACTGTAAGTGTTGGAAATGATTGGCATCAACACAAATTAGCTGGCATTAAGGGAAAAAGAAACAAGGAAGGTCAGAGCGTGAAGCATGTGTTTGGGATCTTTGAATGATGTCTAAATAATTTCATGTCAAAATGATCAAGTGTTATATATCCAGCAAGTGGACGAATCTTCAACTTAAAATCATTTCCAATCTCACTCTTTTTCTGCTGAATTTTCCTGCTACATTTCTTTTTTAATCTAAAAACCATTTCATCAAGTGTACTACAAAAAAAAAAAAAAAAAAAAACAAACCAAATCTTGATTTAATAATAAGACGAAATGAATTGAATAGGGTGATTCATAAGACAATTTTATCCAAAAATTTGGGGAAAAAAGACTTCTACATTTACAAAAAATGTTTTTTTTGTCCCAATGTATTATTTTATCAGTTAGTGTTGATTTTAATTCAAACTACACAAGTTAGAAAAAGAATATTCTGACATTACAATTACCTAATTTCATCTTAAGCGATTTAAGTTAAATCAAGATTTGCTAATAGAATTTATCGATTAATTATATTGAGGTAAAAAAGAAAAAAATTACAGACAACAGATTTAAAAGAGTTTTTCCGAAACGTAAAACCACAATTCAATTGGCCAATATAGAACACCAATTTTTTTCTCTTTACTTTGGCAAATAGAGATATGTTAATTATATAAGCCAGGAAGATAATTTTATAGGATAAAATATAAATTGTTATTCATTTCCAATATTTACTTTAATATATAATATTTGGATAAAAATATTAACTATCTTTATCCATCGTTTACTACGGTTAGGATAATAGTGATATTACCTAAATGTTTATGTAATTGTTTAATGTTTACTAGGGATAGAAATGTAATTTTCTAATATTATCCCAAGTTTTTGTTCTAAATTATTATTCAATGTATCATCAGGATTTTGGCATTTTACTCCTGATTGGAAGGACAATCCGATTTTTTATTTCCATCAAAATAAACACTAAATAAAATTAGATAAAATGTCATTAGGTCCTTCCGATTTTTTATTTTCATCAAAATAAACACTAGATAAAATGTCATTATCCTAAGTTCCTAAGTACATATTGCCACTTGGGATATGCGATTACATCTCTAAGCCACGTGTAAAATTAAAAGTTTTGCAAACAGAAAAAGTAACAGCCAGTAGAAAGTTGTTCCACATGAATTTAGTAAGGAAAGAACATTGTTGCCAATATCCCAACGCCGGTGGCTGGACCGACTTCCGATGCTCACTACAAATCGCATTCAACATACATATATGTGGATCACTTATCAATTTGCAAAAACAAAAAAAAAAACAAAAAAAAACAAAACAAAACAAAAACAAAAACAAAAAGGAAAAAGAAAGCAGCACCTGCAGAATTGTTTGGGCCGCCATCTTCGGTCTGAAGAGAAACTTGAAGGAATTAGTCCATGTCATCATTTCTCCAACACATGTCATTGGCAAACAATGACTAAGTGGATCTGTAATAACAATGATTAAGAAGCTTTACTGCATTTATTTTGTCTTTTGCAGGATGCATCATGCGCTCCGTAAACTTCAACTAATATTGGTGAATCTAATAATGTCGTAGAGGTTTGTAGTATTATCAGATTAGGACAAAGGGTTTTGTCCCTGTTTTATTTTTCACAAAATAAAATAATATAATAAGGATAATGTTTGACCGATTTAAAAATATGTGAATAAGATTAAAAATTTACAAGTATCTTGTTTTACATTTGCCTATCTGACTTACGTAAGAATTAAGAGAGGTATTTATGTTACAAAAACAAGTAGTGCACCAAAAATTATTTAGAAATTTTAAAACATAATATACATATTTTATAGCCAATAAAGGAGGAAAGGAAAATAAGAATAGCAAACGAGTGGTTAGTTGAATCGGTTGAAAAGGGCCCGCGATAAACACATTTTATCAGTGCATACATTCAACCAATGTTCCCTTCAAACTCATCAAAATTCTTCAACATCAAGCATGCAATATTAAGAAGCCTGTTTGGTAGAGTGTTGTTTTCCACGATATAATTTATCACCTTTTTTTGTATTACTGATATATATATATATATATATATATATATATATATATATATATAATAATAGGGTCAGTGATCAAATATGCTTTCTTGCTATCTCAGTGTTGGTTGACCTATTTGTTGTACTGAACGTAAGATTCACCAACTTTAACTTAACTTGCAATACATGGTTTCTTCTTTGATGTTTCTGTCTTATCTAAACTTTCATGCTCTCAACTTTCCCTCCCAACTTCTAGTTTTCCCAGATTCAATCATCACTGGTTACTTGGAGCAAATGTGCAATGGTGGAATCAAAGCTGAGATATTAGTGTATTAATTTGCATTAGTACTAATATTTGAAGAAATGGGGAAGCAAAAAAGCCCACGTCCTGATTGTTTGAGTTTTGATGCTTCATATGGATTGAAGGAGTATCAATTAAGATGGACAGAGATGCTACAAAACGGCGATCCTTCACTGGGTAGGAGGGTGTCTGGAGGAGACTGTAATTGGGACAAAGCTATGTTGGTCAAAGGATGTAAGAATGATGAACCTGTCAAGTTTAGTGCCTGTAAAGGAGTTTGTGCTGGTAAAAGGCATGTATGGTGGCTTCGTAGGCATATGAGGTCTATTATATTCACGTTCGTCTTGATGGGATTCCTTTTTCTCTTAGATTCTTTTATGTTTTCCTATTTTGATCCAACATTATTCAAGACTAGTCCATCTCCAACAAATGCTTACGCTCCAAAGGTACAACTAGTTATGTTGTTGAACAGATCAAAGTATGATTATTAAAAATTATGTTGGATTACCTAAGTATGTGTATGTTTCATTATCTGTAGGGGGCAAATACTGCACATAATGAACAAGAAAAAAATCTGGTTATGTATCCTCGATTATTACAAATGGCTTCTGTTTCTCTTTCAGAGGTCTGATGCATAACCTTGGAAATATGACTCATAATCTTTTTGAGTGGAAAGCTTTAAATCATAAGTTTAAATGTTGTTATGTACAGAGAGATATAGAGCAAAATGTGTCAAAGTTTTGGAAGGAACCATATCCTGAGGCATCTATGTGGAAACCTTGTGCTGATAAGAGCATCAAAAGGTACATCTGTTTTAATGTCGCATTTTTGACAATAGGTGATTCTTTGCGACATGTTTGACCATTTCTATTTGTCAGGGCAGGGACAATGAACAATCGAGCTGGTTTCATATTGGTCAGTGCAAATGGAGGACTAAATCAACAACGAGTTGCTGTAAGAGAATTTATTTCGTTTTCCTTAATATTCTTTCGTCTTCATGCTAACATTTTCTTGCTTTGTGCAGGTGTGTAATGCTGTAGCTGTAGCATCTCTGCTAAATGCAACATTAGTAATTCCCAGATTTCTCTATAGCAACGTATGGAAGGATCCCAGGTGACTATGGACTTGTTTTATTGTCATTGAAAAATATATCTCATCCATGTAATAAAAGAGTAATCTTTTTATGCATTGCAGCCAGTTCAGTGACATTTATCAAGAAGAGACTTTTATCGACATGCTAAAGGATGATGTAGATATTGTAAAGGAGCTACCTTCTCATCTTCAATCCACTGATTTTGAGGCCATTGGTAGTCTAGTAGGTTGCCTATTCAACTTTTCCGACTAATAATTGCTTTTGCAGAGCAGTTTTTAAGGCCCCTTTGATACTGCCTTTCTCAGGTAACAGATGCAGACCTTTCGAAGGAGGCCACGCCTGATGAATATATACGGAATATATTTCCTATTTTATCGCGTAATGGAATCGTTCATTTCCTTGGATTTGGAAACAGGCTTGGCTTTGAATCCTTGCCTTCTGATCTACAGGTAAAAAAAAGGCAGTCATATAAGGCCTCTCATCTCTGTTTTCTGTTGTTGAATTTAAGATTGTTTTGCAGAAACTCAGATGCAAATGCAACTTCCATGCTTTAAAATTTGTACCGAAAATACAAAAAGCAGGCTCGTTGCTGGTGAAACGGATAAGAAAGCATAGCAGTTCTAGGAACATGTTGGAGAAACAGCTTCTTGGAAGCTTCATTTCAAGTGTCCCTCCAACAGAAAGTCCTTCCAAATATCTTGCATTACATATGAGGTTTGAAGTTGATATGGTGGCCTATTCGATGTGCGATTTTGGAGGTGGTGAAAACGAGAGAAGAGAACTTGAAGCTTACAGAGAAGAGCACTTCCCTTTGCTTCTTGAGCGTTTGAAGAAAATGAAGTATGTTGTTTTCAAATTCTCTACCTTACTTTACTTATTTCATTGCTTTTCTCATTTTCTTGTGGCTAGCAGGCCCGTTTCACCCTTAGAATTGAGAAAGACGGGAAGATGTCCATTGACACCGGAAGAAGCAGCACTCGTTCTTGCAGGTCTCGGATTTAACAGTGGAACTTATATCTATCTTGCTGGCTCCCAGATTTACGGAGGAAAAACGAGGATGCGTCATCTAATGAGTCTCTATCCGAATATAGTAACGAAAGAAGATCTCCTATCACCCAATGAAGTTAATCCTTTCAAGAACTTTTCATCTCGGCTTGCAGCCTTGGACTTCATAGCTTGTGCTGTTTCTGATGTGTTTGCCATCACTGATTCCGGGAGCCAGCTGTCGTCTCTAGTGTCTGGTTTCCGAACATATTATGGAGAAGGAGATGCGCCCACGTTGCGCCCAAGCAAGAAGAGGCTGGCAGCGATTTTGCAAGAAAACAGCACCATCAGGTGGCACAGTTTTGACAAGAGAGTGAAGAAGATGATCGAAGAAGGCCAAAGAGTGCGTACGAGACGACCCGGAAGAAGCATTTATCGACAGCCAAGGTGTAAAGAATGCATGTGCAAATATCATCAATAGTTTCTTCAATGACTTCTTGTATATTGTTTTTCATGTGAGAGATACCAGAAAAGCTGATAAAATGAAGTTTTATTGGATTAAACTGGAATAACCCAAAGCAATTGTGTCTTGGAAATAAATGAAAAAATAATTAATTGACAGAGGAGACTAATCTGTCACATTCACACAATCCAGTTTATAAGATCATGATGGAGGGAAAAATCTATTGAGATTGAAAGGTAAAGTGTAAAACTCTTCGTTTCGAGTGTCTCCTTTGAATGTTCGGAACTTGGCCCACCATGGCATTCCGCGGTCCTTGGCAGTGTCTTTATAATCAAGTGTGTTGTCCAAGAATACTGCTACCATTAAGGCAACTGTTGGGGCCGACAAAAAAATCGTGTTGAGGAAATCGTTGAACTGCACTTGCAATGAAACACACAATTTAAACTTAGTCAGTCCAGTCATTGGAAGTTTATCCATTTGTTTAATGAGGAAACTGAAATGAAATGAAACTAAACTCACCCATCCAGCTTTGGTATGAGAAGGACCATGAAGAGCACCGGTAGTGTATTCTCTGAAATACTCTGGAATGGATAGTCCGAGGAAGAGGGACACACCGGTGATGAAGAGGTTTCTCATCGAATTCATGTTTGTGAATTGTAAGAATGATAATCCCACCGAAGCTGGAAATAATATATATGGTCATAAACAATCAGACAATGGAAACAGAGATAGCACAACGAAGAACATGTCATGGAGTCTCAGACATAGTACTTACCAACAAGACCGAACATAATACAATATGCAGCTGCAAATATTGTGAAAGGTATTGAAGCAAATAAAGCGCCAAATTTCCCTACACATATGGAGAAAAAAAATTATTGCCACCATATTACATAACAATAACAATTGTAATCAGTTGATGGACAGTTTTACTTGCCCAAAATTGCGAAGAAGATCATGAAACCAGCTGAAATTTGAATTACTCGTCTACTGCCAACTCGAGTGCTTCCAAGAAGACCAATATTTTCCCTGGTATTATATATAAAATGTTAGAGAAGAGTATATTATCTTATATCATCCATTGAAGCTGAACTTGAAACACTTACACAGAGACAGTGGATCCCGTTACTGTACCGAACAATCCATCCAACAAGATTCCGATGCCCTGCACATTGAAAGTTCATGCTAAGTTTTTAACGATGGAAGCTTTTTTGAAGGCATTATTTTAGAGTGCATTTAATAAGATAAGAGACCTGCCACCCTATTCCACGGCTAAGAACATGAGCAGGAGGTGGAGTGGCGCTTGCCAAACGAGATGCTGCCTTATATGCTCCTGTTGACTGCACAAAACACATCAAGGAATTAATACACCAATCAGAAAACCACGCATTAGAAAGTTCTATTACCTCAATCAAGGAGACTAATACAGCAGACATCATTCCAAATGCATGGCCAGCGTCAAATGTAGGAGCGCCCCACTGAAGCGGATATGGAATTTTGATCCTATTGGGCAATTTTAAGGGCAATCATGAGTTGTGAATTCTGTTATAGAATGATCCATGGAACTTAGTTTGTTGATACTAACCATGGTGCAGAAGAAATTAGGTTGGCTTTATCAGTACGACAGTTTAGTTGGGTTAACTCGGGGTGGTGTTTGTATGCACCACTAGCTGTTAAGAGATGTGCATATGCCCATATTACAGTGACCGCTATGAGAAGAGCAAATCGCTCCAATACTGGGATTTCTTTTGCTTGGAAGTGCTTCAAGTACTGTGCAACAAAACAACACTAAGATATTAGCATAATCACAAACAATTAACCGAGCCATGGAGCACTAAAATGAAACTGTAAATGAAAGCTGGTTTACAGTTTTATGAGCTGAAAAGTATTATTTAAACAACAACAATAGGGCTCAAGAATTGAATCAAGTTTAAAACAATAGGAAACTTTTGGATGACTTAAGATGTGCATTCATTTGGTAAGAAACGCTTTCAACAAAATATTATCACAGCATATGAATATACTTTACTTCACATATCCCAGGATACTTATAATAGACTCCTATATATCGTTCCATGTTTTGTTTAATCCTACAACAGCCATTTGCAATTGAAGAATGAGTATATGGCCAGATTTCTTTTGACAGTGTGTACAAATGGTTAAACTTCAAATTGATGTTATCTCCACATATTTTATTATCTTGGAGATATCTAAGATCAATAACATCACCTGAGAGAATGCAACAAATAAGATGAACATAGGAATGCCAATTTCCACGCATCTGCCAACCTGATAATAAATAATGCACCACAAACAGTTTTAGTAGAAGCCAATCTCATATAGTCTAGCTAATAATATGAAAACGATGATTCTTTCAGCATTTGGAACCGAATTTTCGACGTACCACAGGGAAGCCTCTATCGAACAGACCAAAACCCACTAGTGAAATTACTGGAACCATCCCAACTGGACTGAAAAACCTGAAGAAAACATCTTTTTTCTTTCAATTAACAGAGATCATAATGTTAAAAGCGTGTTGTTATCTCAACAAAAGCTATACCTTGAACATATAGCCCACAGCTGACTGTATCCCAAGATAATCTGCACGCTTGATGCTACTATTAGCGCACCTTGTATTGCTCGCATCGTATTCAGAAATCTCTATAAGTCGAAAATAATCCATCAATAATCATTCGCAGAGTATTATATCCAAAACAAAATGGAGACATATCAAATTGCATCAAAACATTGTTAATATGAGAAGATTACATAAGAACTATCTACATTTTAACATGAGATTACATGACAACTGAATGTGAACCTCAAACTTCTTGAAGCAAACTTTTAACAAGTATACTATTTACAGAACTAAACTCATTTAGCATTACACAAAAGATGCGAATTAGACTTCATGGTTCATGTAAGATGATACAGATCATGTCGATATCTCAGGAGAGATAAATTTTCTAAGATAAAGAAAAGAGAGTAGTGAAGAAAACCACATACCATATGAGGATCTGAAATTCTTTGGAGGGATGGATCATGGATTATTGAAATTATAGGTACCATAAATGCCCAGGACCCTCCAATAACAGTAGGTAATCTGGTCCCAAACAACGTTTGTAGCAGTGTGTTTATTCCTCCAACAAATAGCAAAGTTTGAACTACTCTCACTTTATCACCCTGATCACAAACATCACAAGAAAAGCCACTCAAAAACATTAAACACGTAATCTTGAATGTCACACAGCTTGAAGAAATCAAGAAAATCTGCCTTCATGATCAAGAACCAAGAAATCAAGAAAAACATCTGCCTTCATGATCAAGAATCTTGAAAATCAGGAATCAAGAAAATAAGTAGAATAATAAAATTATAATAATAATATGGCTTACATCGGTTCCTCCCATCAATGGAACAAGAAAAGAAGGGATCATAACTGCAGTTCCTATTGCCAAAATATAATGTTGGAATCCAAGAGCAATTGCCTCCGCTGTTTACGCATGCATAAACCAAACAAGAAAGATGTTATATTTATATAAAAGAGTGGAAAAACGCCAAGAAAATAAAAAATGAATCAAGAATCCGTATATACCCCAAGAAGGATTAGAATCAATGCAATACTCCAAGCCTTGAAGTTGGTCCATAGGAGGATGACTAATTTCCTCTGGTTTAGGAGCAGCCGCCATTGCTAAACTCACTTCCCTTCACAACCTTGCCTTCTTTTCCAACAAATCAATAACTTAGCAAAACAAACAAGTCTTGGTTCAGAGTAATGGGATATGAGTTTATCAGATTGGAAGTAAAAGAAAGCAAAAAGAGAAAAGCAGAAAAAGTTGACACTGAGAGAGAGAAAGAGAGAGTCAATGTGATTGGACCGAAATAGTGTGTTATTTATATATGAGTATATAGGCGGTCGGAAAGATTGAGAGAGAGAGAGAGAGAGAGAGAGAGAGAGAGTGGAGTTGAAGGCCACTCAGAAGCTTTATGCACACATAGGAGTTCTTGATTTGCTCTCTTTGTTTTTTGATAGTGAATGTTCCGTTAACCTGTTCTTAGTTCCCGAAATTGCCCTTCAAGGAACTGCCAAACCAGATGTTACCGTTGGCCCCTGCCTTTCTGCTGTACTTCTAAGACAAATTTATAGATATATTAAAACTAATTAATCTCTCTTATTTTAAGTAACTTTTCGGGACTCACAAGATTTTGATTTTGAATACCTAGACAAAGAAAATGGTTTTTTTTTCTTTATTAGTGACTGAACATTTTCATTTATTAAAAAAAAATTATGGTGAAATAAAAAGAAATGAATTAAATTTTTTTAATTTAGTCGATCATTCATTAGATCATCAGTTTTAATCTTACTCATAAAATGATATCACAAATACACTCAATACGTATTAGTAGTAATCTATAAAAAATGATAATATTAAAATAAGGGTTTAAAACAAAGAGGTATCAAGAAATTAGATAGTCATCAAAATAAAATAAAAATTTGAACCAAAAGAGATCAATAATTGGACCACACAATGAGGAGAAAAAGGATGTAAATACAGATTCATATAGTGCATTCTTCACTTTTTCACGTACAAGCTTTTCCTAGGATTTGAACAAAGTAAAGTCTTTTTTTTTTTTTTGGAAAATTGAACTGGTTTGATTAAATATTATATTAGATTTATGATTGCAGAAATTTGATTGGAAATTTTGACTAATATACATTCAATCCTTCTACCATTTGATTGTTTTCTTAATACTATTTTCATGTTATTTTGAGGAGTATTTTAGTTATGCAGGTGTATCTGATAATCATACTTTTACATTTAAGAAAGATTTTTCCCTAAAACTCTCTGAAATAACAAGATTTGTTGATTCCTTTATTGAAAGCAATAACATTAGTAAATTTTCAAAAGCATAAAAGTCGATAGTGAAAAAAAAAAAAGAGAGAGAGATTGCAGAAATATGGGATATACTTTGTCAGATTCAAAAGTTGAAAGTTCTTTCCATGTAATAATGTTTGTGATTAGATTAGTAAAATGATACTTTAGAGAATAGTTAGGATTAAATTAGAGAGGATCCGACGTGTGAAAGAGGAATAACAATATCAACGTCTCTCTTGCCTGCCAGCTGCTTTGAAATTCGAGCCACTCTGCTCTCAACAAAACCCAAATTCTCTCCTTGTTTTATTTTTATGGCTGGGGACCCACAATGCCAATTTCATGGCATTTAACCCTCCTACCTGCCCAACCAACATTCAAATTTTTTAATCTAATTATAGTTAGGGCAATGGTGAGAAACATAATCTATAGTTTCTGTAAATTAATTGTTTGGCCCTCTGTAAATTGTATTTGGAAAATCAAATTTTGTAATTTTATGTTTACATAATTAAAAAAGAACGACTATATTGTAATTTACCATATATGACTATGCACTTCACTTTTTTAAAGTAAGTAACTTTTGAAATTTAGAAAAAAATAAAGAAAAAATTATTCACGCAATATAATGTGAGGAATGATAATTGCAAGAATCTGTAAAATACAAATACAAATACAAATTAAATTAGAGGGTTTAAACTTGAAACCTTGTGTAAGGAAAGGAGGCACCAGACAAGGTGCGCAGTTGCAGTTCAAAATGAATGGCCACCAATTCCAGTTTTGCTATTCCATAAAACTGTCATTTTCTTAAAATTGAATATGAAAACAACAGCTGCTGCCCCCATGTAATAAAAATGGGAAATCCCATAAATTTGACTGTTTTAACTTCATCAAAATTACGCATCACCAAGCCCACTAACATTATGAGTCGATAAATTATCAGACACTATGTATGGTACAATATTTAAATGCAGAATAATGATGAGGATTGAGGATGCTGGGGACAGATAGATTCTGATATAAGGTATAATAAATAGGCAGAGAAGAAATGCATACTTTATGATAAAGAAGGTGATTACTAAAGAGGAATTCTGGCACCTTTGAAATTTATATAGACAAAGAAATGCACTAAAACTATAATAAACAGACTTATATAATGATGGTCTGAATAACTAGGAATTAGATAATACCAGGTAGGACCCACCCTTGCTCTTACCATATATCAACAATGATTTTTTTTGACTGAAAGGGGACCATCATATATTGCAATTGACTGAGAGGACGGATATAAGACTAAGAAAAAAGAGATTACAACGTTATCATGGAAGAGGGAACCCACTGCACCAAGCACACAATGGATCATAAAGCATCTTCCATTAAGATGAAAATTAATAAAAAGTTGATGGTAAATCATTAAGTATTTCACTATGTGTGGATGAACCAGGTGATTAAAAAAATTATGATGAAAAATAATAAAATTTGTCATGTATAAAAATATGTTTCCAACACGTGATACAAGCTTATAATCTCTGCAAAAGCCACTCCTTTCATCTTCATGTAAGTAGCTATGCTAATATGAATGTCAAGTTTTATAATAGTCAGAACAACTAATCTTATCTTCTATCTGACCTTTTATCACTAGATCGCTTATCTTCTGCCTCCTTTCTTCTCTGTTGCCTATCATAATACAAATATGACATGTGTAAATAACTAAATATCCAAATACCAAATATTGTGGTATGCAAGTGCATTTGACAATCGATTATCTTTTAACGTCCATGTATTTATGCACAACTTAGACTAAAATCAATCAGATGATGGGATCATTTAGTAGAGACATGTTTTTAATCACATTTCATCCAAGGGAAAGTAAAATTAGAAAGACCATATTGAAATAAATGGAGGAAGAGGTAATGACAATACAGATGAGAAAATTCTAAAACAGAACTTACGCAAAAGCAGAGTATCCACTACCAGCTTTAGCAGCAGATAGAAGTGCTGCATGAGCACCAACAGCAGAAGGATTTTCTTGCCCCCCAGTGGTCAATGAACTCCTCTGATCAACATCTACCTGAAACCAGAAACATTGAGGCAATTATCTCACACTCATGATTTTATTACAAGACACAAATCATGTGGAAATAACTGAACCTTATCCCACTTTGACTTTTTGTTTGGTCTAGCATCCCGAGCGGTGACATCTGAAGCAGCTAATGTTACATTTAATACACCACCAACGGCAGACAATCCTGCAGAAGAGACAACAATTAAAGGAATAACATTGGTTAGTTTTTTAAATCTAATCCACATAAAGGAATGTGACGAAGTAATAGGCTAAAGAGTTATTTAAGTACCTGGAGTTGGTATGTTAATTTTTGGCGTAGGGACAACAATTCCTGGCTGTATTCCTCCGGGAGTAAAGTCTAACTTTTGACTTTTCTTCCTTTCTTGCTCTCTCCTTTCCAGTTCCTGTCTCATGTCAGCTTCTACAGGAGAGAGGAAAAATGGCAATTATTCTGCAGAAGTCAGAAGACGAGAAAACCACCAGCTTCTAACACTTAAGTTTTGATTTTCCTAAAGGAAAATTAGCAATTAATGTTTAGAAGATGAAGAGACCACCAGCAATCATACAAGCAGCCAAAAAAACTCAGGAGAATCCAAGACAGGTGACACAGAATGTCACTAAAACAATCATAGAAAGTCAAATGCAAGTTCATAATAAGCCATGTACAATTACTCAGTAAGCAGCAGTATCGTACGAATACCCTGGTGAAGTTTATAAGCTATCAAAACTTTCATACCATGTTTTAACACAGTATTAGCATAATCAATCACCCTAAAACCTGTTCACTGATCATAACATCACCCAATCTCAGGTCCCAAACAAAATAATAACACAAATTAACCAATGGAGTAGAGTAAGACAAAATCCAAAGATATTAGGGATCAAACCTATTTCATCATAGAAATCGCTTTTGTCATATCCATGAGGGTCAAAGACATCTTTGCGGAAGCAAGATCCTATCTGATCAATATCTTGGTAAGTCACAGCATGTAGCAAGAAATCAGGGTTTCGATATTCCTTTCTATTCCGCACCTCCGAATTGAAGCTTCGTCCAGTATTCTTCTTTACATTAAGAAACCTAATAATCTTCTCCTAGAGCAACAAAGAGGATAGAAAACCAAATATGTAATAAGAATAATCTGAAGAATAAAGATATCAAGCATATAATATGAAAATATTGTATACATTAATGGAGAGATTCTACAAATTATGTCCCCATTTAAAGATGCAAGAGTGGCACAGACCAAATTTGCAGGATTTCTGAAGCAAGTCAGGAAACTTTGCACTAAGTTTGAAAAATAATAACTCAAAAGATGAACTGTTATGGTGTGTAGCAGTATCTGAAGACAATCCTTGATGATGCCCAAAGGCACTCATGGTATCGGTTGACGAACCAGAGGCTCTTATTTCACTGAATCTGATTTAGACAATTAACTCATACTACAGCAAATACTTAAACCTCAGTCACTGAGATGAAATTTAGAGCACAACTGTTGCTCCATCAATGCATAACTTAGCTTGTCTCATTAACATTTATTATTTTTCATGCTCCAATTAATAATCGTTACCACGTCCTTTTCTATTTTTGTGTTCTTTTATTTTAATGCATATGCATTAAAGAAGCTCCTGAACAATGAAACCACATGATGATGCCAATTAAGTCCCTCCTAAATAAGCCATGTCAGTCCACAATCTGTAGAATAACAGCTAATCTACTGTTGAAAATTCTCAACACCCTCATAGCATCTAATAAAACTAATGGGAAATAGCAACATCAGTAATGTAGTTGACAACTCAAGAACAACAGTAAATGATTAATTCAGTGTCAGCCCCAATTCAGAAATTCAGGTTCTGTACTTTAATAATGTGGCCAGGTTTAAGTGAATCAAAATTCTCACAAGTAAACACTTTGCTTTTGTAACATTACAGCGTACACAGTAGCATAATAGAGTAGCTCTTCTAGCCGGGACAAGGCACTTACTTGTAGTTCTTCAGAACATTTGGCCTTGGGAGGTGGAGGAAGAAACTTGTCTAATGGATCAAAATCCTTTTGGTCTTCAACAGAAACCATAGTAGTATCCTCAGACCCTGCAGATTCTGATTCATTTACTGTGTAATTCATGCCATCTGATTCAAGCTGTTCAGCTGGTTCCAAAGGTTGAGGAGTTGTTGCTTGAGTGCTGGGTGTTGACAGGCGAGCTATTCCTGGTGAACTTTTTTCGCGTGACTCGCCTAAAGCACAAGCAATAAGTATAAATACTGTAGAAAAAACCTCTGAGCAGCTTGAGAAGATGTTCTTCAGCATGCATGAAAATAAATACAATCAAACTCTTCCAATTTCATAGTCAGTAAAGCACAGCAAATCATATATTCAATGAATTAAAATCTCGCAGCAATTGTAAAATTGTCTCTGTCTTAGGTGAACCAATCTAATCAAATAAAAAACAAAATAAAATATAAATTTGTGCATTAAAGACCTATAGATGACTAGTAAGGTGTGAAGAAACTAGAGTTGGTAAGTTGGGAAAGGGAAAATCTAAAAAGAATAGGAATTAAACTATAAGAAAAGACCCATTATATTTATAAAAATGACCATGATTGCAAAATATAATACATATAGCAGAGAACACATAGTGGGATAAAGGCTTAGTTTTCATCGTCATTGTTGTTGTAATATATGCACTGTAGAAAACATATGTGGGCAGACACTCGCTTACGTAATAGGGGATTAAAGGTAATAACTATAAACAGCAAGAAAGCACAAATATAACAGTGGTGTCATTTAAAGTTTATCTGTAGAGACTTTTAACAATTCAATTATCAAATCACTGTCCTTACTTATCCAGTCATTGGTTTAAAGATTCTTACTGGTAAGAATTCTAGCATTCAGTTTCTGCCAAGGCAGTATCCTAAAAGTTACATTGAGTTTCTGGCCAGAGCAGTATCCTAAAAGTTACATTCAGTTCTTAAGAATATTATGCTATGAAATCCAAAGGAATATGGAAGCCATATAAGAGAATAAAGACTGCAATCAAAAGCCCCACATACCATCACTACTTTGAAGTAGCTCCCCATACATTACTCGACCAGTCTCCGGGATTTCACCTTCCTACCATAACAAATGAAAAATCAAACTTAAAAATTAAAGTAAACTGAATTTCCAACATATCTAATTGCACCCAAATAACATGCAAACCTCAGCTTCCGGAGACATTGCGCCCTCTTCATGGCCATAGTCCACAATAGTCAATCGACTCTTTTGAATCTGAACAGCATTAGTCTCGAAACCAACCCCCGGTTGTTGCTGCCTCTGTTGAGGTGAAGAAAATGGAGCTAGCTGTGGAGTAGCAGATGCTGAAGAAGTACCATAACTAAAGGCCTTACTAGGAGTGGAATTGTCATTCAAAACGCTCTCTTCCTGTTGCCGCGACGTATTTCCATTGCCGTAATCATCAATACCGTTGCTATCATTCACTGTAACGGCATCCAACGCCGGAGATGGAATACCCACTTCATGAATATCTTCTTTCTCTTCATCGAGGTCTTCTATTTCATCATCTTCATCGCCGTACATTGAGAGCAAGGCTATGCCCTCCGATGCTTTCTTCTCCGAATCCATTCCCCCAAAGTGAACCCTAATCTAGGGCTTTCCCCCTAATACTCCGTCTTTATTTTGAATTGACTTTAACCTTGGATCCGTAATTGGAGAGACTACAATTGAAAGATTTTGCAGACTTAGGGTTTATATTTGAAATCTAAAAAGGGAGGGGTTTTGTAGGATCGTTTTGCGAACGAAGGAGAACAATACACAATTCCGCGTTACCATTTCCCTCCCTCGTTAAATCCCCTTTATACAAGAGAAAATAGTAATTAAAATCTTTAAGTATACTCTTCAAAAAAAAAATCTTTAAGTATATTTTAATCTAAAAAAAAGTATAAATAGAAAAAAGTATATTTAAATCTAAAAATAGAAACCTGAAAATAAAAATATGTAATAAAAAATAAAAATCCCATAATAATTTGAATAGATATGAATACAACAAAAATGAAATCTAAATATTTTTCAATAAATCGAAGAATAACCAAATAAAATCGAGAAAAATCATTTACAATATCTAACATTATTTTATGGATTCTCTTATTTCCCTTTATTTATCATTTGATAATTTTCGATTTACTAAATTATTTTAGATTTTATTTAATTAATTTTAATTTATAACATAATTTTCTTTTTATTTTGTTACCTTAAACTAATTTAGATTTTATTCGATTTATTGCCTTACAAAATTTTATAAAAAGGTGAAATAAAGAGATTACTGGATAGTCATTTACCAATTAATTGGAATTTGGAACGAATTTCCCTTCTTTTATTAAAACCTAACCCTTCTTTTCCTCACTTGTACAGAACCCACTACCCAGCGACGTCCATCACCGTCATCCGCGCCGCCTTCAATCTGCCCACCACCGCCAGATCGCCGCCGTCAGATCGCTGCTTCCAGTTTAGCCTGCCGCGCGACTACACACAGCTGTATCCTTTCTCCTTTTCTTTCTTTTTTCTTTTGCACGAATATGCCCTAACCCTCCCTGTTCACGTTTCAAAATTGTTTTCGTAATAATGTTGAGCATCAATCGTATTGATTTGGGGCTTTTCTTTTCTGATTACAAATTGACATTGTTGGTTGATATTGATATGTATTCAAGGTCTTTGACAAAGAGAAAAATAGTTGGGAGCCATTTTATATGTACCTTTTTCTTTTCTCTCTTCGTTTTTGTGATGCATTCATAATTAGTTCTTGCTTGTTCAGTTTTAATATTCCGAAATCAAGTTAATATTCGGTTTCTTACAATTTTTGCTAGAATTAACAGTGGTGAACACATATAATTACGAATTAGGTTAAATATAAACTGAATTTTGAACCTATTCTCGGTGCATTGTATTGCCATATAATACTTGTTGACAATCTTATTGGTGAGTGTCATGCTGTGATTTATTGATATTTATATGTTGCTAAATGATGTGGCCACAGATATTAAAAATTTTCAATTCTGATTTGGTTGTTAGTTTCTTGTTATTTAGGCTGATAATCTATCAACTATTTGTGGGATTATAGTCATATGTACTCAATGTGATTTAGCTTTAATTTGCTTGTTCACTCAGGTCTTTAGCTCTTTTCGTCTTTCAATTGCTAACCTATGAGGCGAAAGAGTTCAGCTACTCAAAACAAACAGCAATCTCCAGGGAAATCATCCCAAGTTCCATCTGTGAGCACCACATCTCGGCCCAATGGGGCATTCCCTTTGCGAGCACCTGGCGGCCCTCTTCCACCAACAGAGGTGAAGTTGAAGTTAAAGAGAACTCGTTCTCAATTTGAAGATGAGGCTGTTCCAGCTGATCCCGTTCTTGCCAATGTCACTCTTGCATTAGCACAGATGGAGAGGCGACTCCAGCGAATGGAGGCCAATCTAGATGCTTTCTACCGTTTCATGAGGTTTGATCCGCCGTTTCCTCCTCCATAGTTGCTCTCATTTTAGGGAAGTCCGTTTTTAATTGCTTATATTTTGTTATTTGATGGAATTTCTCTCTTAGAAGTTGGAACACTAGATATTTTTCAATGTTCTTGCAGAAAAATTGAAGAGATCTTGTTCTCCATCCATCATCTGTGGATAAGTTTTCCTTTTATTTTATTCAAGGGAATTCGATTTCAATTGATTATCGTCGTGAGCTTTTGTGCTTAATTTGGAGTTCTTACGTTAGATTCAAGTATTCCTTGATTTTTTTAATTAGTTATTCAAGAAAATTTGGTGTAGGTTAAATTGATAAATTCTTCAATTTTTTAAAATTTTAAGGTTTTCTGTAGCTATATCGTGTTAAAATTTAGATTAAATGTAGAATTGCAAGTCTTCTAATCAATGATATAACTGAATGAAATTTATTAATAAAGTCAGAGTCTGGTTAGATTGAATTGTTCTAATTTTCAAATTGTTGTAGAATTCTATTTGTATTATTTATTGCATTCGGCAGTTGCTGGTTTAAGGTCAGCATATAAATAAAATCTATATATATATAATAACAATTACCCTTCATAATAGAAATGTTAAAAAAATTTATTCATTTCCACCTTGCAAAAATAGAAATACATATTGTTTCATAATTTATAAATTATAAATTATTAATATTATTGTATTGAACATTATTTATATCTATGGTAATAACTAATAATATCATTTATTATATTGACAAAATCTTGAAAATTATTATTTATATATGGTATATGAATGTTAATATGATCTCATCTAATAACTTTTTAATTATTGATATAATCAAGATTAAAGATATGTTTGTTGAATAAATGAAAATGACATAATGATCAGAATTCAAAAACTATAGATCATCAAAGTAATTTTTTTTTATCTCTAATGGTGTACCCCACACACACATACCACCTCAATAAATATATAACATTGCATTGATCGAGGCGTTCGTAGTGACTGAGGGGGTCAACGACCAAGAAGTGAGTTATTAAGTAAGCTAATCAATATATATATATATATATATAACATTGCATTGATCGGAGCGTTCATAGTGACTGAGGGGGTCGAAGACCAAGAAGTGAGCTATTAATCAAGCTAATCAACATATATATAACACAACGTACATTAACTATATTTTAATAATATAACATGGTGTAAAAATCATAAAGATTTGTAATATATCTTGAATATAATAAACAATATATATATATATGATATATTGTTGCACACAATAACATTTAGGAAGTATAAAATTTATGAATTCATATACTTTTTATTAAGATCTACAAATTAAGTATAAAAAATATCATTTATAAAAAACATTTATACTTATATTTATAAAAATTAATAAAAAATATTTTCTATTTCATAACATTGAATTGTATAAATATATCTTTATTATTAATCTTGAAAAATAGATAGTCAATGTTATTTATAAGAGTGATAATACATAGATGAAGAATTTTACATATATATTTTAAATACTTTGAATTTTTCATTATGAAATTTCATTGTCATCTATATAAAAACCAATTAATCTCATTCATACTTTTTTTAAAGTAGAAATACAGATATTTATTATTTTATAAATTTATAAATTGTAAATATTTAGTTTTTCATAATTTATTTATATTCATGGTATGAAAATCATTTTGTATATATATGAAAATTGAGGAAAAAAATATGATCGTGTTTGATATGTTATAAAGTTAGTATGATTTGTGTATATATGTTAATAATATCGTGTCATGAAAAATTACGAATAAATATTTGTACCTTAATCTAAATCATTTTATATATCCACAAAAAAATTTAGCGAAAAAAATTATTATTTTTCTGTTGTAAAAATAAATAATATCTCCTCCTTGATTAAAAGTAAATACAAATTTAAAATTCATTATCATGGTACTAATTGTAGCATTAATTTCATAAAACAATGATAAAATATCTTTAGTTTATATTGTAATATAGTTTCATGATTTTAGATTTATCAGATTTTGAAATGTTTACCATCCAATATGATTTTTCTAATAGATAATTTTTTATTTTAAGGCATCTGAAAAAAATAATTATACAGATTTTTTGATAGTATATTAATTTAGTAATTTTATTTTGGAGTAATATACAATAATATCAATATTTTAAGTTCATCGTGAATAAGTTATTAAATATATATTTGCACAAGTATTTTCCAGGCCAATTGTGACAAAAACAATTAGTAAAATAGTCAAACAACATATGATGAAAATAATAAATATTTAGATGAATTATATGAGTAGTAGATTAAATTGAAATTACTTTGAAGAACTATACGATTTTTCATGATCATCATTTTTATATCAAAAAATTACTAACACACGAAATTTATTCACTACATCACATGAATTACAAATGAGGTTAAAATATTATCAAGACTTGACTATAATACACAATAATATCACTATTTTATAATCATTATGAATAATTTATTGATCATAAATTTGCATAAATTTGTTTCAAGCCAATAGTGACGAAAACGTATGATTAAAATAAAAAATATTTAAATTCATAAATTATATGGGTAGTAGATTAAATTGAAATAATTTAGAAGAACTATATTATTTATATGTGTGCATCGCACGGAACTTAAAACAAAAGGGCTATAAATATTCCTTTTTTTTTTTTTGGCCTCCTAGATTTTGGCAAATATTGATATTAGTATCGATGAAATTTCAATCCAAATTGGACGAAAATTAATAAAATATCTACAAATATCGGGAAAGTAAAAATTATAAAAATTTCAATTAAAATTTTTGAACAGTGCTTTTAGAAATGTGTAAGAAAAAAATCTATTTTTTTTTTATTATTATTCTAAGTTTTAACTTTTACCCTTATAAGTTATTCACCTTTCTATTAATTTTTTTATTTTTGGGGTTGATAAAGGTTTTACTATGCATATATTACGTATAATTTTCAATAATTAAAAGGTGATGTTTGGATTGGTTTTATGTAGGATTGGGGAAATACGACTTTGAAATCCTAAGTTTTTAAAATAAAGGTGAATAGTTAAAATCTGTGTTTGTTTAGAGATTTTATAGGTAGAATTAGTACTGTAAATATCAAATCAATGCTGGAAAAAATGTTATTATATAATATTATATTGTTAGTTGATGTAACAGTAATGATGAGATGATTGTAATAATATAAATTTAGGTGTATATTGAAATTTGTGTATTAATAGATTATAATATATGATTAATGATTGTGTTTTTATTTAAATAAAGTAGGATTTTGGTAGATTATATAATTCTCTTATAATCTCAAAACAAACGGGGTTTTGAATGAATCCAAATCTCAAATCCTAACAAGCAAACACTAATCCAAACATAGAAGTACCTTCATTCTAAGAAGTTGGCATATTGGAAAGATCCCAATGTAGAGTTGTATAGTTCATCTAACTACGATGTCCGCAGTGACTATAAAAAAATCTGATGCCTGTACAACTTGCATAATATGAGATGCGGTTGACTCCAATATCACATGTCCAGAAAGGTAAAACATCTCGTAAATCTCCAACTACATTAGATGGCATACATACAAGCGCATACAAACAGAGAGAGAGAGAGAGAGATGTTTGGGCAGTATGATGCGCCTAGAACATGGAGATTTCCACAAGCCTGAGCTATACTTTGTCTCGTCACTGACACATGAACAATTGGACATATCCAAAGATTCCACGAAAGGGCATTTAACCTTCAGAAGACAAACCAAATGAATTTGAAAAAATGAAAAAAAGGTACAGAATTCTTGCGACTTTGCTTAATGACTATTTAATGATCACATAAGGAATGGTTCAGTAAAAACCTCATTCATAAAAACCAATTTATTGTAGCGCTCTCTCACAACTCGCTCATTTAGTTACTAGAAAAGGCACAACGGTTGGATGCTTAAAAGGTCAAGTAGAGGGCCCAAACCATGAATAATAGCTCAAAGGGATATTAAAAATTAGCACCAACAGTTGGATACATATTAGGTACGTAGGAGTCCAGTATGTGCAGCCACCAAGGGGTAAACAAGTCCAATTAACAATTGGATACATAACCCAACAAAAAGGTCACAACATCAACTGAGCAATTAAAATTAGCTCAACAATTAGTGGCACACAGGAGCAACACATGCGGGCCATACAAAAAATCCAAAGGATTAAGGTATTGGGACAGCACTTATTAAACTCCAAGCCAACTAATCCAGCCCATTAAAATCAGCCCAATCTTTAGTTGCATTAGACCAGAAAAGTTGGGATCATATTTGGGCATGAGGTCCAACAAAAATTTTGTTGGGCCCAAAAGCAATAGTGCCCCGGAGGGCTATTGGGATTGGGCCACAAAATTTGAGACATTAGAATCCAACGGATACATACGGCCACCACAAAGCCACAATGGGCAATAATCAGATTAGCCAATAGATTAGGGTTAACGAGAATAACTCAAGAGGGCACTTTTGAGAGTCTCAGCTCAACCTAACCCAGCGCATCCAGATTACATTGGGCTCAGATTTGGGCATGAGGTCCAACAAAATTTTGTTGGGCCCAAAAGCAATAGTGCCCCGGAGGGTTTTTGGGGTTGGGCCACAAAATTTGGGACATTAGAATCCATACAGGCTGGACATCAGATTAGCCCAATTAATCATTTTTGGTGTTTAACCCAATTCATCATTTTGGTGTTTAGCCATTCAAGCTGGACATCATTACTGCACCATTCAACAATATTGTAATCAGAGCCAGAGATTTTTAAATCAATGAGATAGAAAGGAAACAATGTATATCAATAAGTAACATAAGACGTAAAAATTTAAAACCAACTATTTCTGTTGATTCGCTTTTGTAAAACCTTGTTTGCCAATATAAGTAACTATATGTTTTTTTTTTTTTAAACATGAATTAAACTGTAAAGCAATTAGGGTAACCAAAACTGACAATTGAAACAAATAGGATGATGGGAATAAAACATTAAGGTCTTTGAAGTACCACACTGAGAGCAGAGACTTGTGTGTTTGTAAGGAGGAAACAAAGAAGAAAATAAGATACCTGGATGGGGAACATCTGTTCAACTAACACAAGAGAACCAAGAAGTGAAGCTACAATGAACCTCTGGTATGAAATAATCATGGCCATGACCACATGAAATTGGGATGATCAGAACAAGCAACTTAGCTGTGTGGGTGAACTGCTTACAAACTTCATGTGATAACCACACCCCTTTTGTTCAAGTGAAATCATTAGTGATGTTTCAACATGGAGCACGTTCAATTTGGGGTATATGCCCATATTCAACAACCTGAGACCAACCTGCAATGGATTTGTGAAATATATGAAAGCATGATAAGCAAATTCCAATGAAGTCAGCTAAATAAATCTGCAACTACATGACAGAAAAATATTACATGGCAACAGAAAATGAGAATAACGATTCACAAGTTCTTTTGTCGAATCTGGGATTGAAAATTTTAAGACAGCCATCAAATAAAAAATGGACTTCAATCCCAAAATAGGATGAAAAGCAATCAATAAAATGATGACTTACAGGTGAAAATGATGCTCTCTCAAGATAAAGGTAGCAGGAAATTTATGAAAATAATATAAATACTCATAATTCTTAAACATACTGAATTGTTGCTGATCACAATCGAGGTTTTAACAATTGGAGGAATTGTTAATACGAGATAGAAAGGTATTCCAGAACTAAGAAAAGAAAATCACGACGACAAACCTCACAATTGTCAAAAAACCAATGAAAGCTTTCTTAATGTACAGAAAGGTTTGGCGATTCCTGACAAAAAAGTTGAACACAGTTGAACTTTATCTAATAAAAGTTGCAGTAAGTATTTAGCACAATGAGTGGAGCCAGATAATATTACCTCGAAATAAGTGGTGTCTTTGAATAATGTCTGAAAACTAGAACTTGGTCACTCATTACGAGTTTTTCATTTCTTGAGCCAACCTCTCAAATATCAAAACAAATAATCACCAATGTGTAAATTCACTTCACTCTTTAAACATAATTATACAGAAAGTAATGCATTAGTAAACACATAAAAATGAATTAGACCAGTCGGGATCCCACCTTTATCAGTAGCAAAGCCACAATGCTAATTAGATTAGGCCATAGATTAGGTTAAAGGAGACAACTCAAGAGAGCACTATTAAGAGTCTCAACCTAACTGTTGGGCCATTCAAATTACCCGTGGGCACTTACTTGCATTAGATCAGTTGGGATCCCTCCTTTATCACCAGCAAAGCCACAATGGAAAATTAGATTAGGCCAAGGGGTAAAACAGAGAACTCAGGAGGGCACTATTAAGAGTCTCAACTCAATAACTGGGCCATTCATATCCCATGAGCACTGCCATTAGACCAGTCGGGATCCCTCCTTTATCACCAGCAAAGCCACAATGGTAATTACATTAGGCCACAGATTAGGTTAAAGGAGACAACTCAAGAACGGCACTATTAAGAGTCTCAACCTAACTGGTGGGCCATTCAAATTACCTGTGGGAACTTACTTGCATTAGACCAGTTGGGATCCCTCCTTTATCACCAGCAAAGCCACAATGGGATATTAGATTAGGCCAAGGGGTAAAGGAGACAACTCAATAGGGCACTATTAAGAGTCTCAACTCAATATCTGGGCCATTCAAATATAACAATATTGTTCTAAATTTTTTAAGAGAAAAATGGCAGTTTAATATTACCTGAATAAATGATAATAATACTACTGCGTTTAAGGGACAATGTTTCTAGCAGTGGACACCTGAAAAGAAAAGGAAAAAAATTCATAACTAACGGAGGAGGGAATAAAAGCTGGAAGACAAATTGAGATTATTTAGCACCTGATAGACACATGGAGCACACTGTATTTCACTATCTGAAGATCACGCAATCTGTCATGATAAATGGTAATCTCCTGAATGCCATTACCCAAAGTAGCATCATTGACAGTTAAACTCTTCAACATCTGGCATTCCGTCAACGCTTTGAAAAACGTCTCGCCTAACTGGCCTTTTCCACGGGTTAAAACCTCAACATTTCTGATGCAAATCCAAAGAATCGTAAGAACCTAAAGGTTACAAGTTACAAAATAATCATATCAAATCAAAAACTAATATAACTCAACGAAGAAACTGCCTTCATCACAAGGGGATGGATAGCAGGAGTTCCATAGATATTTACTGCAGTAGCATTTTGATGTCGCTGACACATTTACTCAACTATAGTTGCAAAAAGTAGCAAACTCAGAACACCAAGAATCAACAACACGCAGTCAAGAATTAACAAATCAAGAACAAGAAAGTCCAAGTTGCTAACACAAACACCAAGAACCAGCAAGAAACAATCGAAACAGGAAATCAAAAACAGGCTGCAAATTAACCAAAAAAGGTGCACGATAGATCAAGGTAATTCAAGTAGGGAAGTCAGTGTACAGATGAGAGTCCATCGGGGCCAACAGAGGGGCATGCCATTAACACTAATGATTCAATAAGCGGACAAGAAGATGCTGTAAGCAGATAATGAATAGCAGTATGAAAGCTTGATTTTATGAATTATAAAGGTCGCAAGAAATTTATGAAAATAATATAAATACTCAATTCTTTAACATACTGAATTATTGCTGATCACAATCTAGGTTTTATTGAAGGAATTGTTAAAACAAGATAGAAAGGGAATTCCAGAACTAAGCAAAGAAAATCACAACGACAAACCTCACAATTGTCAAGAACTAATGATCTCGATACAGGACAGCCTCCTCCACCACTGAAAACATCACAACGGACAAGAAGATGTTGAAAGCAGATGTAATGAATTTTGCTTTTTTTTTTTTTTTTCAGAATAAGGAATGTGGAAAGTATGACCTAATTGACTATTTATTAGACGAATTAAGGCGGCTTACCGCTTATCTAGCCCTAACGCCTTAATTTTTACATGCCTTTTTTAACTTTTTTCCTATACCGTTGGCTCTATTTAGGCCTAAGCCAATTGATCCCTAAATTCTCTAATTAAAACATTTGTGCAAATTCAATATAAAATATAAAATTTTGAAGTATTTTACAATTTTAAAATATAAAATATTTATATTATTTAAAAAAAAACTTGAAATCATTACATAAATACAATTTGCTTAACAGTTTTAGAGACAAAAATGTTAATTAAGTCTATACAATCAAGTTGTTCAGTGATTTTTTTTTCAATTGATAATATAATTAATTCGTTCAATTTTTCTTGAGATATGGTAGATTGAAGAAAAGTTTTAAAGTCAAAAACTTTAATTAACAAACTAATAATTGATTTATCAATGAATTTTTTTAAAATGGAACATTATTAAATAAAATTTAGAAATTAATTATTTTCTCTGATAACTATCAATAAACTAGTTATTGAAGAACTATATATAACAAAAAGAAAATTACTTTAGATGTGGTGAACAATTCTTCTTAATGTGTTTGAAAAAAAAATCTTCTTAATGTTAAGTAATATTTCAAAATTTATTCTTGAACTAATTGATTTACCTTAAAATTAGATGTAATAATTTTAATTTGATGGATGCATGATGTTATTTATAAAATATAAAACTATCAAAATTGTTTTAGTCATTTTTTTTTTGTCAAAATTAAAGTGAAACAAACTATTATTTATAGAAGTTTGACCTACGTGTAAATATTTATGTAAGTCCTCGATTTAATGAAATACATTGTATCCATCGTATTTATTATTATAAGTTTGTTAGACTTAACAATAATATCAACAACAAAAAAAAAATCAAACAAGACTCTTTTATAATAATTAAAAAATATATATAGCTCTTGTATCGATTTTACATCAGTAAATGAAACAAAAGCAAAAGTTAGATATTAAATTTGGTTTATAAATTTAGTATTTAATTAAAGCTGTATATTTTGATATCTTTTTATACCCAAAAAAAAAAATTGAAGGGAGCTGATATTACACTTAAATTTAATTTTAAATCAAGTTACAGGTTTCTTTCACATTAAGGACAAAAAAAAGAATATGTAAATTATAACTGTTTAAGGGTATGTTTGGATTGAGATGTGTCCATCCGGATTTGGGATGGATAAAATCTCAATTCTTGTTTGTTGTGGGATGTGGGTGGATTTGCAAATCCTAACTACATCCTACTTTTTTTATAACTTCGAATAAAAATACTGTATTTACTTTTTCTACATTCTAAAGAAAAAAAAATATCCACTTTTTCTATCATTCCCAATGTGATGATAACATTTTAACTATAATCATACCCTATAAAATCCCAAAACAAACACAAAATTTTCAAAATTCACATTTTTACAAAATCCACTCAAATCTTAAATCCAAACTTGCAAAATCCACCCTGCCCCAATCCAAATATACCCTAAAAGAAATTGAATTCAAATAGTAGATTTTTAAAACGACCAACTCAAAATTCTTCAATCTAAAGAAGGAAAAGGTAAACGGTCATGATACTTTTAAATACCTAATATTAATTTTCTGAAATTTGTAATCATATAATTTAATTCATTTTCGTAAATTCTCTATTAAGTATTACCTTGCACTGCATAATATTCTTAAATATGCTTATGCATGCTGGAGTCCTAAATTTCCACACTTTCTTGTCCACGATAAGTTGACAACGACAACCGAAGAGCACCAAAGACATCACATGAGGTTTTGTCAAGTAATAACAAATATTACAATTTTATTGATTTGGTATTGACTATGGATCCTCTATTTGGTATTTTATAATTTTGTTATTAAACTCAATCTCAAACTTATCTCCGACTAATTTTGATTGTATCCTTTTAAATTTTTTACACTTCCAAAATTCAAACCTCATCGCTATCTTTTAATATTATTTCCAACAATTTCTTTTGATATAATAGCATTTATATTATAAAATCAAATAAAATTAGTTTTTCTATCACAACATAAAATTTTGCTACTTTTTTATTATAATTTGAGTGAAAAATCTAAAATAACTCTTGCACTCACATGTTTATATTGTAAAATTGTTGACCGATATAACGAGAGATGTTATTTATGTTTTATCATCAAGGATAAAACTATTAGTTTTTAATATTTTGATAGAAAAAAAAAATATATTATCTATTATGATAGAAAAATAATTACTATGGTAATTTTGATAGAAAGGTGCTATCCTATATTTTATATTTTTTTATTATAACTAAAATTCTCCAACAAAATAATATTCTACGTCACACCAATGATTGATGTTTCCACAAAATATGGTGGAGGTTCCAAATCATAGGCAAGTTGCATCTGCCGATTCGCCTTCCAAGCTGCAAATTTCCACATTCTTATATTTTCTACTTTATTCACCCAAAGTGACCGATACATAAAAGAGTGGTTGTTCAATATGACTGAACGTACTTCTACGTGTTTAGACCATCAAGGTCGAACGTAGTTTGTTAGATTTGATCAACTTCTTACATTTTTTCGTATGATTTTCACACGATTTTCATATATTTAATTAATCCGTGAAATGTTTGTGATTATGTTGACATTCCATTCATCAGCAAATTCAAAGAAAGAAAAAAATCAAGAAAGATGAAAAAAAGAGAGAGAGAAAGTGGAGGGGAAGACTGAAGAGAGATATTATAGAGTTTAAATTTTTTTTTCTAAAGAATAAAGTTGGTATTTTTTATTGAAATTTATACAATTGGGGTGTGATAAGTAAATATGGAGTCCACCTAGAGACGCCCAAACGGTTCGCCGGTTACGGTTCCGGTTCGAACCGCCGGTTCGGCGGTTTCGAATTGGTGGAACCGAAACCGAACCGTGTGATGGCCGGTTCCGGTTTCGGTTCCAAACCGCCGGTTGAACCGGAACCGGGCGGTTCGGCCGGTTCGAACCGGCGGTTTTGGTCGGTTTTTTCTTTTTTTTTTTTTTTTTTTTTTGATTGATTTTTTTATAATTATAAAATCACAACTCCAAATTTGATTTTTAATGTTTGTTTTGAAATATATCATATCATAATTTATACCATGAGAAATTGAAATATTTAAGTGAACAAACATTTTTCATTATCATTATAACTTGGAAAATTATTACAAGTTAGAACTCTATATAATCTATGATCTAATATATTACAAAAGTTGATATATATTACAATTACAAAAGTCCATATCTATCTAAAAGAAATAAAAGTCTATCTTGAATTACAATTATCTATCTATCTTGAATTATATAATACAATTCTAAGATCTAAGTAGAACATTCTAACTAAGTAACATATGAAACAACATTAGCCAAAAGGAGGGGAAAAAATTGAAAGAACTTGAGTTTTATTCTAAGTTTGGAATTGAAATTCAAATTCCAAACTTAAAATAAAATTGCCTACGTATCCTTAATTCAAATCAAATTAAGGAATCAAAGCTCACGTAGTTCTCTTACCTCAACTTACCTACGCCCAATCGTCGGGGTTGTTGATGTCACTACCACCGGAGGATGTTGTGTTTGAGTCGTAACCATACAAGTCCGGTTCACCTTCCTCAAAGCGTGTGCAATCGAGGTTTTGTTGACGTTTGGATGCCTTGACCCAATCCTCAAGGAGCATAAGGTTTTGGACATTCTCGGCGGCCAAGTTTGCTCGTCTCGCACTCAAAGTGTGGCCCGATATGCTAAAGGCATGTTCAACCGAGACCGTGGAGGCGGGACATGCAAAGATCTCCTTGGCAATAATTGTTAGTATAGGATATATGGTGGTCCTCCGTGACCACCACTTTAATAGATCCGAATTGTTCTCGAAAGCAATAGATTCAAAAGTAGCACTTAAATAAGAATCTAATTCTTGTGATGGGTTGGTACCTCTAGCTCTTTTTTGCGTTCTTATGTCATAGAAGTTGTAAAATTGACTAAGAGTTGGTCCAAAACTAGATGAAGAAGAAGAATAACTACTAGATCCTACATTTTGATCTCCTACTTCATCACTACTACTTGCATCACCATGAATTGTTTTATATTGTCTAAATAAATCATACAAATAATTTTTTGCCCGTTTTACTACTTCCCTAGGATTAGGCACATATTCTACTAGATCATATTCACTAATCAAACCACATGGAAACAATGCATTATAGTACATATTTAAGAGTTCTTCTAATCCATCTTCTCTAATCCTAGGATCTAATAATTTAGCACATAAATATAGAGGGGGTAGCTCATGATAATATTTTAACCATTTTGTTTTCATCATAATAACTGCATCACTTAAAATAGGATCATCTTTGTAAGAGTTAATTACCAAAGCAATTTTAACACATTGATCTAAAGCTAAAGGAGATGTAGGATAATAACATCCACTAACTTCCCTAGTGGCTTCTTCAAAAATTTTTAACAAACCCATCATGTTTATACAAGAATCCCAAGAATGTGCAACTAACATAACATTATTATCACCAAATTCCATAAAAAAAGCACATAAAAGTTCTCTATAATTATACGAATCTTGAAGCATGTAAAAAGTAGAATTCCACCTATGTGGCACATCTTTCACAATTTTTTTTACTTCTAATCCATTCAATTTACAAAACGTGGCCCATCTTTTCCGCATTTGTACGGTGTGACAAATTAAATTAATTGCATCTCTAATTTTATCTATTTCTACTTCTAAAGTTTTTAATCCATCTTGAACACATAAATTAAAAACATGACACATGCATCTAGTATGAAAAAGATCACCATTTAATGAAGGTTTACAAAAATCAATTATTGTAGGCAAGCTAGCTTTATTATTAGTTGCATTATCTAAAGCTATAGCAAATACTTTTGTTAATATACCATAATCATTTAACACATGTATTACTTTTTGTGAAATATGCAAACCGGTATGTTTTTTATTAAAATCAATAAAAGCAATTAAACGTTTTTGAACATCCCATGCATCATCAATCCAATGGCAAGTAATTCCCATATAATCATTTTTATTATAAGGATCTTTCCAACATTCACAACATATTGCAACTTTTTGTTTAAGGTTAGCTAAATCGGATACTAATTTATATTTTCTTTCACGTACTCTTTTATCAATATCCCTAGTGGCCGTGTTCCTACTTATCATTCTAGCGGGTGGTTGTAAATACGTGCTCACATAATCTTCATAAAGGTCATCGGAAGCAAATGAAAAAGGTAGATGTTTTGAAGCAATAAAATCGGCGGTGCCTTTCCTAAGTTCTAATTGACTAAATTTAAAGGTTAAAGAATTCATACCTTGTGAAGACCCGGTGAATCCTCGTAGTTGTGTTTGAGAGCGCTCCAATCCAACCTTGTCGGGATGCTTCTTCGTGATGTGGTTGTTAAACGTTCCATAGCCCCCTCCATGCTTGAACTTGTATTGCTTTCCACAATGGTTGCACGTGACTACGTAGTCGACATCCGAATTCGGCACGGCTTCCTTCTTGAAGTGAATGGAGAAAATGTCACTTCGAAGTGAAGAAGGTGCTCTATTTGAAGTGGTTTGAGTTTGATTCAAACTCTCTTGTGTCGGATGCACCTCTTCTTCATCTTCGTCGGCTAAGGCTTGAGCGATTTGTTCCCCCAAATCGACATTCGGATCAAGGTCGTCACACCATTGATCAATGAGTTCATCTTCATACGATGGTGGAGGTGGCATGGGACTCTTTCCCTTCCCACGAGATGATGAAGTTGAAGAACCTCTTCTAGACATGATGAATTTACAATAGAAAAAATAGAAGTAGAAATAGAACTAGAAGTTGATGACGAAGAACAAGAAATCGAAATATAACAAGAATTTGAGAGATTTTGAACTTGAAATAATTTAAAGTGAGCTAGAATGCAAGAATTGAGACTTGAGAGAGAGAGAGCAAGAGAATTGGTGTGAGTAAATACACAATTTGAACCCCTATTTATAGATCTTAAAAATTCAAAAAAAAAAAAAAAAAAAAAAAGGAAATTGCTACGCTCCGGTTCGAACCGCCGGTTCCGGTTCGGTTCGAACCGGCGGTTCGACACATCACAGCCGTCAATTTCCAACGGCCATTTGATCTCGGCCGTTGGATGCAAAATTCCTCCAAACCGCCGGTTCGAACCGGCGGTTTCCGGTTCGGTTCGGTTTTGGCCGGTTTGCAACGGTCATTTCATCCGAGCCATTCATCTTCAACGGCTATATTTGATTCAAGCACAACCGTACACGTGGCATGGTCGAATTTAAAAAAAAAAAAAATTACATAAAACCGGCGGTTCGAACCGCCGGTTAAACCGCCGGTTTGCCGGTTTGTTTAATTGAAAACCGAAACCGAACCGGTTCCCGGCGGTTCCCGGTTCCGGTTTGGAACCGAAACCGGGTCAACGGTTCCCGGAACCGTTGACCGCCGGTTCGAACCGGCCCGGTTCCGGTTTTCCGAACCGTTTGGGCGTGTTTAAGTCCACCCAACATATAATCATGTTTCCATATTTAAAAATACCTTGTACAAACTCTTATATATAAATATGATGCCCCTTAATATACAAGATTAAAAGAAAAATTAAACTTGCTAAAATTAAAAAAATGTAAATAACATGTGTATAAGAAAAAATGTATTTATGATTTTAATTTGAAGGAGTTTATTTCTATCATAGATAGCATGAGTTGAAGTTGTGATTTGTCGTGAACAAGGACGAAAATATCGCGATAAATTGGCAATCGATATCGATATGCACGGACGAATTTTTTTGGCAAAATATCGGCGATATATCGATATCGGTCAAGTTATGCACAAATTTGGCAATTTATCGGTTGTCGGTGGAATTTTTTTTTTTTTTTGATTTTTTTTGAATTTTTTTTTATGGTAAATTAATTAGGCTAGTGTGTTAAACAATTAAATACATATTTGAATTCAACTATATTTTTAATTAAATAATTAGTAAACTTATATTTAGTAAATTATTTGAATTTAGGTTCCTCATATAAATTAATTAGGCTAGTGTGTTAAACAATGAAATACGTATTTGAATTCAACTAATAGTTTTAATTAAATAATTAGTAAACTTATATTTAGTAAAGTATTTGAATTTAGGTTCCTCATATAAATTAATTAGGCTAGTGTGTTATATAAATTAATTAGGCTAGTGTGTTAAACAATGAAATACGTATTTGAATTCAACTAATAGTTTTAATTAAATAATTAGTAAACTTATATTTAGTAAAGTATTTGAATTTAGGTTCCTATCATAAATTATCATGGCTAATGTGTTAAACAATGAAATATGTATTTGAATTCAAAATTTGTCATGTTATCATAACCAGTGACGAAAATGTTATTATAATAGACAACGTTTATATAATAGTTTATCTCTAAATTTGTTGTAAACATAACTTTTTATTTGAAATTTAAGTTCAATATATGTATTAATGTTACTTATAATATTATATAAAGTACTAGATATATTTTTCAATTTTTTTCAATTTTTTGCGCAAAAACCGATATATCCACCGATATCGATATATCCGTCGATATATCCGTAAAATCAAGGTACCGATATATCCATCATACCGATATTTTTGTCCTTGGTCGTGAACTAACATTTTGTGAATTACATATCTCCCACACGGCACCAAGACTTGAGACTTTGCTATGCTGTTAAGCATACATCATTATCTCCCTATTCATTTTTTCTTCCTTTGTCAATTAGAAAAGACGACCTAACTCAAAATTGCACCTTATTTTTAGTAATTTCTTTTTTTGTTGGACACTATTAAAACTCTAAAATACTTAAAATGAACTTTTCCATATTAAATTTGGAAATCATTCATACTCTTTTTTTTTTTTTAATGATTTAGTTGAACTTAAAATTCTAATAATCATTTACGTCTTATTATGTTTTGATGGAAAATGGTATTTCTTCAGGAATCAAACATGAAAAAAATTAAACAAAGCTTTTGTAGTAAATAATTTTTGGTGATCGGTTGCTTTTCAGCTTTATCCTGCTAAAATTAAATTAAGTTAAATTAAATGAGAAAGAAGAAAGAAAAGGAAATATATTAGTAAAGCAAATTAAAGGAAGTACATAAACCCTAAAAGCCAGGCACTGCCAAAGGACTTAGTTATCAGTTAACACCACTGACGTTGCTTTTCCATTGAACTAAATCACTCATTCTTCTTACTGAATCACAAATCAAGAATCCAATTAATTGCATGCAATATATTAACTGATCACTCTTTATTACCTTCAGATCATAAAATTTATAGACCTGTATTTTATGTTAAATTTTCCACAGGCTGGCAATCGTTCATTCTAATATTAATATGAAACTTTTTAAAAGGAAAAGGTACAAAAAATCAATAATTTAATTAGAAACTAAAATAAAACACAGTTTTGAAATAAAGGTTTTGTGAGATACCCAAAGAAACATGGAGATTACTAGACAGGCAGGATTGGATGGAGCTTTCATATTATCTAAAAAAGAAACAGAATTTTATATATATATATTCGATGGACAAGAAAGAGTGGTATCTTAGCTATGCAAAGAAATGTGTAGAAATGGCATAGGTGGAATCCAACATCAATTGGTAAAAAGAGACATGAGAGATGGTCCCTTCTCCTCTTAAACAAGCAAACAAACAAGAATAAATACCACTCTTCATAAATATTCTATTTTGACCCAATTTTCTTTGCTAAAGATTGCCCTTATGCACTTTAATGCATGTAATGGAATATTGCTTTTATTCAGCTTTCAATAAATAGAAGGAATAATATAAATCTAAAGGATTAAAGCTACTTATATAAACTAAAAAACAAAAGAGCAAACTACAAAATGCAAAAAAAATTAATAAAGACAAAGAAAAGAGTGTAAAAGAGTAGATGATCTGATAATGTTATACCAGCCTTGTGGACTAGTCATATAAGTTTTAAGAATATCTGCCTTGTCCAATCCATCTCAGACACTACTTGCCACAGTAATTATATGGCATTTATTTTATAATTATTCATATTAAATATGTTTATACTAAATCCAAATATTGTACTCTATGAAATATTTACTAGACCGAAGTTAAGACAGAAAGTAGTAGGAAAAATTTGCAAGCCATTATGACTCACGCAATATATGTTAGTATTGAAAATGGATTTAGAGTTTAATTTTATGGATTAAAAAATACACTTTAAATCCAACAAATTAAAGGCTCTTCATTGGATAATATAGTCATATAAGTTCCAAGGGAGAAGGATGTATATCTTTAAGCAAACCCAGAACTTGTTGCATTGTGGGCCTCTTCCACGGCGTCTCCGCCGTACACAAGTACCCAACTCGGAGACACTCCACCATCTGACTCACCGAGTCACCGCATCCTCTCAGCCTCGAGTCGAGTGCACTCGCCCCGTCTCCATCCTTCACTAACCTCCTCACCCAATCGATGGTCTCACACGACCCTGATCGACTAGTCAACAGTTCCACCAAAATCACTCCAAAATTATACACGTCGTCCTCGATGGACCCACCAGTCTGGTCCCGACTTTGTGCAAAATCAGTGATCCGGGGCTCGAAATTGTCCGCCAATAAGATATTGGAGGGTACTAAATGCCCATGCACGACCGGCTTTGACCGGGCATGGTGGAGATAGGCAAGTCCACGCGCCACCCCAACAGCAATGCGGTGGCGTGTGTGCCATTCCATCAGGTCCAGGGAAGTGCTGTGGGCCCCGTTTTGGATCTCCCAAGTGTCAGTGCTCCAATCCTCCACGTTGGGGGCCCCTGTCGGGAGTTCATGCAGCCACCGGTGAAGGTCACCGTTGGCCATAAACTCGTACAATACCAACTTTTCTTTACCTGCAAATGGGGGAACAATCTACCTCATTAATTTCATCATTCAAGCATTCAATGTCATTGTAGGCCCTGTCCTTAAAGTGATGAAATAAATATCTACTCAAATCATTGATGATAAGATGTACAAAAAAGAATTTCTAGGGCCAATCTTAAATTGATCAAATGCATTTCATTCACATACATAAATCACATAGGAAAGACATGCACATTTGTACTTGGGAAAAGTCATACGGAAATAAATCATATTGTCCCAAAATCGCCACATTTGACTTTTTAAAATTCACGAAAATCGAAGCACTCAGTAGAAATTTTTACAGCAGTTCAAAAATGAATCTAGCACAACCTTCCAAGCTCATTATCACGAAAACCTATTACAAAAATTGTAATCATGATCTGATCTTCCACTGCAAGAATATCTGTATTGGCATTTTCTCAGAAACCAAATCTCACGTGAACACATTTAATATGGGGGTCTGCCACTCAAAATTAAATGCTGAATTGAATCCAAATAATTCTAGTTCATAAATATTATAACCACATATGACATGACATGTCACATGTATAAAATGCATTATTATTTAGATAGTTAATACTTACCAGCAATACAGTAGCCAGTGAGGGGTAGCAAGTTAGGGTGTTTGAGGCTGGAAAAGTCTTCGAACATAGCCACAGCATCATCATTGCTGACCCTTCGAGCATTTTCCAGGACCTTGATTGCCACGTGGAGATCACCTGGCAGCACGGCTCGGTAGAGGGGCCCACACCTTCCTTCAGCGAGGAGGGATTCTTTTCCGAAGTGTGACGTGGCAGCAATCAGGTCTTTGAACGTGAGGTTCATCAACGGCTTCTCGAACATCACCACCGGAGCTGACGTGGGCTCTTTGATGTCAGCTATCCACGACGACCCGGATTCGGTTTCGAACGAAAACGGGCCGGATTTCTCCATTCGGAACGGGGTTTGGATGGGCTTTGAGATGGACCATTTGTTTTGCCTTGCTCTCTTCCTCTTCTTGCATATGTAGCATGTGGAAACACCGATGACGAGGATTATTAAGGATGATGATGCAATTGATATGACTAGGATTAACGTCTTTCCAGTCTTGGATTTGGGCTTGGTTCCTTTGATGGGTTTGAGGTTTTGATCTTCTCTGTTCTTTGGCGGCGGTTTGTGGGGTGGGTGGGATCTGATGTGTAAGGCAGGGGCGGTGGTGTTGGTGGTGGCGGTGGTATTATTGATGAGATTTCCGGCGTGAATAAAAGCAGAATTACCAAATCTTTTGACATTTTTGGCGTCCAAAAAACCAGATAAATTATTGAATGAGATGTTCAAGAAATTGAGGTTACCTAATGGTGGAAAATCGGCAGGGAAATTACCAATAATACGATTGCTCGAAATATCTAAATATTTCAAGTAGTTAAGACCAGAAACGGGCCTTAAATTCCCCGAAAAATTACACCCAGAAATGTCGAGAGATTCAAGATTAGTTAAGTTGGTGAACCAAAACGGAAACGCGCCATGAAAATCATTATGCGAGAGATTAAGAAATCTGAGACTGGGAAAATTGGAAAGATAAGCAAAGCTCTTGAACCTATTGAAAGAAAGGTCAATCTTCCGAAGCGGAGAAGACTTGAACAGGCCGGGCTTGTAAAGCCCAATCGGGCCGCCGAGGCGGTTTCGGGCCAGGTTGATTTCAGCGAGGTTGGGAAGAAGCCACAGGATGGGAGAAACAAAGCCCGAGAGGGAATTGTTGGAGAGATCCAAGGAGCGAAGGCTGGTCATGTTCTTGAGGTATTTCCATGAGATAGAGCCGGTGAGGTTTCTAGAAGGGAGATGAACGTGGGAGATCGAACAGTTGTCGGAAAACCAGGAAACGTTGAAGCCGGAGACGGAGGCGAATGCCCTGGTGAGAAGGGCTTGGTCGGAGTTATTGCAGGTTGACGATGATTGTGTTAGAAAGACGAGTGAAGTGAGGAGTAGGAAACTGAAGAGAGCTTTCATGGCTGCTTTCAGAAGACTGTAGCTTTCAGACTAGGTGGTTTTGAGTTGCCATTATAGAGAGAGAGAGAGTTGTTATTGAAGGCTTTTGCTTATAGTGATTAGGCCTCTTCAACTACTCTCAAAGAACAAGTACAGCATGGAGACGACTGAAACAGATCCACTAGGAAAGATATGTAATACTAGTATACTTTTGTTTTGCGTATGTGATTTTCTTTTTCTTTTTAAAATCACATATTTTTTTCATGAGTTAATGAAATTATATATATATATATATATATATATATATATATATATATATATATATATAGCACATGAATAATATAGGAAATTTGGAATAAACGATTTGTCATCATTTGCAAGAAAAGAATATGGGAATATGTCCATCCATTTATTATATTATAGTTATTGTTTTTACAAATATAATAATAAAATATAATATACAATTAAAATATAATACAAAATAGCATATCAAAGTCTTCAGTTACCACTGTCTTTTTGTCTAATTTATCCCACTAACATTTGATTGGTCTTACTTTGAAATTATGTTTTTCAGGAGAATTTTGAAATTGATGTTTCACAAGATGGATGGTGTGTTATTAATTTGTACGCTTTGACCTTTGTTTTAGACTATTATAATACCTAAAATGAAATACATGAGTTATGTGTAAATTCAAATTATATAACTAGTTGGGGGTTTTAAGATTCAAGAAAAATTTTAGTGTGAACATTATATATGCATGATTGCATGTATTTTCAATTTGAACGAATTGACTTAAGGCTTGACCTATAGTCAATCTCACAAATATAAAACTTAGAACTTGGAGTCAACCGTACCTATTGCTAGTAATTTGTGGCGAAAGGCAATTTATGTTTGAAAATCATAGATTCTTTTTTATTGATTTCTAATTATATATGTTACTCACAAATGTTTTTTATAGTTATAAAATTAAAATTATTGGGATAAGGTGTCAAGTCCACAAATTTTATCACACTTAATCTTATTTTTATTTGTTTTATTGAAAGGTGTGGATATCTACGTTGAATATACTATTAATGTTTTTATTTTAAAACAAATATGCTACTGGCCCCCATGATGTTTGAATTATTTTACAAATTGCTTCTAATCTTCTTTTAATTTATGGATATATTTTTCGCATTTTTCCTATATAAGATTTTTTTTATAAATTATTTGTGTTGGAATCTTCATAAATCAATCTTAAAATTTAAAGATGAATTTCATCACAAAAAATATTTATTTAATTTCTCAAATATATGTTTTATAAAATTGTCTCAAGTAATTGTTTAAATTCGATATGTGTTTAATTACGCAACAGCTAGCTACGATAAAGTAGAATTAGATAAACAACGTGAATGTTAATCAAATCGAACAGCAGAAAATCATAATACATTTTGTCTATAATACTTTTCTCGACAATGAAAGAGATGTGCATTATGTCGACGTGATTAGAGATAATGACAATTAGGACGTAGAGAATGTTCCTACAAAATTAAATTGAAACTGACAATGATGGTTCATGCAAATCTTGAACTAATTTCCATTTTCCAATTTTTTATTTAAGTGTAAAGTTATACAAAATAAGTTAATATGATTTTCACGGATATAATTATTTAAGAAAGAGCCCTCACTACCACAAACCTAATGTTTTGAGTTTATGTAGGATACGACTAGGAAATTCTGGATTTTTAAAATATAGATGAATATTTAAAATATGTGTTTGTTTAGAAATTTTGTAGGGTAGAATAATACTGTAAATGACAAATCAATGTTGGAAAATGTGTTAATATGTAATATTATATTGTTAATTGATGCAATGATAATGATTGGATGATTGTAATAATAGAAATTTAAGTGTGTATTAATAGGTTATAGTATATAGTTAATAATTGTGTTTTTATTTAAATAAATTAGAATTTTGGTAGATTATATAATCCTCTTCCAATCTCAAAATAAATGGGGATTTGAATGAATTTAAATTTCAAATCCCGACTAGTAAACACCAATCCAAACATAGCATATTTCTACAGAGTTATATGAGGATCGTAAATTGTGAGTAAATTAATTTAGGACATATGAGTACATATATACTTAAGATTTATGGTGAAGGTATAATTAAATACACTCTTAATTTTTTTGTTTTTGTAAATACAATTCTAACATTTAAGCATGGTGCAAATAGATTTTCAATGTTTATATTAGATGCAACTTAATTAGTCATATATTTTTTCACAAAAACTCATGTGAGACAGTCTCACGGATAGTTTCCGTGAGACGGAGCCCATCACCCACAAACAACATGTGAATTGTAGGGTTTGGGTGGTGGGTAAGTGGGTTGTGGGTTGACCCGTCTCACACAATGCATTAGAATTTCGTGAGACGGTCTCACAAGAGACTTATTCATATTCTTTTTATGTATTTCCTTTTTTACCTTCTTCAAACATGAGTTTTTTTATATTTTATTAAATAATTAATTAATACATAAGTTTTTGATATTTTCTTAAATAATTAATTAATACATAAGTTTTTGATATTTTATTAAATAATTAATTAGTTGTATTGAAAAATTCCTAATCCTAAATCAATTATTTATATTTTGTTTTTTCTTAAATTATGTATATAGGATGTTATACTCAAATTTAAATTTTGAAATCGAAACTTCATATGTTAATATGCTTATAAAGTAAAATTGTTGAATTTTGAAATAAGACATATTATGTTTGTTCTTCGTTGTTTGTTATCATATATAATATCATTTTTTATTTCATTTATATACTATTTAAAACTTAAAAAAAGAAAAACAATTTTTTTTTTTTTGGAAAAAATGTCATATTTATTTTTTCAATTTTTCGTATAAAATGTAGTAGTCTATTTGATTTTCAGAAAAAAAAAAATCAGTAGTAATTAATTTATAAAATTTAAAATTGATTTCGAATGTCAATAAAAATAAGTAACTACTTAACATACTTTAAAACATATTTTACAAAAGAAATTATGTAATAAATTTACACTAGAAAAACGTCAATAAAATGTTCATAGAAAGACGATTAGGGTGTACTTGGGGTGTATTTGCACAAAAAAAAAAAATAATAATAATAATAGCATATTTGTACCTCCATAACCATAAATAACAACGTTAGGTATATATTTATACATTTGTCCATTAATTTATTACCTATTAAATAAGAATTTTTTTACTAATATATTTGAAATCAATTTATTTGAAGGGGGGATGCAATTAAAACTAGACATTAGTCCAAATTCAAACCGACATTCTTCCTGAGTTTTTTTTCCAGAATCAACTCAGTTATAATTTATAAATTAAATTATTAACCCCAAAATAATATCAAGTTCGAATCTTTAATCCGTTGGTTCTCGCTTTTACTAGTGACTTTTATTTAAATTAATTTTAGGAATTAATGTCGAACCTTTTTTTTTTAGTAGTATTAATTTATATTTTGATGGGCCATCAAGAAATATACTCGAAAGTTAAAGTGGATTTGGACACTTGCTGGCGACTTACTCCACAATTCGTATCTGGATTTGGGTTAGGTTATTCCATCCCTCTACAGACGTGATTATCGCCTTAATTAATTATTCTTTTATGAATAAATAATTAATTGAATTTGAATCAATTTAATGGGTTGGAATATTTTATATCTTTACCTAATCCCCATGTAATCCAAACCAAAAATTCCAACGAGAATGCCAACTAGGATTTCGATGTCAAGTACAAGACTAAAGCTATACCAGGTGGGCCATGATATTTATTTTAAGCTATATCTGAAATTATTGAAATAAATAATCACCTCGATTATTAAAGAAAATAAACTTGTTGACCTTGACTAAGATTTAAGATTTTCAGTTGTGACAATATAGGACGGGAAAATGGTGAGTAGCATAATTGATTTTTTCTCAATGATTTATGACCCTAAATGCATAGTGGATGGTAAAATAAATACTCAGTTCCTCTCAAAATATATATGTTGTTTAAAACTGACTCAAGATATTAAAAAAAAAAACCTGACTCACGATTGTGAAAACATTTTATAGATATAATTATATGCATAAAATAATTATATTATTTCAACATATAAGGAAATCATAATTAATGTATAAAACTAAATAAAATACAGTATAAAAGAACTAGATATGGTACAGTTGGAAAAAATCTCTAACTCTTTTTTACAGTAAAAAAAACAACAATTGATTGAAATATATTCTATTTTTAAAACGAGGTTATTCCAAACAGGGAAGTATTAATTATCATTGGATTTGGTAGATAGCATGTGTCATCTCCTTTTCATTTAAAAAATTGTGTGTTTTGTCTCACCCAAAGTATGATTTTTAATTTAAGGTTATGACCGAATTTAGATATAATTTTTGTATGTCATCAAATCTCACTTATACACCTTTATTTATTCTTTTATCCATCAAAATCCATCAACCAAAATTTATTAAGGCTAATTACGACTTTGTTAGAGAGAGATCATATATAGAAATTTCATTGAAAACTAACTTTGAGTTTGTTAACAATATATATATATATATATTTCTTTTTGAAACACAAATTTTGTGGGATGAAGGGTAAACATTAATTCCAATATGGTTTTGATAAATATTTCAAATTTATAAAAAAATTGAACTTAATAAATTAAAAGAAAACAAATATGTAAGCTATTGAAAAAAAAAAAGTAGTATAATATATGTCTAAAGATAGTCAATTCAAGATGGGCCTTTCCTCAATAACCCAAATCCGAATGAAAGGTCCAATGGTAGGTAGGCCTCCATACATGCACTAGAAAACCTTGAGTAAATAATAGCAACTCAAGTACTGAATATATATATATATATATATATATATATATATATCACATGATAGCATCTACATACTCATCTAATTTATTTTCATTACAAAGTCCTAATTTGATATACAAGCTCTTAAAGACTAGGAGAAAAGTACATGGACCCAATAAATTAAGTGGTCATGTTATTCTATATTACCTAATATAATCGAAGAATGGGAGAAAAATATCTAACATTTTGGGTTCCGATAAATATTTGGGAGGAAATAAAATGAAATACTCCATATACAAAATATGAAAATGTAGCCTTTTACTAAATTAACATAATTGGCCTAAATAGAGGGCCCAATTTGACTAAACAAATTGGATTAATATTTGAGTTAGAATTGGGATGAAGCCCAACTAATTAGATAGTTTGAAAGTGGTTCAAATATTCTAGAAATGCCAGATTCCCATTTCTCCAAACTAACTCATTCGTTGTAGATATTAATTAACAACTAAATCATTAAATATTTTCTCATGCTTCGTAACAAGTTAGTTCACATGAAATCTGTATTAATTTTGCAATTAAGACTACACCACCAATTTGGCTACCCACCCACCCACCCACCCCCTCCCCCGGGTGGGGGTGGGACTCCATTCTTAAGAGAGGGCTCTTACTTATTAATATATATATTACACACTATTTTTATATTTTTTGTTTTTTGATTTTTTTCCGCCGTACTTATGTTTTCACACTTTTATCTTTTGATTTTTTCCTTTATAGTTTTGTTTTTAACATTTTTATCTCCTACATTTTATTCTCTTTAACATTTGCCCATTGAACTTTGAGTTGGTCTCTTGTGAGACAGTCTCGCATGCGACGAGATTCAAGTATGTGTTTTTCAAATATAAGTATATATTTTTTAAGTATGTTTTTTACAATAAAAACATAAGTTATCAAAATATGTCTTTTATAGTCATAAATATATATTTTTCTGCTATAAGTATGACCGTCGCATGTGCAACGGTTTTACATGAGTTTTTGTGTTCAACTTTTACTCTTAAATTTTGGTTTTGACTTTTCAGAGGGTAGAAACAAAAAAAATGAAAATATATGATACAAAAGCTACAAAAATAAAGTTTATAAGGAAAAATAAAAAAACGATAGTAAATAGATAATAAACTTGCAAATAATACACGAGACCAAAGTAACAATCTTGGAAGTATATACAAACGTTTAAATTTTTGGAACTTTATTAACGAAGGACAATTTTAAAAGAGATCGGTCAACCCACAACCCACCATTCACAATTTATATGTAATTTGATGAAAATGAATTTAGTATATGAATAAAAATGATCCGTCTTACGAAAATTTTTGTGATTTTAAAATAAAAGAAGTAGATTATATTGAGGTTTACGTGTTTGTAAAGTCAGCACCGTCCATTAGCATGGCGGTTGATAAATTCACATAATGATTTCCAGAATTTGACTACCTAAATCCACATTGTATTTTTGAAAATGACGTTTGAATTTTCAAATTAATTAGGTTAGAGATTTTCAAAAACTCCACAGCATAGCCCAACAAGCAACAAAATAATATGCTGAAATTATATTTAGCAGCTGTTATTCTTCCCGTTGACAGGACATTTAATCCATTATTATTTTTAGCCGTTTTGCTGGAAGCCTGGAACCCACTTCATCCAGTTACTAAAAATCAATAAAAGAATTTATGCTGAAATTATTTCAGTGTTCTATTTTAAGCAAAATATAATAATAAAGTAACTATTTCACAACACAACTCGTCCCAGATAAAAAAAAAAAACAAAAAAAATTCAAACTGCCAGAAAAATTAATTGTCTTGTCCAAAGACTCCAAACTAATTCATTTTATCTCCACATCTTAAGTGTTGACCAAAAGAGAGTCTCATTTTGACCCGAAAGAATGTAGAGAGAAATATTTATTATTTATTAATGATCTTCTTTGTTTGAAAAAATAAATTTACTTCATGTTTTTGTACATAATATTTATTATTTAAAATCGCAATATTTCGTTTTAATGAATGTTTTAATTCAAAAGTATATATTGATCGAATACCGTTCAATTTACAAATTCTATTCTAATGGCGTGGGTACTCTTATATTTTGACATGTGTACAATTTTTTATAAAACGATAAAAAAAAAAAATATATACAATATATATATATATATATATATATATAAATTAATAAAAAAAATATACATGTCAAGATCGTACCATAGCCTAGGATAGAATTTGCCAAACTATAGGTAACATTGACATGAAAAATTGCACGAAAGCTTTCTAATTTAGTCCATTTGATGAAGACACGAGTCGAAATACACGTCAGCAAACCGATGACTCATCACCCAACTCTCCCGCTCCCATGAACTAAGTTTCCTCCACAGCCACCACGTGTACACCCACATTCATTGGCGCCTGCTCATCCTCATCGTGTACGCGTCCGCATTTAATCAATACTCCCTCCGTCCCAGCTCAACTTACCTACTTGCCATTTTTGTTTGTCCCAACTCAACTTGCCAGCCCATAAATGGCAAAAAAATTTTTACATTAATATCCCTATATTTCAACATTATTACAAAAATGCCATCAAAAAGTGCATATCCACTTGATTTGATGTGCATATTATTACAAAAATGCCATCAAAAAGTGCATATCCACTTGATTTGATGTGCATATTATTACAAAAATGCCATCAAAAAGTGCATATCCACTTGAGTCAACTGCATTTTCTTAATCTCCGTGCCCGGTCAACGTAGGCAAGTTGAGCCGGGACGGAGGGAGTACTTCTTTTGTGAGTAATAATATTTTAATAATTAATACTTTAGTAAAATCCCGCGTTAACGCAGATCACAGAAACGTCCAGCTATAAAAAAAAGGAAATATACTTAAATTATGCCCTTTTTCGTTTATTTATACACCAACTTTTTTAAAATTTATAGAAAACGCCGTCAAATTAAATAACGGAAAATTGATACATATTCAACTTTTTGTAGACCTCACGTCGAAAGGGAACGCATACATGGAAATACACAGCTCAACTTCAATGGCAAAGCCACCCCATTCATATCCCCACCGCCTCTATTAATAGGGCTTCAAAATTTGCAGCGATTTCATTCTCAATTTCATCGAGGATCAATGGCCACCGCTGCCGCGACCAGCAGTGCGACGAATGCCACCACGCAGAAGGAGATGAAGGGCCTTTTATTAGACCGATTCGAAATCGGGAAACTCCTAGGGCATGGGACGTTTGCCAAGGTATATCTGGCGAGGAACGTGAAAACCGGTGATAGCGTCGCGATTAAGGTGATTGACAAGGAGAAGATTTTGAAGGTAGGGTTGATTGCGCATATCAAACGCGAGATCTCTATTTTGAGGAGAGTTCGCCACCCGAACATTGTGCAATTGTTCGAGGTTATGGCGACAAAATCGAAAATCTTCTTTGTAATGGAATATGTTAAAGGCGGTGAGCTGTTTAATAAGGTCGCAAAGGGTAGGCTAAAGGAGGAAGTTGCTCGACGGTACTTCCAGCAGCTGGTGTCCGCGGTGGCGTTCTGTCACGCACGCGGCGTCTACCACCGTGATTTGAAACCGGAAAATATATTGCTTGATGAAGATGGGAATCTTAAAGTGTCGGATTTCGGGTTAAGTGCTATATCCGAGCAGATTAATCAGGATGGTCTTTTTCATACCTTCTGTGGGACACCGGCGTATGTGGCGCCGGAGGTCTTGGCGAGGAAGGGGTATAATGCTGCAAAGGTTGATATTTGGAGCTGTGGTGTCATACTGTTTGTTTTAATGGCGGGATATTTGCCATTCCATGATCAGAATGTTATGGCTATGTATAAGAAAATTTATAAAGGGGAATTCAGGTGTCCAAGGTGGTTTTCGCCTGAATTGAATCGATTATTGACGAAGTTGCTCGACGCCAATCCTGAGACGAGGATCACAATTCCGGAGGTTATGAATAATAAATGGTTCAAAAAGGGGTTTAAGCATGTGAAATTCTATATTGAGGATGACAAAGTGTGTAGTGTAAGTGATGGTGTGATTGACGATTTTGATTCTCATTCTGATCAGTCGATGTCTGAATCAGAGTCGGAGTTGGAAACCAGACGGAAGATCACTAGTCTTCCAAGACCTGCTAGTTTAAATGCCTTTGATATTATCTCGTTCTCCCGTGGCTTTGATTTGTCAGGGTTGTTTGAAGAAGGAGAAGATGGAGGGGGAAGGTTTGTTTCAGGGGCACCTGTTTCAAGCATCATATCGAAATTGGAAGAAATCGCCAAGGTTGTGAGTTTTACAGTGAGGAAAAAGGATTGCAGAGTGAGTCTTGAAGGATTGAAGGATGGAATGAAGGGACCCTTGACGATTGCAGCTGAGATATTTGAATTGACACCATCGTTGAGAGTGGTTGAGGTGAAGAGGAAAGGAGGGGATAGATTAGAATATCAAGAATTCTATGACCGGGAATTAAAGCCTGGATTGCAGAGCCTTAACATGGGAAATGTTGCTGATACTTCTTACTTGCCATCAGACTCAGAATAGAGAGATAAAGATGGAGAAAGAGTACGCCCTGAAATTCATATTCAGACACTTGGTTGCCTTTCTATGGTAATTGCTGTTTCTCCTGTCTCTCTTGCCTGGATTTCATTCTGCTAGTTAGGTGATGCACAAATGTAACTCCATCCTTGATGATTGACTCTATTTTGTGTTGGGATAGATCTTGTATACCCTTTTGAGAATGAATATACATCTTTATTATAGCTCGCTCCTTGATCCTATCCTTTTGATTTATTTGTTGAAGTTTGATGCCAAGTGTTTTGTTCTATCACTAAAATGAGAACCCATTTGTGTAACTGTGATCAAATTTTAAACTTCCTATGCTATGTGTTTCTGTACCGTATATTGTCTAAGAGTCGATGCTTAGGTTAAGGCGATATAAAATCATTGAGAGGTGGAATATAGAGGAACCTGATGGATTTTAGTGCTTGATAGTACACATGTTTATATGTTTTAGTAGAAACGGATGCGACTTCAATGGGACGACTAATTCAAAACTGGTTGCATCAGATTTTGTGCATCTTCCATCTGTTTCGTTCAAAGATAGAAATGGGAAAAAAAATTGTCTACCTATAATTTGCCGCAAAGATTTTGTGCCAGAAAGTTGGATTTATGTCTTAAGATTATACTTCTGTTCTAACACTTGTCTCGTGATACTGTCTTGAGATTTCATTGGACACACTACTTAGAGATACTGTTTCTGAATATAGTAAACCCCCCTTCTCTTTCCTTTTCTGGTATCCAAAATATCTAGTAACAAAGCTTCTCTATTAGAGAGGAGGTTAGTGGTTTGAATCATTACCCTCTCCTAGTTGAAAAGGTGGAGTTCCAGTTGTCGTATCGGACCAAAACTGTGAAATGTGAACTGCTACTTTTAGAATAATTTCCGTGGTCAATTCATATTGTCATGTAGGGGTTGTTTTTGGGCAAACCAGACATGTGAAAAACTTCAAAAAGACGGCTTTCTGGTACCCAACTTTCGGACATTAAATTATTGGACTATGCTTGCTAAGACAAAATGTGTGTTGGATATAGTGACAGTTAGTACTATTCTATCCAATGTTTGAGTTAGTTGTCATTGTTTGTTGGTCCTAGATATTACCAAGAACTTGCCTCCGTTTCAGAATTTGATTTATTTCATAGGTGATGGAAATGATACTGAAAACTGTGAAATCAGCAACAAAACTCTGTTGCTCCAACTCAAATTTCAATAAGAATACTACAATGTTTTGGTTGGGGGATTTATGATATTTTGGAATGGAATAGTGACGTGACAAACTACTTTCAATTTTGATAACTATTACAATTTTTTTTTCCTTTTTCTTTTAAAAAAAGGAAAGTTCCCGATAACCTGGTTCAACCTTTTTCCTCTGAATCGGATTAATGGCCGGTTCCACAAACGTTGTCTTCCCTAGCTTATTAAAAAAAAGTACGATCCTGGCAAAAGGTTAAACAACAAAATATTATTAAAGCACGAAGTAACTGAAATAAAGACAACTCTAAACACGACTACTCCAGTATAAACGCGAGTCCTCCCTCAGCTCCTATCTATATTAAACAAGAAAAGATAAGTCAGTAAAATATATTCTTGAAAACATACTGATAATTAAACAATACATATACGAACAACGATATTAGTTATCAGACAGACGAGCATCAGAAAACTAATATCAGACAGACGAGCATCAGAAACATTTTCTGTCAGTTTCTGCCATGCTCATTCTCTCTCTTCTTTCCCCAATCCTACATGCATAGCTGAAGCTTCTTCCCCGCCGCCAGAAACTTCACCGTCTGTGGTGGCGTAAGTATCCCAACAACCTCCGTCAACATCTTCATCCTCAACCCATCTGCCGCCTCCACAATTCCGGCCATTTCCCTGTCATGCACTTCCAGCATCTTCTCCATGCTGCCCCTCCGCCCACACTCTCTGCCCTTCTTTTTCAGAGGGATTGCCACCAGTGGCACGTCCATCATGTCTTGTTGCAAGTCCGCCAGCTGGGCTGATAGGCGGTTCTCTTCTTTTATCGTCTCTCTCTCTGCAACTCATCCACCTTCATGATCTGCTGCCAAGTCAGCCCCCCCATATCCGTGGTTGTCGCGCCAGAGAGAAACTCAGCGAGTTGGGACTCGATTTCCAGGCCACAGATGGCCTAGACCAGGCGGATATAGGCAGTGGGCCTACAGCCTCCGATCCACATGACGGATCTTTCCAAGGAGGTGCACCAGGTGGGGGAAAAGTAGGATGAGATGTCTGCTCGTGCAACAAGGAGTCGCTGTTGCATGTAATCTTGGAAACGTTCCAGTATGCTCTCGATCAATTGGCTGAGTTCTTCATCGCTGGTGGAACTGTCTGCGCTTAGAGAAATGGCTCGGTTGAGGGCGGAGAGTTCTTCTTCTTGGAGGCTTATCCACTCGCTGTAGAAACATGCCTCCTTGCTTTGATCACTCTCCATGCTTTCATCACCATTCTTTAGTTGATCACTACTTCAAGCCATTTTGGTATAGTGGTGAGAAATGTTGATTCTCTAATACCACCTATTTATACATGTGAGCCTTAAACGGTGACTTCTTTGTAAAATGTGGAACAGGTGCAACTCAGGTGGTCACATGTCGAATCGAAGGATCAGAAAAAAATGGGTCCGGATCTCCTGCGGGAATGATTTGGAAGATCCAAAACCAAAAATAGTGGTATTTGCTAGCAACAACATAATGGAGGCAGTCAATCAATATCCGTCTTGTCTTTCTCTTTTTATTTTTTTTCAGAAGAAGACAATAGTTTCAATCAAAGGCCACTAAGAGGGAGAACTTATGCTGACCCCTCTCTTTATCCTACTCTATATTTATTTTTTTCTAATACTGATCAGAATCTTAAATAAAAGTAAAATAAATAAATAAAATTCTTTTAGATAAATCGAGATAGCCACAATCTCTTCATTTATCTAGTTATCTAGAGGGCAGCAACCGACCCTCTGACTTCCAGCATATAGCTAATAGGATAAGTAGAATGTGCTAAGTTTTTCATATCTTGTCTTTAGAGGTACAATTTCACAGTGTATCTTTAACAGGTTTACTAAGCTTTTCACTCAGTAAAATTGGTCACCTTTGTTTCATGTAGTTCACAATTAGAGAGTGGTAGGTTGGACATGCCATATTCACAGGCCAAGAAAGCAGTAGCCTTGGCATTTAACCACAAGAAAGCAGATATTTATGTGGAGGAAATTATGAGTTTTTAAGGTACCAATATGGCGACACAAGGCGAGCAAAACCATCAAAGGAATAAAAGGCATAGTATGTTGAAGTAAACCACACCAATCTGTTATAGTAATGTCAAGCTGATATATGTGTATTTACCTGATTTCAAACAGATTAAGGATGTTTGCTTACATCTGGAGATAACGGAAACAACCTCACAACGTCTAAAATACGTCAAAACTCACTGTGATCAGAATACTAGCTGGAACTGCCACCATGCTTCTTAGATTTCTTATCCTTATTTTTTCCTTTGCTTCCTCCACCTCTGCTCCCCTTGCCTCCACGTCCTCCAACGTCATTTGCTTCGACCCCTTTGCCACCACCCTTTTGCCTATTTTTCCCACCTGCCCCCCTCACCTTCTGCTCACTTTTATGCCTCTCTATCCTGTTCGGTGCAAAATGATCATCAGATGTACAAGGTGGATCATACACATCAGGCGCCCATGAAACCCGGCACTCCTTAGGAGGCTTGCCTTCTTTCTCGCGACTTCCTTTAAAAGCAGAAACAACAATTAGATCAACTGTTGGTGTAGGGATTGATTCGTGTTTGGGTGGTTCGTTCTTGAGATACCCCATCTGTGCTAGTATTGACTCCTTGGATAAATCCTCCTCCTCTTCCTCCTCTTCCTCATACTCTATAGTGGTTTCAGATTTTACATACCCCATTTGAGCTAAAAACGCTTCTTCCGAAATCTCGTCTCCATCTCCATCTTCATCTTCATCTTCATCTTCATCCTCTTCCTCAATGTAACATTCCTTCATCGGATTTTTCTGCACGTCATTTTTACTGCATGATTGGTTCCCATCATTGATCTTTAGATCGCCTGATAGGCCAGTGCTTAGCTCGTCTACTGTATTATGATCTCCCAAGGAAGAACTACTACTACACAGAGCTTCTGTGTTTTCTCTTTCAGAATCGGACGTACTGCAAAGATAGCTGTTGTCCATTGATCATCAACAGGATGAATGAAATCTGGGATTATTCAGCCTACAATTATAGAGATACACAGAGAAATTACTAATGGAGACCTATAAATACAACCAGAAAGGGTTAAAATCAAGAAGACAACAATAATGTGCCTATAATTGCAAGAAACTATAAATTCCGAGTACCACGGCCTTGCAGAAATGAAAGCACATCAAGTCGAATTTGATTGCGAAATTGGAAATTTTAGATGGACAATATGCAAGAATTTCGTGAAAGAAAACAAACAAAAAAAGGAACACACTGGCATTGCTAAAATCATGACATGGAAGCATCCAAACCTTACGATCAATTATATCAAGAACTCAAGAAAGGTAATTAAGTATACGGTAATTCCGATCCAAAGATTAAAGAAAATCTTCAACCAAGCAACATCAACAGGCATAATCTTGAATAAAAAAAAATGCAATCAAAACATGCATATCACGATAAATGACCCAAGATTAAGCAGAAGATAAGAACTTCTTTTGGGGGGATAACTGAAGATAAAAACTTCAAAGGAGCAGAATACAAACAATCGTTACTTACTTAACTCACGAACTTCAGTTGAAAATGAAATCGTAAAATAGAGAGCATGGTTTGGCACCATATGAACAACATTAAATCAGGATCAAAATATTCATAAACCCTAGATTCCAACCTCAGCCCCAAATTGGAAACTTTTGACTGATCAAGGGCTACGTATACGTATATGTTCGTTTGAAGTTCTTATTTCTCAAGGACAGAATTAATTTGGTAGGCCTTCTAGACCAATTGTGGGCCACTTTCTTGGTGGGCTAAAACGTAGCACAAAGCCCAAAAGTAGAGTACTGATATGTTTGATAATAATCATTAACCATTTACGCTTGATTTAGTATATTTATATTTTAACATTAATTAATATAAATTAATTATAAATTAACCATGTTATATAATAATAATAATAATAATAATAATAATAATAATGTTTGGGGGGACGTTGCATAACCATAAATTTTATCAAATTAATTATAATATTTGTTCCTATTTTAAAATTATATATATATATGTATAATAAATAAAAATAGGTAATTGTTATAAAAATGATAGACTAATTATTGAAAAAAATGGAAGTCTCTAAATCTTCTCCTACTTGCATAAAAAATCATGACATTTTCTATAAATGCAAATTTAACCAAACTTATAGAATTTGAAAAAAAAAAAACAATTATAATTAGAGTGAGTCTCGTATGAAACCATTTCACGGATCATTTTACGTGAGACGGTTCAACTCACAACTCTACGTTTTTCCTTTTTCGATAAATCCCAAAAGTTTGTTAAATTTTAGTGGTTGGAGGGAGGAGAATGAAGTTATAAAAGTAACAGGGGGCGATGTTGATCTGGTAGTGAAATTGAGAAGTAATAAATAAATAATGCATGGACATTGAAGATGAGGCAGGGTGGTATTGGAGCTAGTTCAGTGTTTCGTTGCTCACTAGAAATGTATAGCCATTCAAGATGTGTCTTTGTTGGTATTTATTAATTTAAAAAAAAGGGCACCTGAGTGAAGACACCGAGATTCTCCACGTGGGACCTCCCTCTCTGTTGTGGCGCCACGTATTTCCCCACCGTTATTGCCCCTGTACATGCACGTATATTATACGTATCACTCTTCCTCTCCGTCAAAAAGCATTGAATCTTATGTATACCATTTCAACAATGAATTACGTAGACATAATTTCATACTACACACCCACGAGCCCTTCACGTGATCAAAACTTGTTGCACCGTGGCTTTCTCCCCTCTTCTCCATCTGGTCACTCTCTTCCTCCAACAACTCATCTCTATATACTTTACACCTTATATATCTACGTCTATACTTCTCTCTCCTCTTTTTCTCTGTATCTCTCTCTCTCTAGATATGAGTGAAGGTGACTATGAACACCAAAGTCGAAGAGAAATTCTCAGATTTCTATGAGAAATGGATGGGGCAACTGGAAGATCATCTTCGCCTTCTGCTGGTAATGCCCAGAGAGAATTGCGAAGACGCCATCTACCAGGCCATGGTTAACAACCTCACGGCCCATCACAAGGAGTACTACACATTCAAATGGGCCTCGGCCCACAAAGACGTCCTGGCCTTTTTCAGCCCGGTCTGGCTGAGCCCACTAGAGACCGCCTATCTCTGGATCACCGGCTGGAAGCCGTCCACGGCCTTTCGGCTTCTGGAGTCGCTGAAGAAGGCTCAGTCGAGATCCGGCGCGAGCCTAGCCGGGATGACGGAGGAGCAGCTGAGGAAGATCGATCTTCTGAGAGTGAAGATTAAGGCAGAGGAGGAGAGGGTGGAGAGAGAGATGGAGAGGCAGCAGGTGGGGATGGCCGATCGGAACATAGTCGAGCTGGCTCGGCTCCACAGCTTGGTCAGAAACAACGCCGACTCGGCAGCCGTGAGCCACGTCAACGGCTTGGTGGAAGCCGCGGTGAGAGGGTTGTTAGCCGGCTTGGAGAAGGTGATGAAGATGGCTGATTGTGTGAGGCTGAAAACGTTGAAAGGAGTGTTGGATGTGTTGAATCCAAAGCAGTGCCTCGATTTCTTAGCTGCCACCTCAAAGCTGCAGATTCAGATGAAGAAATGGGCCAAAAACAGGGATAAATCTTGAATTAATCATAATAAAAATTACACATTCAGAATATTATAATTCTATAGATGTTTTTTTTTGGTATTAGAATAACAATAAGAATTACGATAGGTAGGAAGGGTTTCTACTTGTTATAATAATTTGTTGTTATTAAATTTAGGTAGTTTCAATAATTCCTACTCGTTGTAATTGTGTTGTTATTAAAACACGTTGGAACTGCAGGGGTTTGCATGCTCTTTTGTAATTTCTGTTTCAATAATGCTTGCTAGGGTTTTTTTTTTTTTAATTCTCAATTCATGGATTGAAGTTTTAAATTATATATTTTCAATTGTATATTAGCTCTTTTGTAATTTCTGTCTATCAAAATTTAATTTCCTCTTCTTTATTAAAAATTCCAAATGAGTAGATAGAATATTAAATACTAAATACCAATTTTTTTTGGGTGGGACTATAAACATCCAACCCAATACTAAACACGTCCCACAAAAAGTTAATCAAAAATAAATATATATTAAAAAACATAAATATTTTTACTAATTTTTATTTATTTAATTTTATGTTTTATAACTATAAGGGTAAAATGATAATGTTATGGGATGTATTAGAAATTTGATAATGTTAAATACTTTAAAGTGGATTTATTTAGCAATATGAGTGGGTGTGTATAGATTTATTTAGCAATATGAGTGTCCTCTTTTTAATTTTCTTGAAATAAAATATAGATTGTGATATTTTTCACATGGTAGAAATAGTAATTTAGAAGGGTTGTATTGGTATCTACAAATTAATCCAAGTTAAGTTTATAACTGTTATACAAGTTGATTATGACTTTATTAAAGGTATATTTGGGGATAAGTGTTTTATGCAGAGGCAGCAGTTGCAGCTTTTAGATGAATACATTTTATTTTTAATTTTATATATCCCAATCCCATCAAAGTTTAATAAATCATGATTAAAAGATGAATCGAGACCACTGGCCGTCAAGGTTCCAGAAAACAAGATTTTCTGAGAATCTGTGATGCTCAACAATCGAGACATTTTAATATTTATATATTTATTTTGAGGAAATTAATGTTTATATTTGATTATTCATATGTTCACCTTTCAGGCCGTGGCTGTGGCCACTAGGTGCAACAAATACATGAGTTCACAATATTTTGATTTATTTTAACTATACTCATATAATTAATCTTTCCTAGTAAAATATTATACATCAGATTCAAGTACGATCTCATATCAGTATAAAATGTTCTGAAGAAAAACACCACACAAGATATTTGACCAATCACTCCTTAGATTATTCTATTCCAACCAAAAAAATAAAAAAATTATTGTCACATACAATTCCCCTATGTTGGGAAAGTAGTAATAGCTTCAACAAGTTAAAACTTAATCTTGTGATCTAAACTGATCATCTCATCTCATCTCTTCACACTAGGAGACAATCATAACATTAGTAGCATTAAGCCTATCCTCTTCAAAAGATTATAATGCAGAATAGAATAATGTGAAATGCAAACCATAAAGAAAAAAAAGATGTTATTTCAAATAAGATCTAACATCTTAAAAAAAGAAGAAAAAGAAGAAGCAGTCATGAAACAAATGATCAACTTCTAAAAGCTTTCCATGTCTGCATTAAGCCAAACATATCGTTGCTGAGATTGAAGGCGTTGCAATACTTGAGATCACCCCTCGTCTTATGCCCCATGATGTACGTCTTTGATATGATCCGTTGCAACAAAACTTTCACCCCGTATCTTCATCACATCTCGCTCTATCTTATTTACCTTAAACCAAGTATGTTCAATTGTTTGATTACAGCAAACAGTGCTCAATGTAGGAAAAAACTTGTAAAAGAATAAATGATGCCATGCATTGCTATGAAAGAATAAGATAGTTACAAAGAGCTCTGTTCAAGAAATGCAAAAAGATATATTGTTTTTTCTTGAATGGAAGTAAACTGAAATCTAATGGACTTACATCATGTGAAATGCAGTGAAATCAAGCTGCCTCTGCTGATAAGATCTCAAGTTCAGCCCACCAAAGGGGAGAAAGTCTCGGAGTTGCTGCCTCGGGCGATATATCAAGGCCGTGTCTCAATATCTGAATGACTTCCTTCATTGAAGGTCTTTTACTTGCATCTTGTTGAATGCAACTCTGTATTGCCTCACACACGGTAGCCAGCTCGTCATCTTTAAAAGACTTCAAAGTTGGATCAACCAAGGTTTTGATGCTCGTCTTATCATTCATGTACTGAGAAGCCTAGCAATAGTCCAAAAAATACATTGTTGAAAGGATTACCAACAAAAAAACATATATATAAGGATTACCAAAAAAAAACACATATATTGCATAGGTTATTGAAACATTGAGTAAATACATACCCAGTTTATAAGATTCCCATGCTCTTCTGAGTAAGGAAGCTTTCCTGAAATGATTTCGAGCAACAGGATTCCGAAACTATAAATATTTGCTTCCACATCAGAAAGTGGAGGCAGTTCAGAATGCTCTGACTCGTTTTCTCCAGGATTCTTGGACTTGGTTACAAGTTCTTGCCAGGAAGCTACATCACCGATCTGCACAAGTGAAGTCGTTTTCTTTCGTTAGAAACTAGATTAACAGAATTTATACCTGGCTACCTTGTCCTTATTATTGCATGAATGGTACAATACATAAGTAAAAATTATTCAGAGGAAAAAAAGGAAGTCCTTACTTTAGCAGCATAATCATCTGTCAAAAATATTTCTTTGGAAGTCAGGTTGAAATGTGCCACTGGTGGATCGAGATCGTGCATAAACTGAAGGCAATAAGCGATTCCCATGATTATCCTCATCCTTGTACTCCAGTCTAGGTGTTCAAGTTCTTTAACTGAAAAATAAAAGATAATATATAACCTAGTAACAATTCCACAGAGAGGGGGGAGGGGGGGGGGGAGGGCTTACCATGCAGATGCTCAAAGAGAGTGCCATTTGGAGCGTACTCAAAAACCATCATCCTAGTGAAAGGTGCATCTTCCTCACAGTACCCGAGAAGATTAACAAAATTCTTGTGATTCACTCTCGACAAGCTATCAACCTATGGGAGTAGCAAAGCAAAACAAAGAATTTAGGACTAGATCGAATGGAGATGATCAGAGTTTATCAATGATAAACCTTGGAAGATTATCATCTAACCTTCTTCCTGAATGCTAATTCGGCACGTTTTGACCATTCATTTACCGAAGCTATAGCAGTTGAAGCAACAGCAATCTCTACTCCACTTGATAGAGTTCCCTTGTACAAAGTGGCCACACCATCATCAATTCTAATAATATTGCTGAAGTCCTCACATGCAGTTTCTAGCTCAGCTCTGTTCAACTTAGGAACCCCTACAATTGAAGCACACACATGTGAGCCTTGAAACAAAGATACACATTGCTTATAACCAAAACATATGAAACAACTGATACACTATCAGTTAGATTGCCTTAAAAGCAACTTTTAAGGATCAACATTCTATTTGGGCAAATATTATAAACCCTTTGGCAATTATAACATTCTTCAATAATATTTAGCATACATGTATGTTGACAACGATTTGTTAGAAATTTTCCAACCAATTTAAACTGATCAGCAAGCAGAGCTAGATCTTTAATATATTTATGGTTAAAGCAAATAGATCACATGAAGCATACCTGTAACAAAAGCTTTCTGCAACTGCCCACTCAATCCAGTCTTCCAAGGGCCAATTGTTTTAACTGCCCTGCTCCTGAAAATGAAAAGCATGACTGCTACAAGAATGATAAAGAAAATTGCACTTGAAATTCCAATTATTAGCTTCAGCGAGTTCCCAGAATTTCCAGCTGCTGCTGACTGTTTATCAATTTGTTGACCAACAGAACCACGGTTGCTTGTGTCATTAGTCTTATTCTCATGACCTAAAGCAGGTGAGGGTGCAGGAGAAGGATATTCTTTCCTCCTCTTCGGTATAGCAGGAAATGATCCACTGCTTCTGGTTGGAAGAGATATGCTGGTGTCTGATGGGAGAGGGGCCCCAATCTTGGGAGGAATGGCAATGAGATTATTGGACTGTTCAACTAGAACACGACGCAAATTATTCACTTCCTTGTACGTGTCATGGATGGCACCTTGCTCAGGTGAATCTAGACAAAGCAAGAAAAAAAGTATTTTTCAAAATCATATCAGTAAGGCATCATCAACTTAAGACAGGATTTGTTCTCACCTGTGACATTGCTGCAACTATCATCAGCATGACTCTGAGACAATTCACTGCCATAGCTGAACCTACGCAACCAGTTTTGATGAATAAAATGCTATCAGGATGAAGATGACAACTAGGAGAAATTATTAAAAACTAATATTGCTTACTGTGGGAACAGATTGAGGTAACGAGGTATGCTCCATTTAGTACCCAACCGAAAAGAGGATGACTTCTTCAATTCTTTTGGAACACTTTGCCAGACGCTGCTCAAGACATGCATATACAATGAGAAAACCAAATATGCAAATGGAATATTTTCTTCGAAATGAATAGTGCTACGACATCCCAAAATAGTAAATACTAAACCAAAATAAGTGATTATTATATTTAATTATGTAGAAAAAATGCATGCTAAGAAACAACACCCCAACCCCCTTAAAAAAAAAGAGGCAGAACTAAAAGATTAGCAGGAATTAACACACTAATATGGCAAGACAAAATTACTAGTCTGCAAAATATTACACTTGTATATGTATAGGACAGAAATAAATCTAAAGCATTATCAGACGGTTTGTCTGTATAGCCATGTGAAAGGCAGTGAATATTATCCAACCATAGACTACTATAGTTAAAATAGTAATCACAATCATATGTAACAGACAAGTCATGAATATATTACCAGTGCGCAAATTTCCTATTTGTGCAGCCAATTCCAGCAGCATCAGTAGTAATGATACCATCAAACCGGAAATCAGTTAGCAAATTGAGCTTCTCAATATCTGCAGGAATATTTCCTTCGAGACTATTATTACACAGCAACCTAGAAAGAAACATATACATAAATATACATATCAGCCAAGCTAAATATCATTGCATCAAGCAACATAACAATATAATGATGACGGAAGGTTTTACTCACAAGCGCTTTAGGGAATGCAACCCTCCTAGTTCTGCAGGTACTGTTCCACTCAAGTTATTGTCCCTTAAGTCCAACACTTCCAGTAATGTGAGCTGTCCTAACTGAGGGGGAATGGTTCCAGATAGGTGGTTCTTGGATAGGTCGCTAGTGACACAATTAAAAGACATTAACCGAGGATGTTTGGCAGAATATAAATAGAAAAAAGAAAATTGTAAAATATAAGCATATGATTTTGATACAATCAGAATAAATAAATTGAAAGACAAAAAACAATTCATAAAAATGAAGGGCTACTGAAGTAAACATTTTTTTTGTTAATTCACTACATTGCTGCCATAAGACAAGAGTAAATGAGGGTAGAATAGAGGAAATTGTGTTTAGTTATGGATTATATCAGAACTAATTGAGATTCTAGAGAAACTTGCGACATCTCTGCTAAGGAATATAATTTTAAATTAATTTAAGGCACAATCAAGGAAAGAAAAGATCAAGGATTTATTCGTTACTTTGTAGATGGTTATTTTTCAATAACAAGATTTTTCATAAATGCAGGAACTTAATATCGATCAGTGAAAAAAAGAAAAAGAGAAAAAAAGTTGACACTCACAGATATCTTAGATGAGCAAGATTTCCAAGCTCTGGTGCCAATACTCCCTCCAGATCAAATCCATTAAGATTTCTATACAGAACATAAGTATATGAATCAGCCAAAAATATTCTTTAAAATCCCTGTAACATTCACTATACGAATGAAGAACTGAAGATAGAGAGTAAATAATGGGACTTACAGCGAAACCACATTACCATCCACACATTCAATCCCTGACCACATGCACGGATCACAATCATCAGGATTCCAATTTTCTAGGGCATTTGATGGGTCAAAGTCCACCCTTGATCTGAATTTCAACAACGTCGAACCTGCATTCATTTTATTAAGTCAACTACTGCACAACATGCTAAACACTTCTGTCCTCAAGACTCCTCACTACCTTCAGAATTGAGCGACCAACATCCATGAATTTCCAAAGCAATAATCAAAAACACGAAACAAGACAGTTGCAATCCACAAGTAGTCCATCTACCACCCATTGCTCGCAGAACAATTTTCGTCGTGGTGGAGGCACTTTCTGCCAACAGCTCTATACAAGGTAATTGCCAGGTTTATAGTGCACGATTATCCTCCGAGCAACGTAGAATTACTCGGAAAAAACGGGTACGCAACACGCTAACAATTTCTCAACTCACTAAACCAAGAGAACTAAATTCAAAAACCTACTACTAAGCACAAACTACGTAGCAAGTAAAACAATCTATGTTAGCCTTCTTGATTCTAGTTACCAAAATTTGGGTCTCTCATCTTCAACCAGCACTTAGTTTGGCTATAATACCACGCTTTTCATGAAGAAGTGCCAAACAACTATCTCCGATAATCGACCTTTACCTGGATCCATCCAAATAAGAAATCACCATAATTAATAGCCTTGATTTTAGCACAATAATTGAATCACGCAAAACAAGCTTATTTGACAACCCTCTATAGAAAAAGAGACAAGAATATAAAAACATAAAAAATAAATAAAAGGGAATAACATTATGGACAAGCAATCGAGAGGAAAAGCAAAAGGGGGTGAAATGTAAAGGCATGCAGAATAAAACTAACCAGGTTGCCTTGTGATTCTGGTTTCTGCACTCTTCTTTTCAAGATTCTGAGCAGAATGTCGGAAAAAGTCGATGACGTTAAAAATGAAGACGACGATAAGTTGGAAAATGGCGATTTGACACTCGAAAATTGCAGCAAACCAAAGAATGCGGATTAAAGGAATTGATAATTAATATGTTGATACAATGCAGAGAAGATTTCGAACGTGATTTTCTTGACCGCCCTTTCCACTTTCCAGGATGATCTCAGAGGTAAAAACTCTCCTCGACCATCTCTCTGAAAGAAAGAGGGGAAATGGAGAAAAAAATCCCTCTCTTGTTTTCTCTCTCTAAAAAAAGAAGTTTGTTTCTCTCCCTCCCCACCCCAACTGACAAAATCTCTGTTTTTTTTTCTTTTTTTCCTTATTTTCATAACATAGTATGTTAGACTATCAGTAATTTAGTATTCCCTCTTAATATATATTAATTTATGTTAAATTATTTCTCTAATTTGGAAACGGTTAATCGCCGGCGAGTTATGGCGCGAGTTTCTGAATGGGTGGTAATGCGGGCCCACATCCGAATTAATAGGAGTATAGGACGCGCTTTTGCCTTCTAGTAGTCGGTCCCACAAACACACACACACACTCTCTCTCTCTCTTGCATCATATTTTTTGGTTTAACATGTTACTTGATTTGCCCAAATTATTGCATTATTGATGTTATTTTGTCGTTGATAATAAGGGATCATTCGAGATTAATCAGTAAAAATTACCAATTACAGCAGATTGGAAATAATAAACAATTTCTGTAAATATAGTGGATATGAAAATGATTTTCGGAAACTGGAGGACTAAAATATTTTTTTGAAAACTTAATGGATATACTTTTTTTTTTTTATTCTAGAAATCAAAAGATTCTTTAGGATTAGTCCAACGTAGAGGAGGGAAAAAGGAAAAACATGTATTCGTTACAGTAAGTTGGGTTCTTTATAGCTGAACTGAATATGGGCTTATTCTAGTTAATGGGCTAAAAAATGGGCAAGTTCAAGTGAACTTCTGTCATCAAATTGGGCCGAACTAATGTGACAAATATTAAGGAGAGTTTGGAACAAATCTTTTTCATTACTAACACAAGAATTGTAAATGATTCGGAGAAAACATTTTCGGTTTTTTTTTTTTTACACCATCCACAATTCAAACTCATTTTTACAAATTAAATTATGTTTTGTAAGTTATGAATTGTAGGTTGACTTGTGTTTCCGAATTAGGTCGGTATCTCATAAGAATTTTACGTTTCATTTAAATTGAGTCCAGTTTCATAAGAGAATGCTTCTTTAATTTATTTTAATTTTTTTTGCTTTCTAAATACTCGAAACTTTGATGTGTGTATTGCATACAAATAGTTATTTAAAGATGAAATATGTTCCTCATCAAAAAAAAAAAAATGATATAGGTAATTGTAACTTTATATCTTATTTAATTAATTAATATTATACATATGGTGTGTATAGAACAGCATATATAATCACCACATTGTTTTACAAATATAACAAAGAAAAATTGCTGTCATTGTTTTACAAAGAAAAATAATCACCACATTGTTTTACAAATATAACAAAGAAAAATTGCTGTCATTTCTGTTAATTAGTTTTAGCAATAAATGGTGCAATAATAGTTACAGTTGAATGATGCATACATGATCAACCACTAAATCAAACAACTTTTTAGACGCATAAAATATTGAAGTAATAATTCATTATAAGCTGAACGACTAGCTATGATCACATAACCACACAAATTTGATCACATGCAAGTCTAATGATGTTTCAAGCACTAGCTAGCTAATTGTAAACAAGATCCCCTATATATTTTAATATGTTTGTTTTATTTATTATTTCAAAATAACCATTATATGTCTATGTATATAAATAACATCATCAATGAACACGTGATGTGTATTAAAAACAATGAAATACAAAATGAAACATTTTAATATGTCAACTCTTCGTAAATTTAACTTTTGCTCAGTCTTTCAATGTGTCGTGCAAGAATATTTAATTAGATTTTTTTTTTCTTTTCAGAATATTACATAGACGAAATATGTCTTGGTTTCCGATTCAATTTAATATCGTCTCCTAATTTTTGTATCATAACCTCTTGTTTCTCATTTGTATATTATTTTATCTACATCACCAAGTATACATCATGTATAGATATTGATGATACTATCATATATATATATATATATAATGTAATTCTGAAATAGAGAATCTAAAATGAGGGAAGCAACTATGGTTCAAAGGCCAATGATTGTTTTCGATCTAAATTTGGAGTTAATTAAGCATAAATTAAAGTCATTTTATAACTTTTCTCTAATCGCAGTCTTTTAAGTATTAAAATAGAGATTGAGGTTTATTATGCTTTTTTGAGTTTGTTGAAACAAAATTTTTTAAACTTGAAGTTCTGAAAGTAAGAGGCTCGAAATATTTTTGTTGATCGTGATCATAAAAGTCAAGTAAGTTTGACTAAATCATCGAAGTGGCTTTGTCAAAGCAACAGGGCGTTTCTGATCACCATTTTTGTTCGTATTGTAAATAAAAACTCAATTATTCAGAAAATTAGTTTTAAAAATAGTGTATATGTTTAAACCTCACAAGTATAAATTAATTAGTTCCCCAGACTGACCTTTTCAACCTTTGAATATTTGAATAGTATATGTGAATTGAGTTAACTCATGAGCTATCAAAACTTGACTTAAGAAGAACTTGGTAAATGAAATGAAATTAAATTAAATTCATTAAGCTCATAAGTCAAGTCGAACATATACAATATTTAAGTTTCTGAATCAATTCGAAATTTAATATACTGATAATTTGAAATTTGAATAACTAGATGTTGTTTTTTCTAATATTAGATGATCAATAGATGAATTTTCAACATAATTACTTGGTTAACATTGTATTAAATAAATCATATTATAATATTTATATATATTAAAGAATGCACATTAAGTTCCTTTAGACTTGTAAATCAATTTTGAAATAATTAGCCAAAACTAGACTCGAGCTTTGGTCGATATTAATTAATTAATTATTTGATTAAAACATATAACAAATTCTAAATATAAATATATGGTAGTAGATGAGAAGCATATATAGTGATATCCAGTGAGTATTTGATGGAATAATGGTAATTAATTAAATTAAATAGAATGGATGGATGGAATATATATGCATGCATGGAGAGATGGAACAATGGTCAAACCATTTATATTTAATTCCATGACAACGAAGGCACACCGACATTTTGAAAATGTTATCAAACCCTTTTCTACGTTACTGACATTGGTGTTTCTTTACAATTACTCTACTTTTGACACCAAACTAACTAAAATACTATATTAATGTCCATATTCTTGATATGTACGGTATGAAATTTTTTTTGACATATGAAATTTATTACATATAGGTGGTTTAATTTCATATTAAATTTAACTTAATTTGATTTTTTATGAAGCCAACTTCAACGTAAAATATTAGTAGTATTTTGAGTTGAAATTGACTCCATAAAAACCTGCAAAGTTAGATTCTACGTCGAGACAATATATATATATATATATATGTATATTAAACGTAGTATTAATAAAATCAAAATGCGAGATGTAAAATTTTAGTGTAACAATGGAAATTTTTATTTTTTCCATTAATTTAAGTAAACATATCATTATTCTACCCACTTAATTTATATCAACAATAATATTTTTTGTATCTACAAAATATTGTCCAGACTAAAGGACGAACATACCTTATTAGCAAAAGGTAAACTTAACGAAATGAACCGTTCATCTATATGAGGTGTGAAAGAAACCTATATTAAAAAAAAAAAAAAAAAAAAAACTATTTAAACCAAAAATAATAATTAATTAAATTGTGTCAAATTATAGGTCTTCGAACGTTTTGCCAGTGGCTCTGACAAATCTCATGAAGACAAATAAATTAATGATAGGTTCGAATCATGTAATAAATCATAAAAAACACGACGATTAGTATCGTTAAAAAAGAAAAAGAAAGATACATATCATGTCATGAAGACAATAAATTAACAATTGAGGTTATAGAAGGGTTAGAAAACCGACAAATTTAGACGACGAAATAATTGTGTTAACATTTATACCAACTTATATATCGGCCAAAATTGAAAAATAAAATTCAATAACTTTTGAGTTATTGATGAGAATACCCTATCATATAATTTGAAATTATATGATAACGTTTTTTAACTTTAGAAAAATGATGAAAATATTTTGTTGTAGGCTACCGGCTATATATCAACTGGTAATCATTAGTCACTGATGAGCAATATCATCACACATGACTTGCACATGATTGAAAATCCAAATATTATTTTTGAAAATTGTGTTAGCAATATAAAAAAATAATAAAAAAGCTAAACTATATTTTTCAAAATTGTTTAAAAAGTGGGAATTATTTGACAATCTAAAAATTATTTAGAAATTAAAATTCAAAGATAAAATCAAAAGAAAATTGTTTTTAACAACATAAATAATCTAAAAATTATTTGTTATTGGGAATATATATTGGAGTATTGGGATCTTGGTCAGGAAGAGATATACGGTACATATCTACTATTAGGCTAAGCCTGAGTACAATTAAGGGTACTAACTATTATTAAATTTTATATGGTATCAGCTTAATTAGTGAAAAATAATATTATCTATTATTTAAAATAAGTATGGGAAAAAACTAGCCAATAAAATGCCTACATTCTATTAGAACATGGCACTTTCGTAATTAATCTGATGAATTGTGTTCAATAAAACATGTGATCTATTTCTCAAAGATGGACTCAAATTTCAAAGTTGCATGTGACACTAATTACTTTCCAATAACCCATTTGAAAGAAGAGTAGGCCCATGGATGAAAAAGTTTCTTGGTCTCGAAAGAAAAATGGGCGTCCAGGAAAATTTTGTTAAAATATAATTGAAATATCGAAAAATATCGGTTTTTGTATCGATATTAGTCAAAATGGCTTAATTTTTTGTGATATCGTCAATATATCGGCAATATATCGCTAATATATCGGTTTTAAAAATGTCGGTTTAATTTTTGAAAATTTTGATATTTTTTTAAAATCTATTAGTGGCATTAATATTGCATTAATATTGTCTAATTTATGATATATTGCTGTAAAATCGCCGATATATTGCATTAATATTATCTAATTTATGATATATAAAAATAGAACAAATAAAATTAGAGAAGATGAAATTTTAAAATGCATTTACAATCTTATCTTAAGTGAAAATATAATATAGTAAATTTCTATACAATATCAATATCAATGTTAGGCCGTAAAAATAAAAATATTTTTATAAGATAAACTCACATAAGTAAAAATTCAAGTGAAAAAATTATTAGATATTAATATAGTTTTCGAAAAATTTAATAATCGACTTAATTTTTCATAAATAGTTGTTTTCTAATATTAATACTAACTTAATCTTGTTGTAAATATATCATTTTATTTGAAATTTTAAGTTTAATATATGTATTAATGTTAGTTATAATATTTTGTAAGCTACTAAATATATTTTCCAATTTTTTTCACAAAGTTTCCATTTTTTTTTTTAAATGTCCGATATTTCCATCGAAATCGATACATCCACCGATATTTTCGTAAAATCATGGTACCAATATTTCCACCAAAACCGATATTTTCATCTTTGGGCGTGAGATATCGATGAGGTTTGAGTAGCCAATAATGGCTGCAACTAATATATACTCACATTATTTCACTTTTTCAAGGCTTTTTAATTAAAATCAATGATGATGTGGACTAATGGCTCCTATCCACTATTATATTTATAAGATAAGACAAATGCATCACCAGAATTCCCCACAAATATGCAATTATGAGATTAGATTCGTATTTTTATTTTTTTACCTAGATTTTTATTTTAAAAAAAAAGCTATATTGTAGGCCGGTGATTGTTGCAACGAATTTTCTATATGCTTAATGTACAATTACTATTAGTACCCCTGCATGGTGGGGGACCGACCAAAATTAAGGGGTGGTTAATCTGTATGAATTAATACTTCCACATCTACATTGATTGGCCACGTTGTTAGAAATCTACATTTAATATTTTTTAATGTAATTTTTTTAAATACTCATTTCAAACTTACATCTAACTAATTTGAGGATAATTCTTCGATTATATTAATGAGCTATCCGTAGAATGATCAAGTTGAGATTGGAAAGTTTTTTTTTTTTTTTTTGTTTCCCTCTGGAAATTCGAAGTCACGCACACTACTACTCTTCACCATTATTGGCAATTGTCTCAATATTTGACTCCAATGTATAATATCTAGAAAAAAATAATGTTACTCTATATCCACGGTAGACATGTATTAAAATGCTTCCGTTGATGTATACATATCTATCCCTTTAAATAATGAGATTTGAAATTGATGATCATGTAATTTGATTTTTGATATTAATGATGAACATATTAATATGTGTCTACAATAAATAGAATAACAACGCTATACCCAGATAATACTATATTTAATTAATTGATCTTGTTTAAACCAAACTTGACCATAAAGCAGTCATTTTTCCGCAATCCACATTAAATTCATAGATGAAATAGGAGTAAGAATTACAAGTCAAAAGAGAAGTGGAATTCTATGGCCGTTTTATAGGACCTATGACATAAAAAAATATAAGGATATATTGATAGTAATATGTTTTTGCGTGGATATAAAATAATTATTATTACATGCATTCTCACGTCAATCATTAACATAAAATAAAGATTGGAAGACGGTCAATGTTTTTCAGCCTTTTAATTAATTTATAAATTGCATGAGAGATGTATATATCGATCTTGGTTGAATGTCCACATCCATGAAATGAAATTTTTAAATTTTGTAAGAATAAATTCCCTGAAAAGATTCCGATGACCTAAATTATGAGAAAGTCAACTCTCTATGCAAACGTGAAGACAAAAAAACATATGTTTTATTAGTTAAATAGGGTTTAAAAATACTCATTGTCAAGCTTTTATACTAAAAAAGAATGTCCAATTTTTTATATCTCGTGCTACCTCCCAATTCATACTCTTGCAAAGTACTGTGTCAGACCTTCCTCATTATAATATAATATAATGGCTCTGCATCTTGTCTCAATCATCTTCCAAAATTTACTTTTATATATATATATATAGAGAGAGAGAGAGACTTTATGTGTGAGTATGCAGATTATAACAACTTAAGAAGAGCCAGTTGCGGGTGTCATTTCGTGTCACCCACTTCTTTGAATACAGCTTGATGCACTTCTTTCCTGTACAACATTGGGGATATATCAGTTACTATATATATGGATTTAATTAAATTACTAATTAACCTCCACAAATTGAAGTAGAAAATAATTACATAATTGCGGAATTCGCTACCACGTAATTTTTTTTCTTGTTTTTTATTTTTATTAATAATAAAATTTCTCTTGTGCAATAATTCATGAACCATATAAAATAGGTAAACCATACTGAACATGTCTCATGTAATATTCATGCACGACAATGTTATAAAAATATATCTTAGTTCATTGCAATATTATCACATTAGCCGATGAATTAATTGGATCCTCTATTCTAGTTTGGCGTTTCTTGTATTCCATTAATTTTAATTCACGTCATTTGTAAATTAGTGATGTCATCTTTGCATTTGACGTGTGGTGATTATTTTGGAATATCAGATGAAACACCAATATGAAATAAATGATCTTGTATGATTTGTCGATGGATATATGTTACTTAAAAATATAAACCTAAAAAAGTACATAGTGAATTAAAGTTGCCAGCCATTCTTTTACCAGTTTAGTTAATGTCCGTAAACTAAGATCTTAAAAACAATATTAATGCTATATAAATTTATGTGTCTGAAAGATCCTCCAAGCACATGGCTCATCACCTTCGTTACTAATTTCATATCTACGCCGCATATATGCATTTTACCATACTGTACAGTTGTGCATATACAAAACCGTACGTACTTGAGCTATATAGAACAGATTTTATGCCAAGAAACACAATTCTAGGTACTCATAAAAATGCAGGACATATATGTAATAATGAAATGTTACTCCATAATTGATGTATCTTGAATTTGGATTTCCAATATTTCTATCACCTAATAGGTGGTTGTAGCTAGTAATTGAAACCCAGCTTGTAATGATTAAGATGAGTACTTCACTTTAATACAAGGTTAGTCAAAATGTTAGATGTGCATATATATATATATATGAGGCATTAAGGTACAAAAAAGGGTTGAGGATGCTTATGAGCACATAATTCCCACCAAAATTGACGTAGTACTGAAATTATATAAGATAAATTCCACCAACAATGCATCAAATTCCACATTAATGTTTCATTCTTTAAGTAACTTGTACGTAACTGTGCAGCAACAAAAATTGGAATGTGTCACTGCTGGGATGAAAAGAATTGTTGGTTGTGATTTGATTTAAGTGCATTTTCTTGGGTGATGACTAATTTCCAATTAAGTGTGAAAATGACAGGAGTGGTTTAATCATGCATGGCTGTAAAATTTATTATAGATTGATGGCTCAATATGGTTAATGATTTACAAGTAATTGTATCATACTTAATTAATTTGCTTGGATTATTTATTTCTAATTTATTGCTTGGAAATTAAGAAGCCACGTTTGATGCCATGTATTCTTAAGATCCCTATTTCAAATATTGCTACATTTTATATTTATAACTCAATTTCAAGTTCATATCTAATTAATTTGGAATAACAGATGAATGACCTTTTTAAATATCATGTAAATTGCAAAATGTGTCTAATTAAATGATCCGATTTTGAGGTTTTGGTCCAATGATATTACAAATAAGGTCCTATCTCTAAATAGGCTGGTAATTTTTTGTTCCCCTAAAACGAAACTACCAACATGTCTTACAAGCCCCTCTTTTGTTCAGTCATGCCGTGAGACACTGTTACATCTTATTTTCTCATATATATAATCAATATAGGTTACATATAAGAATATAATTACATCATTAAATTATGTATATGTATTAAATAGAATAAAAGATGATACACGATACTATATAAAAATCGAGCAAACTAATTTTAATCGTAAATTCAATGCATATATATCTTAATTTCTCGTCTATTTAACTATAGAGAGAACTAATATCATTTGATCTTGATGTAAATAAGCCCTAACAATAATAAAGCAGATGGGGACAGAAAATATTTGATTTCACATTGGGGAAGAAAGAAAGTCATTGTTTAGGTAGGATAAGCAGGCTGAAAGGAATCCATTTTCAAAGTGATTTCTTGGAAAGCATATAATGCCCAGAAAGAATGATTCTGGTTTATATATAAATAAATAGATAGGTAAAGTCAGCAGAGTCACAATATATATGAAAATAAAGAGAAAAATAAAAAATAAAAATAGGGTACAACTGTCAAAGGAAGAGGGTGTATAGTTTTAGGGAAGTCACATGAAAACTCAACAGCCAATGGGACCGGTAGTCATCTGTATCCATAATTCAAGAATTATTGCATTATTACATAACAAGTGGAGTGTCCGACCATCGTTGAATTTTCCCTTTTCTCTCATTATCTACTACTTCTTCTTGCATGAAAGTCTAGGTAAAAATCTCTTAACGAATAGTCGTCTTGGAATTTAATTCCTTTGTTGAATCTCTCTCCTCTCTCTCTCTCTAGTCTCTCTCTCTCTCTAGAAACAACTGCTACTATTCTCTTCTTCTTCTTCTTCTCCTCCGTCCCCCCTCTCTTCCATCATCTTAATTCTGTATTTAGGCCACTTCTCTTTCTTGTCTGAATTATTGTGTTTCTATCTTGAACACGATATATAGGGATATTTATATCGATGGAAGGCTGATCAGTAAACGGCGATCATCATCTGGTGCCAGTTTTGGAAAGTGAAGATCGACTTTGGAAGGACTGGATTATAATTTCATGGTTTGTATATATCTTGGGTGAAACATATGATTAAACAACTGTTTTTTCTATAAGAAGAAAAACTTTTGATCTTTAGCTTTTCCCTAATTACTAGACATCCAGAATATCTCACAGCCCTTGATCTTTTCTTTTCTTTCTTGGAGTTGTTTCTTGTGAATTCTTGAAACGTGCCATAATTCCTTTGGCTATCTCCTAGGAAAATGTTTGATTAGGGTAGATGTTTCTTGGGTGGTTAGTTCAGTTTGACATTTTCCTCTTACTTCTATAAACCTCTGAAATTCATAAACAAGATCAAGAAAATGATTTTTGGTGTCTATAGTTGAGAATTGATCAGGGATATTAGCCGTTTTAGGAGGATATATACACAGTTCTATATGCATGCTTAATTTCCCTGTTGAGCACATATCAACTTTCCAGGCACATTTTCTACTTATTTTTAGGGTTTCTGTATGTATGAATATACTTGGCCATGGGCGTTCATATTTTCGGATTTTTTTTTACCAACAATAAGGATCAAAAGCTTATTAATTCCTTCAATCACACAAGATGAACTTGATTGTTTATTAAAATCGTGATTTGCTCTCTCTCTCTCTCTCTCTCTCTCTCTCTCTCTCTCTCTCTCTCTCTCTCCCCCCCTCCCTCCCTGTTAATTTTTTCATCTTATTTAGAGATCAAAAAGCTTTTGTTAGAAACAACAGCAATCTTCAATATTTTCTTCTCAATTTTATAGTTTTCATTCTTTAATTAATTAATTTTTTAATTGAGTGGGGTGAGGATGGATTTAAGTAAACCAGTATATATCATCAAGTTGGCTCAATTCTTCATACATATCTAACTGTCCATACCTGCCCATGTGGAGTTTTAAAATCAAAACTACTTCCTTCAGTGAAGCTGAATGTAACAATTAATATTAGGAATTGCTTACAAATTAATTAAAGCATTTTCATACTTCATTTACTGCATTCATCCCTCAGTTAAATATTGGATCTGTAGTAAAAACCCAAAATAATTCAATGCTTGAGATATTACATGCATTTAAAATTCATCTACAACATGCAGGTTCTAATTCTTGCACAAAAACCATGAGCAATGATCCTGCAAGTTTAGCATAGAGAAATAGGGACAGGCCATGTCTGAAGATCACAAGATGAATGGTGAAGCCCCAGAAAACATGTTATCAGATTCATCGGAGAATTATTCATCAATCGACTTGAATGAAGATGCAGGGAGCAATGTGGTTGGTGATCCCATGAATGAGGTTTCAGGCATCAGTGAACAGATAAAAGACGAGAAATCGGGCTATAGCTCAAAGTCTGATCAAGAAGACAAGGAGAAGAAGACAACAGTTCGCCAATATGTTCGATCCAAAATGCCTAGGCTTAGGTGGACTCCTGATCTTCATCTCTCTTTTGTTCATGCTATTGAGAGACTAGGTGGCCAAGAAAGTAAGTTTACTTATATAACTCCAATCCTTTATTTAATTCTATATTCATGTCCAATTTATGTTTATGTACTAATCTTATAAATAATCTGGAATAATTGTTTAGGAGCCACTCCAAAGGCAGTGCTTCAATTGATGAATATGAGAGGGCTTAGCATTTCTCATGTCAAAAGTCACTTGCAGGTACACAAGTGAATAGTTAATCAAGAGTCTAACTCACCTTCTTCTAATATTTTTGTTTTAATTTTCTTTTTCATGATTATTGTTTTTTTTTTCTTTTTTTTTTTTCAGATGTATAGAAGTAAGAAACTTGATGAATCTGGACGAGGTATACAATATTGTTCAGAAAACATTGTTTCTTATAAAAGATGTATATTATAACATTACAAATGAGTATATTATAACATTAAATTATGCATAATTTTTTCAGTAATAGGTCAAGCAAGCAGGTTGTATATTCAAGGGAGAGGGTACGAGCATTCTGTAACAGGTTATGATAAATGCAACCCTTTTCATGAGTTGAGATTAGAGAATGGTGGCATTGTTTTTGCAAGGAATCAAGGCGATTCCTCGATTAGTTCTCCACAAAATATTAAATCTAATCATCCCTATGAGATCAAACCACTACCATCCAGGTCAGTTTCATATTCAACGTAAAGATGATTAAATTAAAATCATCCAGAAGCAAGGATCTTTTTTTTTTAATTAATTTTGATGAATATTATTATTACAGATATCAGCCATGGTCTTCTTATAATCATCAAGAATCAAAAATCAGGGTTGATTCAGGACTAACTTCTTCAGACATTGGAGCATTGGAGAAACGGTCTTATTATAGTAATCCACTAAGACCAAGCCAGTTTCTAGAAGGGAGAAGATGGCCACCAAAAGAATTAATACAAAACCAGTCTAAAGAGAGAGCTGAACTGATCTCCAAGTCCAAAATTTGGTCAAGTAATAAGCTTATACACAATTTAAGACCACAATCTCGCTGGATTAACAACCAACAGAAATCGAGCATTGTCTCTAACTATTCCAAGCCATTTAATTTTGAGAATTCCTTGAGGCTTCAGGTAAGATTAATTATACATATGGATGCATGATACTTTAATTCCAATTACTATATTTTGATCATAATTAAATTACAGATGAATGAGAAGAAAATCAATTGCAAAGATCAGTGGTTTCCTGGTGAATTGAAACTAAGTTTAGGGCTAAGCCTAAGCAACAGCAATGATCAGAAGAGCTGCAGCAAAGGTGGGGCCCGGGACTCGGATATTAACACGAAGCTTTCGCTCGCTTTAACCCCTCATTCATCGACTGCAACCTAGTGAATAAGTAAAGAATATTTTCATTAATTTGTCATAGATGATCATATTATTAGATATATACTCAAACTGTTATGCATGATTAGAGCATTTTCAGAGAAAATGCCGGCTGAGTACTTGAGATCTGACCGTGTATGCTTGAGAGCATGGGAGTGAGATCTTGCAAGTACTTAGTCTTTAGAAACACATGATATATTTTATATTTATAATTAGTAGTTGATGTATTATTGTACTCTTATTTTCTGCATTTCTTTGTTTCAAGTGACCTGCAGTTGTTGCATGGAGACATATAAATACTTGATTGTTATGATCTACTTATTTTCTGATTATTCTTTGTAGATTTTATTTAATTACTATTTCTCTTCTTTTTTTCTGTGTTGTGTTGGTCAGAGTTGTTAGAAGTAATAGTTAGAAGTACTCTTATTAATTTGCCAGCAAATCATGCATGGCAAAGAGGAGGTTGTTTCAGAGAATATGATCATCAAAATGATTGAGCTAGATAAAGAAATTAAATATGAAACTAATACGTATTTATATATATATATACATACTATATATATACTATATATCCGTTATCTTATTTATCTGCTATGTTATTTAATGAAGTCTCAAGATCATGTCCATCATTTCTAGATGATAACTAACAAAATGGCTGATTAAGGGCCTTAATTATTTAACATTTAATATATATGTGATTTACTATTAATAATAATGAAATTTTGTTTTATGGTCATTGAGAAGCTACATCTAATGATAGTGCATTACATAGAAATCCACTTTTATTTTGTACATATATATGTTTATGTGAGTAATTACTGAGGAAAAAATGAATCTACACTAAATCATGTGAGGAGCAACATTGATGACTTAATTTTGATATGTAGCAATAAAACTTTTAAGGAGTAATTTCGTTCTACCCGAATTCAACTTGAATACTGATAAATTATTTTACTAATTCTTTTCTTAATAAACTATCAAATTATTTAAGTGCACCAAAAATATAAAATTTTAAATTTATCTGGTTATAATATGCCAAAATTTATAATTTTTTAGGGTATGGTGCTTATCGGTCTATTTGTAATCACATAAATTATTATTATTATCTTGACCACCATAGATAAATAATAATAATTGAGGTTTAAATTTTGACTTAGACTAGATCACAATTAGAAAAGGCGCCTAAGATCCCGCCAAGAAACTCCAAACGTCGTACTCCTTAGTTGAATAATTGAATTGAATGTTTGATAGTGTCTGGATTCTTCCTTCTAAATTCTAATAATTAAAAATTCTTTTTCAACTTTGATTTTATCATATTTAATAAGGATTTAAAATATTAAATTCTTTCATATTTGGAATCATATCTAAAAAGATATTTTCGAAATAAATTAATTGATCCATGATCGATTATATCATTTATCCATATATAAAATATAATACTCAAAAATTGTACAAAGAGTAAGTCTCTTGTGAGACCGTCTCACGAATTTTAATACATTGCGTGAGACGGATCAACCCACAACCCAATTATCTACCACCCAAACCCTACAATTCACATGTTGTTTATGAGTGATGGGGTTCCGTCTCATGGAAACTATCCGTGAGACCGTCTCACATGAGTTTTTGTGTTGTACAAATTAATTAATCCGTAATCTGCCATGGGTTGCAGTATATTGTGTCAGCCGTTGCATAATGATTGGAACTTCTTTTCATGTCCTAAATCATAGAAAGGGTGGGATAATGTGGTAGAGAAAATAAAGGAATTAAATTATTGGGTACAAATTCAAAAACCCTAATCTACTAGAACGACGTCGTATAAAAGACTTGGAGAGTTGGAGACTTGGAGTACATGCATGAGAGATTCAGTGCTCAACTTTTTCATGACCATTGATCACTTCACAATGTACCCGGATTTCTAGCCGGGTCAACTCACGAAGCTCCAAACCGCCCACGTTGATAAATGATAGGTATTAGGACAAATGTACAAATACACCTTTACCATTCATGGTAAGGTGTAGATAAGTTTTTTATTATTATTATTATTTTTTTTTTTTTGTGTGGATACACTCTAAAATCTAAATGATTAAACCATGGTGTAAATATATCCCTAATTTTCTAATTATACTTTTTCATAATCTTGTGATTCTTTTTTTTACTTGATTTAACAGTTGATTTGTAATTACTCAATAAATATTATTATTACCTTGACCCCATATAATAAATACTATTAGAGTATTAATTGAGCTTTAATTATGATTGGACTAAAAAGGTGCCTCCAATAAATCCTAAACTTTGTCATAATATCGTTCCATTAGATAACTATTATTACCTTGACCCCATAATAAATAATATTAATGAGTTTTAATTATGATTGGACTGGACATGAATTTTATTAAAAAGAAGGTGGCCAATTAACCCTAAACTTTCTTTTGTCTATAATAAACCCTAAACTTTGTCCTCGTTATTTGTATAAATTATAATTCAATGTCCACACTTGCAGACTTTCTCAGTAAAGAAAGGATTTTCGAATCAAATATTGCCCTATTAAATATATATATATATATATATATATATATATATTAATTTGATTCGATTATTTAAGTCTATGATTGTTGTTAATATTTCTTATATGTTTCATCAAAAAGTTTTTCTTATGTAAAACAAGAACTCAAAAGTTTTTTATACCATAAATTTCTCAGTCGAATGAGTTGTAAATGTATGAAAAATATAATCGAATGACAGACACGTATAAGAAAATGACAACATGATTCAAAGCTCCAAAACAAATCTTCATGGAGTAATACTTCAGTAAAATTTATTCTTAATTCTATGATGCTTAAATTTGGAGAAGAATTGAGTCCAAGTGGGGGCCCTCATCATTCTGATTAAGTATGCTTAACTACCAGCCTTTTTAAAAATGTATGTTTAACGACCTATTACTACACTCGTTTATCGATCTGTTTAGCTTTTTTTTTCTTTTTTTTTTTTTTGTTTTCTAACTAGGCTTTTTTAGGAAAAATATATATTCTGGTCTCTCTCTCTCTCAATTTAGTCCTTATAATTTTATTTATAAATAATTGGTATAGACCCGTGTAATACATGAGATATATTAAAATAATTAAATTTAGTAAAATAAAAAATGTAAATATTATTTATATAAGAAAAAATATGTTTATGGTTTCGTGCAATTCACATCGTCTAATTTAGCATTAAATTATAACACATTTTTATTAATATATTATTTAATTGTTGAAATATATGTTGCATTTGTAAAGGAACATAAATATTTTTTTATTAAACATTTAGAAAAATATATATTGTTAAGTCTATGATATTATTCAACACTTCCACCATTTTTGTAATTTGATTTTATTGTTAAAATTTCGAATAATCCTCAATTTTTCTTTTCCATTAAATGATAAAAAATGAAAATTAAAATTTCTCGAATAAATTTTATAGTTCATTTTAAAACACATATTCGGAAACAACTATTCAATTTCATTAATTAATAAGTTTGAAAATTTTGAATAACTCTTTTGAATCAACTTGCCTTTATTTTAGTTTTTTCTTTTATTTATTTATATTTTACTCTAAATTTTTTAAATTTAAAAGTTTGCAAATTTATAATTGATTTTTATATTTGAAGTATAGCATGTGTTCCTATATTACCTCGTGATGTTTATTATCATCAAATTTGATATCATTAAATAATTATATTAAATAGCTTTAAAATTCTATTTATTATACATTTAATTTGTCAAATAATGAAATTAATATGAGATATTGTAGATTTGACATGCATGTGGTACATGTGTGCATTCTAATACCGTCGCCCCCACCATCATTGCCAAAAGGATTCTAACTATCAATTTCCACCACTCCAAGCAATTATTTCGTTTTCTTTTTTTCCCCATACTCTGAAATTTTCTTTTGGGCTTTTGTATTTAGGGCTTTTTGTTGCAAGAATGTTGATGATTGTCATGGCACGCAACAGAGAAATTGTGGGTTGGATCTGAACCCAAGCCCATGTTGACAATGGGCTTACATAAAAAAAAAACAAGATAATTTTTACACTGTTTGTGTATGTTTGAAATATATGAAAAATAAATACCGGAAAAAAATAAAAATAAAATAGACAAATTGAACCGACAGAAAAAGTGTGCAAAACAACTTCATTCAGACATATCACGAGAAAAGAGCATTTCTATTGCAATAAGGTTTAATAAGGATGAGAGCCCACAAAAAAATCCGCATGAAGAAAAGTTCATACAAGAAATTTCCAAGTAAAGAGCTTCTACATCCTATAAATGCAAACTCCATAATAAGGGAGATACCAATGCTAAAGTTCATCCTAACTAAATCACCAAGCAAAAAAAAAAAAGGGAAAAATCTTATCTTTGCTGTTCAAATCTCATCACATTGTTTTGTATTTCCTCAATAAATGGGAAAAGAGATGTGTAAAAATTAGTATTGTTGGAAGGAAAACAAGAAGTTTCCCAAGATTCGATCATCATCATCATCAGGGACAACCAAGATTTCAGTATAGCAGCTGAAATACTAACCCATCATAAAACTCTCATGGGATTTACGATTTGCTTTGTCGATGAGAAGCACGATGCACAAGCTCCTGAAAAAGTTCAAATGTGACAGAGAAGATCAGATAAGGTTGTTACTAGTTCATGTGTAATGATCACAAGATGAGAACAAGCACCTCTGAATAACGGACATGATCATGTCGTAAGTTGGAAGTTTTGACAATAGTCTCCCATTTGGTGTTGGTAGATGGACCTTTCTGGCCCTGCTTCTTTGATTGAATGGGGCTGCTTCTACGTGAATTAGCAAATGGATTCCCTAAAGAAATCGAAGGCAGGGTACGCCAAAGCCAAGATTCGGAAGGAGATTTTGGTAACGGTGGAGGTAATGGAGATTTTGAAGGAAGATCAGACTCACTTCTATCATCAGACTCTAGTTTCTGTTCTTCTTTCAGCACAACTTTTGATTCTTGATCGAGGCCTTGATTCAGTTTAATATCCTCCATTTCATTAGCAGCAACATAACCAAGCTTGGGCGTGTGAGATGAACGTAGGACCTTGTCAGTTGATCCTGATTTAGGACTTTGTTTTTTATCAGTTGATCCCAATTTAGGGCTTCGTTTTTTACCTTCCTCCAATATCTTGGCTCTTGGGGTGCCCATTAAAACTTCTTCAGCTTTACTGCAATGTGGCTTCAAACTGGGAAGATCTTTCTTCCTTACTTGATCTACGTACACTGTTTTCCCCACAGGATCGCCTGTTGGGCTTGGGCTTGGACCTGGTCCTCTTTCGTTTGTCTGATTCCTTGATACGTCTTGCAGGGCCTTAAACATCTTGCGTGATGAAGCAATCTTATTAGCATTGAAACTCTCGACTTCCTTAGGGATGCCAAGAAACCCCACACCTTCACGAAATGGAGACTTTGGTGATTCGTTTCTGTAAGGAGATATGCTTCCGCTCCTGTAACGCCTTAATGGAGACAATCTTGATGTATACGAGTCGTTGGAGTTCATAAAGTGGTTGGAATCATAAGTTGACTTATAATCCATCCCTGGCAGATCTCGAGATAGCAATCCAGAATGAAATTTTTTCATATGAATCACTTGGCAAGCATTCTGCAGCTATTCATGAAGTCAACAATTTTGATTCAGTAACTTTCCAAGTGATCAGATTAGTTCAAAAGGAAAGGTACAAGTTTTGAACGATTTATACCTTGTCAAGGGGCCCACTGTGTGAGCTTCTTGTGAATCTTCTGACTTCATGCGGTGGAGGTGAAGGAGGCCGGCTTTTTGACTTCATTGCTGGCAAGGGATTTAAGAGGCACAAAGCATTCTTCACACAAAATCGGGGGAGAATCCCCCAAGTTTTTCCAGACTTCTTAACAGGAACTCTACTCTCCGGTTCTTCATCTTCACTTTCGACATTATCAACATACTGACTGCAATATGGCAATGCATTTGAACTGTATTGCTTGAGTGAAGTCTTCATTTCCCCAGAAACCGCCTTCTTCACCTGCTTCGGTTGCTCACTAAGCACTGATGGCTTCTTCGCGACATTTTTTGGCGTTTCCAAAACAACAGCCCTGGCTGCTGGCAAGAATCTGTTCATCATAAAATCTCTAGTTTGTGTGTCAATACAGAACGTTCCAGATGGCTTCACACCCGAGCTTTGATAGCCGCTGATGCCACTAACACTATAGTTGAAAGACCATGATTCTGATTGTGAAAGTGTATCCAATGCATCTGAATAAGCATCATCTCCACTTTCTGAATCCGATTCATCTTTATAATTTAAACTCTCATTTAACTTCTCCAAAAGACTGGCATGATCACTGAATGAAAATGACTCAACTTGGGGCCTGTATATGTTCTGCTCATTCGATCTTTCCCCTGAAAAGTACCTCGATGGACCAGATAGCCTCCCAGGAGGAAGCCTTGGAAGTTCACCCGAATTTCGCCTACTTGAATCCGATACCCTGCCAGGTGGCAGTCTTGGTGTGTTTGAAGGTTCTTCTGGAGTATGTGAATGGCTTCCCACTTCACCTTTAGGCCTACCAGGGATTTGTTCCCAGTGAAACGGAACAGTGGCTGGTTTAGTCACCTCCTCACATTCCCAATCGGATTTGTTCAACGGAAGAGATTGCTGCCTGCTGGGTGGAAAAGCTTCTACCACCTTCCGTTTTACTATCTCGGAAGAGTTTGAAGGTGATGAGTACCTTCTTGCAGATAGAAAAGGTGCGTTGAAATCGAGTTGCCCTTTCTCCATTGTGTAATTTAACTAATCAGTTCTGTTTCTGCCCTCGGACTTGGAAGCACTAAATCTAATAGAGAACATCTAAATCAGTAATATCAACTTGAGAAAGCATATATATCACAGGCCATTTCACTCTAGATTATAGATATAGAAGAATAGTGGCAGTAATGTAGCATATGAATGAAGAGTAAAATTCTATTCTGAGTTTATATAACAAGTCTAGTTGTTCATACAGAGAGCATATATGTGATAGGGTAAATATTATACACTCTTTTTGCAACACATAACATACATGAAAGTGGCAGGTAATCAAGAATCAGCAAAAGCTTGCATAATTCAAGAAAAGGAATTTGTCACAAGCAAAAAATTCAACTTAATCAGGAAAAGCATTCAACATTGATGAGTTGCACCAAACTTTCTAATTTTTACGGCAATGAAGACTAAGTACTGATAAAGCATTCACTTCACCCACTTTTCATCATCATTCATCAACCAAAGTAAATTCCCATTTAATCCTCAGTGAATGCTACAACTTCACTCATCTATTACTCATCCTCCTCTCTTCAAATCCTGTTAGGAAATGGTTTAGTTCAAGAACTTCTAGAGATTAATCAGAGTAAAAATCCAAGAATTCAGAAAAACTATCTGTCTTTTTTGATTTCTTGAATACTATCATTAGATATTACCATTAACCATTTTTCACCATGGAAACAAAATCTGAGAAAGTTACAAGTCAAGACTGAAAGAAAATCTGAGGAAATTTTGAAACAAGAAACTCCAACCAAAACCCACAATGTGACTTTCAAGAAAATCTTGAAAACATAATGCCAAGAACTAACAAAATCTTATCATATTGCCAAAGAACTCAATCCAAGAAAACATTTAAAAACCAAACAGAAATTAGGCATTTCTTTGGGGTACGTACCTGATGAGCAAAGAAGAGTAGTAATTTCTTGAATTTGGAAATTCTTCCCGCGAATTGTGGCAAAAGAAGAGGAGAAAAAAAGGCAAAAGGAGAGAAAGAGAGTAGTGTTTGGTTGTGCATTTTAAGTGAAAGAGTATATAGGAAGCAGGATTAGCGCTGATTGCTGAGAGAAAGAATGGAGAAGCAGAGCATGTGGGTTCTTTTAACGTGGTGGGGTTCCCAATTTCAAGAAAGCAATGGCCCAATACTATTTCTTCATTTTCCAATTTCGATTATTATATTTATCCTTTTTGTTAGGTACTCGATTCTGTAGGCAGACAAATGTCACGGACATGCCGTTGGACTATAACGACAGTTATGAACCCAACTGCCTTTTATTATCATTTATTTTATGCCCCCACACACATGCATGCTCTCTACACTCTCTCAACCACACTAAATCCATCAATTCTCATATATAATTCCTAATTCCAAATTAATCACTATCAAATATTTATATCAATATAAGTACTCGACAAACGATTACTACATAAGAACAGAAAATGGTGTGGTTATATTTATTAGATATCTTCATCAAATCAAGTTTGGAATCTTTTTAACAAAATACACAAATAGGGATGGGTGGGGTGGGGTGGGGCGGGGGACCACTCTCATCCCCGTCCGTGTTCATGGGAATTCCGTCCCCACTAACGAAACGGGAAAAAGTTCCCTCCGCCCTCGGGAATCCTCACCCCCTTTTTCTTTTTCTTTTTGATTTCTTTTGTCTAGTTAATACATAAAAAAAATCCATACAACTATATAAAACTAAAATGTCAATAAAAATGGCTCATAATCCAAATAAAGAAAATATAATTTAATCAAATTAAATAAAACACAAAGATAAATTATCCCATTTCATTTTCATCAATTTTCATCCTTCTTAAATATTTCAATGCACTCAACTCGTCAATCTCCATGATTTTATAAATATAAAATCCAAAATCCTAATTTTAGGGTTTTATATACTAAAATATAAATTATTTTTTTATAAATATTAATTCTACTATTTTAAATAAATATATATAATTAAATCCTGGGTCATCTTGAGGCGGGGAATGCGATCCCCATTCCCGCCCCGCCAGTTGAGGAAAGAATCTCCCCATCTTCATCCGTACATGATAAATTTCGGGAAATCCTCGCCCCCATTCAGGACAAATCCTTATGGGCAATGGAGAATCTCCACCCCCTTTCATCCCTAATAACAAATCAGAGATAAAAAGTTATAAGAAATTTTATTTCATACTCAAAGATTACAGGAAATGGAGAATGCAGACTAATAATTATTTTGGTTATGCCAATGACTTGAAAGTGACTACTAACAATTTGTGACCATACCTTAAAGGAAAATTTAGTGCTCCTGATTTGTCGGTCTATAAAGTCAAATACATCTAATATTTTTGTTTAATCATTACATATCAATCTTTGTTTAATAAATAAAGGTTTTTCTTTTGTTTAAAAAATATCTGCCTTGTATTTTGTTATTAATGATTAAGTGTGCCCTATTATATATCGGAAAAATATTAAAGAAACAGACAAGAATTAGAATGTCTGCTTTTCTTATTGCATGTTAGATTTTGAGTATCCATAAAATGAGTTAACATGCCCCAATATGACTTTCACTTGTCTGCCCTGGTTGACCGTCAATCAAGAATTTAATTCTTGTTGTGGAAAATATGGCTGGGTCCACACTTTTAATTCTTGTTATTGATTATCACCAAATTTGTTATTAAATCAAAACAAATTATTTGTATTTGAATATTCTAAATCCATTTCAACAAAAGAGTGTTTTAATATCAAATGCATGACTAATCTACTTTTTTAATAGAGGAATCTTTATAAATATACGTGTATGTGAAAGTATGATGTAATTATACTCAATATATATAGGTGACAGTAAATACAAAATTAAGTATAACAAGAATATGTGAAGTTATTTTATTCTTGTAAGAAAGTACAAATATGTCATATTCACAATTTTTGAATCCCCGCAAGGCCGCAATTGATCCATGGATTTCGTCTTTCGATAGTCTTACTATCGTCTGGATAATTAAATTTCAAAATATATATATATATATTTTTTTTTTTTTTTTGTGTTGTACTATATTTATTGATTTAATTTTAATTTAGATAGCTTTTGCGTAAATCAACCCCGAAAATTCATTAAAAGATCATCTTTTTATCAAGAAGCCAACAATAAAAACCAGTGCAATGAAAAAAAAAGGATATTCCTATGAAGTAGAGTTATTATAGTGGCGACGAATTGTTATCTATTAATTATCTATGATATAATTATGAACAATTTATTATTATATAATAATACCTTTATTTTTCTATCTATGTACTTAACATTTTCCATATAACTAATTTAAATTAATTCAATATTATTCAGTTAAAATTTTAAGGAAAAAAGGGGCAAAAAAAAAAAAGGTGAAGATAACGAGTTCTGGGGTCCCCCACTGCAAAAGTGAAGCAGCGATGAGTCAAAATCAAATTTGAACCCCTTAATTGAAGGCACTATTAGTCAACAAATACGACTAATTATGCATTTATGCTATTCTTCAATTCCCTCCAAAATGCAGTTGTAATAAATATTCCTCCTAATATTTAATATCTTATGATTCTGAAAAATAAAAATCTTATGCTGCATGTTATACTGATTATGATACAAAATTTTATATTTCAGATTACACTAATTAAAGATTTTCTTTTCAATTTTACATGTGCCTTGACTTTTAATGAAGGTCTTCTATATTTTAAAGCAATTAGTTCATAGCTTTCTTTCTAAAATAGGGTTTATTGTTAATGTATACTTAAAAGTTTTTTTATTCTATTTTAAGGAATGAGTTTATCATCACATTGAAAGCAACTAAGGATTGAGTTTATTCATCAGATAAAGAGCAATTATTATTTAACAATGTAGAATTTAAAAAAAAAAAAAAAAAAGAAGGAATCGTAGTTCAAATTACCTAACAATGAAACGAATGAGTAAAATTATGAGGCACTTGATTCGTTTGTCATCTCACAAAACAAATGGAAGAAGATGAACAACAAATGAGCCACTTTTTTGATAGAAGATTAGCATGAAAATAACATTCATTTTCACATACTTAAAAAATAGATAAAAGTGAAACAAAGTAGTAGAAAATATTATATTTCATGATCTTTATATATACATTGGATTAAAGAAAAAAAGGTACAAATAGATTAATCCATATTTTACCTAATTTGCACATAAACCCATCTGATTAAAAAAAAAAAAAACAATTGCAACCTTCTTTCATAAAAATACGTTTATGCCCCTAAAAAATGTAGGAAATGAAAAAGGAAATCTGCCATCAATTTCAAAGAAAAGTTAGAAAACATCCACTTTCTTTTGCTCTCATGGACTCAGGTGGGCCCCAGGATAGTCACATAGATTGCGGCAAATGAGTTTTTTATAAAAGGTCTCATTTGGACTTGTATCTCATGGGTTGTTCTCTTGCACATCAACTCAACTCAACTCTTTTCGGCCCAAATTTATGGGCCCAAGGCCTGTGAAAGCTGGGCCTCTACTTTCAGCCAGATTTTTTTTTCCCTAATACTGAATTACAAAATAAGAAATAACATCAGTAGAAAATATTGGCCATATGACGTGGCAGGATATAAATTGTCGGAGCTTTCACTGAAGCCACGTGTTTCATGCAGAAGTTGATTTTAGATTCATTAATTAAGAATAACCAAGCACAACGTTGTAGACTTGTGGTAATTCTCTAATAATTTTAAATTTATAAATAAGGTAATTCTAGTTACTTTCCAACTCAAAATTAAATTTCACAACTTTAATTAGTCGCTGAAGTTAGAAAACCAACCCAATTACCCAGCCTTTATAATCATAACAACATAGTTTTAATAATAATCAATCTTCATTAACTCTGACATTCGTATAATTGGTTATCTCATATTTTGAGAATCCACAATCCAATTCATTAAATTTATAATAAACAACTAAAATTTTATCACAAAAATAGCATGTCAAACCATCATATTTTATATTTTATATTTTATTTTACAATCAAAATGTCACACTATTTTTTAGTTAACCTGTTTTAACTGAATTGAGAAGAGAGTAAAGGTATGTTTGGACTAGGGCGGAGGTGGATTTTGTAAGTTTGGATTTGAGATTTGAGTTAATTTTGTAAAAAGGTGGAATTATAGTCAAGATGTCATCATCACATTGGAAATTGTAGAAAAGTAGATATTTTTACACAAAAACTCATGTGAGACGGTCTCACGGATAGTTTTCGTGAGACGAAGCCCCATCACCACAAATAACATGTTAATTGTTGGGTTTGAGTGGTGGGTAATTGGGTTGTGGGTTGATCCGTTTCACGCAATGCATTAAAATTCCGCGAGACGGTCTCACAAGAGACTTACTCATATTTTTATTGAGATTTGTAAAAAAAAGTAGGATGTATATAGGATTTGCAAATCCACCCACATCCCACAACAAACAAGGATTGAGATTTTGTCCATCCCAAATCCGAATGGACATCCCAATCCAAAGGGATTTTGGTTATATCCACCCTCAACATTGGGCATTATACAATAATCGAGTTATAATCTTAATTTTTTGTCAGCAATGTACATGATTTTAGGACACTAAGGGGCGTTTGGTATGTTTCAAGGAATAGGAAAAAGAATGGTAAGTTTCAAATAATGAGAAAAATAATGGTAATGATAGTAGTGAAAAATGAAATAAATATTCTCTTTAAATTTATATTGTTTGGTTGATAATAAAGAAATGGAGGGAAATGAGATATAATTGTGGAATGGAAGTCATCCCTTAGGAAAATCTGAGGAATCTCGATTCCTTAGTATTGAGATTTCAAACAACTGCAGCAGGAATCAAAGCACTCTCAATTTATTCTCTTTTCATTGCTTAATTGCAAAGTTGAAGCACGCCCTAAATTTTATAACTAGTGAATTTCTAACTCACACTTTATATATATATATATATATATATTTGGAGTAGATTAGTTTGGATAAAGAGCTAGAGTTTTTTTTTTCTTAAAAGTAAATAAATTCTGCAATAAATTATCAAAAGTATTTATAAACTAAGGAAATAATTGAACAATTGAATTAAATCATTTAATATTTATTATCTTCCAACAGTTGGCTGATTATCGTAATCTTTGCCATATACATTGTGGCGATTAAGCGATATTAACTCTTCTCATCTGCAGTTAAACGTAGAAGTCCCTCAGATGCAGATGCCATGTTTCCAAGAAGTCAAGAACCATTCCGAGATTCACGTCTTCGGATTTTCCGGTGAGTCTTCGTTCATTCTATGCTCTTATTTCTATCTTCCTAATTTCCGATTGATGGCTATTGCCTAATTTGCCTTAGCGTTGACGCCTTTCTTGTTTCTTGTTTTCATTCAATTCGTTATTTGATCGGTTTCTTGTTTATCCAATTTTTATTTTTCATCTTTTGTATTTCTTGGAATGAATAAGTAAGTGGGTTTTGTTTGATTGGTTTCTTGGAATTAAATTGGGAAAGGAGTGAATGAAGTGTCTACACTGGATTGTGATTGTTGATTTCTTGAGAAGAATGATTAGGGTTTCTCATCTTTATTTATTTATTTCGAGCCTTTCTTGTTAAAGGTTTTGTACTTTTGTTGTTCAAGAACGAGAGTTGACTAATAAATTTCATCTCCTTTTTATTTTTCCATCGCATACGAGAAGTAGCTTCTCTTTATTTATTATTATTATTTTTTTTTTATTATTATTTTTTATTTTTGCAGTGGCAGAATTTGTTGTGTTAACTCCATTATCTAATATGGTCTATTCTCATAGCTTTAATGTCTTCTATCTCTATTGCTGATTGTTTTTTACTATGAAACCAATAAGTGTTTTCGGGATTGAATGAAGTTTCTATAGTTAAAAGGTCTTGAATTCTTCACAAGAATTTATCCCAGTGTGTGTGTGTGTGTTGGGTGATGGACTTAGGAGTTAAGAGAGACTACATATGTTTGGCATCAGATTGTTGGGATAATCTGGCACTCACTTTCCACAGCCAAACTGTTGGCATCAGATTTGGACGCCAATCTTGTTTCTTAGAAGAGCCCAAACACAAATCTGATATAAGATTATGTGCCATTGTTGATTTCCTCAGGGGTTTTTGGTTTTTGGTTTTTGAAGAGTATTTTATGCATCTTCCAATGTATTCATTATCATGAATTATGATGCATTGTTTTGGCTAGGTTTGATGTCTTAAAAGGATAATGGAAGTGACATACATGAAAATTGACATCTCAAAAATATTGATCAGGAAATATTCTCACATGTTTATGATCAGAATTTGACGTGACAGTGTTATAAACTTTAACCTAGTTTTTGTTCGAGAAGATGCGGGCCAGTTCATTTAGTTAGGTGAAATTTTGAAAGCAGTAGTATGCACGAAATGAGATACAGGGCAAGTTGCTTATGAATTATTTACAATCCAGGGCTGGATTACCTACTCCCTCATTATTTTCTTTGGTAATTATCTATTCAGCTTGATTTTGTTTTATTCCTCCATATGTCATTTAACAATTAATTTACTATTATCTAACTTTTTTTATTTATCCAAGTGCCTAGTGTTGAGACAAATGAGGAATTTAGCACATTTTGCCAACCTATTTTCCCTAAGTTTTGATGATAAGGAGACACCCATCCCCCCAATTTTTATCTTATCTTGCATCCTAAACTTTTTCCAACTCTCTTTCTTATGTGCTATCTCATCTTATTACATGCATAAGCTGTAGCTGCAGTAATTTTTATCCATGAAGATTGCTAAAGATTCATTTACTATGCTTTTCTTTGTGGACCCTCTTTTTTTTTTTTTTTTTTATTTGCCGTTCTTTTGAACCATGTTGGTTGCAATTCTTTCTTCTTTTTTCTAGTTTCTTGTATCTTTTTTTAATCTCAAATTAAAATTTTTTTACTTTTTTTTTTATTTGTTAATCCTCCATCTGTGGTGTCTAGTTTTTTCTTACTGAAATTTCTCTTCATGATTGAGCTCAAGTATAATATCTTATTGTTACTTGCTGTAACGCCCCGTTTCTTTTCTGTAAAGGAAATTTTGACTAAGACGTTACGTACAAAATTCATAAAACAAAACATCGTAAATAAAATTCTTTTGTAGACTTTAGAACATCGGCTACCCGCATCCACTGCACGCGCTTCATTCTCAAGAATATTCTCAAGAATTCCTTAAACTGTAAACATTTTAAACATAAAAAGGGTGAGTGCGAAAGACACTCAGTGGGGTGAGTTTCGTAAGCAGTCAAAACATTGGGATATCAAACACATATAAATTATTATCACATAGGTGCGGGTACGAGCCGTCTTTGAAAATACGGTTCTGAGCCTCCGTAGAAAACATTTTTGTGGCTCTTTTGCCACCCTGGAAAACATTTTTGTGGTTCTTAAACCACTCTGGAAAATATTTAATCACATAAACAAGTTCTCTCATATTTCAATAGTATTAATCCATTTACGCCATGTAGAAAGGCACCAAACACATCATTTAAAGAACACACATTTCACATACGTATACTTCACATCGAATTCACTTCGAAACTTAAACGTGAAAACTAGAAAATTACCTCCACCTCGAATAAACGGTGTCTCGGAAAGCCTCTGGGCGCTAAGCGTCCTAACTACGTCCCTCGTTCGAGTTTCCTTGCTGGAAAATTCGACAGCGGCGGAGCTTGGTGGAGAAGTGGCGGTGGCGGTGATAGGAGTGAGATAGAGAGAGAGCACTTGAGAGAGAGATCGAGAGAGTGAGTTGGTGAGTGAAAGGTGGAGAGAGAGTGTGTATTCTTATTTTTGTCCCAAAAGTGTACTTCATCTATCCATTTTCTCCTCAATTTGGTTTGACTTGTGTTTTAGCCACGTGGAAGGAAAATAAACTAGCCCAGATGAGATAGTTAGCTTTCATGCAGAGAGAGAGAGAAAAGTGCAGCTTGAGGTGTCACACTTTGATTAAAAGAGAAAAAAAAAATGAATTGTACACATTTGTCCACTCTTGCACTTAACTACGGCATGTACCTTATATTTTTAATTACTTTTGCATATCCCACTTGCTAACCAAAAAAAAGAAAATTAAAACATTACACATTAATTAATTTTGGGGTGTTATACTTGCCATATATGAAACTCTGCTTTCTTTTCTTGTTCATTGTTAGATTTTTATTTTTCACTTTTCCTTGACGCTTTAAAATATTCCAGTCCTGAGCATCCTTTCTTTCGTGGACGTGGGAGATCTTTGCTTGGAGGTCGTAGGCATTCATTCCGAGAGTACGAGAATGATAATGCATCAAGGTTTAGCCTCCTACTTTTCTGTGTTCCTCAGCATATTTTATATTGCATGAATCTTTCATCTGCACTGTAATTTACTACTACAATTTTTATACTTTTTAAGAATTCAAGGTGTCTATTAGGAAGTCATTTTTTGTGATTGTACTATTATGATAAATACGAATAGGATTGATTTATCTCCTTCGAGGGGGGCATCAAAACATCAAAGGAACAATTTAAAGTGGTGAAGCATTACCATGCATCTTAACATACTTGAGAATGAGAGTTCTCATCTACATATACCAGCATGTGGTCTTGATATGTCTCATTTTTCTTTATTTTATGGAGTCTGTTCGTGGTAAAGGTGACATCTAACTTGGTCTCCATACTTTCATTAATCTCATCCATCGAAATTTACTTCGATAAACACATCGTGAATTTGACTTCACACTCACCTATTATTTCTTAGCACCTAAAAATAAAATAATCCTTTGTTTTTCAGATGCTTTTCTACCAACTTTTCCTCCAACCCCTCAACTTGTGATCTCTTTGTAATTGTGAGACATGTTTCATGTTGTCTTTGCCTCTCATCCTGCTAACTCCAAAACTGAAGGTCCGTTGGTGCGTCTCCAGTTGAAGCCTGCAGGAGAAGACGACGCTGTATCAGCATGGTTCCTGAGATTGGCGACGACATTGTAAGGTGATTCACTCATTTTGTTTGTTTGCACTACTTCATACTTCCTGTTTTAGTTTAAATTCTTTTTGATGGGTTAGAAATTGTACACCAGTTTCTCCTTTTCCCTAGTGGCAATGTCATTGTGTGTAGGGCAAATTGCAAAAATAGTACCGTAACTATTGGGTTTTGGTGGTTTCAGTCCCATATGAATCAGTTTTTGCTATTAAGTCCCATAACTCTTAAAATTTTGCAATATTTAGTCCTAAATTGTTGGTTCAAGACTCATGTTTTCATTTATATGTGAGTGAAACATATCTTTTTAAATAGTCTAGTTCTAAGTCTTTTTAGATCCTTTCCCTTTTAATTTGAGTTACTAATTCTGTATATTCTACTGGTTGTATTGAAGCATCTGAAGGTCTTCTATTGCACATACCAAAACTATCTCAAGCACATCCTAGTTTTCTCATCCGTGGGGGCTACTTCCACTTTCTTTCTAATACATGCATACTCTATCTATCCATTCTATCCATCTCAATATTCTCATTTGAGTCATTTCTGCTACCCTCATTTTATCCATAAAAAATTTCAGTCTGATGGCTGTTATATAAAAATCCTTCTAATATTAGCAGTACTTCACTATCACAAAGTTTGGACGAGAGGAGGTCTATCACAAAGTATCCTTCTAATGATTGTTTTTGACTATGAAATCAAGAAGTGTTTTTGGGATAGAATGAAGTTTCTATAGTGAAAAGGTCTTGAATCCTTCACAATAACTTATCCCTCTGAATGTATGTGTGTGTGTTTTGGGTGTTGGACTTGGGGGTTATAGAGAGTCTACATATGTTTGGCATCAGATTGTAGGGACAATCTGGTATTTCCACAGCCAAACTGTTTCGTATCAGATTTGGACATCAATCTTGTTTCTTAGATGAGCCCAACTGCAAATCTGAATTAAGAGTATGTGCCAATTTTGATTACCTCAGGGGTTTTTGGTTTTTGAAGAGTATATTATTCATCTTCCAGTGTTATTAACTATCATGACTTATGATGCATTGTTTTGGCTAGCTTTGATGTCATAAATGGATAAAGTGACATTCATGAACATTGACGTCTCAAACATACTGATCAGGAATTGACAAACATTGAGGTCTCAAAAATATTAATCAGGAAACATTTTCACATGATTATGATAAGAATTTGACTTCCATACGGCAGAAGTTTTCTTCATTTCAGAAATTTTGTACAAACCAAAAGCTTTTTTCACTGCCTGAATTGTCATTTTTCTTGCAGATCCTGTGCTCTATATTCAGATTGTAGGTGAAGCTGGTTTATGAACATTTTTAGGAGAGAAGTTCATGTTGGCTATGACACCTATGCATTTGACGAGTTACAAAACATGAGTTTGAGAATACATGGAGGAGACAAAGGACGAGCCTAGGCTGGCGGAAGCACCAATGGTGGCCATCAGGTCTTATTCAGAAACTGCGGTCAATCTCTGTGGCTGAGACCTCAACTTCTACAGATATGTACATCACATGTGTCAATTTTATGACCTTCCCAAATGATTTTCTTTCTCGTCTTGACCAGGCATTACTTCTGGAAATAGTTATTTAAATTTGTAAACTAATATTGTGGTGTTGATATAAGTTGGTCTTAAGTGGAATACGCCAAAATTGGTGCTCTATACTTGTTCATATTTTGTATGAAAGAAGATTTAAGGAGCTATTTGATGCTGATCCCTTTGTAGATGAGCTTCATGATTTGGATGCACATCAAGATATTCTTGTTGATCCCAAAGTTATTCTTGTTGATGCACATCAAGATAGGAGGCCCAAATTATTTTTCCTACAGTACAAAATAAAGAAATATTGGTACATGACACGCAGTAATTATCAGGGGAAAACGACAAACCTGGATGGCGCTCTGTACATATGACGTGGCAGTATATAAATTCTCGGAGCTTTCACTGAAGCCACGTGTTTCATGCAAAAGTTGATTTCATATTCATCAAGAATATCCCAGCATAACATTGTAGACTTGTGGTTACTCTCTCATAATTTTTCTTTCTAGGAACAAACAAAACCAACCTTCAAACTCATCACATGATTTTCTCATTTGTTTTTTTCCTCCCTTCTCTAAACCCTGCAACAAGCAAGAGATGATGATGACCATCACGACCCACAGCACAAATGCTAAAATACGCAACTACCAATATTCTAAAAAACTCATACATTACAAAGAGATTAGTATCCTCTCTTGTCTACACTACAAATCCATGTTGCTTAAATAAATTTAAAAAAAAAAATCTATAATTAATTAAATATAATCATGCAACCCTAATTTCAAGCCAGCTTCTCAGACTGGTAAGCCAAAGAGCGTAGATGACACCCTAAAACGGTATTCACAAACACGCGCGTCTCCTCCTCGCTATTCCCCGGCGGCACGTCCACCACGTACGACTCCACAACCACCGTCCCGCCGCCGTCCTCCGCCTCATGCACGGTGGTTATGGACGTGAAATTATCCAGCCGTTGATCTCCATCAATCGTGGTATAAATCATGACATGCACATCCTCGTCGAGCCGATCCAGCCTCTCGCGGCTCACTTTCCCCGGCAAGCCGGAGACGAACGCCACCTCCCTCACGCTGCCAACGCCGCCGTTTCCGATTAGCATGGTGCACTTTTTGATGAGCTTCTTGAACGCCTGCGGCTCGTCGAAACGACGTAGTATCGACCAGACTAGTGGGAGTGGGGCTTTGACGTATTGAATCATGGATGAAGTGCATTGATTTGGTCTGGGATTGTGAGTGTGGTGAAGAGAGATCATTGTATCTGTCGTGGAATTTGTTTTGTAATTGTAATGCATTTTTTTCCCCTAGGTTTTTACTTTACCAATCTGGTGTGGCTTGCATTTTATTTATATATAAATGGTGAATGTGGATTCATCTGCAAAGGCACAAATTGCAGAAATTGCGTACAGTTGCTGAAAAACTTTGCATTTGTCTTTTACTGAATATTTAAATCTTTAGTATTATTTGTTTATATGTTTTTTTTTAGATAGAGATGCACACGAATCACCACAATCTAGCATATGACATTTTCATTATTATGTTACACCACATGAGGTTATTCTATATTTAGTTTATGGTGAAAAGATTTGTGGGATGGTTGTATTAATACAAAACATCATTTTATTTTATCTTATTATTAGATTAATATAAATTATTTATATTCGAATTTTTTAAATGGAATTCCGTCTTAGTCTCAGGAGAGAGTGTACTTGGTTTCTTAATGTCTGTAATGTTTTTTTAGTTTTGTTTTTTAGCATCTGAACTTTCAGTGTAATTTAATTTGAATAATAAGAAAAGCGGAGACTTGGCAAGTTCAAACGAAAAATGATTTGAATATTAAATGAAATTTGAAAGCTTATATGCTTAATATATAGAACAAAATTAACATACATGAATCCATTAGGACAAATATGTTAATTAACAGCCCACGAACTCAAAAATACATTTTATCTTTATTTTGTTTGTGTCATAAGGCCGTTCAAGTGTAGTCTAAAAGTTAATACAACATTACACTTGAAAAGTTAAGTCGGTCATATATGTTTTTTTTCTATTCAAGTTAAACATTTATTATAATAAATAAAAAATACTTACACCATCCCACTAAGGCAAGAAAGAAACATATTTATGTGTTTAGAACCATATATACACATTTTTTTTTTTTTACTTTATTCTTACATCAAGTGAAAAAAAAGTTGAAAGTACTCTATTAGAAGACGAGTTTTGATAATTACGTGCAAAGTATATTAAATAGGGACGCTTAAGTAAACTACACAATATATAATTATACTTTTTAAACTATAATTTGAAACTTATATATGAAATATAAAAACAATAACTATGTTCGTAAGGCATAAAGAAAAAAAAAAAAAAAAAAAAAAAAATATATATATATATATATATACACACTACGTGGAAACTTATGACCTATCTAGAAGACTAGACGTGAATGAATGCAGTAATTCTGATTGTAAAATGATATTAAGTTCATAATCTATTTTACTGAATTTGAAGTTTGGTACTATTAAAATTATTGTTTGGTGAAAGTTAACAACTTATTTTAATTAAAAGTATAATTTTTGACTTTAGCTATTATGAATTTTGAGAATGCAAACACCTGGGCAACATGCCGCCAGTACACACATATCCATACATATATATATATATATATATATATATATATATATATATACATATGCTGCCAGTACATGCATATACATCATAATATAATAGTGTGGAGTTGAGAGTTGAGACAAAATAAATTTGGTTTGGTAGCAAAAATGAGCAAAATGGTGTTCTGGAAATCAGTGGACGATTTTGCCTCGTCTCTCAATTTGCAACCAAATGCCACTCAAGTAGGACCCAATTTTATGTGAATTGTCAATTTTAGCCCCTCAAGATCTCGATGGTCTGATTTTTTCATTTATTTTTTATTTATATTTATTAAGTATTATTTAATTAATCTTTATGATATGTTAAATGCTCCGATGTCAAAACGTAAAGGCCCATCTTGTCCCTTCATATTCAACAAAATATCGAAATTTCTTTTTCACCAATAAATCAATATCAGAATGGAGCTGATTTCACGTTTAAATCGAATTTATAGTTCTTGATGCATGAAGAAATTCATCTACGTACAACTCCATATGCGATCACCATAAATAAACTCTTGACATGGAGTAATTTGTGTCTTCTCTGCCTGAACTACAGTTTCGGAATATGAATTTCAAAAATAAAATAAAATTGTGCTTATTTATATTTATGATAGATGTGTTAGGATTTTTTTAGAAATTCTGATTAATTAATAAGATTTTTTTTGTTCTCTAAATTTTTTAATATATAACTCTAAAGTTTATTTCATTTTTTAATCTATAATTTTATTACAATTAAAATAATTTCGCCTGGATAGAATACAAAAGAGGACTATTGAGGTCTTAATTAGCCATCCCACTGGGGGGTTTTGAGTTTTGAGACTCGAATTATTTTGGGAGGCTTAGTGATAGTAAGAATTATTTGCTCAATTGGAAGTCCTCAAATTTTATTGGATATATATATATATATATATATATATATATATATATATATATATATATAAAATCATGATTAAAAATAGATGATATTTGTATTATATTATATTTTATCGAAAACGTTCATCTACTCACTGAAGGGTTAACATCTAGTAATGGGAGAATTATTTATCTTATCTAAAATGTGGGTGAGATTATATGTGTTGAGGACAGATAATAATTGAACATCTTTGTGTATATATTTAAGGACCCGGCTATCCGCACCCCCGAATCTTCTAAACACACCCCATTTTTTTTATTATTTGATTTAAAAAATTCAAAAAATAATAAAATACCCATTCTACCCTTATGAATAAAAAAAAAAACTCTCTTCCTTCTCTCCTCTCTCTCCACCCGTCTGCTTCTCCTTTTTTTTTTTTTTTCTTTCATTCCTCAAACCTTTGATTCGATCATTGGTGTGAAAATAATAATGACCCAAAAGGATTTAATCGTGTGAAAAGAACGAAAAAATAACAAAAAATTTGAGGACCCGTTTGACCCTGGTTGGTCGAACACAAAGAGGTGTGTTCAACCACCAGGAATCAACATGCTATAGTGTGTTCAATGTCTGGTGGTCGAACACACCTCTTTGTGTTCGACCAACCAGGGTCGAACGGGTCCTCAAATTTTTTGTTATTTTTTCGTTCTTTTTACACGATTTCTACATGATTTTCACACGTTTTTTTTACATATTTAATTGACCAAATAAATGATTTTCATTATATTACGGTGTTATTTCTCAAATCTTAAAGAACAAAAAATTTGAGGAACCATTCGACCCTGGTTGGTCGAACACACCTCTTTGTGTTCGACCAACCAAGGTCGAACGGGTCCTCAGATTTTTTGTTATTTTTTCATTTTTTTTACATGATTTCATATAATTAAATCCTTTTGGGGGTCATTATTATTTTCACACCAATGATCGAATCAAGGTTTGAGGAATGAGAGAAGAAAACAAAAAAAAAAGAGAAGGAGAAGCAGACGGGTGGAGAGAGGAGGGAAGGAAGAGAGTTTTTTTTTATTAATAAGGGTAAAATGGATATTTTATTATTTTTTGATTTTTTTAAATTAAATAATAAAAAAATGGGGTGTGTTTAGAAGATTCAGGGGTGCGAATAGTTGGGCCTATATTTAAATGTACTTATGTAAATATAATGAGTTATTAATGTAAAACCATGTATAAAAACTTGGTAATATTGTATTACAGTATTTTATATGGAAATTATTGGATTTAATAAATGTTGTATATTACTGTATTTTATATGGATAATAATTGAATTTAATATATGAAATTAATGCCCTCTACAATTGAGTTATTGTCTAAACAGGAATTCGAGTACTTAACCAAACATGGGTTCTTGATTAAAACGGGTTGGCCCGCTTGGCTTGTGGGTTTGAAGAGGGCTGGCCCGTTTGGATATGAGTTGGTCCACTGCTAATAAAAAAAAATCAAATAGATTTGTATTGTTGTGCAATTTATAGGTAAATAAATATGGGGATATATTGTATATATAACACAATTCCATCCTATTTGAGATCAAATGTTATAGAGATTACCAAGTTATGAATAAAAATGGAAGAACATGAAGAAAAATAGACGATATAAATGATGTATCGGTTGCTAAATTTTCATTAACTCTTTACATTTTTTTGTAAGAAAAAAAAAAGTTGAAGCTTAATCAATGAATGAGATAATGGGTAAGCAAAAAACATGATATATGGATTATAAAGGGGGAATATGAAATTTATTTTTAGACTTATGTTTGCGAACAAAAATGGGTAAGCAAACGAAAACTAAGTGGATTGGATAAACATTATTACAAAATGACTCACTCATATAATGCGAGTTGTGCCAAATTGAAATAATTGTTTTGTATATATTATGACAACTCTAACTAGTTGTGAGATATCAATGGTATGTACAATTTTTGGAATAATTATTCTTTCAATACATTTATAAATCAAATACGTAATTTAAATACTTCTTACAAACAACTTATTTTCTCAGAAACAAACAAATTATAATTAAGACATTCATATATATTTTTACTCGATGATAAATACACTTTTTAATTTAAATAATATCAGTCTTGAGGCTAATTTCAGAACCTTCAATTATAATTAAAGAACAAAAATCTAAAATTAGTAAATTTCTAACCCACACTAGTTTGGATAAAGAGCAAGGGTTTTTTCTTAAAATAAATAAATTGTGCAATTATAAAGTAAAGGTTGTCTTGAAGACTTGAACTAATTAATTGATAGTTATTTTTAGAAAGGAATTAATTATCAAAAAGCTTTCCATTATTATTACACAGATCAGATTTCTTACCAAACAGAGACCACCCCTCACCTTTCTTGTTCCAATCGTATTAAATCGAACGTCTATTATTAATATAAAAGGTAAGTGTAATATCTACCAACGGTTGGCTGATTATCGTAATCTTTTCCATAAATGAAACCACGCTAAGAGTCGTTGACGTTATTATTTTATTACATATATATATAGTGGCGATTAAGCGATATCAACTCTTCTCATCTGTAGTTAAACGTAGAAGTGGAGTTAATGCCACTCCCCCAGATTCAGATGCCATGTTTCCAAGAACCATTCTGAGATTCACGTCTTCGGATTTTCCGGTGAGTCTCCCTTCTCATTCTATACTCTTATTTCTTTCTTCCTAATTTCCGATGAGTGCCTATTGCCTTATCGTTGACGGCTTTCTTGTTTCTTGTTTTCGTTGAATTCGTTATTTGATTGGTTTCTTGTTTATCCAATCTTTATTTGTCATCTTTTGTGTTTCTTGGAATGAATGTGTAAGTGGGTTTTGTTTGATTGGTTTCTTGGAATTAAATTGGGAAAAGAGTGAATGAAGTGTCTACACTGGATTGTGATTGTTGATTTCTTGAGAAGAATGATGGGGTTTCTCATCTTTATTTATTTATTTTCAAGTCTTTCTTTGTTAAAGGTTTTGTACTTTTGTTGTTCAAGAACGGGAGTTGACTAATAAATTTCATCTCTTTTTTTTTTTGTTGTTGTTCAAGAACGAGAAGTAGCTTGTCTTTTTTTTTGCAGTGGCAGAATTTGCTGTGTTAACTCCCTATATATATGGTCTATTCTCAGAGCTTTAATGTCTTCTATCTCTTATTGCTTGATTGTTTTTTACTATGAAATCAAGAAGTGTTTTTGGGATTGAAGTTTCTATAGTGAACAGTTCTTGAATTCTTCACAAGAATTTCTCTCTCTGTATGTATGTGTGTGTGTGTTTTGGGTGTTGGATTTAGGAGTTATAGAGAGAATTATATGTTTGGCATCAGATTGTTGGGACATTCTGGCACTCACTTTTCTCAGCCAAACTGTGTGGCATCAGATTTAGAATCTTCTTTCTTAGAAGAGCCCAACCACAAATCTGAAAGAAGAGTATGTGCCATTGTTGATTAGTTCAGGGGTTTTTGGTTTTTGAAGAGTATATTATGTATCTTCCAATGTTGTTCATTATCATGCATTGCTTTGGCTAGCTTTGATGTCTTAAAAGGATAACGGAAGTGACATGCATGAACATTGACGTCTCAAAAATATTGATCAGGAAGTGACAAACATCAAGGCCTCAAAAATATTGATCAGAAAATATTGTCACATGTTTATGATCAGAATTTGACTTCAATATGGCAGACGTTTTCTTCATTTCAGAAATTTTATACTGACCAAAAGCTTTTTTCACTGTCTGAATTGTAATTTTTCTGTCAAGTTGCAGATCCTGTGCTCTATATTCAGATTGTAGGTGAAGCTGTTTATGAACATTTTTAGGAGAGAATTTCCTGTTGGCTATGACTCCTATGCATTTGACGAGTTACAAAACATGATATCATGTTTCGAGTTTGAGAATACATGGAGGAGACAAAGGACGAGCCTAGGCTGGCAGAAGCACCGGATCATAATGCCCAATGGTGGCCATCAGGTCTTATTCAGAAACTGCGGTCAATCTCTGTGACTTCTCCAGATGAGACCTCAACTTCTAATTCAAGAAGTCAACATGACTTTGGGAGTCCAGCATTTCAAATAGCATCACAGACTTTGTGGGACACAGGAAAGTTAGCTGAACCAATTCCTGAAGGTTTCTACTTTGTCTATCCAGTAAGTGTGTCTAAATATATAGGTATGCTGTAATTCCTTATTATTTCAAATTATTAATAATTAACTTCTGCTATAGTTACACGAATCCTTCATTCAAGATCGGAAGGATAATGGACGATTTATTGTCAAAATTGGTTTTGTATGCTATATTTATTTGGTCCACTGTTCTATCTGATGAATCACAGATACATAGTTCACATTGTGTCCTGCAATGTACCCACCTTTCCAAATGATTTTGTTTCTCGTCTTGACCAAGTATTACTTCTGAAAATAGTTATTTAAATTTGTAAACCAACATCGTGTTGTTGATATAAGTTAGTCTTTAGTGGAATACGCCAAAGCTGGTGCTCTATAATTCTTCATATTTTGTAGGAAAGAAGATTTAAGGAGCTATTTGATACTATCCCCTCTATAGATGAGCTTCATGCTTTGGATGCCGAGGGGCTGAGGCCCAATGTTATTCTTGTTGATGCACGTAAAGACAAGAAGCTTTCCATGTTAAAGCAGCTTGCTATCACATTGGTGAAGGGACTAAATTCAAATCCGGCTGCCATGATCAAGAAGATAGCTGGGTTGGTGCGTAGTTCATCCTTTTATTTTATTTTATTTGATATCATGTGGCGCGTGTGTTGCATTCTCACTCCAAAAGCCTTTTCTTTTCCCAGAAAATTTTGAATTGGTACTGCACTTCTAGGTCTTGATAATTTAGAATGAGCTTCCTGAATTGATCCCTTGATTTCTTCAAGGCACAGCTTAAACAGTGATTTAACATCTGCATTGCTTGGACGCATCTATAAAGAGCTTACTCAAAACATTGGATCTTAGATCTCTTGACCGTTCTATATTTTATTATGACATGATTAATTCATAACATAGTAGTCAACTGAAGCTGGTCTTCGTGATGCTAGGTTGAGATCACCTTTATCTACTTAAAAGATTGATCAATCTCTCTTATAGAAGAAAAAAAAAGGTTGACTTCTCTCGAAAAGGTTATTCCTTATGGGCCTTATCTGATATGTCATGCTAAAGGATGCACACCCTGTTTACTTCAACATTTTTTTAGAAATCCTTTTAAGTTCTGAGACTGATATTTAGAGATAGTGGGAATTACTTAACCATGGGTAGAAGTATGGAATAAGCAGTTCCAACTGTTCTTCATAAATGAAGATGACTAACCAAGGTACATATAACAATACTTGTGGTTTCATGATTTTTTTTTTTTTTGTATAAGTTACTATTTGCCACCATTATAGGTCTGTGATTTCTTCAAAAGACCGAAATCTGAACCCGATCATGTGAAAGGCGCACTTGAAGAAGTCTCTCACGCATTGGACAATCAAGGCATCCATATGCTGGGACACATAAAACATGGTTCCTGCCATTCCCGGGCTATCTTATTCAAAGTTCTTGCAGACACTGTCGGCCTGGAAAGTATGCTTGTAGTGGTAAGGTGCCATCTTCTTTCGAGATGCGCATTCGGTTCTTACTTTTGTCATAGAATCAGTAGCTGTTTTACATAATTGATGTTGCTTCTATATACATAACCATCTGAGAAATCTTGTCTTGTGTTGGTCCCTTTTTCTAGGGTTTACCTAGAGATGGCGTAATGGTGCGAGCAGATGCATATAAGCACATGTCAGTCACAGTTGTTTTGAATTCTGTTGAACTTTTGGTTGATCTTGCACGAAATCCTGGCAAGTTAATACCAAGCTCAGCAAAGGCAGTCTTCCTCTCTCATCTCTCAGCTGGTGAGAGTGATTCTGCGGAAAATGATTCATATGATTCACCTATTGAACCAAACAGTCCTGTATGTGGGTTTTCAGATCAAACAGAAGTTGATGGGTAAGAATCCGCATCCTAATTCATATTGTTTGTCTCAACCAAGCACAGTGGCGAGATATGATCCATATAGCCAATCTTATATAGTGGGGTTAGGGCTAGTTTTTTGTTGTTGGTTAATGTAATTTTTTTTGGGTAAGGATGCTAAACAACTATCTTTTTTCAGATTATCACACAGTGAACCAAATGTGGCAAATTCATTTTGGCGGCGTAGCCGGAAGAAAGTCATAGCTGAACAAAGGACAGCAAGTTCAAGGTCTTGTAACTTTTTTTAGCTGAACTAACTTTTTCTTTCTCTTTTCCAAATGCAAGAGGTGTTCTTGTTTTGACAAGCCTGCTTATAGTGAAAGTGTGAGCTTCAGTTTCATATTAAGAATGCATATCTTTTCTTACAAATTGTGTCCCTTAATGCTTTCTTTTCCAACTTCTGGCACGACCTTTATGGCTCGCTCAGTGATATTGCTATGTAAGTGCTTTTATATGTAAAAGGGGAAGATTAACTTAATGATATTTTGCTGAAAGTTCCTATACTTGAAGTTAATCAAACCTATGAGCAGTTAGAGTTGACAAAATAATGCACTAGAACTCTGAACATCTCTGAACATTTCAATATAACTATATTCTTATTTTATTTGGTAATTACCTATTCAGCTTGATTTTGTTTTATTCCTCTATATGCCATTTAACAATTAATTTACTATTATCTTACTTTCTTGATTTATCCAAGTGCCTGGTGTTGAGACAAATGAGGAATTTAGCATATTTTTCCAACCTATTGTCTGCAAAGTTTTGACCACAAGGAGACACTCATCCCCCCAACTTTTATCTTACCTTGCATCCTAAACTTTTTCCAACTCACTTTCTTATGTGCTATCTCATCTTATTACATGCATAAGCTGTAGCTGCAGTAATTTTTATCCATGAAGATTGCTAAAGCTTCATTGACTGTGGTTTTCTTTGTGGAGAAACTTTTTTTTTTTTTTTTGATTCGCTGTTCTTTTGAACTATGGTGGTTGCAATTCTTTCTTCTTTTTCTTGTTTCTTATTTCTTTTCTTAATCTCAGTTTAAAATGTTTGTACTTTTTTTACATTTGTTAATCCTCCATCTGTGGTGTCTAGTTTTTTCTTACTGGAATTTCTCTTCATGTGTTATTGTTACTTGCCATGTATGAAACTATGCTTTCTTTTCTTGTTCATTGTTAGATTTTTTTTTCACCTATCCTTTGGGCTTTAAATATTCCAGTCCTGAGCATCCTTTCTTTCGTGGACATGGAAGATCTTTGCTTGGAGGTCGCAGGCATTCATTCCGAGAGTACGAAAATGATAATGCATCAAGGTTTAGCTTCCTACTTTTCTGTATTCTTCAGTGTATTTAATATGACTTGCCAATGTAATATTGCATGAATCTTTCATTTGCTCTGTGTAATTTACTACTACAGTTTTTATACTCTTTACGAATTCAAGGTGTCTATTTGAAAGTCATTTTTTGTAATTGTACTATTATGATAAATATGAATAGGATTGAGTTATCTCCTTCGAGGGGCTTCAAAACATCAAAGGAATAGTTTCAATTAGTGAAGCATTACCAAGCGTCTTAACATACTTGAGAATGAGAGTTCTCATCTACATATATAACCAGCAGTGGTCTTGATATATCTCATTTTTCTTTATTTTATAGTCTGTTCATGGTAAAGGTGACGTCTACCTTGGTCTCCATACTTTCATTAATCTCATCCATCGAAATTTACTATGATAAACACATCTTGAATTTGACTTCGCACTCACCTATTATTTCTTAGCACCTAAAAAGAAAATAATCCTTTGTTTTTCAGATGCTTTTCTACCAACTTTTCCTCCAACCCCTCACTTTGTGATCTCTTTGTAATTGTGAGACATGTTTCATGTTGTCTTTGCCTCTCATTCTGCTAACTCCAAAACTGAAGGTCCGTTGGTGCGTCTCCAGTTGAAGCCCGCAGGAGAAGACGACGTTGTATCAGCATGGTTCCTGAGATTGGCGACGACATTGTAAGGTGATTCACTCTTTTTGTTTCTTTGCGCTACGTCATGCTTCCTGTTTTAGTTTAAATTCTTTTGGTGGGTTAGAAATTGTATAACAGTTTCTCGTTTCCCTTGTGGCCATGTCATTGTGTGTAGGGTAAATTGCAAAAATGGTACTGTAACTATTGGGTCTTGGCGGTTTCAGTCCCATATGAATCAGTTTTTTGCTATTAAGTCCCATAACTCTTAAAATTTTGCAATTTTTAGTCCTAAATTGGTGGGTCAAGACTCATGTTTTCATTTATATGTGAGTGAAACATATCTTTTTTTAATAGTCTAGTTCTAAGTCTTTTTAGATCCTTACCCTTTTAATTTGAGTTACTAATTCTGTATGTTATACTGGTCGTATTAAAGCATCTGAAGGTCATCTAATGTACATACCCAAACCATCTCAAGCACATCTCCTAGTTTTCTCATCCGTGGGGGCTACTTCCACTTTCTTTCTAATACATGCATACTTTATCTATCTATTCTGTCCTCATTTGAGTCATTACTACTACCCTCATTTTATCCATAAAGCATTTCCAGTCTGATGGCTGTTTTATAAAATATCCTTCTAATATTAGCAGTACTTCACTATCACAAAGTATGGAGGAGGACAACACAGAAGTTGATGGTAGATAAATTTAGACTGGAAAAGATGATGTTCAACGTAGTGAATACATCCATGATTCTTCAGATTGCTACTCTAAAGCAGTATCAATAGATACAAGATCTGAATTTTTTCTAGATTAAAATAAGAGTAGTAAAATATGTGGGTATGCAGCGGTGGTGGTGGTCGGAATGGCATGGGTAATCATGGTCCAACAGCTGACTTAATTTTTCTTTTGTAAGTTATCTTGGGTAAACACTAAGCTCCCAAGTGTTTTTCCCTCTTAAAATGAATTTGAGATTGTTCCTATGTTTCCCTCAAGAATAAAATGTCTCTCAAAATCTTAATTAGGATCTTAAAACCGTCTGGGATTTGGGGCCCGCCTCAACAACATGAAAGGGCGTAGGAGGGTGCTGAAGGACGCATACTTCATGAGCAGAGCCATGTCTCCCATTGCATTCTCTACTTCTATTTGTGTGTATATATATATTTCATTCCTTTTGAATGAAGTCCTCCTTTTAGTCATTCACATAGATTATATGATGTAGTTCTGGTTAGAATCTCATCGCCTTGGGTTGAGGAAGTATCATCTTTTAGTAAGCATTTTTGTAGTTGTACCTCTGTTTTGCTAAACATGCATTTTTGCAGAAAAGTATGTTAATGTGGCTATGAAAAATAAATATAGGGCTGTTCGAGAAATGAGTGAAACTCTGAAGAGAAATCGTTTGGCTGAGGAACAACCAAATTCAACACTTAGTTGTTCAACAAGTGAACAAGATGACAGCTCAGACTTTCGAGGAAGTGTATGCTATTCTCTTTGCTTCTTCCTTTATACTAATGAAATGTAATTCACCCAAATAGTATTTTGGTGAAAGAAAAGTAACTAAAGCATTTTTTCTGCAGGCACTAAGTTTTCCTTGAATTATTTACAGTGGATCTGTCTTATTATTATATGAGATGGATTAATCTATCTATTATATGAGATTATTTCCCTCTCTTCTTTGCTTATCAAAAAGTTTCTCTCCATGCATTTAATATTCCAAAATCTCAGTAATTAATTTATTTAAATGTAGGCCACCCAGGTCTCAATATTTTGTTTGTGTTGCAAACTGTTATAAATTTTTTTTTTTTTGTTTTTTTTTTTTCCAAAATTGCATCAGAATACTAATTGTACAAGCTATCTAACTCTTTCTGGTATAATCATGTTCGTTCATTTATTAACCTTGCCTTTGTTTTCTTTTGCAATAAATCTTTCATCAACTTTTGTCCATAACATATTTGACGCTTTTGCATGGATATGAACACGTGTCTTGTATTCGTCTTGGATTTCTCTATCGTTAGGTGCATTAATTATATATATATATTTTTCATTTCTCCAGGTGTCCAGGTTCAGTCCAGATGCCGCTGATGGACTATATGGTCAAAAACCATTAACATATAATCTACCTTTGAAACAAATACACTCTCAAAAGGCAATCTCATTGCCTTCATCTCCTCACCGTTTTGCCAATAAAGCTTCCCTTAGGAGTGACACAACAGAAGTTTTTGCGAGTCCTGATATGATGTCCACATTCAGTAAAGTGCTTGAATCGTCGAAGTTCCTGAACACGCCATTGTTACCCTTTGAAGAATGGAATATTGATTTTTCTGAAATAACCATCGGAAGTCGTGTAGGAATTGGTATGTTGTTCTTGTGCTGTCTTTAGTGAAAAACATGAATTGGTGTGGAATTTTCTTTTGGATGTGCAATGATCAAATATCTTTGTTTAGGTTAATTCTGCGAATTGTTTTCAGTAAATTTTTCTATTCTTTCTTATTTTACAAAGATGTAGATATTCCTTACTTCAAATTATACCCAGGCTGGTTCCTCTGGAATTTTTCTTAAACATCCCCTTTCTGATTTGATTTGTAAATACCAGGTAGTTTAATGTTTCTTGTAAACTCAACTGTAAGTTCTTTAAGACTTATCTTACAGTGTCTGCAAGATCCGAATATCTTTAGACATTGTATGGTGTATGGATGTATTTGACAATAAATATCTGCAGTGGTCAACTTTTGCTCATTAGCTCTTATAATGGGGTTGAAAATGAATCCTAGTTGTTGGTTATTGGTAATAAACTTGCTAGTTGATATTTGATTTCATCATGCTCTCATTATTTACTATTTGGTTCTTCTTCCTTGTACATTAGGATTCTTTGGAGAAGTTTTCCGTGGTTCTTGGAATGGATTAGAGGTTGGGATCAAAGTTTTTCTGGAGCAAGATCTGACTGTCGAGAATATTGAAGATTTTTGCAACGAAATATCTATCTTGAGGTAAAATACATTTGGCAATCGGGTGTTTTAGCTTTTGTTGCGAAAAAAGATTTTCATTCAAGAATCATCTTTTGTGAGGGTGATGTGACATTTTCTATTACCTGATCTTTTTTTTTTTCTTATGCAGCCGTATTCGCCACCCAAATGGTAATCTTCCTAGTTAAACTCTCCCAAATAATTAGTTTTATTGTAGTGTTTTCTCCATTTCTTTCTGTGCTGTTAAATTGTATGTATGGTAGTTAACGAATGTATACTCTTCCATGCAGTTATACTATTTCTTGGTGCTTGTACAACGCCTCCACGACTCTCCTTAGTCACGGAATATATGGAGATGGGATCACTGTATTACTTAATCCATGCTAGTGGGTTGAAAAAGAAGCTTAGCTGGCAAAGGAGACTCAAAATGCTTTGTGATATATGCAGGTGCATTACTGAATATCAATCTTTGATGCTTGTTTTCTTGTTCTTTTAACTTTCCCATTGAAATAACATGTTGATCTAAGCAAAAATAAAAATCTCAGTAAGGACTCATGTTTTCCATAATGTGTTATCCTTAGTGGAATCTTGAATTTAGCTTGTGTCTATAGAACATGCCAAATGAATTTGGATTGTTGAGTTGGATTTGGTTGTGATTCACCCAAATCTATATTCTTTACTCGAGTTTCATGCTAATAGCTTGGTGCGGAATAAATACTCAGGGGACTAATAAGCATCCATCGGATGAAGATAGTACATCGTGATCTGAAAAGTGCTAATTGCCTAGTGAACAAGCACTGGACAGTTAAGATATGTGATTTCGGGCTTTCAAGGAAACTGACGACGAGGCCCATGGAAGATTCTTCTTCAGCTGGCACCCCAGAATGGATGGCACCAGAGCTTATTCGCAACGAGCCCTTCACTGAAAAATGTGACATTTTCAGCTTAGGAGTCATAATGTGGGAGCTCTGCACTCTCAAAAGACCATGGGAAGGCATACCATCTGTACAAGTAAGCAAACCTTGATTAACCAATTTTCCACTAGATTCAATCTAATTAAGCCAATGCTTTCTCACTCTCAGGTAGTTTATGCTGTTGGACATGATGGACAGACACTGGAAATCCCAGAAGGTCCTCTAGGCCAACTAATCGCAGGTATGCAAATTGCGATATAATTTGAGACATTGAGAGTGTACTATGTTCAATTATATTCCTCCTATGTTGTTTGACAGATTGCTGGGCGGAACCAGATGAACGACCTAGCTGTCAGGAGGTTCTCTTGCGCCTGCAAGAATGCGAACATTTGTTGTGCTGATATCATTTTTTCTCTTCTGTCTACATACATTACAATTACCCCTTGAATTACAAGTGATGAATCAATAAGTAGAATATATGGGCGGGCAAATTTTGAAACATTTTTGACTATGATGATCAGATTCAATTTTGGGCAGTGTCTTATAAGAATACTTGACACAACACATAAGGTCAACTCCTTTGGAGCCTTGTATACTTCATTTCACTGGGAAAAAGAAATCCACATTAAATAAACAAGAATCAAAAGGAAAACGTTTGTTCAACTAAAACTCGAATCTGATACAATTCAAGGTGTTGGGTCTGCTCCATTATTCAACAAGAACGAGGATGAGGAGACCCAGTTGTCTGTTTCTTTACATAAATCACAAAAGAACAATAGAAGAAGATAGTCATGTCAAGGAGCCCTAGGGTCTGTTCCGTGTTGCCAAACGTAGACAAGCTCGTCCCAACCAGTACTCGCCAAGAGCCCTTCAACGAGCACGCTCATATCAACACCAACCGCAAACTCAGTGTGGTGATCGTACCTTCCGATGAGCGCATCCTCAACCATATAATCCCACAAACACACTGTCATATCATATGAACAAGAAGCTATCAGACTTGCTCTGTGAGGTGAGAACTTCACCTTCCTCACTGCATAACCGTGCCCATTAAGCACAGAAATGGGCACTCTGTAATTCCTCACATCCCAAACTTTAATGGACTTATCGACTGATGCAGTTGCAATGATGCAATCATCGTACTTGTTCCAGTCACATGCCAGGACTTCGAATTCATGCGCAGGAAGTATCATGGTAGATCCTGATCAAAGGAACAACAATTGCGATGAAAACTTATTGATAATAACACAATCAGAACCAGTAAAAGGAATCATTTTGCAGCCTTGATTAAACTCATCTATATGATTCAACATTTATGGAGACAATTTACTATAATGTAGCCAACATTGATATTTGCTATAGAGATGCAATTAGAATAGCAAACCTGGTTCGCGAACATCCCAAATGCGGGTGGTGCAATCGCCGGAAGCAGAAGCGAAAACATCGGCGTGTCTAGGGTTCCACGCGGCGGAGTACACGCAGTAAGCGTGCTCCTTAAAAGTCCGTACGCTCGAAGGCCTATCGACGGTCCACAATTTCACGGTATCATCCCACGACGCGCTCAAAAATGAGTCCTTTCTAACAGTATTGAAGTCGACGCCGTGGCACTCACGCGCGTGCTCGTGAAGCGAGCGGATTGGATTAGAGGCCGGCGGCAAGGACAAGTCGTAGATCTTGAGTGAGCCATCGGCGACGGCTGCGACGATGAGCGAGTCGTGGGACTCCGACCAGCAAAGGTCGTAGACGCCGTCGGCGGTGTCGAAGGAGGCGCGTTCAGTGATTGTGGGGCCGAGCTGGAGGACGTGGACCCGGCCATTGCCGAGTATGCCGAAATTCTGGGCGGTGGCGACGGCGAGCTGGTTCTCGTAGAATGGACTGAATTTGACGGAGTAGCCGTTGAACGGAGTCTTGAAAACTGGCATGTCGCGGCGGCGGTGATGGGGGTTTAACGGTGGTCGATTGGATTATCTCGAGAGGTGCGACCAGGTTGTTGTTAACCTTGTTTTCGCAGTCAATTTTATTCGAGACGACGAAAAATAAATTTCTACGTTTCGTTTCTATCCAGTTCCCTCCAGTTTGAATTGAATCCAACAAGTGAATATTACGATTTTTAATTGTTCGACTTTTAACACAATGATTAGTAATTTAGCATTATTAAATGATTGGGCTGGACTCTATTGGACTTGTTAAGTGGGCCTTAGAGCTTGACCCAATTGCTCATAGAAAGAATATAGGAAAGTTGGGTGTCTGTCAAAAAATTTAAGAGATTTTTTTATTTTTTTTTACAAATATTTTCAATTAGGTAAGAAAAAAATTAATGGCGTATTTGAGTTCAAGAAAAGATCTTTATCATGTGTGTGAAAATATGTTCATAACTTATATTACTATATTTATATTTATCCTTTATGATTATGATTATGATAAAGAGTAGAAATTGTGACCCCCAAATATGAGAAGCCCGTTGACAGAGTCATAGTAACCAAAGGCTATCCAACACCAATATGGACCAATCCTAGATTAGATTCTGTAGACATGGTTATGGCCCATAAGTAGCCGAAGCCTATCAAACAACTAATGAGAAGCAAGCCTATCTAGGTTGGGCAAAATTAAATATGGCGTTCGTTACGGTATACATGACAATCTCATGTTTTGTTTTGTCACTGTGATGTGTGAACACATTGTATGGTGATCATATCATATTTATAAGATATGCACCGATGAAATGAAACATGATAGAGAAATAACGAATTTGAAATGGTTATGGAGGACTAAGATCAAATAAATACATCAATTTAAAAAAAAAAAAAAAATCGATCTAGTAAATGTTACACCTGATGGGTTACATAAAGTGTGATATCTTCTCTCCATATACACACGACATATATGTGGATATGCGTGTTTTTGAGTGCAAGTAAATGTAAGATATTGCATCTTGTCTAATTCATCATCTAGCAAAGCATAAATTATAGCAAATCAGATGATAACTATGATCAATGTTCATTTCATCACTTACTCTTTTAATAGATTTCACTAATTAATATCCCAACACCACATTAGTATGTATTGAGTGCATGAATCCTTAATTATAAGGAAATATTGTAATTGTGTACCTAGGCTAATACTATGAATTTGGTTCTTGCGCGTGAAGTTCATTCTATCCATGTGAATTCAGACAAATTTCATTAATATCGTATATCGATCTCATAATAAACTCGTTTTGCAGATTTCGACGTAGTGTTGATAAAATAAGTAAGAAACTTTTGAAGAAAGAGGTGAATAGTGCATTGTTCAAGAGAAAACCCCATCTCCCTTTACACTCACTTTCTGCATCAAACCAATGAAAAATTGGAAATCGATGCAAAAATTGAAGCAATGCTTATTTATCCTATTATTTTTTTATTTATGTTATGACAACTTCATATTACCCAATCCTATTATGATACTATAATTATTTATTTTATTTGGGGCCAAAAAGGTCCTTATATTATATTTTCCCTAAATAATTCCATTTCTTATTTTTTATAGGTACTATAGTAGTATTTACCCTCTTTTTTCCCGTTTTCTTTTTCAACAACAGATCCAATAATTCTTGAAAGGGTCAAGTGAGTTGGTGTAGTCGGCTAACTGAACCAAACAGAAGTGTGATCAGATAGAGAATTTTCTGAAAAAAACAAGAAAATAAATATTTTTAATGTTTGCAGAGATGAGAAAGTGTCAGTAATTAAAATCCCCTTTTTGTTACTGCTTCTTGGTGATCATGATTTCCCATATTAGACCACAACCATATGTGCAAATTCCACATCATCTCTCTCTCTCTCAATAATTGAAGAAGATATGAGACAGCCCATGATCCTTTGAAATTCCATATACCCTTGAAAATGTGATTAACGTGGATATTTAGTGTGATGTATTTTAGGTTTGTTCAAAGCTAATGACACAAATGAAGATTATACAAGTTCTTAGTTTAGATATGATGATTTAGGTAGATTAGATCGAGGAGGACACCCCCTAGATGGACCCTCCCCTCCATCCTTCACATGTTGCCCACTAACATCCACATCTCAACCATTTAATGATCTGGGCTCCTCCAAACTTAATTGATTACAAATATATTTATTTAATTTCAATATTCATATATATTAATCACACATTGTTTCATTTTATCTCAGTTTTCCTATTTGGCCCACAAGGGCCGATATACATCATTTCAATTTTATCTAACTAAATTCTTTGGATATCTGTCAGCAAGACCCATTAATCTCCATGTGTCATCATCTTTACTTTGAATTCTTTTTCATTTGAGGTTAAGTTGAAAAGATGAGACATAATTACGACCCTCATATTTAGTACTGATGTATATGCACATTTTATCTTTATAGAGATCATACAAGTCATTGAAATCATGTCTGTAAAGTGGATATAACTGTTCCATGGGACACCAATATTATCCGATGTCATGTGATTGTACATGAATTTTCAATGATAATTACATGAACAACTGATAAGTAAACAATCTATCTTTATCTAAATTCCAATCTTTAGTTGTCTTTGTCATCTTTCCGTATATTTACTGATTTTGAGGTGCAGGATTTTATTATTATTTTTTTTAATGTTGAGGGAAAGGTGCAGGATTTATTTATTAAGAAGTGGATTCTAGATATTTCATCTTCGTTTGCTATAATGTGTGTCCTATTAATTTATGTAACTAGATGAGAATCTCGTGTAATATACAGACTGTTGATATGATAAATTAATCATATTTTATCATAATTTTGATACAATATCTAATATATTGGTGAAACATTGCAGCCACTACAAGAATTTGCTAATAGACAACGGTTTAGTGATTATAAGAGAATTTACATTTTCCTTTTTTATATACATGGGTTTATTGATTCATGCATCTTTAATTTGGTAAAAAAAAAAACAAAAGAAAAGAAAGTGGGGATATATCTTGGATTGGATTGTATGAGAAAATTGGGTTAATAAGACAAGCAACATGTACATAGGTCAAAACAAGGAAGCACTGAGAAAACTAAATAAAAAGAAATAAGTCTTATCATATCCTTCACTTTCCAATGAAAAGCAACAATCCACATAATGCTTCATGCTTGGGGATATTGAAATTAAAGATCACAAATCCTCTCAAAAGAAGATATAATTCTATCTCCAATACCCCAAATTATTTGTGTCCCATTTCGATCTATTTCTTCTTCACTCTATCTTCTTAATTTCCATAGAATTGAACTTTCCACTCTCAATTAGTCTCTCCAATTAAGGACCCTACAGTAGTGATCAGTAATAGTTTGCACACCTACTCTGGCTAAGCATAATAACCCAGGAATTGACAAGTGTCGTGTTGTAAGTAAGACACGTGTCATGCATGAAACAACCAATGGAATGACTTGGCAGTACCAATCATGGACAAACATGTGTAGCCATAAGCATCCAACCTCATACACCCAACCCAAATTATTGAAAGAGGGATGGGAGAAGAGAAGTAGTAAATGATGGATCAAAAAGGCAAACCATAACATGAGCTCCAATTATTATATTATCAAGAATTCATTCCAAATTACTCACAATTCTTTTAAAATTAAACCAAAAAAAAACCCCCCAAAAAGTTACAATTCAAATCTTTACTATATGCACACACGAGAGGAAATATCATTGTTTTATAAAAAAAAATCCAACTTTAATTAAAGTAGAAAGGAAGGTGGAAAAGTATATAATAAAAACATTCTTTGATACAAAAATAAAAAGCTCAATAAGGTGAGGTGATCGATACCCATTGGCATTCCCCACACTTCCTTTATCTAAAATATATATTACAAAAGAAAAGAAACTTCTCTTTATACTTAATTCTTCTGTCCTTAAATTTTACTTTCTTTAATTCTCTTCTTCTCTCTCTAACAATTAGAGAGACATACAGAAGAAGAAAGAAGGCATGAAAAGCACAATCAGATGCTGCATTTCTTGCATTCTACCATGTGGGGCCCTCGACGTGATCCGAATAGTGCACACCAATGGCCGCGTCGAAGAGCTCAGTGGCACTGTCAGAGCTGAAGAAATCATGAAACTCCATCCCAAACACGTCCTTAAGAAGCCGTCATCGTCCCCCTCGTCGGAGGGGGTCTGCCCCAAGATCGTCGTCGTGCCGCCCGACGCCGAGCTTCAGCGCGGCAAGATTTATTTCCTCATGCCGTTGCCACCGGCGCCGGAGAAGACTCGATCCAAATCGAAGAGGAAAAAGAAGGAATCTGATAGCAACAGTATTTGTAATTCCAAAACAGGTGGAAATAGCACCATGACAGACCTGCTTGTTTCCGATCGTTATTTGAGTGAGATTCTGTCGGAAAAAGTTTCGTCTCAGAGGGATCGGCGGCGAGGCCGCGTCGGAGTTTGGAGACCACATTTAGAGAGCATCTCTGAGGCCGCCTCCGATGCGACGTCGTAATTCATTCATGGCGAGTAAACCCTTTTTTTTTTTTTTCTCTCTCTCTCTCTTTAGTATTTACTTCATCGGAATATTCACTAGGGTTTCCAAACTGAATACTGCAACTCTTCTTGTTTTTTACGTTCTGATGATGATCCTTTATTTGTATATAATCATTAAGGGAAAAAAAGGAGGGGCAAAAGATGGATCTTTTAATTAATTTCTGCATAATTAATTATTTTAATTTTTGGTTTTGTAGACTGCGATCTTGTAATGTGGATTAGAGGCAACTAAAAATAAATAAAATTGAATTGTGTTAGTGATCGCTGGATTTAAGGAAGATAAGAGAGATTGGAATTGAAAGTGATCCCACTTGTACAGTTCTTCATCAGTACTGTTGATTAAATCTGTGTGTGTGTTTTCATGATTGAATTATATGTGACCACACACCAACTTTGTACTTAAAAAAATAGTTTTAATTAGTAGTAAAATGTGACCCATAATTCATGGTTGAAAAGCAGAAATTCAAACCCGTTTCCATGTTTCGTGGTTGTAGTTTGCCTCTTCGCCGGCACTAATTCATATCAACATGCATTTTAATGTTATCATATCATGTCGGCTGAAATACTTCATTTTTTGGACCATTATTTTACTCTCACATTGTCATCATGAGATCATCTCTTTCTACCATAATTAATTTATTGATTTTTTTTCTCACACAAGCCTGTGGTAGAAAATAAAAAAATTATATTGTGGTAAAAAAAGTCTTCTTTATTTAGCTCAGTGATATTTCAAGACATTTTGCCTTGTCATCGATATAGATAATATCATGATCATTCATCTATGAATATTTTCTTTGCAATCATTGTCATCAAAATATATATAGTTTGTTTAGAGTTATTGAAATATTCAAATTAATTAAACAACTATTTAGAACAGTGTGTCATTCAATATGGCATACGCAATTAAAACAAAATACTGTCATTCAATATCAAAATGAAAGAATGTCATATGATAAATAATGTACTTTAAGTGCAACATCCACCAAATACGCGCACACACACACACACAAATATACATAATTTAATTTTATATATACTTTGTATAATTAAAGTACGTTAAAGTAGCTTGAACTTTTTTGTAAAAATAAAAATAAAATAAAAATTGAGATACCTAATACATTGTAGACTAACAAACAATTTATATACACAAATGTACATATGTATATGTATGTATAATTGTATATAGAAATTGATATAAAACATAGTGTGTGTTTTTTTAATATTAAGCCAATTTTTAAACTAGGTTATAACAATAATAATTGAACCGTAATATGATACAAATTAATTTAAAAAAAAAATCGCATTAAAATTGTCTTAAAGAAACGATTCAAAATTGATATCAAAACTAACTCCTAACATATATTATGATATCATAAAGTTATGTTGGATGTTGATGGAATAATAGTCCCCACAATGATATATATGTATCACAACAATAATAATGCAGTAGTTACTAGTTTAGATCTAGCTAGTGGACTTTCTCTTTTTCGCATATGGTTATCACTAAAGATGAGTTAATCACAAGATGCCACCAGAATCATAAAAAGGTAATAATAATTGCACTTGAAATTGAAGTTTTTCCAGTTTATATATATATATATATATATATATATATATATATATATATATATATAATCTGCTATCTTATTGTATTTTAATTTGCATTTATAGTTAATGCTTTACTTCAGTACAAAAATAATTATATACACATAGAGAGACTGAAATTAGGAGAGTTAACAAAAAAAAACAAAAAAATTATATGAAACCAAAAATCAATCTCCATTTTACATGTTATAAGTTTTAGATAACTTATTTTATGTCACTAATTCCTTGTACAGTCTCAAATTGTACATTAAAATTAATGGTGAGATATAGGAAACCATATTCTTTCTGATCCGATAACTCTCATCATTAGGGGTGCCCAGATAAGATGTTTCGTACTTCGTAGTCATTGAAATTTTAATGAAAAAGTCAGAAAGAAAAAGTTAGTCAATGTGACTCTAAATTATCTTCTGAATTTTTTTTTTTTTTTTTATTTGAGTTATCGTCTGATAATTTCATTTGAAACTCAATAATGGAAACAAAATAATATAAAAAAAAATACAGAAAAAGGGAACTTCAACTTCACTGTACATGTTAATTGGGTTCTATATATATATATATATATATATATATATATATATATATATATTCTAAAAATGATTTGAGTGATTGTAGGATATGACCGAATTTAAGTTATTGATGATTCAAACTCACTTAAAAAGTTTATAAATATTTCTTATTCCTTTTTATACTTTTGCAAGTAACTAAGATGCCATACTAACTATACTTTTGGAGACGAGAGAAGGACGTTACCAAGAGAACCTAATTCTCTTTTTAGATTGATTGGAAAGTTGAGAGGAACTCATGTAGAGTCTTACTAATATTATTCATGATTACATTTTCATTTTTTTTTATCAATTTAGGTTGAAATATAATAAAGTATTAATTTGAAATTTGAAGGATAAAAAGTTTTAAACTATTAATTCCAGACACAAAAGATAAACCCATGAAATTAAAATTTTAGTTGGCACCTTGAGATTTTTTATTATTTAAAAAATATTTTTTAAATGATAATAATAAAATATGAAAAACTTCACATACATTAAAAAAAACAGAAAAGTAGAATAATTATATATAATAATAAAGCTAGAAAAATTCTATAGTTTTTATCTTTTAAGGTCGGGATTGATAATTGTATCCAATATATTATATATTCAAATTATATATAACCTATCTTAATTATTAATATATATATATATATATATATATATATATATATATATATTAAGCACAAGGAAGACTGATATGGAAAGTGGCTGCAGCATTTGTATTAGTTTTTTGTCTATAGTTTTGATATCTGAAAACCCAAGAATTGGGCATGAAATACAGAGGCCCATAAAGAAGACCTTGGGCCTCGGCCTCTAACAGAAAAACAGATACTCTTTTTGATAATTATTATTAATATTTTTTATTTACAGTAGTTTAATAAGCAGAAAGGCATTACACTATCTTGTAAAATCATAAAGAAATTGTTAAAATATAAAATAGTACATACAACTCATACTTCTTTTTAATGACATATATAGACAATATGAACTTCTAAACTGGACCTTGTAAGATTGTCAACAATTTTAGAATATTTATCACACATCTCACGTGATATATTAGTAATCAGTTAAGTAACTTTAATTTTGAACACGAAGAAAGTAACTTTTATGTAAAAAAATATACATGTCCTTTATTATTCTTACAAATGTAGTTTTTGTCCAACAGTTACTACTCAAGTTCTGTTAATAGTCATAAATGGTAACTTGTAACACTGTATGGGTTGAATATTTACTACATTTGATAAACATAACTTGATCAATGCAAATTAATCATTATGTTACATATAATCACATAGATGTATGTGACAAATTAACGTTAAATTATTTAGTAATTTCACCAAGTAGAACATATCAAAAACTTAGTTTTTGTGGAACCAAATAGTTAGATCCTATGATTAACAATTCATTGTTCAATAAGTTCAACAGTTCAATTCGTAGTTTGATCAAATACATAACAATATTTTGTTTTGTATTTTTGACAGGCTTACCTGACAATATGTTTTATATTTCATGGACAACATTAAAAATAATAATAAGAACAAAATAAACTTTATTTCTAAATCCAAAATGCATGTTTTTAATAACTATTTTCTGGTAAAATCTTTTTATGAACTACATGTTTTTAAGAACTACTTTAGAAATCTTTTTTCACAAAAATAAAATAAAATAAAATAAAATTCTTTGTTTTTTTAATTTTATTTATGCCCAATTATTCCCAATTCAATCAAATATTATGTTCTTCATTCTTCGAACCAAATCGATAGTCAAATTTTGATTAAATTGGTTGAACCGGCCCATCCAATTTGATTCGACAAACATTGGTGGGTAAGATTCGTACCAAAATCAAAATTTTACACATGTTTATTCCCTTCACTCCTAGTCTTAATTGTTATTTACTTCTGTACTTTGTTTTCTCTAAAGTTAAAATATTCACAAAAAATATTCTTAACCTCAACCTCTTCTTAAGCAAAGTTAGCTAATTACCAAATATGAGTAAGCAATTAGTACCGATTTTTTTTAAAACAAAAGTTAAAAAATCAGAAAAAGGAGAAAAGAGATAACATTAGGCTACATAAATTATAATGTAGTATAATATTAATTGGACACATAAATAATAGTCCTTAGATTTAATTGCATGAATGAAGAGTATATTCGGGGTAAAAGAAAACAAAAAAAGGCGATTTATTGTAACATATATAATAAATTTAAAAAGAATAATAAAGAAGAAAAGGATGATTGGAGAAGGGTAGGCCGTCCGAAGAAGGGCAAAGTGGTAATTTGGGAAAGGACACGGCAATCGCATGACCGGACAGACCCGAAATCCACCCACCGTTCCGTCAAAACCCAAAGAATTAAAGAGTAATTAAAAAGAAAAGGGCGAATTCAAGGAACCCAAAAATCCCAATCAACAATCACTGACCTAACCACAGACGTTACGTAACCCAGTATACCAATCACAATGCTGCCGAATTCGCGTGACCGTCGTCCCCACGCGCGCCCCCCCCGGCCGATACCCTCTCCCCAGTCAGCCCTATCCCCCCCTTCCTTTTTTCCAATACATATCCCTCGCCGCTTCCCCCTTTATCTCTTCTCTCTCTTCCCCCTCTCTCTCTCTACATTCGCCGTTCATTGCTTAGGGTTTTCTCTTCTATGGGTGATTTGACGGAATCGTCGACTCCTCAGCCGCCGGCGTCGCGCCAGGTTCCTTTCCGTGAGGACTGTTGGACGGAGGAGGCCACGGCCACGCTGGTTGATGCCTGGGGGCAACGCTACTTGGAGCTTAACCGTGGAAATCTCCGTCAGAAGGATTGGCAGGAGGTGGCCGATGCTGTTAACGCGCGTCACGGCCATACGAAGAAGACTCGCCGCACCGATGTTCAGTGTAAGAATCGGATCGATACCCTGAAGAAGAAGTACAAGATCGAGAGGGCGAAGATCGCCGAGTCTAACGGGAACGCGACGTCGTCCTGGCCCTTCTTCTCTCGTTTGGAGTTTTTGATCGGATCTAATTTCAACAAGAGTCAGCAGGGGAAAGTAATTACGTCGGCTATGCCGTTGGCTTCTTCTCAATCTACGCCGCCGTTGTCTCTGCCTTCGCCGCCGTTGGCTGTGCCGTTGCCCTATCGTAAACCGCTGACTCCTGCGATGGTGACGCCGGTGGTTATGCCGCAGAAACGTCCGATGTTGTCGCCGGCCGTGGATGAGTCCTACTTCAGGAAGAATTATTCAGCCATGGCGGCTGCAGCGGCTGCGGCTGTGGATGAAGCGGACGAGGACGAAGGGGAGTTGGAGGGCGATGAAGCAGAGGGCAGCGATGATAGGGCTGTAGAGGAGGAAGAGGTAGGGGAGGAAGGAATGAAGAGATTGGCAAAGGCTATAGAGAAGTTTGGGGAGATTTTTGAGAAGGTGGAGAGTATGAAGCAGAGGCAGATGGTGGAGTTGGAAAAGCAGAGGATGCAGTTTGCTAAAGATTTGGAGGTTCAGAGGATGCAATTGTTTATGGATACCCAGGTCCAGCTAGAAAAGATCAAGCGGGCCAAGCGATCTGGATCCTCTGATGGTATGGTTCACGTTTTGTGATTTAATGGTCACTTGTGCCCTTTGATTCTGTTATTGTTTTTTTCTTGATTAACTATATCTACTGTAATGCATAAAGAGTTCATCTTTTGGTGAAATTTATTGGTTACTAGTTAGTCTTAAGGTTATATATGTTGAGTTGTTAGCACTTTAGGCGTTTTTGCATTTCGTGGTTTATGGAGATTCTGGCCCTACGAGTTTCATATGATTAAGTGAGTCCTAGAGAGCAAGCCTATTATGAATTGGTAATCATGCTGAAAATGGGAAAGCTCTCATCATATTGGAAACTTCCATTTCAAGGTTAAACTCAGCCTTGAATGTGGAAGCAAGTACTTGGAGTCTAAGGGTCTTGTATGCATTGAGATATAAGTGAATCATAAGTAATTGTAGCTAGATGGGATTCAAATGCGTGATATGGGGGACATAGGTGTTGCTGGCATCTTGAAATGTTGGGAATGGAGGCATGAGTTTGGATTTGATGCCTAATGGAAACTCTTTAGCTGGTACCCCATTTATGTTCATGCATTAGTGTAAACCATGATAATTCCAACACATCTGGTGGAAGCTATGCAACCTAATTGTTTAGCAATATCATAATATCGATGCAATGAAAGCATCATTATTATGGTTTTTTAGTTGATGTTCTGACTGTTGCCTTTGTGTGGAAGAATTTTCAAAAGTGGCTGCTTGGAATTTTCATATAAAATGTTGTTGGAGTAGATTGACCATTTCCTTTAGGTTTGTTCTTTGGCACTTTCTGAGGTAAATTGTATGTGCTGTATAATTTATGATTGAGCTTTTCAGTCACTTTTTATATGATTAGTTTTGCTCTTTCCCAAATCCATTTTGATGGTGTGACTGTGATGGTTATGTCGAAGTGGATGTGTAAAATAAGAATGTCTTAACAGAATGATCTAATGGTCACTGCCTATTCTCACGAACACATCTACTTGTCTCTATCCCTTTCTATCTTATTTCCTTAACTTCAGATTCCAAATGTCATTTCTGAGTTGTGATTTCCATTAAATGCTGCAGATATGTATAACTAGCTGTGTGGAACGGGAGTTGGTGGAAACCTCTCTAGGAGTTGAGTCTCATGAAATGTACGCGCAATTGACAAATATTTCTTTCTGTTCATAGTTGAAGAAGATTTTTTCACCTAAAGAGGACTTGGCTAGCTAATTCGTAAGCTGAGGAGAGATTCATATCACTATTAAGCTTCCTGCTGTGTCTCTTCATCTTGTAGTGTATGTTTTATGCCAAACGAATTCCCATGTTTGGCCTGCCTAGAACCTTTAATCCTTACTGTTTTTCAATGGACAGTATTTGTTCTAGTCTTTGAATATGTTTCCTTATAAACTCGTGCACTTTTAACTCATGTAAGATGCTAGCAGTAGTTCTAATTCGTACTTATCTTCCTTGGTCTGCTTATCCTTCAATGATAGCCTGTTTGGAGACTGTTCCTCGGATATTTATTTGCAGTGTAATTCATTTGAGATAGGTATGCATTTCAACTTGATAGAAATTATTATCGCCCTTCATGTTTTAGTTTTATTAGTTTTATATTTTAATTACTGCTTCATGTGCTTTTATGCTAGTAATGCAGACTGCTCAAGCAATCTTACCCAGTGCTTTCCCTTTGCTGAGGTTTGAAAAAAAAATTCCCCAAGGAAAATTATTACAATGTTGGTCATGTAGCTGTTCCCTATATACTCAAAGTGACAACTTAGTTCCAGATTTGCAAGCAAATATGTAGCTAAAGGGTTAACCTAACGGGATATGTGTTCCCATTTATTACATTGTTAATGGAACCTAACATCCATTTTCTTTGCAAGAATCTCAATAAACTAGTCCTCAGATGTCAGACTATTGTCATCTCATGTATTGATAAATATGAGGGAATAAAATCCTGGTTGCATTAACTATTTTGCAGTTTTGCCGTGTGCTCTCACCCTGTCTATAAATTTGAAGTTTAAAGGACGAAAGATATGTTGTAAAATATAATATTTTGAAGTACGCTTGAAATCTCCAGCCTTTTCAATTTAACTTAGTTTGGTTTTGAGTATGCATTTCAATACTTTAAAAATAGATAAAATGCACTACAATTATTTAAAAATAGACAAATTAGACCCCTTTGATTTCTTATTGCATTTGGAGAAAGAGGCTGTGATTAAATTCAAATTTTCAACATTCCTATTTGGAATGTCCTTTTCTCCATTGGTAGAAAAGTTGAATAGTAAAGAAAATGGTGTGAGAAGAAGAGAAAAGATTCCAAAATCCAAAAAAAGGACAAAATTCTCAGAGCCAAGTACATCATCGTTTCTTAACTACCAAATCTTGCACCCATATTTTTCAACTTATGAAAGGGCTGTATAACCTCTTTATTTTTTTTTATTTTTTTTTAAGATAGGTCTTTAAACTATATGTTTGTTTTGAGTTTATGTAGGATTGAGGAAATTCAACTTTGAAATCCTGGATTTTTAAAATAAAGGTAAATAGTTAAAATCTGTGTTTGGTTAGAGATTTTGTGGAGTATGATTAGTACTGTAGATGTCAAATCAATGCTGGAAAATGTGTTATTATGTAATATTATATTGTTAGTTGATGTAATGGTAATAATTGGATTATTGTAATAGTAGAAATTTAGGTGTGTATTAATAGGTTATAGTATAGGGTTAATGATTGTGTTTTTATTTAAATAAAATAGGATTTTGGTAGATTATATAATTGTCTTCCAACCTCAAAACAAACGAGCATTTGAATGAATTCAAATCCTGACTAGCAAACACTAATCCAAACATTGTCTAACTTATACATAAGCACTATCCTTTTATGGCATTAACTTTATTAATTTTTGGTCCTTTTGAAATGTGCAGTATCCTTTCTAGCTCAAAAGAACATAATGTTAGTTCTTGTTATTTGAATATGCTAAAAATAAAAGGAATCACAATATGTGTGTGTGTATATAAATGAAACTAGAAATTAAATTAGAACTTGTTATTAGTAATATGTGGGTCAAGATGTATAGCAATAACCTAATGTTGTATTATTCAATTAGGATGATTGAAAAATGATGTGAAATCCATAATCTATAAACTCATTCAAATTCTTTGCAGGATGAGTTATTTTTTAATGCAATGAATCTAAAATCTATAACTTTATTTATGATTTAGCTTTTTTTTTTTTTGTTTCTTCTTTTCTGTGTGATCTTTCAACCAAATGCAACTTAAAAAGTTCATTTACTTCTACAAATAGGTCCAGTTTACTTATTATTTTTGATCATATGGCGGTACATTCATATTTATGTGCTCGATATTAACTTTCTAATTTGTCTTGATAACAATCCATTTGGGGCAAGTAAAGTCATAACAAATATTCCCTTAATTCCAAAAAAACAAAAAATGAGTAATGTTTTAATAATTAAAATCGTTATAGGAAAAATAATAATAATTTTTTAAACGGAGAGAGAGCGTAGATAATCATGCTCTCTTCATCCCATCACTTAAAAGAGGGACTAAAATGAGTTAATGGAGCTCCATTCTCAGTTGAGTAGTAGAATAATATTAAGTACAACAACATATAATTGCAATAATGTTAATCTACACATATCTAATATATAAAAGAGCTAGCTCTTGATCTAGCATGGTTTCACATATATATATATATATATATACTGTCTGTTTAATTCACCCCTAGACTTTCATCTTAATTAATTACTAGATATCGTATGCCTAATTAATTAAACTCTCTTGGCCAGCTGTGATGAATGAGCTCTGCTAACTAATTAACCCTTCTTGGTTCATCCACCACAACATGCATCCTTTAATCCTGCCATCAAACCAAAAGAGTCGTATAATGTTGTAATGAAATGGAATATTTTTGCAAATATATATAATCTTGCTTAATTATCACCTCATCAAGCATCTGAAATATACATAATATTATCAGTTTGAATGCTCTATTCCATACTATCTTATCATTTCATGTTTTATTTTATCAATCTATGTATGTCAAGTGTAGGGTGCAGAAATGAAACGAAACACAACAGAAACCAGAAGATTATTTCCAGTTCAACCGCAGAGAAAAACTTGACATTTGTTTTAATTATTGCACTAAAACCTTATAAGCTCATAACAATCTTCAATACATCAAGCATTAACAAACAAGTTTTTACATAAATATACATACATATATGTATGATCTATTTGAAAAGTGGAAAAAAAGAACTTAACTTGAAAGACTCAATAAACTCGAACTCTTCCAGTTATTAGTCTTATTTTCGATCTAAACGATAATCGAACATATTGTTCTAAAGTTCAATAGAAACTCAAATAAACTTGAACAATAATATATTGGTCTTGAGCCATTTAATCTTGTAATAGTCCTTCAATGTACTTGCAATAGTCCTTCATCTGAATCAATCTTTGGGCTAGCCCTAATTCCACCATGTATACTACTAATTCTCAAGCTATTTAACACCAACTTTGCCCTGCTTTTTTCAATTCCATTCTACGATTTAAATAGGTAAATCGTATATTCTGATCTATATACTTTAATTTGATTGTAAATATTAGGTCTTTGCACTTTTCAGTTTTTGTTTATTGGGTCTACATACTTTAATTTGAGAGAATCAATTTCTAGCTTGTACTTCTATCTGAATTCAAATTTGTTACTTATGCAAGATACATTGACTACTAAGTATGGCAACCTAGTTTAAATATAAATGAAAGTGCATCAAATCAACTTTATAAATGAAAGTATAAGATACAACGCATTCGAGTTTATAAATGAAAGTATAAGATACAACGCATTCGAGTTGTTGATTTAGGACAATAATTTAAAAATTATTGTGCATTAAGAACATTAGGGCTTGAATTTCTAAATTTAGTTAAAATCACATGGACGACACAGGAACCTCACATTTGGGCCGACACTTTAAGTTTCGTCCATTTTTCATAATGTCTATTTTAACCCTCGTATAATTTAACTTAGATTATGTTAACTCTATATAACTAATCAACAAATTATGTCATTAAGTTATAATATGATATCATATTAGAATCATAGATATATACACCATCTACATATATATAACCACCCAAAAAATTAATTGACTTTCACGTACAATGTGCATGATCTAAAACTAGTACATATATACACACTGCGATAGTTACAGATAAAAAGAAAACTTCTACTATTTTGTTGATCCAGGTTATTTTCACCCACCCCTAGCTAGCTTAATTATTTATGAAACTTTATGGAATCATGTATCAGATAATATCATTTACTCGATCCCTCTATTCCCGAATATACTTAATTTGAGTTGGAGAGAGAGTAAATAATATTGAATTTAATCTATAATAAGACTTATTATTGAGATACATAGATAGAGTATAAATTTTATTGTATTTAATCTAATATTTTATTTTACAAGAGTAAGTTTTACATATACTCTTGAACTGACAAAAGAAACATGCACCATGACCATGATATGAAATATAATATAAAAAGAAGAGTCGAACTGATCATAAGTAAAAGGGAAAAGCTGTGGTTCGCATAGAAACTTTCCAGTAATTGACAAATGCTATAAACAAATAAAGCAAACATATATACTGGAAGATCAGTTTCTGCAAATTAGCCCTTTTCAGTTTTGACACTTTACCAACCTATTCTGCACCTAATAATACCTTTAACAGGTACCATATAAAGCCTTTTCTGAATGAAACTTTTTTTTTTTTTTTTAAGGATGAAAACTTGTAATTACGTTTGACAAAGATACACAAATATGAGAAAAGTACACATATATAGAAGTAATTAAATCAACATTGATGAAAAATATTAAATTTATAATAATGAGAGACATAATTAATGTTGTGTTTTGATCGAAACATTTGAAATGAATTTGATTCAAACCCATCTAAATCGATCATTAATTAATTTAAAATGAATGTGATAAATTCCAAATTCATAACCATACAACATAAGTTTTAGAAACTAAATTTTAGCAAAAAAATGGTTTTAAATTGTAGAGAAGTGATGACACAATCACATTGAAAATTTACTTAACAAGAACATATATATAGAGTTAAATCTTTTTTTTTTTTTTTGACATGTAACTCGACAATACTTGTTGTAAATGGATTATTAGTACGACAATACAAGAATCTGTATTACTTATATATATATATATAACACATATATACATATATATAACTAATAACTCAATTTGACATCTTTAAATAACATTTTATGATCAGTCTTTTTCATACACCGACAAGAACAAATGGAACAATGTCGTACGCAAAATAAAAATATTATCTGCACGCAATTAGATTTTTTGAGAAATCTATAAATATAATTATACTTGAGAAATCATCAAATCAATTCTATGCTAATCCTAAAATGCATATATTTTCAGTAGAATTTATAACTGCTTCAAACAAATATCACAATGACGGCATAGTTTTCAGTCTCATCAAACAATTGAGCAACGACTTTTAATGATAGTATTTCATCTTATATTACAATGTTTTAAACTACAGACCACATGTTTATAGCTAGAGATATTACATATCACATATATAGTGTTTAATGATAATTCAAAAACAAAAGATTTAACATTTGAAATGGAAAATGGAAAATATCATATGAAAAGTGAAATAGTATAATTTTGTGCATAGAAGATGACTATTGTAACTAAAAAATTTAAAAAAAAAAAAATATCAGCAAGGGAAGACTTATAATTAAGTTCAACTCAGAATAGAGACTTAACATTACTGAAATCGCTGGAAGGGACCTACTTTCTTCCAGTACATGTTTTCCAAAATAACTGCAATTAGTAGTATTCCAACACGAAATTTTAGAAATTTAGAAAATAAAATCCTTTCTATATCAAGAAATACTTCTTCTGTCATTGTTTATTATTATTATTTTTTTGGATGAATACTTCATTTTACTATCGTCATAATAATATATTCATGTATATAGAAAGACAATTACATGGAATCGGCCAGAGAAAAAGTGAAGAACATATCTTACATATATATATGATCATCTTCAGATTTATAGTGAAGAATATGCTAGCTATTGCTAGCTAGCTAGAATATTAAATGTTACTGGATCATATCATCACATGACTAGCACGAAATGTTTTTGGGTTCGAATTTTTAGTTATCATGAAAGTTAACACTAATCACACGATTATGTACTTCAATAGTTTGTTTAATTAGAGCTAGAGAGGCATGATTTTTCTATAAAATCAACTCTACATGATTGAATTCTTGCAACACCACCGACAAGTTGAATCGATGTAAGGTCATTCATGTCCCAGATCCCAAAAGACCAAGAAAAAGAAAAAAAAACAAGTGCAAAATTTAAAAAATACTTTATTTGGAATCAAATCATAGGTAATTATTTTAATCCACAGTGGTTTGAATGATTTGAGAGAGAAAGAAACATAGGATTTATATCCTGAGAATGAAATAATGCACATATTATAAACAGTGTTAATTTTTTCTTAAAAAAGATCCCCAAATGCAAAAGCAGTTTTCACTGCTCAACCTGGTTCACCAAAAGTGCCCAGCAATCAGAATTAGGGTTTCTTGGTTTATGAATCTAGCTAGGGTTTGGTAGTATATATGTAGTCTATTATTGAATATACTATTTATAATTGTTGTTGTGATCGTGTGGTCCTGTGCCCAAATATATATTATCAGCTTTCTGATCATATCTGTCTTCTCTGACTCCATTCTTTCAACAAAATTTGTTTTAATCTCACTTCACTCGTCGCTTTCTTAGTATTCTCAACCTGAATTATATGCAAGAACACACACACAAACACACACGGATGGTAAAATGGTAATTATCGTACCTGTTTCTTGTTTTTATCTTCTTGTTGATTAAAGAGGTGAATATGGACTTAAACAGACTGCTTGGGATTCTTGATGAGGTCATCATGGGTACTCTTGATTGGATGATTGATTTTTCTCTTCTTCTTCTTTTTATAAGGAATTCCTCTAGCCTTAGCTTGACAGTCTTTGACTTCTCGCAGATAAACCCGAATAGCTCCATTCCCAAACGGGTTCGTATCGGGGGACCCACCGTGCTCTTCGTAGGCCGCCCTGAGGCGGCCTATAAGGGCGTCGAGGCTGCCCCAGGCCTGCCTTAACGGGCAGGTGCACGGCGCGGGCGGGTCAGGCTGCCCGAAGAAGACACAACCATGCAAGTGAACCTTAGTCTTTCCGAACTGGTCCAGATATCTGAGGAAATCAAGCACGTGGTTGCAATTGCAGTGAGCCAGTGAGACTGGGGGCCTCTGGTTCTTCAGGTACTGCCCGAAAGTGTTCCAATCCCTTCTCTTCTGCGACTCGTACCGGCTCAGCTGCTGCTGCGGCTGCGGCGGCGGAGGGTGGTGGGTGCTGGCGGAGGCCTGATCGGAGGAATTGTCCTTGGGCAGCATGATTGTTGGGGACGAGGAATTATTCATGCTTGTTTTTGGTAATTGGAAAAGAGGGAGAGAGAAAATGGTGGAAATATGGAATGGTGAAGAGAGATGATCATCTCACATCCTTGAGGAGACATGTTATGGGCCCTGCTTTTCTTTTTCTTCCTACTTTAATTTTTTTTTTCTTCTCTCTCTCATTAATTTTCAACGTCTCTTTTTAAATGCACTAACATTACTTTTCAAATTTTTAATCTCTATTTTTAATATTGGGAGCTTATGTGTATGTATGTAAACAAGATTAGTTAATTAATTAGGATTTTGATTATCCATCCACAAATTTAAATATCCCCCGTGACTACAGATCGGTCGGTGCGACTCTTTAGTGTCACAAGCTCTTCAATTATTAAGTTTAATAACATCAAATATTTGAGATGTATATATATGTATATACAATAAATCAAAGGAATTCTTTTGAGATCTATATATGTAACTCCAATTAATTGCTCCTTTTTTAGGCCAATTTTAAATTATTCTTGGCTACCACTCTATCTAATGTTTAACCATATTTGTATAAAACAAAAAACATATTTGTAAGTTAATTATTAATGAAAGTTAACTAAAATGTTCAACCTTGATCCAACTGCTAACATCAGACCATATCTGAATGTTATTCAATATCATCATTAGTGAATGTTGTGTGTACTTTATTTTAAAAAGGAAAATGTGAAACTTTTCTTAGAACAAAAGGTTCTGTAAAACTTTTAAGTTTTCACAGACGTATATATTTAACCTAACTTCTAACATTAGACTTTCATAATAGTCAATTCCATGTCGTCTTCTCTTCTTTTGGGTTTATACCTGGTATTTGTGTATATTTTGAATAATAGGGATTGTGAATTAATTAAAATGATTATGAATTGTTTTCATTATTAATAATTGCAAACTTTTATTTTTGAACTTTCATGTGTATTGTATGTATTTCATAAAGATCATAAAATCTAATTTATTTGATGAAATCATTATCTTAGAATACAAGTGTTATATACAAGAAGATTAAAATTATAACGCATCAAGTACTTACATTAAGTTTGTGATTAAATTAATTACAGTATGAGATCTTATTAAAACCTCGTTAGTGTCAACTGTCATCCACAACATTTTGAATGACACCATTTTATTCGCATCATCGGTAACTCGATGTATATAAGTTGATCGACTACTTGGACAGATTTAATTTTTATTTTTCCTACAAATTTGGATTAGAACCAAATTATATTATAAGATAGATAGTTCGGATTTTGTAAAATGATGAAATCTTTGAGCGTGAACCAGAATCAATAGTATCCAAGTCAAAGCTTTCGTGAAACACCCAATCAGATAGGATCTTTGAACCAATAAATTATTTAACCTTAAAATATTAAATAGATTGACATATTGTTGAGCCGCCATCATTAATCACTCATTATTATATTTACTAATGCCAACGCTGATTCTACCTTATTTGTCGATTTCTTATGTGCACTTAAGTTTTTTTTTCTTTTAAAACAGAGTACGCAGTACTGGTTGTACTTTGTTTGGAAATTTAAAGCTGAATACAGTTGTACATTTGAATTCATGTACATGCATGAAATGACAAGCCTTACATGGATATGGAGACATACCCATCATGATATTTAGGTACGTACATTATGGGGCATTGGAGCTGTCGGAATTTCTAAAGTAAATTTTTAAAATGATTAATTTAATGGAGTAAATAAATAGGACTATATTCCTTGCACTGCTATATCTATATACTTGTTTATGGCGGGCCCTAATTAATTGAGATTTTCTTTTTACTTTTCTTACTATTTGATTTGATTTAATTAATCTTTGTTCAGATTAGGATAATATTACATCGTGATGTCTGGTTCATATGGACAAAATCTCGACATTTCGGATTCATATATACTTGTTGTTTTTTAAAGTTTTTAAATAAGATTTCACGTCAGTGGAAATATATGTAATTACTTTCAAACTATTAAAACATCTTCTTCGTGTTTAATCGAGTGAGATTTTTATTGCAACCACTTTGGTTTGATATTTATGAAACTTTGTTTTGTACCTAGGATTTCAATTATGAGATATGGGCTGTTTCAAATTAATTAGCTCTTTGGTGTATAAATGATTATTTATTTCTTGGAGAACAGCTCATGAATATTATTGAATGATGTGCAACGTCATATAAATCCAAGAAATACTAATATATCCAACGTTGAAATTGCAATTGCACACTGTGATTAGGATTATAATTTATATATAGTATAAATGCTTTAGATAATGTAATGAATTAGATTAATGTCTTAAAATTATGATTTTCAAGATCAGTCTGGGCCTGCAGTCCAATATTCGTATATTAGGCCTTGTTCATAAAGAGATCAAGTTAGTTTCATAGACTCATCATGATCATAGTAAATATGATATATTAGGTTGTACTACACTTCTACGTGGATTAAATTTGAACTCGTGGTTCATAACTCATAAAATGTAATATGAATTCTATTATCTGATATGATGTTTCAAAGTGGTTAATATATTCTAAATTCTTTGCCATGTCTGTTATTTACCAAGTTGTACTATTTTTTTGGCTTAGATTAAATATGTGATCTGTTCCCAGATCAAAAAAAAAAAGGAAAAAAAAAAGAAAGAAAGAAGAAAGAGGAGATGAATCAGATTCAAGAAGGCTGAAAATTGGAGCCGAAGACAAAAAGATGATCAATCAAGAATCTGAGAGGATCAAAATTGGACATGCTGTTTGCAATATGGGTCCATCCATTAAATTATGTCTATATATATATATATATATATTACATTCTATTTCTGCAGATATGATCAATCCAACTCAGTGCAATGTGATTAATTAACTGTATGATCTAGATCTTTTGATTAATTCTTAAAAACCTTTTATATGGAAATAAACTAGCTCGCATTTTCAATGTAGTACTGTTCGTGGATTTCAATCAACATTAATAAACATTGTTCAGTGAATAAAATTAACAATTATTATAATCTTAATACAAACAAAAAGTATGTTTAATTAATTTAAGGAGTCCTGACCATGATCATTATCGATCTTGTATTGAATATATATATATATATATGTATATATATATATATATATATTATCTCGCTTAGGTTTTTTAATTACTCTTTTATAAAACCACAATTTTGATTATTTTTTGGTAGGTGTTTTATTATGTATTTCATTATATTATATATATAATGATACAAACACTTCAAATATTTCAAAATTTGATGCTAGGGGTGTTGGTAATATCCAATCATCTAAGATGATGACATGTGTTCTTTTTTTTTTTTTTTTGAAAATGAAAAACGATAGTAAAAAATCTTGCCAAAAAAAGGACAAAAATGTCATGATATTAGATGATGTATTATTAACCCTAGCACAGAATTAGCAATCTTTTTTTTTATGAATCTGCAGGCACCAGATATTCCTTTCTGGTACTTTACAAATTTGGAACCACGTTTTTTTTTTTCCAATATATTTGTAACATATGTATACTCAATTAGGAAAAATATAAAAAAGAAAACAAATAGTAATAATAACACGAAAGAAAATCTAGCAATAAGATCCTCATGTCTGATTGCTTTGCCTTTTTTACATTTTTTTTAACTTTTATTTTGCTTTCACTTTGCCCTTTCATTAAGTGATCAGTCTCCCATTTTTCTTGCTACTTCTTCGACTTCACAAAATATTAACCTCTTCATGGATCATTGATTTTTAATTTTTTCATTAATTTTTGGGTCTTTTTTTCCCCCCAATTCTTACTCTGCACCATTATTCTACAGGGATCTCATCTTTCTTTTTTTTTTCTGATTATTTTACTGTTCTAATAATACTTTTCCATTTCTTATTCAATATTAATTTCTCTGCTTCTTGCTTGTGGCTAAAATTAATTTTCTCATTATGAATTATAAAATTTGTATCGAGAATATATATGTATGTATATATATATATGTGTGGATGAGAATCACAAATATGGAGAAGAAAATGGAATCCATTAATGGAATGAAAAAAAAAAGGATATATGGGCAAACCAGTGATGAGATACTGATTCCAAAGCAAAGCACTATGGTCTATGAAAACTCATAATATTGCTTTTCTGGATCCTCTTTGTCGGACCTATTTTTATTTTTCAAACACCTCTTTTTCCTTTCATTCCTTCCTTCTTCGATTACCCACCTATTTCTACTTATGCTCTCTTTGACTTTTTTTTTTTTTTTCATATTTTACCACTTCCAAATTAACCCTTTCTTTAACCTAATCATTTTTTTTTATCCAAGTTCCACAAATTATAATTCACCTTACTATGGGTTTGTTAATTTTTTTCACAAAGTTTATGAATTTTATACAAAATGAGTAAATGACAATTATCTAGACAAATGTCATGATAATTTATCCTTATTTAATGAGTGTTGTGTAACAAAAATGATATAAAACGAGTATTAAATAAGGGCAAGCCAATATTAAAATCGATCCTTAGGAGTTTCTTCTCCTCTTTAATTGTGGTGTTTTAATAACTTTTCATTTGTACGAACATCTAAAACTTCGATTTTTTATGACATTTGTTGGGCTATTTTGGATCTCTTTATGTCTATATTTCAGGATATTTTTGCGGTTCTAGAAGGTCATTAAATTTCTTCTTTTTTTTTCTGGTTTTTCTTTTGGTATTATAAATTAGAAGTCTCAACTAATCCAACATTAGTTTTAGTCTTTTGATTCAAATAAGGCATTTGTAGGGTTGTTAAGTCTAATTTATTTTGACTTTTATAATGCCTACTCCTCTTTCCCTGTTTATTTAAAGTGCTCTTTTAACAATTTTCTGCACTGAAGAAAAAATGGTGAGCAAAATTAAAATAGAAAATACCCAAAATTTAACAATTAAATACGATTAAAACCTCTAACCGAATTTCATAATCTTAAAGAATTAAATAGTTTAAATTACAAACCAAGACTCTCAAATCCTAGATGATAGTAGTATATCATAAAATTAAGAAAAATTATGAGGTCCTTTGGCAGAAAAAAGTGACGATAATTAATTAAAAATCTCATTTAATTTTACTTTAATAAAAGAATTTGAAAAGGAAATATTTTAAACACAAACAAAAGTTAGGAAAATGGATGAATATACCATTCAAGATAACAATGTGTCGTTTATAGCATTCAAGATAGACAAACAATCTTTTTTATCCATTTTTCTTTCGCAATACAAAAATGCCCTTTGATTCACATGGTGTATAGTAATGTCATGTAACATATTAAAATCAACTATTACGTCATATAAAATCTAAAAGCTGATTATTATGTTGTGTAACACCTAAAATCAACTATTATGTCGTGTAACACCTAAAATCGACCATTATATTGTATACAACCTAAAAATCGACCATAATAATGTCACGTAACACCTAAAATTGACAATTATGTAGTGTAGCATTCAATTTCATAAGAAAAATATTCTATCGGTTACATTAAAATAGATAAACAAAAAAAAAAAAAGACTATTTCTTATATTGCGGGGGTAGAAAATGATTTTCTTATCTAATTAGTTATTTAAGTCTTTTTCCCTACAAAAGTTGCTCTCATAAAAATAGCGAAAGCATTTTGAGAAGATTCAAGATTTAAATAGGTACAGAAATTTCAAAATATTTCTAGTGTCGCTATTATTTGGATTTCGAATTAGACATAAATTACTTTTATTTTTATCCTCCATGACAATGATGTTTTGGTTTATTTCTAAAAGAAACACATCAACTAATGAAATGCAAATTTGTTGAGATCTTTGTGGGTCCTACTTTTTCAACCTTGATCGTGCAACCAATCAGAAGACGCGTTATGTTTACGTACTTTTTTCCGTTTTCCTCTCTAAATTTCTAAATACAGAACGCAATCTATACTATATATAAAATGAGAGAAGTTGCAAATTTTACTAATTTGTCACTTTCCCTCCTAAAAATGTCACATCAAATTGATGATTGTATAAATATTTTCTTTTTGATTTTTTTAGGCTTTAAAAAATAATATTTTATATGTAATCATGCATTTGATTTTTATTTTTTTTTGTCATTTACAAGAAGATGTTATGATAATAATATTTAAAAATTCAATCGTGGGCCCTATTATTTGTAATATTTAAAAATTCAATTGTGGGCCCTATTCCAATAGAATTCATTTCCTTGCATCCAAATTTTAAATTTACTCAATATATTTTTTAGGAAATAGAAAAGTACTAAACAAGATTTATCCACATCTATAAATTGTGGAGAAGCTTAGCACCATACACCAACATAATTTCATACATATTCACTTTGGTAATCATATACATTAAGAATATGATTTTATTTTAATGATGTGATTAAAATTTGAAAATAATGAAACTTAAACATTATGTCAAATATTAAAAAATTGAAAAATTAGTTTAAAATTTGAATATATAAATGTGGAAAATAGTTTTAAAATCATAAATTAAGAGGTGTTATAAAATGTTTAAAAGTTTGAAAACTATTATAAAAATATCAAAATAATAATAATAATTAAAATTAATAATAATAACAAGGTTTAACAATTTAAAATCAATAAATAAAATTTAAAAATTAATTAAAATATATATGTAATATTGATTTTTGAAAGATATAAATATCAATGAATTGAATAAAAATAGCTTAATAAAAATAATAAAAATATTTGGTAATTTATTCGAAATTATTTCAAATAAAGAGATATAATTAATCTAAAAGTTGTTTAAAAGAACTGGAATTTATTCTAAAATAATCTGAAACATGGTTTCAAAAATCTAAAAATTATTATTTTAAAATATAAAAATAATTTGGAAGCTAAATATTTTAAATATAAACTAAATTTTGGAATAAATTTAATTTTTTTTGAACAAATCCATCTAAAAACAATGAAGAAAATTATTTACAAATTCTAAAAATAATTCTAAAATAAAGAACAAAAATATGAACAAAACATATTAGTAAATATAATAAATCACTTCTTAATTATTCAGAAATTAAAACTAACAAACACAAAACTATTATTATTATTATTATTATTATTATTATTATTATTATTATTATTATTATTATTATTATTATTATTATATTGTGTTCAATTTTATTTTCAAATTTAATTGTTGAATATTGATGTTATATTTATTATTTTATTAATTATTGAATATTGATGTTCAATTTATTATTTTATATTGTATTTTGTTATATTTATAAATTAATTATATTTTTAATTTGATTTAAATTTCATTTTTAATGCATGTTATATCAAATTCATATCTATTTTAAAATTCATAATCTATTATTTACATTGCATATATAATTATATCAAATTTAAAATGTTGAGTTTAAAATTTGTTTGCATTCAAAATTTTATTTTATCAAATACAATTATTTAAAATAACATAATCTTAAAGTTGCAATATTAACATTTTTATTAATATAGATATTAAAAGCAATATATATTTTACATTTAAATTATATATCATTACATTATGTCATTAACAGTAAAGATTATTAGATTTTATATAACAAACCACGCATTGCGCGGGTGTACTACAAGTTTACCTGAATTGAATGGTATTTTATTAAATTTGATAATAAAACAAAAAAACACTCTGAACTTGGGCTCCAAGTTCAACTCAATTATTCACACACACATATAATAGTCTCAATTAATGAATAAAAATAGAATATTTTTACAAATATGTGTTTAAAATACATTTCGATATTTCTTTGAAAAACTTTCACCATCTAAGTTTAATATATAAAATATTATAAGAAAATTCAGTCGTACATTAATTAACATATGAAAAAAAAAACAGTTTTAACATAATATATATTTCAACAATGAAAATATGTTAATTAACTTATATTTTATTTAATTGCTAAATCAGATGATAGGACATACCAAAATCATAAATCATTTTTTCATATAAGTAATATTTTTAATATTTTATTTTAATAATTTCATATATATTTTTTTAACTGAAACATATCAGTCATATTTTAGTTAATAAAAATAAAATGATTTAACAAATACTCTTTTATAATACTTTGGCTTGCTGTTTTAATTTTAAGGGATTTTATCGATCAAGCCTCAAATGATAAGTAAACTATCAATGCGGGTATGAAAGATAAATCTTATCAATTTATGGTTTGAAAGATTGAAAACTATCAGATTAAGATGAATCTTATCAATTTAGGGTTTGAAAATCTTGAAACTATAAGATTAAGAATCTAAAATAAAACGATCTTAAATTTGGCGTTAATTTCATTCTCTTTCCATATCTCACGTGGCTACCAAATCACTCTGACACTGGTAAAATATCAATATTATCATGCAAATATTTATTTAATATATCTGATATATGATATCGATATTTTGTGATATTGATTTTTGTCCAATAATATATATTGAATAAATATCTATATGATAATATAAATATTTTTACACTTTTTGTGGTATTAATTTTTGTCCAATAATATATATCAATCAATGTCAATATTTTGCAATATTATATTCAATATATTTTGCGATATTGATTTTTGTCCAATAACATACATCGAACAAATATATGCATGATAATATTAATAAATTTACAAGTGTAATATATTATTGATATCTTTCCAATTTTTGCGATATTCATTTTTGTCCAGTAATATATATATATATATATATATATATATATATATATATATATATATAGTAATGATAAGGAGCCCACCATTGGGTTTCTTATGGAGCCAATCTGGTTTATGTGGCAACACATGTATGTTTTAAGTTCCGCGATATTCTACTTAGCGTGATATTCTTTTCTATGTAATTTATTTTTCTTTTTCTTTTTTTTTGGTTTTTTACGCGCATTTTTTGTTTTGTTTTTTACGTACCTAATTTCTTTTTTTTTTTTTTTACATAATTTAATTTTGCCTATCATTCTTTTTTATCTTATTTTATTTTTAAATAAACTTTTTTTCTTATTCATCTCAATTTTTTTTCTTATTCTATATCATTCTTTCTTAGTTTATCCCATTTTTAGATAAAAAAATTTTATTCATGTCAATTTTTTTCTTATTCTATATCATTCCTTAATTTTATTTTTTTCAAATTCATCTCATTTTATCTTAGTAAATTTTCTTATTCAAAATCATTCTTTGAATATATATTTTTTCAAATTAGTAAATTGTCAAATTTTTTTCTTCTGTTTTAGTTGCCATTAATGTCAATAGTAGTTTGGAAATATTTTTCTTTAATTGTACCTAAAATTAGAAATTGTGTAAAAGTTTCATATACTTATAGATTTTGATAAGTAATCTCAACCATCTATTTTTTGAAATTGTAGATAAATTTAGAACTTGTCTAAAAATTGTTTAAAAGTTCTTATAAGAATTTTTATGGAGTAATCTCAACCATCTATTTTTTAATTCTATATAATATTCACAATGTATAAGAAGGTGACCAGTAGATTTTGATGAGTAATCTCAACCATCTATTTTTTGAAATTGCAGATAAGTCTAGAACTTGTCTAAAAATTGTTTAAAAGTTCTTATAAGAATTTTTATGGAGTAATCTCAACCATCTATTTTTTAATTCTAATATTCACAATGTATAAGAAGGTGACAAGAATATTTATAAATGATTCGAATCCAAACATTCTTAAAAAAATATCGTGACTACAATTAAAAAATAGATTCGTGAGATTACTCGATAAATATCAAACTTATCTACAATTAAAAAAATAGATGATAAAACTTATCTGCAATTAAAAAAATAAATATCACGCCTACAATTAAAAAATAGGTGGTTGAGATTACTCGATAAATATCATGATATATGAAAGTTGTCTCCAATTAAAAAATTCATGGTCGACATTACTCATAAAGATGTAGAAGTACATGAAACATCTAGATAAATTCTAAATTTATGTACAATTAATGAAAAATATGTCTTAACAAATATTTTTTCAAGTATTATTGATATTAATGACAACTAAAAGAGAAGCAAAGAAATTTGCAACTAAAAGAGAAGAAAAGAAATTGACAATTTACTAAGACAAAATGAAATGAGTTTGAAAAAATATATATTCAAAGAATAATATAGAATAAAAAAAAATTGACATAAATAAAAAAAATTATCTAAAAATGGGATAAATTAAGAAAGAATGATATAGAATAAGAAAAAAATTGAGATGAATAAGAAAAAAAGTTTATTTAAAAATGAAATAAGATAAGAAAGAATGATTGGTAAAATTAAATTATGTAAAAAAAAAAAAAAAAAAAGAAATTACGTAGTAAAAAACACAACAAAAAAGCGCGTAAAAAACAACAAAAAAAGAAAAATAAATTACGTAGAAAAGAATATCACGCTAAGTAGAATATTGCGGACCTTAAAACATACGTGTGTTGTCATATAAGCCAGATTGGCTCCATAAGAAACCCAACAGTGGGCTCCTTATCATTACTGTATATATATATATATATATCAATCAATATCGATATTTTATAATATTGTATTCAATATAATATTCATATTTTGTGATATTGATTTTTGTCCAATTATATATATCAAACAAATATTTGCATGATAATATTTGGTATATAGTTATCGAACAAATATTTGCATGATAATCAATATAATATTCATATTTTGTGATATTGATTTTCGTCCAATTATATATATCAAACAAATATTTGCATGATAATATTTGGTATATAGTTATCGAACAAATATTTGCATGATAATATTTGATATATATACAATGGTAATATATTGATAGTTCATGTAATATTTTATTTAATTTTTATTTTTCAATTGACACAACGTGATTTAACAGCCACGTCATCTATGAGGAAAGAATGAGATAATGTCTAATTAATTTTTATTTTTCAATTGACACATCAGTGTGATTGAGTGTCACATCACCTATGAGAAGAGAATGAGATAATGCCTAATTAATTTTTATTTTTCAATTGACACATCAGTGTGATTTGACAGCCTATGAGAAGAGAATGAGATAATGCCTAATTGAGAAAAGTTAAGGTGGTTTTATTTTGGAATCTTAATTTGATAGTTTTAAATCTTTCATGAGGAGAGAATGAGATAACATCTAATTGATTGAAATCTTAATTTGATAGTTTTAAATCTTCCCGAAGAAGAGAATGAGATAACGCTTGTTTCATTATAGTTTTAAATCTTTTAAACCTTAGATTGATAAGATTTATCTTTCATACCTCGTGATAGTTAACTTACCTTTCGAGCCATATGACAAAATCCCTAAATTTAACATATAAAAATTAAACGATATATTAATTAATGTATGGAAATAAAATTATTCTCTGTTACAAATATGCAATTTATGTTTGGGCTATTAAAGAATATATTAATCAAAATATATTGTATGTAAGATGAGATGACATAACAAATTTATAAATACAATTTTCCAATATAAATAGTAATCTTAAAATTTTGTTTTATTAAATTCATTTATAGTTTTCTTAGACCTTTATATTACACAAATCCTATGCTAATGATATAATTATATATAGATGATTCCAACAAGTATGAATAAAAATATGCATGTGTGTATTTATCAATGTATAACAATAATTGAGACTTTCTTTTATTACACATATTGAATACGGATGAAAATTGAATATGTTTTAGATAAATAGTGTTTGATTAATCTTTAATTAATTTCAATTAATTAAAGATTTTTTCCAAAGATTGAGAGTTAATTGCTGCCAGCAAATATTGTACCAAAATTAGGTTGTAAATAAGAAATTTGATGTAGGTAGTTGTCAAGTCGCTTTCATTAATTTCAACAATTTTTTTTTTTTAAATTTCGCCCTTTAAAGTTAGCTCCTACGCTGATGTGGCCCCCTTATTGTTATTATTATAAAAAATAAAAATAAAAAATATTTTGTATATGTTATTGATAATATGCCAACCAATTTCTGTTCATTTTTTCAAAAGGGATGCCGTATCCGTACGGTCTCTTTTTATTATTCTAACTTTTGTCTGTTGGATGTATTAGTTGCTTAATCATGTCTTCATTAAATCAGACACTTTCTTAATTACATCCTTAATCCATGTTTTCGTTTTATTTGCACTTCTTAAGCATGTTTGGTGCAAATTAAAATTAATTTTATCGATACATAACCCTAGGCTTATTGTTATTTTTATTCTCAGTTGTTATCTGTCTCTTTCGTGACATTTGCACTTTTCATTTTGTATTTCAATATTTATAGGATTGAAAAATATTGTCATTATGTTTATTTTGAAAAAAAAAAAAATCATATTTTGAATTAGTTATGTCAAGATCTAGAAATAAAAATCAGAATGACTTGATGATACTATTACGTGGGATTTTAGGGTTTACTTGTGATATTGTTACTTCACAATATATCTGTTAATTAATCATTTACAATTGTTTGACCAAACACCATGCTATTTGAACAACCGGTCAAACTATATATTCAAAATTCTGAAAATTAATAGACATTAAATGAGAGCGTTTAACTTAAGAGTAAGTCTCTTGTGAGACCGTCTCACCGAATTTTAATGCATTGCGTAAGACGGATCAACCCACAACCAAAATCCTACAATTCACATGTTGTTTGAGACCGTCTCACATGAGTTTTTGTGTTAACTTAAATCCTTCATCCATTACTCAACCAATTGATCATCTAATTGAACAGAGTACAATCAAATTTTATGTGCATTAAACATAAGTGATAATAATATTAAATAATGATAACAAATTGAATCTTGTGTATCTTAAAAAATTTATTACGGACTCACTCTGGTCAAACTGACTCACATATTTATTTTTGTGAAATGAGTAACCCATAACTTATAATTCACAAAATAACAATTAACTTCTGAAAATGAGTTTACATTTTGAATAGCGATAATCAATCTTTTGACATTGTATCCATGAAACTTTCTCATATAATTTATTTTCTCTTAATTGACATAACCAATGTATATCAAAAATCTCATAGAACACAATAGAGGAACAGTGAGGAAAAAGATCAAACAAAATGAACGACCACCACATTAATGATGATATTCTAAAAGAATATAAAAAAAAGTTCAAAATTTTGAAAACAAAAAAAAAAGTAGGAATTTGAAGCATGATATATCATATCTCTGTCAGTGGAGGAATAATAGTAAGGTTGTGGAAAGAAAATACAAGTAATGTTGCTAGTAGACATACATGGACGAAGACACACTTTATTTAAAATGCTTTTATTTGTTACATTAAAAGACTTGTCATTCCACGTGATTGGCTGGCCCCACGTGTATCAAGGCCCCTCTTATATTCATTCTCTTTCCTTTCAATTTTTTTAATCTTTTTTATTATTTTCTTATACATTCCTTCTTATTTTATATTCTTTTTAATAAATCTTATTGCAACTTACAAATAAAATTCGAGTGAAAAATTATGAGATTGGTAACGGTAGTATGCGATCATGAGATTGCAAGACATGTGGTGAAGAATTAAATAAGAAAAAGAAGATATAAAAAAAATAAATTAAATTTCCAAATGATAAAAAATACCTACTTAGAGATCTTGGACCAACAACCACATCAGACGATAGACAAAGCAGCCCTACAGGCCCACGTACGTGCAGCCCTATATACCTTACATTGGGCCAAGTCCATGGGCCTACTTAAAGATCGTGGTGTACAATAGATCCGTGACAAAGCCGTATGATCTATTAAGAGGTTCTATGGCCCTCAAGCCTATTGGGCCTTCCCTTTGTATAAGGCCCGACCTGAGGCCCAAATGTAGGATGCTGGATCTCTTCCGCTTGAATCTTGGTTTTGATACTTATATTTGCAAATATTTTTGTGAATAAACACAAATATTCATTTCATTGTTTAGTAAGTTTTTTTTTTAAATAAAAATAAATTATATATATTAACAATTTGCACGTGAAACAAACTTGATTTGAAAATATCAAAATAAACATATCGAGGAAGAAAATAAAATTGATAAATTAGTAGAGGACAGTTCACAGCCACGTAATTCCATACACAAGAGAGGTGTCAAAATTACGATATGCATTATTGATTATTAGTAAATGAGAACAAAATTAAAGGCAGCAGAATGAGATGCATGCATCTTACTATTGCATCGATCACTGTTAGCTTTATAATATTATATATTTATATATATGAGTCACTTTGTACTTTTGGTTTATGCTTATGCTTTCTGTGCTTTTAGAGGATCTGGCATTATTTATTGGGGAAAAGCTATTAGATCACAGACACAAATCCTTTTGATTACGATATTAGATTATATCACAAAAAAGAAGAGAGCCTTTTTCATTCTTTTATTCCCTTTCCGAATATTATCAACTAAAGCTAAGTTGATTCGCTTAAATAAAATTAAATAAAAAGCTAATTGAGTATGATTAGTCGCTTAAGGAAACAACATTAGTATGCAGTTTGCCAATAGGCAAAAACTTATATGCTCCAATCCGATCCGGTGCGTGGCCGCTTCCACGTTCACGCCGTGCCATAGTTTGTGTGCTCCATGTTGTATTCTGTGAAAATATCGGATTTATACTCTTAAGGTATCACACACTATGGTGTAGCCGTGCGTGGATGCACCAGTGTATTCTGTGAAAATATCAGGTTTATACTCTTGAGGTACATTATTCTTAAAGTATCACGCATTATTAGTGTATAAATATCGTTGATTTCTTCTTTTTCCTCTTTTTTTTTTTCTTTCTCTCCTTCTTCTTCTTCATCTATTTTCTTATCGATTTGTTATTTTTCTTACTTGTTTTGTACATTCTTCTTCTTGTTTTTATTCTTCTTCAAATCACCATGGAGTCATTATGGGATTTTTTCTCCTTCCCTTTATCTTTTACTCATTTTTATAGATTTAGATAATTGATTTCAAATCACAATTTATTACAATAATTTTAAAACATTGAAAATCAATTATTTCAAACAATATGAAATCATGATTTGTAGAAATTTTAACGAAAAAGATGATGATGAAACATTTGAAATTTTAAAATTTTCAATGAAGGTATTAGTTGTACTCTCTTAAGGTAATAGTTGAATATTCTTAAGGTATCAGTTATTTACTCTTAAGGTGTGAATTATACTCTTAAGGTACTACATATTTACGTTTATGGTATTAATGGTTATAGTATAAGGTGTTACATATGCGCCTTTAAAATATTACATATTTACTCTTAAGGTATTAATGTTTATAGTATGAGACATCACATATTTACCTTTAATGTATTAATGTTTATAGTATAAGGTATTACATATGCACACATTTAAGGTATTACATATCTATCTTTTAAGGTATTAATGCTTTAGTATAAGGTATTATATGCACATTTAAGGTATTAATTGTTCATTGAATGAAATAAATTAGTTACAATATTCTTAAGATATCAAATGTTTACTCTTAAGGTATCAGCTGCATTCTCTGTAGGTATTAATTGTATACTCTTAAGGTATCAGTGTCCTGTACAGTGAGTTTAAAATTTTAAAATTTCAAACACACGATTTTCTTTGTCTTCTTCCCCAAAATTTCTACAAATTAAATTTATATTATTCACAATCATCTCAACCATAACTGAAGAATTCAATCCTTAAACAGACTAATCAACAAAATCGTGATCAATTTAGCAACACATAGATGATAAAATACCATATTATTCATAATAATCTCAACCACAACTAAAGAATTCAATCCTCAAATAGACTAATCAGCAAAATTGCGATCAATTTACCAATACAAAGATGATAAAATGTAGATTAACAGATAAATTAACACTAGCACGTAACAAAAGAAAACAAAAAAAAATGCATAAAGTAAAAGCCATTTGCAAACATTGAATAAGAAAAGTGAAATCATGAAGAAGAAGAAACAAAAGAAGGAGACGCACATGGTGGAGAAGACGAAGAGAGGAGGAGAAGATGATGAAGAAAAAAAAAAAAAGAAGAAGGAGAAAAAGAGTACAATGGATATGAAAATTAGGGCATAAAAAAAAGGGAATATATATATATATATATATATATATATACTAGCATAAGGCCCGTGTAATACACGGAATTTTTATAAAAAAATTAAATAAAAGTTGGTAAATTTGAAAAATATAAATATTATTTATATATTAAAATTAAATATATGATTTGTGCAATGCATATCATTTAATTGAACATTAAATATAACATAATATGATTAAATAATTATTTAATTTTAGAATTATAATTAGTTCCATTTGTAGAGGATCACAATTTTTTATTTATTATTTTAAAAAGAATATATATTATTATGTCTATTATGTTATTCATCACACCCACCTTTTTTTTTTTTGCTTTTTTTTTTTCAACATCTATAACAACCCTCATCTTTCTTTTCAAATAAACGATAACAAATGAAAGTCAAAACTTTACAAATAAATTTTATAATTTTTTTTAAATCACATATTCAAAAAATTTATTCAATTTCATTAATTAATAAGTTTGAACAACCATTTTCAATCAGCCCCACCTTTATTTTAGTTTTTTTCTATTTATTTATATTTTTTCTTTAAACTTTTAAATTTAACAAATTTCAATTATGAAAATAATTTATAATATTGAATTTTAGCATATGTAATTTAGATAAATCTATTAACATTACTATATTATTTAATTAGTAATGTTTCTTAGTAACATAAAATTTGAAGTAATTAATTAGCTACATTTAATGTGAAAATATTGTATGCTTGCCATGTGGCATTTTTGGTCCTTCTTATATATATATAAAGATATATATAATCGGGTCGGGTTGGGGACACTGACCCCTAATTGTAATTTAGCCACTTATTAATTCACTAGTTGTAACAAGACCTTTTCATCTGAACATGGATATAATTGTATCTTCTTCTTTAATCCAGTTATTTCTTAATTTAACGTCATCCCTGAAGTAAAAGCCTATATATAACGAGGAAATTCTTTGATGTTCTTTTGGGTGGTGTCTTAATATACCATTTAATACATTGAAAAACCTATATATTAAGAAACTTATTTTTTTTATTATTGGATTTTTTTGACAGACACGTGGCACTCATCCAATTGTATTAATACACAAGAAATGGAATCAACCCCATATAACCAGGAAAACTTTGGCTAGTTGTTGATTGGGAAAAAAATATGTGTTGGAAATGTGGCCACTTTTGGATTAAAGAGGGCTTTATTAAAGTAATTCCATAATCAAACTGCACTTTTGCAATTTAACATTTTGCAACTCAAAGCCTCGAAAAGAAATATATATATATATATATATATATATATATGTGTGTGTGTGTAAATGTATATAGAATAATTAAAGAGGGAAAAAAAGGAACAGATTCATAATTATTATAGAGTAAGCAGCGAAGCGAGTTGCAGACTTGCAGTCAGTTGTAGGCAAAAGGAAGAGCATTACCATTACAAGCATCAGCTTATAAGGATCATTCACCCCCTTTTCTATCATTATTTTAATTGAGAAAAATATATTTTAAGTTCATTATACTTCTATATTATTCTTGAATTATCTGATTGGTTATGGACCAAAAGCTAAAGTTACACGTGAAATTAGAGGAAATTAAAGCATCACATCAAGAAAAATAAAAAGTGGAATTGATAAAAATTTTTTTTTAAGGATTTGACCGGAAAATTATGGGTTATTAAAATACATAATTTTGGTGATGTCTAATATCTTTGAAATAACTACATTTCCTTTTTAAATATAAGAATATGAATATCGAGGGACGTGTCCTAATCAAAACTATTTTTGAGATTAATTATATAATTATACTCAATTATTCAAATAAATAAAAGAAAAAAAGAACAAGTGGATTTGAAGTTAATGAAATGAAAAGAAACTTTTGGGCTTTATCCCTTTTGATCTTTATCTTTATGCTCCAACTTTTAAACACTTTGCACTCAACACATCTGGCCTCTGCTCTCTAACCCACTTTACAGAATTTTAAACTAAACCACATCATTACGTGGACATAAAGTCCAGCATCCACTTTTATACTCATTCCATCCTTTTTTTAACACCCAATTGACATTACACTTAATTATTTCATATTTGATTCTATCAAAATATTATTAATTGGTATGATTTTGAAGAATTTGAGTCTTCTACCAATATCAAAGAATGGAAAGCAGATGTGGTAAGAATTTTTATTTTTTTTAGATTGATGCAGCTAAACAAATGCTTTTATTTTAGATGATAAAAGTAATATAAAATAAAATAAGTAATGTACACATATCATATGACTTGGACAGAGTGATAAATAAGAGAAGAGATGTCTCAAGTGTGGGGCCCATAATGGTGCCGGCGCGTTTATTATGTCTTATGCATTTTTGTGTGCGCTTTTTGATGCTTCATTCTTTCTATGTTATTTCCCATCTATAATAATCTATTTTTTTTCCTGACCAAACTACCCTCCATCAAATTCAACCATGCAATTTGATCCACATTTCCACTCTCTTCACTTCTCACACATAAGCTTTTCGCTTTTTCTGAACGCATATATTCATTAATTCTTCTTCATTCTTCATTCATGTATATATATGTACATACACATGATATACTAGTCCTTGTATACTCAATCGCAATCCTCTTTCTCTCTCTACAACATGGCTGAGGTCCGAGAAAACAACAGCTCGACAGGGATCAAGCTGTTTGGGGCTACGATTTCGGTGAGAGAAAGATCATCGCAAGGGAAAAACGATGAACAGACAAAGAAAGGCGACGATGGCGATGATCAGGCTGTACTGGATAAGAGGCCAGATAAGATCATTCCGTGCCCTAGATGCAAAAGCATGGAGACCAAATTCTGTTACTTCAACAATTACAACGTTAATCAGCCGAGGCACTTCTGTAAGGGCTGCCAGAGGTACTGGACGGCCGGTGGGGCCCTCCGCAATGTGCCCGTCGGCGCCGGTCGCCGCAAAGCTAAGCCTCCCTGCCCGGGCATGTTTGACGCGGCGGGGGTGCAGCAGTTGGATTTCGACGCCGCCGTGGAGGAGTGGCAGGCGGCGGAGCACGGTGGTTTCGGACATCTTTTTCCGGCCAAGAGGAGGAGATGCGCCTCTGATAGTCAAAGTTGTTGAAGATCTTCCTCTTTGTCTTGTAGTTAATTTCCACGAAATAGTTGATAGAAAATTGGGGAAAAAGAAAAAAGAAAAAAAGAAAAGGGATCGTTTTCTACGTTTCTTGCTGTACATACCACCACCCTGTGTTAGTTGATAATTTAATATTTGATTTATTATTTTAAGTAAAATATAGTGTTGATTATCAGAATCTAAAGCGTGGATTGAGAAGCAAATTATGGATAATAGCTTCTGCGATCCTGTGATGATGAATTGGTCTACTAACATGGGACCCTATGATAGATTAATTTGTTGAATTGATCAATCATATATATATATATATATATATTATTGATTTATTGCTTCAATATTTCTAATTCAATTAAGAGTGTAATCTCATACTTATAGTAAAATAAAACGAGATTGATAAATTATACTAACAAGAGTTGATCGAGTCAGAATTAATTTATTGAAGTTTAATTTAATTGAGTCCCTTATATGATTATTATAAACTAATTATATTATAATATTTATAATATATACTACAATAAATTTAAGGTCGTTGCACAATCCATATAAGAGTAGCAGTAAAATAAGATATCTATGAGATAAATAAAATTTATCTTGATATGATTTAATCCGAATCTTTTGCTTGTGGTAATAGACTTTGAAAAGTAAGATAAAAGGATTTTTAAATGGGACAAATTGTAAATTAGTCAAAATGACATAACAAAACATTAAAATTAGTAAAATTGTTATAAAAAAAAAGTTTTTTTTGGTCAAAATATACTCTTCTACCCTCAATGAAAATAAAGGCCCAGGGCCCTTCCAAGCAAAAAAAAAAAAAAAAAAAGTTGCATGATCCACATGACTAGCACGAGTAGTTCATTTTTGAAAATTCATATGAACGATTCTTCAGGAATTTCAAAAGAAATCTTAAGGATTTAGTGGAAGAAATCTTGATGAATGTATTACATTTCTCCTTCACGAGTGAAATATTCATAACAATAACTAGAATATTTAGGAATGAGTGGAAAATTTTTGAGAAAACCTTGATATATTCTTCAAAATTTCAGAAGAGAGAGAAAATGAAAGAAAGAAAGAAAATAGATTATTTTAATAGAGGAGAAGAGTAGTGGATATCTATAATCAAATTTTTTGTTCAAAAAACCTATTTTTTATCTCATGACTAGTTTGAATTTTTTGTTATTTTAATTGACTAGAAATACCCACCAACTCCTAAATTTCAAGAACTCCAAAATATCAAATACTTCATAAAATTATACTATGCTGATACACATATTTTGTAGAATAGTTCTGAGAGAATAACATAATAAGACTTAAAATAATTGAGGAAAAGAAACACCCAAGAAGACTTCAATATTTGAAGATTTAAAATTTGAAGCGTTGGACGAAAAGAAAAATCCTTAAAACATGATTCTAAAGATATTTCATAAATCTTGTTGTATAAAATTAAAATAATCAAGTTAAATCTACATTATAAGTATTCATATGATAAGATTTTTGATTTACTCGAATGAATTTCCGATCCTTCCCTACACAATTAACAAAGAATAATTCGTTATAGAGATTGTAATTAATATCAATTTGTTAGACAAAAAAAAAAAAAAAACCTTGAAGTTGACCCATGATGTTTGGCGGCGTATAAGAAATGTTGATGGGCCAAATTAAAAGGCCCATCTATATATATGACCCATGTAGGCTGTAGCCCATCTAATATACCCTTTGAGCGAAATGCGGCAAAAGAAAAGGAAGGAAAATCCATAGACCGACCCATCATCTCCACCCTGATCTACTTGGAGTCCAGGCTGGACTGTCGGCGTCTTCTCATCGTTTGACCACGTCTTCTCTTCAAGAAATAATCAGATTTCATTTAAATATTTTGGTGAGATTGTAATAAAAATCTCGTTAATTATTGGCAAAGAAATGATAAAATATTCTTTATTGGCCCACCCATTCTCACTCTCTCTCCTTTTCTGTACAGAAAAAATATAAGACCCAACTTATATTGAGAGAGAGAGGGCGGAGCACGGCGGAGGGCGCGTACGGAGCACCGTATCTGAGGAAATCAACCGGGGTTGACGTAGACATCTCAACGGTCAAATAATATAGTAGTACTAACCCCTTCTCCCTCTCTCTTGAATCTTTTATCTTTTTTTTTTTTTTTAAACTACTATAAATAGCATTCCAATGTCGTTCTCGCCAAAATTATTTAATTCATCATGTTCTCCTCGAATGATTCGCCGCGGGAACACGAATTCTGTTAACCAAAACAATCCGACGTCGTCTTCTTCTAATTCTGGATCCCCTTTTCCCTATTCCTTCTACCTTAATTCCTCGTACCATCGCCCAGGACATTTCTGGAATTTCATATCTTTCTCTGGTAACCACTCGCTCCCTTTTCTTTTTTTGCCGCCATTAAATATTAATGGCGGGTTAATATTTTTTTCGTCGAATCTATAATGTTTTGGAACTCACTACTAGTGTATTGTATTCTAGTGGTCAAGATTTTCACAATCTCGAAATCTGTATGCGATGGAATTTTGGAATTTCTGGAGTTTCGTGATTGGCGTTTTCTTTATTTACTGTAAGCCTTTAGTTAGTTACTCTTTTCTTGTAATTTGGTTGTGAAATTCGTTCCTTTTGTGGGATCATGGGTGATTAGTCGAGGGAAAAGTCAAGAATCATGTGAAAATATGCATGTTATGAGTTCTTGAATATTTTTGAATTTTTTGAAGGTTTATGCATTTGTAAGTCATACGCTTGTCTTTTCTTGAACTGAATGCGCCAACTTCAAGTCTGTTATCCAATGATATCTTAAGGTATTTGATTGTATCATTCAATTGCTTCTTTGGAAGAGCATGATAAATTTTGAAAATTGTCGATCAAAGATTGTGGGTAGGTCGTAGAGATGGCAACATGTCTCTTTGCCTCCCTGGTTATTTCAAGTTTTATTATAAAGTCTGTACTTTGGATATTTTGTGATCTCTTAGATTTGCAATGATTGTTTGTCCAAACATCTAAATTGTCACTCCAGTATGTTCTTGTATTGTAGAATTTTGATTTCTTCTACTGTTATTTCTTGCCTTATTTTTCTGTTTTGGATATCAAGTACTAAAATCATATTTGAAGTATTTTTCCCCACCCCTTTAATACTGTTACCAGTTTCGGTCAAGCTGTAAGAGGTTTAGTCATACAAGAAAGACTTGGAGTCCTGACTTGTTGTTCTGCAGACTTAGATACCTAGCAATTTCAAGAGTTTTTTATCAATTTCTTGTCATGTTCACCTTTTCCTTAAACTTCATCTATCTATCTGATCTAATAGTTCAATGTACTGTACATCCAATCACGTTCATGCTAAATCAGGCTACGCTGTTGTTTTATTATGCAGTATTTTTACAACAGTACAATACATGCTTGAACTTTTCTCTAAGGGTTTACTTCCACCCTACAGGCATAAAAATTATCTGGAAGCACCAAAGCCTTAAAGCTCAAGTGTTGAGTACAACTCAAGGAAGTCCTTCATCGCCAACAACCATGATAAATGTGGAGGACAAACCTGATCATCTTCTTATCCTTGTTCATGGCATCATGGGGAGGTATGCATATCTTGTTTATGGAATAAGGAAACAAGCATTACACTATCTGGGAAATCCATAGAAGTAGACCTCGAATGTAATTGTATTATTTTAGGTGGTCTCAAATGAAGAATACATGGATTGGAGAACATAATGTGAATATAAGAAATGAAATTTATTTTTACAGAGGAGGATGTTAATACAAACTTTATACAAGTTAAACTTTATACAAACTTTGGTTGTTTTGAATGATGAATTGGTTGTCAACTGGAGAATAGAATGTATATGAATATAGAACATAACACATGTATTCTGAGAGTAGGCCTTGCAGCATATCTTGTGCCTTTCACTTCATTTAATGTCATCCAGATTTCTTTATTGTTGGATCGATGGTCAATCTGTTGTTTCTGCTTACATGTGATTGAAAAATTTATAGTTATTAGGAAATTTTAAAATTTCCTTGGTGATTTAGTTTGATGGAATTCACCTTGCTAGTGAAACATGGTACAATTATTTAATTGCCTCTGATATAGATTCAGATTTCAGAGAATTGATTTTGATTTTGATTAGAATCCTCTCTGCCATCTATGTATTGTAGATGCATCATCTATGCATAAATATGAACCTTCTTCTGCTATCGTTTGCAAATCTTGGTATAGCATTTGAACATTTAACAGTAAGGTCTAGACATCATGGGATTTTCTTATATCATAATGCAAGTCTCATATTGTTAAATCTGGTGAATCATTTGCTGCTGATGGTTTTATTTTTTGAAATTTATTATTGACACAAGAATGATATTCCTTCCATCCTCTAGTCTTGAGCCAAACGTGTTAGGTCTGTAGATACAATAAATCACTTAATTTGCACCTAGATTCCAAGTAATCCTCCACCATACTTTTTTTTTTAAATGTGTTTATAGCATACAACTCATATTTACTTGCCTTTACCTTCTTTTATTGTGATCTATGTTAACTGTTTGTATGCTTTGCTTCTGTGTGTTTACACGGTATTTACTTTTGGGAAAATAGGAATGTAATATTTATGAAGTGTTGAAATACTTTTCTGTGGTTTCTGTTGTTCATATCCTACTTTGTCTTTCAGTGGGAGGTTAATTAATTTTTATTGTTACATAAACAAAGAAAGTTGGCACGTTATTTAGAAGAAATTATTTATTTTTAATTTTTGATGGAAACTAATCCTAAGAATGTTAATGTATCCAATGACTGAGATTTACTATTGTTTCCAAATTTTGCAGCCCAAGCGACTGGACATACTGTGAAGCAGAGTTGAAGAGACGATTGGGGAAAAATTTCTTGATACATGGTGTGTTTTTTTTCTTAACTTGTTTGCATATAATGTTCCCTAGGCTAACATGAACTTCAGTCTTGTGACTTTTATGATGTAGTATTACACAATATTGGCATGGGAATGGTTTTGTTATTGAATGATAAGAAATTAATAGGTATAGTTTACCTATAGGCAATTAGCAATAGCATCACTGCTTTGTCATACCACTGATGGTATGTACTGTTCAAACAAAATCATACAAAGTGAGTTTCATGAGGGTAGGGTTTTTGTGCTGAGAGTTTGGCGTTGAAAATCCTTGTCTGCTGAAGTAAGATCCCTGCCACAGAGTCTTCTGGTCTCTTTTGATCTATCGGGGAGCATGGTCAGAAAAAGTGTAATTGGTCTTTTCTTCAATCCACTAATATTATTTTTCCTTCAAGGATATCCTTAAAGACATTGTGCTGGACTTCTTTTTTCTGCCTTTGCATGTGCTCATCTTCAGATGGAGGCCATTTTTTCAAAGAGAATTAGATGATCCTCACTATTTAATCCTTTCTCATCACTTTACACACAATCAGAAACTCTGGGTGGTAGAGGAGATTATATAGAATGTTATAATTGGGATAGACAATTTGAGATAAATGCCTGGCCAGATATACAAAAACATGAAACTTAAGAGTGCAAATTTTTTCATGAAGATGGGACTGGGAACTCTGCTTGGGCAACAACTTGATATTTTGTATGCAAAATATGTTTTACATGTTCTATAGGAAAGGACATTTGTTCCAATTTAGACACACACAGACACCTTGGCTTTTGAAGAATTCGAGTATTTGAAGTCACTTTTTTTAACACCATTCTTCCATATTTGATTTGATTTGTTTTCGGTAATTGCCATGTTGGGCTATGTGTTAATATAAGATTTTAACTTGCTTTGCTATGTGCAGCAAGCTCGTGTAATATGTACACCAAGTCTTTCTCGGGCATTGATGATGCTGGTAAACGACTGGCTGATGAAGTAAGTTATTGGAATATTGTGTTTTTGCATGTCTAATTATGTAGTAATGTAGCTTAGGCTGTGAACCATGACTTTTTGGGTTGCTTTGAGCTCCTGAGCCTGGGCCTGAAATCTATCTGCTTTGATTATCTTGTGGTGTGTCTGGTCCCTATGTTGATAATCAACTTTCCTCATGTATAGATACTCTAGTGTAAGTGTATTTTTTTTTGTTTTTAAAGTGTATTTATATTGCTTTGGCACGATATTGCTATCAAGATCATGGAGGTTGTGAAGAAGACAGAGAGCTTGAAAAAGATATCCTTTTTGGCCCATTCTCTTGGTGGATTATTTGCAAGATATGCAGTTGCTGTTTTGCACTCTCCTAATGTCTCTTCTGATCATCCTGATGATATAGTTGCCTCTACTGCTACAAAGTTCAATACCTCATGCTCTTCAAATTATGGTTTGATTGCTGGGCTGGAAGCAATTAATTTTATTACCCTGGCTACTCCTCATCTTGGTGTTAGAGGAAAGAACCAGGTAATTTCCTTTTCTCTTTCATTTTCTGTGTGCCTCTTTGTTCTTGAATTTCAGTAAAGTTATAGTTGGTAAATTGATTTTAGTTCTCTTTCATTAAACCACTTTTTAATTTTTTATTAACACTTTCCTGCCCTCTTTACATTTAAGGTCCAATAAATGACATAGATGTCTACATACCTTCATGGTTAATTAATTTTCTGTTGAGATTTCTGATTAGTGATCAATGAGTCTTATTATTTAGGCCTTCCCTAAATCTTGCTATTCATCATGGACATCTTAGGACTTTTAACTCACTGTTGTAATCTATAGTCATGTGGAACCTGACCTCCAGACAGTTATTTGTTTCAATGGTTTAGCTTCCATTCCTTCTGGGTGTGCCTTTCTTGGAGAAAATTGCTCCACCAATCGCCCCTATTTTTACTGGTCGAACTGGCAGTCAGCTCTTTCTTACAGATGGAATTGCTGATAAGCCCCCTCTCTTGTTACGAATGGCCTCAGACTGTGATGATGGAAAATTTCTGTGAGGACAGTTAGCCTGTTATAATGAATGTTCTTTAACCTACATTTATCAGGATTTCTATTTTAAGCTTATTATGCTGGATTACTTTGCAGATCTGCACTTGTCTCCTTCAGATGTCGGGCTCTTTATGCCAATGTATCTTATGACCGTATCCTGATTTCAATCTCTTTAATTTGGCCACCAAAACATGTCTTTGTTTATTATGAAATGTTTCTTCTCTGTTGCATTGATGAATTAGATCCTTAACATTATCCAGATTTGGTTGGTTGGCGCACATCCTCCATTCGAAGAGTAATAGAACTTGTTAAGGTAATTGCACATTTCTTGTAGTTCTCTATAATTATCTTTTCTGGTCATAATGGACTCACCTTACTTGATGAAAACCTGATCGCCTGTCTTAGATCGAACTAATTGCGAGCTATTTTATTTAAAACAAGTATCTCGGTCATACCACTAGATTTCAGAGTAGATTCATGATAATATCCATGATGCTTTGTCTTGAGAATAACTTTTCTCCTAGATAATTTTTAGTTATCTGGCTTTGTGTGGTAGTCTTTAGTGTAAGCCGTAAGGTGCTGCCATTTGTGTGAAAATTTGACCAAAAAAAAAGTTATTATAAGAGTTCTTGATGGGTGACCTTATGTGGATCCTCTTTTTTCTCCTATTAAAATTGGTATAAAATGGATTGTTCATATGCTAGCATACTTCTGTTGAATATTAATGTGATCACATTTTTTACTCTTTCTTTTGCTGCTTACTAATTTAACATGCAGAAAAAAGTTAAAACCTCTAGTTTTGTCACTATAATGAGATTTCTGATTTTGTAAACTGGGCAGCCTCCCAGTCGGTCATTAGATGGCTACGAACATATAGTAAATGTGGAGTATTGTCCACCGGTTTTGTCTGAGTGTCCGGATTTCCCTCCAGAGGCAGCCAAAGCAAAGGAGGCCGTTCAAAATGAACCCAGTCCACAGAATACTGTAGAATATCATGAGATTATGGAAGGTATTATTGTAACACACATTTATGTTGCTAAATCCCACTGAAGCATTGGACAAAATGACACATCGTTTTTCAATTATTTTCAATAGAGGAAATGATACGAGGATTACAACGATTAGGATGGACAAAAGTTGATGTCAGTTTTCACTCGTCATATTGGCCATTCTTTGCACACTACAGTATCCAGGTAAAGTAACTGCAAACTTCTCATATCTTACAATAATTTATGCTAATTCTTCTTCTTCATTTTCACCTGATAATCAACCACCTTATAAATAATCAGGTGAAAAACGAGCGGCTCCATAATGACGGGGCAGCAGTGATAGCTCATGTTGCCGACACCATAAAGCAGCAAGACTCGTCACCACACGTTGGTGCTAGTTTGTAGCTCCACATTGAGACGAATATGAATTACTCTTTTTCCTTCATAAGTTAAATTAATGTACACATTCCCCCTTTTATATTTATTAACATTGCATTCTTACAAATCAAAAGCCAGAGTTTTTTTCTTGATTCGATTACATCACAGAGCAACCAGTGGCATTGTCATCACTAAACATGGTGGTCGTATGTTCATCGAGGATATCCGAGGAGGGTGGCTGCTGATAGTAGCCATGCTCGTGCCCATTGTACCCATGCTTACGATAGTTGTACGTTGAGGCTGGTTCGGCTCTGAAGTATTTAGCTGGGCTTTCATAGCCAGTGCCATTCTCTGAGTAGGAGGAGTAATTGGCTGGGCTTCCGTAGTACCTACTGTAGTAAGCGTGATACTCCGGGTTGTACGGAAAGGGCCAGAGCTCGGCTATCCGGCCAGTTTTCCGAACGGTTTTCAGAACCTTCTTCTGTTCAGCCCACCCTGTGACTGTCACTTTTTGCATGTTCATGTCTACGTCTATGTTGTCCACCCCTAATTGTAAAAGATCATTAATTCATAAATTAAAGAAAAATATTGAAATAGGGTGTTTTCATTATAAAATGAAATATATACCATCTATTTTGGAAAGGGCTTTCATTATTTTTCTTTCACATCCAGGACAATCCATGTGAACTCTCATCTCCACAATCTGCAGAAACAAAATTGATATAAAATTAAAGTTGCTAATTGATGAAATAATAATAATAATATTACCATTCTAATAATTTTAGGGGTTCCTTGTTGGTCCCTAGTCCCTACTACAGTTGTGGAGTGGATAACTTAATAAAAGACTGAAATCGTAGGTCTTCTTCAATGTTGGGCCCTTTGATTGAGTTTATTTCGTAGGTCTTCTTCAATGTTGGGCCCTTTGATTGAGTTTATTTAGCTGAAAATTTGTCAGTATACTACGTCCTCAGGGCATGTATATAGTTATTTATAAATTATAAATTTATAACGTATATGAATATTACCTAATCTAATGCTTTTTGTTATTTTTTGTTCAGCCGCGCAACGTTTTTCATTCATTAGATTGTAACAATCTGCTTCATTTTTTATTTTATCTAAGTTATATGATATCATGATAATATTAACAATATACATATAACATACATCACAAAAATATAATACAGAGCGAAATATTCCTCTTCGTTACGGAGATAAGATTCTTATTTTGAGACTAATTATGAAAATATGATTCTTATTTTGAAATGAAGGAAGCCATTTTTATAATCAAGAATACATTATATTGATCAGTTTGTAAATATTATCAAGTAAGTTGGAGACCAAAAGCTGTTACCCAATATGACCACCCTGACATTTATATTAAGCATGCCATAAAAATCATGAAGAGAGATGGGAAAAAAGAATCATCTTTAGAACACAACGATGCCAATTTTTTGGTCATAAATCCAAACTCTCAAGAGAATATAATTTTAATGGGAAAAAAAAAAAAAAAAAAAAAGAGATCATATAACCATCAGATTAGAAGGAAGAAGAAAAGCAAATAATAACCTATATATACAATTTTGAAGTAAAACTTGGGAATTTTGAAGTTTAAAATTTCTATGTAGTCTAGATTTCATATATGAATCGTTCAACAATCTTCTCTAGATTTCTCTTCATTGTTGAACTTAATTGGCGCTACATATCAAAGCTATCCGTACTTTCAATCTATAACAGCATTTCTATACCTCAAACAAAACGGAAAAATTAATGCTATAAAACTTTTAAATAGTGGAGAAATATTTCCTTATTTAAAGCCATATTTTGACGCGTTCATAGTTTTATCCGGTTGAGGTTGATATGAAAACAAAGCATGCATTGCAAAATATTCATGAAATGTCGTAGACAAATTAAGGTTGTTTTAATTTGCAGATTCAAGAAAGAAAAGCTAACCGTCATGTTGGGAGTTTACAGGAGCTTTATATCTGAAATCGTTGCTATGAAAAGATTTAATTTGGTGATCAACCCTGAAGATGTAAGCTTCATTTATATATAGAGACAAGTTTCCCTGTAGGATTGCTGTATATATAATTTAATTGACGAGCAAGTAACCCTAATCATGCAAGAAATAATATTATATATATTATTGAATTGATTTGCCCACTATTATTCAGCTGTTTTCTTATCAGATTAGCTTGCTTCCAACAGTAGAGGACCCTTACCCCAATATTCATTTTAAATAATGATTAATAATTCATTTTCCCATAATCTCTTCTTATATTAAAGAAAGACTTTGACATAAATATGGTCAATTTTATTAATATTATGATGAAACATGGTGATGTAATCCAACAGTCAGGAAACTTAAGTGAAGTTTACTTTTAGAGTAGAAAAGTCACAAAAGCAGGGCATTGGTGCAATGTAATAATTTACACGAAAATGACCCTTTAACCAATTTCTTTGCAGTCACGTAGTTAACTACTTAACTTGTTCCATATAATTAGTAGATATATTTTTAAGCCAAGTTGTAACACGTTTTGCCCAGCAAGAAATGGTCTTTCAAAAACCATTGTGGAATAATCTAAATACTATTTATTAATTACAACATATTCAATAATATTATGGAGTCTCAATTCTCAATTTGCATTCTTTGTTCTATTTATATCCCATCAAGAAGGTGTTGAGTGTTGGCCCAATTTCAATGGGCCTAAACCGCAATGGTTAAGATAGGTGCTAAAATATATTGGGCCTTTTCAAATAAAGTATTTTGATGACTTGCTTTGTATATGTCGCTTCATAAAAAAATAAACCAATAAAGTACGAAATGAAAAACCATGTTGCATTGCAATGAATAATCCATATAGCATTTGAAATTTTGGCCACGATCAAATCTAGACATATATTTTATTACACTTGCATACAAATGATTCTCTTTTTCTTGAGCACCATGGTGAATCCATATGCTTAAAATCAAAAACGCTCTCAGATTTTCCGTACAAGAGAAACTGGAAGAAGGATTATACTTTGATGAAAATGCCAGAACAACATTGTTGTGCAACTTCTAGTTTTAGTGGAAAACACAAAGTTCATCCCATTGGATTCTCCAATACATTTTGTTTCTTGCAGGTGTTCACTACTTATAAATTCTGATCAAGAAAACACTTCAAAACCCCACCCCACCTCACAATCAACACCAAGATGGCAGAAAAGGAAGGAGCAATCATCAAGCAAGGTCATGAAGAAGGGACAAAAATGGCAGTAGCCCTACTCGAAGAGTTCGAGCTACCAGGGGGGCTTCTCCCTCTGGTCAATGTGATTGAAGTGGGGTTTGTGAAGAGCACAGGCTACATGTGGATTCAACAGAAGGAAAAGGTGGAGCACAACTTCAAGATGATAAGCAAGCTTGTGAGTTACGACAAAGATATAACGGGCTATGTGGAGAAGCAACGGATCAAGAAGCTCAAAGGAGTGAAGGCTAAGGAGCTTGTTTTGTGGCCTCCAGTGAGTGAGATAAAACTTGACCATCCACCCAATGGCAAGATCAATTTCAAGAGTCTTGCAGGCATCACAAAGACTTTCCCAGTCGAGGCCTTTGCTCCGGGCCAGTAAAGAACAAGTCTTGTATCCATGAGACACATCAAGAACTGCAAGAAACTGGCCTTGTTTGAAAGTGTTTTTCTTATGAAATTTCCTCTGTTAATAGACAAAATAATGCACTGTATGTAAAATCAACCAAGTGACTTACTGAAATCTTGTAAGCCCGATCCCAGCCTGCTTCATTGCAAGATTCAATGTACTCCACATTCCCATTGGAAAATCCTTGTTCACATCATCTTGCCTTATCATGCCTGAATTGCACTTGCATATAAAATAAAGATGAGGTTATATAGAAACTTGAAACGAAACTGTATAGAGTAGATATAACACATTGAACTGAGATATGTAAGTTTCAAAATTAGGTGATTACACAATAAAATACTGCAGCTTGCACCAAAGGGTATCATCTTGTCACTCTGCCAAAACAATAATTGATGCCCTGATTTTGTAGTAGCAGCTTTCCATTTTAAAGCAAGAACGCCTAATCTCACTGCAATCATTCATGCAATTCCATCACCAAAAACATGCAAAGCCAACAAAACATTGTAATGTCCTTTCTCTATTTCCTCTTCTTTTACGTTATGGAGGAGAAGAGTTTCAATGATGAGATCTTCCCAGTCAATTTCCACTTGCAGTTTCCTTTTCTTCTTCTTGGGTTTTTCAGACTCAAAGTGACAAAGATCATTGCTACAACCAGAGTTGGCAATTTTAGGATGCATAATCTTCTGAATACGCAACTTGGCAGCTTCTATCTTTTCTTGCCTCTTTGCCTTGGATAAACATCCTCTGTCAAAAGATGGGGGCATAGCATCCAATCCCACATCCTTCTCCAATATCTGCTTCAGAATAAGCTTTTTGCTCAAATCTGATTTGCCTCTCCACCAATCTGTACATGCTTCAATGTCAAAAGTTTTTCGCCTTTTGCTTTTACTCACTAGACCAGCCGAGGCCTTCACCAAAGAAACTTCCTCCAAGAAATTTGAATATATCATGGTTAAAGATTCAGGAGAAACCTCAAATTTATCAGGATAATCATTTGTCTTATTTAACAAATGGTCCATTTCAAAATAATTAGAGCTACAATCTTCCCTGTTATAACTATCGAAGCTATATTCAGTCTCTTTACCCAAACAGTCTTCAATGAATCCTTCCATATCACAACCAAAATGCTCAATGGCCTGTCTTTCCCCACTGGATTTTGTCATCGACTTCATCTCCATGTATTGAATGACACAAGGAGCATTCTTCAAGATATTCTTCACCGTAACATCTTTTCCCCAAGGCAAAACACGAGCAACTTCCACAAGCCTCTCCAGGAGTTCCTTATACCTTAGCCTGCACGTAGTAACAGCTACGTGCAATTCCATTGCCACATCTTCAATCTTCACATCTACTCGATTCAATTCCCCAACAAAAACCAAAACTGCAGCCACCACAGGCATAGGCTTTCTTCCCGTGGTCAAAAACCACTTGATCAAACACTGCACTAAAAACACCCCTTGCTTCAACATTCTCTCAACTACATCCTCTGAAACCTCACTAAAACTAGGGCTCATTTTGATGGCACGCTCAAATGCATTGACAATATCAAACTCCGGCAACTTCAAGCCAGTAAAATCAACAACCCGGCTAATCATCCGACCTAATTCATAGACATCACAGCCAACTAAATCTGCCACTTCTACAATTGGCAACATCTTTTGATCCTTTCTCATCACAACATAAGCACATGCCCCTACAAAAACTGGGAACCATTCCCCTTGGCCATATTCTCCATCAGTGATTTTTTCAATCAAAAGTTTAACCTCATGAGACTTCTCATGTGAGAACCCTAGTTTGAACATGAAATCCTCAATAATTTTCTGGGCATGATAAATTTTATTTTCCTTGTAATTGTAAACAGTGCCACTGCCGGCAGTGCCCACACGGACATAAGTACCAGTAGGATCAGTAATCCCGCCAACAAACGCCTGAAAATTGTTGAAAGCTTGAACGACGCCACATGATGTGCAAGCCATATTGCCCGTTTCATCGTCGGTGATTAGAGTTCTCTTCCTGCATTTCTGGCAGGAGCGAGAACTTTCCATCTTCACAATAAATTTGAACAATGAAAACCTAAAGAGTCTGCGTAAAGTTTAGATTTTTCCGATATTAAATCAGGTGAAATACATAAATGGATTCAATGGATAAAGAAACGAAATTAAGATTATTTCGAAGGAAGAGTGAAAAGGTGACAAAAACACGGCAAGCAAAACTTTGCCCTTGGCAAGAATAAAACCATACAAATAATAATAATCTGTCATGACTTTCACCATCCGAAATTACACAATCGATCATCTAAACAAACATCATCAATACAAATCAAAGCCTTAATGAAAACAAAAAAAGGGAATGCCTTTTAAAACAAAGGCAGATAATCAAAATGGAGGAAATTGCAGAAATGCTATTCTAGTTCACTATTTTTCTTGAATTTAAGAAAGGGTGAGAGGCATCACGCACAAACGGCGGCGCTTACTGTTAATCGCTGCCGGGAATTGAAAAAAAAAAAAGAAAGAAAGAAAGAAAGAAAAAAGGCTGGGTGTACCTTGAACTGTTGAGAACCGAAATTGGGAGAAGAAATCGATCAATTAATCGTAATGAATGCTTCTAGGGATTTTGACCTTTGAATTTCAATTGATATGCTATTTATAGGTTCCGAGTATTAGGGAAAATCTGTTAAAAATGTAAACTATTTTCTAATGCCAGAAGGGGAAAAAAATGAAAACATTAAATCTAGGTAATTGCCTATTTAATTAATAAATCGGTAGTGCAACAAGAATATTTTATAATTATATAAGAATTAATAACACTGAGCATGTGGTAATGAATTTTCAGCGTTTCTTTTGATAATCTTTCTCACTTTATCTTATACTTAATTCACAATTCTTTTGAGGAAAAAAATCCATACTAAAATGTGAAATCCTCCAAAATTTATTTTTTAATCAAATCTTTTTTTTTATCTATTTATTCAAATGCAGCAAGTTTGTATTGTATTGTATGGACCATTATTATTCTCGTGTTATCAACTTCTGACCTTTGAAGCAAACATCTTATTAGGTTCAGCTAATATAGCTGTTCGGAACGCCGCTTATTTTTGGCATGTAAGAGCATTTTTTTGGCATTCAACACATCTCAAAATTTATAAATTTATAGCTTTGATTTTAAATTTTTTGGGGGTGTATTTAGTATTTTATGAAGAGTATATAGTCTCACCCTTTAGGCATTTGTCTTCATTTTTTGTTTTTTCGGGTTATTCGGTTCGGGTTAACCGGGCTTTCATGCTTGTGGAAATCAGCCGAAAACCAATCCAAATATATCAATTATTTGCCCAAAAACGATTGCTAAGCTCTTCTCGGATACAATATCAATTATGAAAGCACAAAGAAACATGTCTGGTTTTCCAACAAGCCAAAAGGTTGGTTAAAAACAAAAACTGAAAGCTCTAAAAAAAAACTTAATAGTTGATGTATCCACATTTCAAACCTCTGAAGCTCCAAACTTGTTCACTGATTCAAAGGTTGCTGAGGTCTGACGAACAATAGCCCAAAATTTTAAACCATTATTACAGCAGAATTCAACTTCATAAATGCATAGATGGAGCTCTAATACAACTTTTGGAGAACTTTTATCAATATATCTAACCTACAAAAATACTCTGCATCTACCAAGGGATAATGTTGCCTTCCAAAAAAGGCCACATTTTGGCATTCTATATTGCAACCACATATATATGATTTCTACATATCATGGATGCATTTACAGATCACTCAGATGCTTCGTTGTTAATTGATAGGATACTTAGACACGGCATTCATCTATACGACTTTTGTGGAGCTGAAATGCAGGATTGATCCATGCCCCACAATTGCATTGCATCCCTGCCCAATTGAATGAACCCAATCGGGCTTTGCAACCGATACATTGAAGCTTGTCTCCTACACAACCTTCTTCCACTGCCAATACATAGACATAACCAGCTGATAAGGATTTTGCTGGGAAATATATAACAGATAGTTCTCAATGGAATGTGCTAGTTAACTTGTAATTTAACCTGAGTGCATCCATTTCATCGGCTCCACAAAGATAGAAGAGCATTCAGGTGGCTCCATATCTGAGTCAGCACTTCTCCTTTTCCATTTGAAGCATTTTTGTCCTTCTCCACGTTCATGGGAAACAACATGCTCTTCTGTGGCAACCATTCTTCGGCATTTCTTGCAGCGGTATACAACTGGAAGTTTTGGATCAGACCCTGAATCAGTGTTATTGAGAGTTTCCTCCATTGCAGCAGCCATTGAAATGCTCCTATCTACCAGCAACACGATAAAATGAATCAACATGTGAAAGGGGCAAGTAGGGAAAATTCATCATCATGGCAAGAAGATAGAACTATATAATCTCAGAGAATTTCTGCACAAGAATCCTTAGACAAAAAATTTCATTATTAACTCAATTCAAATCTTCTTAATAATCAGAACAAAATCAAAACAACTTTTACAAGCACATATTTTCAGATTCCCCAAACCAAACCAAGTGCTCAAATATAATTCCTGAAGCTAAAAAAATCACAAACTAAAAGAATCAACAAGATTGGGCTCAAATTCTTCTATGTAGAACCTGATTACTGGAACTAATTCAAGCAATGTCACTCAGAAACACATCTAACAAAAAAATTGATCACAAAATTAGGGCTTTTACGATTCAGAGCGAGCAATTACAAAGTCCGATACCATAAATCAGAAAAAACGTCTATAATATATTCACAGATGCACTATCAATATCGTAAGAACAGTAAATGGAAGAAAGGGCTTACAAAAGCAGCTGAGGAGTGTTCTTCAGAGAAAAAATAGAGAAAATAAAATTTCCTTCCTACGCCTCTGATTATTTTGGTATTGCGAGTAAGAAAACCGTCCTACTTTACAATTGAGGGGGCTGGGCCCAACTAAAGGCCCATACTGATGAAAATGTCCACAGGGCCCAAATATGGATAGCAACATCCGCAGAGCCCATTCGATAAGGGAACGTTGACAACGCTCAGGAGAATTCTTGATCTTAAATTGTCAAGCCCGTTTAACATCTTTGGGAATTGCCTACAGTCAACGTTGACTTATGCTCTGTCATCAGTTATCATCACCCTCGGCTATTACATCTTCGAGACTTCAACCCTTGAATCGATCCCAAATCTTGTGCCCTAATTTCCATCAACTGTTCATGATGTTTAATTATACGTCCGCGAAGGAGCAATTTACTCGAGTTTTTGTCTCAGTTCGTCGTGACGATTTAATCTGTGCGTCGAGGAGGTGCTAATCTTCTTTCAAGTTTGTGATATACGCATATTGGATCTATCAACGCATTAAGTGAAGGGGAAGTTTACGTTGTCTATAATGCTGGATCAAGGGAAAGAGTCGATTCTTCAATTCGCACCTTTTCAAAGTGCTGTGGACGAAGGTTTTTGGCATAGGTTATCTTCATTGAAGCTCAACAAGCTGGGAATTGATGAGTCTCCTATTCCTATCACAGGTATGCTCTCTCTTTAAGGCGGTATTCTCTTAAGTTATAAACTTATAATTGGTAGACTTTAATTGTATTAGCAATGGCAATTAATGGTTATTGATTAGAACTCAGATTTCTAGTTTTTTTTTTAAATTTAATATAAGTTTCCCCTTTGGATATGACCTTATCAAATGTTGATGTTGATTTGGAGGTATTCCTTATTTCTGAGTACATGTTTGAGTATCTAGAACTTCCGATTCAGGATTTTTCTTGTGTGTAGTCCCTGAACTGACTTCCAGAAACTAGTCTACACCCGTATATCATTCAAATTATTCAGAAATTTTCACTTCGGATCTAAATTCTCATGGCAGGTTTTTTTGCCCCTTGCTCACATCGTCAAGTATCAAACCATTTAACTCTTCTTGGGGAATCTTTACCCCCTGAAGCGAGTGAACAGCCTTCTATGCCAACAACAAGTAATGGGAACAGGAATAGATGTCCTATCCCAGGTACTCTTTACAATACAAACACATTGGAGGGATTCCAGGCTCTTGACAAACAAAGCCTACTTAAAGCCGAAGCAGAAAAGGTATCTTTATGATCCATGAAGTTATTTGACATGTCTCATATGTTCTTTATTGGTGCATGAAAATTATATCTTCAATATGGATATATTTTCATTTACATGTTCCTGAATTGTCAGATCTGGGAGGACATCTGTTCGGGGAAAGTTGAGAAGGACTGCAGAGTTTTATCGAGATTTCTTGTCATTTCATTTGCCGACTTGAAAAAATGGAGCTTTCATTACTGGTTTGCTTTCCCTGCGTTGATTCTTGACCCTCCAGCAACTGTAGTTAATCTTAAACCAGCTACTCAGTGGTTTAATGTGGATGAGGTGCAATTATTCATATTTTGACAGTAATGCAGTTAACTCGTTGATATGTTAAATTTGATATGAAAGATATCATTGTGCTTATAGGTGGAGTCTGTGACAGCTGCTTGTAATGATTGGCGCAACATGTATTCAACAACAGGTAAAAAGTTATCCTGAACTTTTTTTGCTTAGTTTTTTTACTTCCATTACATTTTACAGCCTAAAGGTTCAAGTATCGTTCAGATGTTCCTTTCTTCCTGGTATCTATTTCTTCAAATTCCGCTGCAACTATTAGGCATCTGGCCGATTTTGAAGCCTGTCAAAGGGATGGTCATAAGGTTGGTCATATATATGCTGAAATGATTTTCTAGTGAGATGTACACACAAACCCACAAGTACACACACACATACAATCAAACTCAAAATTATTTACCAATGAACATGGATGAGTAGTTCATCAACAAGATTTAGCTCCTCAAAAATTAAAATCTGACTAGATAAGTGAACCACATTTATATTCCCTGCAGGTCTTGTTTGGATTTTATGACCCTTGCCATCTTCCAAATAATCCTGGTTGGCCTCTTCGAAACTTGTTATGGTTTATTTGCAGAAGATGGAGTCTTCAGAAGGTTCAGTTTTTTTGCTATCGTGAAAGTCGTGGTTTTGCCGATCTGGAATTATCTTTGGTGGGTGAAGCAGCAATATCAAATTCACAAGGTATGGGCCAGAGAATAGGGTACCAACTCTTTTGAGACTCTCTTTCTTGTTTCAGTTGTTGCAGTTTTGATGCATTCTCATACAAACATATTTATATAGAGTTAAAAGATCATCACAATATGCCCAATGCTGTTGGTTGGGAACTTAACAGCAGAGGAAAAAAGGGATCAAGGTCCATCAGTCTTGCCAAGACAATGGATCCTACTAGGTACACTTCATCAATTATTTATCAACAACTCAGAACCTCATCATGGTATTCCACATACTAGTTTTTTTTTACTTGGATTTTGACAGATTAGCCATTGAAGCTGCGGATTTGAATTTAAAGCTAATGAGATGGCGTCAACTGCCATCATTAAATCTGAACATCTTGTCATCTACAAGATGTCTTCTTCTAGGTGCAGGTACACTTGGATGCCAGGTTGCCCGGATGCTTATGGTGCGCACTTCAGAATCCTATTAGATTTGATATATGTGTTGATGTCAGTTACATTTCATATTTAACCTTTTCAGGCATGGGGTATTCGAAAGATCACACTTCTTGATAGTGGCAGAGTATCCATGTCTAATCCACTGCGACAGTCCCTATATAATTTGGACGATTGCCTGAATGGTGGTGAATTTAAGGCCGCAGCAGCTGTTAAAAGTTTAAGTAGAATATTCCCGGCAGTGGTGAGCAGTATATCTCTTCTATTATGTTCATGAGATTGATGCCTTCACCTAAGAAATTTCTTTTCTATTATACTTTTTACCCTACCGTTATACTGTATCTCAGGAAGCACAATCTGTTATAATGGCTATCCCAATGCCAGGGCATCCTGTACTGAGTCAAGAAGAGAATAGTGTGCTTGAGGACTGCAGACACTTGCAAGATTTGATAGACTCTCATGATGCAATTTTTTTGCTAACTGATACACGAGAAAGTAGATGGCTTCCAACTCTTCTTTGCGCCAGCGCCAACAAGGTTGGTCTTCTTACACTTCCTCCCTCAAGAATGATTTTACCATCACTTTTCATCCTAAAATTGTCTGCTTTAAATGTAGATCACCATTACTGCTGCTCTGGGGTTTGATAGCTTTCTAGTCATGCGCCATGGAGCTCGTCCTCTAAGCTCTTCTCATGAAATAAAAACAGAAGCTGTGGGTGATATATCCACTGAAGTTGGATCTCTATCTCTCAGGGACAACATTAGTGGGCAGAGATTGGGTTGTTACTTTTGCAACGATGTTGTTGCTCCAGTTGATGTAAATATCTTTGAAGCAACTGGTCTCGGATTTATTTATTTATTTTCTCTTTTAGAATGAAACACTAACTGCTATGCTCTGTTTTCAGTCAACCACTAATCGTACATTAGACCAGCAATGTACTGTTACACGCCCTGGACTTGCTCCCATTGCATCATCTCTTGCAGTCGAGCTTCTTGTAGGAATTCTGCATCATCCTTTTGGGTAAGACCACTTAGCAATCAAAGTTTTCAATGTATATGACAATCCAGATAAAAGAATGTCCGAGGTTTTTGTACAGAATATCAGCAGGAGCTGAATTTGGTAGCTCAAATGATACCGGCAGTGAACAACCTCTTGGTATTCTACCCCATCAAATTCGAGGCTTACTTTCACAGTTTTCACAGATGACCCTCGTGGGTCATGCCTCAACAAGTTGCACGGCTTGTAGCTCCACGGTAAGATGCATGCAATCAATCATAATATTTGAATCTTTTTCCTTACTTCATGTATCATCACTTTCTGGATTAATATATGACAGATGTTTTTTGTACCATCTTTACACTATGATTGCCTTCCGAATTACAATTCAATTGAAAATATTGAATCTCTCACAATTCCCACATTATGCAGGTCGTCTCGGAATATCAGAGAAGGGGGTTGGATTTCGTACTTGAAGCCATCAACCATCCTACTTATCTGGAAGATTTAACTGGGCTGACAGAACTGATGAAATCCGCTGGCTCTTTTAATCTGGACTGGGATAACGATGATGATGATGATGATGAGTGTGTTGAAATTTAAGATCTACTATTATTTGATGACTTTTAATTGATTGAAGTTCTTTTTATTTATTTATTTACTTTGTATATAAACCAAAGTAATTGTATCCAAAATATTTATTTTAACTCTCAAAACAGTTCTCAGCATCACAATAATCTTTAGTACTCTTACATCCCCGTTATGAAATACCTTGCAGTTTGAAATACAAAAAAAGATAAGAAGAAATACGGCCGCCCCCTACACATTCAATTTTATTCGTTTTATACAATATATCCTTTAGCGGCGGGGTAAGGGAATTGGCTCAATTAATGTACTCACTAACTGATATTATATATTTTAAAATAAAATTGTGGATTATGCAAATAGCACCAGTGGTCTAGTGGTAGAATAGTACCCTGCCACGGTACAGACCCGGGTTCGATTCCCGGCTGGTGCACTTACATATTTTTTCTTTTTTCCTGTGCAGCTTTTTCGAGTTAAAATTGATTCTTTTTTCCTGTGCAGCCTTTTCGAGTTAAAATTGAGATTACGATAGAATTTTATGTTATGAGCATGAAATAAAAAGACTAATATTGTGATATCACATTACTAATTTAATGGGTCAATCCACAATTTATAAAAAATAAAGTTGATTGACTAATATTGTGATACCACTTTACTAATTTAATTTTGTGAGATGAATCAATCCACAATTTAAAAAAAATAAAGTTGATTTGAATCATAGGCAAGTAGTGTTTTATGTCCACAAGATAATCTTATAAAAGTTTTTATAAGTGGGAAAAGGAAGAAGAATAAACCACCAAAAATTCATATTAGAGCATTGAAAACTGCATGTATAATTCGTTGGAAAGGGCAAATGAAGACTTTGAAGTGACCTCCAAATTCCAATACAAAGGAAGAAGAAGATAGGCGCGGAAAGTCTAGCAATCCTCCTCCATCGCTTTCAAGTTTCCACTCAGAAGCCACATAGATTTGGTACATCAAATAGGAAAAAGCCAGGATTCGCAAATGTACGTTGGATAATAACATTATCATCCAATCACATTTTCATTTTTTGGTTTTTCAGACTATTATTGCTAGTGGATTTCATAATCACTATTTTTATTACATCTGCTTATCTAATTTAGTGGATTTCCCATTAAAAAAAAAAGCACAATTTTGGTTATCTCCACGTGTTTTGGATGTTTGGGGGATTTTGTGCTTCGGACTATTATAAGTCCACCATGTGTTTTATAGCTCTAGATAAGACCTTTTTTTTTATCACTCATCTCCTTGAATAGATAGGAATGGATACATACCAATGAAAATATTTTTTCTCAATTAAACTTCATTTTTATTATGATGTTTGTGCAGGAATGGATAACTTTTGTGTTCATGATGTTTGTGCAGGATATGTTCGTTCAGCCGATACTTTTTAGTATTAATATTATTGAGGTATAATTACACAAAAACTTTCATTAGTTTGATTGGTTGAATTATAATTATTCAAAGTACTTTATTTCCTACAAGGAATTGATCGTGTTATTAAGGCTGCATTATAGTTGACCTGGGGAATTTGATATAAATTCAAATAATGTGTTAAAAGAGCGTGGTAGAGCACCATGGCTAATGCTTTTATTCCAATTTCGATCCAAACACATGATTCATTATAATATTGCTATTCCACGTGGGATGTAATTCTCGCCACGACATTGCATTAATATTCATCATCAAAAGTATGAGATGAAATTTATGAATAACCCATGCTTCAGATTTTTCTGGAAAGCTATTAAGATTTATTCAAGAAGAAAAAATCTTTTTGAAGGGTAGGATTATTTTTGAAACACAAAGTTTTAATTTATTAGATAAACATGTAAATCCCTAATCATACGCACTTTTATGTACGTTTGATATAAATAGAAGATTTTCATAAATTTCTAAAAATTCAAATAAAAACAAATAATTTGAAAAAAATTGTGGTTGCGATATGTGTCTTTAGTGGTCATATATCATCTACGTAAATACTTTATGTGGAGTTTTATAGGGTGAATTTAGAATTTATAAACTTATGAGTTGGTTAAGGAAAACAAATATTATATTTACATATTGATAAAATTTGATGATGTTTATCAAATTTGTTTGGATTTGCATTCCGTAGACTATAACTCTATAAGGAACAATTGTGAAACCCAACACCTACTTTTACTTAGAATCATTGTAGTGATTTTTATATATTTAGAATAAAATTTAAAATATATCCTTCCATCACATCTTCTCAAATAAAATATTTCAACTCAATTACAGTCTCATTACCTCAGTATAATTACAACACCTAGAAATATGGAAAAAAAAAAGATTTATATTTAGCTGTGTTTGGCGGAGGGTAAATTCGGTGGAGAAAAATAATAATGGAGGTGTAAAATGAAAATTAATGTATTTATCTTACCTTTAATTTTCTTCCTTAAATATGTTGGACAATTCACTGCCTGGACCACACGTGTGCTAAGAATATTTTAATCGAAATTTATTACTCTAATTAATGATCTTCATTTTGTCTCAAAATAAGGCTGATTAGCTGTAACTTAGAACAATATCTACATTTTTTTTATCTCCAAATCCAAATGATCACCAAACAAACCACGTGATATGATTAATAACACCAACAGCTGCTATATATATATATATATATATATATAGCCTTAATTTAAGATTAAATATAAACTTTGATATATACTTTGTTATTTTTGTTAATTCTTCTAAATTCGTTAATTAATATAGTTATAATATAATCAAATGTAAACTTTGTCAATGTATCAAGTTGATTAAAAATAATTAACATGTATATATCTAACCATTACATACGTCTGTCCAATTTTAACCATCTAACGAATTGATTAAAATTGCTCTGATTTGGATCTAATCATAGATAAACCCACAATTTATTTGATTATCAGGTCTATCATATCATATTAGTATACATAATTATATAAATACAATTACGAATTTTCCATTCCATTTAAGATCTATATTAGTATACATAATTATATATAAATACAATTACGAATTTTCCATTCCATTTAAGATCTACGTAACCATAATTAATTGCAATTTCTGCATTAAAATTACACAGTTATATTTGTGAGGACAAGTCTCCGATTTTGTAGGAATGTGGAACCTGATGAATCAAACCTGATCACCACAAGCAATTAATGTTGTTCAGAATTAAATTCGAGGATCTATATAAATAAAATCTAATTACGATGCTAATGAATCATATATCAGAGATAATGTAAAGAAAGCCTGCTAAGAAATTCGTCATATTGGCCATTTATTAACATCTTAATTAATGCCCCCGCATTATTTCTTCTTCTTCTTTTTTTTTTTTTTAATTTGAATAGTGAGTTATTTAAATGATTATTACAATAATTTCCTAAAACCAGAGAATTAAAAAAAATATTGCAAAACAAAGAAATATATTTTCTCAACAGAGTCTGTTTTTTAATGTATTATTATGGAACAAAATCAGTTAGGTATAGCATATATGATGGTTACTATAATATCTTAAGTTGTGTCAAGTAGCATTCATCCTTGGCCTGAATTTGACCCTTGATAAAATTACATCAATGATTAGGTCATCTTTCACTAATTTCAGTGTCCCAAAACGCTAGCCAGGGGGCAATACCGTAATTTCACACGCTTTTAATAATCTCATCACATATAATTTTTTGGTGAAATTGTACCAGAAAATTTTATATTTCCATTAATTTGATCCCATGAAGCAGACAAATTTTTTAGGTTGCATGTGCTATCTGCTAAATTTGTATTTTCTCACAAAGTCTCCTTCTCTTTTTGTCTGATTCTTCACCTTTTTTTCAACCAAAAGGTCAGAGATTGAAATCATTAATTTATAAAATCCAAGTGAGATAGTTAGGCTATAAGAGTTTGATTCAAATTCAAAGTTGTTGAAATATGGGAGTTCCACAAGCACCCAATAGAACTGCTTCTTTAACCAACTGTTTGTTTACTCTGAGATTTCTGACTCGCGTGCGACGCCTCCTCCGATCAAAGGCGGCGAAGAAGCAGTGTAAACCGCCGGAGGTGGTGGAGAAGCCTTTAGGTGTAGATCATATGGGTGATTGTAATGAAGCCAGGGTTGGGGAGGCCGATGATCGGAATTGGGTGGTGGCTCTGCAGAAATCGGTGACGATGCTTCATTTTGGGCGGTGGGAAGAGAAGGAGGCGGCGGCGGAAGAGATGAAGAAGCTTGCCGGAGAAGATTTGAGGCGGCGGAAAGCCATGGCGGAGCTGGGGGTAATTCCGCCGCTGGTTGCGATGGTTGGGTCCGAGGTGGCGGCGCGTCGGAGATTGGCTGTTGGAGTGTTGATTGAACTCGCCAATGGCTCCTTCACGTAAGTAATTAATTAGAATTTTCACTAAAATGCATGATTAATTGATTAGCCACATTGTAATTAATGAAATAACTCAATATTTTCTGCAAATAAAGATAGTATTACTGATCAGTTTTCAATGGGAAGTCATTTTCAGAATTAATTATTTATTTCTATTAGTGTAAAATAGAAGTTTTGCGATTAATCTGAAAAGGAACAAGGAACTGTTCCATTAGTTGCTAACTGTGTTAATATCATTTATCCTCTTTTTTTTTTTTTTTTCGAGAAGAGGAATTTAATGAGATTAAAATATAGACAGTAATATTGTTGGGTGGTTGAATTGAATATACTTTATTGGTGGAGGGGCACAAACTATTGATTTTTTTAAGTATACATGAGGTGGAAAAATGCTACTGAGAAAATGAAGTAAACAAGAAATCAACCATAATGGAGGCCTACTGGCCATTATTGACTTGTTGGGGGCGGTGGGGTGAGTTTTCTAGCCTGAGTTTTTCCTAGCTCTTACATATCGGTGAAGTACCAAACTCTAATTAAGTCTTGATGTCATTGTGTTTACTAATTGAAGTTAGGGGCTTTTACATCAGTTCTTGACTTTGATTTAATTAACTGTGTTTTTTCTTGTTTTATTTTCTTTTCTATGATTGTATGATTATGACCATGGAAAGGGAAGTTCTTGGCCAAAGGATTGACCAAAGAAACTATAATATATTCTTGAGGATAGCGATAGTTTGTTGGGCTAACATCACTTGCTAACTTTGGCATGTAGCCATATAATTTGGGGTGAGGACTTTTTGCATATTGATATCATATTCTTTTCAATGTTGGATTTAAGAATAATGATCCTAAACTACACACCTCCATTATTAAACCCGAAAAATCGATCCATCTTTCTCGTTTTTATCTCTGTTTAAGTGGGAGTGGGTGGTGTCTTTGGAATCAAAAACAAATCCTAATTATGGGAAAAGCTCTCCTTTTATATCATATAGGTGTTCGAATATGCTGATCTGTGAACATTATAAAACTCAATTCTTGACCTTCATTTTTCAAAGGCAGATCTACTTGAGAGAATCTTGTTGACTTATCTCTTGCAAGTGTCTGTATTAACATGCTGCAATGGTCCTTATGGGCTAGGGTCATCAAATATAATATTGGATAGCTCCACATTGTTTAACAACTAATGTCTCTATTCTGATTGTGAATTTTATAAATAGGGAACTTTTTTCTTACATTAATAATGACTTTTTTGCTCTCCTTTTAGGAACAAGGCTCTAATGGTCGAAGCAGGAATTTTATCACGATTACCAGAGAATATAAGGGACTTGGAGGAAACAACGAAGAACGAATTTGGAAAGCTCCTCTTGTCAATATCAGCCCTTGCCAACAGCCAATTTTCCCTCTCAGCAAGAATCATTCCCTCTGTAGTCTCCATTCTGGAAACCAGTTCGAATCTTGAGACCAAAGAACTATGTTTAAGCACATTGTACAACCTGTCTTCAGTGCTAGATAATGCTTCAACTCTGATTGATACTGGGGTTATAGACAATCTAATAAGATTGTCCTCAGTTAAAGAAACATCGGAAAAAGCTTTGGCAACTTTGGGCAACCTGGTTGTAACCTTGGCAGGACGAAAGGTGATCGAGCAAAATCCCATGGTGCCTGAGGGCTTGATAGAGATCATGATATGGGAAGAGAAGCCCAGATGCCAGGAATTATCTGCTTACATTTTGATGATTTTAGCTCATCAAAGCTCCCTACAAAGGAAGAAAATGTCGGAGGCTGGGATAGTTCAAGTGCTTCTAGAAGTGGCGTTGTTGGGCAGCCCGTTGGCTCAGAAACGGGCTTTGAAGATACTGCAGTGGTTCAAGGATGACAGGCAAATGAGAGTCGGGCCTCATTCGGGCCCACAAGTTGGGAGGGTGCCGATTGGTTCGCCGGTTAATGAGAAGGATGTTGATGAAGGGAAGATACTGATGAAGAAGTTTGTGAAGCAAAGTTTATATAAAAACATGGAGACCATTACTCGTAGAGCCAATGGTGATGGGGATTCTTCAAAGCTCAAGGCTTTGGTTATTAGTTCTAGTTCTAAGAGTTTACCTTATTAGTTTCTCATATTTAATCCTTTTTTTCTTCCCGAAAATGGTACATAAATAGTGAAGAATGAGTACCTTCCCTGTTACATTGCACTTCTTGTGCAACAAAATGTTTGATATTTTGATTGTAAATCATGAATTTTTATTTTTATTTTTTTTTGTTTTGTTCATCAAGTAAGTGTGATCAGAAGAAACATTAATGTCACCACGAACCCACCTTTATAAAAGTATAGTATGTGAGATCAGAAGAAACATTAATATCTCTACGAGCTCACCTTTATAAATGTATAGTATGTGATGATCAAAATTCGAATTTGGATAACATAAAAATATTCTGGTCTTTATTCTCTTTAGTTCATAAAAAAAAAAAACCATTAAAGTCCGATCGCAAGGCCTATGATTGAAATATTTTCATCTCTATAATCAAAAGAAACATTAAAAACAAAGTTTTATTTTGTAGATAACTAAGATATTATTCGAGAACTACCCAACTAATTTTGAGAGAGGCCGACACTTCATTTGGGAGTGAAGAATCCAATTCCGCTGCAAATTGCAACAAGTATAAATAAAATGTACCCTTAATTATGTCTGGAAGGATGCTATTTGAAGCATATGAATTGCTCTTTTCTCCCTCTTTTTTGATCCACTGCATTCTCCTCCGTTCAAATCCAATACCCCATTTGACACACTGCAAAAATTAAACATTTCATTTTTTTTCTAATTAATAAAAACACTCAAGGGTACTTAGAGATATAAATATATATATATATATATATATACACGATTCTTTATTACTCTTTATTTTTTTATATTTCTCGATATTTTAGTCAAATTTATTCTTAAAATCTTAACTTTTTTCCCCTATTCATTTAAAATTATCGAACACTAAAATTTAATGGATTGGATACTCAAGTCTCAAAATACTTACAAAGTTACCATTCCGAATTATAGATGTAAAATAGTGGCTGTGTCCAAAATTACCTTATACTTATTAACAATAAAGGCCCAAATACGCCACCCAACCCAACTACGATTTCACGAAAAAGGACCAGGCAGTACTTTTTTCCAAACGAAGAAAAGTATCATACTACGTCGTATTGGAGCTGCTGAGTGAGGCGGTGAGAATCACACAGTTTTTTGTATAAAACGCGGCGTTTTGCTAAGAGCACATTATAAAAAAGTTTTATTTTTCAGTAGGGTTTTCTCTCGCACAAAACACCGTTACACTCTCTTAGGGTTTTCTCGATAAAACTCTATCCTTAGCGATCCATGGATCTTACCAAGAAACGCAAGGCCGACGAGAACGGCAGAGCATATACCTTGACCGCAGACCTCGGCAACACTTTGGCCGCCGTTCCCCCGTCGTCGATGGGCATCCTATCGCCTCAAGACGCTGAGAAAATTCTCGAACCATTCACGAAGGAGCAGCTTCTTTCCATCCTACGCGCCGCCGTCCTCCGACACCCAGATGTCTTGGAGGCTGTGCGCACAGTCGCTGATGCCGATCCCGTCCAGCGGAAGCTATTCGTTCGTGGACTCGGTTGGGAAACCACGACCGAGAAACTTCGTCAAGTGTTCTCGGCGTACGGAGAACTCGATGAAGCTAATTCCATTGTCATTACTGATAAGAACTCTGGAAAATCCAAGGGTTATGGGTTTGTGACTTTTAAGCACATCGATGCCGCGGTACTAGCCCTGAAAGAACCGAACAAGAAGATCGACGGGCGGATGACAGTGACTCAACTCGCCGCCGCTGGCAATTCAGGTAATTCTCATTCTGCTGATGTGGCGTTGAGGAAGATTTATGTTGGAAATATTCCCTTTGAGATTTCGTCGGAGAGGTTGTTGGCTCACTTTTCCATGTATGGTGAGGTTGAGGAAGGACCACTAGGGTTTGACAAGCAGACTGGAAAGGCCAAGGGATTTGCCTTCTTTGTATACAAGACTGAGGAGGGTGCAAAGGCATCGCTAGTTGATCCCATGAAAACTATTGATGGACATCAGGTGGTTTGTAAATTGGCTACAGATAACAAGAAACAGAAACCTAATGTTGGACCACCGGGTGGAATGGTTCCTGGTATGCCGAATTCTGGGCCTATGGGAATGCCTGCTCGGAATTATGGAATGGGGGGTTATATGGGTTATGGGCCTGGTCCAAATATGCCTCAGCCTCCACAGCAGACAGGGATGGTGCATCAGAATGTAGGTTATAATACAGCAATGAGTGGACCCGGAGGACCGGGAGGGCAAGGTTATGGTGGCGGATATGGAAGTGGTGCACCAGTATATGATGGTGTAGGTGGTGGTGGTGGTGGTGGAGCAGGGGAGTTTGGTGGAGGATTGGGCAATGCTGGAGGCTACCGAATGCCGCCCAGTAGCTTGGGTATGCAGGGCTCTGGTGGTTATCCTGATGGCGGGAACTATGGGCTCCAAACAGCATATCCTAACCAGCCAAGCCATCCTGCTGGTCCAGGAGGCCCCAGGCTTCCGGCTTACCAGGGTATGCCACAATATTGAGGTAATTGAGGGAGCACTCATAACATAGTAATGTCAAATTTTGTGCTATTGTGTTTATATGATTGGTGAAGGTGTTTTTGCTAATTTATTCCAACATATAATGGATTTTATGTCTATCTGAAACACTGACCAATGAGATGTAACTGGGAAGCTAGGATAAGTCTAAATTTTACCTTTTTATTGAGTGAAATAAGATGGGATATTACTGTAATAAACAGACAAGATGTCGTTTATTGCACCTTTTGCCTGACTTGTGTGTCATTCTTTTTTAATATAGTTCTGAACAGTTTTTATTTACTTTTAACATATGTAAATTATCATAACTGGTAGCTCTCATATCTTCTGGAGATTTCCCGTTAGACTTCCTTGTTCTAACTTTTTCTGTCAGGATCGCCTGTACGTCAAACTTAAAATTAATAATTAACAAAAAATCCATTTAATTGATTTTTTAAGTGTTTTTTTCGTCGATTTACAATTTTAGCATTTGACTTCCTTTTGAGTTTGAATTTGAATGATGGATTGAGTTTTGCATGTTTACGTGTTCAGGTATTTGACAGCTTCTTGGGCGCAAATGTTTTAAATGGTTGTGGTGATTATGTGATTCCCGACTATGAAATCTTTGGTTGATAAATGGACTGCTGTAGATCTTTGGCTGCTTCACTCTGCTCTGTCTGCACCTATAAGTTGTGGATTTATGAGCTATATCTGTGCTTGAATGAGCTCAAAGTTGTTACTTGAGACTTGGTGTATTATGTGATAAGTGGCTTTGAAGTGCTCTAAACTAGGATTCTCTTTAATATTAGTTACAGTTTATTTTGTTGTCGTTGCGATTTCTAGTTTATTGTAAAATGCTACTTCTGTTGCTTTTAAATTTAGTTGTCAACATTCCAGTCCGTTTTTCTTGCAGTGCTATATGCTGTGGTGTCTGGTGCTTTTGCCCGCCTGTTATGTGTGAATTTCGATGGAAATAACTTTTTATGTTGGTTTACTGTGCTCATTTCTTTAGTCTTCCAAAGTCTTTATCTTGTTTTGTTTGTTAGTTATTGGAACATAACAAAAACTTAATGTGCACTCGTTTCATGGATCTAGGATCTGTGCAACTCAGCCTGACACGATGCTCAACTCGACTCAATTAAAAATTATCACTTTGATTATTTTGGATTTTTATGTAAAGTTTTTCTTTTTAGCCGCCATGTGTTAACTTTTTAAATGAAATGCATTACTTTAAACAATGAAAATTATTACTTTTTTTGGTAAAAAGTATCACTCAAATGCAACACTTAATTTTTGTTTAGTCATTTGATTAATTGGATTTTTATGTAAAGTATTTGCATGCTAAAAAGTATTACCCTTCATATGAAAGATGTTACTTCAAACATTGAAAAGTATTACTTAACATGCTATAAAGTATTAGTATATCTTGTCGGGGTCGGGTCAAGTTCCACGGATTTTAGGATCTGTGCAATTGATGTACAAGAGAAGACTTGCTCTTTGAAAAAATAACATGTGATGTATTGCACCATTATCTTCTGATTAATGATTCACTTGCAGCTTTTGTATTTTTGAGACACTTGACCTTGTTTTCCTAAGTTTCATCCACAGTAAAATGAAATTTTGTATACATGTCCTGAACAGATTATTCCCCAAAAATTTTCAAGATTTCCCAGTCTTTACATTCCAAATCATCTTGTTTCAATTAATCCAAGTATGTTACCCCATTCTTCAAATTCGTTTTCCAGAAAACATCTACAATTACATTTGGGTTTTGCATCAGCTCAATGTCTCCTTTGCTTTGCACTTTCTAGAATATAGACATTAATCATAATTTCACTCAATAGGGGAATAAGTATGTTCCAATGTGTGTGTTGTATATATTACCTAGTATTGGCCTACCCATGATTTATGATTCATATACTAGTTATTTTGTACTCTCTTAGTCACTTTGACATTAGTTTTATTTTCATGGTCTTTTGATTCCAAGAACAAAATAAAATTGTCTAGAGACATCCCAATTCTTATGATGTGAAGACCACCTTTCAGTGAAACCAAATATGTTAAAACAATCATTGATGCATTTTCCACAAACCATATTCCTTGTGAACATGTGAGATCTATTTATGTCTCCTTTGTTTTCCTATTACTATAAAATGGAAATTAATTATTTTGTTACTCATTTTGTTCAACGGGTATCTTTCATCTAGCATTAGGTGTTATGTGTTACCTAGTGTTGCCTTGGCTTCTTTCCACCAAGAAATATTGATTGTAATTCAAACTTTGAATAAAAAATTTGCATTTCATCTGCTTGTAACTTTGCATATAATTGAGCGATTAGGTTTTTTATTTTTTTATTTTATTTAAACAACCTGTGCATTCAGATTGAATTTACTCTGGTCATACTCCAAATGTGGATTATGTGTTCTTTGAGCTCTTGGGGTAGTATGATAGCTTTCGTATTTAATATGTTTTGTTCAATTAGGTGTCGAATGCTTGTTGAGATGATTTTCATCAACATAGGCAACATCAGTGAAAAAAATGCCTTCCACCATATAATTGTAAGCCACATACATTCAGAACATGAGTGAATTTGAAACCCATAATTTACTGTGACCTTTTAAACAATGTGGTCCGGGAGTAGTATTATTAAAATCACTCAATAATACACATATTGAAGTCGGGTACAATAGCAAGGGTCTTTATGGTCTGTTGTTGATAGAAAAAGATAGAAGCTAAGCAAGAACTTTTTTATGCTTGTTCTTGATTATAAGCTCAATAGCAGCACATTACTTCTGTTTCTAAATGCCTGCCTTTCATGTTAGATTCCTATTTTTGTTGAGTTTACTTGAAACTGCCATAACCAACCACATCAGGTATATGAATATGTTTTTTTGTTAAAATTTTCAGTGATATAGATATAGATTTCTTGCTGATACTGCTTTCTTTCTTCTGGCCTTAAACATGCCAGAATTTGTTTCATCAAGGACGAAGCTTGGGTTGAAATTTGACGTGGTATGGAGTGCTCAAAATTTGACTATTATAGTTATGTAATTTAACTATTGAAGTTGTCTTGTTTCTTGCAAGGGATATAATATTTTTTTTTTTTTTTTTTTGGTTATGCATGGGAACTTAAAAAGTGTGGGAAAAGGATTTGAATTACTGATGTTGGTCTTGGAATTTTTCATATTGAATGTTGTGAAAAACATGGATCCTTTTATCTTCTTTACAGCGTTGCTATAACCCATTTATATGTTGTTATGTGTGATCCTTCCGACAAAATTGGTTCGGAGAACTGAATTCCATGTGATGTAGAGAGTTGGATTAGAGATGATTGTTGTTATCTGTGTAGAAAAGGAAAATCTTGCTGAGTAGGATACTAGTTGTGTTGCTGAAATTGATCCTTTGCTTATTAATATGATAAACTTACATTCACTACCGTGCCTTGAGGTGCAAGATAACATAGACTTACCTAATTTTCTAGCATAGAATGTATTGTTGACTTGTTAATCCAGGCAATGGACCAAAGTTTGGAGGACATTCTGGTGAATATAGCTGAAAATGATGCTTAGTCTGACCAATCTTGAGGTAAGACCGCCATTCATATTCATGGGGTTTGTAAGTTGACCTTGTAGCCTTGGCGGCCTCCTCCTCCTCCCCGTGCATTGGTTGTTGCTTGTACTTTGCTATGCGCTCTATCCACTAGCAGGTGGATATGCGAAGTGGTTTCAGAGACTCTTTTGAGCCTGAAAGTCGGGGATGAAATAATAAAGAGATGGCAAGATCTGTTCTCTTCCTCAGGGTTGATTTAGCTGGGTCTGCATATTGTAACCGATGGGTGATGATGTTAGAAGGTTCTATTTGTAACATATAATAGGGAACATTGATAATATGTATCTTTTTGCCTATTAGATTTTATTTGGTATAGATGAACTGGGGAGTGTAAAAATATGCTTATGATGGTCACAAACATTCATTGTTGTATGGTATCAAATAATAATAATATACATTACATTGTTCTTGAAAACTGATAAGTTGATATATACTAGTTGCACATTAGACAACCGGGTATAGGGCTTCCATGGCAATTCCACAGAGCCCCGACTTTTCAACAATGTACTTTTGCAGCCTCATTTATCCTTCCTCACCCGAAGTTGTACCCCAAGAGTTCTCAACTATCCAGTACTTGAGTTTACCACTTCCGATACCATAGCCCACCACTGTAACTCCATGGTCCAACACAGTGCCACATTGGCCTGTGAAGACGCCACTTGAGTAAAACTGAAAATCGTCTCCATTGGCATCGATACTTACAGCAACCGGTTGGTTTGCAACTGCCATCATCAACGCTCCATGTGTTTGTAGCTACTTATTTTGGCAACTGGTTCTCCTTCCTTTTTTACATCACATGTGCCCAGTGTTTCTTTACTAGGATAGTTGCATTCAGTAGTAAGACCATTCTGTTTAATGAAGTCGAAAGCGTCGGAGAGGAGACCCCTCCACTACAGCCATTCTGTGCACCATTGCAGTCCACTATTTCTTGGACTGATAAATTGTAAAGCTTACCACTTTGGATCTTAGTAAACATCCCTGTGTCCATTTTGTTTCATGAATTGGCTTAGTATATACTGAATGATCATTGATGAAAGAAGGGTAATATGATGAGATGATATGTACCGCATGATCCACCCCTGATGTCGGTCACAGCGCCCTTCTTTCTCCAGTCTATGCTAGGTGGAGCTGCTGTGAGGTTTTCGTAGTTGAAAGAAGTTGTAGGCTCTGATCTTGCCTTGGGCAGCTGCTTACGTGCAATGTATGTAGATTTGAACTCTGCATTTGTTGTCTGCGAATTGGTTTACACTTAATTTGTATGGTTTGTCTCCAGCGTTGTTAATGAAGTCTATGTACTCTACATTGGCTTTGAAGTTCTTGTACCGTTCCTCATGTTCTATTACATTCTTGTACTCGCGCCCATAATTGGACATCCACAGTTCATGCCTCTTCCTCATTGATGCTGGTGGGATAACACGAGAAGTGAATTGGGGGACCAGTATTGTAATAACAACTAAAATCATGAGTTTGTAATTCTGGCACAGGGACGCCATTGATGATGAAGGAAGCTTTACACGAGAGTAACTCGAGAATTGGGTTTATAACGTTGCGAATGAGGCCATTATTTTATGGACGCTATAGGGATTAATGGGACACATTGTTTGCATCAGTTGCTAGCACGAAAGATGTAGGAAGAGAGTAGGAAATCGTATCGAGCACACTAAGTAATATAGGCAACACCTGTCTTCTCAAAGTATGTTCTTAATATTTTTTGGCTACAAGAGACAAAAAAGAAAATCCAAGTAATCTTCTCAACTATGCTTGCCTCAACCTTGTCGTTCTCGCATATATGTTGACATCTGATACTGTTAGAGAAAGCTCTCTCCAAATAATAACTGGTTAAAGAAATTGGAATTTAGAATCAACGGAGGGGAATCAACGAAACTGAATTCTAAATTTCATCTTCATTCTCAATAACTTGCCGGGTTTTCCAGGGTGACATTTAAGTGAAAGAGCCGGTTCTAGGTGTCCAGAAAATGAATTCTATAAATAGCTGCTACATTCTCTATGGTTGCATATCACTTGTTTGTATCAAAACATAGCAAAACAAATATCTCAATCTCTTGAATTATCTCTGAAAATGGCCTTTTCTCCCAGCTGTAAACTTATTTTTGCTGCTTTGTTCTTGTTTGAGATTTGGGCTTTTCAAGTCACAGCACGCACATTGCCAGACGCATCGATGGTTGAGAGACACGAGCAGTGGATGGATAAATACGGACGTACTTACAAAGATGAAGCAGAGAAGGCTAAGAGATTCAAAATATTCAATGAGAATGTGGAGTACATTGAATCCTTTAATGCAGCAGGGATTCAACCTTACAAGCTTGCCTTAAATAGCTTTGCTGATTTAACAAACGGGGAATTTAAGGCGACAAGAAATGGATATAAAATGGGATCTTACAAGAAGTCGTCCCAAGTTTCATCATTCAGGTACGCGAACGTGACAGCAATCCCATCAAGCGTGGATTGGAGAAAGAAGGGAGCTGTCACCGGTGTCAAGGATCAAGGCCAATGTGGTAATATAATCTTAAACACATCCAAAATATACGTTCATTTTTAAAACTATTATCAGGTTATTGATTATCAATGGAAAAAACAGGATGTTGCTGGGCATTTTCAGCTGTTGCAGCCACAGAAGGTATCAACCAGCTCAAGACAGGCAATCTGGTTTCATTGTCTGAACAAGAACTTGTGGACTGTGACACAAGTGAAGACGAAGGATGTAATGGTGGTCTCATGGACTCTGCCTTCGAGTACATTATTGGAAACCATGGTCTGACCACTGAGTCAAACTATCCGTACGCGGGAGTTGATGGGACTTGCAACACTAAGAAGGAATCATCTGATGCTGCTAAGATCACTGGATACGAGGATGTTCCAGCCAATAGTGAGTCTGCATTGATGAAAGCTGTAGTTAACCAGCCCGTCTCTGTAGCCATTGATGCTAGTGGGTCCGACTTCCAGTTCTACTCGAGTGGAGTGTTCACTGGACAGTGTGGAACCGAACTGGACCATGGTGTGACTGCAGTTGGTTATGGGGTAGCTAGTGATGGGACAAAGTATTGGCTTGTCAAGAATTCGTGGGGAAGCAGTTGGGGTGAGAGTGGATACATTAGAATGCAACGGGGCGTCGAGGCTGCAGAAGGACTATGTGGCATTGCAATGCAAGCTTCATATCCAACTGTTTAAGTTAATTTGTGTAAAGCTGTACATTCAAACTATTACCCTACCAAAATTGTGTGTTTCTGTGTTTGATGTGTCTTGTGTTCATGTGTATGTGAAACATGGGTAGATATGTAAGTGTACTTCTGTTTGGAAAATTTGCTTGTAAAGAAAGAAGTGTTAATTAATCCAAGTCTTGTTTATTACCCCCTTTGATTTGAGCCTGATGTTGTTGGCCCCATTGCAGAACAGACAAATCCATATAGAGATAATGTGCATCCACATTATTTGAACTGCACTAATATTTTAATGATATTACATCATTTATTTAATATTTCATCATTTACTTCTCTGGATGCTTTTTTTTTCTTTTTCCTTATAATATTACATCATTTATTTAAAAAATAATAATTTTTTTAAATAAATTCTTATGTAAACTCGTAATTATGCCATTTATAACCTTATCAATCACTTTCATAATACATAAAAAAATATAATAACCTTTAAAAGATAAAACTTTATTAGATTATAAAGTACTATATTGATTAAAAATAAGTTCAAACTCACTCTTAATTAAGTTTTTACCAAAATAAAATTTAGTATTATGATACATATTTTAAAAGTAAATAATAATATTTTTTTATTTCTTAGTACTCTTTCTCTCTCCATCCTAATAAAGAAGTAATATGGCGAAAAAATATAACTCATTACATAAGAAATAATTAAAGAACTATTTTAAAATATATTTTTTTTTATTATTTTCACTTATAAAGGACACATAACATAACCAAAAAAAAAAAAACTAATGAATCTTCCACTTGATTGTCTAACAGATTCTTTATCGATACTTTCAGGTTGGGAATCTTTTATAATACATAGTCTTGTAATGTCAATTTATTTGACATCATTACATCGATTGGTGCAATATAAGTCTACTTGCTTTGTATTCCCCTACCAACTTTCTCAACTGTTCGTGTCAAGCTTGCTATTTAAGAACTTTAAAGGGAAAAGTGTGAAACAGAGCAACCAACTGAATATAATCGATAAGGTCCAAATAAGTAGTCTCAAATATCAGATAACGTGACAACCTGTTTGATTTTATAGTCCAGAATTGTTAGTTAAAATAAGAGTTAGATCCAAACAAAAATAGAGCAATCCAAATTGAGCTGCGTCCACGGAAACTGGAAAGAGTGTCCACACCATACTTGACTTGCCCACCTCGTTACGATGTTTGATGCAAATGTCTACTCTTTAGCCTATATATTTGCACTCTACTTCTTCACACTTTATTCACTCCAATCATACAAAACCATATTAAACTTCTAAAACATTTCATTACTAAATCAGAAACCAATGGGTTTCAAACTTGGTCTTGCATTTGCCTGTGTACTTGCAATCAGTGCCTTCATAGCAAACTGTCGTGAAATTCCGGAGGCGAGTCTGGCAGAGAAGCACGAGCAGTGGATGGTTCAGTTTGGACGTGTATACAGAGACGACGAAGAGAAGGCAATTCGATTCAACATATTCAAGAACAATGTGGAGTTTATTGAATCTTTCAACAGTGCTGGAACAAGGCCTTACAAGCTTGGCCTCAACCAATTTGCTGATCTAACGAACCAAGAATTCACGGCCTCTCGTAATGGATACAAGCATAAGAAATCATCACCTAAGACAACACCTTTCAAGTATGCAAATGTGACAGCAGTTCCTTCAAGCCTGGACTGGAGAAAGAAGGGAGCTGTCACTGGTGTTAAGGATCAAGGCCAATGTGGTAAAAATATCCTTAAAACTATCTCAACAACTTGTAATTTACTAACTTACCCTGCAAATAAATTTGAAATCTTGATCCTATTTGGGGGGCAAAAACAAATGCAGGATGTTGTTGGGCTTTTTCGACAGTGGCAGCCATGGAAGGAATCAACCAGCTCAAAACAAGTAAATTGATTTCATTATCAGAACAAGAACTTGTGGACTGTGACATAAAAGGTGTAGATCAAGGCTGCAATGGAGGCCTAATGGACGACGCATTCAAGTTCATCATACACAACAAAGGGCTCACCACAGAGTCCATCTACCCATACAAGGGAACCGATGGCACATGCAACAGCCAAGAGGAAGCCTCGAGTGCAGCCAAGATCACCGGCTATGAAGATGTTCCGGCTAATGATGAGTCTGCTTTGCTGAATGCAGTGGCGAACCAGCCCGTCTCTGTGGCCATTGATGCTGGTGGACTGGCATTCCAGTTCTACTCTGGCGGTGTTTTCACCGGAGAATGTGGGACCCAACTGGACCACGGTGTTACAGCGGTTGGTTATGGGAAAAGTGAAGACGGGAGCAAGTATTGGTTGGTGAAGAACTCGTGGGGCAGTAGCTGGGGCGAGGAAGGATACATTAGAATGGAGAGGGGCGTTGTGGCTAAAGAAGGGCTATGTGGTATAGCCATGGAAGCTTCTTATCCAACTGTTTAAACTGCCCTAAATCTTCCTTGTTGAAGCTGATTAATGTGATGTCAATAGTCATATACTTCTGTGGTGTGTTTGATTTACTTGTACATAGGCTTGTATTTGTTGTACATAACTACATGGTATGTATTTCCTTCTGATCATATGTACACAATTGAAACATATATATGGAAATTGTCAAGTTTCTACTAAACATTTATGAAGCTCGATCTCAAATGTGGAGTAATGAATATGGCACAAAACTCCTTGATTTTTTTAAAAGAGGTAATGTAGTCATTCTATATGTAATTATGGCTATTGAATACTTGGTTATTACTAAACATCAACAGTTGAAAAGAACAATTAAAATGAAAGTATGAAACGGAGAGAGCAGCATTATTCTTCCTAAACTGCAAAATGTTAAAAGCATTAACATCACAAAATTCAAGAGGAAACACAATAAATTGTTCCATAATAAATTGCAGGCAACGATCTATATATATCTCACTCTTCACTTGCAAAACCAACAACATTTTTCATAGACCAAGATATATAGCTACTCTAAATAATGGCTTCACATGGAAAATATTATTCGATCACCATGCTTTGCGTATTCACAACATTATTATCTACTCAGGCAAGGTCATTATCAGCCACTGATGAAAGCTTGAAGGAAAAACATGAAAAATGGATGGCTAAACATGGACGCTACTATGACAGTGAGGAAGAGAACGAGGAACGAACTAAGATATTCAATGACAATGTAGACTACATAGAAAGGTTCAATAAAGAAAACCACACATACAAGCTGGGGATCAATGAATTCACAGATCTTACGAATGAAGAGTTCCTCGCTAAGTATGCAGTGGGTCTCATGACATATTTTCCGGGCCCACCAAAACCGTCTTTTAAATACGAAAATGTCACAGCAGTCCCACCCAGTCTCGACTGGAGAGAGCGAAACGCCGTCACCCCTATAGGAACCCAAGGACAATGTGGTTAGTCTGATAATATTATAATTTACACAGACACAAATATATTATATTGTCTAATAAATTTACCATACCTATTCAGGAAGTTGCTGGGCGTTTTCAGCTGTTGCTGCTATGGAAGGCATAGGGGCGATTAAGTCAGGCAAGCTCATTTCCTTGTCCGAGCAACAGATAATAGACTGCAATAGTTTTCATGATGGTTGCTATGGTGGGAGGATGGAGCATGCCTTTGACTTGGTCAAACAACAGGGTGGTCTTGCATCCGACACTAATTATCCATACCAGACAAGGCAAGGATTATGCAATATTAATACGCCATCCTCACTTTCCGTGAAGATTACAGGCTATGAACGTGTTCCAAGTAAAAATGAGACAGAAATGTTGAAGGCAGTAGCTAACCAACCTATCTCGGTGGGGATTGACCCGATTCTCCTCCAGTTTTATGAGAGTGGAATCATATCAGGTGATTGTGGAAACAGAATCTCGCATGCTATTACAGCAGTAGGATATGGTTCAACTGAAGACGGGACCAAGTTCTGGATATTCAAGAACTCGTGGGGCCCGAACTGGGGAGAGCAAGGATACCTAAGAGTGCAGAGGGATTCTTTTGCCACAGAAGGTGTGTGTGGCATTGCAACGGATCTTACTTATCCCACTGCATAATTTATGCTAAGCTATCACAAGTACTTAGCTTTTAGGATATGGTGGTAGATTTACTTCTTAGAAACCTTAGCAATTATTGGGGAAGCATTATAGAATGTTTTAATGGTTTTTTCTCTTTAAAAGAATCATTTGTCTTCACATTTCTAACCATATCTTGAGAAACAATATAAAACAATGATTGGCTACTCAGACAAGGCAAATCTCAAAATTTGGATGGCCAGTCTACATAGCATGATACAGAATGCTCGACTAGTAGATTATGTTAATAAAATAGAAACCAGTTTTCAGTTTTCACAATCACATGAACAGAATTATCTCTATTACTCATCTGATGATTCAAGTGTAGGCTTAATCTGAACTTCACATTCTCCATTACACAAGTGATGATCCAAGTCTCAATTTTTATATCTTAGAACACTCCTGGAATGCACATATACAGATAAGACAATTATAATAGAACATCAATATGATAAACATTATCAAATATCAATAGGTTGCAAGATTATGAAACTAGATTTCCAAGTTGAGAAGTGAAAGCTGACACTTCAAAGAAGGTCGAAAGGCAAATAGATAATGAAATTGAATGTAGAAATAGTTTGCCAACAAAATGAACAAGATAAAACTCAAAGAATACAACAAACTCCATCACTAGATTGTTGCATTACCTACACAAATTGATACCAAGATTCATATCATTGAAGGATTAAGCTCGCTTCCCAGTTCGGTGGTGGGTTTTTGTGCAGAGAGTCCATCGTCCCTTGGCACGTCGACGCCTAATAACTGCTCTTCCTGCCGTCGTACTCATACGCTTCCGGAAACCATGCGTACGCGCAAGTGATTTTCTTGATCTATTCCTCTTGGTTTGACAAAGGGTATATTTGCCTGCCCTCACCACCAGGCCTCGCCTTTTATCAGCTGTCTTCCCAATGCTGGACTTCAAATCCAAACCCAGTGATGATCCTGAAATTAGAAAAGATAATAATTCATTTAGTAGAATTAAATTAATCAATGGAGAAAGATCAACATGTTATGGAGCAAACAGTGAGTTAATTTTTTATGACATTAGAAATCATATTTCAAACTCTTTATAATTATGACAGTAATTCAGGAAACTTTATTTCAAGAATTTCAAGATTCAAATGCACTAGATATTGTACCCAAGAACATAACACATGATACAATTGAACGTCCCTCAATTCAAGATGAGCCACACCATAGTCTCCACCACTCATCTCTCACAGAACAAGCCACAACAGAATCGAGTGATAATTTCCCCCCAAGCCACAAGTAAAGACACATTTGAAAACCAAGAATCACACAAACCACACAAGGTAAAGAAAACAAAATAGAACCTAGAGAGATAAAATACCTGAGAAGGAAGAACCGGAAGAGAGAGAAAGGGACGAAAAAGTGAAGGCCGAGTGAAGCATCCCAGAAGAACTTTGGGCCTTGGGTTTCACACTGAATGAAAGACTCCTTGTTCTCGAACCAGTGAGAAGTGAAGCAGATGGCACGTTAAGAGTATTACCTCTGTAACAAGCCATTGTTGCCATTGACAAGCAGAAAGCCATTTTCTTGATTTGTTGATTTTCTTTCTATCTCGTTATCCGTTTTTGAAAGGTTTCTGCTGCGTTATCCAGAAAATTACGAGATCGCCATGGGCTTTTCTCGTATTTCAGTACTTATTGGGCTTAATATAAATCCCTAAATAGGGCCGTAATAATTATAAACTATTGGACTTATTATAAAACCCTAAATAGGCCCGTAATAATTATAACTATTGGGCTTACTGTAAAACCCTAAATAGGGCCGTAATAATTATAAAATATTGGGCTTTGGGCTTTAGTTTTTATTAATGGGCTTATTATATATTAACTATGTCATATCAATAAAAAGCTTTTCTTACGATAAGTTATGTCAAAAAATCAGACATAAATCAAATTTTGTGTTTTTAAACTGGAGTAAAAAAAAAACATATATTTTCACAACCTTCATATATTTCAATATCTTTGAGGAAAATATATATATATATATATATATATATATATATTTAGAGACATAATTATGTAACCCACCAACCCTTTTGCAAAAATACAAAAACTCATGTGAGACAGAGCTCCATCACCCACAAACAACATGTGAATTGCAGTGTTTGGATTATGGGTGATTGAGTTGTGAGTTGACCCCTCTCATGCAATGCAATAAAAATCCGTGAGCCGGTCTCACAAAAGACAAAATGAGGCGGTCACACATCTGTGATAGATATGATATTAGTTTGTGGGCTCTAAAAGGTCTACAATCTTGAAATGCTCTCCATGTTTAGTAGATTTCTAAGCAAGGTTTAATCAGGACTAAAATAAAAATTGAATTACTCTAAACATTAGTTTCGCATTGTGTCACTTCTTCCAAAGGTTGATTATTACATATCTGTCACCACATAACAAATAATACAGAAATTTCTTGTCACAACTTGTTATCATAAACTGAGAATGGAAACACATGTAAATATGCAGTGGTCCTTTGCCTGCCACTTGACCAAAACAAAGTTGACTCACACTATATGCCAATGTCAATAAAACCCTGATTTAACAATTTTTTTTTTTTTTTTTGATGATCTAGATACTCCACTTGGATTTGGTCTATGTAATATATACGTAAGTAATGTGTCAAGCTCTATGAGGATGGATTGTAATCATGCAATAAAATTTACTAGGTACATTCATATCGTAACTTGTAATGACACACTATATAGAATACTATTTAGCAAATACCAAGTATGAACAAGCTAGTGATTAATAACAACACTCGTTGGGGATATTTTTGTGATCCAAGAGAATAGAACATGCAAATTTTTGTTGATGCCCCCAAATACAATATATATAGTTTGAGTAATTTTCACAATCACTTTAAAAAAAAGAAGAAGAAAATAACTATAATATATCATTAATTATTTAGTAGTACCATAGAACGGCTACGAATTCATATATAAGATTTGTTTTGGTATCTTCACTGTCGATTGTTAAATTGGAGCAAAAAATTATTCTTTTCACTAAAATAAAAAAAAGTAAAGAAAGAAAGAAAGAAAATATCAGAATTGCGTATCTTAATTTGTTTGTTATATTGATGACTATTTGATTAATTGTTATGAGAATTATTGGGGCCACAATTGGTAATGATATTTTGATTTAATTTTGGAGTCGTGCATGATTTAGAGTTAATGTATATTATATCACTTTAATATTATTATTGGACTTGTGTGTGAAATTTGGTATGAGAGGTAGGGTCACCTCATTTGGAGTGGGTGAGGTCTAAAAACATTTACAAATTGAGGGCTAGGCTATACATAATATAATTTACACCTTCAAATTAATTACCTACCCTTCATTTTTATATGCAGAGTTTTGTGACTCTGGATAAAACCATAAGTACACGTGATTTAAGTTTTCTGGTTTATTATTACACATAATAATTGAGTGTTTATTTCACCAATTCCTTAAGTTAAATTTTAATGCATGATTAATGTTATAAATAAAATATATATAATTAATGTAAATTAATTTTCACAGACCTTAACATAAATTGAGTGAATCTGTTATGAGACAATCTCTCATATCAAAATTCATGAGAATTGAGATGAAATTCATTTATGAAATCTGAATGTTTTAACTTAATAATTAATCACATCATCAAGTATTTATAACATGAATTTAGTTCTTGGAAATGAGTAGGAGAATTATGAAGGGTGAATGGCGGCGTAAGTGTAAGTGGACGTTCATTTATGCTAATACTCATAACTGAACTGAAACTACTATATGGACTTATTGAAATTTAATTCCTCCAACTGTTTAGCCTTCTTTACAGCTGGCCTTTTAGTAATAATATAACAACTCTCTCTCTCTCTCTCTCTCTCTCTCTCTCTCTCTCTCTCTCTCTCTCTCTCTCTCTCTCTCTCTCTCTAGCTGGCCTTTTAGTAATAATATAACAACTCTCTCTCTCTCTCCCTCCCCCTTTAGTAATAATATAACAACTCTCTCTCTCTCTCTCTCCCCCTCCCCCCTTTAGTAATAATATAACAACTCTCTCTCTCTCTCTCCCAAACACACACATATATATTGTCATGAAACATCAATCCAAATCGAGTTTGAGATGATCATTGAAGAACTTTTCTTTTGAAATTAATATAGTTATTAGAAAATAAAGAAATTTTAAAAGGAAAAGAAGTGGATCAACATAAATCTGGTCCAATTATTTAAAACGACACTCAATGTTTGATTTATTTATTAAAAATAAGTCTTATTTTGATTTAAAACACCCCTTTTTATCGGAACAACCACAAAAGTAATTTAATGAGATCAGAAAAAAATTAAAACAATTAAAAGATAACAAAATATTAGGTCTATCTCCTCTGGAAACCAAGTAAGAAGAAAGAGAAAGAGAAGTATTTTTGTCTAAAACACTTTTTTTTTTTACTAAAAAAACCATAATTTTGTTATGAATTTGGTTAGAATAGTTTTGTTATCATCTTATTTGATTTTTCATACCCATTATCAATTTATTTACAAGTATTCCTCTGAATTGGTGCAATTTATAAAATACAAGCAAGATAAATGCCGGTGAAGTTACTTGACCTTACAGATGAATTTTGTACAGTAATCATCTCATTTAACAATTCCAAATAAAGGGAAAATGAAATAATTTTGGGAATTAAATGAACTGAACGTGCGTCCCCCAATACACTTTATTTATTTATTGAGAAAATAGTATGTTGAGCAATTCTATTTATATTTTTTCATATTTTTGCGGTCCCTTAAAACCAAATCAGATCCCTTGCACCAAATATTCATGTACCACGTGTATCACATTTCAAAACACGTTATATTAATTTTTAAATTAAAAACGGTTACAAATTATAAGTCTTTTTTCTTATATTAAAACTACGTAATTTTAATGAGACACACAAATGAGATATAGATTTTGATACAGCTGATCTGCTTAAAACATGTACATCAGACCATGACGCGAAAACTTTTAGCCTTAACTAAAATAATAGTAGTAACGTAGACACTTATGGCTAATAAGAGCTGGATCGGATAATTGTTCCAAAATAATAATAATAATAACCTTAACTAAAATAAAGTAGTAACGTAGACACTTATGGCTAATAAGTAGCTGGATCAGATAATTGTTCCAAAATAATAACTGTAATAATAATAATAATAATAATAATAATGGTGCCTGGACCGGTGGTGATAGGGATAAAGAGATGTAGTAGATCAAAATGAATGAACCTCAACATGAAAAAACAATTAATAAATGTGAAAACACTCCGAAGTAGAATAAAAGAAAAACTATTTCATATCAGATCATATGTTATATCCAAACCGTTATCCTTGATTTGAAATTCTAAATTGGACAATTATGAGCTTTATGGGAAAATTCAAACTTAGCTAATCAATTAAAATAAAATAAAAATTCAGAGAGGTTGATATAGTATGATTGAAAGAATTCACCATCTTATACATATATAGTCCTTGCCGTGTAAGATACCCAGTTTCTCTAATCGGAATCATTATTGATCGTGTTTGTCTTATTTTAGCCTATTGATCTATTCTTCACAGAAAATTAAAAACTAAAAAATAATCCCCGGATTATTATCATATTTTTCTTTCGAACAGTCATAATTCACTTAGGTGTGTATGAATAAAAAATAAATTTACTTTATATATATATATATATATTTAATTAAGTACATTATACATTAATACATATTAATATTTTCACTTCAATCGCACATAATTCTAAGTTCTCTTTAATATGTTTTAAGTATTAATTGAATAATTAGAAATCAACATGACTAAAAATAACATTGATATTGATGTGAACATGGATGCATGTATAGAATTATAGAAACATGAAGCATGGGAATGTAGTAATCGGACAGAAAATTAATTAAGGAGCATGTGATTATAATAAATTAATGTAAGAGAAAGAGTACTAATTGCCATGAAAGAAACAACAAGAATGGGACATACATGAAACTTCATTTTATTTATAAACCACTTGAGTTTCTTCCTTATCTCGTAATCATGCTATACAGCTTATTCTACAATGAGTGGTCCAATTTTAATATATAAATATAATGTGAATGCTAATATTGGTGGTGTTCACTCTCTAATTTCTTGGTGCACTGGTCCATCAATACCAAAACTTTCAATGTGCAATCATGATTTCTTAACGACCACTTAGTTAAGCCTTTTATTGAGCCCAATTTGTTTTTAATCTTTAATTGATTGACTGGCACTTAGATTTATGATTTATGAATTTTAATGTGTGTGTGTGTGTGTTTTTTTTTATAGTTTTTGTTGTTATTTTAGTGCTTTAATGAATATCAAATCACACCACTCATTATTTGTTTTCTTATGATCATAATCACACCACAAATTTTCCTATTAATTATGTTTTGTTTTATTATTTTACTCACATCTCACAACGGTATCACTTTTGTTGTTACGTAAAATGTGCACATCTCATGATGGTATCACTTTTGTTATTTCTCAGATCAAACTTATTAAAATAATGAAAAGATTAAACTAATATCTAATATATTAGCTAATAATAATAATAATAATAATAATAATAATAATAATAATAATAATAATAATATAATAATAATAATAATAATAATAATAATAATAATAATAATAATAATAAAACACACACATATGTATATTAGTATATATATACACATTGTTTTTAGGATCTATCAATTTGCATGTAAATTACGTAAACGACAATTAAAAAAATTATTATTTATAACTTTTATAAGTATATTTCTATTAAAAAAAAAAAAAAGGAATTGCTATACAGCTGTTCTTGGCTTCTTTAATAATTAATTAAAAAAAAAGAATGTCATGTCGTAAAAAAAAGAAATAGTTGCAGTTTCTTTTGACCATAATTTTCTTTAATTTGTTTACCAAGAAATTTGCAAGAAAAAATGTAAAAAAAAAAAAAAAAAAAAAGCAAAAACCCAACACTACTAAAGATATTAAACTTTTATTTTTTATTTCATTTATATAATAAACCGTTGTTTTCTATAAATATACAATATAAATTACTATTGAAAGCGGTGAATACCAAAATTCTAGATCCCTCATTATAAAGTTAAATTTATCATCCATTCTTCACTACAAAAATACATATCAATATATTATTTTAACTTTTCAAAACCAATATGATTATTAATATAGGATCTTCAAAACTTAATGAAATTATACATTTTTTTGAACACAAATCCCTCGAAGCACTACAATATGTGACATTTAACAAGTGGAGCAGCACTCTTGCACCCTGGGCACGGATCCTAGGATCCGTGTCCCCGCCCCGGCCCGCCCGACCCGATCTGCATATGGGTAGGTATATATAAATTTTAATTTTTTTTCCCTTTCTTTCTCTAGGACAAATCGCGTTCCTTTCCCTGCAAATCCTTTCCCTCATCACACAAAATATTTCCCCTCATCACAACCTTCTCAACCGTCGCCGCTGGAAGCCCTCAGATACCGCACTACCGCACCACCGTCATCACCGCCAATTCGAGAAATTTGACAATTCTTTCCCCAATTCTCCTCACAGCTCCACAATCTATAAAATATTCTCCACAATGACATTTTTCTTATTATTTCTGGGGTTTATATTTGTATCATGTGATGTGGATTAATCTGTGTTGTGGATGTTTGTGTTGATTTGCTGGCTTGATTATGTATTTGGGGTGGTATTTGGGTTTTGCAGTGATGAATGCAAAGTGTTCGATTATGTATGCCGGCAAACTCCTTGACGATGATGCTCGCTCTCTTGTAGATTACGACATTGATACTGGGTTTATTCTTCACCTTGTTCGAATTCCAGATGGTGAATGATTGCTCAAAATTTAATGTTGCATTTATGTGTTTCTTATGGCTATATATGATTAATAACTCTTAATTGCATAGGAATTAGTTGTTTTTCTGAGTATAATGGGATAACATGTTGTTTTCTTTAACTTTAATTAGCCAGTTGCTTTGTGCTCTCTTGCACAATACATCAAACAATGCAACATTTGATGTTATCTAGCTTTTGAGATTATTGTGTAATTAGAGCTCTGTAAATTATAGTAGTATACAAATACCTATAAGGTATTTATGTAATACCTGAAAGAAATATGTATGATACTTGTGTAATACCTGAGAATAACATATACAAAAACTTATAAGGTATTTATGTAATACATGAGAGTGACATATACAAAAACCTATAAGGTATTTATGTAATACCTTAAATGATTTCATGACAATCTGAAGAAGAATAAGAAACAATAAGATATACAAGAAGAAGAATGTACTTAACAAATAAGAAGAATAACAAAACAATAAGAAAAAATATTAAAAAGAAGAATGAGAAAGAAGGAAAAAAAAAAAGGAAAAAGAAGAAAAGAATACTATTTCTGCATAATAGTAGATATGTGATACCTGAAGAATATATCAGGTGATACCTGAGAGTATATAAGTGATATTTTTCAGTGAATGAACAACTAATACATTAAGACTAAATATGACATACCTTATACTATAAACATTAATACCTTAAAGGTAAATATGTAATATTTTCAAGGTAAATATGTAATACCGTGCATATCTAATACCTTATGCTATAAACATTAATATCTTAAAGGTAAATATGTAATACCTTAAATGTGTATATCTAATACATTATACTATAAATATTAATACCTTAAAAGTAAACATGTAATACCAGGTGCATGTGTAGTACCTTATGTTCACTAATTTCTTTTAGCTACTCTTCCGCAAGTGTATGGTGTAGGGTGTAGAAGTGGTGAGTAAGGTCGATCCCACAGAGACTGGCTATCTAGGCACTAACTAATTACTCAAATTCAATTCTCAGTTTTATCTAGGGAAAATAAATCACACTGATTGCAGATTAATTCAATAGAAAAGTAACCAAACAGATAAATTCACTTAAGAATAACAGATATCTAAGACAGGTTCTAGGACATGCTTTCATCTAATTCTCATCAAAACATCATTTTAACCAATTCAAGTTCATTAATCAATCATCCTATATGAGCAATCACATATGTCGAATTAGCAGCTCTCCCGAGTCAGTTAACCGGTTGATTATTATGCCACCAGAGGTATCCCTACTCAATCTGATTGAAACATAACAACTCCCAAAAAGTACCTAAGATTGATGTCTCATCACATAAATTCCTTAATCTCTCGATCTAAGTCTTTTTATGTATCATGTGTTTATTCTTCCATAATTAAATCTCATCTCCCGAATTTTGATTTAATTACTAAAACATGCTCAATTACCGGCCGGACAATCAAACAAGCAATCAATTCATAAACACACAAATAGGATAAACAATCACGAACTTTGAATTGAAATTAAAGATCCATCAAGATTCGAATTAAATTACTAACAAACTCTATACCCTAGAAAATTAGCTAGACATGATGATAAACAAACTCATAGACAAGATTGCAAATATCATATCTACTAAAATCTAACAAAAAAAGAAAAGATAAAAAAACTCTATTAGACGACGATCTCGCGATTCCTCGATCTTCTGAATTCTTCTTCAATTCCTCGATCTTCTCAGACTATCGTATTCTTCTCTATGAATTTCTCTCTGAATTTTTCTCTCTTCACATTGAGTATTTATATGGCTTTGGGAATTTTCCAAATGAAGTAAGAGGTGAAAACACTCCAAGAAAACCAAAACTGTATGAGTTCCTGTTCACCTGGGCACAGTCGTGCCTCACAGCGCGGTCGACCGTGCCATCCCAAGAGGTCACTGGCTTTTGCACGGAGTTGACCGTGCCCCACAGCATGGTCGTGCCCCATCACTGTACAATGGCGCACGGTCGTGCTACATGGCACGACCAGATCGTGTGCCACCAATTCTTCCACGCGATCTCATATTTCAACTCCTATTCTTCCTCATTTTTTCATTATTCCTTCCTTGATCATCAATTACACTTGAAACTTGCACTTTTCTCATCAAAATTATGAAACTAAGTACAAACACGTCAAATACAACTTATACAATAAAATATAAGAAATCACCATAAAAACGCATCTAAACATATCCAAATGAATACATAAACATATGCAAAAATACGTGAAAAACGCCACTTATCACCTTATACTATAAGCATTAATACTTTAAAGGTAAACATGTAATACCTTAAAAGGTGCATATATAATACCTTATACTGTAAATATTAATACCTTAAAAGGTGCTTATGCAATACCTTAAAGATGCATATCTAATGTCTTATACTATAAGACATTTATACCTTAAAGGTAAGCATATACCTTAAAAGGTGCATATATTATACCTTATTCTATGAGTATTAATACCTTAAAGGTAATATGTAATACCTAAGAGTTTACAATTGATAAGAGTATACAACTAATATCTTAAGAACATACAATTGATATCTTGAGAGTTGTCTTATACTATAAACACTAATATCTTAAAAGTAAATATGTAAATAAGAAGAATAAAAATAAGAAAATAGAGAAGAAGAAGAAGAAGAATGTAAAAAAAAAAAAAAAAACAACACTATTTCTGCACTAATACCTTAAGAGTAAATGTGAGCATATAACTAATACCTTCACTAAAAATATTAAGATTTTAAATGTTTCATCATCTTCTTCCTCAAAATTTTTGCAAATCACGATTTCATCATATTTTTCGTCAAATTTTCTACAAATCATGATTTCATATTATTTGAAATAATTTATTTTTAATATTTTAAAATTACTCATAAATAAGAATGGAAAAAACCTCATAAATGATTTCATGGTAATTTAAAGAAGAAAAAGAACAAGAAGATAGACAAGAATAATAAGAAGAAAAATGTACTAAACAAATAAAATGAATACCAAATCAATAAGAAAAAAGACTAAGAAGAAGAATGAGAAAGAAGAAGAAAAAAAAAAGAGAAAAAAGAAGAAAACAACACTATTTCTACATAATACCTTAAGAGTAGATATATGATATCTGAAGAATAAATATGTGATACCTGAAAGTAAATCAGGTGATACTTGGAGAATAAATGCGCGCGGGGCCTTCAATTGTGCGCGCGGTATGTGCGCGACACACAACAACTACAGTGTGTATGCGCTCACGGTTGGGTTGGAGGCATGAATCTTGGGGCATAGAATTTTTTTTCTAACAAGTGTAAGATGAGTAAAACACCAAACATATATGACTACAAAATAAAATAATAAAGTACAAACGCCGAACAAAAATATAATATATAATTCCATTCCGATAACCCATACACTGAAAATCCCGTGACATAGGCGGCAATGAAATGCAAAAAGAATGATATTTTCTTCATACATTCCACCCAAATCTTTATAAAATAAATATATCATAATTGATTTTCGAGGAAGCAAAGTGAAGAAAAAGACACAGCCACACCTCCACCTTGTTACACTTTTCACTCGAATGCTTCCAACATTTCCAACTCATGTCAGACCCATTTCACTTTTTTATTTTATTTTCTTGCTAAATTAACCATGTGACCTTCCCCCCCCCCCCCCCAGGCCTGATTTAGGGAGGGAAAAATTGAATAAAACATTAACACAACATTACTAGAGCGAAAAATATTATTCAACATTAAATTTATTCAAAAATACCATAAGACTATAGTCACGATCATAAAAGACATTTTAAATGAATTTAATGTTCCGAAAGAAACCTTTTATATATCAACTATTTTATATTATTTTATTAGAATCTTTAAAATCGTAAGAGTTGGTTGCTCTTAACGTAGTCAAATTTGGTGCTATGGTGAGACAAAATTGCTGAGGACAGGTCAGGGGCGGGCCAAGAAACGGTATATATGAAGAATGAGGACATGATATTGAAGACAGCCTTTCCTCATTACATTGAGTTTATTCTCCAGCTTTTTTCTGTACCCAACACCCACCCACCCATGGTTGCTTTAAAGTACCAATGCTTGATTTCTCCAGCCTTGTTTTTAGTGTTTGCAGTTTTGCTATTGCCAGAGCGCGTTTCCTCGGAGCAGGTGCACTATAATTTCAGCAGCAGCAACATTATCAGAAGAGGCAGAGAGCTCGTCACCGGTTGCAATCTGTTCCAGGGCAGATGGGTCATTGATAATTCATATCCTCTGTATGATTCCGCTGGGTGCCCGTTTATCGACCCGGAATTCGATTGTCTCAAATATGGGCGACCCGATAAGCAGTTCCTCAAGTTTTCTTGGAAACCCGCTTCCTGCAACTTGCCCAGGTTTGTTGTACAAAACTCCTCACTCACACACACACAGCCGCATGTGTGTCTGTGTGTTTTTCTGAGATGAAGGTTGTGGTGGGTGGATTTGCAGGTTTAATGGGGTGGATTTCTTGAAGAGATGGAGTGGGAAGAAGATAATGTTTGTGGGTGACTCACTGAGTTTGAATATGTGGGAATCTCTTGCTTGTATGATTCATTCTTCTGTCCCGAATTCTAAGACCAGCTACGTGAGACAGGAGTTGCTTTCTTCAGTCACATTCCAGGTCTCTCTCTCTCTCTCTCTCTCTCTGAAATTGGTATTATATTTTTATATTTATTTTTTAAACATATTAGTATGGCTCTGTTTCAGTGTTTCTTACAGAAAATATTGTCGTCTTCTTCACATTCCATGTTACTTCCAAACTTTAGATTAGATCCTAAAGAGGCTCTTAATCAGTGCTGAGCTGAGCAGCATATATTTTCTGCAATTATCTGCTATTAATTAGCATCTTTCTTTAATAAAGTTGCAAATTTTGCCATAGGATGCTTTTGCCCAACGTTCTAACTTAATGCATAAATATAATCTGCACTATCAGAATCATCATTAGTTCTAAGAAAACAGTACAAGTTGCAAGATAAAAGGAATAGACTTTTCAAAAGGTCTTGGTGAAATGCACAGTATTACCCTTAATAGATTTTTTATATGTTATATCCAATCCATAATTATCTAACTCATCAATCATCATAATGATGACCTTGCAGTGGAGAAACTCAGAGTGATAATCATTTTCTGGAATTACATTAAAGTTAGTATCTAAATGTAGTTTATCTTTTGTCAAAAAAATTGGTGGGCAGATGAAGGTTGCAGTAGCCATTTACCCAATGAGGTAAAAAAAGGAAAAGGTTATTTTGGATGGCCTGTCATTCAAATAACACAAATTGGATAAAGCTCCAAGCTCTGATTCCATGGCTTTCTGACAACAGATGTTAACACCTTTTGTCTTGTTATAGTGAAAAAGCCTCAACTGAATTAACCATTTTTATGTCCCAAGAAATTAAATGAAGGGTCTTTTGATTCATGGCCTACCAAAGGGCCAGAGGTGGGCTAAATCCAGCGAGATGACAATAAAGACTTCATTATGTTGCCAGCTTATAAATTAAACACTGTCTAATACTGACTCTGTATTTATGGCTCTGCATTTACTTCTACTGCCATGATTTTCAGCTTCTTTATTACTTCAAAATAAATGTTCAGTTCCATTCTTGTTAATTACTTAAATTTACAGGATTACGGAGTTACCCTTCTGCTGTATCGATCACCTTACTTGGTGGATATAACAAGAGAAAGCATTGGGAGAGTATTAAAGCTGGATTCTATTCAACAAGGCAATGCATGGAGAGGAATGGACATGCTCGTGTTTAACTCATGGCATTGGTGGACTCACAAAGGAAAAGCTCAATCGTATGAACGAACTTTATCTTCTTCTTCGCTCACTTTTCTACGAATAAGGTTGTCGTGATTGTGAAAAATCGTGTTTTTATCGTTGCTTCAGATGGGACTACATACAGGATGGAACCACCATATCCAAAGACATGAACCGTCTTGTGGCATTTTACAAAGGCTTGACCACATGGGCTCGATGGGTTGATCAGAACGTTGATCCTGCTAAAACTAAAGTCTTCTTCCAAGGAATTTCTCCTACTCATTATCAGTAAGTGATACCACATCCTTTTTCATTCATTGTTTGTTACTAATCTGGAAAATACGGATTAAGTTAATCATGATTTACTGTTGATAATGACAGGGGTAGGGATTGGAAGTCGCCTTCAAAGAACTGCAATGGCGAACAACAGCCATTGGCAGGGTCGATATATCCAGCAGGGACGCCACCAGAGGTTGAGGTTGTTAGCAGAGTATTAAGCAGGATTAAAAAGCCCGTGTTTTTGCTCGATATTACAACTCTATCTCAGTTGAGAAAAGATGCACATCCATCTGCTTATAGTGGTGATCACTCAGGTGTGGATTGCAGCCATTGGTGCCTCCCTGGATTACCAGACACATGGAACCAGCTGCTATATGCAGCTCTTGTAATGTAACCAATATTGGAAGTTGTTGTTTGTTGTCTATAGTTGGCTTTATTTATTTGTTTCCATTGTAGGGTGATTGTAGATTTGTGGGGAATTGAGAACCACTTATGATTAGTTTGATTGGAGAAATAAGGGAGATGATTATTCAACTGTAAAATAATTACTTGTTGCATGCAAAGAATATGGAATTTCTTCTTTTCCTGAGTCAAGTGCAGATGTTTCTTGTACAATATATGGAATTAGTCTAATTGAACTTTCTTGAAAATCCTATATAGCAACCCAGATAGAAAATGTAATGTTTCATCAGAGCAACGATCAAACTGATTGTATCAAAAACAAGAGTCAAGTGCATACAAAATCAAATTGTGTTAGGAAGAGACAAGCAATTAAAATCAGACAAGACAGAAGCTCAAATCACAGCTTCTGTTATGTCTGAAAGTGATAGAAACTTAATAGCCAACATATACAGCAGCATTAACAATGTAGCAGTCATCATTCTTATCACCCATTTCTTCAACATGCACACCACTTGAGCATATCAGTCCACCATCCACTACTTCAACACTCGTAATTGCTCCACTGTGCAAGTATACATTATCAAAACACGAACAAAACTTGTATAAATTCCAAGGTCAGATAAACAAGTGAAGTTACTTACTATGGGAAAACTGACTTGACCTTGTCAAGATCCAACAAATGCTGGAGAGGTCTAGGAACTCCCAATTTAATCTGTAGTTTCATCTCACCAAACGAAACACCAGGTATTGAACCTGAACCGATAGATACAGTTTACAGTAATGAATAAGAATTAGAAAAGCATTTCCTAAATGCTGGAAATAGTTTAACAAACATATACAAGGTAGATAAATATAGTTATAATCAAGTGTACACACCTTGACTTGTGAATAAAGTGTAACACCTCCAAGTAAGCATGTAATGGAATGTAGGCAGATAAAATTTCGATACTAACAACTTTGAAGGCATATGCATGTTTAATATCTACGACAATAAAGTATGGGAGTATTGCAGGCATAATATTAAACCGATCAAGAAGCTTGGATAATTACCTTCTTAAGAGTTGCACCGGTTCTGGAAACAGACCAAGTATCCAAATTAGACATAAATATGAAGTATCTCAAACATCCCATTTAAAAGAAAAAAAAAATTCAACATGAATACACCACGAGATTACATGTTTCAGCAATTCAAGATGAAAACTTTTACACACTAAACGCAATTGAGAAACTCAATCATAATTATTCAAGATTAATAATAGCAAATAACCAAAGATTCTGTCTTCAGCATAGATGCAGGGAGTAACTCAAATTGAGAGATAAAAATAAAGAAAATGAATTGAAGTAACCTCTTCTGAAAGCGGGAATTGAGTTAGAGGAAATGGCATCCCTACAAGCACGCATTGCTGCTGATGTAATATCCTGCCTGTTTTTCAATTAAAATTTCAGAAACATGTTTGGCAGAGAGAGAGAGAGAGAGAGAGAGAGAGATACCCATGCTGATCGTAGCCGACTCCCATTTCGACAAACAAGAGCTTGATGGAAGAATCGGGCACACAGTTAACCGATTTGGCTGAACTATCCCCACTCGCCATGGGAATTGCAGTTACTACAGTACAAGGACGTGAAATAATACTTGATTTATTATTTGCGAAAAATGAAAAAGAAGGATTTATGAAATTGAAGGATCTATAATCTGATGAGCAATCGAGAATTGGGGTCTGTAGTACAAAAGTTGCCGGAGTAGAGTGAGACGTCATTCCTTCAGTTAGAGTTCTTGGGCTCTAACTCGATTTCTCCGCAAACATCCAACAAGACGATTCTGTTCTCATTCTTTGGGCTTTATTTATTCAACGGGATTTTATTTAAATATAATGGGCCGGGCCCATATTTCTGATGGCCCAATAGTATCACATGCCGGCAGATTTTTGTCTTTAATGTAGCGTTTTTCTTTTTCTTGGTAAAGCAAAGAATATTTTCTATTTCACTAGATTTATTGGATGATGAATTTTACATTATTTAAGATCACCACTTCATCAACCCAAATCTTTTATCCAAATAGTATTTATGAGAGATTATAATAAAAGATTCAAAATTACAATTTCACCACCAACCTTTTTTTTAATTGGGCCGGCCCAACATTAATATCAAAGACTACTTTGACTAACCCATGATCACAACTAAATCGAAAAGGCTCACCAAGCATAACAGTATATCGAACGACATCGTATGACGCGCAAGACAAACCAGGCAGAGATCCATTCCTGCAATCAAACGGCCTAAAATGGACGCTTCTGCACGAGCTATGGTGGAAGCCATCCACGCCAATCCCACTCACGCCGTGCTCTATCTATCCGGCGGCGTCTCTCAGGTACCTGAATTGTATCGGTAATTGCGTTTGTATGTTTGTCATACGTTCGCACAAACACTGTTTGATGAAATGTCTAAATGAAGTAACCAATGAAAATTGGGCAGGCACTTGGGTGGTTAATGTCTGTGTCGGGAGCTTCTAACACTGTCCTTGAAACAGTCATGCCTTATTCTAGAATGTTCATGATCCAGTTACTCGCCAAGGTCGTAAAATTTTGTTTTATACTTATTGTTCTTTAGCGAAATCTTAAGTGAAGTTTGAATGAATTTTTATATTCTGTTTGTAAATAGTTTTGTTCCTTGATGAATTTTTTTAGGTTCCATCTCAATTTGCTAGTCGTCAAACTGCAGAGGACATGGCGTTGATGGCGTTTAATAGAGCTCAAAAGCTTTCTCAACCAGGTTGTTTTTCTTTTAATTTTCATTGGAGTTGTTATCTTAATTTTGCCTGTCAATATGTTCTCTTATGATATATTATTTTAGATAGGAGCGATAAATTTAAGGGTGACATCTTTTATAAATTTTACAGATTGTGTGATATTTTAATGTTCTCTTTGAGTATGCTTCCCAGTTCATGGTATTGACAGATGGTTGTATTGCAATTGCTTTTTCTTCATTTGATTACTCTTAACTTTGGGTTTATATTTTAGTCTTCTATTGAATACAGGCTTCCCAGCTCTTGGCATGGGTTTCACTTGTTCTTTGGCCAGCAAACATCCCAAGCTTGGCGATCATAGGTATATATAAATTTATTCACTCAACATCTTCAAGTTAATTATGTCATATGAGTTTGCATAGTAATTATGTAAGGTGCTATAATCAGGGACGGAGCCAGGATTTGGTAACGAGGGGGGCGAAATATTTTTTTTGGGATATTTATCAAAATTTTGAAATTCGAGGGGGGCGAAATCCATATTTTTAACTACAATTACATTATATACGTATATATAAGTAGTTCGGCCAGAAAATTTGAGGGGGGCGGCGGCCGCCACCAGTCCCCCCCCTAGCTCCGTCACTGGCTATAATGGTAAAAACCTCATCATCTGTCTCTTGAAAGTACATGTTATTTTATATATTCATTAGCTGTAATATATATATATATAGGAAATAGCCTCATCATCTGTCTCCTAAAGTACATGTTTGTGTTTATTTTCATTAGTCAATGCATTGTCCTGATTGTCGGTTCTCATTATATAGAGCCTTACAGTTTCGTAGATTACATTTGTTTATCTCTAAATTTTGTTTCTCCTTTTTTCTTCCTAGCGATTTTTGCAACATTGCTTCTAGTTAATAATATGTGGTTCTTGACAACCATGGTGGTGATTTATGTCTTAGACATGTAAATAAGCATCAATCTGCTAATAACCTAGATGCCAGATCATAATAACTATGACTGTTAAACAGCCCTATTTTTTTAAATGATGGGTAATTCTATCCTCCATGTTGTTTTATTTTTTCTTATACTATTTTGTTTGTGTTAGAAATGGTCTTATGAACATAATTTATTCAGGTTTCATGTATCAATGAGGACATGTGACCATCTTTGGTCATCTACTGTTACGTTGTCAAAGCTATCATGTTTCCTCCAAACTTTTTAACATAATGCTGGGATTTCTGAGTGAAATATTGAGATTGTTTTATGTACATGAATCATTTCAGGGTGAACAAGAAGATAGTGTTTCAAGCCCGTGAAGGTAATGTAATTTCCTGTTTCTTTTGAGCTTTTAAATAGGCATCTAATTCCACTATTCTGGTATATTGAAGAGTGTTGGGTGTCAAAGCAACAAAAATAAATTCCTACTTCAAAATATATTAATGAGTATGACGGTGAGTGTGGTCGATTCTCAGAGAACAAGGTTTAATTCTTTTGAGAGAGAAAACGAACTAAAAGGGTTTTTTTTTTATTATTCAACTAATTATCCTAAAACTAAACTAAACTAGAAATTTAACTAGTCAACGAACTATGGAAATAAATAGGAGTGATAGATTATCTTACCAGACTCTGATTCAAGAGTACCAACATTCAATTGTATCACTGAGCCCGGGCTACAAATATCATTTTGCACATTAAAATATTTAATCGTAAACTAATCATAGACGCCATAGACTAGTCATCCGTTTTCCTAATTTAATTGATCAAATGAAGCATTCAATTAACCTAATTATCAATGAATTGGTGTGCACTCCAAATTAATTAACAATTGCATTAATTGCTTGTGAAAACAATTAAACCTAACTTAATATCTAGAACTGAATAACTCAGACGTTGAAATTATTAAGTCTATAGTCTTCATTAGTCTCGTTAATTCAATTAGTCAATTACACAATCCCTACAAAAGTACAACCAACCTATTACTACTAAGTATCAATCATTCAACAGTCAGTCATACATTCCAACAACATATAAAAGATAACTCATAGATAACATTAGCAAATTATAACTCAAATCGAATTGTCAAATCAATCCAAACTATATCTCACCTTATGAAATTAAATCATGAATTAACAGATATTTGAAATAAAACAAGAAATTAAATCAAGTACAAAACCTCACAGTGATATCAATCGAATTAAATGGTCCTTAAATCAGAAAAACGAACTAAAAAAACAGAAAACTGTATTAAGAATCAGTGTACGCCTGAGAGAAAAGAGAGAATGATGATGATATGTTTATGATGTTTATCGCGTATTTATAATACTCTCGTACCTACTCCTAATAAAACTGGTAAAACTAAAGCCTAATCCTAAAAAAATATCTATTGCATATGGAAAATAAGAGTTTTATTTGAGATAAGCTCTTCTTGGGTCTTTCTTCTCTAACAAGTCATCTGAGTCCAACTGATAAAATTGTCACCAAGTCCATCTGAACCCAACTTCACAATTAAAGTTCAAAATCCAACTTTTTAAGCTTAATTTTACTTCAAAAACCACCAAAACCCATTCCTACAATAAGAATAATAAAATCTATCAATTTAGTATAAATGAATTAAAATCAGGTGTAATTAAGATGCTAAAATATGTACAAATAATGACACATCAAAATGACCCACACCTAAACCGTGTTTGTCCTCAAGCATGCATTAAACATAAGCTCAAGATCAAAAACAACAAAGAAACGAGACTCAACACTCAATTTCTCATCAATCAAATGCTTCCCAAATATTTCAAAAATCATCATGAAACGAAGTGAAAAGTTGACAACTCTTTCAAAGCAAATGATCTTGGTTCCTTTGAATTTTAATCGTATCTCATCAATTACTTAACTATTTCAATAAGATCCAATATAACAAGATCCACATCTCACCAAGGAAGCACTCAGTACACTCTCAAGTGTTTAAAAATGTCAAATATTCACTCAAAATCAATAAATACATGTCATCACTGACATGCTAATATATCAAATCTCCACTACTAAAGATATGAATTAATGCAAAAAAATCAAAAGGTCATTTCTTTGGTTGTAATGGGGCTTAGAACGAGATTCTGATATAATTTCATTTTTCGTGAAAATCTCAGGTAGTAGAATCTTAGTTTTCGTGATAATCTCGGGGTAAAAATTTTAGGTGATTTTTTATTTTCCATGATAATCTCAAATTTTCTTTCTAATGAAACTTTCAGAACATAATTCTAAGGCGGTTATGTTTTTTATGAAAATCTCAGAACATAAAATCTTGTTTTTCATGACTATCCTAGGTCTGTTTTTTCGTGTGATTTTTGTTTTCCGTGATATTTTTTATTTCTTTTCCAGTGAAACTTTCAGAACGGAATTTTGAGTCGGTTGCATTTTTTGTAAAAATCTCAGAGTATGGAATTTTGGTTTTCGTGACAATCACGGGATGCATTTTCTGGTGATTTTTTGTTTTCGTGATAATTTTCAATTTCCTTTCCAAACAAATTTTCAGAACAAATTTCTGAGGCGGTTGCGTTTCTCGTGAAAATCTCAAAGCATGGAATCTAGATTTTTGTGACAATACCGGGGTTGTATTTTTGTGTAATTTTTTATTTTTCGTTATTATTTTCAATTTTCTTTCCAATGAATATTTTAGAACAAAATTCTGAGGTGGTTGCGTTTTTCATGAAATTTTCAAAGCAGAGAATCTAGGTTTTCGTGACAATCATGGGGTTGCATTTTCATGTGATTTTTTATTTTTCGTGATAATTTTCGATTACATTTTAATGAAACTTTCAGAACGAAATTCTAAAGCGATTGCATTTTTTGTGAAAATCTCAAAGTAGAGAATCTATGTTTTCGTGTCAATTTCGGGGCTACATTTTTATGTAATTTTTTGTTTTCCGTGATAATTTTTTATTATCTTTTTAATGAAACTTTCAGAACAAAATTTTGAGGCGATTGTATTTTTCGTGAAAATTTCAAAGCAGAGAATCTTAGGTTTTGTGACAATTGTATTTTTCGTGAAAATCTCAAAGCAGAGAATCTTAGGTTTTGTGGCAATCCCGGGACTGCATTTTCAGATGATTTTTTATTTTTCGTGATAATTTTCGATTTGATTTTGAGGGAAATTTTCAGAACGAAATTCGGAGGCGGTTGCTTTTTCGTGAAAATCTTAAAGTAGAGAATCTAGGTTTTCGTGACAATCACGGGGCTGCATTTTCATGTGATTTTTTATTTTTCATCATAATTTTCGATTACCTTTCCAATAAAACTTTCAGAATGGAATTCTGAGGCAGTTGAATTTTTCGAGAAAATCTCAGAACAGAGAATTTTAGTTTTTGTGACAATCTTGGGCTGCATTTTCAGGTGATTTTTTGTTTTCCGTAATAATTTTCGATTATCTTTCCAATGAAACTTTCAGAAAGAAATTCTGAGGCGATTGCATTTTTCGTGAAAATCTCAGAGAATCTTAGTTTTTGTGACAATCCCGGGGCTGCATTTTCAGATGATTTTTTGTTTTCCGTAATAATTTTTGATTATCTTTCCAATGAAAATTTCAGAATGAAATTCTGAGGCGATTGTTTTTTTTATGAAAATCTCAGAATAGAGAATCTTAGTTTTTGTGACAATCCCGAGATTGTATTTTCAGGTGATTTTTTGTTTTCCATGATAATTTTCAATTTCATTTCCAATGAAACTTTCAGAACGGAATTCTGAGGCAGTTGAATTTTTTCATGAAAATCTCAAAATAGAGAATTTTTGTTTTTGTGACAATCCCGGAGCTACACTTTCAAGTGATTTTTTGTTTTCCGTAATAATTTTTTATTACCTTTCCAATGAAACTTTCAGAATGGAATTCTGAAGCGATTGCATTTTTCGTGAAAATCTCAGAACAGATAATCTTAGTTTTTGTGATAATCTCAGGACTATTTTCAGGTGATTTTTTGTTTTCTGTGATAACTTTTGATTTCATTTTCAGGGAAATTTTCAGAACAGAATTCTGAGGTGGATGCGTTTTTCATGAAAATCTTAGAGTAGAGAAATCTGGGTTTTCGTGATAATCACGGGGCTGCATTTTCATGTGATTTTTTATTTTCCGTCTTAATTTTCGATTACCTTTTCAATGAAACTTTCAGAACAAAATTTTGAGGTAGTTGGATTTTTCGTGAAAATCTCAAAGTAAAGGATCTTAGGTTTTGTGACAATCCTGAGGCTGTATTTTCAGGTAATTTTTTTTTCCATGATATCTTTCAATTTCATTTTCCTGGGAAATTTTCATAACAAAATTCTGAGGCGGTTGCGTTTTTCATGAAAATCTTAGAGTAGAGAATTTAGGTTTTCGTGACAATTCTGCAGCTGTATTTTCAGGTGATTTTTTGTTTTTCATCATAATTTTCGATTTTCTTTCAAATTAAACTTTCAGAACGGACTTTTGAGAAGGTTGCATTTTTTGTCAAAATCTTAATGTAGGGAATCTTTGTTTTTGTGACAATCCCGCAGCTGCATTTTCAGGTGATTTTTTTTTTCTGTGATATTTTTCGATTTCATTTTCAAGGAAATTTTCTGAGGCGGTTGCATTTTTCGTGAAAATCTCAGATGAGAGAATCTAGGTTTTCGTGACAATTCTGGACTGCATTTTCAATTATTTTTTGTTTTCCGTCATAATTTTTTATTTCCTTTACAGCGAAACTTTCAGAACGCAATTCTGAGGCGATTGCATTTTTTGTGAAAATCTCAGAGCAGGGAATCTTAGTTTTTGTGACAATCCCAGAACTGTATTTTCAGGTGATTTTTTGTTTTTCGTGATAACTTTCGATTTCATTTTCAGGAAAATTTTTAGAATGGAATTCTGAGGCTGTTGCATTTTTCGTGAAAATCTCAGAGTATAAAATCTTGGTTTTTGTGACAATTTCAGGCTGCATTTTCATATGATTGTTTGTTTTCCATCATAATTTTCGATTACCATTCCAGTGATACTTTCAGAACGGAATTCGGAGATGATTGCAATTTTCGTAAAAATCTCAAAGTAGGAATCTTAAATTTTGTGACAATCCTGGGGTTGCATTTTTAGGTGACCTTTTGTTTTACATGATAATTTTTAATTTTTTCTAGAGAAACTTTTAGAATTTAATTTTGAGGTGGTTGGGTTTTTCGTGAAAATCTCAAAATAGGGAATCTTTGTTTTCGTGACAATCTCGAGCTGTATTTTTTGGTGATTTTTTGTTTTACGTGATAATTTTCGATTTCATTTCCAGAATAAATTTTAGATTGAATTCTGAGGTGGTTGCATTTTTCGTGAAAATTTGAGAGCAGGATATCTTTGTTTTCGTGAAAATCTCGGGGCTGCATTTTCATATGATTTTTTGTTTTTTGTAATAATTTTTTATTTCCTTTACAGTAAAACTTCCAGAATGAAATTCCGAGGAAGTCGCATTTTTCGTGAAAATTTCAGAGTAGGAAATCTTAGTTTTTGTGACAATCCCGAGGTGCATTTTGAAATGATTTTTTAATTTCCGCAATAACTTTTGATTTCATTTCTAGGGAAATTTTCAAAATGGAATTATGAGAATGTTGCGTTTTTCGTGAAAATCTCAAAATAGAGAATCTAGGTTTTCGTGACAATTTTGGGACTGCATTTTCAGGTGATTTTTTATTTTTCGTGATAATTTTTTATTTCCTTTCCAGGGAAACTTTCACAATTGAATTTTGAGACAATTGTGTTTTTCGTGAAAATCTCATAGTAGACAATCTTTGTTTTCGTGTTAATACTGGCTGCATTTTCAGGTAATTTTTAATTTTTTGTGATAACTTTCGATTTCATTTCAATGGAAATTTTCAAAACTCTGAGGAGGTTGCGTTTTTTGTACAAGTCTTAGAGAGCAGGGATTCTTAGTTTTTGTGAGAATCTCGAAGTTGCATTTTCAGGTGATTTTTTGTTTTACGTGATAACTTTCGATTTCATTTCCAGGGAAATTTTTTGAATGGAATTTTGAGGTGGTTGCGTTTTTCTTGAAAATCTCAGAGCATGGAATCTTAGATTTCGTAACAATCCTGGGTTGCATTTTCAGGTGATTTTTTATTTTTCGTGATAATTTTTTTTTCCTTTCCAAAGAAATTTTCAGAATTTAATTTTAAGGCAGTTGCGTTTTTCGTTAAAATCTCAAAGTAGGGAATTTTGGTATTTGTGACAATCTCCATCTACATTTTCGAGTGATTTTTTGTTTAAAGTGATAATTTTCGATTTCTTTTTCGAGAGAAACTTTCAGAACGGGAATCCGAGAATGTTTCGTTTTTTGTAAAAAATTTAGGGCAGCAGAATCTTCATTTTCGTGACAATGTTAGGGCAAGATTTTCAGGTGATTTGTTTTTTCATTATAATTTCGAATTTCCTTTCCAGGGAACTTTTAGAACGGGATTCTGAGGAAGTTTCGTTTTCCATGAAAATCTTAAGGTGATGTTTGGATTAGTGTTGGCTGGTTGGGATTTGGGATTTGAATTCAACCAAATTTCCATTTGTCTTGATGTTAGAAGAGGATTATATAATATATCAAAATACTACTTTATTTAAATAAAAACACAATCATTAATCCTATACTATAACCTATTAAAATTTCAATACACACCTAAATTTCTACTATTACAATCATTCAATCATTATCATTACATCAACTAACAATATAATATTACTTAATAACACTTTTTCCAGCATTGATTTGACATCTACAGTATTAATCCTACCTTACAAAATTTCTAAACAAACACAAATTTTAACTATTTATATTTATTTCAAAAACTTAGGATTTCAAAATCGGATTTCCCCAATTCTACATAACACCAATCCAAACATCATCTAAATGAGCAAAATCTTGTTTTTGTTACAATCTTGAGAAGGATTTTCAGGTGATTTTTTATTTTTCGTGATTATCGGATTTCTTTTCCAGGGAAACTTTCAAAATGTGATTCTGAGTCGGTTTGTTTTTCGTGAAAATCTTAGGACAACATAATCTTGGTTTTCATGACAAATCTCGAGTAGTATTTTCAAGTAATTTTTTGTTTTCCGTGAAAATTTTAGAATTTCCTTTCTAGGAAAACTTTCAAAATGAGATTATAAGACAGTTTTATTTTTCGTGAAAATCTAAGGACAGCAGAATCTTGTTTTCTAGACAATCTCGGTGCAGGATTTTCAGGTGATTTTTTATTTTTTTGTTATAATTTTCGATTTTCCTTCCAGTGAAACTTTCAAAACACAATTCTGAGGCGATTGTATTTTTCGTGACAATATCAAAGTAGGGAATCTTAGTTTTCGTAACAATCCTGCAGCTGCATTTTCAGGTGATTTTTTGTTTTTCGTAATAATTTCGAATTTCTTTTTTAAAAAAACTTTCAGAACGAGATTTTGAGACGGTTTCGTTTTTCGTGAAAATCTCACGACAGCAGAATCTTGTTTTCGTGACAATCTCAGGGCAGAATTTTCAGATTTTTTTTTGTTTTCTGTGATAATACTGGATTTCCTTTTTAGGAAAACTTTCAGAATGAGATTATGAGATGGTTTCATTTTTTATGTAAATTTACGACAGCAAAATCTTGTATTTTGTGAAAATTTTGGGGCAGGATTTTCAAATGATTTTTTATTTTCCATGATAATTTCAAATTTCCTTTTCTAGTTTTGTCGATTTGTTTTGCTTTTGCAACAAAGTGTTTGGTAGGAGGATGCATTTGATTGAGCAAAGCAGTTATACCTGTCATATTATCATTCTATTCCAAATCGAGATGAGCAAGCATGTGCGATTGTTGCGGGCCTTGCTGCAAATCGTTTGGGATTCACTTTTGAGTGAAAAAACCTTCTTGAGTCAGTCATCAATGTCTCTGCATCTGGCAAATTTTGCTGTACTTTTTCTATCTTTCACCTGACCCAGGGCATCTGAGCAAACTGAGCCCAGATACTTCAGCTTCTTTCTCTCTCTATCTGATTTAGAAATATGTCAGTTGACTTAAGTTTATGCAAAGCATAAATTGCATATCTTCAATATTGCTCTGTTTCTCGGACATGCCTAAGACCAGAGGTTTGCTTTTGTGATGTGTTTTTAGAAGAATCCAACATATATGAAAAGGAACTCTCCAAATTTTATTTAGCTAAATGCCTTACTTCTGTAAAAGCTTATCAGCATTTGTTTTATCATAATTTTGTTACTCTTGATGGCTGACAGATAGTGATGTTCCTGCATTTAATGCTATTATATGATGTGCGTAAAAAATCAATGACTTCTCTGTCTGAGTGTTGTTGGTATCATGGTGCTATGCATTATGCCTTAAGAACCTGCCTAGAGTTTCTCAGTACAGACTAATTTAGATTGACCATGAGCACATGAAATTTTGGTATGACTTGAGACTTATGATACAAGTCTTTGAAATTTGTAGAACAACCCAGAGAGTTGGAAAATTCTGAAAAGGACTTGCAAGGGAAATTGCGTGCTCACCCACTATTTTTTGTCATCACAATGGGCCTGTTGCAAGCGATCATAGATTCCCAGTAGTTTATGAGTGCCACGCGCTTAGACTATGTGGTTGCTTTGCGAATGTATGCTATTTCACAATGTGTTTCCGTACTTGAATTTTTTTTTTTCCCTATCAGTTAAGTTTATGGAAATAGTACAAGTCTTCTTCCTGCTTATTTCCCTGTTTTCCCTTCGATTCATTTTGCATATGGGAAGAACTTCAGATTTTCTTCAGAAGTTAATTTGGTTATACTGTTTATGGCTGCAGGAAAATTGATTTAGAAGTTCTGGACATAATTGAACAGGGAACTAGTAGCAAAAAGGTTTTTATGGTCTAGGATTGGTTTAACTTTCTTAAATTTTCAATAAAAAGATTTGATATTCCTTCTGTTTTCCGTATTTTCTTCACTGCTCATGCTTCAACTGCATTGTTCTGCTTAAGTAAATTGTGGTGATGATTCAGATTTTCATTATTTTGCCAGTTTTCTGAATCATAGTGCTGATAGTCTTGATAAGAAGCTTTTTTTATTTATTTATACATGTTTTTGGTTAATTGTCATATGATACTACCATTATCCATAATTGTTTGTAATATTATTTTGACACCCTTATCTACTTTGTTAACGAATTTTTATTGAATGTGATGCGTGTATTAAATTTGAGTTTTGAGCTCATGTTTAACCAGTATTGACACCAACTATGTGAATTGTTACTTGGGATTTACTTGTATGCCCATTGTGCAATTATTATTATTATTTTCTAATTCTTTTCTGTCCTGTAGGATTTTTACAATAGTCAGGGAATCTCTTGGTTTGACATATGATGTATCATTTGAGTTGAATCTGTTTGATCGATTGAATCTTGGGTGTTTGTCACACTTTTAGTTTTATATCTAATGAAATCAACTATTTGTCCTCTAAATTTTGTATCTGTTATGTTTTGTTGTTTGTTTCAATTGTGTTTTCTTGACTTTTTTAGTAGTAAATGTAATGAAAATGGTTTATTTGTATTTTGGAGAAAATAATTGAATTCAGAAAATATACAAACAAACCTAGCTCAATCAAATTAAATTTAGTCTTAGCGTTCCTTCAGTTTTTTTCTTTTTTTCTATTTTGTTGTTTCAGTTAGAACATAGACAAGCCAAACATTTGTCCATCACATTTTTAGTTTTATATCTAATGAAATTAATTATTTGTCCGTTTTTATGAAAATGCCTTTGAGAGAGGACACCTATCAGGAGGAGACTTATCACAAAAGCTGATGTGTCAACATTGTAGAACTTCAATTGTCCAACACTTGAGAAAAACTCTACATATATATATATGTATATAGATTGTTTCATCCGATATTACAAAATAATTATCATACCTAGTGTAAAGATGATATTATTAATTAAAATATTTCTTATATTAAAAATAATGGAATATAAATTGAAATAAAGTATTCAGGTTGCTTGTAAAGAACCATTGTGATGTGAAATCAGAAATGTGAAGATAGAATGAAAAGTAGTATATAGAAATTAATTCTCACACTCAAACGTGCCGAAGAAAAATGCCAAGCAGTAGACTATATCAAATAAATACTTGTTATAACATATAAATATATTTTTAAAACTTATATAGCAATAAGAAGGCACAAAATTAATGATGCTGCCCCGCCAAAGGTATTCACAAACTTCACCTATCTTTTAAATCCTATTTTACAACAAAAAGAAGGGGACAGCATAGCATTTGTGAAGCAGAGTTTGCTACAGATACTTGGCAACAGACTTGTGCTGCTGATTTTGACACAATCGAGCTTTATCTCTCAGCTCTTCAAACGCTCTCATTGTTTCTGCATCAAAACCACCTGCAAACTGATAAACACAACACATTAATCATTAATAAGAATCTAAATCCATTGAGGTCCAAAATGAAGACGACAAGATTAATATTCACCTGATGAACTCTGAACGCAAACTTGACGCCTTGAACTATGAGCTCTTCTTCTTCAGGACCACCACCCACCATCTCAAGCTCTCCCGATACTCTCTTCATGTACTTCACCGCTAGTTTCACCGATGCCAGCTTGATCTGTGATCAAAATTGTAATTACAAACAAGCCCTTGTGTCTAATTTGACTTACTTTTAGTAATTCTTTATATAATGTATTCAAATCCAACATTAAAGGCCATTTGCTTAACCACCTTTGGCGTATAGCAATGAGAAACAGACAAGAAAGTACACTAAGTTGACATAAAAATGAAGGCTTAGGAAAAGGTCAACATGGAGAATATAAAATAATCCAAGCAAAACAGACAAGTTAATGCAACTTAGGAATCTGAGACTTGCACATGCTCAAGCCTTGCATACATAGGTGGGGCGTTATAGAATGAGGCAAAATCCATCTAGCTCTTTTTGTCATTTACAGACATCCACCAAACTTCTCATTTTTATATGGTATGCTTTCCGATAATTGAATTCCAGTTGTATAAATGACCTTGAGGGACCACAACGCAAACTTTCTATTCTAAATTAGCATGAAATTAATTGATTATTTAACTACTCCAGCGCCGCATCTCTATATTAGTTTTCTCGAGTTTCTAGGTTTCCCCTAATAATTTCAACTATAAGGAGTTCCCCCGTTGAGAGGGCGTATACTTGACTTTTAGCAGAACTAGCAATCAACAAAAAAAATAGTTTGGACCATGTGCTGATAGGGTGCTTGGACCATACCATGCCAACAAATCCCATCCAATTGGAGAGATACAGATCAACAAGTAAAGGGTAAATGTCTGCCTTTTGAGTTTACACTTGGATAAAACTGACTCTTACAGTTGGTGCATTAGTCATGATCATAAGAAAGCACTTGCAGTAAGTAGAGTGTGTGCACTTCAAATGGTAGCAAAATAGTAATTTTTAGCAAAGAAATAACAGTAGAAAATTCATGTTCAGAGCAGGAACTAAAGACACCACTTAACCATGTTCATTAATTAATAGGTTTTGACTGGGAACCACACAATCCAGGAAATATACATCGCTTTCTAACCTTCACCGACTCAAGAAGGTGTTCTATAATTATTTATGAAGGAAAAGAAATTTAGGTATACTAATGGTTCTAAATCATCTATTCCACATAAACACTGAATTTAATAACCAAAAACTCCTCCAAAGAACGCATCTACATTTAAGTCAATGTAAATCTATCTGAACCCACAAAATCCCAGCAGAATCTTTTGTGCTATACTTCAAGAAAGCCACGAAATAGATACACTAATCACAACTCTTAGGATGAGATTTTACCTGAGTTACATAACCTGTATCCAACATCCAATTAACAGGAATGTGGAAACCTTTGTATCTCTCTGTAGCTGATTCTCTCATTCTTGACAAATTATAAACACCATGCTCCAATCTGCAATGACATTGCAGCTTGTTATAACAGAAAAAGGTGAAACCTTTTATGCTACTACCACCAGTATTAAAAACAGCAGTAATAATTTAAATGAAAATCCATACTTCTCAAACAAAGACTGCATTTTCTTGAGAGCATGCCCACAATGTTGTCTAGGATCATCATGAAATGACGAGACTTCAAATTCCACCTTCTTCAGATCACAATACCCGAACGCAGCTTCTCTTAATGCATCTGCCTTCTTTTCTGGCCAATCAAAGTGCTTCAACACTGCCCTTTCATCAACCTTTATCTCCATAAAAAAACAAAAATTATTACCAATTAACAAATCATTAAATTCACGAAATGGCAGTAACTAGGGAAAAAGAGGGTTACCAAGTAAGAGAGTTCATCATCAAGCCATTTGACAAAAGACACAACATCCTCAATATCAGTGAAGGCAGCAGCCTCAACTTCTTTAATCAAGAATCTAATGAAATCTCCTTGAGTCTCTACATCATTCTTAATCTGTAATTAAGACAATGATAAAAATTAAATGATGATAAAAAGGAACCTAATCTGGTTATATCCTGAAACAGAAAACACAAACATTTACATTAATGCAAATTTTGTCCTAAATCGAAAAAGAATTGAATTAGCCGGAAAAGCAAAAGCACAATCAAAGAGAAATATACTGAATTGTCATAAAAAGCCCACGTGGTTTGATTCAATTAGTGGCTTTTCGCACGATCAATTATCAAATTTGATTTGGGAATCTAAACACTGTCTTATCTGGTAAGAAACCTAGCAAACTTCCAAGAAAAAGTGCAGCATGGATACCATAAACGACATCGAGACCGGTCGATCTCAGTGACAGGGTGGCATAAAGTCAGTGGCAATATCAGTAAATAATCGCATGAACCATGACCAACAAGGAAAATAGTGAAACTCACGGCTAGTAAATGCGCTGAACGATTCTCAATTTCCCCTATCATGTCCTTCGCCGTAGCACCCGCCGCCGGCGGATCACCGGCGCCGCTGCCGGAATCCTTCCGGAAAGTCGAGTCCCTTCGCATCACGGAGTGGTAAAACTCAACCACCTCCGGAACTCTTCTGACCTTCGCCGGCGCTGGCTTTGAGCCCTTTCGTGGAGGAGGAGGAGGTGGTGGGGGAGGTGGACAGGCTGCTTTATGAGGACGTGGAGGCGGCGGCGGTGGAGGCGGTGGCGGATGAGGAATGTTGGAAATCTCCGCCAATGCGCGGTAGGCTGAATCGGCTAAAGAACCGTAAGAAGGGGATGAGACAGAGGATGTCAAACATTTGGGAGAAGATGAACGAAGAGAGGAGAGAAGCGACGCCGATGGCCGCGGAGGCGGCTTAGGAACGCGCGGAGCACGGGATCTTATCTCCAAGAACCCATCGGAAGTCGCCGGAATGTCATCAGAGTTGCTCTGAGAATGCGCGGACCTTTCATCTCTTTCCACCAAACCGAAAGATTCGTCTCTCTTGGCCTCTGTTTCATAGACACTCACAGAAGTGTTATTCTGGGTCATGCATTTTCTCAAATACTTGGTGGCAAAAGTAGATTTACAGTTGGTCGTCGAATCACAGAGCTTCGCCGTTGCCGATGAAGATGAAGCCTCCTCATGCTCCTGTTCACTCTCCGCAACAGCTCTTTTAATATCCAGTAACTCAGCCTGCATGTATCTGATTTTCTCATCATATACCTGATTCTGCTTGGACAGTTCCATATGCAAAAACTCATTCTCGTTTCTCAGTCTCTCGTTTTCTGCTTCCAAGCATCCGATCTTCTTCCTAGACCGTTCGATCTCAGAATCTTTGTTGGAAATCACGTTCTCCAAGACAGGAACAATGGCGACAGACTCTCTGAGCAGTTTCTGCTCCAACAACTCGGTCTTCAACCGCGACTCGCTCTCCTGCAAATCCTCGACGAGGCGGAGGAGTTCGGAGACGTCGGGAGGACGGGGCTGGACCTGAGCGGACGCGCGTGGGAAGTAAACGCCGAAGGAGCGTGAGAAGGCGGCGCCGGATCCCTTCTGGGTTTGCTGCTGCTTGCCTGAACTCGGCGTTGATAACAATGGCGGTTTGGGGGAGGCGTCAGGCTTGGGTTTAGCGTTGGGCGGTGATTTCTGCAAACCCACGGCCGATTTTACTTTGCCAGCAACCATTGTTGCACCTCTCTCTCACTTTCTGTCAACGCTAATAGAGAAGAGGAGGATTCTAGTCTACATGGGTCAGTGTCTTTTCTAACAGTACAAGTGTAAGAAAGGATTTGTTCTCAGATAAATATACTAACTAGTCTGAGTAGGGTATGGGTCCTGTGACTTGGTGGGTGGGTGCCCTCCTCTTATTTCTTAGCATCCTTTTTGGGGTAATTTTACAAACAAATATACCCTTAATCAAGTTTACGATTTCAACCATCCCACGCGCTTACAACTAATTCTGCTTTTAAGTCTTGTTTAACCATCTTTTCACATTAATTAACAAAATATCTTACTCGTTTTGGCTGACAAATCTATTATATTAGTAAAAAAAGTTTCAACATTTAATTTCTTTTGATAAAACTATCTTCCCAAATAAAATCTGTCAACAATTTATTGACGTTCATAAATAAATAGCGATTATATATTTAATTTAGACAAATATAATAAAATACGATAATTTACATATTGTGAAAAATAAAGATTGCTAATTGATAACTTTTAATTGGTTGGGTAATGCCATTGACATTAAAGTTCCAATTTTCAGAAGTTAGAATAGACAGGTCTAATACTCCTATAGTCCTATTTGCCAAATTAGAGGGAAAATACATGAACAAGAATTGGAAATTGTTAAAATTAAATTAATGTATGTAAATGGTATTTTCACACGCAGTTTTATTAGGTGGGATTCACAACTTTATTTCAGAAATTGATCATACTTACATAAATATTTCGGAAAGTGGAAAGATGTTTCCAACGGTCGAGTTGTAAAATGATGAATAACATGGAATGCTTTAAGGAGGGTGATATGTTTGAACTGGATTGGAGTTTGATTTATTGGGGTCCTAATTTTTGACTACTGGTTAATTGGAGTTTAAACTACTCCTCTTTCCATTTGGATCCTCAATTACTACCTAGAGTCCTACACACACTAAATCCCCATATTGGACAGTATACAATGGAATCATAATTATATTCTAGGTAAAAGAATCACAAGTAAAATATATATATATATAAGTATAATTTTAGTCATTATTCTTTGTTTGTTTTTTTAGTGAGTCATCGAAGTTGAAAGAAAGGAGATAATATATACTAAAAAATTTATCATGCGTTATCACAATGTATATTTTTATAAGGATGGGTAACAATTAAACTATAAGACATATGGTAAAGAATTTGTGAGTTTGAGTCTAAATATGAACTACAAGACTTGTGTAATATTTGGATATTAGGGTTTTAAATATCTGGGCCTCATTTAACTATAAATAATCCAAGTTTACTCTATAATAATGAGATCTTTAAATTATAAATAGTGTGGGATACAGATGATTTCAACTTGTGTATACATTAGTGAAAAAGGAATTTTTATTCTTGTAAATATAGATAAAACATAATTGTCAAATATTCAATGTTTTAGATCAAAGTAATACTAAAACCGTGAACATTGAAAAAATAGTTATTATGGAGCAGAGTTAGGATGAAGACATTTTAGGTGGGGGATGGTGTTTTAGTAAAATTCATGGCTAATATGTCACTTTCAGAAAAAGGGTCCTCAGCAAAACGAATATGACAATTAACCAACTTTGCTCCTTCATTTTCACTGTTTTTTTTTTTGTCTCTGCTCATTGCTCTACTCATCTTTCTCCCTTCTTACACTCTGGTAAATCAAACAAAATACTATAATATATATGTATATTTTTTAAACAAAGTACTATAATATCGAAATTGGCTTTTCTTTATAAATGGTTAAAAAAGGTCGAAAAATATTATATTGAGGGAGCAAGAATTAAAATACTCAATTACTTATAGTAAAAATGTATTTCCACCCACAAATATAAGGAGATATATTTTTTAGCCATGTTTTTCTTTTTGGACAGAAATACACTTTCAATTTGACATAAAAATGTACGAAAATTGAAAACATTATCGTTAGCCACTTATTAGAGATATTATAATATTTTAGATAAAAAAATGATTGGAAAGAATGATTTTTTATATTAGTAAATAGATGATTATATGAAAATAGAAATAAAGAATTATTTGCAAATATATTGAGAGAGAAAGAAAGGGTTGATAAGTAGTGAAGTTGATGTGCGAACCCCCTACTCGATTCTCTTGCTCCATTGCCCTTTTCATAGGATACACTCTCTTTCCTCTATTATTAATCCACTTTCCATATAATTCTTCTTGTTTTTTATTTACGAATTTGGTTTATCATGGAGACCCATTTTAACGTAAATTAGTAGCATTATACAACCTTTTGTTGTCATATTACAATTAATTAAAAATTACAGCTATATCATCAATAGCATTAACCGTATTAACTTTTGTTGTCATATATTTACAATTAATATATAACATTATAAATTACTTCGCTTCAAAAACCAAAAATTACATTGAAGTAATAATGTTACACCTATTCATTTTTCTAAAATTTATTTTACAACTATTCATGTACTAATTATGTTAATAGTTGCTGACGATTATTATTTTTTTCCAGAATGATGAAGTCCGTTAATTCGCAATAATATATCTTATGCCACCTTAAAAAAAACAAAAAAAGTTGTGGTGTAGTCATCACCATGCAATGATTCATATAGATACGACATAATCATAATAAAAATAATGATATATAATTATTATGTCCATTTCTATTTCATTAAATTATTCTTATACAAAAAACACTAATTCTCGCTAATAGTACAATACCCATTACTGTTTAACTATTAGTAAGACTAATTATGATAACTTTATCATTATTATTTAGTAGTTGACATCATTATTTTCCTCATATATACCAAGGTGAGGCAAAATCCTTTATTTAAAGTTAATAATATTTCATTTCTTATTTTTAGTATAGATAACCAACGTACATTATATATTATACGATATTATTAACATGCACTCAAAGTACATGTCATAACAAAAAATACAGTATTATCTGCAACATAATAACCCAAATAATTGATCATAGAAACATGTTCAAAGCCTAAATTGAAGAACTTTTGTGAGTCCCAGAAAAGTGTGTTTTTGGTCATGTTTCACTTTCTCAAGCGCAAATATTGACACAAGATTTACATACTTTACCAATGGGCACATTTATCATTAGGTTCGAGGACAAATATATATATATATATATTACTACTTGGAGAAGCAAACCCTATGTACGTACGTGTCTTTTAATGATAGTTGCCTTCGTAAATTTTAGTTATACTTGGAAATTATTTTCACTTACTTTTTACATATTCTAGGAAGACTTTTTTAGTCACCCCAAAAATGTTACTCTTTTCCACATGTGCTTAAAATATTATGTACTAGCATAGCATAATATAGGGAATTCGGGATATGTTTGCAGATTAGGGGCATTATTATCTAAGCTTGATTTAGAGTTCAAATGAAGATGTATATAGGTGCAAGGTTTCTTATAAATGGGTTACTTTTTGGTTTAGAGAAATGTGACAAATTAATAAAGCCACCTATTTCTCGGTTTCATTGTAAGTCAATGGACATAATAAATTAGAGAGGGTTATAAGAGCCAAAATAAGATATGATATAATTGTACGTGTTTTAAGTGTATGTGAAATTGCGAATAATGAGTGTACATATAAATATAATAGCTTCTTGGAACGCCCTCATCATATTATATTTTATCAAATATAATTAATATTAAATACGTCGATCCAACTCAAGTTGGGCTCAAGAAAACAAAAAATGTAGATACAATAACATTCAATTTTTACTTTTTTGGAACACATTTATTTATGCATCTCAGTACCAGCAAACAATTAAATTATTAGAATTTAAATCAAAACCCCATTCCAAACCTTAAAACGAAGATCGAACTCATAATATTAAGTTGATCGAATCAATTACTCAGATACACCTAGAATAATTATTATCCCTTGTTGGTTCTTATGATATTTTCAACTTCTAAAATGAATCACCTTTTTTTTTTTTTTCTAATTTCAAATAAATATCTTCAGCATATTTGGTGAATTGGTGTGGTACAACCACTTTTAGGGTAGGTTGAGTCTGAAAAACTGTGGCATGAGAATTTTGTGACGTCATGTTTTAAGTTATCTTATTAATTTTTATGTACTGACTTATCGGAAATTAATTAGTGGGTCGAAAAATCTATGTATATTTAATGGACGATATTGTGGTCTGATTGATGTGCACAATAACTGGACCATATGTTGTGGATTTCACAATAAATAAATAAAATCAACCAAGAAAATCTGACAAATCGGATCCACTTGAATCTGGTTTGGCCAATGATTTTAGACAATGGCTTTTATAAATCTCACACGACAAGGCCACAACAAAATAAATAAATGAATGACCCAAAGTGGTCATTTGTCATTTAATCAATTCATAAAAACTCACATATATAATATTGTTTTGTTGATATAATTCAGTAAAACAAAATCTATCCACAACATAAATTTTTATTTTCACTCATCAATCTCTATTTTATGTGTTAACTCATTTTCAAAATTAGTTAAAAGAAATTACAGAATCCTGAAGCCACCAAATATAGCTGGATTTTCCTTATCATTTTTTAATTTATTTTATAAAAGGAGATTGAACGTGCATTCTGTTATAAATTGATTTAATTTTCATATAATAAGACAATATAATATCTAAAAAAGGGGAAGCCGAAGATCTTTGGTTGAATTTATTATTGCATCTGCCACCTTGCTTTTTAAGGAAAGAACACCATTTAATTATAGAGCGATTTTATTTGGAATAGCAAATGTCCTGTATTTCTGATCATTTAATTTTCAGACACAAGTCCATTGCATGTGAGAAGCATCTAAAATTCAATTTCATATCTTAATCATCTATTATTGCACTATATTAATTAAAAAATAGTAATAAGTAAACTAACGAATTTAATCTGCCCAAATTAGCAACACAACACAACAAAACAAAGCAAGCAGACACTCACAGCTAGAACAATTCTATGAACAAAACCAATCTCCAACATCATTATTGGTACATCAACTCATTATAACATATGATTTCTCATATTATACCGTCTATATTGGGCAAGAGCCTGCAATATTTATATTTTGACTATCTTTAAAAATCGATAGCAATAAAAAAAAAAAAAAGAAAGAGAGAAGGATTGATGAAGTTGAGGTGGTGGTGAAAGGAATATGAGAGGAGATAGGGAAGTTGGAGGAATAAATGAAAAGGTGGTCCTCAATCTCCAATTCCATTTCCCTATTTAATTAATGGCATCATATTTTCTCAAGAAATTAAAAAAAAAAAGGGTTGATCTTAAATTAATTAATAAGATCATGAATCATTCCTCTCAACACATGCACACCATCAATTCCATCTCCTTACATACACCGTCGCTTTCATTCTTCTGCCGCCCCAACATTTTTTCTTCATTTATTCCACCTCCTTTTATTAACATCATGATTTTTATTTATGTATTATTTTTTTTTATTTTTTTGGAGTGAGTCTCTTGTGAGATCATCTCACAAATTTTTATTGCATTGCGTGAGACGGGTCAACCACAACCCAATCACCCCACCCAATCATCCATAACTCAAACCCTACAATTCATATGTTGTTTATGGGTGATGGGGCTCCGTCTCACGGTAACTACCCGTGAGACATGAGTTTTTGTGATTTTTTTATGGTTAAATGGAAAATTAATAATTTTGGCTGAAGAATATTTTGCGGTAAATCAGTAAATTGGAATTAACTTTGGTTGTGGTGGTACAATTAATTCGTCATATCTTATGAGCTGCCAGCAGCCCAACTGAAAAGAATAATTGTATTTGACTGGGCCTAAGCCCAACCGAAAGGTTAAGCTTATCTGTCTCGCCTGCAGCCCAAATAATGTATCAATTTAAATTTGTTAGCTAGTCATCTTCTTAAATTACTGGATTCGAATACAAATTTTAAAATAAATAGATTTAAATCCATTTAAATTATTCATAATTTAATCAAAATAAATGCAATAAATTTCATATATGTCAATCCAAATAATATCAATTGTTAAATCCAAATAATATTAATATCAAGCTGATATTCAGGACGAATATTAACTAACCATTATAAAAAGTAAAATTTTGACTGATGTAGTTTTTTTTTTTTTTTTTTTTTTTTTTTGTAAGAGGATATGGTTGATTTAATTTGTACAATAGCTAGGAGAGAGGGAGGGAGGGAGAGAGAGAGAGAGAGAATGCTGTATAAGAAATGCTACACCATTTGCATATACACGTAGAGTGTAATATCTATATTTTTATAACATAACGTAAGCTAAAATAAGGGTATTATTATCACAATCACCTTAAAACACAAAATATAAAAGTAAATTGCATATCTAAAAAAAAAAGAAAGAAAAAAACGTTCCTTGACCAATGAGGTGAGAGTGAATCTAAAAGTGATTAATGGGGGAGAATTTGAGGGGTGGAGTAGTAAAGGGCCCATTAACTAAGCCCAAAGCAATGTAGCGGTAGGCCGCCTCAGTTAAGTGGACCCCATCCCAATTCGAAAAAGCTCTTGGATCCAAACAGGCCTTTGATCCAATATGACCACATCTCGCTGAGTTATTGAAATTGTACGGCCCACCTCCTCCACAGCACGCCACTAATGTCCCATCTGTAAATCCTGCATTCCAACACCATTTACTCAATTACCCCATTTTATTTCACCTTTTCCCTTAAAAAAAAAAAAAAAAAAAAAAAAAACTCCAATTTTGAACTTGACGGTGAAGTTTGGTACTCACCATAATGGTGTGGAGCATGAACGAATCTCTTAGCAGCACCATAATAATCAGCATAACTGATTTTGGCATGAGGGTATTTCTGTCGCAACCTTTCCAAAGCTAATTTGAGCTGAGAATTATGGTACTTGGAGAAAGCGTTATAGGCTTTGAGACATCCATTTTGGTCGTAGGCAGTTTTATCAGCTGTCCTAAACAATGTTAGATACACTGCGCTGCAACCAATAGGCAGGTTCCCTGGCACCATTAATTCCACTGCACCTTCCTCTATAAGCATCTAAACAAGAAGAAAAGAAAGTAGGGTCTAATTAATTATCTTTCTTGATAAGTAATTATATTTAGTGAATCATGTGACAGAAATAATAATGGTCAACTCACGGTAGTAGCTGCAGCAATAGCTTCAACTACCATTGGTACCATAGCCTTAAGTTGTTCGATAGTCCCACCAACAAAGAAAGGATAGTTATAATCATTACCGCCAATCTCCCCCACCAGAAACAAACTCCTTTTAAAGTAGTTCGCACAATCTGTCCCAACGGTAGACATAATTAATCACACATGTTTTTCTAAGGGAACATAATAGTAACATCATTGTAAAATTAAATTACAAAAGTCAATATTATTCATGTTCTAGAGCAACAATCGGTTTAATTCTCTACACCCCTATACTATACATCGAGTGTATGATAATGGTAATATAGAGTTTAATTACTAATTTAGTGGTAATAGTACCTTGTTTGGTGGAACAAATGGTGGATTTGAGCTTGTTGAACCAGCCAAGCTGCACACTTAGTGAATCATTTGTCCACAGAATCTGTCCAATTTTATGATCGTAAAAGAATTTTGAATCTAGAGCAGTAGCTCCCGCGACTGCAAAGTTTACTCCTTGTTCAAATTTTGTACCGTTATGATCAAGGCCTAAATACGGAGGTAGATAACGCAATCCGTACGCCGCCGCTGCAATTTCACAAATATTTGTATCATTGCAATTTAAACAATCTATTGCAAACTCTATTTTATATTATATCTTATGATTCAGAAAGTTACAGAAAATTAAGTAAATACTCTAATAGAAGAAACATTAATTTTGTGCCCCCTTGGGCAGTGAAGTAAGATCGTAAAATTGTATAATAATGATGTCATCACTGTATGTATACAACTAATAGAGGAATCCGAATCCGACTATTGTTAAAGAACTTTGACATTCATATTTCCCTACACATCTACATTGTGTGATATAATTGGTTGTGTAGCAAAAGTTCAAAATTGTGTTATGCATAAAGATATGTAGTCTTGAATTTCCCATATTTCCAATACTACCAACTCCCCAAGACTTTGAGAAAAGCCAGAAAATGAAATTGTGTGGCGTTAGATTAGATCCAAAGTGATAATGTCATACCATGCCAATTGAAATTTGGGATCAACATGACAAAGATATAATTAAAAGATGTATTATAATGTTTTAATGGAAAGAAGTCAAGTACCAATAAAGTCGACAATGAGGCGTCCATCGGAACAACGTCCGGTGGCATGGTGGAAGAACGTTTCGCCGTAGGGAAGTGCTCCGATCACCGGAAATTTGAGGGCTCCAGAAAGCAGCAGATTTCCAGTGTCGGCAAGAGAATCACCAAAGCTGAAGATTGAGTCATATTTTGGAGGATCACTACATACAACATTGGTTGAGAAAAAGGTAATGAGGAGAAATAAAATCATGCTACCAAGTTTGTGAGAGATGAAACAAAAAAATTCTAAGTAAAAAGAGCAACTTTGTACTGCTTTTGCCCAGATATTTGACAATCTGAGTAACCTTAAATAGGGCACCTCCCCAACTGCTTTGTGGCGATTTCTGGTTGGTGTGTAATAAATCAATTATAAAATGCATAACTTGTGAATTAATATTGCAATAAAAAATCCCTATATATAGATGGTGTAGACTGGGAAAGTGGAAGGCTCTCATTGGAGTTGAATTCTTACATCCATTAATTTTAAATATGAAGATGACCTTCATGAGCCTTATATGTCTGAACTATTTTTTTTTTTTATAAATTATTTGATTTCTATTTGGCAATTCTAAAAATAATACCATGTTGGCAATTCTACATGATATTATCGTTCATGGAGGATGGAACAGATCTAATGCATAATTAGTTCCCAAATTTTGTGAGATGATGAAAAAAATAAACTAAAATAAGTTTTTTCAATAGTGTGGGAAGAGATGAAGGATGAAAATATCGATATCGCAATTTTAATTTTACGGATATATCGATGGATATATCGATATCGCCAAAAATTTGAAAAAATGACGGATATCTTATTAAAATTTTGAAAATTTAATATGAAATTTTAGGGATTATTTTAACACATCATTACACATATATTCTACCCAAAATCACAATAAAATAATATATTTAAAACTAACATATATATAATAAACTTTATAAATATTGTACTTCATAAAAAAAAACTGACAATATATTACATAATACAATACAAAATTACTAAAATTACATGATATAATACACTAGAACCCAAAAGATGACCTATGAGGTTCAAACATAGTAGATGGAATGTCATCTTTGTCCAGACAGTACCGATATCAACTCCTCATATTAGAGTACTCATGGATATAGTTATGCACATCTCATTCATAAGTTTTTTTATCTCATCCAACTGCTTCACCATGAATTGGATAGTGTATACTAATCCAATCATATTGTTGATACTCATTTTGATCTCTATACGACATTTCTTGAGGAGGTGAGTGATGAAAAACATCTTGAGTACTCCAACCAAATTGTGAACTTTCAAAGGTGTCAGGAACATATGAATATATTCTTTCTACTATCAAACAAAATACATTTTTCAATTTTTTGAATCAAAATCGCGAATTTTGATATATATGCGATAATTTGCGATATATCCGCGATATTTCCCGATTTCCATCCAATTTTGTACTACACTGAACCGATATCGATAATTTGCAATATTTTGCGATATATCCGCGATATCCAGGAAGAAATACATTAATATCCAATATCCATATTGCAATATCCATATCCGCGATATTTTACAATATTTTCATCCTTGGAAGAGATTATGTTTTTATTGGTTAAAATCATTTTTCATGATAATTATAGTGTCTTTCAATTTTGGTTTTATAAGTATCACAATTTTCAATTTAGTTTCACAACTTAAGAATCCATCCAATTTCAATACAATCTTGACCGAAAAAATTGAATTTCGTTTGAAAATGATTTTCTTGTGACCTAGAACATGACGATACGTGTCAATAAATAAGAATTTGACATATGACACTACACCAATTTTAGGTTGTAGTGAAGCAACAGGTGTAAGCAGAAATTGAGTAAGAAAAGAAATCAAGAAGAATCTGATGATGAAGTTATTAAAAGTCATCATGTATCTTAAGAGAAAAAACAACAATTAACTAGAAAATGGAACATGTAGTGAAGAAAATACAGATCAAACAAAAAGATTGTTATCTTGTGTTGATGGAGAGAATGGTTCTCATAGAGATCCTATCTTATTGCTCACTGGGCCTTCAAACATCATCAATTTTGCAAATTAAAAAAAATACTCAGAAGGATGTGAACTCAGAACAACTAGAATATATATATATATATAACAAGAAAAATATGATTCTCTTGAACTATTTAAAAAGGTAAATATGTAATACCTTAAAAGTTTTTATATAATACCTTAAAAGTATACAAGTGATACCTAAAGAGTATGTAACTGATACCTTAAGAGTATACAATTCATACTTTAAGAGTATTGTAACTAATATCTTTCACTCAATGAATAACTAATACCTTATACTATAAGTATTAATACCTTAAAAGGTAAATATGTAATACCTTAAATGTGCACATATATAATACCTTATACTATAAACATTAACACATTAAAAGTAAATAACTTAAAAGTTGAGGTGTGATACCTTAAGAATAAATGTGTGATACCTTAAGAGTAAATATATAATACTTGAAGAGTATAAACTTGAAACCTTAGCAATATACGCACGACGCACACAAATTATGATGTGGCCGCACGTGGGAGCGGCCCATGTGCTGGGTCGAGTTGGGGGATCCCCGGGGACACATAAGTTTTTGCGAACCATTACATATATGAAAAATCTTTTCTACCATAAATATAAAAAAACGTGTTTTTTTAGCCACTTTCTACTTTTTGGACAAAAACATCCTTAAATTTGAATTAAAAAAACACATGTAAACATCTTTTTTTTTTTTTAATCCATTTTTAGTTTCAATATTTTGCCCACAACTTTGTAACGACAGGTCCTAAGCATCAACACAAATCAAATTCTCTGATTGAACACAGATCAAATAATGAGAACTGGGATGTGGCCTAATTAAACCAATCCCATGATGAGACAACCTTAATGGTCAACAAATCCAGTGGTTAAGGAAGAAGTTGTAGCACAATAATTAGAAAATGGAGGAGTTGTATAAGATCCTTGGAGTAAGCCCTTAGTTATCCATTTATATGCAGCCTCTGTTAAATGCACACCATCCCAATTGACATACAACCATGCCTCCTCACAACACCTTGCCTCTGCACTTCCACATTGGGCCGACATGTTCATGTTGAACGGCCCTCCTCCTCCGCAACATGCCCTAAATGGTCCGCCCGAAAATCCTACAACAATTTTATTTTTGTCAATTAATTAAGATTTTTTTTTAAAAATTCATTGATCTAATTTTGTACCGTAGTCATAGGCGGAACTGGTAAGATCAATGACAGCTTTGTAATAATCTGCGTAGATTATGTTAATGCGAGGATGAAGCTTTCTTATTCGATCAAGTTCCAACTGGAGAAGTTCGTTGTGGCTCTCAACGAACTCATTGGGTTTGGTAAGACAACCCGTTTTGGAGTCGTAATCTCGTTCATCGGAACTACCAAACATTGTAAGATAAGCAGCAGAACATCCGAAAGGGAAGATCCCTGGCACTATAAGTGTCTCTGCCCCCACATTGATAAGCTCCTATTTCATGAGTAACATTACTTTATTGAGTTAATATTAACTAGTTGGATAGTAGGAAAATGGAGATGGTAGGTAGTGCTTACATCAATGGCCGACCTAATAACTTTTATAACCTCAGGAACAAATGAGTGAATCTCTGCTTCAGTTTTCCCTTGGAAGGTTGCTAAGTTATAGTCATTGCCTCCGATTTCTCCCACAACAACCAGAGAGGCTCCAAGAAATTTCTTACAATCTGCCAAAATTAGTATTAATTCAAGAAAGAATTGAATCTTTTTTCTAATATTGTGATACAGATTAAACCATAATTACCTGAGAAATTCTGGCAGATTTGGGAGAGAGAATCTTTGAACCAGCCCAACTGAGCAACAAGAGAAACATTGAGTAGAGAAATCTGAATTCCCCTTTTATCGAAAAACGAGTCCTCCATTGCAGTGGCTCCGGCCACAGCAAAATTCGCCCCCGTCGCGAAACTGCTACTGCCTCCACTCTCATTCTTTCTACTGTGGAAGGGTGCAACATATGGAAGTCCCAATTCTTGAGCTAAAAAAATAAAATAAAAAAGAAATGATAGTAACAAATAATCATGTGTAATTGATGCATGGTTATAAAGTAGGTTACCAATGAAATCGATGATGAGACGGCCATCGGAGCAGCGGCCGGTGGGACGATGAAAGAAAGTTTGGCCATATGGTGGGAATGAGAAATTGGGCAGTTTCTCAGGTTCGTACAACCACACTGCATTTCCGGTGTCGGAAACTGAATCTCCGAAGCTGATTATGGAATCGAAACATGCATCTGCACATTTATTTGGCCTTGACCACATGAGGAAGGTACAAGCCGCCAATGCAAGTCTTACTCCAAGTCTTGCAGCCATGGAGTAAGGCGGCTAACTGATTGCCTTTGTTTATGATTAAGTACAACCAGTTGCTGCTTTAAGTATAAAATATTTAAAAGCAGGGTTGGTGGATAAATAGATTTATTAAATAACAAGTATGTATCAACAAAGAGAAATTACACACACCAAAATGTAAACCAATCTCAATGTGTTTCCATTCCTGTAAACTTGAAAATATTAATACGTTCAGTATTTAATTACTGAGGGATTAAAATCGAGATTATTACAAAAACGAACACAATATATTATTTATATTTTAATAGTAGTATTGTATATAATAGTAGTTGGTATATACTATTATATGGCTCATAAAATACGACATAGAACAATTAAATTAAATTTAATAAAATTAGAAAAAATTATATATAATTTATATAGAAATAAATATTTATAGTTTTGTATATCGCCATGTTATATATATAGGTGAGGTTGTACACCTCAAAAATATTACACACATCTCAAAAATGGAATGTGTTTAGTAAGTTTTGAGGTGTATTTATATATTTATAGATATATTTATCCTCTTTATTATAATTATTATTGTTACCAATATATAATTGGAAAAAATTAGATAAACCACTCTTGCAATCTATTTAGTTACTATATTAAGAATGAATGTGTATGAATTTTTTTAATCAATTCTTATTAATTAGAAGTACGAAGAGATATCACATCTAAATTCTTATTTAAGCATATACAATTTTAGCAATTATTATCAATAATAACTACATATTTCTATCACTATATTATCTGATAGGTAGAAAATAGGTGCATATTATTGTTGATTAATTTGAAATTTTATGATATTTGATATGAGTAAATGCATCATTTTCTTACCTATGTGTTTTTGGTCTCCAAATGTTTCATATATTATTTTCTTAATTATTTAGGAGTTTTTTGAGCCTTTTCGAATTAAGAGATGTGTTCATGAGCCAAGAAATGAAGCCAAAACGAAGTTGGGTCAGTTTGGGACCAAAAACCAAGTACACTGGGTAGCCCATTGTCGGTTTGGTCTGCCAGCGTGAAGCCCATCGTGGCCAACGAAATTTTGAGCGAGTTTTTGGGCTTAAAAATGAAGAAAGCTCATCTTTTTAGGGTTTAAAACTCACCCACACGCCTAGGATGAGGGCATAATATAATTTTGGAGTGCTCCCAAACCACAATAACCTTTGTTACTTTCTTTCTTCCCAAATTACATTGTAGAGAAAGATAAATAAGTTGGGGGAGTAAGAAACATCTCTAGATTAATTTTTCTCATGAATTCTTCTTAGATTTTTATGGTTGGGATTTCAAGGATGCAAGACTAGACTTCATAATTCGGTTAGAATTGATGTTTGAACCCGTGTATTTATTTATGTTTTAATTAATTTCATAATTCTATCTTGATGTTTTGATTGAAATTGTTTATGCTATCTGATTGACATGATTTCAATTATTATTGTTTGATTTGGATTGACCACCTAGGTTAAGTATTTCATAATTGATTGCTAGAATTTTAAATCATGAATCCTAATTGTTGTGATTTAACTTTCATTAGTAGCAAACTAGAAGTTGTGCATCTCTAGGATAACATAATCTTAGATTATCGAATCAAGTTTGTGTATTCGGAGTCTAGTTCATTCTATCGTCTTAGTGATTAATGCATTTAATAAATTAAATTTAGAGAGCTTATTCTAGATTATTCAATTAAATAAGATTAATTAGAGATCTTATCCTAATTTAACTAATCTTAATAGACGATTCGGTTTAACAGAGCTTGTTGTTAGACTATGAGTGATAATTCCATAATAATCTGAGAGAGAGGAGTTACATTAATTGAGGGATAATTGATATCGGGGATAACTGAAATATTTTCATCTATTGATTTCTTGTTATTTAATTTACTTTCTAGGTTAGTTAATTAATTTAGTGATAGTTAATCAATTCAAAACCCCCATCTTTTCTTATTTCATCGAATTGAACATATGTGACATAGTTAATTTTTCACTCTTCGTGGGATCGACTCCAACTTGCCCCATCTACTAATTAGTTAGGTTTGGAAGAATTTAATTAATTTTATCGCGTCACGACAGCTCGGTCATTATCTAAAAAAAACTCACTATTTTTTATATTATTAATTAATGTTCATACTAATATATTAAATATTTTTTAAAAATAAAAAAATTAATACTTAATGGCTATATATGAGTTTTTCTAGGAAAATGAATTCATGTGATTAAAAAACTTAAAACTTAAAAAAAAAATTCAACTAAAATATGTAAACTACATGCTGATAATAATAATAATAATAACAACAATAATAATAATAACCTCCGATTTCTCTCACAACAACGTAACTAGAGAGGATCCAAGAAATTTCTTACAACCTGCCAAAATTAGGATTAAGTACAACCAATTGCTAGCTGCTTTATGTATAGAATATCTAAAAGCAGAGTTGGTGGATAAAGACAAATTTATCAAATAGAGGTATGTATCAATAAAGAGAAATGTAAATCAATCCCAATCTGTTTGCATATCTGTATTCTTTACATGAACAAAGAATGTAGTTGCACATCGAGTACTATAATAAATACTAATGGTCGGAAAGCTTGGAAGAGACAGGACAAAGAGAGTAGAACTGAGGAATAGCAAAAGATCCTCGAATTAAATCCATTGCCATCAATCTGTAAGCTGCCTCTGTGAAATGCCTGCCATCCCACCTTACATACGAAGAAGGATCCTCGCACGCTGCAGTTCCACTACACCCACACAACGAAGATGTATTCACATTGCGCGGTCCACCTGCTCCACAACAGGCTTTGAGGACGGCGTCCTTTGCAAATCCTGCAACAACATCATCACTTACACACACCATCCAAAATCTTGTTTGAGATTCTATTGAGATTAATTACCATATTTTTGTGGGGATTGATAAAGTTGCATTGCGACATTGTAATAATCTGCGTAGATTATGTTGATGTTTGGATTCTGGTCCTGAATGCGGTTGAGTTCCAACTGAAGCAGCTTATTGCGGTACTGGGAAAATCTGTTTAGCCAATTCAGGCAACCGGTTTCTGGGTCGTAATCTTCGTCTTTGCAACTCTTGAAAATTGTTAGATGAGATGGCGAACATCCAATTGGGAAGTTCCCTGGAACCATTAGAGTCACTGCTCCAAGTGAATTCAATTCCTGTATTACATGATCCTAGAGTTGAAAGCTTTCCATGATAGCATATAACCTGGGCAATGATAAACTGAAGCTTACATCGATTGTTAAACTGATTGTTTTGACAACTTGAGGAACAAATGATTGCACCACATCCAGGCTTTTTCCATCCAAAAATGCGTGATTATAATCGTTACCCCCTATCTCCCCCATTAGGATCAACTAGTTTTCGAGTAATTCTTTACAATCTGAATGCAAATTTACTACACAACATTATCCAATCTTGGTTATCAAATCTTTATAAAGACAAAAAAAATAAAAATCTCGTTTCTAAAATTTTACATTTTAAAGTTACATGTCATATGTATTGTAATGTTAAAGTAAATTATAACAGGCACTCCAAGTTCTAACTTGTAAATATTAGGTTAACTGGAATAAAATCTGGAGTTTTTTAAATTACATTATTAAAATATAAAAAAATAAAAAATCGTTAGGCAAATGATTAAGCATATATACAAAAAAAAAAAAAAAAAGGTCCCTGGTCATGCACAACTGTACTAGACAAAACTCTATACTCACCAATTATTGATGGCTTTTTTTATTCATTATTTTAATTCAACAAGATTATGTAATCTGGCAATTATACTTTTGTCTATCATCCAAACGAGTTATAACAATTAAATACTGATGGAAAGTAGAATTCATAATAATAGCACTTTAAAATGATTGAAAAAGCTGTCAACGGTAATTTTATTCAAAAATTTCACTTACAAATTAAATGCCATTATACGAACAATTATACACCATTAGACAAGTAAGAACACGTAATATTTTTTGAAAAAAAATAAATAAAAAATTGTAAGATGATTATTTTTGCAAATTAACAGCATTTATCCAAATTTCCGTTAATAAAAACAGTTGGTTAATGCAAATTAAATCTCAACTTACCTGCAGGTTTTTGGCAAATATTAGGTAAGAAACTATTTTTGGCAATAAAAAATTTAAGTGGCCACTGCACGTGGGACCCCACCTGTCGAGGAACATTTCAAAATTTTTGGTTTGCTCTTTGAGGAAGATATCAAGATTTTTATATGTTTTCCATATTTATACAGTTTTTCAGACACACGTCTTAATTTACCACACTTCGCCAAGTAATCTGCCTAGTTTAATATACAAAATGATTTTATTAAGTGGAGCATAAAAATATTGTAATATTGTTTTTATAAATATTTTGGAAATCTTGACCTACTCACCTATAATAAAAAAAAAATTGATATAGCCACAATCAACTTTTGGGATAACCGAATAAGAACAACAAACATCATGAGGATTAAAACGTGGTATGAGACAGCTGATGAACTTGTAAAATTTTGAAGTAAAAGCATATGATCATAAATTATTACAAAAAAGGAAGTAGATTGATTATACGGAACAGATAATTCATAATTTGGGTCTCAAGTAAAGACCCTATTGCGGATTCGGGGGTCTACTGTTAGCAGCAGAAACACGAGATCCCCATTCTAGCAACTCTTTGCTAGTATCATCCTTGTGAACAAATATTTCTATGAAACACAGAGATTCCTTGTGCGTCCCCGTAGCTGTTGATATGGCTTCTATCAATTCATCTTCCGTTTTCACCTAATGTCACGCCACAACCAATTGTTAGAATGCTTGATAGTACGATGACAGAGAAAACAAGTGTATATATAATATATGCTAACCTTGGCAGTCCAGCATTTGCCTTGTCCATTGTGGATAGCTTCCACAAGGCCTGTGTAGTCCCAGTTCTTGATCACATTGTAGGGCCCATCGTGTATCTCAACTTCGATTGTGTATCCTCCATTGTTAATCAGGAATATGATGCAATTCTGTTCACATCTTATCATCGTAGAAATATCTTGAGCAGTCACCTGTATCACAATCAAGTTTGTGTTATGATGATCACGGTAATTAATAGTGGAATGCAGAGCACTGGATTGGTGCTCACTGACCTGGAAACTTCCATCACCAATGCAGGCGATTACACGTTTATCTTTTGCAGCCTGTGCATAACCAAGAGTCGCACCAACCGACCATCCAATAGATCCGTATTGCATCTGAAATTCAAATCTGTATGGAAACAAATCATCACTCAATTTGTATAGTTGGGAGAAGAAGTAACTGATGATTGAATTTTAAAGCGAGGGCTTATATACCCGCAATTTTCAGGAAGGCAAAGCTTTTGGCAATTGAACCAAGAATCTCCTGTCTCTGCAATCACTGCATTGTTGCCACCAAGCATTTCCTGTATGTGCTTGAAGAGAATGTTGACCCTCAATGGCTCCTCGCAATCACGCTTCAAAGCAATGCCAGGAGGAACATATATCCTACGGTAATTCTCCATGGCAGTGCTGTTCTTCTTCAGCCTTTTGGCTAATGCAGTCAGGAAATCTGTCATGAAAACCCAACCAAATGAAGGGCCATCGCCTATAGTCACACGCTTTGGCTGCACAATGACAGATTTCTCCTTCTTGATCAAGAGAGAGTATCCAACGGAGCTGTAATCGTTGAAAATAGGGCCAACAAAGACATAGGCATCAGCAGACTCTACAATCTCCCCACAGAAGCCGGTGCTCACTGCACCCCAGTACGTCCCGATGAAGTGGGGATGGTGCTCCGGAACGAGCCCCTTGCCTGAGGGCATGACAGCTATTGGATAGCCACAAGCATCTGCTAGTTCAACAAATGCCTGTTGTGCCCTTGAAACCCTTAGCTTTGGACCTCCTATAATCACAGGCTTAACTGCTTTGTTCAGAAACTCAGCTGTTGCTTCAACTGCAGCTTCCAAACCTAGTTGATTGCTCACCCTGTTACGAGTTCAACAAAACAGAGGATTCAGGACATATCAAAATGTCTTGTAAGAATATTAAGATGATCAACTATAAAGTGGAAAAGTTGGGAGAGAAATCATAGACTCACTTTGGTGCAAGAAAAAATGGAACAGGGTCTCTTGCAAAAGTGGGATGAGGAATTCCAGACAAGTTACAGCTTATGCTAATGTACGCAGGCTTACTCTCCTTCAAAGCGGTTGAAATCGCGGTATCGATCAATTCATGGGCATCATCCAAGTTACTAACAACTGCCTGTAAATAGTTACTCAAATAATTAGCTCTAGCATTTCTCTTGATGCATAAACAAAAGCTGATTAAATTCGTTTTACCTGAATACAAGTGATTGCCTGGAAACACCGTAGCTCCTGAGTGAAATCGGGTAGCCCGATGGTATGATGCAAGATTCGATTAGTCCCATAATCGTTGGAGTTGGGCCCACCAACAATGCAGATGACGGGCAAGTTCTCACTGTAGGCTCCGGCGATGGCGTTGAGTACACTGAGCCCACCCACAGTGAAAGTCACGACACAGGCGCCGACTCCCTTGGCTCGTGCGTAGCCGTCGGCTGCGTACCCGGCGTTCAGCTCGTTGCAGCAGCCGACCAAGTTCAGCTCCGGCTCGTCTACGAGATAATCCAGTAAAGTCAGGTTGAAATCACCTGGAACTGAGAACACGTCTCTCACGCCTATCTGGACCAGCCGCCGAGCCAGATGGCGGCCCAGCGTCCCACAACCGGCGGCTGGAGCCGGGTGAGCGGTGGCGCCGATCATATTGTTACTTGCTTCCATGCTTTTTTTTTACTTTCCAAGATTTATCCGATCAGTTTGAAGAGAAGAGGTTGGTTTGTAGAATTGTCTTTCTGCGGTTGCATTTATAGAAAACATGAGTTTGTTTGAGTTGGGGTTGAACACTGGGAAGCTTTAGAGGTGAAGAAGGTAAACCAGCAAAACAACCTCAAATGGTATTTGATCATTGGTTTGTGAAGCGGTATTGTTGTCGGTAAGTTACTATTTTTAAGACTTGTATTGGTGAATAATGTCAAGAAAGTTATGTAATGGTGTTTAATTAATTTGATTAAGTGGGAATCCACGGAAACCAAAGGCGAATGCCACTTGATATGATTACTTTAATGGTTTCATAATCAAGTGGGCTTACTTCTTTTTTTTTTTATCTTTTTTCTCTGCATTGACCCAATTGACCAAAATGCACTGCTCCTGGTCAATAGTTTGATAAACTCTCTTTTCTCTTACACTTCATATTTCATTTTGATGCACAATAAAAATAAAATAATATAAGGAAAATAAACAAACGTAGCAATTGGTAGTAAAGAGAGGATAGATTTTGCAAGCAGTACCTATAATTAGAAATAATAGTTTTGATAATAACAACACATATATCATGAAGAGCAACATACTCTTAAAATGACTGTCCAGCATGGAAAGCTTCTAAACCAGCATCAGTCCCAACCCAAGTGAACCCTGTGCCTTTAGATATTCCTCTTGCCTTCATCACCTCTCTCAATTGGCTTACACTATCCCATCTTCCTGCATCGGCTAACGTATTAGATAATGCAATGTAAGCCCCCGGCCTGCTCTTTGTGCTTACTTTAAAAAGCTCGTTTGCAGCTATTTTAGCAAGCTCAACATCGGCATGTAGTCTACAAGAACTCAGCAAAGCGGCCCAAACATCAGAATTGGGCTTTTCAGGCATATGCATTACAAATTCAAATGCCTGGTTCAAACTTCCTGCACGTCCTAAGAGATCAACCATGCAGGCATAATGCTCCATTCTTGGCTTCATCGAATAAACTCTTTCCATGCTCTCAAAGATCTCCCTTCCTTTACTCACTAGCCCAGCATGTGCACACGCAGAGAGAGCGCTGAGAAATGTCACGTAATTTGGCACAATTTGACTTTCACTTGTCATTCTATTAAAGAGAACAAATGATTCATTTGGATTCCCATTCTTCCCATATCCATCAATCATCGATGTCCATGAAAATATGTTCCTCTTTGGCATGTGGTCAAAAATGCATCTTGCATCCTCTGTTCGCCCACATTTTGAATACATGTCTATCAGAGCACTACCGATCTTTATGTCTGTGAAAGACTCGGTTTTCATTAGTTGCCCTTGAACCTGTTGACCAATTTCAAATGCTGATATTAGAGAACAAGCTCCAATAATGCTTGCAAATGTTGATAGAGTCGGCCTAAAACCTAGACACTGCATATCAATATAAATCTCTATTGCCTTCTTAGCCATTTCAACTGATTTACTATATCCTTCAATCATGGCATTGTAAACCACCACATCTTTCTCCAATGTTTTTCCAAACACATCCTCAGCATCCTTCCAACGAGCTAGATTCATATACCCTGTGATCATCGACGTGGAGCAAAACACACTCTGCTCTAACATCAAATCAAACACTCTCCGTGCATAGTCAATCCTCTTGCTCTTCACATACGAGTCAACTAATGCAGTGTAAAGCACGTCGTCGCCTTCGATATCCGATTTCACTATCTGGGCATGAACCTCCCTTCCTATACCACCCAAACACAACCCTGCATTTCCACTAGTTGAACCCTTCAAAACCATCGAAAACGTGTACGCATCAGGCTTTTCATTTGAAAAGTAGAGTTCTCTCACCAAATCAAATGATTTTTCAACTAGCCCATGTTTTACAAAACCCGATATCATGTAATTATAGGCCGACAGAGTTCGTTGAGGCAATTCATCAAACACCTGGCGCGCATACGATAAACAAGAGGATTTGATATAAAGAATGAGGAGCTTGATGGAGATGTTAACATTGGGTTTGAACCCAGTTTTGAAAAAGTGCGCATGGATCTTTTGGCCATGGAAGGGGTGATCAGAGTTGATGTAATTCTGTAGAGCCGATGCCGGAGAAAATACTGCTGGGGAATTAACCTCTGTTCGTCGGAAACTTGGAATAGGTTGTACGAAAGATTTGATATTGCTTAACTTGTCATGTCTCATTTTGTTTCCATGATTTGAACATCAAAGAATGATAATTACAGGGTATATTCAAGTTCTGAAGTGGTGAAGGGGGTTAATTTTTCACTTTTTCTTGACATATTTTGTTCCCCTTTCGGGATTTCTCCCTTCTAACTAAAGGACCACTTCTTGGGCTTTAGGAATTTTATCACACTCTGAGCCCAAGACCAAATGAATTGGGCTAAATCTGTTCCCTCTTCCTATGTTTTCTACCTTTTTAGATAGATAATTTATGATATGATAAGAAACATTTTATATACAATTATCCTATAAATTTTCAAAAGGTGAGTCTATACACATACCTTACCCCAAATTTTATTAAACATACCTCATTTAAAAATATACATATATAAAAGTACATAATTTAGGATATGTTTAGTATTTTTAGAGTGTGTATATAGTCCCACCCAATTTCAAATAAATATTTATTTGAAATTTTTGATTTAAAAATTTAAATATAAATTTACAAAATATAACCACACTCTTGTCTGAATATATTTGAATTTGCAAATTTTAGGAAATTTTAAAATCATAAAAGATGACGATCGATGTCACGCCCCAAAATCTTTTCACATTTTATCAGAGTTTTCACAGGGCGTGAAAATGGAAAAAGCAAGGGACACTTATACAACAGAAAGAATAAGCAAGGGACGACAGAAGAAAGAGGTAAGAGATGAAGTGAATCTCTCACTTATAAACAAACGGCCTCTGCCGTTAGCAATCGATCTCACTACCGATATAAAACATCATACGCAGCGGAATCATTCTTCAGGATCTCACATCCTTATATGTATCAAAATATTACATAACCCAAAATACATAAAACATGGTTTGATAAAGTTTGTGTTACATCATTCTAATCATGCGAATACAAAAGATAGCACCATCTCTCTCTCCGTCTAGGGTTCCTCTTGTTCATCATCGTCTGTAGTGTCAGTACAGATTAAGGGGTGGGTGCGTGGAATACACTCGTGGGGATAAAATCCACCTCATATGACTCATGATAGAATTAAATACCGAAAAGCTAACCTACAGTCACGTTGTCACAGCACATAAATTGCAAAGCAGATATTAGAAATGGCAAGGGACGAATAGGTGCGGAATTCCTCCATCTTACCCTATAAACGGTCTCACTACCGTTGGTGCATTTCAAGAGGACCACCAAACCTCAACAGAGTAGTAGAAAATAGCAGGGGACGAACAGAATGTATGATTAGAGGACCTCGGTCCTTTCACAGTTATATCATGGCACAATAAGTATAAACACAACACTTAGTATTCCTCAATCATGCATTTATTTAGGGAAAACGATAAACAGATGAAGAGTTAGAAATTACCCCCACCTTGTTCGGTGGTTACCCGCGTGAGTCGAAAGTCTCACATGTCAAATAACTCAAACGCAATCCAACAATATCTCAAGCTCAATCCAACAGTAAGCAAATCTTAATCCAACAAATCGCCTACACAAGTTACGGTATACTTAGATTTTTATTAATTATAATTAAAGCGATAAACGTATACGCGACGAGTCGAAAGATCTAAAGATTAGGTAAGGAACGAGCTCGTTCGGTGTTGATACGAGCTCAACAACGTATATAAGTTGGAGAGTATATTGGTATCAAGGGTTGACTTCAACTGGGCCCTCGACCCTCGGTTGACAACTTTCCATTGGCTAAGACTTGATGATAAAGGATACAAAGAAAAAGGAATGGGAAAAGATTGGAAACACGGCGTCACCCGACACGCGTCTCGCACCCGGCGCCCACTCCCGGCGCGTCCATGCAGCGCATGACCGTGCGCCAGCTTCCAGCAACCTCTGCCTGGCCGCGCACGACCGTGTGCCAGCCTCCAGCAACTTCTGCCAGCTGGGGCACGACCGTGCTCTCCGGGCACGACCGTGCGCCAGCTTCCAGCAATCCCTGCCGGCTGGTGCACGGCCGTGCGCTCCGGCACGACCGCGCGCCCAGCAGCCAGCGCGCCCGGCAGCCTTCCCCGGTTGCCTCGTTTTTGCCCGGTGTCTTTCCCTCCCAGTCCTCCAGCTACCTCGTTCCACCCTACTCGTTCCAACCCACTACCTCTCCAATACAAAACCAAACTCCCCCAACCTCATCTCACACATATAACCATATATATACATAAACACATACATCCCGAAAACGCTTGGCCGGCGACCAAAGGTCGTCGGAGACCCATTGTCACACTCATCGGCGTATCACCAGCGCCGGTTATTACTTTCCTCACGACGGCATCACCTGTGCCGTCCCCAACAGAGATCACTCAAGCACACACATAAACTCACACACACACATGCATATAAACATAACCAACTCGATATAACTCCGACATCACCACACACGGCGGCGTCGTCCACCCAACAACTCACCCTCACCTCCATGAGAACCTCCGTCAATATCTCCGGTTAAAAGGATGAAGGAAAAGAGAGAAAACCGAGGAGAGAGAAAAGTTGACTAGGGTTACGGTTTAGGGTTTTAAGATGGTTTTTCGCCGTTTTCCGGCGAACGATAAGTCGAAATAGAAATCCAAGACTTGTTCTAGACTCAACTCGTCAAAACCTACGTTGTTTGCGAAAATCGGCCGAAATCGACACCTTTGAAATTTTCCGGCGAACTCCGGTGGCGGCACCACCGCGCCGGCGGTGGCTCCGGCGGCGATGCCGGTGGTGGCGCGCCGGAGGCCGAAAAATAAACAAGAAAGAGAAGAGAGACTTACGTGTTAACGTCTCTTTTGGCTCGTTCGAAGAAAGTGGTGAAAATGAACTGAAAGGAGCCTCTATTTATAGATTTCGGAAGTTACTATTCACTGGTAAATATCTCGTTTACTATTCACCGTAAATATCCTCTGATATTTCCGGAACCTCGTGTTTTGTTCTTTTCATCGCCATTTAAGCTACAGATCTCCGATTGACCTCTAGCTGGTTTCTATCTTCTCGTTTTTCGAAAACGCATCTAGTGATATAAAAATATCCTATGTTCCACGTCTAGGTAAACTATCCATCTCATACAAGCATTAAACACTTATCTGAAACGCACGTATTTAAACAATTAAAACATACACACATATATATTAAATCTTGAGTTTAAATATTTAATTAATAAATTATGTTTCGTTTTGGTTTGGGGTCCTACAATCGACATGCATAAATAATCGATCAATCAATTATGAATTTGTGTGCCAATAAAGTGAAATTGTTCAAGAAAACAATTAAGACGAAGATTTATTGATCCTTCACTAGATGCAGATTAATGAATAAAAATATTGAAACTATAGTTGCATTTTTTAATCATAGTTATATTAAATTTAGGTCTATTAGATTCAAATTTATTATCAACAGACTTTGTTCATTTGATTTAAAGGGTGTCCAGCCTTCTATATCCCAAAATATAATATGTGGAATTAAAGGGTGTCTGGCCTTCTGTACCCCAAAATATATAATGTGGAACAAATATACCACCTTAGATAAAAAAGTAACAAAACTACCACTTTTTTTTACGGCTCTTAAGTTGATTTGATTGAAATACTATTTAGGTTAACTAACAATCAAATCTCATTAATGAAATAAGATTAAAAAAATACTTACATGAATTGAGATTTAAATGGCTAATACTATTAAACGAAAATATGTTAAATAAAAGACATTATTAAACGAATTTGTTACATAAGAGACATTATATGCATTTAAACGAATTTGACTTATTTAACGTTTTTTTTCACAGAAGAGTCATTATATGCACTAAACGAATTTCAACGTGAAAGTGTTAAATCACACTATTAAACAAAAATGTTTCACGTTTGACTTATTAAACGAAATTCAGTTTTTCGTTTAATAGTGTATCTTCCAATTTCGTTTAATAGGTGATTTTCGTTTAATAGTTCATGTAATTGTCCAATTTCGTTTAATAGTTCATGTAGCTTCCAAGTTCGTTTAATAGTATGCTCCAATTTCGTTTAATAGCATGGTCCAATTTCATTTAATAGTACACCATTCCAATTAAGTTAATTTCAAACGAAATAGTGTATATTCCAAACGAAGTTCACGAGCTGAGTTTGATATTGCTGCCAATTTCGTTTGATAGTCCTTGGCTTAGAATCTTTGAACCCTACAATTACAAACAAGCGTCGTTTATATCCGTGGAACCTTGCCTTCTCCATTTTTCGTTTAAGCACCAATACTTTTCTTCTTCTTTGTTGAACTGCAAGCTACCATTTAATTTGAGGGTGGGGGGTTTGAAATTCGTGGAAACATGGAGGAAATTTTCGTGGAACCGATTGTTTTCGTGGATTTGCTAAGACGAAGAAATTGGTGAAATTTTCGTGGAAGCGGACAGATTTTCGACGAAGAAGAAGAACAATCCATGGAGAACCAGGTTAGTTTCCTAAATCCATGAATTTCGTTGAAGCATGTTTCATTTTGTCGAAATTTGGGGGTGTTTCGTTTAGCATGTTTCGTATATTGATAAATCTTCTTCTTCATGTAATTGGATTTGATTTAAACAAAAATGTGTGTTTGTGGAATGTGACATTAATTCACCTCGATAAATTTGTAATGATAAATTAGAATTCATATCCAAATATTTGTAGTCGGAAAAATATTAAGAAGAATTGAGAGCATTAAACGAATTGAGAGCATTTTACCCACCAAAATTTCTTTTCTTGCACATAATTCATCAAATTATATAAATTGTTGAACTTTGTGTTACTAATTCTAACAATTTCGAAATACCCCTAAAACATAAAATTGTTGAGATGTGCATTATTAATTCTAAAATTTCCGAAATACCCTTGAAACATATATTTGATTCGAATTATTTAAACTAAAATTATAAAAATCTTTTTTTAATTTCATATTTATCCAAGTATTTAATTCCAATTGTTAAAGATTTAAAACTAAATTATGTTTTCAAATATTATTGTTTTATATATTTTATTTATTTATTGAATTATTGATGTCATTTAGTCATTTAGTGATTTACAATTCTTGTACATATTTTAGGTGGACTGTGTATGGGTGCGAAGGGATCTTCAGGGTTTGTCGTCTTATATCAACGGATATACTCGTCTCAGTATACTGAATGACATAAGGATAGAGTTAAACGAAGTTGGTGTGGCATGTATGAGGCAATTTCGACGATCATGTTTTGGCCATTTTCTTTTGTGGTTCACTGATACACATACATACAAGGCCTTTCTTCATATTCTCCTGTGTCTTGAGGTTTCTCGAATTAGTGGAGATGAGGAGTACGAAAGATTCTTTCGCATCGGGCAAGACCATATTTGTCGGTTCTCGAGAAGGGAGTTCGCTCTTATCACGAGCCTGTGTTTTGGAGACTCGGACTTCGACCCCCATGCAAGACATACACCACCTGAAGGTGGATTATACTAAAGAGTGGATGTCGAGCATGCATCTGTCACTGTTTTGCGTATACGTAACCGATTTGTTGATGGGGAGTGGCGTAATAGTATAGAGGACACAATTAAGATCGCTAAGATTCTCATCCTCTACTGTATTGTACTAGGGGTCGATGTCGGAAAGACCAAAGTAGATGAGTGGGTCTGGGCTTTAGTGGAGCAGGAGGAGCTCTGGGAGAGCTTCCCAAGGGGGAAGTTCTCATATCTCAAACTGTTGCGACATATGGACAAGGTCCCCACAACTGTTACCTAAACCAAAACCAAATTTATGCACTGACCTTGAAATTTATGTTGTTTAACTTATGTTTACCTTGTGTATAGGTTCGGACAATGGGGAAGATGACCTTGAGTTGGATGATGAGGAGCAGACTGTTTTGGATGTAGACCAACGAATCGCTCTGAAGGAATTTATGACATACATTAATAGACGAAATTGGTTTATTCCGGATGTTACAACATTCGAGGAGCCCCGTATAGAATATTTCGATGATAACGAGTCATCTACACATGGTCTGCACAAAGGAGCCACATTTTCTAGTAAAACGGAGGTGAAGAACGCAGTTGGTTTCTACCATTTGGAGAATCAAGTTGAATACTGTGTTGACCGTTCGGATAAACACAGATGGTTCGTGAGATGCAGATTAAGTAACTGTCGTTTCATCCTCCACGCCTCGGAGAAACATGAAATTTGGAAAATAACAAAAAGTGTAATGTCACATGACTGCTTAATTCAGCTTAACACCACTGCCCAAAGCCGACTTTCATATGTTTTGATAGGTCGGTATTATGTTGACACAGTGAGAAAAGAGAACTCGAGCCTCGTTCCCAAGACCATGATTGAAGAAATGAAACAGTGATACGGTTTGAAGCTTAGTTATAGACACGCATTGAGAGCGAAATGTCATGCGATGTGGGAGGCATACAGAGAACCCAAACAGTCATTTGCAATGTTGCCACTGTACCTAGAAGCATTGAAAGATGCAAATCTCGGAACGTATACAAATTTGGAAATACATGAATCCGGAAAATTTAAATATGTGTTTTACGCTTTGGGTGCATCTATTTACGGATTCTAGCGATATTCATGCCTGGTGATAGTGTTGAATGGTTGTCACTTAAAAAGACAATATAAAAGAATCGGATTTGTCGCTGTGATGAAAGATGGAAATGAGCAAATCTTCCATCTAGCAATTGGGATAGGCGACGTGAAAAACAATGAATCGTGGACTTGGTTTCTGAACCAAGTTCGTGCCGCATTTGGATGCCCCAATCAACTGCTACTCGTGTCCAATCAACACACCAACATCGGTAATGCTACCCAGAAGCCACTCATGGTCTATATTGTTTTCATCTGCAACAAAATTTAGCCAAATATGGGTCACGTTTAGTTGAACTATTCCACAAAGCAGCCTATTCTTATCAGCTCAGTCAATTTGAAAGGTAATTTTTTTCGACTGTTTGATACATATTGTTGAAACATTTTAGAAGAGCATATTTGGTTGTTAGAAAATTTTATAGATTTAAATTTCATTTTGATAGGTACGACACCGACATCGAACAAACGAAGATAGAAGGTGCACTTGATACCTTGAGGAAAGCAGGTACGAGTAGGTGGTCCCGTGTAAAATATCCCGTTCGATGATTCAATTTTATGACGTCGAATGCAACCGAGATATGGAATGCTCGTCTTCTTTGGGCCAAAAAGCTACCAGTTTGTTCTTTCTTGGAGTGTGCTCGGCGGATTATAGAAAGGTGGTTTTACAAAAGGAAGACGACTGCACTAGAGAGACAAAACATACTGACAAAGTCCGTCTATGATACATTGTTAGAATACAACAAGCTTGGACGGCGTATGCAAGTTGAGTCACTCTCACGATTCAAATACAAAGTCATAAATAGGAGTAAGATATTTCTCGTTGATCTCTCATTATACGAGTGCTCTTGTTGTATTTATCAAGCAGTGCTGATACCATGTTCACATGCATGTGCAGCGATAAGGTAATCTCGATCGATCCAACTAAACCATTATCAATACAGAATATGCAACAACAATATAAAAACTAACGTTTTATTTACCTCTCTTACTGCATGCAGTTTTGCGAATGAAACAATCACTTCTTACGTTGGTCTATATTACACGACAGATTGGTTGAGGGGGATGTGGGCATGTGATGTTAATCCCGTGCCTGATCCGCAAGATTGGGATGTGTCTGACAATGTGAGGAACAAACGATGTATTCCTCCAGATAAACCAAAACAAGCAGGTCGTCCGAAATCTAGACGTATTCCCTCAACTGGTGAGCATGCCGGACCTTCACGCAAACCCGCTGCATGTAGTCGTTGTGGCAAACCCGATCATAATAAGTTGAGATGTACCGAACTCTTGCCCTTCGAGTATCAAGTACTCGATCACGATCTCGATCCAGAAAATGAGGGTCAAGCCAAGCGAAGGAAGAAGAAACATTGCTCCGTGTGTGGTTCGATTGAACATACCAAAAGAAAATGTCCAATTGATTTGGCATCGAATGTGTGAAAGGATTGTCATGTGTGTTTGAAGTTGAAACATTTTTGAACTCTTAATATTGTACAAGGCGTATATATTAACATCTATTTATTCAACTTATCATTTATTCAACTTAGATGTATTAAACTCTATTTAGGTTGAATAATGTTGCATAAATTGTTATAATAAGTACATCAATAAAATGTTTTTTTCGTTTAATAAGTGCATAAACGAATTGTAAAAATAAGTGCATGAATTGTGTAATATATAGTGCAAATTAAACGAAATTTTCGTTTAATAAGTGCATAAATTGCATATGTAATTTGAGTTTTTGTTTAATAAGTGCATAAATTGCATATGTAATTTGAATTTTCGTTTAATAAGTGCATAAATTTGAATCTAATTGTGCAAATTTGAATCTAATTTTGCACTATTAAACGAAAATTTACAAATTACATTTTGCAAATTTTTGTTACAAAAATAGTGCCACTTTGCATAAATTTTCGTTTAAAAAAAAGTGTCACTTTGCATAAATTTTGAACTATTAAACGAAAAGTTGAATCTAATCACATTAATTGTCGTATAATAGTGTAATGAATCTAATTTTGCACTGTTAACCGAAAATTTGCAATTACATGTTGCAAATTTTCATTTAAAAAATAGTGCCACTTTGCTTTAATTTTGCACTATTAAACGAAAATTGCAATCTAATTGTGCAAATTTTCGTTGAATAGTGTAAGTTCATTTACAAATTCGTTTAATGTGGTCATATAGCAAATTTTTGTTTAATGGGCACAAGTGATTTGCACCATTAAAGGAAAATTTGAATCTAATGCACTATTAAACGAAAATTTCAATCTAATTTATTAAATTTTCGTTTAATAGTGTAAGTTCAGCAAATTTTCGTTTAATGTGCAAAAGTGATTTGATTGTTAGTTGGCAGCTACACCATTCACATTAGGACCAGTTAAAATGTAGTATTTTTGTCACTTTTTTTATCTAAAATGGTATATTTATTCCACATTATATATTTTGAGGTACATAAGCCTATTTCCCCTTGATTTAAAACCATATAATCCAAACTGAATCACCAATATTTTTATTAAATCTTCCTTAAAAAAAGAAAAAAAAATGGAATATAAAATAATCGGGTAGGGGCCTGCACCATAAAAGTGACACGTAGTACAAGGCGTTTAATTGATTTAGAAATAGTTGAGCTTGCAGTCATTTTAATTGTACGAAACTGGTTGGAATCTTACCTCAGTACGGCACCACCAACTGCGGCCCAATTAATTAAAAAATAGCATGTTGTTAATTAAAAATTAATGTTAATTATTAATTACCAAGTAAAAACAAATATCAGAAAGTGACATCTCCCATCGACATTAAACAACTCAATCTTCAATACCAAAAATCACCAGCTTCAATAGTAAAATTGGATTTCTTCAATGTTGGATGCAACGTCAAACGTTTTCAGCGTTTTAAAACAAAACTGATGTTTAATTATTGCTAAAACCTAGCAAATAAATACCAGCCCCTAAACCTCTGAAATTTTCAATTGTTGAAAATGAGGCCTAAAATGTATCTGTTTGGAGACTCCATTACTGAAGAGTCCTTTGCCAATGGCGGTTGGGGCGCTTCTCTCGCTAATCACTTCGCTCGCACTGTAATTGCGTTTAAACACTTAATCTCTGATTCTTTTTTTATTTTTGAATTTGAATGTTGAATTGTGTTTTGTGGTTGAAGGCGGATGTGGTGTTGAGAGGGTATAGTGGGTACAACACGAGATGGGCTCTGAAGGTGATAGAGAAGGTGTTTCCGGCGCCGGAGAGCGGCGGCGCTCCCGTGGCGGTGACGGTGTTTTTCGGGGCGAATGACGCCTGTCTCCCCGACAGATACGGCGCGTTTCAACACGTGCCACTTGAAGAGTACAGCCAGAATCTCCGAGCTATTCTTGTCTTTCTCAAGGTAAAGATTTACCAGCTCACACGTGCACGCTTGTCTCAATTTCCCCATAGAATCGTGGGTAATGTAAACATTGCTATTGTTGAGCTTTTTGTATCACAAATAACGTAAAATAAAATCTTGATTTGATTTTGCCTTTTTTTCTTTTTGGGAAATCAAATCTTACATTTATATAATATAAACTGTATTAGCCCATTAGAAAATGTTATGAGAGTGATGGGGGTGTATGAAATATAGAGTTTAATTATAAAAGCGTTGGATAATATTTGGCATGATTCATTTTTTCTGGTTACCCTTGTCACATTCGGATCCTTTGAAGTGGTAATAATTAGATTTTTAGAGAGTATTCTACAAACCCATGAGGGCATGGAGGGCCAAATATGGGCCTTAGATGGCAGTAGATTTAATAAAAGTAGGCCCACTTATCGCTATCATTGTTTGCCACTTGCTAATATCTTTTTCTTCTATTGTCAAAATATGCAATGCAAATGCATGGACTGCCTTGTCATTTTCATCACCCTTGTATTAATGTGCTGTGCTATCCAGTGGCCTTTTTCAACAACTCCACTGTTCCTATATTTTGTATTGTAAAAATATTTATTTTTAGTTTTTAAATATTATTTTTGTATTGAGTTAGCCTCCAAAACTAATTAGCCCTTGCATTAGTTGTCACCCCCGCTACACTACTGCCCACTCTAGTTTAGTTGCAATAAATGACTTTCCTTAATTATTATTTTGCATGTTTCATGATCTTAGGTGCTACACTTTGTACTGTGGTTTACAAGAATGTAAATGCCATGGTGAATTATTAAAACTAGGCCTCTCGAGCATTGAATAAGATCATTCTTACACCAAAAACTCCCTTTCTTGATTCTAAACATGTTGCAATATTGTTATTGAAATGGGAACAGGCTTCATGTTTGTATAACTGAATCATGGTATTAGTACATGAAGTTAATGTTAAGAAAATTGCTTGTAGATGATCTTTACAATGCAATGCCTCTTCCATTTATTTGATTTGCTCATCTTTTTTGGTTAAAACAGAAGCAATGGCCATCCACTCGTATCATCCTCATCACACCTCCTCCGATTGATGAAGCTACACGCCTCCTGTAACCCTTTTCCTCCTATAGTTCTTCATATATAGCATAATTCAGTGAAGTCTTAATCATTAGTGTTAGAAAACCATGATGATATTGGAGCTATTCAATTTGCAGACACCCTTATGTTGACAACCCTTCTGGGCTTGTAGAGAGGACGAACGAGGTTGCTGGTTGTTACGCCAAACAATGTCTTGCTGTTGCAGCTGAATGTGGAGTCAAAGCTATAAATCTCTGGGAAAAAATGCAGCAGATTCCTCAATGGGAAAAGGCATGTTTGAGGTACTACTTTCTTGCCATATTCTTGCAACAACATAAGACAGTTGACAGTGTTTGAGTTTGTAATTTGTCTTTGCAACACAGAGATGGTTTGCATCTCACTGAGCATGGCAATGAGATCGTATTTGAGCAAGTAATTGAGCAGTTAAAGGAAGAACAAATAAGTCCAGAGACTCTACCACCAGATATCCCACTCCTATCTGAGATCAACCATAATGATCCCCTCAAGTCTTTTGACAACTAATTGAAGGAGCTTTCAGTTCAGTATAAAAATAAAAAATGCATTGGAATGATATAGTTCTATATATACCAAACTTTATGCCAGGAAAAGATTAGAATTGATGTATGCTTATGTTGTTTTTATCTCACTATTATGGATTGTAAGACGCCACGTTCAATCTATTAATATATGTTTATCCTTTAAAAAAGATTGGACACTTTGTTTGTATGTTTTTTTTAGGCAATTTTGTGTGTATTATAGACCTCCAAAGTGGTAATCCAGCTACAGGTTTTGCCTTATTCTTTTATGCATAATCTATTAAACATCTTTTTTTTCCAGATTTAAAGTGTTAACAGGACAAAGAACATAGGTGGCTAATAAAGCGTTAGTGGAGATGGAGGCCTACACGATTCTCTTTGAATTAATCTCACGATTACTTAACCATTATTTGATCAAAACCAATCATTTGTTTGTATCCTCAAAACCATGAGAATGTTATGCAAACGTACATGAAACATTTTGTGGGAGAAAAAAAATTAAGTACTCATTCAAGCATGGACATGTAAGAACAGGGTCTGATTCTTATGGGATTAAAACTTGATTATTTTTTAAGTGGATTTCTCAAGAGATCTTAAATCCTTTAGGATAATCATCACCACATGCATCATTAACTAACCACAACTCAAAGTCTACAATAACCAATCTCTGGTAAGAAATTGGTGATATACAATACAAAGATTTCAAGCCTCGAGTCTAGAGTTTTGAGATTAGTGGAGTCTGAGATGATGATGGCCATCAGGCCCTCCAGGGCTTACTCTGTCAGGCCGCTCGTTGCTATTCGGAATGTTCATCATCTCCGTTTTGAATTGAGCCTCTAATGCACGTCTGGCAATTGTTATAGGCTTCACAGGGCGAGCTACGATCACTGCAGATGAAAACAGAAGCAGCCAAGTTATTAGCCACATGGAAAACTTCATGTTGGTCATTATGATCAGTTTTCTTACAATTGTGTAAATGCAACTTCATATATATATATAGTTTCTTGATCCAACTGACATGTCATGTGTTGTCTTTATCTAAAGTCGGCTGAAACAAGAGACACTAACAAAAGCCAGTCTTTTGTTTTATATAGAACGTTGTCTGGTTTATTCAACAACCTCATTTGCAGTTGAAAAAGAACATGCTGCTCATTCATGAGGTGTTCCTCAAACAAAACACATAGAATACAAATACCTTTGCACAAGTCAACTGTAAAGCATTTTAAGCACTCTGTCAGCAAATCACTCATCTACTTGATGCTGGTTATAAACAGTGCACAAAATCCAAATCAACCTTTCCATGCCATTGAAAAAAAAGCCCAAAATTACAGCAAGGTATGATCAGTTTCTGAATAGATGCTGATGCAGAAAAAGAAACTTCATTTACATCTCAAGATCCACAAAGCAATTAGGCTTTTACCAAAGTAAAGAAAGTAAATAAAACACACCTCAGCAGTCCTGAATCATGCTAGCATAAACTATAAAGATTTGGATAAGGACGAAGCCGACTTTATACTCGTTTATCACTCATAAATTTACACATCTCCCTCTAAATAACAAAAAATAAATTATATCAAAATCAACACCCCTAACCTCTCCTAAAGAAATATCAAAGTCAATGTAAAATTATCCATTGAAGCTAGTGAAAGACCACCTTCTTGCCCTAATTTGGCCACAACTTTTTTTCATCCAATAAAATAGAATAGATACCATTACAGCCATTAGAACACATTACAATGGCTATTAAATAATTCTCAGTATGTGATTGTTTAATTCAGCCGCCTCATCCATTTACATCCTTTAATTCTTACAAGACTCTGTCACCACTTTCATTGTACAAATTTAGCTATTTCACAATTCATATCAAGAGACAAATTTGGAACAACTCATATTTATCATTGATAAAGCCAGAGAAACATTTCAAATACGTCAAAATTGGCCACTAATAAATGGGCTTATAAACACTAAAAAATCTATGAAACAAGAAAAAGTGATTCAATGAGAGATTGAGAGGAACAAATTCCACATCTTGTAGCCTATCTAAAGTGTTTCCTTAATGTCGCAGCAGCAGCATCTGATTTCCGAGTGACATCTCTCCTGCATCGATTCTTCATCTGATAAACCAAAAATGCAAGGAAGAGTAGAGAAGGTGGCTCAATTACAAGTGAGCTTTCCTGAAGAGAAGAAGGCAAAAATCCTGGGTAGTAGAGATTTGTAATGTCCTCAAGTGGCGTCCTTAATTTTCTCTTCTTAAAGGAATGAGCCTTGGAAAATGCAACAACTGGCTTTGTCGATGATGAACTTGGGTTGTTTTCCTTGTCGCCATTGTTTTCAGAAAGAGAGCCAAGTGCCATTTGATGAGAGAGAGAGAGAGAGAGAGAGAGAGAGAGAGAGAGAGAGAGAGAGAGAGAGAGATGGTTGATAAGGGATGTACAAGTGAAGTATATATGTAGTATCTGCATTTGGATTTGGAGGGTCGAATGAATTCGGAAAATTTTGAGTTGGAATTGGAAAATGATTTGATGACAAATTTGTTAGATCCCTCCAACACAAAATGGCGCGCTTGTTTCCCTTCATTCTAAAACGACAGGGTTTTAACTTTTAAAATTTTTGAATTAGGGTTCTGTTTGGGTTTCATTTTATTTTTGAAATTTTGCATCTCTTTTGGGTTTTTGCCCCCATATGTTTTTGCTTTTTTGACTTTTGCTCACTATATATATTTACCCAATATACTTCTACATCCACATAATTATACTCTACCACTCTTTTTCGTTTCACGATTTCGCCGCAGCATCAAAATTTTGATTACATTATATCATTAATAGAATTGAGTGCAGTCAGTTTATGTAATCCAAACTTAATTGTATCACTATATTTTATACCCATAGAATCATGTTGTTTGATTTTAATGACCTTATATCATTTAAATTTAGGTTCTTCCGTTCTATCTCAAATAACAGTATAATTAACCAAAAATATCTAAAAAGAGCAATAATTAATTAAAAAAATCTCATGAAAATTAATTAAAAATGGAAGTTTCCACAATAATTTTTTTGAAGGTACTAAAATTGGGGAACTTGGAAAATTGATAAAGAACTTAAATCGTTACGGCGTGTAGTATGTTGTGGTTTTACCGACTTGCTACACCGCAATCACACCATACTGCATAGTTTGTAAAAGAATATTAGTCTTTTTAACTTTAATATTATATCTAACAAACAAATGAATAATGCAATCAACAAATAACATGTTCAATGAAACAAATAAACTATGAGCTTGAATACAAAAATAATAAAATAATAAATAGTGAAGCTAACATTTTTAATTTTAAATTAGTTTAACAAAAAAAATTATGAGTTCAATATTTTAAATTTATATTTAAAAAAATGAATTTGGATTATTCCAAATATATTCGGCTAAAATTATACAATCCGAACACAAAACCTTAAATAAAAAAAAATAAAAAATAAAAAAGGATAACTTGAAAAAAAATATTTGTTGTGTTGATAGCATATGAGAAAAAGGATGATAAACGGGAGATGGAAATCAGAGCCGCTTATCCTGACCACAAAGGAGAGCAGTTAACAACAGCACAACACAACACTTGAATTCCCACTGCTCAAAGAAACTCACAAACATGGCTGCAGCAATTATTGCCTCTACGCCCTTCGCGTCTCGCTCTTCTTCCCTCTTTCTTCGTCATCCTCGTGGTACCTGGTTATATATCCACCCCTTATTCTTTTTCTCTCTGTGAAAAACCCTTGCCTTGTATTGTGTTTTCTTGTAATTTCATGTTCAATTTACAATGTTGTGTTTCTCTGTTAATTTGGTGAACTCCTTACTTTCATAGTTGTTTAATTGAACTTTAACTTGAGAGAGTAATGTGAAATGGAAGTGGACTGCTTAAAGATATTTGTTTTTTGTTTAATGCTCTAGGGCTGACGTCAGGGAGGAAATTCTATGGAGGGATTGCAGTCCCCCTCAAGAAAGAGCGCTCTCAATTCCATGTTTCAATTTCTAATGTCGCCACTACTGCTCAAGAAGAGGTGATGATTTCTTGATTTGGGGTGCTTCTGTAATTTAAATTGAATTAATTCATGAAGAATTAATTACTTGAAACTGAAAAACCCTGTGGTTCTTGTGATATAAATGAGCATCCTTGAGTTGAATTGGTAGGATTGGTGAAGAAGTTCATCTTATCACATTCTTGTTAAGTCATAATATAATACAGTTGCAAGTGATACTTAGGAGAAACATCACTGGATAACCGTAGATAACATGTTTATGGTGAATGAATATTAGGTCAAGAAGCTTGCTGCTTCCAAAGAGAACCAGAGGCCAGTTTACCCATTTGCAGCTATAGTTGGACAAGATGAGATGAAACTCTGCCTTTTGTTGAATGTGATAGACCCTAAGATAGGAGGTGTGATGATCATGGGTGACAGGGGAACAGGGAAGTCTACAACTGTCAGGTCTTTAGTCGATTTACTTCCCGAAATCAAAGTAGTTGCAGGCGATGCATTCAATTCAGACCCACTGGATGCAGAAGTGCAGGGCCCTGAAGTCAGGGAGAAAATCATGAGAGGCGAAGAACTCCCCGTTATCTCGATCAAAATCAACATGGTTGATTTGCCTTTGGGTGCCACGGAGGACAGAGTTTGTGGTACAATCGACATTGAGAAGGCCCTCACCGATGGGGTCAAGGCATTCGAGCCTGGCCTCCTGGCTAAAGCCAACAGAGGGATTCTTTATGTGGACGAGGTGAATCTTTTGGATGACCATTTAGTTGATGTTCTACTGGATTCTGCTGCCTCGGGCTGGAACACTGTAGAGAGGGAGGGTATCTCGATTTCACATCCAGCTAGGTTCATACTGATTGGATCAGGAAATCCAGAAGAGGGTGAACTTAGGCCACAACTTCTTGATCGTTTTGGAATGCATGCACAAGTTGGAACGGTGAAGGATGCTGAGCTAAGGGTAAAAATAGTCGAGGAGAGGGCAAGATTTGATAGAAATCCCAAAGAGTTCCGAGAGTCTTACAATGAAGAGCAAGATAAACTCCAGCAACAAATTGACTCTGCTAGGAGCTCTCTACCTTCTGTTACAATTGATCATGATCTTGTAGTTAAGATATCCAGGGTCTGTGCTGAGCTCAATGTTGATGGATTGAGAGGTGATATAGTTTCCAATAGAGCTGCAAGAGCATTGGCTGCTCTTAAAGGAAGAGATAAAGTGACTGCAGAGGATATTGCCACCGTCATCCCTAACTGCTTGAGACACCGGCTAAGAAAAGACCCTCTAGAGTCGATTGACTCTGGCTTACTTGTGATTGAGAAGTTCTACGAAGTTTTTACCTAAGGGAGGTATTCTTTTTTCATTTGTTTTTGTAATTGTAGTATAAAGATGGTACTCGATTCTTGGCATGAAATTTTGTACCCAAGTGATCTGCGATGTAACGGAAAGCTTAAGTGGTTGGGTTGAAGCAGGATATGGCCTATTTATTGTATTGATGAAACTTGAGTTTTATGATGTTGATAGACAAGATATCGGATTCTATGGTCGATACTTATATGTTAAATTGGAACGAGGGTTCATAAACAAATGACAGTTTGATTGCAATTTTTGTAGTGGTGGTAAAGCAATTCTTAAGCCCAAACCATCAAATGCATGTGTATGTGTGTGTAGGTGTTTTACATTGCAGTTGTAATGGGGCTTGATGTTTGGCAGCTTGCAGGTATTGAAGCATGGAATATTCAGAAGTGAGAAATTTATACTAATATACACATCCAGATTCCTACGCTTAAAGATTTTTAAATATTTACGAGGTTAGTGAGATATACAAAAGATATATCTGATATAGCATTCTAAATCTAAAAATAATAATAATTTTTTTACTTGATCCATAAAAATAAAAACACTATTTATATTTAATTAAGTAGCTTGTAATATAACAAAAATGAATGGTATAAATAATGGAGTGGCTTACAATACAACATTAATGGTCCCGTAGCTCAGTTGGTTAGAGCGTTGGTCTTATGAGCCGAAGGTCGCGGGTTCGAGCCCCGCCGGGACCATTTATTTTATTTTGTAACCCGCAGCCAGGTCGCGGGTTCGAGCCGCTCTTTTGGAGCATTTAAGTTCGAGCCATAGTTTTGTAGTTATTCGCGCGCGTTAGGGCGCGGTTCGAGCCCCACCGGGACCATCCTTTTTGTTAGGTCGCGGTTCACAATACAACAATAATGGACCCACATCCCCCACCCTCGATTACTTAAACACCAACGTCATATTTATTTATTATATTTAGTCTATTTATTTAATATATTTAGTTTTTCCAAATTATACGACTGTCTTCATAACATAAACAAAAATCACATCTAAATAGGGATCGATCCGACCCGCTACAATTTTTTTCTTCCTATTTTTCTTTTGTTTGTCCTGAAATAATGTCTATTCGAAGGCTTCCATGGCAGCTCGGTTCTTGGACTCCTCTTTGGCTTCTTCTGCATCGTCTCTCTCGAACTGATGGGACTCGTAGCATCAGAGCTTTTCTTGGGGAATTAGGAGGCAGAATCCGGGGTTTGATCGGGTTTTTGAGGATGTTTTGAGATTGATTACTCTTTGAAATGTTTGGCGATTCTGCTGGCTCTGTTTGGAGCTGGGCATGGCCTGCTTGAATCCATTGAAGAGGTTGTGAGAGGTTTCTTGATCAGTTCATGGATTCGAATTGAAGGGAATGTGGTTTGAGAAAAAAGAAATTGAAATGGTGTTTGGGAGATGCGTATGAAAGAGAAGAAGAAAAAACAGGGGAGGTGGTTTTATATATATATACTAGCAGTCCACCCGCGCGATGCGCGGTTTATTATTTATTATGTTAATATTTGCAATTTGTAACAATACAATGAAATTACATAAACTAACAGGTTATCATAACATATTTTATTATTTTAATTTAAAACATATACCATATACAAATGATTTTTCATATTACTCATGTGTGTTGCGAATTGTCATATAACTTTAATAATTTTAATTGTTAATTTTATTTTTAAACTTTTTTATTTTATTTATTGATTTATATTTTCGTCAAATTAAAATTATTATATACAATAATATTTCTTTCAATCATAATAATTAATCTTTCCTTTTATATTTTTTATAATTTGTATATTCCACTCTCATACTTGAATCATCATTTATAGTTTTCTTATGTCATTTCTTCATTTCCCTCTTACAAAATTATTTGTTCAATTTGTGTTTAGTGTACAAAGTCAATTTGGTGGGATCTTCTTAGATCAAGATATGAGACAATAAGATGTAAAAGAACTTTTTTTACATTTGAATGTTTAGCAAATCTTGTATTCTTTCATTTTTATTAGTTTTATATAGATTTGAGAAATCATTATATTTACGATTTTCTATTTTTTTTTTCTCTAGACAATAAGATCTGGAAGAATTTTTATACGTTTGAATGTTTAGCAAATCTTGTATTTTTTCAACTTTTTTTAGTTTTATATAGATTTGAGAAATAATTATATTTACGGTTTTTTCTTGTTTATTTTTTTTTCATTCTTTGTATATCTTGTTTTTTTTTTCCATTCTCTATGCATCTCTCTTTTGTTGAGAAATAATTATATTTTTCTCCATTTTTTAGTTTTACTTAGATTTGAGAAATCATTGTATCTCTCTCTTTATATCTTAATTTTATATAGATTATAAAATAGCTTCTAAAGTAAGATTGATTTTTTTTAATTCTTATTAAAAAATAGCTTATCAAGTAAGATTTTTTTTATTGACATATATATTTTTAGGCGGGAAAGTGACAATCTTGTAATTTTTGTCAACTTTCTTGTTTTAATATATATATATATATATATATTATACGAGACGAGTTTAAGTCTCAGGTACAATAAAAATCCACAAGACAGTTTCACAAGAGACTCACTCATTTTGTTATCAATCTTAAGACTTTTCATCTGACTAAATAAGAAATCACGTTAAATATAAAACAAAAATCTCATCTAAAGCACCACTTTATATTTCGTAAACTAAATGAAAGCATCAATCTTATAATTCATTAAATTTTGCTATCTAACTATATTTTGTTAGCAAACACAAGAAATTCATCTGAGTAAATAAGAAAGTTTATAATGTAATATACATTATAATCAATTATAATGTATATTTAACTTGATTAATTAATCTTATATAAAAAAATAACAAATTACCTTTTGAACTCCAAGCCTTTGTAATTCCTGCACCTCATACCTTTTTCGAAGTTTCAAAATTTTTACGTGATATTGTTGACTATTTAATATCTCAGAATCCTAGATCTTTAAAACTCAGAACTATTCAATATCTTGGAATCCTAGGTCTTTAAAACTCTTTTCCTTATGAAAAATATATCGAACAAATGATTCGGATAAAAATCATATCACACATATCTCCTCATATTTTTATCCACGTAGCCCAACAACTTAATTATGTTGCAGTTGTATATTATAAAACCATCATAATATATCACAATAAATCAATAATATAAATCCTCTAATTGATAACATCTTTTTTTATTAATTCTAAACAAAGTTTCTTTTGTTACTTACTAATTAAACTATATATTCATAAATAATTTTTTCTTTCAAAATTACTTGTTTATTGTTGAAATTAATCATAATACATTTATTTTTTTATTATATATTATCTTTAATAATAATTTTTCATAATATCATCAATAAGAACTGAATTTGATTTTGTAATGTTGTATAAGAAAGTAATAATTGAATGTTATTTAAAGAAGCGGTCAAGCGTTATCTGTGTGATATACGCTTATCTTTAATTGAATTTATAAGATAAGTTTTATAAAGAAAAATATTTTAGTTCACAAAAAAATTGGACCGGTTAATTCTAAAACGAGAGAAATAAAAAGCTAGTAAAGGAGAATTGGAAAGGTACAAAACTCATCAATTTATATACTAATAAATAATAGTATAAAAAAAGTTTAGTACAGGTGGGGCATATTAATTATGTTGTATGTTTGGAAGAATGGATAGATTATAGATATATAGTAGAATCATGGAATCCATGTCTGTTGGCAAATCTACCCTACGATTCGTGGGATGCTTTATTTCAAGTAAAGAAGAACACTACTGCACCTAAATATTCCATGTCAAATAATTGCTCTCACCAACCTCTATTCATTAATTTATGTTAACTAAAAAATAATTTATCTTACTTTTTTAGACAAGAGTCTCGTTCAATCAAACCACTCATTTCTTGGAAAGCCTCTTGTGTGAAAACAACATAATGGATTTTAATTTCTCCATAAGTCATCAAGATTGACTCATTGTATTGTAAGGTTATTTTCGCCTACACTTGGTTTTATTTTTATTTTTTTTAAATATTCATTTCATCCCAAAAAAACCTCTTGAATCCGTTTTGTCTCTAGATAAAATCATTCGATATTTTGAACAGACTAAAAGTCAAGACTTTAAAAATAGGATCAAAGTTTCTTTCAAAAGAAAAAAAGACAAACACTCGTTCATTAGAGATGTAAACTAAGAAATTTCACAATAACTCATGTGAGACGGTCTCACGGATAGTTACCGTGGAACAGAGCCCCATCACTTACAAACAACATATAAATTGTAGGGTTTGAGTTGTAAGTAATTGAATTGTGAATTGACCCGTCTCACGCAAATATAATAAAATTTCGTTTGACCGTCTCACAAAAGACTTACTCAAGAAATTTTCATTTGAACATACTTTCTTTAGCCATGATGAAACTATCTTCTTTATTTATTGCAAAACTTTCAAATCTTTAGATCCTAATTCTCTATTTATACGAATCTAAATTGTTGACACGTTTGCACGACATAACTGCACCTCAACATTAATTCTCAATCAAATACTGATACATTAGACTTGAGATTTCTGACCTTTTTTTCGCAAACGCAAATTGCCAATATTGACAATTTATTTGGTTATTTAAGCAAAGGATTGAGACTGTTCTCTAAAAGTCCCTACAAACAGCTAATGAAAATAAATATTAGCATTAAGAAAGTGTTTACAGGCACTTCCAGCTGTTCCAAAACTGGTAGATGTTCCTAATAATTAGCGTGACAAGCAATTTTATTATGCTAAATTCACAAATTAATTATGAGTTAATTATTCGAAAGTAGGAAATTTAAAAAAAATATTGCCTGTTAATTTCCACCTTACGGTCTATGCACGTAAACTTCTTTAATAATTTCTAACTCTAAATTACAATTTCAAAATCTATATGATCATATCATCCTATCTCATAGAATTGAAGCCCACTACCCACAACTATTAAAATTATTTTCCATAAGTGAATTTTTATTTTTATGGATTATGGTTAAGGATTAATCCAATTCACGGAATTAAATCTGTAATCAAATGATGACCAAGTTTTACTCAGTTATAATTATTATTGAAGGCAAAAAATTTAGATACTCGAGATGGTTTGTTTAAACAACGTAGTGGAGAAACACGGTTCAAATTAAATTAAAATATTTAAATTTTCGTCTTTAATCTCTATTTTTTTATTCAAATTAAATTGAAACAAAAATACTTTGGCTCAAAACGGGGCATTTTGTGCCTAACGCAATGTGACCCCAATGACAGATGTTGTTGACTCTAGTGGATTTCGCGAACACAAAATTATTGAAAATTTGATTTTTACTTCAAATTGTTAAAATTGAAAAGATCATGTTTAAAATCGAAAAAAAGTTAAAATATATAGTAATTAGAAAATAAAAATAGTAAAAAGAAAAGGGAAACGATGATGATTGAAAGGTTATCACTGTTAGTTCTGCTGTCGCTATAACCGTATATTTTATTGGACAAGACTACAACGTTGATGCGAGTCGGAGGTGTCGGTTTAAACCCTTTGATTGAGGGAATAATATTATATTCTTACATCACATAAATATTATTTTTAAGTTGATAGCTCTACTCTAATTGAGGTGAGTAGCATCTGGGCCATGCCAAATATCGGCAAAGCTACCCACTTTTCCTCTCTCTCTCTCTCTACCTTCCACTTTAAGTCTTTACATATATGCCTTTGTATTTCTTCTGTTTCACTCAAATTTGTCTCTCCCACTTCGATTTTCATCACTACATTTTGCTTCTTATTTTCTTGGAGAAGCCCTTTTCGCTAAAAGGGGTATAGTCTTTAATCTGGAGACAATTTATTTGGTATGTGAGATTCTTGAATTGCCCACATTGTTTTCTTTCTTGTTTGTTTCTTTCAAAGACCGACTGTTTCTTGATGTGCCTGTGATTCTTCAAGTCAGTAAAATGTGTACTTTTTCTGTTTCCAACTAATCTTGAAAGAAACAGGTATCTTAATGCGAATCTTGAGGGATCTAAATTAGTCCTCATCTTTACTTTCTGTGTAAACTCTGTTGATAAATTGTAATGGAGAAGGATTTGGTTGAATCAAACCTTGCATTATGTTTGAGAGAATGCTGATTTAGAGGGAATTTGATTGTGTTTATCTCCACAATACAGGAATGGATGATTGTCTTGTTAATAATCTTGAAATTATGTGCTTTCGACATTGATCTTGATCAATTAAACTCATTTGTTTTCTTATGGATCAATGAAATCCCAGTTTTTTTAATCTTTGATCCACTGTCATCTTTTAGTTTATTCAAATTTTCTTTTCTTTCTTTCTTTGTTTTTTTCTTTTGGGAGATGGGTGGTGAAGTAATAAAAATGTTTTTTTTTCTCTGATTTGGTTTATATACTGCCCCCTGTTATTCTTGTTGAATGCCTAGCCAGGACATAAGAATCCCTTTCATTGTTGCTGATGATAGAACAGATTTAGTTTCATGATTACTGACTCTTAATTTTGATTGTAGTATTTCTTGGCTACAGTCGGAAAACCATACCATAAATTCCATCTTTCAGACAAAACATACACCTTTTCTTCATTGAATTTCTAGTGCTTTTCTTTCTAATTCACGTTGTGTGGTGTTTCACTACAATAAAATACATGGAATTTCCTGAGTTTTGGAGCAATCAGTTCCATAGGATATACCAAAATCTGGCTACACCGAAGTATCTCTTTTGTTTTTTGTTATTTTTCTTTAATGTATCTATCCATTACCAGAAAATTTGAAGATATTAACTGATGTGTGAGCAAGTGTGATATAGATATTTCATGTACTGGATGCATTTTCATGTCACTGATGTGATATATGAACTCTGCAGGATCTTTCAGTTGCTTGTATTGAGCATTAAGAATGGGCTCAGGAGTTTGGTTTAAGAATATAATCAGCAAAAAGAAAGTGAAGGGAGATGGATTGCATAAATTGAAGGTTTGAAGCTCTCAATACTCCGAACCTCTGTGTGAATAATGAATTTCTAGTAATCAACTCTCCTAATGAGAGTTGGTTTCTTGAATGCATAGCTTTTCAGTGCAAGATCTGGTCATCTGCATTTCTGAAACTGCAAGTTCTTTTTTTGTTATTGTCAAGCAGAGATATTCAGCACCCGGAAACCTAAATGGCTACAAAGAGTGTCATGTACCAGCCAATGGTGCTTCTGCCAATAATGAGGGTGGCCTTGGTCTCTCCATGGAAGCTGCTGCTGCTACTCGAATTCAGACTGCATATAGGGCATATGTGGTATGCCGTTCTGTTGCTACCACTTTTAATTCATACGGTTAAATCATTTAAGTGTGTTTATCCTTCCAGTAATCTTGCTGAAGCTGATGGGATTGCATACACATGAAATTACTTGCTATCTTATGTGCATATAAGTTCCCTTTCTCTTTCTCCCTCCTTACTGGAGATGAAAATGGGTGCTTAATTGTAGTATAATGAAGTACAGGAATAAAAGAAAGCAACTTTTGCAGGAAACATTTCCAGATGATTTTGAATTAAGTAACGCAAAATGGAAATGTGTAGCATGAATATTCATAATGAATTTCATCACATTTTCCTGTTATGCGAGTATTTTCTCTACTATATATTCCATCAAATTGATTATGTATTTCTGGTTTAGGCGAGGAAAGCTTTTCGTCGAATCAGAGGACTGGTAAGGTTACAGAATCTGGTGCAACGTGAGTCCATTAAGAAGCAAGCGTCGACTACATTGAGTCATCTGCACTCATGGACGAGAACTCAGGCCCAGATTAAAGCACGTCGTGCTCATATGGTTGCGGAAGACCAGCTCAAGCAGAAGAAACTGGCGAATCAATTAAAGCTAGAAGCAAAACTTCATGACTTCGAGGTAATATTAGCTGCTTCCTCTATGATACAGCTGATGTGCTCTTCAGTTATTTCTTTGTGGACAGCCTGCAAATCATCTATGTCTATGACCATCAACTTCAAATGCTAAGAAATGTCGTTGAAATGTGTAACAGGTGGAATGGAATGGTGGCTCTGAAACAATGGGAGAAGCTCTTGCAAAAATACATCACAGAGAAGAAGCAGCTGTAAGGAGGGAAAGAGCTATGGCATATGCCTTTTCTCATCAGGTACATCGAATTATAGTAAATTATTACTTACTTATCATACGATCATATCAGTGAGAATTATTAAAAAACAAAAAATGGTTGCAGTGGAGAGCCAACTCCAACCCGAGTTTTGGATCAGGTAATCAGGAACTTAGTAAATCAAATTGGGGATGGAGCTGGATGGACCGTTGGATGGCTGCTCGGCCTTGGGAAAGTCAAGTTGCAGCTATCGATAGCCCCAAGAAAGCACATATTCCCCAAGCAAAAAAGATAGCCAAAAACAGTGTATCCCCCACGAACAAGGCACCGGACAAAGCCAAGCTAATTTCACCTAATGGAAAGGCTACCAGAAAAGCTCGTAAACTATCTTACGAATCACCTGTCAAGAAAGTGATCTCCAAAGGTGAAGGAAAAAAAACTACGATCGAAAAGGAAGTTTCTTAAGTCTAGCGGCTTCAAATGATACACTGTCAACGGAAGTTTAAAGAACTCTGAGTTTGTGAAAATGCAAACTTGATAAAGAAAGAAACAAAGAAGATCTGATATCAACTGCATGTGATGCTCTCTTCTCCTTCTTTATTATTGTAAATTTGGAAAAAAAAAGATAAGTTATTGTGAATTGTTATGTAATTATTCTTCAATCATGTTTTTTATGTGAGATTAATGTTGGTTTTTACCAATTTGGTGCCCTGTTTCCTCATTACGTTATACTGGTCTTGGGTTAATTGAAGTGTTTCTTTTATAATCTGTAAATACTTCCTGAATTTCTCTTTTTCTTGGAAATATTTTCTACTCTAAAAGTTTCAGTTCATTGTTTTATACATCTTTAGCTCATCAACTTGATGAACAATATCTTTGTCAAATTTAATCGAACTTCGTCATATTGTTCAACTTTCTCTATTGGAGCATCACTCTTTGGTTTCAAACAGGTGTAGCAATATATACACACACATATAGCTAATAGCTTTGAACTTTTCACATGCTGGAAGTGAATCTATGACAGATTTATTAAATTGTACCATATCATGGGAGCCAATATTGTTTAGTTTCACTGAAACAGAGAATGTAAGAAAGGCCGACAACTCATCAACCCCAAAGAGAGTTAGTCCCAAAGAGGTTAATTTGTCTGAACATTTACAACTACCCCTGCTATGCCTGCCTATCATTGGTGCTCTTTCTGTTTATACTCCAAGTGCCAAAACGAGGCTTTCCATTGTAATGTGTTTTGATAAGCCTTATTTTTCGTTTAATTTCCATATGCATGCAAAAATTCTTTATCGTAGTTGAATTATTGATGAGGTAAAAAGATGAGGAAGAAGTGATTTAACCAAATTAGTTAACAAGAATTAATTGCAACCATGTGAAAGTGAAACCGATGACATGTGAGCATACTAGTTTACTCAAGAAAGACAGACAAATGGGATTACGAATGCAAACATGTGTAGCAGAATCATTCTGCTTTTGTCTCTCATTTTTCCTGAAAATGATGATGCAATTGAAAGTGCCCTTTGAAACAAATGTAGTTCTAAACCAGCAATTATATTGCAGTTGCTATAGCTTGTTTCTCTAGTTTTAACCAACGTTTCAAAATGGCACTCAAGTGGGTAACTACTAACCACCTCTTGGATGGATAAAGATTTTTTCAACAAATATTGGATGCACTCATTTGAAATTGTGACAATAACATGCAAGAAAGAAAATTAAATCTCGAGATGATGATCAACTATTGCTGGAAACTGGGATGATTATATCATCCTTCTCATCTTCCTTAAATGTCGCAGATGCAGCAAAATTTAGCATCTCCTCATCGGGATAATTAACACCTGCAAATTGTGGAGAATTGTGAAAAATTCTCGAGTAACTGGACTGAAGGGGTTCCCTGTCGGAAAACACGTGGCCGTGGCCGGAATCTGCCACCGCCGGAAATTGGAGCGGCGGAGATCTGACGGAAGAGTAATTCCAGGAGAAAGTCCTCTGCAGCCTTGCCATTTCTAAATTGGCATCGAATATCTCCGGCGACGCTGCTAAAGGCGCAGATGAAAACTGCTCTCCACTTCTGCTGATGGACGAGTTAAATTCATCAAACGACGTCGCAGCCGCCTCAGTGAAGAAACCTAAACCGGAAATCGGAAAGTCAGCATTCAACATTTGCTGGCTTATAATAGCGCCATGAATTTCGGCAGCATTTGTTGGCGGCGGCGGCGGAGGTTGATCGAGCGCATCAATGGCGGCTTTAGCTTCCTTCATCAGCCAATCGATGGCTTTACTGGGGCGATCGTAGCCGAGCCTGTCCTGCACGTCGTAGAACAAAATGGCGGTTTTTGGTGAGAGCCTGACGCGTCGATCCTTGGTGCCCCTCGCCGTGGCGATTTTGCTGTGCCGATCTGTTCTGCCGGTGGATCGGACAATGCGGCCGCCGTGGACTCCCCGTTTCAGTTTGGGCGATGATGAGAAACCAAAACCATGCTGAAAAGCTGCGTGTTTGCGTGCACAATTGTTGCCATCTTCAAGGCTTTTCGCTTCATCTTGTTTATGATCATCAGATGCTCCGAGTTGATTGAATGAAAGAATATTCATATTGGGTGAGATAATGGCAGCTTTGCCTATGAGAGAGAGAGAGCAGTCAGTGGTAGACAAGTAGTACAAGGTAGCAAAAATCTGATGCATGTATTACTGTTAAAAGTCATGGTACACCACATTGTATCATCGACACCTCTTGTCCTAACAACTGTTTGTACCAAGCTAAGTTCCATCTCTTTGGGATTCACTTTTTACCAAGTTTCATCCTACTATTCTACTCCTACTAATCATTATCACTTTTACTTTCTACACTACACAAGGATTGTATAATTTTGAGAGATTAATTGTGTAATTTCTGGGTATTAATTAATGTGAAAATAAAGCAGGTGAAATTTAGGAAACATGTACAACAAAGAGGACACTGGGACCCTCCTCAGCTCGAGGAACAAGGGTTTGCTGCATGCGTGCATGTGGTAAATATAAGCTATTTCTTATTTCTATCTCCTTTTCCTACCAAACTAAAATGATTCACTGCTTTATTAATATCATAATCATTGCAACCAAACTTCATATTCACTATATATTGGATCTCTTATACCCATATTTCTTGTTTAAATTACATATATTCTACTATTTATGGAGCCTAGCTCACAAGTTCATTAATATACAGGAAAAAAAAAATAGAGAGAGAGAGCGCGCGTATTCAAAGGTAGTAGTGGGTAGCAAGTGAATTGAAGCATGGTGTAGTGACATGGACAAATTATTTCAAAACTTAAACTTTTCAATTGTTGGATTGCGTATTAAAAAAAAAATCATTTTCATGCTAATTATGGCAGGGCCAACTACGAAACTAACCAAATAGATAAGAAAAAATTTAAACCAACCAAAATATAACAAAACCATTTTTATAGTGAAATTTAAATATCCTTAATGAAATTGGTCTCGATCTTTACATAATACACAAATTGCATAAATATGCGCACGTTCATGTTTCGTGTATACACCAAGTAATGCATGATCCACAAAAGCACACAGTCCATACAATGCACAAACCATTGACATCACATTCACCACATAAATGCAATTCATGAGCCACATACCATGGACACAGTCACATGTAGGCATAGTTCTTATGTAAGTGTATTTGTACGCATAGTACTACCTATTATGATGTCATAATAATATTATGGTGTCAGACTGTAAAATAGAACGTAACGTTGTTTGGATAACAGAAGAAAGTATTGAAAAAAAAAAAATTCCATAGAGAAGCATGTGGGGGTAACCCACATTGGTATGATTAGGGTGAAGTCTAATGTCTCACTTTTTGTGAGACAATCACTATCACCTGCCCTTCGCCATCGCACGCTATCCTATCCAAGTACAATTATAACACTCATCCAATCTGACCCCACATTCCTCTCCCAAATTTTACTAATTACCTTATCAATTTTTTATTTTTAACCTGTCATATATATCATATATTTTTTTAGTTAGGGTGCGGCTATCCGCACCCCTGAAATATTAAACACACCCCAATTGTGTTGTTACTGTTCATATCACATGTGAACAGTAACAACACAATTGGGGTGTGTTTAGTAATCTATCCGCACCCTTTTAGTTATAAAAAATCTTTTCAGAAGCAATTTTTAACTACCACCATATCTCTCAATTAGATTCTACACTGTATTTTAATGAACAATTCATCGCATATTTATGTACAATTAGCACCCCAGATTATTATTTGACATAATCTAATTTTAAAGCAGACCCCTAAAATTTGATATTAATGAGTTTATTGTTGATCACTGTTCTATGTATCCAAAATTAATACTCAGATATTGGGTCTTTTAAACTCCATTCGTTTTTGTCGTCCTATCGGATAAATTTTGTTTCAATTTAACTACCATTTTTTAGATATTAAGAATGACTGTTCTTTTTTCTAAACCTTGCTCGTCCCTTTTTTTCACAAGACTTTATTTAATAAAATATATTAGCTATGACTATTACATAATGAGTAATGTCATTATTTACACATTATAATTATTATGCATATTAAATAATTTATTAACTTTCTGTGACACAACTTTAAAATACGATTATTTTGAGATGGATGGAGAACTAGTGTTTTGGAGAATCTAATGTGGATTCTGAAATAAAAGAATTATTTTATGAACCAAATCCAAGTGCCTCTCAAATTTAAATTACCATTTCATATTTGTTACTCAATTATCATTTTAAAAATAATAAAATTAATTTACTAAAAGATAATACAGATACTTTTTAAAATATTTAATATTTAGAACAAATATATAATTACATAATGTATTTGGAATGAAATATGAAATATAAAAATATTACTCTCTCTAAACTAAAGTAAATATTATTTTAGAATTTTGCACACACATAAAGAAAGTTGATGTAAGTTTTTATAGTTTTTATATCATCTCTTTCCACTCCCTCTAGTTTATTAAGAAAAAAAGTACAATCGTTATAGTAAACTTTCAATAATCATTTTGTATCTCATTAAATTTCAATAAAGTAAATGAATACAGATTTAGTAGAACGTAAGTAAATATTTCTCGAATTTCTAAATAATACTTAATATGAAACAAAACACCTAGTTAAAATTTTATTTTTAGTATTGAATTGGTGTAGGGTTGGTATGAAATATTTAAATGGCACAACTCTACATATGGTTGCGCACTTGCGCTGCGCAATATTTCCCCCAAGTAATTACAAATTCACACACATCTATTGGCTAGGGATGTGGACTCTGTGTATGTTAATATTCAATATACATACCTAATCCTCCTATATTAAACTCTTCAAATTGTAGGTTGCAGCATTTTATTTTATAAAAAAAAGTCGATATAGCAATGATAGACGTTCATTTTTAGACATGGAAAATGAATGGAAAATGATTTTTTATATGTATCTCGTGTAGTAACTAATGTTCAATCATAAATTTAATTAGTCATCGAACATAATTGGATGGTAATGAGGTGATTGTCATGCTAGAATTAACTATTCTAAATATATCAATTTTCACTTGAAAAAAAAAATCTTATTTTAGTAGAATCCTTTTCTTTTAAGGTAAACTTTTTAACCTTTTTTTTTATATTTCCCATATAAGAATTGTTGATCGCATAAGAATTTAGTAATATTATTAATAATTATGACTGTAAAATGATCTTTATGTTTTCCTTGAAAATTAAATATAAAGAACACTTTGTCACTAAACTCCAATTTTCAAAATGCATTTATATTTTGATTCACAATAAACAATTTAACAAAACTAAACATATGTATTACATTTCATAAAATAAGGCAATAAGATACACTTTAACATACAAATAATACTTTTCAATACGTCAATTTCAATATGTCAATTTAGTCATGTTACCCAATAATATAGTGCAACAGATATAAAACTTACTCAAAGAGTGTACATCGAAATAGTTAGAAACTTAATATCCAAATCAAGTTGGATCTTCGTGGGCCTAAACTTCTAAAACATGTTTGAACATTTTTCTTTCATTTTCGGGATAAATTTTACACTGTTGAAATATGAATTCATTCTTTGCATCGAAATGCAGGAAAGATCATTCATAGTTTTTGATATGTCTATTTCACTAGCCAAATTTATCCTTTATTTTTCATATTTTATTTTTGAGTCTTTTTACTTGTTATACAATCTTGTATTTAAAATTTAAACAATCATACTGTCTTGTAATATAAAAAAAAATTGTGAATTAATGAACTTTCAATATATTATAATTAATTTTAAAAGAAGCATTAAAGACATATTACTATTTTTAATAATAATTAAAAAAAAAAACAAATAAGGCACATCTTAGGTGGTGTTAATTAGACGCATTAATTCATAAAGAATCCGTTGTAAATACCGAACCGCCATTAAAGGTATTATGCAACAGCAGGTACAAATGCTCCTATTACTCCGAAGAACCTCAGCCTCCTTATTTTCCTCACAGCTCACCTCATTCTTATCCCCATCCCTGTCATCTCCACTTCCAAATTCTCTCTCCAAACTCATCGTCATGGATTCCGCTGGAGCCAACAATTTTGGGGTTTCTAGGAAACTTATGGTCTTGGCTCAACAACTGCGCCTCTACAAACCGCCGGTACAGTCAGACGACGATAGTGAGGAGGAGGAGGAGAAGAGGATTGAAGAGAGCGCAGGGAAAGTGGTTTCGCAAGTGGGTTTTGAGGAATCTGCAACTTCTGTGGCGCATCACGCTGCTCAGAGGAACAGGCCCAAAAGAGCCGCTGTTCTTATCTGCCTTTTTGAAGGAGATGATGGAGAATTTAGAGTCATTCTCACTAAGAGATCATCAATGCTATCTACTCATTCTGGTTCGTTTTGATTTCGTTTCTTTTTTTAATTCGTGGTTGTATCTGGGTGGTTTTTGTTTGTTTATGATGGTAATCATTTCTAGAAGTCCTAATTTGAATTTTTTTGAGCAATTGAGTTTTGATCTGGTAAATCAGGGGAAAAGTTGGGTGTTTTGGGTGTATTGTATGTGCTTATTAGGGTTTCCTGGATGTCTTCAGTAATTTAGAAATTCTGGATCAGGGATGAGCTATCATTGTCTAAATGCTACCAAAATTTGAGATTAATTGTTTCAATTGAAAATTTAGTGTGGTTGACCTAATTTGTTAAGTGGGTTAGTTGGGAATCATATTTATTTACCATCACAACATGTAAAATTTAGTTCTTTTGTTGATGGTTGATACCTCTTCTAGGTTTTGTTAGTGGACTATTTGTTAGACTAGACTAATAGTGTGAAGACAGGTGAAGTTTCGTTGCCTGGAGGTAAAGCAGAGGAGACAGATGCCGATGATGCTGAGACAGCAACAAGGGAAGCAAATGAGGAGATAGGGTTGGATCCTTCACTTGTAAATATTGTGACTTGCCTTGAACCATTCTTGTCAAAGGTATCTTCATATGACCTGAACTCTTACCTTCTGAGGGAACTTGCATACTAAATCATTAATTCATGTATGTGTTAATTTGGGTCAAATCAAGTTACTTTTCCAAACGAAGTCTTGATTACATGTCAAGTGTTTTTAAGTAAGCCCAACTTGCTATAGCTATAGTCTGAGATGTGACTTAGCTATTTAAACAATGTGATGACTAGGAAATCTAAAATTGTAAAGTTTGCTAACCCCAGTGTCAAGTGTGAGAAGCCTTGTGCATAGACAAATTGCTTATAGCAAACTAGTGGTTTTCTGAATGAGGGCCTTTCATACCATTAACTAGTAGTTTTAATTAAGGCTTCAGTTGATGCACTCATTCTTCCTATCTTTACCCCTGATTTTTCACATCCAAAAAATTTATCACAATTTGAAGAGGTATGAATTGTCCAGATGAATTTGCTTTTGAATACCTTCAACTATACATTGAATTAAAATGGACAATGCAGCTTGAGGCCGATGATAAACACGGGAGCCTTTATGTACTTCTTTACTTTATTTCTCACTCCTCCGCTTATGAGAAGTGATCTCCATTCTGTAGGAAGTCTAGCATGACTTGTTTCTAGGATTGACCTAAAAAGTTGAGGGCAGGTGTAACTGCAGATTTAGCAGCTATATTTGTGCATATACTAAACTCCAAGTGAAAAAAAATAAGCACTTGAAGTTGGTGGTATACCTTTCAGTTAAGTAGGCTTTTCTGGGTTTCCCATTTGACCTGTATTTTATATACAGCACCTTCTCAGGGTGATTCCTGTTATTGGCATACTTTCCAACAAGAAAGACTTTCAACCTACTCCTAATGCTGATGAAGTAGAAGATGTATTTGATGCCCCATTGGAAATGTTTCTCAAGGTATATTTCCAAGCTCTAATTTTGTCATTTTGCCTCACATTATTCGTTTAGCTCTCCGTGCAACCGATAGACACTTGATAATGTAATTGTTTTTATCAGGATGAAAATAGAAGATCGGAGGAAAGAGAGTGGATGGGTGACAAGTTTCTGATCCACTATTTTGACTATGAAATAAATGATAAGAAGTACCTCATATGGGGTCTAACTGCTGGAATTTTGATTAAGGCAGCTTCAATTGTGTATCAGAAACAACCTGCTTTTGTAGAGCAAAACCCCAAATTCAGAATGCCTAGAACCGTGCTAAAAGACACTAAGTTGCCTTAAACTAGCCAGATTTCTTCATATATTGGACCCTGTTGTGAAATCATTCTATTCTACAGATGTAAACCACCATGCATTTTCCTGTATGGGTCTCTAATTGCTTTAAAAAAACCCTAAACCATAATTCTAATAATAGATCGACAAGAAGTTGATCTAACGATTCCTGAGCCAGATTAGGAACATACTACTTGGTGGAGTGCATCTGAATGAGGTCATTCATCTTGATCTTCATCTCTTTTCTCCTCTGGTGTCTTATTGAGCTGCAGAATCTACTTCAAGTGTTCATAATGTCCTTATGCAGACATGGACTTAACCGCAATGAGTTGGAACGAAATGGTGATGTTTGAGTTATATTTTAATGGCTGAATGGAACTGCTTGAAGTGGAAGTAGTGAATCTGAACATCTTCAGCAGAAGTGAAGCCAGACATTTCATCTAGTGCTGGTGGATCCTCATGAAATATATATGTACGTATATATTATTGGTGTATGTCTTTTTTGATATGATGATACAATCGATGAAGTTTTTCATCAGGTGTAACAAAAACCACGACACCTTGTGAAAAATAAAAGCTCATGGGTCATATTCAGTGGTTTGCTTCATTATATGGATATCAACAGAAATGATAAAATTTCTCTACCCTTGTTTGAGATCCTCAAAGGACACGTTACACAATCATGAATTTTCTCAAATTTAGTTGTATTATTTATTGTGATTGTAAAATTTAATATCTGCAAAAAATATGAATGTATGAGCTGACAACTAAAACATGTATAAATAGAACGATCCTCAAAATTAATTATGTACTTTAAATTTATTTTCGTTTAACAAAATGAATTTCACATGGAAAATAAATCAAAAGAGAATGCATTTAAATGAAGATGGACTCATTAAACGTACATCAATCATACTTTTAGTTAATGAAAATGAAATGATTTTAACAAATAATGTGTTTAAACGTAAGAAACACATTTGTTTAAGAATGTATATTAAGAAAAAAATAATGATAATTCTGTAGCACACCTTTAAAAAAGGAAATAGCCTATTTTATTTCAATAAGCCATAGCTTTTAATGAAATCTTCTTTTAACAACGGCTATTATTAACATCCCATAATCTATATATCTATAATAACAATTACCCCTCAAAATATGATTTATATATGATATCAATATCATCTATGATATTGCCAAAATCTTGAAAATTGTAATCTATATATGGTATATGAATGTTAATATGATCTCATCTAATAAAATAATACTTAATTATTGCAATAATAAGTATTAAATTTATGTTTATTGAATAAATTAAAACAATACAATGATCGAATTTCAAGATTTCTAGATCGTCAAAGTAAAAAAATATAAAAAAAATGATTATTTAGAAATTTTATTTTGGAGTAATATACAATAACATCAATATTGTTTTTACGCTCATTATGAATAAGTTATTGAACATATATTTGTATAAGTTTTTTTCAGGCCAATTGTGGCAAAACCAATTAGAAAAGCAATCAAAATATGCATGATGGAAACAATAAATATTTAAAATTGGTAAAATTTATATGGATATTATATTAAATTGAAATAACTTTGAAAAAGTATGTTATTTTTCATGATCACCATTTTTATATCAAAAAATACTAATACTTGAAATTTATTTGCTGCATCACATGGGTGGCAAATGAGGTTGAAATATTATCGAGACTTGATTATAATATACAATAATATCACCATTTTGCACTCATTATGAATAAGTTATTGAGCATATATTTGCATAATTTTTTTCCAGGCCAGTTGTGACAAATAATATTAGTACAGTAGTCGGACAATGTATGATGAATATAATAAATATTTAAAATTCGTAAATTATATGGATAGTATATTAAATTAAAATATTTTTTTGAAGAACTATATTGTTTTTCATGATAAATTAACGTTTTTATTTCAAAAGATTACTAACACTTGCAATGTATTTATCCGTGCATCAGACGAGAACCATATGAGAAATATTATCAAGAACATGACTTTTTTTTATGAATTAACATTTTTCATATCAAATTTGAAATATTTAAATTTTATGATGGTGTGTCACACAGATAATAAATTAGTTGAAATCTTCAATAAAATTTATTATATTTTATATCCAACATTTTCATATCAAAATATATAAATAATAAAATTTATATATCTGTGCGATGCACATGACTTATATTAATTTATGAATACAACATTATTATTTAATACACTTATTTTTATATTTATATTCTCCTCTTTTTCTAATATATCTCCTTAAATTATCTTTAATGTCCTTTAAAAAATAACACACCTCATTATTTATTTAACACACCCTATATTAAATCAAATAAAAAAGTAAATATATGTTTAAAGAAATAATTAAAAGGAAAAATGGTAATGTAGTGGGGTGTGTATGATTTTAATAGTTTTGAATCAATTAAATTTGAATGTATTTAGCATTTGAGAAGTGCTCAATAAAATATAAGTAAAAATAATAGTGAATATGTTTTAATCATCAATTTATATAAAACAATATTTTAGTAATTTCCAAAATGTTATTTTTGTCTAAAACTTTAAATAATGTATTGACTTTTGATAGATAATAGGGTTAATAGCCGCCGTCTTTTCTTTAAAAGAAAAAGAAAAAGTAGCCTACTTTTATTTAAGATCCGAGATAGAATCGGTTTTATTAATTATTATAAAGATTTAAACTTTATTTATGGAAGGAGATCCAAGATAGCATTGTTTTTTGTTATAAAGATGTAAACATAATTCAATCGTTGGTCTCAAAAGATATAAATCCCTAAAATTAGAAGATTTAGCATGTGTTCTATGACACCCGGGAAATCAAGAACCCTCGTAGAAGTGGCTCAAAGACTCCGCCTTTACAAACCCAATTTCAGTTCCGATGTTTCCGATAACAGGAACAACCTGAGAGATTCAAGAACTCATGTTTCTGCCTGTGAATTGGTTCCTCATAGAGTCCGAACCAATAGAGCTGCAGTTTTGATCTGCTTGTTTGAAGGGGAAAAGGGCGATCTTCGCGTGATTCTGACAAAAAGGTCTTCCAAATTGTCCTCCCATTCTGGTAAAAAGGTTAATCATTAAGACTGCTATCACAAATTACAGTTATAACTTATACCTGTATAGATAAGATATTTTGGTTTTTTATTTTTGTATTATTTAAGGTGAAGTTGCGTTGCCTGGAGGGAAATGGGAAGACGGCGATGAGAATGATGCGGGCACAGCATTGAGGGAGGCTAAGGAAGAAATCGGGTTGGACCCTTCGATTGTCGAGGTTGTAACTGTTCTTGAGCCCTTCACTGGTAAGGTAATTGTTTAAAAATTCATACCTACTTTTAATCGTTTTCAGTTTTATACTATGTTTTGGTCCCGAGATTTTTGATGATTTTTCTTTGTTATGTCTATGTAATTTATTAAAGTATGACACCTTTAGTTCTCATCTGCTTTTTTCTTTATCTGCCTTTTTTCCCCCTTCAAAATCCAAGGTTTCTTCAAAAGAACATGAAGTTGAGTTTCTGTGTTTTTATGAGGGAAGTTGAAGAGTGCTATAAAGATGGTATCTTGAGTTTGCTTTCTGTCCTAGCATTTTGAAAAACTTGAATAATAGTACCAATTAGGTCGAGAGATGATATTGTTGTTCGCCCCCGTTTGTTATATTCTTAAGTTGTTACAGTAATGGACTCTTGTTAGTAATCTGGGATTTTAGTGTTTGTACTCTGTTGCTTGCTTGCTTTGGATTGTTGTAGCTGTCAAGAATAGTATTTATGTAACTGTATTAGGCCGACACTCTAATACATTTTGTCTATATTTCATTTTCTTTGATTAATCTTATGCTCACCCATCACACTATAAGAAAAGTTTCGTTAAAATTTTGACTTTTGGTGTATTTTTCCCTAATATTGTAAAATACATATATCATAGGTATCCAGTAGCTTGGAATTTTTTCGTTGTTTGAATATTCAATAATTTTTTCAATCTGAGATCTAGAATGGTTTGGTTTCTTTACAGAAAAAAATTACTGTAATTCCAGTGATTGGAATAATATGGAATAAGAATGGGTTCATCCCAGTTCCAAATGCTGATGAGGTGCAATCAGTTTTTGATGCTCCCCTAGAAATGTTTCTCAAGGTTGGTATATTTGGATATATATATATATATATATATATATATATATATATCTTCTTGCTCGACACTCATTACTCATCTTGCTCATCACAATATTATTTATTGGCAACATTCCAGAATAATAATCGAAGAGAAGAGGCGGTTGAATGGATGGGGTCTAAACTTTTGCTTCATTTCTTTGATTACCAAGCTGGGGATGAGCTCTATATAATATGGGCTTTGACCGCTGCAATCTTGATCGATGTTGCGTCAATTGTGTTTCAACGACCCCCTGCTTTTGGAAAGTGCAAGTCTATGTTTTGGAGTAGAAGTCGTTATTGAAATATTGGTATCCCACTTATTCACAATTTAAATTATGCACTATTTGTACTATGTATTGTTCTATCTATTAAAGTGCAATAATTAATATACACACTTTTAGATGCTCGTAGATATGTCTGAAATTGTAAATTACTTTGAGATGAGTTTCAAGGGAGGTAGAAAATATTAAGAAATATAGTTATGAGGAAAAGTCAAGATTCTTTAGGAATGATTGTTATGTGAAAAAATCATAATATATTTGTAACATACATTTTTGCTTAGCTCACTTCTCTCACATCACATCATCTTTGTTTTGCTGGAAATGCCAATAATTGAATTACATCTAAATTAGTAGAGAGGTTAATTCCATCTCAAGAAAACCTGAAAATAGTAAAACAATGCCAAGGAAAAAGGATAGAGGAGGAATGCTAGTAGGCAAGTCCATAGAGGGTAAGTGGTGCTTGAGGAAGCTAGCGAGCCTATTATGGCACAGACGACCATAACTGTGAGGACTTCTGCTGAAAAATCCCAAGTCAAGTCTTTCGCAAATACGATTGCCAGCAATGTTGTTAATCCTGCCATGTTGTTCATAATGACTCCACCATATATCTGTGTCAGAAAATGGAAAAAAAACAAAGAAGTTAATCCTACAAAGTTCAATCTGACATTTGTTGCCTAGTGTTAGCTCCATCCTTAAGAAATAACATAGCTAGATTCCGTCTCATGATATCGAGAGAGAGAGAGAGAGAGAGAGAGAGAGAGAGAGAGACCTCTGAAAATGTTAAAGAAGCAGTTCTTTTATTCTTTTGACTGGCTGGGAGGAGTGCTGTTAGTGCTGCTCTGAGATTCATAGCACATGGTACTACAACGAAAGAGATGCTGAAAGATGGGAATTTCATGGCATATGATAACTGTAGAATGCTAGTCATGAGAGGTCCTCCAAGGAATGTTAGTATAACAATGCCTAAGGAGACCTGAAATATTGATACGATAAAAGCCCACTTGCCGTATACTGTTTCTTTCCACATAAGCTGCAAGTTAAAGAGTGAAAGGATTGTTTATTTATGAATTATGAAACATGATACGAAGCATGTAATAAAGCTAGTTTCATCTGATCATCAACCTAGATGCTACTTACGTTGTCGTATTCGCTAATAATTTTTGATGATTCCTGTGTGTTTGAATCAGAGATGGCCCTAGTAAGCCATTTTTTGACTCCCTTGACAAACTCTGGTTCGTCAATTACGTCATCGTCATTCTCATTAAAATCTTTAAACAACTCCTTCAGTACATCCTCTTCTGTCATTTGAAATTCTCCAAACTTGACTGAACTTATGAGCTGCTTTAGTTCATCTTTTGATATCGATTTGTCTCCATTTGAGTCGAATTGCTTGAAGAGTCTGTTAGAACAAAAATGGTATCAGGAATTCTGTTAACCAAGAAATTGGAAGTAAGATAATAAATAACGAAACAGGTGCCAGTTTACGTTGTAATGCGCTCCATATTTGGCTCTCCGTCTTGTGTGATTAGTGATTCGGAGCTCAGTAGTTTGGTTTCAGCATGCTTCATAATCTTGGACATTATTTTCGCAATTTCTTGAGGATCATCCTCTTTCTTCTCTTTAAATACCGTGGAGAGCTGCAAATCAATCAAAATGGTGATGTAGACTTGAGATATCCTAACATGGGGTAAAAATCCATCAAAAAGCTGCTCACCTCATGAAAAATATTTGTGGAAGCTGATTCACTACTTTGAGATGAGTTCTTGGATTCATCAATCCAGGTTTTGCATCCTTTGATGAACTCTTCCTCAGTGATACAATTGCTATCGTCGAAGTCAAATGTTTCCATCACTTTTGAAACTGCAAACCTGTCGTCGATCTTCACTTTCCCAGTATTTATGATGTCAAGCACCAACTTTTCCATTTCATGCTTATTAATACTTTGATTAGAATCTTTATCCGTTGAAACAAATAATCTGCAAAATTAAGCAGTTCGGTTAGTATGATGAGCCTTCGTTGCACTTAACGAGTGAACATTTTATCATTTCTTGCTAATACTTTTTGATGACTTCAGTGTTCAGTTTCCCGTTTTCATTCACGAGCTGCCCCTGCCGTTGCACATGCTTTAAAAACGCAGACCGCACAATTTCATAGTTTGAGTAGTCTAAACTTCTCTGTTGCATCCAAGGATCCAAAATCTGAAGAATTTGGACAAGGTTTTATGTACATTGTTAGGCAATAGTAGTTAGAATTGATATGGTACAAAGCTACTGACTGATAAACATTGGTTTTGAACCTGATAGGAGAAGTATGCAAGTAGAAATAAGATTGAGACGATAAGAGCTATCAAAGTCATGATATGCTTTCCAATCCAAGAGTTGAAAACTTCAACTAGCTGCACGACAATGTATGGGATCAACGATAACAGCATAATCCCAGCAGTATAACGAGTCTCTTTATCGATCACAACACGACAATCTGCAGCACACAAAGAAGTTCATTCATAATGTTTATTTTTGTGAATTTTGTGAAGTCAAAGTGCAATACATACCTTTCAAGATCATCAACTTTTCTTTTACTTGCAAACAACTCGAGTCTGAAGTTTCACTATGCTCATCTGGTTTCTGCTTCGAATCTGTTCTTCTTCCGAATATCACACACATACCCCACTGAATTGTGAGACTGAAGACTGTGATTCCCGCGTAAATTCCGACCCCAACAGAGACCTGAGATTGAGCATTCTCATTGCTGCTGAAAATCCCAGAAACTGGAGGGAAGAAAGTGAAATCAGTCAAAATCAAGAAATTTTTTAGAAAATATTGGCAACAATGAGAAGCTTAGTTTACCAATCATCATCATCATTGATGGCAGTGCCATCAGAATACGAAAAACGATACCACCGAATTTCCCAGCTCCGATGATCTGAAAGAGCACCTTACTCCCACTTCCAATCTGCTTCTCTCCAAACACCACGAGTCCCTGATACACCAGTATCAGGAACACATGCCCTACAGCATTTTCTGCACATGGCAGAAAACCGTACTGGTGATCACAGCTACTTGGTATCGGTGGAACACTATTAGCACTCGTCTTAAAGGACGCTTCTTCTTTCTCAACTCCATCTGAAATCAGATGATCATCAGAGGAATTGAGGGTCAGAATCCGGCTTTCGACAATGCTGATCAGAAAGACCAGAAAAATCAAGCTTCGTGCAATGAGAGCCATTGATGGTCAAATCTCAGTTAGAAAACTTGATTGGATCGAGATGAGCAACTGGGGAATTTATACATTGCATGAAAGTTGTCAACATGTGATTATTGTTAGAAAAAGAAAAAAACAATACGAGTTAAACAATGTTGTAAAAAAAAGGTAACAACCAGGCTCAATTCTTCTAATCGGAATGTTAATATTATAATATGCTTTTTATAAAGCAAGTAGGTTAATGAGTAGTTTGGTTGAGTGTTGTGTCTATAAATCAATCCATTATGGCAGCCCCTCTTGCCATTGTTAAGACATTTAACTAAAAACTATAATCTTATATAATTTTCCCTTTGTAACTACTTCTTGAATCCCAACATTTATGAATTGCAGATATTTTATTTCACATATTGACCTTATTTGATTGTCATTAAGAACCATACGCAACCTCTGTCCCTTTTTTAATCGTGTTCAGATCTAATTTATTTCAGTTTCACCAGCAGGCAGTAACATATGGGCAACACTTATGTGTCCCACCATTATCCACACTTTTTTTTCTTTTTCTTTCTTTTTTCGGTGTGACCTTCATTTCTTTTTTTTTTTTCTTCTTCCTTTGTACATTTTTCTTTTTTTCTTTTTTTTCTCTCTTCCTTCTCAATTTCTTCATATAATTGCTACAAATCTAAGATTTTTTATTTTTCTAATATTCCAACAAATTCTTCTCTTTTTAATATGTATAAAAATTTAGGGTTTTTTTTTCCTATAACTTAATTTTTTTTGTATATTACTCAAATTCATAGCAATATACAACAAAATTAATGCAACAAACACCATAATTGATTATTGATTGAGTAATATGAATTTACATAAATTTTGGGGAAGAAGATAATAAAAATCGTGTATTTGAAATTTTAAACTCACATCTGATACCTTAAGAGCATACAACTGATACCTAAAGAGTATACAAAGTGATATCTAAAGAGTATACAAGTGATATTTTTCATTGAATAAACAACTAATACATTAAGAGTAAATATGTAATACCTTATACTATAAACATTAATATCTTAAAGGTAAATATGTAATACCTTAAATGTGCATATCTAATACCTTATATTATAAACATTAATATCTTAAAGGTAATCATGTAATACCTTAAAATGTGCATATATTATACTTTATATTATAAACATTAATACCTTAAAGGTAATATGTAATACCTAAGAGTATACAATTGATACCTTAAGAGTATATAACTGATATCTTAATAACATACAATTGATATCTTAAGAGTTATCCATACTATAAACACTAATACCTTAAAAGTAAATATGTAAATAAGAAGAATAAGAACAAGAAAATAGATAAGAAGAAGAAGAATGTACAAAACAAATAAGAAGAATAATAAATCGATAAGAAAATAGATTAAGAAAAATGAGAGAAAAAAAAAGGAAAAAGAAGAAAACAACACTGTTTTTGCACTAATATCTTAAGAGTTAATGTGTAATACCTTAACTAATACCTTAAGAGTAAATGTGTGATACCTTAACTAATACCTTAAGAGTAAATGTATGATACCTTAACTAAGAGTAAATGTATGATACCTTAACTAATACCTTAAGAGTAAATGTATGATACTTTAACTAATACCTTAAGAGTAAATGTGTGATACCTTAAGTACATACAACTAATACAACTAATACTTTCACTGAAAATCTTAAGATTTCAAATGTTTCATCATCTTCTTCCTCAAAATTTTTGCAAATCACGATTTCATCATATTTTTTGTCAAATTTTTTACAAATCATGATTTCATATTGTTTGAAATAATTTATTTTTAATGTTTTAAAATTACTCATAAATAAGAAGGGGAAAAACCTCATAAATGATTTCATGACAATTTGAAGAAGAATAAGAACAAGAAGATAGATAAGAAAAATAAGAAGAAGAATGTACTAAACAAATAAGAAGAATAACAAATCAATAAGAAAAGAGATTAAGAAGGAGAAGGAGAAAGAAGAAAAAGAAAAAAAAAGAGGAAAAATTGCATAATACTTCAGGGTAGATATGTGATATCTGAAGAGTAAATGTGTGATACCTCACTGTATATAATCAGGTTTAGGTTTGTGGCCACGCACTATGGCCACGCGTGGGGGTGCGTGGACATGCCTGAGAGTGATACCTCACTGTATATAATCAGGTTTGTGGCCACGCACTATGGCCACGCGTGATGGTGCTTAATCAGGTTTGTGGCCACACATGGGGGTGCGTGGACATGCCTGAGAGTGATACCTCACTGTGTGATGGTGCTTAATCAGGTTTGTGGCCACACATGGGGGTGCGTGGACATGCCTGAGAGTGATACCTCACTGTATATAATCAGGTTTGTGGCCACGCACTATGGCCACGCGTGGTGGTGCTTGGACATGCCTGAGAGCGACCCACGCGTCGGATCGGGTTGGGGGCACGGATCTAAGATCCGTGTCCCGGGAGTATATAATTTTTAGTGATAACATATTATTGAAAAGTGATATAATATTGAAAGTGTGTCCGTATGCTCCTGTGCAAGAAAAACACAAACTATAAAAATATCAGAAACGTAATGTTGTGATGTTGACAACACTATAGATAACACAGCGGAAATATTAAAAATAAATAAACAACAAGAGAAATATCCACGAGTATATAATGATACTCGTGGAATGCCTATAGGACAAAATGTCTTATTGATTTATCTTGTAAGTACAAAGACACAACAGAGCTCTTTTGGAGAAGAATCTCTTTAAAACAGAAATCTTTTGGAGAAGAATCTTTTTAAAAAAAACTCAACATGTCCTATATATGTATCTAAGAAAACTAAGGATGTGTACACACTCAATTGATCACTCAAAGACACCTTATCTAAGAAAAGAAGACTTGAGTATGCAAACTCTAAGTCTTTTATGAAAAGAGACAGATGTGTTGTGTGCTATGTGACCAACACAGAAGACAACATTCACAGACTATATAAGACTCGAAAACTCTTGCTCTTGTTACGCTCTTTGATCTGTGTTCCCTTCTTCAAGAATGAGTTCATCTATTTATAGATCTCATGAGCCTCCATGATCTTGTAGTGTTCCATGATCTCTTCTTTATTGCTCAATCATCTTGAAAACAAACCACTCCATGAACTCCACTTCATGTTCCTTCCATGATCTCCAATTCACGCTCTTCCTTCTTACTCCATGTTCTTTCACCCTTCACGTTCTCTTCCTTCCAATATACTCGTTTTCTTAAGTAAAAGAAGGAAACAAACAATAACAACTTACTCCTATAAACTAGGAATAAGTGTTTGAATTTGTCAAAACTCTTCCTTTGATTTAATCTGCAAAACACGTGAGAAATAAGAGAGAACCAAATCTCCTAGATTTAGTTTAAAAGATCTTCCACTAACAAACTTCCTTAAACATCTCCAAGTTAATCAAAATAAGATAATTGATTTAATTTTAGAAAAATGAAAAATAAAGATATGTTGAAAAATTCAACATTAACAAAATATTAATGATTATTTTCCATCAATAAATAATGTTGGATATCCATTAGGAAATTAGATCATAATTACCGATTTTTTTTTAATATAATCTTAGAGTATGTTTTGGATAAGCTCCTTAAAGCATCTTATAAGATATTAAAAACATATAAACTCAGTGTTTTGGCTAAATTTTAAAAATAAGATCTTATTTTAGTAGCTTATAAGATGTAAAGAGCTAATAAGTTTTTGTTATTATTATTTTTTTGAAAAGTAAGAAAATCTCTACTTATTTCTAAAATGAGATCTTATTTTTTAAAACACATTCAAATTGATCATTGAAATTACACAAATGTCATTACTAACACCTTATAAGCTTCACCATCTTGTTTACCCAAACACTTCAACAACTTATTTTAAAATTAAATTAAGCATCTTTAAGATGTAAAGACTTATAAGCTCTAAAAATAAGGTTAGCCAAACACCCCATAAATTTTAAAAATATGATCTTATTTCATCCAAAAATAATATATAAGGAGCTTATAAGCTCCTCTTTGAAATATAAGAGAATCTCAATTTATTTCTAAAATAAGACCTTATTTTTTAAAATACATTCAAATTTGATAATTAAAATTACACAATTGACATTACTAACATTTTATAAGTTTCATCATCTTATTTATTCAAACACTTCAACAACTTACTTTTAAACTAAAATTAAATGACTTATAAACTTTAAAAACATCCTATAAGATGTAAGAATTTGTAAACTTTATTTCCTGTAATTTCTTTTATATTTTTAATCTGATTAAAGAGTGGAAGAAACTATTTTTGTATGATGTAGATTTTTATTTATTCCTTTCTTTTTCCAAATTCTTTAATGTTTCGTGTTCTGTTTCTTTAGGGACTTTTAATGTTTCGTATGGGAGCGTCGTTTCTACTGGTTCTATTTTCGTCTTTTAGTGCTTAATTAAATAAAACACATGAATTGTTTGGCACCCTGCACCATCATAACTTCCAAAAACATCATTGTTACGAAGACAAAAAAGAAAAATCCTACTATTCACAATCTATATCTATTTATGTCATAACTTTTCAATCTATATTCATTTATGTCATAACTTCCAAAAACATTATTGTTACGAAGAGAAAAAAGAAAAATCCTACTATTCACAATCTATATTCATTTATGTCATAACTTCTCAATCTATATTCATTTATGTCATAACTTCCAAAAACATTATTGTTACGGAAAGAAAAAAGAAAAATCCTACTATTCACAATCTATATTCATTTTCACAAGTCAAATTTTATTTTATAAACTAATCTATATTCATTGTTTTGTGAATTATGAATTATGGGTTCATACATCTTATGAAATCATCATATTCTAATTATTGGTATAAGATTAAATGAAGCTATACTTGGTCAACTATATTATATGCACAATATTTATGTATAAACGCAACATTCTACTTGATATAGTTTATTAATGAAATTATCATATTCTAATTTATGAGTATAAGAATATATGATGCTATACTTGGGTCAACTATATTAAGCACAATATTTATGTATATACGCAAAATTATACTCGATATATATAGTTTATTAATGAAATTATCACATTCTAATTTATTAGTATAAGATTATATTATGCTATATTTGGTCAACTATATTAAGCACAATATTTATGTATAAACGCAAAATTCTACTTGATATAGTTTATTAGTACAAGCTTGTATATGCTGTATACTAAGTCAACCATATTGAGCATAATATTTATGTATATAAATGCAAAATTCTACTTTATATAGTTTATTAGGTGCAACATACAATAGCATATACTCAATCTAGATAGAAATTCAATGTGATTGGTTGAGTGTTTGACTAATTGAAGCAAGATATAAGCATAACCTTGAAATTATTCATTAATCATATTGAAATTATATCAAGGCTATATGAATAGCAATCGTTTAAGGTAAAATTTGAAATTGAACCTTATTTTGTTAACATGTCTACATTTGGGGAAAAAAAAAGACAAATAGATGTCCTAATGCCAGGCCAAGACATACTGAAGAACATAATACATGAGCAAGGAGAATGGGTATAGGGAAAAGGCCAATAAGCATGTCCATAGTTGATATGATGTTTGTGAGTAAGCCAAGGCCCCTATTATTGCACACACCAACAAAATTGTCAAAACTTCTGCTGAATAATCCCAATTCAACTCCTTTACATACACAATAGCTAAAAGTGTAGACAATCCCATGATGTTGTTCATAACCACTCCACCATAAATCTGCAAAATTTGCAACATTATATTCAACCTTTTGAACTGTTTGTTTCTTAATTTAGCAATGAAAGAAAACATGAGATGAAACACATTAGAATGTTTGAAATGAAGAGAATACCTCAGAAAATGTCAAAGAAGAAGTTCTTGAACTCTTCTGGCTTGCTGGAAATATAGCTAGCATTGCTGACCTGGCATTCATGGCAATTGGAACGACGACGAATGAAATAAAAAAAGCAGGCACCCCAATAGCATCTGAGAATTGTTGGATGCTAGTCATGAGAGGGCCTGAAAGAAAGGTTAATATAGCAATGCCTAAGATCACTTGAAACGTCGATTTGATGAAACCCCATTTGAATAGCTTCAGCTTGCTACTCCGATCTTCGTATACAAGACTGTCAACTTCTCTCCACATGATCTGCCACTTTCAACCTGTTATACTTGTTGCATATGAAACAAGATTACTAAAAAAAAATATCAATTTGATTGTGTTGTTACCTTGTCAAATTCTTCGATAGATCTTTTTGCATCCTTGCATTTTGTTACATCCATGGCTCTGTTAAGCCATTTAGTCATTCCATGTATGAACTCTTGTTCATCGACAATGTTATCACCATCTTTATCGAAATCTGTCATGAACTTCTTCACCATTTCTCCAGAGTTTAGCTGATACTCTCCAGTTTTTATGGTGGTATGAATTAACTGTTCCAGCTCAGGCTGTGACAACGAGTTGCTTTTGTCTGTGTCGAATTGCTTGAATAGACTTCGTCGTTATCAATAAAGAAGAACAAATTTTAGACAAATTTTCTGGAAAAAGAAAATGAGAGTGAGAGAGAAGAAAAAATACGCTTTAATGCGATCCACATTAGGCCTTCCATCATCAGTGACCAAATGTTCTGCTTCAAGCACTTCATTCTGCACGCGCTTCAAAATTCTTGCCATCAAATGCTCAATCTCTGCCTTTCCCATTCTCTTCTTCTTCGAAAACGGTTGAACAACCTTATTACATTATGTTAGTTATCACACTCTTAGTAAAGATTGTTTGAATCAAGAAAATGTATCCATTTTGGAATATCTTGCATTCTGTACTTGCCTCTCGCAAGAAATCTTTTGAATTCGAATCACCATGTTCAGCTAATCGAGTGGCTTCATTTATCCATCTCGAGCATCCCTCCATGAACTCGTGTTCTTCGATTCTTCCATCTCTGTTAAGGTCAAATACCTTCAGCATTTCAGAAATAGCATAGCCCTTCTCCACCTGCGTCTTCCCAGATTGAATCTCAAGTATCAATTTTTCCAGTTCATGAAATGTTATGCATTTATCAGCATCTTTGTCTGTCTCATGAAACAACCTGCAAGAATTCAGTCTATGTTGATCAGAATCCTGAATGATAAAATGATCAAGTAGAATTAGCCTTGGCTGAACCAATCAATCAATCACCCTTTGATGACTGTGATGTTGGGTTGGCCATTTTCATCGACAAGCTTCTCTTTCGCGTGCCTTTGCACATGCTGTAGAAACCCAACGAGCAGATTCTCATACTTTGAGTACTCCAAACTCCTTTCTTGAATCCAAGGATCAAAAATCTGCGAAAGCAGTTTCACCACATAATATTTAATACATAGCAACTTGGATTATTATTCCAGTGAGCATGTCTAAATAATCAACCATACCTGGTATAAGAAGTATGAGAGTAGCATTAGTATTGAAACAACGAGAGCAATCAAAATCACCATTCGAGTTCCAAATGATGAGTCGAAAACATAAGCCAGTTGTACTATGATGTAAGGGATCAAAGATAGAAGCATAATTCCTGCTGTGTAACGTGTCTTCTTGTCGGTCGTTGTTCCCATATCTGCACTACAGAAACATGTTCACTTCTTACAAAATGGTAAACACTAAGGTTCAGTTTAGAAATACAACAAAAAACAGACCTTTCAACGTTGACAGTTTTTCTCTGAGCATCCAACAAATTGAAGCTGTCGAGTCAACAGTAGCTGACTTGTCAAACAACTCTTTTCTACCGAATATCACACACATACCCCATAGCAATGTGAGGTTAATCACAGTGGATCCTGCATATACACCCACTGCAAATGAAACTTTATCTTGAGCACCCTCTCTGCTCTTCAGAACTCCAGATACTGCAAATTCAAGAACGACACTTTACATAAATCTCATTTCTTCATTATGATACTGCTGTGAGGATTAGCAATGCTAAAACTTACCAATAACCATGGCCATCTTTGGTAACACAGTGAGGATTCGGAAAATACTAGCACCATAAACACCAGTACCTATGATGTTGAAGAGGGCCTTGCTCCCTCTGTTAATCAGCTTTCCTCCAATTATAAGCAAGTATTGATATACAGCTATTTGGAAAACATAGCCACCTATGTTGTCTGCACATGGAAAGAAGCCATACTTGTGGACACAGGTATTGCTTCGAAATCCAGAATTTAAGAGTGGATGTTGAATGTCAATAGCATCAACCCCATCTGAGATTAAATTATGAGAATCATCGAGTCTCAGTATCCGACCATTGACAACTTGAGTTTCATGCAAGAGCCCCAAAAAACATATACATTGTACGAGGATAGCCATTAAAAAGCTAGCTAGCTTATACAGATTTATCAAAAGAGGTGGGACACTTTATATACATGTATTCTACTTTTAAGCTTTAGACTATTTACAGGTGAATCAATGCCATAAATTCTTCGTCGATTTTAAAGAGACTGTAAATGCCAAATATTGGCTCACTAAACCTTTTGTGTTGTAAATCAAGAAATTCTATCACTTTATCGGACTTTAAGAGTATTCCTCCTACACATTTTAGTACATCACTACAGTGAAAGATAATAGGAATTAGATGAAAAAAAAACACACAAAATTCGTTGCTAAGAATGTGAATCATGTACTCATGAAGAACATGTGGTTCACCAAAAAAGCGACCCTGCAGAAAAAATTGGAATTTTTTCAACTTTATTTATACTTAAAGAATTGATTTTGAGGAATAAATTCCTTCATTAATCTCATTCTTATCTTTATTTACAATTTAGATATTTTCTTAGAGGAATCCATTCCTTGATCACTACACAGTCTTATACATGAAGCTGGATGGTAAACATTTAAAATAACTTTGTATATCTAGAATTACAAATTATCGATGCTACATAACAAATACGGTTGTTTTACTATATTATTCTACTTGTATTGAACAGAAGATAAGTGTACATCTTTTGCTACATAACAGTCTAACCATGGCCATCTAAGCCCATCCTAGAACAGAAGTAAGTAGATAGATTAGCACCAGAGAAATCGGGTACAATAGCACAACAACATAACCCAACCAGCGAGGAAATGTCGTGTACAGGCTTGTAAGCAACGTCATGAAAATGAGGATTACCAGAACTACCAGAATTTCCACAAACACATCTATAGAAAGATTCAGAGCATAAACCGGTGCAAGGAACACTATCAAACTTATAACATTGTTCATGTATACACCACCATAGAGCTGCATAACACAAAAGAGAAGCCATCAAAGACATATAACATGAAACATCCCAGTTGTATACTCTTATTAATTAGACGAAATGAAACAACTTACTGCAGAAAGTGTTAAAGAGATGGATTTCTGTGTCTTCTGTCTAGCCGAAGTGAGTGAACCAACTGCAACGCCATAGTTCATAGCGAATGGAATAGCCAAGTATGAGACTGAGAAGTTAGGCAAATTTGCAGCTTGCGCAAAAGCCACAACGCTGCTTATCAATGGCTCTGAAAGTGCACACAACATCACAGTTCCAAGAATCACAAAGAAAGCAGCCTTTAACAAATTCAACCAACTATTATCAGCTGTTTTGCTTGTGCTTGTGCTCGTGCTGTTGCTGTTAGCCAACAAGCCCTGCTGCAATTGACTGCTATCCTGCATTCCGATTTTTTAGGATCAGAGGGCTATATATATATGGTTTTATGACATGAAAAATGAATTTTGATGAGTCTATTTCTTTACCTGAGAAGTGGTGCCTCCTCTCCATTTAATGCTATCTGGATTCTGATCTGAGAGCTCAGAAACTAATTTGGTCATGCCTTGTATGAATTCGTCCTGAGTGACACGTCCATCGCCAGATGTATCAAAAGACTCCAAGATGTTTTCTACATCCCTGTCTTTGCTCATATCATCATCGTCCATTCTTACACCTAAAAGCAGCACTCTAAGTTCTGCTGCTGATATGGATGCACTTTTGTCCTTGTCGATTCTGCTAAACATCCTGCGAAATTACAAAAGAAATCCATGAGCTAAGAAAGCTTTTGCTGATGAGAACAAGATGGCTAATAACAGAAAAACTCACTGTTGAATTTTGTTAAGATCAGGCTTGCCATTTTTAGACAAGAGTCTGAGTAACTTGTCTTTGGCATATTTATTCATCAGATACTCAAATCTCCGATTCTGAATCCATGGTTGGAATATCTGGAGAATACATGAAAATGTAAGTTTCCAGCAATTGAGTTCTTTAACTTGATGTTCTTGAAAACTTGTTATTACCTGATAGAAGATGAAGGCGAAAAGCAAAATGACTGTAACGATGAGTGCAGCAAGTATAATTGCTCGTTTCCCTGATGACGAATTGAAAGCTCTTGCAAGCAAAATGATGAGAAAGGGAATCAGGGTTATTGGCATTATCCGTGCAGTGTAGCTTGTTTCAACGTCCGTAACTACACCATAACCTGGTAAAAGAAAGCAATGTATCTATTAGATGAAAATTATGTTTCTTTCATGAGTAAACAAGATTAAGCAAAAACTATAAGCAGACCTTTTCGAGGCTTTGTCTGGCTTCCAGATTTATCAATAATAGTAGCCTCAGAGAGATCATAGCTTCCTAGGATAATGGAAGTTCCCCATATCAATGTTAGAAGCATAACTGTGGTTCCTGCAACCAATCCCATACCCAGTGTGGCGCGTTGTTGAGCCGCCTCCACTGATCCCGAAAGTGCAGATACTATTCAAAGTAAAACATATCTCACATTATTTCAGAATTTCATGGTAAAAGTTAACAATTTTCTTGTGTTTATCATATTTTGTTTATTCCATTAAAGTTCATCAGGACAGACATCAATGCACCATGTTTGCAATCAAGTTTCAGAATAATTCTTTCCGGGTTTTTTTGTTCAACTTTTTAGCATCGATCATACAGCATGAACTGAGAATAGTTTGATTATAAGCATCATGTGTGAGCTATTAAAAATTTGTGAAATTAAAGGTCATTGTTAATCTGTCATAGACTTGAAGATTTTTCTGGTGAATAGTCTCAAAAAATTATGGAAGCCGTCACTTTGATTTGGCATCATTAACATGTATAAAGAGGATATGTAGCATGCATTCATGAATCATGTGTGCTATCTTGATTAAGAGTGGTAAATCGATCTCTGTCCACCATGGCATTTCACATGTCGAAAATTCTCTTGGACAAACAACTTGTGATTGTTTTTTTCGACCAGAAGACTTTTGTTTGCCACTTGTGAATAAGATAATATTGAATAACATGAACTCACAATATGTTTGATTTCTAAGAAATCCCAGCTCGGAAAAGCCTGAGATTCCGATGAATCTGACTATTCTTTTATGAATCAATCAATACATACTATTCTTCTTCTTTTTTCTCTTTTTTTAGAAATGAATAATCAGTTACGACTTTTCCATGTTTGCAAAGTCAACAAACTTGTCAAGACATTAAATGAAGCTTTGAATCTCCCTTGTTCCCACCATGGTAATTACTATGATTGTAGAGAAATTGGCTAGTTAACAAGAAAAGAAAAAGAAGGGAACTGACCAAGAACCAAGACGATTTGTGGGAAAGTGCCAAGCAACTGGAACAAACTAGCTCCAAAAATACCAGGGCCTGTTATTTTGAAGAAGAGCTCTGATCCCATTCCCACATACTTCCCTCCCAAAGACGTCAAAAATTCATACACCACTATCAAAAACAGCAGCCCCCATACATTGGTCGAGCATGGCAGGATTCCATATGTCGGGACACAAGTCTCCGTTGCAGCCGATAACCCCACTGATAACGCCTTCGTCTCATCATAACTCAAATCCTCTTTTATCGAACGGCTATAAGCCAGATGGCTGGCCAGAAGCACCAAACACACTACGCTCCAGCTATTCATCATCTCTCTACCTATACTCAATCACTTTGCAAGAGATATTGAGACAATGAATGAATTGGTTATGCAGTTTTGTAGAGTTGGACTTTGTAATTTGTATTAAACTGACAAGTTGGCCAACATAATAGCCGCCGGAGCATGATTTACACGTTTAGCTATTTCCAACCATTGAGGGAAGAAACGTCAAAAAAGTTCACCCAAGAATGGATTATTTTATAAGCATACACATTTATTTATATATGTAAATTGAGGAAGAAATAAGTATTATAATATATGTGGGTTTAGAAGAGTGAAAAGGGCAGGGCTGCCAACCAGTTTGCAGCGCATAAAGAATAGTATATTCAGAGAGTTGTACAATTGAGAATTGTTTAGTTATATATGGAAAAGTTGTTAACTTCAACGAACATGGCATCACCAATTTTAACCTACCCCCACTAATCATAACCATGTTGCAAGATCCATTATTTAAGCAACTTGCCAATTATATTTAACCATCTATAAGCTAGTCACGGACAGGAGTTGCCAGTTTTTAAGCAGAATAAACTATTAATTAACGTTGAAAGTAAAAGGAGCGTTTTCAATTCTACCACTTATATGATAAAAATAAGTTCTTGGTAGCTGTAACATAATATTTTTCCTTTTTAATTAAATTTGAACATTTTTACTCTTTTTACTTGTACCCTCTACACTAGCTAATACCATCAAAATCTAAGTCGCAACATTTCACATCATCAGAAAAAAAAAAAAAAAAAAAATCAATGTTGCTCTTCTGTATCACTCTATTTGATACCAAGGATATAATCAACCAAAATGTTAAGAAAAAAAAATTCAAGACGGCTAAAAGCAAAATCTCTTAAAAAAATCTGACCAATAATGGGTTTCCACTAATGAACCAATTCTTGAAATTTGATCTGTATAAAAGATCCGTCATATTTTAAAATCTGCAAATACTTCCATGAGGCATTACAAACATCCTCTTAAGATTTTGTATTTTTCTCTTAAAAATATTCCCTCAACAGGTGCAATTCGTGAAATAAATACAAATGAAATAAGAATTTATATGAGGAGCGTAGGATGATTACTTAAATTCAGCAGCCTCTATGTACTAGTCCATTAAAAAAAGATGGCGTGTCAAATTCTTTCTATTAGTTTGATACTGTTGTGTTGAATATATCAACAAAAAGAACCTAGGAATCTTGAAAAGTAATCTGATGACTCATCAATGCCCTTCATACCTTCAAAATTACATCATGCCATGCCACATATATTAAATAAATCATTACTACAACATATCATATTCATAAAAACCTTAATGGAGAGACATATATTGAAGACTGGATATCATTTATATCCATCAATGTGGTGAAGAGGATGGAGCAGTTGGCGCTGGTAAAAATGTGGAGCAGCCTCTGAGAGCCACGATGGATCAATGGAGATCACATTCCGCATGTACTGACGATCAGTCGAAACAATCGAGTGGAATACAACCCACTTTGGATTCACTCTGTAAACAACATTTTACACCAATTTTTCATCTTGTACCAAATTTTTACTACATATGTTTATAGCAAGGGAGCCTCAATAATCAATCTACCTAGAATATAAGAATTAAAATATGCAAAATAGGTGAACAGAATGATAGTCAACTACAGATCATATAAAACTTTACGCAGCACATAGATTTCATTTGTAAGTAACTCAGATGCATCTAATGAGAAGATAACAAGTGGAAAAAATGGTTGTCTAGATAATTGGCAAAAACAATAATGTGTTTTATAGAAAAACACGAAAGACAGAGCACGTCTTGTTGTCATTATGCATATTAATCTGAAAAATTGATAGAGAAATTGAAGGAATCATGGTGTCAGAGATCTGGACTGACCTGAATAAGACAGAAGAAGGATGAATATAAACTTCTTGTGAACTTCTTATAGTCTTGTATAACCCATTATGACTGAATGCCTGAGATAAGCAAACAAATACAGTATGCAAACAAGCCAACATTATTCTCAATTATACCAATTTACTTTCAAGATCTCTTTGCATGTAGGAAAGAAACCACTTACTTCTAAACGGCAAGCATTAGCAAAAAATCCAGCAGTAATGGCCTTCCTCACTATCTGCACAATCCAAAATCCAGGATGAAAATAAGAAAGTACAGCACTTCTCTTTAAAAGAAAAGAAAACCAAACACAAGGTATGCAGAGAATCATATATATGCATCGCGGAACCCTATTAAATTTGTTTTTTAATCTTAAATCTTTGCATAAGATACCAGACTATGAGATCCAAACTGCACAGCGGTTCAGCCTTTCTTCCAAACATATAGTAATACTTCCAAAAAAAAACCTGATAAAAATGACCTATATGTGGCAATCATAACTTCAAAACATGATCAATAGAAATACCAAAATATTTTGCAAGTGAGAAATATAAAGATGCCAGTTAGTATACTACCATGTCCCAACTTACATATCTTTTAGTTCAATCATAGCAATAGCCTATTACAATTTTTTTTTAAGCAAAAGCAGTATCCACAGTTCTACTGTTGGACATAAAAAATTCTGCAACCAAAGCATGACTAATGATGATTTTCCGGCATTACTGTCGGTGTATAGATGTTTTAAAATATTTCAAAACCTTCTAAACTAGTACCTTCAGATACCGACACATTCATTTTTAAAGCTTAACAGATTGATATTTTTTCAATTTGCAACATTTTCAACTAATATTTTTGAATTGTCAAGTATACTCAACTCTGAATAACTTCTTGAAAATATATGAATAGAAAGTTAATAAGTAATAAGCTATTTCCAAGACGAAAAGAACCATGTCTGCCTCATGGCATTTATATGGTGTTCTGCAAGTAACCCCATATTGATAAGCAAACAAAACTATGTTAGTAATTTCAATCACTATTCAACATTTCAAATTATTTATTGTATTATCATGCCAACGATATATTATATTGTCCAGTTGTTCCTAGATCCTGGAATAACTCCTGTGAACAAATGAAGAATCAGTCCAATGAACAAGTTTATAAATATTCAAATTGATACCTATGGTTGCTAGAGAAGTTTAAAAGATGTTTGTTACATAACCCATGCACAAGAGTGATTTCATTTATTCCAAATACATACACATAATGGCAATTTAACTCTCAATTAAAGATGGAGAAGTATTAATTTAATAAAATCAGGGGGGAACCAATGGCAACACCCAAAGGTAACTTGAATGGAGACAATTTAGAATGATGACCTCGTCAAACTGGAAATAATTTACACCTTGCGATGGACTGGGCCAGAAAACATGGGATCACAAAGCAATCAATTGAATGTTCTTACAAACTTACCTGCATATCACCCTCGCAAGATTTTAGGACTATGCCTAAACGTTGTGCAATTCTTCTTAACTGTTGTCGGATTTCTTCAACTTTTTTCTGAAGACAAACCAAAACATCCTAATTACGAGCAAATTGAGAACTTGAAAATTCATTACTGCAGCAGAATTTAAATTCGCACCATGGCATGGTAGTTTACATGGTTCTTGTGACACCAATTTGAAGATTTACCAGACCCAAGAAATCCTTTATACACATTTAAGAAGGTAACATGATCACCCTGCAAGCAGAAAAATTCTAATGTCGTCAATTTGTAAGTTTCTTTTAAGAGCACAGAAGGGGTGAAAAAGATAATTTCTAAAAGGTCTTTCTGACATTTATTGAGTTACCTATCAGATAATCTACAACAAAGAATAGTGAATTGCCAAATGCAAAAAAAAAAAAAAAAAAAAAAAAAAAGAGTTGTACTTATGTAAATTGTACCTACTAGAAGGTTAATCCAAAATGAGATAACAGTACAAAGTCTGGACATAAAAAGTAGAAGCTCAAAGATATATGAAAATCATGAGGAATCAACTCATGTTACACAAGATATGACTTCAGAGGTATTTTGAAAGTTAACCACTAGAGATGCAGTATAAAATTGGGGGGTGTAACAAGAAATTGTTGATTTCAAAGCTAGCACACAATTTTTGTTCTCCTACTCAAACATAAAGAATTTCAGCAGTTAGAATCAACAACTCAACATACATAATAGATATACCACGGCAACGCAGAAGCCCTAGAATGGGGGAGGAGAAAAGATATGATTTTGTAGGTCATTTTATTCATAGAATAATTAATAATACAATAGATATAATTTGAAAATCCGATCACAATAGAAAACCCGCCAAAGTTCAATCAATGGCGAAAGCATCTCAGACCTGTAACTGAAAAGAAATTAGAAATGCCAGATCACAGAAGCTACTCTATGATCCCCCCATTAAAAAATCTGTTTTTTTGGTCTCAAAACAGTTCTGCATCAAGCGCCATAATACATTTTCCTACCATTGCCCTGTATGACTACTTATGTAAACCCAACCCACCAGTCAATGCACAGATAGTGAGTAGCACTATCTAAGAGAGAATTTGAAAAACACATCACTGACAATTAAGTTTAACAAACCATTTCCAGTCAATACTTAGAAGTCATCAGCCAACTTGAGAATAAGGGTTAGAACCAATATACAAGTTATATAAGATATAATTCCTCATCATTTTTCATGCTCAAATTTCTGTAACTATTTATCTGTTAGCCAAGATGTATGCCAATAAGCCAAAAGCATTAGTAACATCATCACATCGGAACTATCTTAATATCACAAGTACTGAGAACTTCTCAAAGAAAATTGTTTTTGATTATCACCATGTCATCACATCGGAACTATCTTAATATCACAAATACTGAGAACTTCTAAAAGAAATTGTTTTTGATTATCACCGTGGGTAATTAGATTTTGCCCTAATCCATACAGTACCATACTGACATTTCAAAGGCTTGGAGTATAATACAAAATTGCCACCATCTACCATGTCAAATATGTGTTTCATCAATTACTTGAATTAATGTTCATGAGTGCATAACTATGCAGAGCAAATGGTGGATGAGTGTAGAAAGAAAAACACCTCAGCAGCGGCAAATCTTAGCTTCGCTTCATCCAATTCCTTTTGTGATCCTCTAACAGAAAACCAGATTGACTGCAAAAAAATGAAAAGGGGCATGCGACAGAGAGGTAAATGTTATAAAGTTTTCTACTTCATACATCTGGAAACGATAATTCGTTATTAAACCATCACTTCATATTTAAAAACCACACTCATGTAGAAAGACGATCATTGTTTAACTTTTACTTCAAAAATCCAAAGACAAATCCCAAATAGTGATGAATTACTTGCAGAATGCAGCAAGACATACTGAAAAAGTTGTGAAAAGAGATGAACCTGTATAGAGAGCACAGCAGCAATAGTAATAACTTCCTCAGAACAGCCATAATCATTTGAAGCTAAAATCATTTTGGAAATCATCGGATCCTATAAAAGGTAAAGTTGCTCAGAACTGAATTTTATTATAGGTCCAGCTGCTTCAGCATGCTAAAACTACCACAAAGATTTTGAAAAATTATACACTCTCAATGGTTAATTAATTTTAGAGAACAAATTCACCATATCCACTTCTCCACTGGTTTATTGAACCTAATGAGAAACCGGGGATCAGCCAAAGAACCAAATATCTATGCAATCTAGAAACTAAAAACTCTGTGTGGGCCTGTGGGGCTTCACTTACATATATCTATCCTCTTGCTATATCAATTTACTTTAGATTTTGAGTAATATGAATCTTTGAAGTCTCAGAGATTTTGCTAAAAGATTCACAAGCTTTTTCAGGAAAAGATCATTTTGGAAATCATTGAATCCTTTAAACAAATATAATTGCCAAGACATTAAAAAAAAAAAAAAAAGAGTTTCACATAGCTAGACTGACATCTTTTGTGAACAAACTAATTGACGCTTAAACTCTAGCAGCCACAACGTAACAATCACACGATACAATAAGGAGAAAAGTACTTTTGATTGCCAAATTTAGTAAAAATGTTTTTTTCCTCAAACGTAGATTTTGAAACAGCAACCTTAAGATACCACAAAAAAAGCATTTAAAACTCCCAAAAACTAGTATTTTAATACAAAATCAACATGCTCTGTTCCATGATTTTTACCATCTCTAACACATGCTTCTATAATTTTCACTAATAGTTTTCAGAAAATTGAATTCCTTTTCTTTTCTCCCATTCCCTCCCTCCCCCCCCCCCCCCTATATATATATATATATATATAAAATACAGTAACTTTCCTCTCTTCCCCTCCTGAATCTGTGAGTGCATGTCTCTCTTGTTCTCACTATGCTAGAGGATTGGTGCAAACTGAAACATACAATCATAATTAACAAAATATAACGAGTGTATCAGAAACATACTAATGGGATCTCAGCAACTTGGAATCCAGTAGGAGATGTAAGCTTTGCATCATCATCGAGAACTCCAAGAGAATATAATACTTCAAGTGCTCTGATCAGTGCTTCAGGGGAAGGGGGTGCTGGCCAATCGAACCCCAAAATATTGTCTATCCCTAAAGCTTTTAACTATCAAAAGAAATACAGAATAATTACCATCAAGATTCTCACAAGGCATATGCAGAACCTGAAAATAATATGAAGAGAACTCCAAAATTGTCAAGCTGAGCTAATTGAGGCTCGCTTGAAAATTGAGGTTTTCAGTTGATCTTGAGCATTGAGAACCATGATTGGGCCAAAGTAAGTGTGTTTAAAAGATTGTGAGCCAGTAATCAAACTTTTATCATATGTCCTGAAGTACGATGTTTTATTAAATAATATAATAATTTTACTCCCCCAAAGTTAGATTCTCATATGATTTCTATGTGCTCAAATACAAGTTCTTGCTAAGTCGAAGCCTCACATGGACTAATGGATATCAACTTTGGTAACTAAAGGATAGAGACTTCAAATAAAGATATCAGTAGATGATGCAGTACGTCTGTCAATGACAACCCACAATCTGATTCTCATAGATGATATAATAAATTCAATCTGAATTGAAAGAAACTAATAAAATTGTTAAAATATACATATACAAATGAGTTTGTTAATAAATAGATGAGATTACGATTATACTGCTATTAATTTAATCTCCCCCCCTTCCCCCCAAAAAAAAAAAATCAACTTGCATCTAACTTATGACTAGTTATAACCAACTTTGAACGATGGACTCAATAAATAAATTCAAGGGTGTGCATTATAAAATATAAAAAGTTGTATATTAGAGAAACATAACTTTTTTTTTTTTTGGGAAGGATTGGAGTATTAAGTTAACATAATTTTGAATCAAATGATAAGCATATCAAAATTTGGTAAAAACTCTGTTTTCTTCGAATAGTTGCAGATATAGGTTATAGATTACTGGCAATGATGATGATGAATTTTATAGAGAGAAAGTACAACACAAAATATAGTTTGACCATTAGGCCAACATCAAGGAGAAAATAGCCATCAGGGGAACAAGAATTTCATTTCTCGCCTATCATCACAACGACACACCACCTCATACATAAGGTGTAATTTACACGCAATATATACATTAATTGGAAGAGATCAAACATAAAATTAAACAATAACAAAAATTCATTTGTTCCAAGAATTGAGCATTATTCACAATCCAATCAATTTAGATTTCAGAATTTTATTAATGTCTATTCAAAAGAATGATTTATATAATAATCAAACCTTGTAACACTTGATTTAAGACTATAAAACCTAGATTTTATCTTTTGTTTAGATTTCCAATAATTAGAACACTATAGTTCACATTGATAAATTACTCATCAATGTTTTGTGTAGGTGAGCTTGGGTTCAAGCTCGAGCTCAATAAATTTTAATTAAGATTAAATTTCAAATTGATAAAGCCAAGTTCGATATATCTTTTTCTAGTGAGCTAGGCTTCAAAACTTTTAGAAGTTTGGTTCAGACTCAGTTACTTTAGATCCCTAATTGTAGGGCATTGATTAGAAATCATTCTAGGGGGAAAAATGATATAATAATTTTTTTCTAACAAGCTATAAATGAATTCATCTTCAAGTCAAGGTAATATGTTTGTGCAAAGATGATAAACAATACCTAAGAGGTGTCCTTATAAACATGCATGTATAATAGGAACAAAAGCAACCAAAGTAAAAATTATGAAACAGAGCAATTACTTATCTTACCACAAGGTCAATTTAACTAAAGCATGTCAGTCTCAAGAGTGGGAAGATACAACCCAATCTTCAGAAATCATACAAAATTATGCCATCAACTCAATTTACAAAATAGAACAAATACCTGAATAACACAGGAAACAAGATTCGACCTCTGCATCTCGGGAATACCATCAGAAGACATCTCATTTATAAAATATTCTTCAGTATAGAGCCTGTTAAGGTGAAGAAAAGGAAAAACCCAAATTATCAAGTATTATCTCTTTGGTTTTATTTATTTATTTATTCACGTATTTTCTGGGGGGGGGGGGGTTCCCCGGGAATCTTTCCAATGCCATGAAGGTGAGAATGTAGATTTATGTTCAAATTAATTTTAGTTCATGACAGTTAAAAGCACGGCTTCTCTCAGAAGAAAGATAACAAAAGGAGGTAATGGCACTCTCAAAGTCATGGTAATCAGCAGATAATGTTCACAAGAAGCATCATGCTAATTTAATTTCCAAGAGAAAGAGATGGCAAAGAGAGATACATACCTTTGTGTGAGTTGAAACACTATAAATACAAGTCTAATAAAGTTTTTGCAATGATTTTGATGTACATTAAACTAGGTTCATGATATGTTTATGTCATCAAGAGAGCCATTAGTGAGTCTAAATTCCTTATTTATCTTCAACCTACAGATAATATTAAAAAATATGAGTTTAAAAAAAAAAAACTTAAAATTAAGTTCACGCACACAGATTATTAGTCCGCCTAGATGCTCAAATAGCAAATTCTGCAACATTGGCTATGAGCACTCAAAACGATTAATACAGAAAATTGAAACTATTAAGCACAAAATTCTTTGCAGTGCAGCTTCTTTAAACTGATTTCCACCAAATAGTTTAATCCAAGTTATGCAAGACCATTCCAACCAATGTGCTCTTGTGGTTGCAACAGATTGACCAAAACCAAAGAAAAATCCACTCAAATCTCATTATGGTGTTGCCTTTATAAATCACTACTCAGGGGCATCAAACAGCCTCTTCTGGTTTTAAAGCATAATATAAGGCATTTCAAATTAGAGACCATTAAGTGAAACTTGGTTTACAATAACAACTAAGCCTTAATTCCACTATGTAGAGTCAGCTTATATGAATCTTATATCACCATCATGCTCCGTCGATGGCACAAGTTAAGAAAAACATGGCTTCATTGTAATAAATGATTAATGTTCTAACAAGGGAAGAGAGAGAAACACAAGGTGGTGAACAAAGGGCAGGGCGCGTCACCAAATTAAATAAACAAAGGTCATTAAAATTGTGAGATTCTAATAGCAAAGAAAAGTATAATAGCTAATATAGTCGCAATCTTCTTGGCTTTCTAAAGATCTTAATTACTCTAAGTTGCATACTTAATTGATGGCTCAACTCCAATCACCAAATCCAATTTATTTTCCTCTTTCCCTTTGTTGTTCCAGTCTTCTTTTTTTCTTTCTATACAATCATCAACTCCCACCATCCCATAGGTTACATATATAGTCAATACATCAAAACGAAAAGTATGTCTGAGGTCTGACTTTCTCAAAAGACCAAACAATGACCCTTTTTTCACAATTTAATGTTTCATTAATTATTGGACTTCAATTCTTAAGATAATGAGATCAGAATCAGAGTAACAACTGATAGTACAGTAATTTCATGTATGATAACAAAGATAGAAATTTCAACAAATGGTTTAGTAATTTCACAAACCTGTAACATTTTCCTGGCCTAATTCTTCCAGCCCTACCAGCCCTTTGTCGAGCAGATGCCTTTGATATTGGTGCCACAATCAAATTTTCAATATCTGTCACCTGTTAAAAAAGTTGATACAAACTTGACTTTATGTGAGAATCCATGAGCTTTTTATTCAATTAATGACAGATCTGATCAAATATTTTTGGTAACAGCAGGAATAACAGTTCAAACATAGTTAACCATTTTTCAGACTTCTACTTAAGCCATACACATTCGACATTCTTGAATTATCTATGTCTTTCTTTTTAATGCTTTCAATCCCTATTCAGTTGCCCAAATTAGAAGAATTTGAGAAAGAAAAAATGTGTGGAAGCAAAAAGAGGACTGGTAACAATTACCGGATTGTAAAACCGTTGCTTTGAGAACCCACAGTCAACAACATAGACAACACCCTAAGATGAGAATTGAAAAGGGTAAGAAACAAGGTTCAGCTAGCAATTTGATATGAATCATACAAACATGTGCCTTTTACCTCCAATGTCAAGGATGTCTCTGCTATATTTGTTGAAATTACCACCTTTCTCTTCCCACGAGGAGTTGGAGAAAAAATAAGATCCTAAAAAAACAGAATCTATAAAGGTCTAATTTCAAGATTTCAATGATATAATCTTTTTTATATTATTATTATTATAAGTACTAACAAAAATTTGTTTAATTGAGAAGATAGCATAAGTTAAGGCTACTTCAGTTTTCCGTTTATTCTTTTTCTTTTCCTCCTTGAACAGGAAAAAAATTAATAACCTGGTCAGTACGAGGCAGTCCAGAATACAGAGGCAAAACAATCAATCCTGCAAGTAAACAAAGGGAATATGATTAGAGCATAATGAAGAAAGTGCAGAAGTGAGCGGCTCTTTTCAGCTTAAATGAATAATGCAGCCCTTGCCCCCAACAACTGCCAATGTGCAATCAACATAACAAGGGTTTGGATCATATTTCTAAGGGTAGCCAATTCTGGCATTAAAAACTACCTTGCTTTTTCCCATGAGAATCTTCTGTAAGCAACTTAATTGCACCATCAATATCATCTTGTCCGGTAAGGAATACAAGAATATCTCCCATTGGCTCCTAGAAAGATACAATATCAATATCTTATTCAATTAACATTTGAAAGGAAAACTTATGATATCTTGTGAAGACAAATGACCAAGTTTATAAGCATTTAATTTAGGATCACAGATATCTTAGCATCATGTCAAAGCACATTTTGCAAGAACGGAACACAGTTAGACAGCGGCAAGATAAATCATACCATGCAGTCATAAGAGCCGACCTCTCCCCCACACATCAACACAAATATAACTATTGTAACAACCCGCAAGTTAAGTACCCTGATTGTGCTAATGACATGCAAACCAGTATGGTGGGAAACTGTATTAACTCAAGCAAGCCTAAACCAGATGGAGTTAGGACAGGAAGTTAGGATGTTGATTGTACACTTCAATAAAGTACATCTGATATTTAGAAAACGGGGACGAGCATGCAATAATGTAATATTAGTTAAACAATCAATCACATGCAAACGTAAATTTTAGTATTTAAAATTAAATAGAAAAAAGCTAGTTTTTGAGCTGGATCAAAAATAATTGATATGAGCACACAGCATGCCAGCAAATTTCAAGAAGATCAGGGAAAACATAAGCACTATTGCACCAAAGATCTATATACAGAAATTTTACTACTGAATCACTTAAAATGGAAAGAAATGGTCTGCCTAAATAATTCACCCACTGTAAAAAAAAAGTTCAGGAACAGAATTCTGTGGTTGAATACCCACCATAAAGTGGTTGGATTTTCCATGGGGGAATCTGACAAGCTGTTGCATATTATGACTCCCAATAAACATAAAACAAATGCAAATATACAAATTCATTTCTTAATTTAACTAACTTTTCCATCCTAAGCAAGACCCTTTAGGTCCATGCAGCACTAAGTTCCTTCAATTGACCCAAGAAGCACCTGTAATACAGACTTTGGCATACCTCATCATGAATAGAAAGAACTGTGGAAACTGCAGCTCGGATGTAATCTGAAACAGGCTCCTCGACATAAAAAATATCCACATTGAACCCTCGACCCTACATTTTCAGAAAAAAACAACAGATACCATGATAAGACACTCAAATTCACCAAAAATTGAAGAGATACATAAATGGAATGATTGCTTTTGTACGTCCAAAAATGAGACACCAGAAACATATATACCTCAACAGAGAGTATGGCAGGCTCTTTCGTAGGTCCTTGTTCTTCAGCATCCTGCCCTCTCAACCTTCTGCTAATTTATCAAATTTTACAAAGCATAAGCTCAAACCCCAAGAGATAATAAGTCTCATAAACGATTGAGTAGTTTCAATCATAAAATACTAAAAATACAAGATGAGCAAATGGCATGGAGGACTAAGTGTATGCCAAATTACCATGAATTACAAGTATTTTATTCATTACAAACCAGGCAACAGATCAAATAGTCCAAGGAAGAATTTGCACAAACTCCCCCCACTTTTTAATCTCCATGGGAGCAGAGTAACACACAACAGAAATTATAGGATCCAGAGTTAAGCAATAATAAGATCCACGAGATAACTACAAATTCAAGTACATGTACTTAGCATTCATCCACTAATCTTTTTTTATATAAAGATAATACATTTAACATTTCTCTTGTCTGTGATCCTGTTCAGTACTTGCTAACAAATTTTAAATTTGTCGAGGTTACAACTTTTTAACTTATTTACGACAGCAGTTAATATCAAAAACATAATTTTCTCACAATCATGCTTAATTTAGTCTATATAGAGCCACTTTAACAAAGAGATAGAAAGGTCACATCAATACCCATCAATGGTTAGAAACTACTATAAAGGCAGGAGTAAATTATACATCACAGCACAGCTTCTTTTCATAATTTTTTTAACAGTACACAGTTGAAACCAAAATGGAGCAGTAAATAGTATTTTTTTTAATTTTTTAATTTGTCAGTAATATTTATAAAATCATTTTCCAGAACAATACGTCTAGATATCATTGTTGCTTAGAAAACACAAACTACCTATGACAGATCAGTTTCCTATGCAATAAAATGGGAGACACAACATCCATCGTGTTAGAATAAAAGGCTATTTCTCTGAAGCAAGTCGAGAAAAGAAAACATTAGATACAGACTAACCAACAAACTTCTAAATGAGCAAGAAAAAATTTCATGAAAATTAAGCAACTTAAGAAGAAATGTGTTCATCCATGTGCTATTTGGGGTTCCTGATCAAGAATGTAGTACAAAGGCAACAAATATAAGGAAGAATGATGTCACAGTTTTTGATATTATTCAGATGCTATGAAAACCTGGTATGAAAAAAAGAAGCCATTGATTTTGCTTCAATTGTTGCAGATGAGATGATAAGACGAAGCTCAGGACGACGCCGTTGAATCTGTTTCCAAATAATTAGTTTCCAGAAAAGATATAAGATCACAACAGAACAATATATTGTATAGATAGAACAGATGAATGTACCACCAAAATCATCACCATTTCAGCAGAAAAAATACCTTTTTCAGGAGACCTAACAAAATATCAGTTGAAAGAGATCGTTCATGAGCTTCATCTACCATGATCACACTGTACGACCGAAAGAGGAGGTTAAGAACAGGTTATTAAAATAAAAGTGTCAACAAAATAAGAAAGAAAAGGATATACATGGGACCAGCCATCTTCTGCCTACACATGTCTATTCACCCATCTAAAATTGGCATATAGCTGCATTGCTTGGCTCCCCAAGTGCATGTGATTTACACATGAATTTTTGAAAAGCAAAAACCTACCTATACTTGCTTAATAGAGGATCATCCATCATTTCCCTCAGCAACACTCCATCAGTGAGAAATTTTATCCTTGTTAGTTCCTGTTCCCATGAAAATATTAATCATTAATAGTAATTTGTTCCTGGCCAGAAAAACAACACCAGGACTTGAGATACAGCATTTCACATGAACACAGTCTGCAACTAGTATAAGTGAGTCTGTTTGAAAAGTCAAAGTTAGCTTCAAATGAAATTCTAATAATGCACTTGTAACAAACTCGTGATTCATTATAAAAAACTTTGGATGATGGATTTTATAAAGTTTAAATGAGACTTTATCACTTGCAAAAAGTTGTGCCTTCATTTAATATACCAAATATAAGGATGTGTACTTTAGATAAATAAAATGCAAAGGAGACTTTTTTTGCAAAGGAGGGAGAAATAAAATGAAAAGAAGCATGAATACTCACGGTATTGGTAATATCTTCAAATCGAATTGTGTATCCAACTTCTTCACCTAGTTTAACACCCATCTCTTGGGAAACTCTTGATGCAACAGACTGAATAAAAAAAAATAAAAAAGACTTTAACTTCACGGCCTTTGCATGACAGAGTTGTAGAAATGTCATAACTATAGCCTCGAGTAGAAGTACCAGATATGAGGTAACCACTCAAACTTATAATTCATTGAGCAGACGTCTATAAAGTAAAAGTGGCAGGTAATCCAGGCTTCTGTTCAAGGTGAATAATAAATTATAAAACAGCAATCAAAGGCGGAGAAAAAAATAATATACCCATGATGTAGTGATTATTTGTAATCTATAATCTAAAAACAAGTAACATGGATTAAACTGCCACCATAGAGTATCTTTACATGAAAGACATCGACTGAACACATAGTTTTCCATTAACCATATTATTTAAGAAAAAGAACAAACAATAATGCATGAAATCTTACTCCAAATAACAACCTGAAGAATGAAGTACACAGAACTAGACGAGCGCGGCTACAACAGACATCAAACTTACTGTGGAAACTTCAACTTACAAACCAACAGACATTATACCTGCACAGCCAAGCGCCTCGGTTGCGTGCATGCTATCATCAGTCCATTTTCCGCCCACCCAGCTTCTTTCAAGTACTATATTAATACGCAAGAAGACCAAGAACACAAGAATACGCAGAAGTCAATTACAAGAGTACTTCAAGAAGACAAACTGAGAGTTAATAAATAGTAATCAAGAAAAGGAAAATTGAATAATGTAAGTTTCATGTACAAGAAACAAACTCATTAATTAATCTTGAGTGAAACCTGAGGAATCTGAGTAGTTTTTCCACTTCCCGTTTCTCCAACGACGATTGTGGTGCCGTGTCTCTCCACTAAGTACAGAATAGCGGTTCTGTACTTGTAAACCGGTAGCATCTGTCTATGTTTCTCCATGTTTGGATGCCCATAACTATGGGAATACAACAATAAATAAGAAACAACCGAAAATTAAAGATAAAAACCTAAAACAAAGAGAAAAGAAGATTTGTCACCCAGAAGATGAAACGGAGGCCGAGTAGAACAAAACGCCGCCTTCTTCATCCTCAATCAGGCGCGGCTTCTCTGTTCCCGGTTTCCAAAATCTCGACATTCCTCTATTATGGCGGCGAAAGAAAGTCTGTCTAAGACTCTGAGAAGTGAGAACCAATGTGAAAGAAGAAGAGAGAGACTGTTGTGGAAGGAGCGAGGAGAAAGAACACTACTCAGGCATCGGGTTAGACCCTTTTGTTTGATTTTGAGTATCGGATCCAAATCCGGACCTTGTATATATAATATAATGCCCTTTTAGGTCGGTGGAGAGTTAAATTATACGGAGGTATGACGCGTTTTCCGTTAGACACGTTTTTTATATTTTTTATTTGATTAACGTCTATATTCTTTTATATAGAAGGTAAATCTTTCCTTAAAAACCATTATTATGGAAATAAAATTTTCACCCGTTAATAATAGGAGTGAAGCTTGGATTTCAAGTTTCAATTATAGACGTTTTTTCTAATTTCTTTTATGTAACGTTAATAATCTTGAACATAGAAAGGTAAAACTTTTCTTAAAAACAATTATGGAAATAAAATATTCACTCATTAATATAGGGGTGAGGATAGGGTTTCTCAAGTTTGAGATTTTCAAATATATTTCTTGGAAATCAAACCAAAACTTAATATATCTCTAATTCAAATTGATCAAAATATTCATCACAAAAAATTATATGCCTAGGGATTCATACCCCAACTCGATCCGGCGCGTGGGCCGCTCCCAAGCGCGTTCACGCGCCCCCACGTGTGGTACTATGTTGTGGCCGCGCAGAAACCTGATTATATACTCTTCAGATATCATACTCTTCAAATATCATACATTTACTCTTCAAATATCACATATCTACTCTTAACTCTTAAGGTATTATGTTTTTTTTTCCCTTTTTTTTTTCTTCTTTCTCCTTCTTCTTCTTAATCTATTTTCCTATTGATTTGTTATTCTTTTTTTTTATTTAGTACATTCTTCTTCTTATTCTTCTTGTCTATCTTCTTGTTCTTATTCTTCTTCAAATTGTCATGAAATCATTTATGAGGTTTTTTCCCCTTCTTATTTATGAGTAATTTTAAAACATTGAAAATAAATTATTTCAAACAATATGAAATCATGATTTATAGAAAATTTGATGAAAAATATGATGAAATCATGATTTGTAAAAATTTTGAAGAAGATGATGAAACATTTGAAATCTTAAGATTTTCAGTGAAGGTGTTAGTTGTATGTTTTAAGGTATCACACTTTTACTCTTAAGGTATTAGTGCAGAAATAGTGTTGCTTTTTTTTTTTTTTCTTTCCTTCTTCTTAATCTATTTTCTTATCGATTTGTTATTCTACTTATTTGTTTTGTACATTATTCTTCTTCTTCTTCTTCTCTATTTTCTTATTCTTATTTACATATTTAATTAGTGATTATAGTATAATATAATTCTTAAGGTATCAATTGTATGTTCTTAAGATATCAGTTGTATACTCTCATCAATTGTATACTCTTAGGTATTACATATTACATTTAATGTATTAATGCTCATAGTATAAGGTATTATATATGCACCTTTTTAAGGTATTACATGTTTACCTTTAAGGTATTAATGTTTATAGTATAAGGTATTACATATGCAATAAGTACTACATGCTTACCTTTAAGGTATTAATGTTTATAGTATAAGGTATTACATATGTACCTTTTAAGGCATTACATGCTTACCTTTAATGTATTAATGCTTATAATATAAGTTATTAGATATGCACTTTTAAGGTATTACATAATTATATGAAGAAATTAAGAAGGAATAGAGAAAAAAGAAAAAGAAAAAGAAGAAAAACAACGCAATAAAAGGGAAGAAACCGAAAAAAAAAAAAGGAAGGAACAGAGAAAAAAGAAAAAAAAAAAGAAAGCAAGGAACAAAGAAAAAAGAAAAAGAAAAAAAATGGTATGGATAATGTTGGGGGCACGGTGTGCCCCTGGGGCACATAAGTGCTGCCCAATATTCATTTGATGTGGTTTGAAGATTCAAAATTTTCAATTTAAAATAAATAATCATCCAAACAAAAACAATACTAAAACCAATACATATACACAATATCATTGAATAGATTTAATGTTTTTTTTATTATAATTAAAAATATTCTGAAATGTTAACGGTCATCACGCATTTATCAAAATTAAATTGCTGTGGACATTTTAATTGGATAGGTCACCCACAACTCTGTATCCAGAGTGTTATTACTTGCTATATGTTGTTTAGATGAAAGAATAATTGGTTGTTCTTGAGAAAAGGAAGCCTACAACTAATAATTATTTGGTATCTCACATTTGGAACAAATAGGAGCAAACCAAACACATGAATAATAAAGTGCACAAACAAAATTCTATAATCAAAACTCATCCACTAGTCAAAATTGCTGAAATGCAGTTCAACTCAGGTCATTCGTCTATGTTACATTAATGGCAGAAAACAAAGCTATCGGAATCCTCTCCCCCTTCCCCTTCCCCTCCCAGGTCCACCGCGGCCCTGACCTCGCCACCCAAAAGTTCTACCTCCATATGGTGGACCTTCAAATCCCCTATTATTAGAAAGCTGGTTTTGAGTACTGCCACCTCCACCTCCACGTCCTCTTTTTGGCGGATTATTGTTGCCACCACCATTCTGCGCAACAGGTCGCTTCCCTCTGCAGATACAATGAGTGGTGAACGATAAATTTGTGATATATGGACAGGTTAAATGCTTCCCTCATAATTTTGGATATGTGAAAATGAGTCAGAGATGTAAGATGGACATGAAAGCAATTTAAATAACAATTACTAAATTATGAGAAAAATCTTGGATAATGGAATGTTCTCAAATCATGGAGTTTTAACCAGACTAGCCAATATTTTTTATTTTTGTTTTCCTACAAACTGAACTATCTTCTATGCCATTCAGCTCTCAAAGAGCAAATCATGAAATTGTCATAATCTATAGGATTCACTACTAGGGTGATGGTGTGCAGAACATACCCAGTTGCAGTAATAGTTGATGTTCCTGAAGGTTTCACAGCTTCCTTCCAAGATAAACTAATTCTCTTATCACCAATAAATGAAGGGCTCTTGGAGTGCAGAGTCTGAGTACAAAAGAATGCAAGGCAATCAGCAAAAAAAGTATTCAAGTGTATCTCCAAATTGTTTTAATTATGGCACTTTCACTTACTTGTGTCATAGCCAAGATATTATTGCAAGTTCTTAATCCGGTTGTCGTGTTCTGCTTTTGTGTTTTCTGCATATTGTATAAGAAATCACATAAGTCCGTTGCACAACACTTATCATTTGCTTACTTTGAGGATATGCTGATTCTAATATGAACTCACAAAGCTAGCCTTTGCCTCATCAGATGCAGCAGCAGCCAGTGCTTTACTATGCTCTGACATTCCTTGAGTCAACTTTTTTAAAGTGGCACGGGCTAGGTCTTCAACACTGTTCAATCTGTGGCATTCAACAAAATGTTATCTTTCAAAACAAAGGGTGGCTACCCCATGCAAGAGAAGTGTGCATAAAGAAACTAACAATGGAATATGGATGTACATGTCAATTTCTTTGTAATATCAATACGAAAATGAAAAATGAATTTCTTCATAAAAAGTATTTCATTTATGAAATCCAAAGACAAAAAACATGAACTAAAGGCTCGAGATCAAGTGATTGCATATGCAGAATGAACACACCGCTCAGAGAAATCTTTATATTGATCTGAGAAGTCCTCCCCAAGCCTATCCGACGGTTGCCCAGTCACAATCTTGTAACCACATAGGCTATTAGTCGCATTTGGTGCCTGTCAAACAGTGGAAGAGAGATTGGATATTAACATGTAACTAGATGGTAAGACATTTAATATGTAAGATAAGGAAACATTTTAACCTTGTGAGCAAGATGGTGGAATGCATATAGCAAGCACTCAACATAAGTAAAGTTCATCTCTTCCCCGGATTTTCTTCGAGGCATGGTCTTCTGAAACAAAATATAAGAGGTTGAGCAAGACATAAAGTTGCATTAGAGGACGTTCTCAACCAAAGTCCTCACATGTCAAAAACATGAAGAAGCATCACTAAAATTCAATGCTCTTGCTTCAAATTCAAGGCTTGTGCTTCATCATGGGATGACAAAAAATGAAAAAGTAGCTCAATGAATATCCAAGGCATGGGTAGGGCATGTTCCCAATAAGTTGAGCTTGAAGAATATCTGTGTCCATCTCACATCCCAGTGCGGTCAAAACATACTCCATATTTAAATTCTTAATGTCTCTATAATGGGAGCACCAGACTTCCTTCGTATATTCATCATGCGTGCAATAGCGTTCAGGAACTTGCCTTTAAAAGCTGAACGACAGCAGGGAGAATTAGTCTGGAATCTTGTGGGGAGGTGTAAGGCGAACTCTCAGCAAGGTTTTTAAGCAGGTCCACTTTTCGTTCTTCAGGGAGCTGATGAGCAAAAAAAACAGTCATAGAGTTTCAGGAAGCTGTTCAACATGCTCTACACCTAATTCTATGTTCAGCGAAATTACAATTATCTTTGAAAAGCCAATAAAATTTTTATTAAGACAGTCCAACAGAATTACATAAATGAACAAGAAATCCCAAAAATGACAGATACACTAGTAAACATACATCCAGAAATTTGTACAAATTGGGATCAGTTGCATGTACAACAAAGAAATATAAAGACCTTTTTGGTGGAATATGATAACATAGAAAACCTAACCAACTGCAAATCAAGATTCGAGCAATTTTAGAGAGGCAAAAGTGAAAGCCTATGGGGTCTCTTCTGTAACTGGAGAGAAGCAAGGTGAGATCCATTACAAATAAAAAGTCATCAGAGAAAGGTGGAATATGCACCTTGTCAAATACTGGAAAGATGTACTTGTTTAAATAATTGAAGAACTTGCTATTAGAAGCACCCCTCTGCAAGTAATACAAAAATCAGCTAAGATAAAATCAAGTACTATAAGAATTGAAGAGAATAATCAACATGCATGACATGAACCTCAAAAAATGGAAGAGCCATAAACAGGCATGAAATCAGTCGATCTATATGGTCTCCATCTGTAGCCTGCAGTAAGACCACATTATATAATGAGGTTAGGAAATTTCGGCTCTTCTCTGTCAAGAAAATAGATAGAAGTGGAAAAGTGCACATCTTTCTTGGACATCAACCTTAAATTTTAGGGTTCAAAAACTTAAGGTCCCTGAGCTGATAATTAAGTTTACAATATATTGACAAATATCAAAATAAATTCATGGAACCTATTGTGCCAAAAATCTAAAAAGAACAACATTTAAATAGCATCATGGATAGATGATAACATTCATCAAAATAAGGCAGGTCAATTCTTCCAGCTTTTAAAAGAAACTAGAATCTTCCTCCTCCCATTTTCGAAACCATCACTACAACATCTCATATCACCACACACTCAAAAGCATTACTTACATTAAATTGGGCATCCAGATCAGCTTGGCCTTCAATAATTTCAATAAGTTCCTGTATTCTCTCTGGAGGAGCTTTCTCACCAAACAAGCTCAAGCTTTTCAAGAAATCCATAAATATCTTAAATTCAGCTCCAGTGACATCTTGAAGGCTCTGCAAATTTAACTTCAAAGGGTCATGCATTTTATTGTAAAACCACCAAATTTATATATACTAGAGATTGACATGTTTCAAACCAACTATTTACATTACATTTTGAATAATGGAACTCCATTACCTTGATGGGACAAGGGCGACAGAATATTTTGGAACTGTGCTATCACCCAGAAAGAGAGAAGAGGAAAACATAGACACACCTTTTTTATCAAGTCAGTTATGTGCCTTTCCATTTGATCCGCGGGCTTCAAGAGCTCAGCTTTAAGTGGAAAAACCTGCATTAAATAATGTGGAACATGATTTTTCAAAGATGAAAATAAGGGATGCACTATAAGCAAAGAAGCAGAAATCTCTCTTCTCACCTTGTCTTTAATGAAAAGTAGGGTCCTCTCACGTAGATTTTCATCTGTTATCTGCTCGTCAACACTCTCAATATGCTTAAATAGGGCTGTCAAGGAAGCTGCACCAACAATGAATGAAGTATAAGCCTCAGTATGTATAAAGAAAGCGAAGTTATAAGAGATGCAGCCCAGACCCCATCAGTTACCAAGCTATGATGTAATAAAGATATAGATTCCATTTTACTTAACAAAAAAAAAAAGAAAAAGTAAAACATAATAAGAAGCCAAAACACAGATATTTAAAAATTAGAACCAAGATCAAATGTATTTCAAATAAAGTTTCAAAGTTCTGAATTTGTTCTTAGCATGGTATTTTATGAGTTCTGACAGACCATTACAAGCTGTCTGAAAGCATTAAATAGCCACCACCGTAGTGGTAAATTATCACTCACTACAGTCTACATACCACACACAAGAGATGCCAAGATGCACATGTTGACACTCTTATACATGTTAGTGATCAGAAAAATTACCTTGAACATCCTGTCTCAATAAGGACAGAAGTGCTTTATGTACAGCATCCCGCTCCACATTTTCCTCTAACAAAGAAAAGACCAGAAATTGTCTTCGATAAATTTCTTTACTTTACTAGCAATGAAATTGGCTCAAGAAATTCACATACTTTAAAGATCCTCATCTCACTTAATACCTGCAGTGAGGAGCTGTGCAAGAATGTCAACGATTTTAGAGAGATGCTCTGGTGTATCCTTGCAGAAAAGAGGGAGCCCACGAATTGCTTGCACCCGAATCTGGAATTGGGTACATTACACTATTAACCATTGTGACAAATTAGCATTTAGAAAGGAGCACCAAGAAAATAACTTTAAGCAACAATCTAAACCTCATTTCATGGCCTAAATAAAGTAAAAAGTCTAAAGACCAAAGCTGCTAACAGAAGACAATGACAAGCATATGGAAATAAGTAATGTTGCGATAGATTAAGCAAAACTGACCCCTAATTCTTCAGCTTCACACAAATCCAGATGCGCATCAACCGCATTAACCGATAGACCAGGGAAGTACTTGAAGAACCGAGGGATCAGCTGCGCCGCCAATTGCCTTGCTTTTACACTGCCGCTTTTTGCCGCCTTAATTATGTTTTCGTAATCTTCAGCATGCTGTTAACATGCCATAAATAACACCAATCAACTTCCAAACCACGAAATAGCTCAGAATTGCTGATCAATTGCTGAAACCCTAGAATGAGGAAAGCTGATATCGATTGAAAAGTAGAGAATTGGGGACCTGAGACTTGTCTTTGACTTCGTTGAGGCGTTCGCCATACTCGTAGAGGTTCTCAATGTCCTTGGCGTCGTCGGAGACCTGTGTCATTGCTCACAGTGAAGTCCGCCTATAGATACAGTACACCTGTATGTATGGGAGAGATTACCATTATGTTATGACTTATGAGTTTAAGCTCAGGGGAGACTTATTTATTTATTAGGGATTTGGGAACAGGCCCTTTGTGCTCTTGTAACTCAAATATAATCTTATTTATAATTTTATTTTATTTTTTCAAAAGATAAGGACAATATCTGCATCTTTTCCTAAAAATATTTGAAGTTAAGTTTGATTTTTTTTAAATTAATCTAATTAGTTTCTTACAAATTAAATAACTGATGGGAATTAGGAACTTGATTTTGCATCTTGTCATCTTATAGATGTAGGATGGTGTAGTAAAAATCAATTCTATTTCATTATTTTTTCGTCTACGGAAAATGTTTAAATGGACCTGAACTTAACCAAAGAACTGCTTACTGGGCCCTGGCCCAATAATTTAGGGCCCGAGTAGTGAATACTGAATACACATACCTTCTTATTTATTTTAAAATATTTGATAAAAAAAAAAAAAATTATGGGCAATCACAGGATGCTGATACTTCATGACATACTTAACGGATTCTTGACAAAAGGTGCAACTTTTAACTTCTGATAAAATACAGGAGACAACCTCAGAGAAATAAAGTTATGACTGTTAAGAACTTGAAATAAGACCAATGACAAAGATTGGAATGAAGTTGGGACGAGAAAAATTTCTTCCACCCTTTATTCATCTTTCCAGTACCCCACTTTACAGCTCTAAAATGTGATTTATTTCCTCGGACTACAATATTGGCATCTCCAAAGCTTTCAAAACATCTTTGAACTCAAATTCGCGTGTTTCTTTGTTGAAACGCTCGACTAGTTTATACCTAACATCATTCAGAAAAAACGATTGTGCAGTCTCCAAAAGCCATTTTGCTTCCTCATCACTCAGCTTGCTAGTGAACACAACATCGCCACGAATAAGCACCAAGTCCTTGCTATCTGCAAATTCTTTGTAGTATGAAGCAGTTAAGTATGGAGCAGCTTGGGTTCCTCTTGCTTTATAATCTTCAAGACCAGTGATAAGCATATGTGGCATTTGAACTGTTAAAAAATCATACATCAGATATATAAGTTAGGCGTAAGTTGTTCCATTACTCATCAGTAGATATATAACTTAACCAGGGGAGGGTATTAGTAAGAGAAGCACTATGAAGTCTATGATAGTCATATATCAGACATCTCACATGCACAAAAGTTAGGTCATTTTACTCTAAATCTTCTAAGATTTCAATTTGTCAATAATTCAAAGGTTAGTTCAATTTTAGCTAAATCATTCAGCTTTCCAGAGATCCTCCATTTACATATATAATCACACAAAATGGAGAAAAGTCATTTATCTTAACCTTGCACAAACATTGTTGTGTACCCACTTCCTTTCCACAAGGGAATCACAAAATAGCGGCTGCAAACAAAGAGAAAGCATTGTCACTTTTGAGGAAAGCATACATATAAAATATAAAATATTGAAAAAAAAGGTAGATTAGTACCAATCTGAAGCTCTTTGTTCCAACAGATGATACAATTTTGCTTTCATTGACAAACCAATATGACCCCTTCCCAAGTGAAACTGAGAAAACAGCAATAAACATAGCCAGGTTACAGAAAAATGCATGTCTGAGATTCTGAAGAAGTAAAGTGGATGGAGTAATCTTTAAGGACTTCACTTTGACAATAATAACAGAAGATCAGCCAAAGCATACATAAAACAGAACAAAACTGCAACTATTGAATTTGCATATTACATCATCTACACAAGTTACAAACATACAACAGAATGAAATCCTTTAAGTAATATATTAAATGGTCAACATTTTCCTAAAACCCAATTACTGTTAAGATTAAAAAAAAAAAAGACTCAGAATTGTTCGGCACATCGTAAACATAGAGGATCTGCCCCTTTGCAACTTAATGTCTACAGATGCAATGTGTAGCATGCCAATCAAGTAAGTGGAATTCTCAGGTATAAACTAACCAAACAAGCAACACTTTAAGCTGCTACCCTACTTGAGGAGAAAAATTAGCAGAGAGGTTGACAGTTCTATGGCAAACATCAATGAATGATGAAGTTTGAATAGAAAGAACAAAATGACATCTGAGCAATAGTGGTTTTGGTTTAAAGAAACATACATCATCCCAAATATCTGCAAGTTCTTCAGGAGATTTGGTCTTAGCCCGTTGAATATCAATGATTGTCTCCAAAGGTTTTGCCTTCAATGGAGTGAACCCAGTGGCAAAGCTCAATCTCCTACAGAACCCCAATGATCCCCATTTCAAGAAACTGCTAGAAACAACAATCTTTTGTGTATTCTCAAACTTTCTTTGTATAGCTGGGATCACACTAGAATATTGTTTTGTGACAATAGAAGAACATGGATTTATGCGGCAGAGAGCTCCCACCGAGTAAAATGCTCTCCTCGAAACCTTGGACACCAAATGCTGCATCATAATTTTTTTCTGCAATGCACCAAATAAAACATATAATCAAACAGAGTGAAGAACCTGTTGAATTTCCAGTCTTCATTGAGAAAGAATTCAAAGCGTATGTCAAAACAAATATATCTTTTGTTCCACACAATCTTTAAACATGCACACCCGAAATATTAAAAAATAAAAAATGCAATCCAATTCCCACAAAACGAAGCAATAGCGAGCTCGATTTGGCCATTGTTGGCAAGAATTCTATCAATTTATGCGCAGTGGATGATGCTAGTAAATCATGGTTCCATAAGCAAGCCAGAGTTCAGTGAAGACTTTTATCGAACAGTTGGTGAATGCGATACCTAAAAGCTCATATCTTTACTAAGATCGAAGAAACTAAAATTGAAGAGAGACCCATTACAATTGAAGCATTTTACACATATATGCACACCAAGATCTGCAAAATTCATGCTTCAGGTCAATAATGTATAAAACATGCGAGTGCGCCATATGCGTGATAATTAGCCTATATTTTCCGGTGGCGGATTCAACTCACCGGATCGTAGCAGATGAACGAAGATTCTTTGGGTATATTCCAATATTGATTACAGCAACAAAAATTTGAGTGCAGATTTGAGTACGGAAATGATTTTCGACGCGCGGAACTACAGGTTTACATTTAAATATACTGGAAACTGGAAAGGAGAAATAAATATCTTTATATCTTTATATATATATATATATATAATAAGAAGGACCAAGAATGTCACATGATAAACATACAAAATTTTCACATTAAATGTAGCTAATTAATTACTTCAAATTTTATGTTACTAAGAAACATTACTAATTAAATAATATAGTAATGTTAATAGATTTATCTAAATAACATATGCTAAAATTCAATATTATAAATTATTTTTATAATTGAAATTTGTTAAATTTAAAAGCTTAAAGAAAAAATATAAATAAATAGAAAAAAATTAAAATAAAGGTGGGGCTGATTGAAAATGGTTGTTCAAACTTATTAATTAATGAAATTTAATAAATTTTTTGAATATGTGATTTAAAAAAAATTATGAAATTTATTTGTAAAATTTTGACTTTCATTTTTTATCGTTTATTTGAAAAGAAAGGTGAGGGTTGTTATAAACGTTGAAAATAAAAGGCAAAAAAAAAAAAAAAAGGTGGGTGTGATGAATCTTTATATATGTATAAGAATGATCAAGAATGTCACATGACAATGACAAGCATACAATATTTTCACATTAACTGTAGCTAATTAATTACTTCAAATTTTATGTTACTAAGAAACATTACTAATTAAATAATATAGTAATGTTAATAGATTTATCTAAATAACATATGCTAAAATTCAATATTATAAATTATTTTCATAATTGAAATTTGTTAAATTTAAAAGTTTAAAGAAAAAATATAAATAAATAGAAAAAAAACTAAAATAAAGGTGGGGTTGATTGAAAATGGTTGTTCAAACTTATTAATTAATGAAATTGAATAAATTTTTTGAATATGTGATTTAAAAAAAATTATGAAATTTATTTGTAAAGTTTTCACTTTCATTTTTTATCGTTTATTTGAAAAGAAAGGTAAGAGTTGTTATAGACGTTGAAAATAAAAGACAAACAAAAAAAAAGGTGGGTGTGATGAATCTATATATATATATATATATATATATAAAGGATCAAGAATGCCACATGACAAGCATACAATATTTTCACATTAAATGTAGCTAATTAATTACTTCAAATTTTATGTTACTAAGAAACATTACTAATTAAATAATATAGTAATGTTAATAGATTTATCTAAATAACATATGCTAAAATTCAATATTATAAATTATTTCCATAATTGAAATTTGTTAAATTTAAAAGTTTAAAAAAAATATATAAATAAATAGAAAAAAACTAAAATAAAGGTGGGGCTGATTGAAATTGGTTGTTCAAACTTATTAATTAATGAAATTGAATAAATTTTTTGAATATGTGATTTAAAATAAATTATGAAATTTATTTGTAAAGTTTTTACTTTCATTTTTTATCATTTATTTGAAAAGAAAGGTGAGGGTTGTTATAGACGTTGAAAAAAAAATAGGTGGGTGTGATGAATAACATAATAGACATAATAATATATATTCGTTTTAAAATAATAAATAAAAAATTATGATCCTCTACAAATGGAACTAATTATAATTCTAAAATTAAATAATTATTTAATCATATTATGTTATATTTAATGTTCAATTAAATGATATGCACTGCACAAATCATATATTTAATTTTAATATATAAATAATATTTATATTTTTCAAATTTACCAACTTTTATTTAATTTTTTTTATAAAAATCCCGTGTATTACACGGGCCTTATGCTAGTATATATATATAAGAAGGGCCAAGAATGCCACATGACATTCATACAAAACTTGAACATTTATTTCTCTTATTAAATGTTATTTTTAAAGACAATCTACTATTATATATGTAAGTTTTTTTTATTATCAATATATATTATTCATACAAAGCTTGAATATTTATTTTTCTTATTAAATGTTATTTTTAAAGATAATCTATTATTATATATGTAAGTATTTTTTTTATTATAAATATATATTATTGAAAGAATACTTTTAATAATTAGATCATGTTTTTTAATAACCACAATATTATTTGAAAAATATCTTGTATAAAATTTCAAAAATATCATGTATAAATAAATGCTACTGTTTATATTTTAAAATCTAATTTAAATATATAATACATTCTCAAATTTGGCACATTAAATTTTCTTATTAATTGTTTTTTTTTTCTTTTTTTGCCACTACTATTATTATATATGTAAGCTTTTTTTTATATTAGAAATATATAGTATTGAAAAAATATACTTTTAACAATTACAATTATCATTTTTAATAACCATAATATTATCTAAAAAATATCATGTATACATATAAAAAATATCATCTATAAAATTTTTAAAATATCTTGTATAAGTAAATTCTATTATTTATATATTGGTTTACATATAAACTTTATAAATATACTTTTTAAATGTTATACATGATATTTTTGTTTACATATATACTTTTTAAATTTAAATCTTACATAATAAACTTTTTTTTATTATATACTTTTTATATTTTAATATACTAAATTTTCATATGATCGACTTGAACAAGTCAATTAATATTTAGATATGAAACCTACATTTAGTAACATGAGTCATGCCAAAAGAATTAATGTGATTTGATAATTAATGTCAAATTGCAATTACACTTAAATCTTGCAAATCTATGATCATGCAATCATGCAAAAACTATAATCATGCAAATGATGGTTACTTTTACATATGCCTTATTTGAGAATTTCAATTTTATTTTTCATTATAAATCTCAACCTCTAACTATTATATTCTTGCATGCTTGCTTCTGTATTTCGTACAGTACCCCAACCCTTCTCAATTTTTGAATTGTATATTTCATGTGATATTGTATTTCAAAATTTAACATTACAATTTTCTTTACATAATATTTTAACCTACTCATTTTTTATGCATTTTTAAGTGGACATGGAATACCTTGCAATTGCTAACATTGATCCATCCAATGAGACATGTGCAATAAGAGTTCGAATTATCAGATCATGGTTTGTACCTTAAAGAAATTATCCACAGCAAAATAGCATCATGGAGATGGTTTTAATGGATGATAAGATATTTTAAGAATACATCATATTATTACATAAAATTGGTATATATATTCTTCATTGATGAGTTTTTTTATGTTTTTTAAAATCTTATAATATGCTTACAATTCAAATTTATTTAATTCTAACATTTTTTTCTCACATGATTCATTTTCAGTTTACAAGGATTTAGGCTACTGTTGCACGTAGTCAGATTAGTGGATGCAAAAATATGCTAAAAGAGGAAGTAATTTGTTCGTTAAAAAACTTTCAAATAGGTCAAAATTAGGGAACTGTTCGGACTACAAAACATGCATATGGATTGAACATCCATAAATTTACTACAATCAAACTTTGTCCTAAAGTCTCAATCCCTATGTATGGCTTTGAATTTACTGTGTTCGAAGAAATTATCTCATGTCCTAGTTTAGAAACCCGTTTAGTAGGTATGAATCTTTATTGTTTTTCCAATTTATGTTGTTTAAATTCACTTTTAATTAAAAATGTTTGATTGATGATTCTTAAATGTCATTGGCGAGGTCTTTCCAAAAAGTTCTATTGAAGAGATCGTGAAGAAGGACAATGAAAAATCATGCAAAATAACCATAGAACTTGTGGATTTGATTTGAGTAAATATTTGATAAATTCACGTATTTTTTCTTATATTCGACCCCAAAATTTCCATGAGAAAAGAGCTATTCTTGCACCTACTCATAGTGTTGTGGAAGCGGCGAATGATTACATGTTATCCTTGCTTTCTAAAGAGGAAAAAGAGTTCTTGAGTTCTGATAGCATTTGCAAAACATATGAAAACAATAATGCTAATGAGCAAATTTTCTCTACGGATTTTTTAAATAGCATTCGTTGTTCTGTAATTTCAAATCACAAGTTGCGTTTGAAGATTGGTGTGCCAGTTATGTTACTTTGAAATATAGATCAATCTTCAGGATTATGCAATGGTACGAGATTGATGATTACACAGATTGAAAATCATATCATCAAGGCCAAGATTCTATCAGGAAAAAACATCGAAAATAAGGTGTATATACCACGAATGAACCTTAGTCCATCTTATAGTAGATTGTCGATAAAGTTTCAAAGAAGACAGTTTCCACTACTCGTGTGTTTTGCAATGACCATAAACAAAAGTCAAGATCAGTCACTAGCTCATGTTGGTTTATTTTTGCCAAAACCAGTTTTCACATACGGTCAACTATATGTTGCAATATCTAGAGTTAAAACACTGAAAATTATGTTTCAGACAATGATGGGAAGATATGTAATACTACAACAAATGTAATGTACAAGGAAGTTTTCCAAAACTTGAGTTGATAAGGATAATGGTTTTAGTCCAAAAATATTAATTTACTACAATTATTACATCATATATCATTATTGAAAGATTTATTTATTTTATGCATTTGAGATTTTTTTATCCAAAATTATAAAAATATACTTAAATAAAAATATTACAAAATTGAGGAAAAAATATGATCACTGTGAAATGACAAATAAATTATGCATTTATCAGCATATACATGTGAAATAAATAAATAGTAAATCATAAATTAAGATAAATACCATTGATAAGAAAAAAAATATTTAAAAAATGATACCATCTTGATCTTGATATGTGGGAAGAAACTTTATTTTGAAGATTTAAATGTATACATGTGATATCTTATGTGATACCTATATATGAAAAAAAAAAAAACCCTGAGCGAAAAAAAAAATAATAATAATAATGTGGGGCCCGTGGGTTGGGCTGGGGACACGGATTGGATCCGTGTCCCGGGGACACAAGAGACACACCCTTTTTAAAAATAAAATACTTTCTTTTTTATGAGTTTTTTTATTATCTAATTTCAATATATATATATATATATATATATATTCAATTAACTAATTATTAATAAAATAATAAAATAAGTTTTTTAAAACAGGTATTGAAATAATTAAAGTGAAAACTAAAATAAGTATTATATAAAAAAAAAATCCACTTAAAATAGAAAATATATAAAATATATTGAGAGTGTTTGATGTTTCAGTCGTTAATTCTCTCTATTGAAACTGTTTTTTTTTCTTTTTATTGAGTCCTTGCAAACAATCTTGATGTCCATGAACAAGACAATGCACTTTTTTTTTTTTTCTAATTTTTCAGTTTCTGCGAGATTTATCATAAATTCTCTTGCTTTGGATTATTGTTTAATTTGAATGAAAGATGAAATCTTTAATTCTTTTCTTGTTTTTCTTCACTCTTTTGATTGAGTTGTTGTGTTTTCGCAGTGTTTTCTTGCTTCTATATCGTCGTTTCTGATTGAAAAAGTTTCAAAATTTGGAAAACATAATAATCTATCTAACTAAGAATGAATTTTCTTTTATTTCATGTTATTTAGCTTTTGTGGAAACTTACTATGATTCTATATAATTGTTGTTTGTTTATAACTTTATGTTCTTTTTAACAGATAGTTTAATCACCATAAATAAGGAGTCATGTAAAAAAATTTCCCAACACTAATATAGCCGAGCATTTCATTAATATATGACATTTTTTTTAGGCTACAATATCACTATGGATGGTGAAAAAAAAAAAAAAAACCCTTATTTTGAAGATTATAAGGCACAAATCAGAGAAAACAATATGTAAAAAACCAAAGAATCATGAATAAGCATATAAATAAATCTCATCTCATATAACCAAAGAAGAATTGCCATAAGTTTCGCATAAGAATATTGCTAAGCAAATTAAAAATCACTATCCTCCCAGCCCTTCTAAAATAACATAAAAAAAAACAAAATGCAAACATAATAAACCTATCTCAAAGCAAAAGTGGATTTTCTACATATGGGATTGGAACATTCCTATGTTGAATCCTCTTAATTTCTACAAAAGAATCACTACTTTGGTCATAGAGTAGATACTTAAACTTACTATCAATATCAAGTATAATATCATTTTCATTTATCGAGTATAAATATGGCAACAAGTCTATTACCTTGTACTCAATCCATAAATCTTTATCCTCGTCTTTTCTCAGTATTCTCATCTCATAGCACAAATCCTCGACGACCAACAAGAGCCAAATCGAACATATCAACTTCTTCTTTCAAAGGCAGATCAGCCACCTTCTTGAGCTTTTCATCTTTGCAGTCGAAACAAACTATGCCATTGAAAGAGATCTCAGATTTGCATCGACTATGTATAATCTTCCATCTCTTTCACATCACCCCATTTGTTGTTTCTGCAAGAAAATACTGCATAATGTTTCATATCAGCAATCACTACTTTATAGTCCTTCATCAATGGATCGTAGCAAATCCCATAAAGGACGAAACGAGTGTTTACTGTACAAGGGCAAGAGAGCTTCCTATAGGTTCTTGTGGATGGATTCCAAAGAACATATATCCCATTGTAGTCATAATAATAGTGACAGGGTTTCAGATATAATCCATCACAATGGCAGACAATGCGAGACATTGATTGCGCAAATTGTTGTCTGTATCTTCCTCCCATGCATGTAGATTTCGAGAGGGATTGTTCTTGGATTGAGGCGAATGTTGGATTGGAGATTGTGGAATTCCATTTCTTCGAGACTGATTTGAATCGATAGAGATACTTCACCGGTATTCCAGACAGGATGTTTTCTATGATAATATGTGGAAGAGTAGTAGTAGTTGGTGTGCTTTTTTTCTGCTTTTTCTTTGGGATTATTACATCCATGGCTGCCTAGTTTTTCATAAAGCGAAAAGGATAGAATTTTTATAGAGAGATTGAAGAAGAATAGGTTATCCAGTTTAAATAAATACAAAATACTAATTCAATAGAATTCAGAAATAATCTAATAAAATATTACTACTATTTTATAAGAGGTGGGGCTATTAAAATCCAAATCAGATTCTTTGTACCAAAAAATCTCTATACAGCACGTGTATCATATCCCAAAACACGTTATATTGATTTTTAAAATAAAAGCGGTTACAATGTAGAATTTTTTTTCAATATCAAAACTACATAGCTTTAATGTGGCATACAAATGAGACATGAATTTTGGTATAGAGGATGTGGCATACAAGTGAGACATGAATTTTGGTACAGAGGATTCTGTAATATACTTCAACCTTTTAAACCCCTTTTGATATTTTTCAGTTTTTTTTTTTAACCAAATACACACCCTTAAAATAACAACCTTTTATATCCCTATGTTTAAATAAAAATAAAAAAGATACTAAGAATGATAGATTTTATGAGAAAACTACGAATAATTCTATATAATTGTTGTAGGTTTTATTTTTTTTCATCGATTTATGACATTTTTTTAGGCTACAATATAACCATGGGAGGGTGAAAATTATAAAATTAAAAAAAAAATCCCTTATCTTGAAGATTATATTGCACAAATCAGATAGCTAGTCTCATATGTAGAAAACCAAAGAATGAAGAATAAGCATGTAAATAACTCTCATCTCATATAACCAAAGAATTGTCTTAAGTATCACATAAGAATATATTGCTAAGCAAATTAAAAATCACTATCTTCCTAGCCCTTCTATTCTAAAACAACATAAAAAGACAAAACATAAGCATAATAAACTAAGACTTCATAAACTCGTCTCAAAGCAAGAGTAGATTTTCTACATATAGAAGTGGACCATTCCTATCTTCATTCTTCCCAATCTCTACAAAAAAATCACTCCTTTGATCATAGAGTAGACACTTAAATTTAGTGTCAACCTCAAGTATAATCTCATTTTCAAGAGTCTACATCGTATCAAGAGTTTTTTCTTAAATTTCTCAAATATACTTTCTTAAATATTTTTGTCAAATTTGTTTTACTAAACTATCTTTATCAATAACCCAACACAACCCAACATTTTAATAAAATATTTCTTTTTTTTTTCTCATCCGCATACACAATCTATAATCCAACTCAATTCCAACTTTTTAATATTTTATCAATAACACCAACCAACCTTTAGGATAATTTTTTTTCTTATTATTTATAATTCTAATCAACTTTTATTTTATTCAAAAGGTGTAAGAAATAGATAAAAAAAAATATTTGATATTCTAAATTCATAATTATAATATGAAAAAAAATTACGATACACTTATAATAAACTATTAACACAATAACTAAATTAAAATTACAATAGTCAGAATACAAAATTGAAAATAAATAAATCAAACTTCAAATAGATGCATGAAATACTAAATTACAAATATAAATGATACAAATTATATATTTAATTGTATTTCAAAATATGTCAATATTAGACTCTATTTGTAAAGAAAAAATAATATGAATTTGATAATTTTTTTATTATTTTCTAATAAAAAATATCTTCAATATCAACAATTTAAATTATACACACAAAAATATATTCTCATCAATTATATGAGTGACAAATGTCGCAAATTGATCGAAGGTTTGTTTAAAATCAAGGCTGTGACACCGATTGGCTAGCTAGCCAACCAGTATCATGACTTTCCATGATATTTTGATTTTTTTTTTTTTTAAATGTTGTTTGTCTTCTCTCATGATCCACGACCCACGTCATGGATGAAGGTAGAGACTACCTCACTTGAATGTTACCACAAAATGACAAATTAGAATAATAATTAAATAATATAAAGTGAGGCTTGGTGTCATGTGATCAATGTCACATTATATCCATAAATGACACATGGCATGATTTCATTAGTTGTGATAGATTTTTTTTTGATATAATTTAAAGTGTTGATAATGAAAATAATTTTTACAAAATTTTTTTTTTTTGTCAAAATTCATAATTTTTTTCCTCTACAAATAGAGTCCAATATTGACATATTTTCTCACTAATCCGAAATTTATTCTCTTTTGTCTCACAATCTCAAGTTCTCATTTTTCTCATCAAATTTCTATCATTTTCTATTATGGATCCAAACAATCCAAATTATTTTTCAAACTCCCAAAATTATCCGAACTATTTGTAGCTTGATTTTTTTTTTTTCGATTTCGTATTTCAATTATTGTAACTTTGATTTAGTTATTGTGTTTGTGTGTTATTTTTAAATGTATGGTAAAACAATTTTCTTATTATAATTACGGAATTAATATATCAAATATTTAAATGTAATAAAAATATCTCTCAAAATAATATACAATTATTAAACATGAGAAAAAAAATATTGGGTTGAGTTGGTGTCACTAATAAAATATAAAAATATTGGAAGTGGGTTGGATTGTGGGTTGTGTAGATGAAAGAGAGACATTAATATTTTATTTTTGGATTGGATTGAGTGAGTGTCACTTATAAAGATAGTCTAAACATTATGAATTTCTTTTTTGTTTTATTTTTAATTATTGATTTGGAGTTATACTGTCTGCTAATGTATGCACGAAAATCACACAACTCCAGAGTAATAGTAATACTACATTGCTTAATATATAAAACTAATACTAAAATAGAATAGTTAAATACAAAAATCAATCTAAAATATCACTGTTTTTTAGTTTGCAATCTAAATTACTTTTTATTTGATTGAAATTCTGGAGTTTCCTAAATCATTTTTTTGACCATGTTTCTGGCAAGATGGAGATAAAGTGATTTGCATTTAATACAGTGACTCGCATTATTTAATCTTTTCACTTTGCAACTTTATTCAATTGCAACCTTAAGTTCTGAAATTTATTAAAATGTGTTCTAAATCAAAGATTGTAATTGGGGGTTTTTTTTTTAAACCTAGGTTATAAAGTGAAAAAATAAATTATGTGTTGGAAAAATGTTTTAGGTTGCAATTGGATAAACTTCAGAACTTAAATGATACAATCGAATAAAAAAAATTATTGTAAGATGAAAATAACTCATATTTTAGGTTGATTTTACATTTAACCCAAAATAGAAACACAGAATAAACAGGAGATAAATCGAATTGGTTGAGTGTCATGAGACAATTGTTTGAACTTTGTCCTCGTTATAATTTCTTTCCCAAAAAAATTATGCAGCGTGCTAATGTGGATTGATGAGTGCACAACAAATAGTAGATAGGAAACAAAGTGTAAAGCACTCAGTTTGTTACAATACAACCATGTGTGAGTGTGACAACAAGAAAGTCAAACTTTGGGAATAAGGAATTCCCAGAAGTGGACACCCACTTGACAACAAAAACAATTATCTGTCTGATTACCTCTTTCTCAAAAATTTGAAGTCATCTAATATATATATGTAATCACAATTTGGAAATAAAAATTGCAATAAGAGATTTAGTATACTTGTTAAGTGGTTGGGCCTCTTGTGGTCATTGAAGGCCACTGGAATATTTGGCAGTTCCAATTGAAAGTTTAGGAAAGAGAGAGAAAGGTATGGCCCACAGCTTTTAGTCTCTGTTTCTGTGCAGCCAAAAGCAATATTTGTAGACAGAGGAATGGCAATGAGGGTTATGGAAGATTCTTGAGGAAAAAGATTGAAGGTTTAGAGGGTAGTGAAAAGGGGTATGATGAGTTGGTTCATTGGAGTTGCACATGCTCTGCATTTAAGGAACCTTTCTTGGCCTCACTCACTTTATCACTTCTCTACCTTTTCAGTGGACATATTAATTCTTCCACATCATTATTATTTTTGCAAATCTATCATGTCACTAAATCTTGAAAAAGAAATGACTCATAATAATATGGAAGTTTTGAAGAGCTTCCATTTATTACAAGTGTAGGCTTCACGGGTCCTGATTCTCTCTATTTAATACTTCCTTCTATTCTATTACTCAAACACCAATACAACAACACTATTTACTCAGCTCCACTGTTAGCCTAATTCTCATGTCTTTCTCCGTTTCCACCTTCATCTTTCTTGTATCATTCATCTCTCAATCCACAGGCAAGCAGCCTAGGTATCAACTCTCTGTTAATTACTATGCAAAATCATGCCCACAAGTTGACCAGCTTGTTGCTTCCATTACTTCCCAGCAATTCAAAGAAGCCCCCATCTCCGGCCCCGCCACCATTCGCCTCTTCTTCCATGACTGCTTCGTCGAAGTAAGCGCTCTCTCTCTAGAATTTTCTTGTGATTGATTTCTGAAAGAGTGGTGGTGTTTCTAACAGGGGTGTGATGGATCAGTGCTGATTTCAGCGAAGCCTGGAAATAAGGAATTAGCAGAAAGAGAAGCAGAGGATAACAAGGAGTTGGCAGGTGAGGCATTCGAGAGTGTGAACAGGGCTAAAGCAGTGGTGGAAAGCAAGTGCCCTGGAATTGTTTCCTGTGCAGACATTCTTGCAATTGCAGCTAGAGATTTTGTCCATTTGGTTAGTTCTACATTATTTCCCAATATGGTATCCTTTTTCTGATTGTCTAATGATTCTTGTCCACATAAATAGTAGCCTTTGGATTGCATGTATGGTTAAGAATTCTTGATAGTGACTTCTTGATCACAATGTCTTAACAGTTTTCATGGTTAAGGCATTATTCCATTCGATACAAATAATGTTTGTCACACAGGTTAATGATGAATATTATTATTGTATTAACTCACAAGAGTCGTAGATATATAGTGTCAGGAATCACGAGACTGATAATCATTTGATCAGATCGAAATGGATGATTTTAGAAAATCCAGAATAACTGTAGAATAAGACACTATTTGCAGAGCGATCACTATTTGTTTAATAATAAGACTCATTTTTCCTTCAAAACCTACATAAACTATTAGCATTAAAAAACAAGAAAACAGCTGTGCAAATTTGTCCAGTTCATGCATAATCAAACAAATGATCACTGACCCAGAAATCAAAAGATTAAATCTTGTCATTAGGCTTGAAATAAAGACAAGACTTTAGAAACCAACATGACATGGCAGATTTGAACAAACTTCTTGTTAAGACATGGTTGTTTTTATTAGGCTGGAGGTCCATATTATCCAGTGAAGAAAGGAAGATGGGATGGCAAGATTTCCATGGCTTCCAGAGTCGGATCCAATCTTCCATGCGCCAATGCAACTGTTGACGAGCTTATTAGGCTGTTCAATTCAAAGGGGCTAACAATTGAAGACATGGTGATCCTATCAGGAGCCCACTCTATAGGTTTCTCACATTGCAAAAATTTTGTGAGCCGATTATACGACTACAAAGGGACGCGACAACCTGACCCATCCATTGACCTGAGGCTGCTAAAGGCGCTGAGAATGTCGTGCCCACATTATGGAGGGAACACTGATATTGTGGCACCATTTGATGTCACAACTCCTTTCTCATTTGACAATGCATACTATGGGAATTTGGAGGCTAAAATGGGGTTGTTGGCTTCTGATCAGGGCCTGTTTTTGGATCCTAGGACTAAGGTTTTGGTGCAGGAAATGGCTAAGGATAAGAACAAGTTTTTTCAAGCATTTGCTGTCGCTATGGACAAAATGGGATCTATTGGTGTGAAGAGAGGCACTAGACATGGAGAGAGAAGAAAAGATTGTACTATGCACATGGGATGACTACTAGTTAACCAAATTTCTTTTAACCATTTTACTCAAATTCTTTGTTTAAATTTTTTCTTGGTTTTAGTTTAGTTTTCCTTCACTTGTGTTTTTTTAACTCTTTCTATTTTAATCTAATCTTTTGATTCTTTGGTAGAGATGGTTGTTGGGTTTTCTACTATGAAGCTTGTGAACATTGTGGAAAGTCCTTTTTAATTTCATTTGATATTTTGATTTTAGTTAATTAATGCATATTAATAGTATTATTGTGTATATGCATTTAATTGGTAAAATGAAATATTATATTAGAATATCATAAGAGAGAAATTAGAATATAATGCTTTACGCACTCCCCGTCGCACTATGGGATAAGGGCCATCGTGCCTAAATCCAATTGGAATGTTCAATCCTCTACAATATTTTATTTTCGTATCATATGTTAAATTAGATCAAAAATGGGCAGAAAAATTAAAACAATCAAAGAGCAGATTAATGGGGGAAAAAATTGAAAAAAATAAAATAATGAGCTTACGATAATGGGCCGAACGGGTAAGCCCAATTAAAATTTCTCCAAATATGACAGAGAAGTCCAAGAGGAACAAAATTTGGAGTTAAAAAACAGTAGCATGTCTTCAATCCACATTGGGTTTATGCAATTCCAACAGAAGCTAACGTATAACACCAAAACCAAACAAACCCGGATTTCCCAACGCCACTCTGCTATTGTACGCCCTAAGCGCACGAATTCTGTTAACTCCGGAAGACCTAAGCCGGGAATCAAAGCAATGAGGGCCGTGGTTCAGCGTGTCGCCTCTGCTAGCGTTGAGGTAGACGGGCACATGGTATCGGCGATCGGGCCGGGCCTGCTCGTCCTCGTCGGGCTTCATGAGACAGATGTTCAATCTGACGCTGAATACATGTATGTGTGGTTTAAAATATGACTTATTTTGTGAGTGAATGTTTTAGAGCAAATTGTTTTGAAGTTAATTGCAATTTCGCTGGATTGCAGATGTCGTAAAGTGTTGAATATGAGACTGTTCCCCAATGAACAAACTGGGAAAACTTGGGACCATAGTGTAATTTCTTTATCCTCGAGTCATCATCTTACTTTTGGTTACTTTCTAATGAGAAGTGAAATTCTGACCTTGCCCTTTTTCTGTGCTTGATCAAAATTTTGGAATTTTAAGGCAAAATAATGGAACTAGTGATGGTGTTTCGTGATTTATTAACTTAAAAAACCAAGCTATTGCTTAAGGGATGATGTTCATGATTCATGGCTTTAATGCTCCAATTGACAGGTTATGCAAAAAAATTATGAAGTCCTATTAGGTAAGGATTCCAATCCAGTTTGTGTAGACCTTGGTTTGTTAATTTACCTGTAAATCTGTGGTGCATTTGGTGGTTTTGGTGTTGATATGATGTTTATCATTTGGTGCAGTAAGTCAGTTTACATTATATGGAGTATTAAAAGGAAACAAACCTGATTTTCACGTGGCAATGCCTCCCGATGCAGCAAAATCATTTTATGCATCCCTGGTCGAAATTTTCCAAAAGGCTTACAGGATCGATGCAGTGAAAGGTGATCTACGTTTATGTGTATGGTTTGCTTTGACATTTATCGCCTCAAGTACCTAAATGGACTCTTTACATGAAAACATGATTTATTTACCCAAGAATGGTCCATACTGTTCTTCTCAGTTACTCTGGTTTACTCTTTAAAGCTTCCTAAACTCTGTGGATGATCCAAGTGACTTGGAGTCTGATTAAGAAAATAGCTGAATATATTGAATCAGGGGCTCCCTAACCACACACTTTTTTTCATTTATGCAGATGGTGTATTTGGGGCAATGATGAAAGTGAGATTCATAACTGCATACCATGAATTAACATTTCTTATACACACTTTATAGGCCCGAGCCTGTGATAATTTATCTGACCATTACTTTTTCTCAATCTGAAGGTTAACTTGGTCAATGATGGTCCTGTGACAATGCAGCTTGATTCCAGGCAATCATCCAAGTAAGTGTAGATCAGCCATCATGCAACTACCTAAATGTATCTGTACTGAATCTTTTTGCACATAATGTATCTTTTCTTAATTGTTTCAGGACTACAAATGGTACGATAGAAGGATGATAACTAGCTCGACAGTCAAGCAAAACATCATTGCTTTAAGTCTGCTTGATTGAATGAGACTGGTAAGCTTCCCATCACTGATGAGGAATCTTTGAGGTCACATGTTTAAAAGGGCAAGGCTTATATACAACCCTAGATTGGCTATTCTTCAAGCTAAGGCCTAATAAAAGCACTGTTTACTACCTTTGGGTGTTTAAATTCTTCAGTTTTATGTGTCATGGAACAAACATAAGGTGATATTTGTGGATGGATATCAAAATTTTGAATGACTTGACTGAATTTAAAATCCATTTTTGTTTGCGTGGATTTGAATAAAAATGTAGACGTGCACTTAGGGAAATTGAACACTTGAAAAATTAATATAGTTGCTGCAATCCCACTAAGTTGAATGTCAGTCGTTATTTATATGGAACAAAAAAATTCAGAACATTGAGATCAGCAAATAATAATCACCTATAATCCTAGTGAACCCAACACTCTTGCTTTGATCTTAAATGCTTAAACCGAGGATAGTATCAGAAGCAGCTTCTATTTCAATAGGCTTGGATCTCAAAAGGCCTATTAAATTGTCATCGATCACAAATCCATTGGAGCTTAACTATTAACATTGAAGCCTTAATTTCAATTCTATCAAGCACAGGACACTACCCTCTGCCACAAAATTGAAAAGTTTAAGATTGTGCAAGTTCTATAGATATGTTCTTAACTTAGAACAATGAAGGATACTTACATATCTTATGTACTTATGAAGATGATCAAAATCACTTAGACTGCACCTGGTTATGTTGATAGTTAAGTCTGAGCACTGGGTAAATCCCTACGACTTGGTTGAGAGGATGGTAGCAGCAGTAATCAGTGTTTCCTTGCCAAGGCACAAAATTTCAGTTTCCCTGCACCATGGTATCAAGTAACAGAAACATAAAGTGAATATATATGAGCTGATCAATGTGAGCTAACTCCAAAATTTCTAATCCAATAAAGAGAATATCTACCACAAGGGAAGTTGGATTAACCAGTCATATTTATTCGTGATGGAAGTATTAAATCAAATGAGTTTTATACCATGTTTCTCACATTTCAAACTACATGAGCAATCACAATACACCATTGCACATCAAAACATGTGAATCATATAAATTTGGATGTCTACATATAATGAACCTAATTTTTTTTTTCTTTCCCTTAAGAACATAATAGAATTTCACATCCTTTACATCAGAAAGAAATAAAGGTTGGTTGAATGATGTGGGAATTCAAGTAAACATGAGCGAAGATATTTAATTCATTTCTAATAGACAGCTTTTTCAATATTTTTACCAAATATTTCAGAAAGGCAAAACCTGACCAAGAGCTTGCACATTTAACACTAGTACACCAGGAACTTCAGAATAACCCAATTAAATCACTCTATGAGACCTAGGGACATCCTACAAAAACAGAACATAATTAGAGAGCACCACACACATAGACAAGTGAATCTTACGGATCTTCTTCTCTGAGACGAGTAAAAGCAGACACAATGTTTTTGCAAACTTCCACAACAGAGTCATTCTTTACATCCTCCATCATATCAGACGAGCCTTCAGATACATGACATGATAGTGCCACATATGCCTAAAAAGAGATCAAGGTCAGAAAATAGAGCAGAGCATGACACTTACCTTATTCTTCCTTTTCCATCAAAACACTCAATACTATGCATGAAAAAAGAGGACTAACCTGGAAAGCATAAGCCAACAGCAATTGAATAACCTCTGTGCTGATCTTTTTAATGATACTTCTAGTGCTCTTGCTGTTAGAGAAACACTTTAAAACTCCATCAAAACTCTCAGTATTGACTGTATCATTTGACCTCCTAGTTTGAACTGAAGACTGCAACAAATACCCCGAAGCATAATTAAAGTTCCTTTTAGGAAGGCAAATGCTTCTTATTAAGAACCACAATTCGCCTTTGAATTAAGGTGTATTGAGAGCTGACTCAATCTGAATGATGGCATGATGCACATTCTATATACACCTCTATTCAGAATTAGCCCATTTGAGTTGGCTGACTAGAGTTTCAAACGCACCAGCTAAAAATGAAAGAAACTCAAGATGTATCTGGTTCGTGAATGCTCAAAAAGGTACTCAAACTCAGATGTTGATCGATTCTCTGGAGTGAATTCACTCCAAAAAGGAATATTTATTGAAATTTAGTGAAGGAAAATGGCTTTCTGATGGTATCTAAATTAACTGCGTGAAAATGTTTTAACCATGGCCAGTGGAAGGAATGCAATAATAGATATTAAATAATAATGTAGAACATCCTAAACATCAGAACTGAAGAACAGGAAACATAAGGTCAGAAGATGCCTGAAGATAACTTGGAGGACAAATGTGATGAACTGCTTGATAAAAGATGAATTACACTTGATGAGGCAAATGAGGCAAGCATACCTTTGAGATGTACTTCTGGAAATATTGCACAACAATTTCAAGCTTCCACTTTGGGTCAAAGACCTAAAAACAATATGATAGTAAAATATAAATTAGATTCAGAAGGCTGGTTACAAGAATGGAGTGAAGTTATGTGATGTGGAGAAGATTACCAGAAAAATGTAAGCCAAAGCAATAGATAAGCAGAACAAATCACAAGGTTAAAATAGTATCAAGATTGTTGGTATATCATTCCCATAAACCCAGAAGAACATAATTTGAAAAGTAAAAATTACATTTTGGATTCTTGTAGTTTTAATCAAATTTTCAATACTATAGATCTTCAAACCAGTTCAAATAAACAGAGAGTTCACATGCATTACCAGATGTAATTTCCTTCAAAGTAAAATTAAACTTCCCTAATGTGCTCTAAATCTACACAAAAGCTCTCCCTGAAAAATGCTGGCACAAGTTAGTCTAACTGAATGCCCTGCACCTGAGAGTCAGCTTTCCCTGTGCATGCATGTAAGCGTGTGTAAGTGTGTGTGTGTGTGTGTGTGAGAGAGAGAGAGAGCACCTTAAGAAATGAACAGAGGTTATCATTATCATAAATGAGTTCATCCAAAATGATCTCCACTACTGGGGTCCTGCAATACAACACAGTTGACACATAACATATTACTCCATTCTCAAGATAACCCTTGTTTAAAAAGAAACATAACAATAAAGTACCTTACGCCATCAGCCCTGCTTGTAAGGCCTTTCTGATCAGCTATCCGCCGTGAAGAATCTAGCTCCATGACCTATAGGATACATGAAGTTGTGGTCAAGAAAACATCATTTCTATAATAACCTCTGAAACAAGTGGCTAAAGAACCCACCATTACAAAAAGTTTATTCAGGACAGTGCAAGTGGACTTTCTGACTTCAGGTAAAGCTAATGCCAAAGCACTATTGACTTCATGCATTTGGTCTCCTGAAGATTTTTCACTATAGGTTGTTTCTTCAGAAAGTAAAGTAGATTGAGGCATGTTGCACGTGATAGACAAACAATCCTTCATTAATCCTTTGTACATAATTTTTCTTGATCCCTGCAAAATGACTCCTAAATAAAAGTCAAAAGGCGTATCACATGATTTAAAGAGAGCAGTATAACCATAAACATTAAATTGTTGGATTGAAAATTTATTAAAAATAAAAATAATTTAAAAAATCCCAGGGAGGCATACCAGAAGAGTGTTCAACAGTGACTCCCTCAACAGGGTCCAGTTTAGATTTTCTGCAACAGTAAGAACATTAAAAACCCCGGATTCTTTAAATCCAACATAAGAAAACAGTGAAGTTTTACCTTGATAAGCGCAATTACGAGGAAAAAAATCCCCTTCAAGAACAGTAATGAGATATTGAAGCAGTAACATGTTCTTCAAAAACTGCAACAAGAGCTTAATATTAAATGATACTGTGATGTTAATCACTTGGTGCAAAAAATGAATCACATGCACCTTGATATTAATTGAATTTCTTTTTTTTTTCCATCCATGACAAAGAGTAACTCCAAAGAAAATGGTTTCTTTAGTGAAAAAATGATGTCTTCTGTAGAATTATCAACTATCAAAAGGAGAAAACAGAAAAGAAAGTGTACACAAGATCATACAGCCTCCTCAAATGGGTATCACTCATCAGATTACTTTTTTACAGTAATACCAGGACCATACATGATACACCAACCATGATTTAAAATATTGTCAGGTATCAAGTAAAAACACAAAATTAATCATCATTTAACAAATTACTAAACTTCTCAAGATAAAAACTGGTTTCTCATGAGAATAACACTCATGAAAAAATGTTGTTTATCTAATTGCATTGCAACTAATCAAAATGTATGTTAGTGACTCATTAGAATTATGAGACAACTGAAAGAGAGATCAGCAAGAACGTCAGCAATTCATATCAATAATTTGTTACCTGTGGATTATCAAGTTAACAATTAAAATATATATATATAGGAATCAGCAACCACCTTTAAGAAAGTTATATTGCTAGTACTCCCAAAGCAACCTTGCAGACCAAATTAATTGCACAAGAGTGACTTACCAATATGTCTGCTGCTCCAGACTTCATTTCCTTGTTCACATCGGCTATTTCTTGTATGAGAGCATGGAATCCCTGAAATTGATGTGTAGACTATCACTAATTGAAGAAACAGCAGAATTAAGGATGAGTCAAAGCTACTATCAGCAGATGACCATGAAGCATATTGTGAAAGGATTTTTCTTATATTCTAATCATATGTTGGGAAACAAAAAGAACAAAAAAGAAGTTGCCTGAATAACAGACCGAGGAATCCATTGAAATTCTTGAATGATCTGCTGCAGCATCCCTCTTCTCATTGTGACCATCCAACCTAAAATTGAAAGGTGACCAAGCCTGGCATGCAGCAGCAGAAGTCAACCATCTATGATATGTAAACTAAAAATGTAGACACACACATTAAATAGGTTGAACTGAATCACCTCTTCAACCATAATAAATTGGGAGTGTTCCCTTGAAGGTGAAGACAAATCTGATTGTTCTTCTTTGGACAGGTACACTCGAGGAAACCGCTTTATATCAAAGAAAGATATTAGTCAAAACCAGACCACATATATAGAATAAAATCATCCACTGAATTTGAAAACAACTGACTATACATATGAAGTGAAAAGAGTGAGTACCTTATCTAATTCAATGAGAAGTTGGTAACTTTCAATTATCAAATCAAGTGAATCCGCATCCTTCAGAATATGAAAAATGGCCTCAAACATTTTTCTGTCCAATCAAATGCAGATGAGAATCTCCATGAGCCCAAGTCAAAAACTTTATAGGCCAATTGAACTCGTGAGCACATACAAGAATATAAGAGTCATGCACCATGATCAAAATCATCAGCAATGTTTGTTTATCCGCATTCCAGGAAGTTTGATTGGTTAACAATATTAAGAAGAGACAACCCATACACAAGGAAGTGGGGACTGGTAACAAATTTCCAGTATAGTGATGGAAAACTCATACTCAGTGACCACTCTCCACCCTTTCCCTTTCTCTCATTCTGCAGTGTGCTTTTACATGACCACCGAAGATTACTAGTTAAAATTTCTCAGCAATTATCGCAAGAATATATATATATATATTTTTTTTTTTTTTTCTCTTTTTAGTTGGCCAGAATTTTCACAAAATACCACAGTTCTAAAACGTGTAGTTCTAAATTCACCCACTTTTACTAAAATCTGAGAGAAATATATTCATTAACATCATAAAACATATGATTTCATCAACGCACAAAGCATGATGATTGCGTACCGCGTAGGTGCGCTTCCATTATCCGGAAGAAGAGAAGCAGTTCGCACAGCTTCAAGGAAAGCAAGCCCTGAGATGCAGATATCAATCAAAAACAAACCAAAAGGCATGCAAGTGTTAAATGAAGTAACCGACGTAAGGAATATTTACGCACGATCATCGTTGAGGTGGTGAGAGATTTTGGAGTTACTGAAACCGGAGGTATCAAGAATCGCCATAGTATTCTCTTCCATTCCTCGATTGCCGCCTTCTCCGACGATTCTCCTTCGCTTCTCCATATTTTTCAAACTTCTCTGCACTCCGCAAACTTTACACAATTCTTTTATCCCCAAATGAGAAGCCCTAGCTTTCTGTAAAAGAATGGAGTTTATAAACAATTCGTTTCGCGCCAAAATAAAGTCGGTTGTTTTTACTTTCTACAAATAAAAGACACAGTAGAATAAAGGTAGAATAATAAAAAAGGAAAATCAAGAAAAGGTAGAGTTGATAAAAAATAAAAAAATAATTAAAAAAAAAGGAAGAAAAGGTAGAGATATTAAAAAAGGAAAATCAAGAAAAGGAAGATCGTAGACGTAGAATAATAATGAAGGAAAATCAAGAAAAGGTAGAGTTAATTAAAAATAAAAAAAGGAAATAAAGGTAGAGATAATAGAAAAGGAAAATCAAGAAAAGGTAGGATAATAAAAAAGGAAAATCAAGAAAAGGAAGGAGATAATGAAGGAAAATCAAGAAAAGGTAGAGTTAATTAAAAAAAAAAAAAAGGAAGTAAGTGTGGAGATAATAGAAAAGGAAAATCAAGAAAAGTTGGGATAATAAAAAAGGAAAATCAAGAAAAGGAAGGAGATAATTAAAAAGAAAAATTCCGTTGCCGGGACTTGAACCCGGGTCTCTCGGGTGAGAGCCGAGTATCCTAACCAACTAGACTACAACGGATATATTGGTAGTCTTGCAAATTAAGTAAATATCTAACTATTTTGATGTGATACAGTAGAATCCTTTTCCAGATTAAATCAATGCTTTATTTGGACCAATTAACCAACTGGTACATATATCTTGAATGCAATTAATTGCAGAAAGGCTTCGAGGACATCTCCTTTGTGCCACATAAAAATTAAAATCAATGCTTTATTTGGACCAGTTAACCAACTAACTGGTACATAAATATTGAATGCAATTAATTGCATAGGACATCTCCTTTGTGCCACATAAAAATTAAAATCAATGTTTTATTTGGACCAGTTAACCAACTAACTGGTACGTATATATTGAATGCAATTAATTGCTAAAAGGCATCGAGGACATCTCCGAATAATCAATTATCTTATCATCAAAAACCTTAAAATGCGCATTGTTGATAATTTTTAATATGTTTCCCGATGATATATAATGATTTTATTTTTTTTAAATTAAGTAATGTGAAGTTAATAGATATATTAGATATTTGACAAATGTATCCACGATGAGTAGAGTAATATGATTGGTTGTACATAGTAAACAATTTCAAGAATTTATGTTTACAAAAATAAAGAATTATACTTATTATCCTCACAGTCAAAGTTTGGTTAAAAATCAAATGGAACTCTAAGTATGTAAAATTTACAATCGGTCTCTTTAAAACTTTAGTATGAAAACTATAAAAAAACTCATGCAATGTTTCAACTAAATACTATGATAATTTTACTTGAATTCATTCTTTTATCGATGATATCATACCATCATTTTTTAAATTTTAAATGGGTCATGTATTAAAAAATTGATCATTGATTGATTTTAATTGTAATTTTCACAGAGTTTATGGGTGACATGATATTATTGAATCATATTCTAAGATTTTTGTGGAGGCTATCAGCTCATCTAATTTAGTGGATCACAGTGAATTTGGTTTAAATTGTGTATTCATGTTAAATGATGCTTAATCAAAATCAATCTTTTCGAGACGTGTTTGAGAAGAGACGAACAAATAAAATTGCACAAGTACACTTCGACGCATGCAGCTTGAACAAATTCTTGTCCAAACTATTCTTGATTTCATTAGTGACTATTTGTACAGAGACGCCATTTAACCTGATTATTCTATTGTGATTCTCATTGGTAAAAAAAAAAAAAAACCTCAATAAACATTAAACTTTTTCCCGTTGATATATAGTACAAGGGTTGTTGAGTTTTGTCATGGTAAATTGGTTCACTTAGAATTATTTCTTTCCCAAATTAGCCAATCATTGAATTTTCAACCTAATACTATTGAATAACCTCCTTGGTAGTTTGTTCCAATCTTTTCTTATGCACACACCATTCTTACCTAAAATCAGTAATAAGCTATTCCTCATTCTAGAGCTCAAAGTCTCATGTTTCTCATGAAGACAATGATGAGTGTGATCATTACCACAATTTTCCTGGCTACTTTGTTGTGTCCAAAATACTCAGAAGCCACTGACTATAGTGGGTTGAGGCTAAATGCAGCCAAACACAACATGACATGCATTTTGGTGTTTGGAGACTCGAGTGTTGATCCAGGGAACAACAACCATCTTTCTACTTCAATGAAGAGTAACTTTTTACCATATGGAGAGGATTTCTTCAATGGCAACCCTTCTGGAAGATTCTGCAATGGTAGACTCGCCACAGATTTCATTGGTAAGTTCAGTTAAATTAAATAAAATGGGCAATTGTCGCAAAAATTACCAACTTTTCCAAAATTGTCAATTTTAATATGATTTTTGTCCATTAGCAAATTTAACACGACTTTCAATGTTCTGTGCATTCATAACCAACGATCAGATTTCGAACATCTTTAACTCTAGATTCTTGTTTATGGGTCAATTATTATATGTTTATTATATATATGTAGTAGCATCAATTAAGGATTTTCTCCATAATTTCTAAAACTTTGGGGATGCCTGAAATCTGTGCTCATTAGTTACACATGTATGAGATCTTGGAAGTCATGTTAAAATTACAATTTTAGGAAACTTTGTGATTTAGCAGCAATTACCCATAAATAAAAGTAGCCTAAAATTACTATAAGTAGTGATTGTTCTAACTCTATTATTACAGCGGAGGCGTTTGGTTACACAGATTTAGTAAGGGCCTTTCTTGACCCTGCTATTACCAAGAAAGACTTGTTGCATGGTGTTAGTTTTGCATCTGCAGCTTCTGGTTACGACCAATTCACAGCCAATCTCTCTGTAGCTAACTTTCATCTCTCAATTCTCACTCATTTTTCTAGTTTCATTTCATCACTAATTAATTGGTGCAATTTTTGGGTGAACTTTGGATAAACGTGCAGAATGTTTTATCAATATGGAAGCAAATGGATTACTTGAGACACTACAAAATCCACCTTAGAAACATGGTGGGAACAAAAGAGGCTGATAATATTGTCCAAAATGCATTGGTTATTCTAAGCATGGGGACCAATGATTTTCTTCAAAATTACTATGTGGATCCCACTCGTTCTAAGCAATACAACCTACAGCAGTACCTCAACTATCTGATTTCTTGCATGAGAGCTGCCATCAAGGTCTCATAATATGCTATGCTGCAAAATTTAATTTTACACATCTGTATTAATTAATTATAATCTTTTTTTTTTTCGAAATCATTGCAGACAATGCATTCATTAGGTGCAAGAAAACTGGTGGTGGTGGGAGTGCCCCCATTTGGGTGTATGCCAATTGTGAGAACTTTCCGTGATGATGTCAAATGCGACGTTCAATTAAACAAAGTCGCATTTGCATTCAACTTAAAGATACGAAGAGAATTGAAAACACTACGAGGATTGTATCTTAAAATTTTGTTCGCGGATATATACAGCCCTATACTGAATGCAATCGAGAATCCAAAGAAATACGGTTAGCTAGCACACTTTATAAAGCTAAGGTTACATTTACCTCTACTTTTATTTTGACAAAAAAATCATGAACAATTACAGGATTTATGGAGCCTTTGAAGGGATGTTGTGGATCAGGAACTTATGAATATGCGGTTACATGCAAAAATACGAGTATTTGCTTTGATCGGACAAAATACGTATTCTGGGACGCAGTTCATCCAACTGAAAAAATGTACAAACTTATTGCAGACAATACATTGGAAGCCCTCGGTACCTACATGTTCTCATGAATTCGCTGTATTTTTTTTTTCCTAGAAAAAATGCTGCATTTGTTGGAATTTAATCAAGTTTCCCAAAATAATTAAAATTATTTGTCATAAGTATGAGGATTTAGTCTAGTGATTATCAACATTTTGTTCATTAGTATTTCCTTGTTCTACACAAATTGATGTTGAAAGCTTGCTATAAAGCAGGAATCATAAGTAGAAAACAGAACAAACAGAAAAAATGTACGCAATAGCCATTTATATCTGATAAATCAATATTCCAATGTCCTATATCCAATAACACGTGATTTTCGAAAGCTATATATAAACCTGCAGCATGTACCAGAAAGCGCAAGTGACTCAATCCGAGACGAGATAATCAATAACAGGGCGAAAAGATTGAACCACAAGTTGATACGATCTCTGAGTAGGATGAATGGAATCCCAAAACACATACTCGTTAGCATCCGCACAAACAGGGGATTTTAAGTTGCACAAAAACGAGGCTTCCATCATCCCCGTCCCACAACACCCACTGTTGACCTCCTCAAAACCTGTCATGCAAAACACATTTTCTCGTCTAGTTAATTACAATCAAACATTCACATATATAATTAACGCTACCATTTATTGGGAGAAGTGCAATAATATTATGAGCATCCATCACATGGTCCCCCATTCTCCATTCAATACACATATCTATAGCTGATGCTATTTTGTCTTGCAAAAATATATTTGTTTTGATAGTGATTTTAGAGACTCACCGTGGTGGCCTAACGTCATCTCCTCTATTGGTCCATAGATATCAATATAAGCAATTCGAGAGTCTTGTAATTGAAGTTGTGTAGCGTTCAATTCCTTCTTAAGAAGTTGATTATAATCTCGAGCTATGGAGGAGAATTTGTCGATGCAATCACGGTTAAGGATTGGGTGATCAGAATAGAGAGTGATCACAATGGGCAAACAACCCATTGGTGGTAGTCCCACTACTCCAATTCGTCGAGCTCCTTCATCGTATAACGCCTGAAAAAACACATGTTATTAGTTTCATTACAAATAGAGTAAAGACAATAATCTTCCTATGTACATTTCAAAGTAAGAATAACCTGCAAAACATTGCCAACTTCTTGTATGACGAAATTCATGTAGCTTGGAATGGAGTAACTCTTACGTCGAATTGGTATACCAAAATAATTAACGACGAAGTCATTGGTGCCAGCACTGACGACGAACAGAGCATTATTCATCAATTTCTCCGTTTTGCCCTTCCCAATCGCTGCCTCCAATTTTGCTTTATACTCTTTCAAGTATTTCGACTGTTCCGACAGAGGAATCACATTCTGAAATAAAAAATCAAATCTCAATATCAGCACATCGTAACCAAGCTTACTCTGTGTGTGTGTATGAGAGAGAGATAGAGACGGAGATAGTGGGTGTAAGCGGGTCGAATCCGGATCCAGCAGAAGCAAAACTGACTCCAGTCATGAGTTCTTCAATGCTGAGAGTTGGATCCAGATATGGAGGCACAAACTCTTTGACACCAACATAGCTAGCTGCATTAATCACCATTTAATAACTTATACATGCAGAGGAAATTCAAGTATACAAATACAACAGTTATACAAACTCACTCACCAATATAATCATTAGCAAGGCGTCCATTGGTGAACCTTCCAGTGGGTTTATGGTCCACAAAATCTTTGCCGTAAGGCCAAAAATTGCTCTTAAATGGAGTGGATATGTGGTTATTGTTCCCTGGATCCGCAGTCGAGTCTCCAAATATGAGAATCGAAGGAACCGACGCCGTTTCTCCGACAAGTTTTCGAGATGATGTAATAAAAACAAGGAACAGAAAGTAAAAACCAGAAAAAGAGGAAATGTGCATTTTTTGAGAATTTTGTGAAAACAAAAGGTGTCTCTTGCTAGCTTTTCTTTGTTAAGCCGATATTTAACAGAGAGAGATGTTTGAGTTTTTTTTGTGTATTCTTGTGGGTTTGATTTGATAGGGTTGGGAAACAAAATACTTCCTAAAATAATTTATGGATCTCAACTACTGCTTCTAAATCTAATTACTTTCAAGCTTAAATCTCAGACAATGAAATATGTTTGACTCAGGAACTTGTATCCCTCACCTCATGAATATATAGCAAGCCAGGTGAAAAGGAAAGCTCATCAATATCAGGGTGAGAATCAAATATAATTATAATAAACTGTATCACTAAATTAATGTATAGTGTCCAAAAATGTAAGGATGAAATATCAAATGAAGAAAAGATCCAACTCATGTCGGTATAGGATCACCATATACACATAAATAATTTACTTTGCCTCTCCCATAAATAAGAAGGGAAAAAAATGTTTTTATATCGTGGAATTGAATTTTTCATTATTTTTCACATTTTGTTTTTAGTCATCTATGTTGGAAAAGATTAATTTTTGGTCCATTCACATTCCACATCAAGTAAATGTCTATTTTATTTTTAGGTAAATTGTATACCTCCATGAAGTTTGTTCAATTTACCAAATAAACTCTAAAGTTTGAGAAAATGACAACCAAACTCTACAACTATGAAAAAACTTAAAAACATACACAACATTTTGAACTATTTTTTATGAGTAATTTGATTTGAATACTCATTTTTATTAATATCATACTATATTATCATACTTCAAGTTTTAATGGTGACATATGTTGTAAAGTTGAGCTGAAGGGAAGAACATGAAATTAGAAATATATATATATATATATATATATATATATATATATATATAGATTGATATCTACCTGTTGTAGCAAGTAAGTAGACAAAAAATACATCATTTTAAATATAGATGGCTAAAAAACAAATTGTAAAAGATAAATAATGAAAAATCAAATGAGACAAATTTAGAGGATCAAAGTCTTGTTTTTTTTTTTTTCAATTAAGTGTTATCATGTTCTCCTAATTGTTCTTCTAAAAGTATAGTCTCATTAATTTCAAAATTTGAAATTGGTTTTTCACTAGAAAAAAGTCTATAATATCATTACGCACAACTTTTTTTAAAAACAAACTTAGAATGTTTGTTTTGAAAATTATAAATTGAAGGACATAAGTGTTCATTTTTAGCTTGTGAAATATTATAATTTAGTTAAACAGACAATGAATAAAATGTGTACTTTAAAAACAATACCCTTTTCATGGCAAAAATATAAATTCAACACATTGTACACACATGAATGCGTGTATTTCACACAATTTGATCGAGTACAGAATTTTCTTTTGATTTTCCATTAGTGGAGTAAACAACACACAAGACGATATTGTAGTCTTTGAAGAGGGTAGATGATATAAATTGGCGTACGAATATATATATAGTGTTCTTACAAGGGGTCAGGATGGAATTATTACACATCTATATATATATCAGTTGCATACGAAACCCCCATGTGCTAATTTACGATTTTGGGTGGGACCAACTTCTGGAAAAGCTTAATCTAGGCTATAATACTCTTGCGTACTTCATTGAAATTAGCAACCACTACTCGTACTAGACCTAAACTAGAGTCCAAATTCGAATGGCCCTGGATCAAATTAATTATATCCTTTAACCCAATAATGTAACTCATAATTAATGTAGTTTCATTAAGTGTTGCACATTAATTCTATTACTTTGTAACCATAATTCAATCTCTTTGCAAGTTGAATAATGTCAATTTCAAAGATAAAGTGTCGGTCTCCAGTTTGAAATTGAGTTACTAAAAAATATAAATATCAAAATGAAATATTCGTTATAATTACAAAATACATTCTATTTTCTGCCTATATACACTTATAACAAGATTACCTGATAAAACTTACATCATATTAGATTCTATTTGATATTGAATATACATCAATATGATAACATGTTATAATCAATATAACTAGGGATGCAAAAGAATCGAATTTTTTTAGTTCAATTCGATATTCGAATTCGAATACAGTGATTCGAATTCGAAAAATCAAAATAAGAATCCAAATAATAATATTTTTTTAGATTCGAATATTATTAGAATACGAATATGAAAATAACGATATTCGACTCAAGTATTCGCGAATATATTCGAATAATTATAAATATATATAACTTTAATAAATTATAAAAAATATTTATTTAATAAATAAATATATATACATATATTTTTTTTTACTTCCAATTTACTCTCCTCATCACAATTCCCGACAACATACATATAATATTTTTTACTTCTCAATTCCCATTTATTTCTATGTTAATTGGTGTTTTGAAAAAAAAAAATCTCAAGTTCACATTTTCGAATTCGAATATATTCGAATAATTTATCTGAATCGAATAAGAATTTCATTTTTTATTCGAACAATAAATGAATACGAATATTCGCTAAATTAAACGAATACTAATAGAATATCACAATATTCGAATCGATTCGATTAATTTACAACCCTAAATATAACAAATGAGATTGAATCAAAAGTAAATTTATAGTTGAAGTGGTCAACCCGGTCTAATTTTAATAACATTTACCTTATTGTTTTATTTGTGCAAACATATGTGGATAAAGTACATATTGTTCCAAATGAATTATAATTCAAAAGGTTAGGAGAAAAAAAAAGTATTTATTTGATGAGTAAATCTCTTTTGAAACTGTCTTACAAAATTTTAATTTATTGTGTTAGACGGGTTAATCTACAACCCAATTATTCACCACCAAAATCCTACAATTCACATGTTGTTTGTGAGTGATGGAGCTGCATCTTACGGAAACTATCCATGAGATCGTCTCACATGAGTTTTTGCGTTATTTAATTGATCATTATTTGATCAACTGATCGGCTAAGGGACGCACAGACTGAAAAATATTGTAGTAAGCAGCTTGAGTTGGATGAATGGCGTCCCAAAAGACATACTTGGAATCATCGGAGCAAAGAAAAGAGAAAGGATTGCATGAGTAGGCGCTTTCTATCAGACCACTTCCACAGCATCCACAGTTTACTTCTTCAAAACCTGTCAATTTTATGCCTTTTTATTATTTATTCCTTAATAAAAGAAATATGTGTGTATATTGTGTGGATTACTTTTTGCAAAATAAATAAAAGGGTCTTTTAGTTTTCCATATCCATAACTGGGAAAAAGTTTGAAATTTTGACAATTAATTCCATGCATGGTAGATTGTCTTCTCTTTTATTTTTTAAAAAGTAATATGGTACTAGAAGTATAAGAATATTGAAGATTTTAATGTTTAAGTTAAAAAAAATACTAATAAAAAAGGAGTAAAGGTAGAGGAAAAAGTGTACCGAATTGTTGAGGCATTTTAATCATGTCCTCAATTGGTTTATATATATCGGCATAAATAAATTTGACGCGATGAGTCTGCATAGTGGCGAGTTGATTTTGGAGCATGCGATTGTAATCTCGTGCAATGGATGAGAGCCGTTCGATACACCCACGTTCTGTAATACTATTATTCGAGTTCAGTGTGATGACAGCTGGCACGCATCCTATTGGTGGCAGTCCCACAAATGCTATCTTCCGAGCCCCCACTTCTATTAATTCCTGCGCACCATATCATATAATAAATAAATAAAATGCCTTTTTATAAATTCATTCTGACATTACAATAAGATTGATATGTGATACACTTTAAAAAAGTCAATACTTAGTGCTTCTAAAATTTCAAATTATTTCACTATCTAAAAATCGTTGATTTTCCATATTAACCCAAGATTTTTAAATCACGTCAAATAGACATGAGATTTAAAATTCGACAGATATTGAAATGAGTGTGTAGGAGGTGGTTGAAATTCATTAAAAAAGACAGAAAATAATAAATGGAGACCTGAATGAGTTGATTGGCAAGCTGTAAAATGAAGTCAAGATACTGGGAGATACTGTAGCTTTGACGTCGAGTCTGTGCCACATCTCCATAATAATTCTCAATTAAATCGTTTGTACCACAGCTTATTAGGACTACTGCATTATTTATCACATTTCTCGTGTTTTCCTTTCCAATGTACCTTTCCATTCTTGATTGGTACTCCTTAAAATATTTCACTTGCTTCTCCATAGATATCACATTCTGCATCACCAAATTAACATAACAAAAGGTTAGACAAACTAATTAATGGAAAACAAAAATTATATAACATTAAAAGACAGATGTGAGAGAGACGGTTATTTGAGCAGTAAGCGGGTCGAGACCGGTGCCAGCTGAAGCAAAACAAACTCCTGTTTTGAGCTCTTCAACACTCAGCGTTGGGTCTAAGTACGGTGGTATGAAATCTTTGATCCCCACATGCGAAGCTGTAATAAAAATTTACTTATTAATGCTTTACAAAACTTCTACAAGAATAAAATGAAATAGTAAATTACATGTTAACTAATGTACAAAGTGATTTCAAGTATTAAAAATTTAGATTTGTAAAAATGCCAACCATCACTTGTTCGGTAAAAAATGGCATCCATCATTGACTGCAACCATTGCCTTATATGCCCCATCTTAAATGATATACGTTAAATTTAGCAATTGAAGATACTTTAATGAACACAAAATAATGGAGGGCATTTGTGTAAATGGACCCGGTAATAGTAGCGGACGTACACGAAGGATGGGCCATGGGGACGCATGATTAGACAAAATGGGCCCAAAGTCAATTGGGCCAGCTGTCGGTACATGCAACACCATGCAAAAGCCAGAGACAATATTACTCAATACTCAACACCAACTCCATCCGTATCAATTAACTTCTCATGACTGCCAAATAAAACAAAATGACACTTTTTTTTATATGAATCGACTCAATTGGGTGAATTAAATGTGTTTCAAAATTACCTTAAGTACTACTCAAAATTAAGTTCAAAATGATAGTACTGATTTCGAACTATATCAGTCCAAACATTTATTTAATCCAAATACAACCTAAAGCATTTCTTTGTAATCAACTAAATAAAGGTGCATCATTTTGTAATTAATCACTCCTCTCTTATATCCCATGAAACCATTCTTCAAGTTAATCAATAAAGTTAATTATGAGATCATCCTTGAAAAAAAGTTGTTTAATAGAAATAAATTAACGAATAGTTCGAATTTTCAAATAAAACTCTTGTTATTAAGAAAATACATTCTTTCCAAGTCACACGAGACTGTATTGTCATTTTTTTTGTGATAAAAAAGAAAGGCTATAAGCCTATAAATAATGTTATTTAGGTGATTAAAAAAAAAAGGAAATTTGGTTAAAATATTGAGTTGCAAGAGTGATTTTAACTAGTTGCTTGATTATTTAAAAAGAAGCAAAATAAATAAAAGAGAGTAAATTATATACTTACCCAGAAAATCAGTGACAAGCCTGCCATTAGTGAACCTTCCAGTGGGGATGTGATCTGGAAAATCCTTTCCATAAGGAGGAAAGTTGCTTTGAAAAGCTGTTTGAATGTATTTGTTGTTGCCTGAATCAACTGTGGAATCTCCCAACACAAATACTGCAGAAATTGAACTGTTTCTCTGAGCCAAGCTTCGTGCTTCTGCAGTGAAGATACAGAGATGAAGAAGGAAAAATAGAGAAAGAGGTGGAAATGAACTGGAGGGAAACATGCTTGCAGTTGCTATCTACAAACACAAAAAATAATTGGATTAAAGAAAGATGCGTGTCTTTCTATGCATATATATATATATATATATATATATATATATATATATATATATATATAATCTGTACTGTCTTGGCTTCATTAATCATTTGAAAAAGACTAAAATGAGCTCACTAATTACCACTTACTTCATCACATGGGTCTAGGGATTTTTATTTTGGAGTGGAGGGCCATTTTTTGAAATAATTTTATTTATTTACTTTTTTTTTCTTTTTTTTTTTGTGGAACTCACCAACAATTTTAAAAACCTCAAAATTCTAAAATTCTTACTACACAATAATATTATAATAAAGCTTGGCAAATGGTGCAACCAATGGCAAATTAAACTTTTCAAGTTTCTATTTGATGTTGATCTAGATTCTAAAATGATCTCATATCAGTTTCGCTGGAAGCTATTTGTAGAAAATAATTAATAATAAATCTTCTCTATAACACCACATACATAACTAGTTAGGGTTTCTTTGGATGTTCTTCAACACCCAATTAATTTACAGTTAAAGCGAGAGAGCCCACCCTCCTTCCAAAAGAAAAAAGAAGCAAGAGGTATCTACTATTTTTAAAGAGTGTTATGAGGATTTTGTCATTACTAATATCGGTTTAGCTTTCAAAAAGAGAAAATTTAAATAAAATTGAGGATTGAAAGGGAAGAAAAAAAAAAAAAAGACAAAAAAAACCCATAATTCTATTACCATGGTTGACATTTGGGAAATTCTAGCTATTTAAGAATATTTTCAAATGATAGTTCAAAAATAATATAATATTTTTCTGTGTAAGAAAGAAAATAAAAATATAGAAACAAGTAGGGTTTGAGTTGTTGATGATTGGATTGTGAGTTGACCCGTCTCACGCAATACAATAAAATTTTGTAAGATCGTTTCACAAGAGACTCACTCAATAATTTATTATTGTTGTTGATGATGTATTATTATTATTATTATTATTATTATAAAGGAGGCGAGGACCTGAAAGATGGTGCATATATGATGTTAAATCTGTCGGTTTTTCATGGGTATTTTAAAATAGAGTAGGTCTTGTGTGAGACCGTCTCACGGATCTTATTCCGTGAGACGGGTAGGGTCGGATCGAAATATTACATGATATATACAAAAATATTACATGATACACATAAAAGTATTACCTCATATACATAAAGGTATTACATTATATTAAGATATGTGATATTTTCAAAAAGTATTACATGATATACATAAAAGTACTACCTAATACACACAAAAGTATTACACAATTCATGCACGAGGAAGAAGAGCACCTGGGCGCCTAGGATCCGCGTGTTTTTTGTTGACCCGACCCGACCCAATTCGGGTCATTATCCCATAATACAAAAGTATTACCTGATATACATAAAAATATTACCTAATATACATAAAAGTATTACATATTTTCTTATAATCTGACTCAACTCAAAACGCATTCTATAATACAAAGTATTACCTAATATACATAAAAGTATTACATAACACACACAAAAGTATTACATAATTTTTATATTCGACCCGACCCTATCCGTCTCACGGAATGGGATCCGTGAGACGGTCTCACCCAAGACTTTGTCATAGAGTAGGTCTTGTGTGAGACCATCTCACGGATCTCATTCCGTGAGACGGGTAGGGTCGGATCGAAGTATTACATGATATATACAAAAGTATTACATGATATACATAAAAGTATTACCTCATATACATAAAGGTATTACATGATATTAAGTTATGTGATATTTTCAAAAAGTATTACATGATATACATAAAAGTATTACCTAATACACACAAAAGTATTACATATTACACAATTCACGCACGAGGAAGAAGAGCACTTGGGCGCCTAGCTAGGATCCGCGCGTTTTTGTGTTGACCCGACCCAACCCAATTCGGGTCATTATCTCATAATACAAAAATATTACTTGATATACATAAAAGTATTACCTAATACACATAAAAATATTACATATTTTCTTATAGTCTGACTTAACTCAAAACGCATTCTATAATACAAAGTATTACCTAATATACATAAAAGTATTACATAACACACACAAAAGTATTACATAATTTTTATGTTTGACCCGACCCTATCCGTCTCACGGAATGGGATCCGTGAGACGGTCTCACCCAAAACTTTGTTGGTTAATAGTTGTTTAATTTCATGCTGTTTACAACTATAAAGAGTAAGTGTCTGGGCATAAGTTGTTGTACTTGTAACAGAGTATTGAATAAATATTAATGTACTGGGCTGTTAGCCGGATATGAGGCTATACCCCCATCACTTATTTTAAACGTGAAAGCATCGTTTTCTGCCCCAGTTAATATAGTGATTTATTTTTCTATTATATAAAGATTAATAATATATTTATTCATCATAATTTAATAAAATGTCAATTTTATTTTTAAATTGAAAACATTAATAATAAATATCTCAAGGCATTCTATGATAAAAAAGTATTCTTTAAAATATTTTGTGGTATAAAAATAAGAAAACTATATTATATGGTAAAAAAAATCTTCCTTAAAACATTTAATGATATTTGAAGACATTGCCTTTAAAATATTGTGTTTATGAATATTTCCACTAAACAAGGTTTGTGCTTTATCATTTTACTTTTTATTTGGAATCTTAATTGATTCAAGCGTTCCGAAGTTTTCAAGGGAATAACCCAATAACACTACCTCAAACTACATAGAAATGGAAATTCGAATATAGTTATTAGAATTGAATTGAATATGCCCACGTTATATATACACATACATTAATATTATGTACACATATAATAAAAGAGTATTCTTTATAATATTATCTCACAAATTTGATTCGTAAAATTGGTCAATTTGCAATTTATAATCGACAAAATAAAGTTTGATCTGTGAAAATAGATTGACTCAATCTCACCGATATAATTTTATGAAACAATCTCATATAAGTTTTTATGATATTAATCTATTTTATTTGAACTTGCTTCATCTCTATATTATGATCAACATTTAAATGTTGAAACAGTTATTAAGATACCTCTGGTACATTTTGTAGTCGAAAAAGGAAATATGAAAATAAATAAAGAGAAAATGAACAAAAATAAAATAAAAATAGCGGGTCTAAATTAACCAAGAATCGCACATTCACTTAGAAAAAATATTAATCTTCTTTCTAATTGTATCACAATCATACATTATATGATGTTAAAATAATACCTACATGTATGGGTTATAATTAACAAATAAAAGAAAAATAAATGCCACCATTTGCCAGAATCATAATTATGAGTTGTGACGCGCCAGCAAATGAAATTTGTACATTTAAATAGAAATGGTCCCATTCTTTATCAACCATGTTTGTGGTTGCGCTTCCAACCAAATTATTTTTATTCTTTGTTATACAAATACTTATATCAATCATTTTAGGAATATAATTTCATAAAATAAAATTAATCATTCATAATTCAATCTCATTTTAAAACTTAGTATCTATTATGTGAATTACGAGTCGGGTGATTTTAATTTCAATCTCACAAAATTTAATTTATAAAACAATCTCAAAAGATCATGATTTTTCTATAATTTTACTGCGTTGTTATTTTCTTTGTAAGGTAAAAATTCACACACTTGTTAAGTAGAACTAATCATTAATTCTAATCAAACTTAAATGAAACTATAATCAAAATAGGGCAAAAGCTTGTTACCCCTAATATAGTTACAATATGAATTTTTTTCGCAAGTTAAAATCTCATGTGGGGTAGATTTTCACTATAATATTGTGGAGTTTTATTTTAAAGATTGTACCATGTTAATTCTCTTATATAGATGTCTGTCACTTATACACATTTCTCGATTTACATCTCATCTGACTGAGAACCTACGACTGGATGTGGGAGTTCTCCATCTTTTCCTGATCAAAATTACCGAATGAATTTAGTAAAATAAACATGTGAGTGAGGAGATTTTATTTGTTTTTAATGTCACCCAATAACAAATGCATGTGCGCTATATTTCCATTTGTTCATCAAAATATAGACGAATGCGACAACAATAATGTCCTGGTAATATTTTATGCCATTTTGACTCAATCATTCATAGGCACTGGATATTATCCCATCTCTTGGAAATCATGGACTTTTTTTATCTCAAATTTTGTTGAACTTGGACCAAACAATTACATTAAATTGCCAGTGTACAAAAGTAGTTGTCACTTAAATGGTCATCGGCCCGGTCTTGCCTTTCTAGTTTGTCAGGACAGATGGAGATTCTGAATTTAATTTCCATGAATTTCGCAGAGAAAAAAAATACAAATAATATAAGTACCATTCTTATTTGGACTAGAAAATTACAGATACTTTTATCCCAATTATTGGGCCGTCCAGGATGGCCCAATTTTGCTAGCTCTATCTGACATTAACTAAATTGTGTTTATAAACTAAAATTAGGTTGGATGAGATTTTTTTTTTTGTTTTTTTTTTGTTTCAAATAGTGTTTCTTGTTTTATTTTCAATTTTATTGCATTGAGGAGTATTTGTAAAATGACAGTTTTAATACTACTCAGAATGAAGTTGCAATTTTAAATATAATAGAAGTTTACGACATGGTGGATTTCATGTAATTTCATGATCTAAATAACGTACAAATAAATAAATGAATAAGCAGCATTAGCATGCCTAAGTTTCTAATTAATTCTCTCATTTTTATAGTTGTTGGGATAAATCTAGATCATTTTTATGGAATATATATGTGGTATCTATAGTGAATTCTCGAAAGATTAGAAGAGGAAATAATAGTTTTTGGCATTTTCACTTAACTAACTCTCTTTTCTATCGGCTAAGTACTAACTTTGAACTATCTTTTCAGTCACTTTTCATATAGAAGGGTATTTGAATCCATACAATTAATTGTACACGTATATATGCTCATGTATAAAATTAACTAAAATTTCTTTATAATTTTTGAGATGGGCGAAAATATATTTAAAAGAACTCAAGTCTTAAAATATTTGTAAATTTATTTATTTATTTTGGGATTTAGATTATGTTTCAAATAAGACCGAAATGGACAGAATCCAAAAAAAAAAAAAAAAACATTCTTGAAATCCCCAATTTCCTTATTAAATTTTCAAACGGCTATGAACTGGCGGTTATGATTGAGTAAATTAAAGATTTTATATGTATAAATAATAATAAACATTAAACAATACAATTAGTGTTTTGGACTCTCTCTCTCTCTCTAAAATTAACCTTTTGTCTTCTGTAAAGATAGGTTTGTAAGCAATGATGCTTGTCTGTCTTCTATGGCGTTTTCTTCATATCTGTGTTCGTCTCTTTGATCTGTGTTTTGTTTCTTCTTCTTTGGTGTTTTCTTCATATCTGGCTTCGCCTCCACTTTGATCAGTGGCATATATGCTTCAAGAACTTCAATTCCAATGAGTGGTGAATTCTTCTTCTTTCTTTTTTTAAAATTCTTGTTTAATGTTATGTGAATATGTGTGCTTTTGAAGTTTTAGTATTCTTCATGTTTTATCATGTATGTATAACTCAATAGAAGTTTAATAAATGTCTTTTCTTGAAATTCTTGACAGTTAATTTTTTTTAAATAGGAGATAAACAAAATTTACTGTTACTAGGATTGAATCATCCATAAACTTCTAGTTCAATTAATCAGATTTTGTAAACATCACTAATTTCAAACACCTCATGAAATGGGAATAAACCAAATTATGATAAGTATCATCTGTTTCATCAGTAGATAGAAACATAAACTCACAAAAAGAACACAAAACAAACACATATATGTAACAGGAAAAACGAAAAGAAAAGGGCAGAATGGTAAAATAAGTAAATAATTGAGTAATAGCTAGTTGAGAAAGCGGTCAGCCATGGGACGCAGGGACTGGAAAATATGGTAGTTAGCCACTTGAGTTGGGTGTACGGAATCCCAGAAAACATATTTGGAAGCATCGGAGCAAACTAGAGAGAGTGGATTGCATAAGATGGAGACTTCTGCCAATCCCGTCCCACAACACGATCGTGTTACTTCTTCAATACCTGACAATTTAATAGACGAGTCAATTTACAACGACAAAATATATATTGATTTCATTTTGTTGTATACTTCTTTTTCTTCAATTATTTATTCACTAATTTGTGGATGTCATATATAAGGGATATTGAAATGTGAGTAAACATATAAGTATGCGTTGCACTGTCCATTATTTGTCTCAAAGTAATATCTTTTTAAAATATTTTTTATTGTCTCGATGAATGATACTTAGGCCATAATAATACAATGAATATAATAACAAAATAAAATTGGAAATAAAATAGCATTTGTATCAAATGTGAGATTTCTTTAGAGAAATATCAGAATTGTTCCACTTAGGTATTGATCCATGAGTAAAAAAACGTAAAGTTGAAGATGATGAAGATTTTAACTTTTTTCTTAGAAATAATATTGTAAAGGAGATTCTTTTAATTTTTTATTTATTTATAAATTTATGAATTATTATATTATTATAACTTTAATATTTAAGAATTTTGAGCGGAGTAACGAGTATCCCCTGCCAATACCCTATTTGCCAAGTCTTATCATATATATTTCTTTATTTTCCTAACCTAATTGATGAAGGGTTTAAATGTATAAATAAAAAAATAAAAAGTAAAATTAGGTAAAAGACATTACCAAATTGTTGAGGCATTTTAATCATGTCATCAAGTGGTGTATATACATCGGCATACATAATAGAGATGTCTGGACTGAGTTGACTCTGTATTTCCATTAATTTGTTTTGAAGCAAGCGATTATAATCCCGTGCAACAGATGACAGCCATTCGACGCAGCGGCGACCAATGAGAGCACCACTAAATACTGTGATGGCAGCTGGCGGACATCCTAATGGCAGCACCCCCGCAAAAGCAATCTTTCGAGCCCCCATCTCCACTAGACTCTACACACCATATCATACATAGTAATAATTCAAATATTAATCACCTCAAGAATCTAAGTGTAATCTAAGACTATATGTGTATACAAGGTGACCATTAAACATTAATATACTATAATGACTATTTCAAGACTCATTGCAAAACTTACATAACATAACATGAGTGAGAAATTAATACCTGAATGAGTTTCTCGTCCTGCTTTAATAAGTAATCCAAGTAACCAGTGATATTGTACGTGGTGCGCCGAATTATTCCAATCCCATAATAGTTAATAGTAATATCGTTAGAACCACAACTTATAAAGTATATCGCATTATTTATCAGAATTTTCGTTTCTTCCTTTCCAATGTAGGTTTCCATTCTTGACTTGTACTCTTTAAAATTTTCCAATTGCTTCGGTATAGGAATTACACCCTGCATGAACATCCCCAAATAATACTTATTATATATTGAAGGATGCAATATTAGAATGATGTATTTAAAAATAGAAAATTAGTTTTAATCTAGAATTGGGAATTGGGAAAGTGAGAATAAATCGATCTAAATTGAAAACTATATATATATATATATATATATAGTGTGCTTCATTAATTGACTCATATCCTAGCATTTATGGTGTGTAATTTGATTGTATACATATTGATTTAGTTAAAATAAAACATAATTTCAATTTATTTGTATAGGTAGGAGTGTTTTAATCAAGTTTTTGTCTGTTTAATCACTATATCCATGCAAAACTTAAAATAATGCAACAATATTAGACTTTTTAAATTCAGAAAAAAGACGCACATATGATAAGAGAAAGAGAGGGAGAGACACTCATAATAGCGGTTAACGGGTCAAAGCCAGTGGTAGCAGATGCAAAACAAACTCCAGTTTTGAGATCTTCAAGGCCAAGCGTTGGGTCCAAGTACGGTGGTATGGAGTCTTTGATCCCCATATATGAAGCTGTTATAGAAATATGCATATTAATTCTTCTAAAAACAATTGCATTTTAGTTAAAAGCCAAGTAAATTTCAAAATCTATTGTAATCAAATTGTGAAATGTCATCTTAACTAATATTCTCTCCCTTTCATAATAAATGTCGATTTGAAGTTTAAATTTTATTTCATAATAAATGTCGTTCGAAACTTTTATATAAGCTTGTTCTCAATTTATCCCTATTAATATTTATTGGCTAAAATTTAGGGATTTAATATGATACACTTTATGAAATTAATTTGATTATCTTTCTAATCTTGAATTATAAATTTTTGATTAGTTAAGGATATATTTGTCAATTTTTATATTTCTTAATTTATGACAAAAATTTCAAAATGATAATTATTATAAAACAAAGGGAGTAATTTCTTTTTTTTTTTTTTTAAGAATATCACCCATCATTAATTTGTGCATAAAATAACATCCATAATCTGTCACGACCATTTCCCGATTATAATCGATCATGAATGATATATTTTATAGAAAAAAAGTAATGAACGTAATTATTGCAAGAAATAAGAAAAAAAACATAATTAAATACAATAAAATTGGATACCATTTGTGTAAATACCGCGTTTATAGTAAGAAACTTAATTAAATAAAACAAAGTATATCTTGGATGAGACTGTCTCATGAATCTCATTTCGTGAAATGGATTGGGTCGAGCCGAGCAACATGGGATTAATAATATTTTTATATGTATTAAACAATACTTTTTTGTGTACTACTTGTAAGAAATTATATTGTTAACATAAATAATATTATGCAATATATGCACATAATACAAAAGTATTATCTGACATACCGAAAAATATTACCTAATATATACAAAAGTATTATATATTATTTATTTTGTATCCACGTGTTTTCTTATAATCGACTCTTCTCACAGAATGGACCAGTAAGACGAACTTATGCAAAGATTCATTACAGAAAAACTGAATGCAAATCCACGGAGAAACGCATGGCATGAAAATAAAAGAGAGATATATACCAAGAAAATCAGTGAAAAGCTTGCCATTGCAAAACCTTCCAGTGGGAATGTGGTTGGGAAAGTCCTTTCCATAAGGGGGAAAGTTGCTTTTTAAAATCGTTTCGATGTAGTTATTGTTGCCTGTATCAACTGTTGAATCTCCAAACGAAAAAAATGCAGGATTTGAACTGTAAACCGGGCTATTCTCAGCCATGTTTCTAGTTTCACCAAGTTCTGACAAAACTAGAAAAATAAAATATGTAAGAAGGAATTGTACAGAAACCGGGTGAAATGAACTGGAGGGAAACATGCTTGCTATCTGCCAAGGCAAAAAAGAACGACCCACTCAACAAATTAAAGAAGTGTGTCCTTGTATGCATATATAATGGCTCGGGATGATTTCATTTATAGTCGGAACACTCAATTTACAATTCATTCCTTTTTAGTTAAAATTTGACATTTTTATCCTTCTTGTTTATGTCACATAAATTAGTTTATACTGTCATATCTCATCTATATCAATAGAATTTGGTCATTTTATTTACGTCAGTATGTACCATCCAAAACTCATTTTGTATCATCCTATTTCGTAGCAATAAAATTAGGTTGTTTATTACCCAAATCCAAACCAAAAATATAAATGACCAAACTGGCAAAAAAAAAATAAAGAACGTAATAAAAAAAGAAATATTTTAATTAACGTTAGTTAAGAATGAGTTATCACTGTATAATAACAGGTGCATTAATCACTAGAAAAGGACTAAAGAGATCATAAACTAGTACTTCTTTAATGCAAATGTTGGAAAAATGGTTTTGCAAAAACAAGTTTTAATAATCGAATTGAAGCATTTATTACACGTTTCACGTAAACAAATTGTAATGTATTTGATTTCTCCAAATCTGTTTGTGATTTGGTAACTCAATTAAACTAATTAACAATTTTTGTTTTATTTTTAAATTTTTTACAAATAAAATCAGGAATTTGAGCCAATTACTTTCACCTGTAGGACCTAAATAAGACTGAATCAGTCTCCAATTTTATAGGCTGGAGTACTGGACAAGGGAATGGTGCATGATTTATTCGGTTATTCCGACAAACAGTGTTTGTAATTCTTCAAGGTGACATTGAATGTGTGATATAAGACAATGTATAAATAAAAAAATAAAAAAGTAGCACCCACTAATTAAATAATTAAACCCCTAATTGTTTTATTTAATTATGTGTGTTTCAGAAAAACAAAATAATGCATGATTAATTTATCGGAGTATATTTTAATCGAAAAGCATAGGTAATAATTATTAAAAAGGTTCGTAATCGAAAATCGAAAAGATAGAAATGAAAATGAGGCCAATCGGAGACCCGTAGCTCAAACCACGAAGAAAATGCGAAAAACACGAAAAATCGGAATATACGTATATATAGTACGAAACAAGTCGTAAAAATCATAATTCGAACGATAAAGTATAAAAGGTAGATATTTCTCTCTTTTTCTCTCTCTTCTCTCTCCTTTGTTTTCCGGCCGGCGGCCACCGCGCCGCCGCCGTGCCACTGCCGGTGCTGGAATCTTTTTTCTCGGCTTCAACCGATTCTCACACCTCTTATAGATTTCGTCGAGCCCGTTTTAGATCCGGGCTCGGTTTTCCGTTTCGACGTCGCCTTAGCCGGGAAACGGCCAATCAACAGCTGGAAAACCCTATTTTCTCTCTCATTTCTTCCTCTCTCTCTCCCCGCTGCTCTCTCTTTCTTTCATTCTCCCTCTCTGCCTCGCCGGAAACCTCCCCTCATCCGTCGCCGTTCGCTTAGGTGTGTGTGTGGGGTGGCGGCATCGTGAGCGGTGGCGCCGTGTCTGTTTCTGGTCGGTGTGTGTTTGTGCAGGTGTGTGTGTGTTGGGTGTGTGTGTTGTGGGCAACGTTGAGCAGCGCCGCCGTGCTCACCGGGAGTGTGGGTGGCCGGCGTAGGGTGCACCGGCGGTGCTAGGTCGGTGGGATGGTCACGGGCGACGCTGTGTCGCCGACTGTGGCTTGAAGGTGGAAGACGACGAGTGTTGCTGCTGTTGGAACAGGCACACAGGACACCGGGTGTGCTGGGTACGCGTGCACAGATGTCGGGACGGGATGTGCTGCACGTGCGATGGGAGAGCTGGTGCGCGAGACGGGGGTGCTGCGCGCGCCGGGTGATGTGTAGGCGCACTATATGCGCGACGGGGGCGCTGGGTGCGCGTGTGTGTTGTTGTGTCGCCGACAACGGGAAGTCGTCGGCCGTGAATCGGGGTGTGTGTGACGACGGGAGAGGAGTCTCGGTCAAAGTAAACCCTTTTCTGAAGAGGATCGCCTAGGATGATTGAGTCTGTATTCGTGTAGTAACAGTCATCTCTTGAGATATATTTATACATATATATCTTAGCATTTGCTGTGATAGCAGCTGATATGTGAACAACGGTGTTTTGAGGCGGTTCCCAACGAGTGGTATCATCAGACTTATAAAATGTCCCTACACCTTTAAACGCTTCGTTTGAGCTCGTTCTTCCTCCGTTTAACCCGTTTTTCCTTCGTTCAAACTCTAATCTTTCCATTTACACCTTATGATTACATGTTTAACCTTCCACACTCGTTTCTTCATCCTTGATCTTTAAAGCTTTCATTTCGTTTTGTTTCATTTTCCCATCGTTTATTCTTCGGGAGAGTTTATATAATTAATATATACGTAATTAATGTAATATGGATCTAAGAAACCTCTTTACATGTGTAAACTCTCAATCGGAACAATCGCCTTAAAACTTGATACTTTGACTTACTCAAGGTTTACCACCGAACAAGGTGGGGTAACTTCTAATCTCTATATCTTTATGTTTTCCGTATTTAATATATGAATTGTTGAACCCTATGTGCCATAATTATATGTTGTGAATATTGTGTTCATACTATTATACTGTGAAAGGGCTAAGGTCCATATTTATGTCTCGGAGGGACTGGTGGTCCGTAAAAAACATCAACGATATAAAAACCGTATCTAATGCCTCAGAGGGCGCCGACGGTATTAAAGTCGTATCTTATGCCTCGGAGGGCACCGACGGTATAAAAACCGTATCTTATGCCTCGGAGGACACCAACGGTATAAAAATCGTATCTTATGCCTCGGAGGGACTGGTGGTCCGTAAAAAGCACCAACGGTATAAAAACCATATTATATGCCTCGGAGGGACTGGTGGTCCATAAAAAGTACCAATGGTTTAAAAACCGTGTATAGGGTAAGACGGGAAATACCCGCACCTATTTGTAATTATGTGTTATGCATTCTACGTGCTGTGAATTCATATATGTTGGTTTTGATTAACTGTTAAATAAATGTTAAAACATGGAAATTATCCCCACGAGTGTATTCAATGCACTCACCCCATGTGTATTCACATTACAGGAAGTGACGAGAATCAAGATGTGTAGAGAAGATGGTGCTATATCAAGATTTCTCTTTTTACTTTCAAGACTTAACGTTTAAACGATATTTAAATATTTCAGGTTTGTAAAAGATAAATTGTTCTTCTTTTCATTATGGATCCTATATGATGTTCCGCTGCTATGTTTAAATGTTTTATTTCGACTGGACGCAAAGGATATGTATATGTAAAATCGTATGTTATCTGTTTCTCCAAAGTTTCTGTTTCAAGCGTTATTTCAAATCTTTACTCGTATTTTATATTTGTAAGCTTTTTAAAATGTACGTCTCTTTTCCTTTCTTCTTGCAAGCCCACAAAGAAAACTCTGATATTTTAAGTATGAAAATAGGGCGTGATAAAAAAGATGCATTATAAAATATGTAGCGGAAATAAATGAATAATAATTTCAAATTTTGTTGGACCAGACAAAAGAAATAGTTGTTTAATTAACAGATCATAGGTAATGGTAATAGACCTCAACCTGCTTTTGTAATAGTTGGGTGATATATTTGATTTATTATTCTTTGA